>OX451356.1:30000-2430000 GCA_949629185.1 Apamea crenata
ATAAATATTACTTTGCTGATCCCCTCTTTACAGGGATCAGTACACACACAAGTGCCCCCTGTAACCTCATCATTCCGTAGTCCCTAACCCTAAACCTGGTCAGGATGTTTGGCATAAGGACACCTGTGAGCAAGCCAAAGGCTTCGGAACAAAATACAGACGCGGGGAGGCCTCAACTGGCACAGGCTGGCCCATCGGTTAGGCGTAGCATTGGGGAGTGGGAAGCTGATGGACGGAGGTCCGGACAGCCCCTCAAAACTCCAACTCCACCGAAGAGGGCCCTAACAACTACCCCCCCAAAAGTACCCAAGCCCAAGGCAACACTCGCTCACCAGACTAGGCTTGATGGACCGAGGCAGCCTGAGGGAACCGAACAGAGCTCGCCGCGAGATGCGCAACCCGTGAGGTACGCAAACAGGACCACGGAGGCAAAGGCGTGTCTCTCAAAGGCAAAGATCCAGCTTTTAAGTTCCCGAAACCTAAAAAAGGAGATCAAGGACGAGATAACGAAGGCGGTCGAGAGACTGTACCAGCTGGTGAAGGAAGCGGAGGTCGAGAGGGGAAAAGGAGCTGAGGTGGTCGCCGAGCCCGAAAAGGCCCGAAATGACCTAAGGCCACCCACGGACGAACCGACGGAGCTCATGAAGCAGCTCATGGCGAACCTCCAACAGCACAACCAAGCGTTGGAGGAATGCCAACAGCACACACGGGCTCTGTCGGAGCGTCTGCAACTGGCCCCTCGCTTTGTCGCAGGCCAGGGCCCTACCTTCGCGGAAATGGCCGCTGGCCCGAAGCAACATATCCAGGGGCCTCTTCATTCGGTAGTCGTATCGTCCGTAAACGAACAGGACACCGGTGAAGAGGTCATTGAAAAGCTTAGGACGGCGGTCGATGCCAGGAGCGAAGGCACGAGAGTAGAGCGGCTGCGCAAAGCGAGGGACCAAAAGGTGGTCATGGGTTTCAAAAGTAGGGAGGAGCTGACCAGGGTGGCGGAGAGAATAAGGAGAGCGGGAAACCTGGTGGTAGAGGAGGTTAAGAATAAGGACCCGCTCCTTATCATCATGGATGTTCTCTCCTGCCACACGGATGTGGAAGTCACACAGGCACTGCAGCGCCAGAACACCCACCTGCTCGGGGACATACCTGCGGAGGACTTGAGGCTGGGGGTGAAGTACCGTCGTAGGACGAGGAACCCCCACACATGCCACGTCATCCTGCAGGTGTCCCCTACGGTGTGGCAAAGGCTGACCATGGCGGGTCGCGTGCACATCGACCTGCAGCGAGTGCGAGTGCAGGACCAGTCGCCACTGGTGCAGTGCACTCGCTGCCTGCGCTTCGGCCATAGTCGAAAACTGTGCACGCAGCCCGCCGACCTCTGCATCCACTGCGGTGACCCCCACTTGCGAGCTGACTGCCCGTCCCGGCTGGCAGCGGAAGCGCCGAAGTGCCACAATTGCCTGTTGGCAAAACAGGCAAAGACCGACCATGACGCCTTCGACAGAGAGTGCCCAGTGCGAGTGAAGTGGGACGCATTGGCGCGCCTGTCGGTGGCGTACTGCTAAGGTGGCCCCGGCGCTTCCAGGAAACACGATTCCAGCAATTGGGACCCGAACTCACCCTGCCCGTCCAAGCTACCAGGCGATCCAAGCGAATCTGCAGAGGAAGAACCTCGCGACCCAGGAGCTTATGTTACTGGCAAGTGAGAGAAAGTTCGCTTTCGCACTGCTCCAGGAGCCATACGTTGGGGCGGTTAAAAGGATGCGAGACTACCGAGGAGCGAGAGTCTACCAGTGCGCGGAACAAGGAAGTGGAACTGTGAAGGCGGCAGTAGTCGTCTTCGACAAAGACCTTGACGTCACACAGTGTCCAAAACTCACCACCAATAACATCACGGTGGTGAGGATCCGAACCAGCGCCTGGGAAATCGCAGTAGTCTCCTTCTACTTTGAACCGGACAAGCCCATACAACCGTACCTGGAGCAGCTTCTGCAGATTCGCGAGGAAATGGGCCCTACCCGAATTATAATGGGAGGCGACGCAAATGCGAAGAGCACCTGGTGGGGTGGCTTGGTGGTGGATAGCAGGGGTGAGGAGATGTCGGGAACGCTGGACGAAATGGGCTTGCAGGTACTCAACGTCGGAAACACGCCAACCTTCGACACCATCAGGGGCGGCAAGCTATACACCAGCATCGTTGACATAACAGCCTGTTCAACGGAAATGCTGGACCTGGTGGAGGACTGGAAGGTTGAGGAAGGCATCACAAGCTCGGACCACAACGGTATCGTTTTCAAAATTCAGCTTCAAAAAGCAAAAGGGACTAACATTGAAAGAACCACTAGACTATACAACACAAAAAAAGCAAATTGGAGCCAGTTTCATATGAAACTGGCCCAATTAAAAGCAGATAATAACTTAAATTTAACAGAAATTAATAAAATTAGAAATAATAAGGAGTTAGAAAATAAGATCAATAATTATATAGATACAATCACAAAAACATGTAAGGAAACACTGGCAAAATTAAAAAATCACGACATTCTCACGATACCGTGGTGGTCCAATGAGCTTGCTGATATGCTGAAAGAGGTCAACACCAGGAGACGCCGCATTCGATGCGCCGCCCCAGCTCGGAGAGCGAAAGTCGTCGAGGAGTACCTGCAAGCAAAAGAGAAGTATGAGGCCCAAGCCAAAAAGGCGCAGACGGCCAGCTGGAAGGAGTTCTGCGAAAAGCAAACCAAGGAGGGTGTCTGGGAGGGCATCTACAGGATTATAGGACGGACCGCAAAGAGACAGGAGGACATGCCGTTGTTAAGGGATGGGGTGCCACTCGATGGTGAGAACTCGGCTTTACTGCTGGCGGAGACCTTCTACCCCGAAGACCTGGAAGAGGAAGACGATGACGACCACCGTCGGATGCGAGAAGCGGCCAGTCGTGTAAACGAGTGGACGCATGATGAACACCATGACCCACCGTTTACACTTCAAGAGCTAAAAACCGCGGTGGAAGGCTTCAACCCTAAGAAGGCACCGGGGGCGGATGGTCTCACAGCCGATATCTGTGCTCAGGTCATATTCCGGGACCCGGGGATGTTTCTTGCGCTGGCCAACAAGTGCCTCGAGCAGGGCCACTTCCCCGGGGCCTGGAAGGTGGCCACAGTAGCGGTACTCAGGAAGCCGGGAAAGGACTGTTACACCACCCCAAAGTCCTACCGACCAATCGGCCTCCTACCAGTCCTAGGCAAAATCCTCGAGAAAATGTTGGTGGCAAGGCTGAAGTGGCATCTGATCCCGAGGTTGAGTACTCGTCAGTTTGGTTTCATGCCCCAGAAGAGCACCGAGGACTCCCTCTACACCATGATACAACACATCAAAACAAAGCTGAACCAAAAGAAGCTGATCACTGTTGTATCCCTGGACATAGAGGGAGCCTTCGACAGCGCATGGTGGCCGGCAATCAGGACCAGACTGGCTGAGGAAAAGTGCCCGGTGAATCTCAGACGGATGCTGGACAGCTACCTGACTGGTAGGAGTGTCCGTGTTAGGTATGCCGGAGCTGAGTGTCACAGGACTACCAGCAAAGGGTGTGTCCAGGGGTCGATAGGCGGCCCGATCCTCTGGAACCTGCTGTTAGACCCTCTGCTGAAGGGGCTGGAAGAGCGGGGGGATAACTGCCAGGCTTTCGCCGACGACGTGGTTCTGATATTTGACGGTGACACAGGGTTGGAGGTCCAGAGACGTGCCAATGCCGCCCTCGAGTATGTTCGGAGGTGGGGCATCCGAAATAAGCTAAAGTTTGCGCCACAAAAAACCTGTGCGATGGTGGTAACCAGGAAGCTAAAGTACGATGTCCCACTCCTGAGCATGGGCGGGGTCGACATTGGCATGTCTAAAGAAATAAAAATACTGGGGCTCACTATAGACCACCAGCTCACTTTCAACACCCACGCCGCTAACGTCTGCAGAAAAGCTGCAAATATTTACAAGCAGCTATCTAGAGCGGCCAAAGTGAGCTGGGGTCTGCACCCGGAAGTCATTCGAACCATCTACACGGCGGCAGTGGAGCCAGTGGTGATGTACGCGGCGAGTGCTTGGGCGCCGGCAACGAAGAAGATTGGAGTGCAGAAGATTCTAAATACGGTCCAGCGGGGATTTGCCCAAAAGCTCTGCAAATCCTACCGCACCGTTTCGCTGAACGCGTCCCTGGTGTTGGCCGGGATACTGCCACTCGACCTCCGAATACAGGAAGCAGCCGCTCTGTATGAGGCAAAGAGAGGGGTACCCCGGCCAGCCCTTGCGGGCAGGGAAGTGGAGCGTGTGGTGGCGTTTGCGGAGACTCCTCATCCGGCTGAGCATATGGCCATGGCGTTCATGAGCCTGGAAGACCAGTCCCTAGTGGACACCCACAATAACCAGGCGGTCAGAATTTTCACCGACGGCAGCAAGATCGAGGGCAAGGTCGGAGCAGCATTGTCACTGTGGGACGGTGAGGCCGAGATCAAGTCCTCGAAGCTTAGCTTGCCGTCGTACTGCACGGTCTACCAGGCGGAACTCCTGGCCATATGCGTAGCCACGAGGGAAATCCTCAAGCGCAAGGAGGGAACCTTTGGGATCTACAGTGACTCAAAGGCGGCACTACAAACAGTCACGAACCAAGGTTCCCTCCACGCCTTGGCGGTGGAGGCGAGAGCAAATGTGGCCTTGGCTTTATCCCAGAGCAAAGATATTTCTTTGTTCTGGGTAAAGGCTCACGCTGGGCTGCAAGGCAATGAACGCGCGGATCACCTAGCGAAAGAGGCTGCACTCCGATCCAAAACGAAGCCGGACTATGACCGCTGCCCGGTTTCATTCGTCAAGCGGCAGATCCGTATGGAGTCGCTCGACGAATGGAACCGGAGATACAAAAACGGTGAAACCGCCTCTGTCACCAAAATGTTCCTCCCGGACGCTGTGGATGCCTTCAAGATCGTAGGCAAGGTGAAACCAACCGGAGTGGCTACACAAATCCTGACGGGCCACGGTGGGTTCTCCGAATACCTGCATCGCTTTAGGTGTAGGGAGAGCCCATCGTGCATCTGTGAGCCGGGTGTGATGCAGACAGTTTCACACATTGTGACGGAATGTCCTGCGTTCGGAGCGGAACGACTGGAAGCAGAAAATAAAATAGAAACAGAGATAAACAGAAACAATATTAAGGAAATAATGAGAAACGGAAAACAAAGAAAAATTTTTATGGAATATTGCACAGCCATAGCAAGTAGAGTAATAAAGTTAAATAAGGAAACATAAAGGTATGCTTTTAATATAATTATACATATTATAAACACACAAAGCATACAACAAATTTACAGACTTTAAAAATAGAAAAACTAAACTTAAAACGAAACATAAATTCCACAAACAAGTAAATAAATAAAACAGACTTAAATAAAACACCACCTTATCATAAAATAGTAAAATTAAAATAAATAAAAAGGCATTTATATCATTAATAACCAAACACGGTCTCTGACTACGTCAGGGGACACTTGGAAGGGCAGGAGTGGGTTTTAGCCGGTAAGAGTCCGGCACTGCCCAGACTGCCTCACCAGTGAGACAGTCTGGGCGTCCATGAGGATTTCCCACTCCTGCCAAAAAAAAAAAAAAAAAAAAAAAAAAAAAAAAAAAAAAAAAAACCTAACCTAACCTAACCTAACCTAACCTAACCTAACCTAACCTAACCAAGCTGTTTTCAGCATTTTAAATCTTAACTAGACTCCCTGTAACGTTCCCACTAGGGATAATTGACAATTTCGCGAAAAACACTTTTTCGTTATTGACTTGTAAAATTTTTCATTAAAACTCCCTTTAAAATACACTATTTCATTTTTTTATTCAAAGTTTTCAGTATATTCCTGGTTTTTAATAATTTAATCCGATACTTACCTGCCTTACCTGTACTCCCGTGCGCGTTCCGCGAAGTCGAGTCCCGTTTCGGTGGTGTTATTCGGTGTTTTTACATACTTTTTGGTCATAAAATCAGTTTTTCCAGG
This sequence comes from Apamea crenata, assembly GCA_949629185.1. Lineage (NCBI taxonomy): Eukaryota > Metazoa > Arthropoda > Insecta > Lepidoptera > Noctuidae > Apamea > Apamea crenata. The sequence continues at coordinate 36,033 of OX451356.1, forward strand.
ATAATTCCCGGTTTTTCTTCGGGATTATTCCAGAAACAAAATTGTTTGCTAGCCCGCGCGGAGACGCGTCTTTTGACACCTCGCACGTGTGCCTAGCTCGTAAAAAATTTGACCACCCACCCGCCCTCTGGTCTATAGGAAGGTAGACGTTGGGTTTTGGGCAAAAATTTTTTGTCGCCAAATTAGCTCTTCCAGCAACGTTATTCCAAAATCTCCTTGTAAATTGTATAAATATTCGTTTCTTGAGGTAGTTGGCGCCCTCAGGGGAGTTTTATTGATTTATTTTGTATTTATTTTATATTATCCGACCGAGTCCTCTGTACAGGGCTCGTTCTTATAAATTTTACTTTTGCTGATCCCCTCTTTACAGGGATCAGTACAGACACAAGTGTCCCCCTTTAACTTCCGTAGTCCTAACCCGAAAACTAGCCAGGATGTTTGGTATAAGGACACCAGTGAACAAGCCAAAGGCTTCGGAACAAAGTGCAGACGCGGGGAGGCCTCAACTGGCACAGGCAGGCCCATCGGTTAGGCGTAGCATTGGGGAGTGGGAAGCTGATGGACGGAGGTCCGGACAGCCCCTCAAAACTCCAACCCCACCGAAGAGGGCCCTCACAACTACTCCCCCAAATGTACCCAAGCCCAAGGTAACACTCGCTCACCAGACCAGGGTTGATGGACCGAAGCAGCCAAATCTGACTGAGCAGGCTTCACCACGAGACACGCCGCCCGTGAAGTACGCAAACAGGACCACGGAGGCAAAGGCGTGTCTCTCAAAGGCAAAGATCCAGTTGTTAAGTTCCCGAAACCTAAAAAAGGAGATCAAGGATGAGATCACGAAAGCAGTCGAAAGATTGTACCAGCTGGTGAAGGAAGCGGAGGTCGAGAGGGGAAAAGGAGCTGAGGTGGTCGCCGAACCAGAAAAGGCCCGATGTGACCCAAGGCCAACCACGGACGAACCGACAGAGCTCATGAAGCAGCTCATGGCGAACCTCCAACAGCACAATAAAGCGTTGGAGGAATGCCAACAGCACACGCGGGCTCTGTCGGAGCGTCTGCAACAGGCCCCTCACTATGTCGCAGGCCAGGGCCCTACCTTCGCGGAAATGGCCGCCGTCGCGAAGCAGCACATCCAAGGGCCTCTCCACTCGGTGGTCGTATCATCCGTAAATGAACAGGACACCGGTGCAGAGGTCATTGAGAAGCTTAGAACGGCGGTCGATGCCAGGAGCGAAGGCACGAGAGTGGAGCGGCTGCGCAAAGCGAGGGACCAAAAAGTGGTCATGGGTTTCAAGACCAGGGAGGAGCTGACCAGAGTGGCGGAGAGAATAAGGAGAGCGGGAAACCTGGTGGTAGAGGAGGTTAAGAATAAGGACCCGCTCCTTATCATCAGAGACGTTCTCTCCTGCCACTCGGATGTGGAGGTCATCGAGGCACTACAACGTCAGAACGCCCACCTGCTCGGGGACATACCGGCGGAGGCCTTGAGGTTGGGGGTGAAGTACCGTCGTAGGACGAGGAACCCCCATACCTGCCACGTCATCCTGCAGGTGTCCCCTACGGTGTGGCAGAAGCTGACTATGGCTGGTCGCGTGCACATCGACTTGCAGCGAGTGCGAGTGCAGGACCAGTCGCCACTGGTGCAGTGCACTCGCTGCCTGCGTTTCGGCCATAGTCGAAAACTGTGCACGCAGCCCGCCGACCTCTGCATCCACTGTGGCGATCCCCACCTGCGCGCTGACTGCCCGTCAAGGATGGCAACGGAGGCGCCAAAGTGCCATAACTGCATGTTGGCCAAACAGGAAAGGACCGACCATGACGCCTTCGACAGAGAGTGCCCAATGCGAGTGAAGTGGGACGCATTGGCGCGCCTGTCGGTGGCGTACTGCTAAGGTGGCCCCGGCGCTTCCAGGAAACACGACTCCGGAAATCGAGACCTATCGTGTCGTGCAGGCGAACCTACAAAAGAAAAAACTGGCCACGGAGGAACTCATACTCGAAGCCGGGCGCAGAAAAATTAGTTACGCCCTTGTACAAGAACCCTACGTCGGAGCAAAGGGCGAAATGAAGACCTACCCCGGGACAAGAACGGTTCAAGCTACCAAATCGGGAGACAAAGTCATCAAGGCCGCCATAGTCATTTTCGACAGTAGAGTGAACGTGGTGGTGTGCCCAACGCTGACAACCGAGAACATAGCAGTTGCGAGGTTGACGGTGGGGGACACCACCACCGTGGTAGCATCTGTCTACTTCGAGGACTACCTCGATATTGAACCGTACCTCGACCAGCTGAGGGAAATAGTGAAAAAGACAGAAGGGGAGAAATTACTGGTAGGAGGAGATGTGAACGCATGGAGCACATGGTGGGGAAGCGAGAGAGAGGACGAAAGGGGAAGGCTTCTATCTGGAACCCTAGATGAACTCAACCTCCATGTGCTGAATTGCGGAAACATCCCAACATTTGATACCATACGAGGGGGGAAAAGATACAGGAGCACTGTAGACATCACGGCCTGTTCAGACGACATGCTCAGACATGTGGACGAATGGAGGGTAGAGACCGAAATGACGAGTTCGGACCACAATGCGGTAATACTAAGAATCACAACAAAGAAAGGAATAGATAATAAAATTAAATATAGTAATACTAGGGTATACAATACAAAAAAAGCAGACTGGAAACGGTTTCGGGAAGAATTTACTAAAGCATTGCTTGAAAATAAAATTGATAAAACATACATAGACAATATTAATAGTTCAGAAGGGTTAGGAAAATGTATTGAAGAGTTAACAAAATTTATTACAGAAACATGCGACAAGACAGTACCTAGAATAAAGAAAATAGATAAAACGTACTTACCGTGGTGGAACGAAGAACTCGATCGGCTCAAAAAATCCATGTGCACGAAGAAGCGAAGAATCCGTTGCGCAGCTCCACGCCGTCGGGAATGGGTTGTGATGGAGTACCTGAAAGCAAAGGAAGAGTATGAGTCTCAAGCAAGCAAGGCGCAAACTGACAGTTGGAAAAGCTTTTGCGGGAAGCAGGACAAGGAGAGTGTTTGGGATGGCATCTATAGAGTAATCTTAAAGACAAAGAAGAGGCATGAAGATCTGCCAATAGTTCAAAATGGTGAGGCACTAGACCCAGATGAATCTGCCAGGGTCTTGGCGGAAACCTTCTTCCCAGAAGATGAAGAAAAGGAAGACAACCCTGACCATACCAATATAAGAGAAGCAGCGGCACGTTCAGAGGAAGGCATACCAGGAGACAAAATGGATCCGCCGTTCACTCTTGCCGAGCTCAGGTATGCATCAAGGAGTTTTAACCCGAAGAAGGCGCCGGGCCCTGACGGGTTCACTGCCGATATCTGCGAAGCCACCATTAGTAGCAAGGAACAAGTCTTCTTAGCCATAACAAACAAATGCCTCGAGTTGTCCTGTTTCCCGGAAAAGTGGAAGGAGGCGGCGGTCGTGGTTCTAAGAAAACCCGGAAAGGATAATTATACCCATCCAAAATCCTACCGACCGATCGGACTCCTGCCTGTCCTCGGAAAAATCCTGGAGAAAATGCTGGTGCGGAGACTCAGGTGGCACATGTTACCGCAAATGAACCCAAGGCAGTACGGTTTTGTGCCACAGCGAAGCACGGAGGACGCACTGTACGACATGGTGCAACACATAGACCTTAGGTTGAAGGAGAAGAACCTGGTGGTTGTGGTCTCACTGGACATAGAGGGGGCGTTTGACAGTGCGTGGTGGCCAGCAATAAAAAGTCGTCTGGTAGAGAAACACTGTCCGCTAAACCTCCGAAAACTAGTGGGAAACTACCTAAAGGATAGAGGAGTGGCGGTGAGATATGCTGGAGCCGAGTACAAAAAGAGGACCTCAAAAGGGTGCGTACAAGGATCGATCGCAGGGCCCACATTCTGGAATATACTCCTGAACCCGCTGCTGGACGAACTAGAGGATAGGAAGACATACTGCCAGGCATTTGCAGACGACGTGGTCCTTATATTTTCAGGTAAAACGGCTTTGAATCTGGAGACCGAAGCCAACACCACCCTCGCACATGTGCAGCGGTGGGGTGTTCGAAACAAACTCAAGTTCGCGCCACATAAAACTCATGCTATGCTGCTTACTAAGAAGTTAAAATTCGACACACCACGGCTGCACATGGGCGGGGTTGACATTGCGCTTGTCGAGGAGATCAAGCTGTTGGGCCTGATAATTGACCGGAAGATGACTTTCCGGAGCCACGTCACATACGTCTGCAAGAAAGCCGTTAACATCTTCAGGCAGCTATCCTGCGCAGCGAAGGTAACCTGGGGACTAAACCCGGAAGTAGTGAGGGTTATATACACTGCGGTTGTGGAGCCGGTTATACTATACGCAGCTGGTGTATGGGCCAGAGCGGCTGACAAGGTCTACATACAAAACCAGCTCAACACAATTGTGAGGGGCTTCGCCCGGAAAATAAGCAAATCGTACAGAACGGTGTCACTGAATTCGGCCCTAATCCTGACAGGACTGCTGCCGCTTGACCTGAGAGTCAAGGAAGCAGCATCCCTCTACGAGGCGAAGAGAGGGAAGCCTCAGCCAATTCTAGGGGGCCGACCTGTCGAGGAAAAAGCGAGTTTCCGGGAGAGGCCTCATCCAGCTGATGAGGAAGATCTTGTCTTCCAATGCTTGGAAAATGACGCGGAGGTGCAGCTGCGCATGAGGGAGGGTGCAGTACAAATCTTTACAGACGGGAGTAAAATTGAGGGAAAAGTTGGGGCTGCCCTATCCTGGTGGAATGGGGCATCCGAAACTAAAACCAAAAAGTACAAACTCGAGGAGTACTGTACCGTCTTTCAAGCGGAGCTGTACGCAGTGTATAAGGCTATGGAGTTGATCGCGCATAGCCCTGAAGAAGAGTTCAGCATTTTTAGTGACTCCAGGTCAACTCTGGAGCTGATGAGGAACGGTGACACCTGCAACCCACTCGTCCTAGAAATAAAGAAGAACGTCAAGCAGATAAGGAACTCCGGCAAAGACGTTCAACTTTACTGGGTTAAAGCCCACGTTGGGATAAAGGGGAACGAAAGGGCAGACGAACTAGCGAAACTAGCGGCTTTAAAAAGCAAAAGGAGACCCGATTTTGACAAATGCCCAGTCTCATTCGTCAAGCGAACCATTAGAAGCGGTTCGATTGACGAATGGGAAGGCAGATATCAAAACGGGAGCCAAGCTAGTGTCACAAAATTATTCTTCCCCACAGCCAAAGACGCCTACAGACTTAACAGGCACATCCAGATCACACACCTACACACACAACTCTTCACAGGGCACGGGGGCTTCTCCCAATACCTAAGCCGATTCAAAAAGAAGGACTCACCTGCATGTATATGTGACCCGGTCGCGGAAGAGTCAATCTTGCACCTCATAGTTGAGTGCCCAGTGTTTGGAGTTGCCAGATACAACCTGGAAAATGACATAAATATTAAGTTAAGTAAAAGTAGTATAAGTACATTAATGATAAGTAAAGAAACCCGAAATAAATTCTTAGATTTTTGTTTAAACATAATTAAAACTGTAATATATAGAAATAAAACGTAGAGTAAGAAATTTAACACCGTTAATATAGTAGTTATATTAAACGAGTGCTAAACCTTAAAACTGTAGATTAAAAAAGTAAATAAGTAAATAAATAAAAATAAATGAAAGGAAAATTATCAAAACTACACAAATTTAAAAAATTCAGTATTAAAAGGTCTCTGACTACGTCAGGGGGACACTTAGAAAGGCAGGAGTGGGTTTTAGCCGGTAAGAGTCCGGCACTGCCCAGACTGGCTCATAAGTGAGTCAGTCTGGGCGTCCATGAGGATTTCCCACTCCTGCCAAAACAAAAAAAAAAAAAAAAAAAAAAAAAAAAAAAACCTAACCTAACCTAACCTAACCTAACCTAACCTAACCTAACCTGATGCGAAGAGGAGAATCTCCTTCGGAGACGAGACTCCTCCTTCTGCGTCACAGGGGGGGTCCCGCCACCCCGGGGACGCGCCGAGCTGCCACCGACGCCTCGAGACCGCTCAAAAATTCTGAGGCGCGGCACCGCAGTCGCACTGAGGAGGCGAGAGCTTGCCTGAATAAAGCCAAGCTTAATTTAGGCAACTCCCGCAACCTCAAGGCCGAGATAAAGACTGCGGTGCTGGAAGCCATAAACAGGCTTTATGAGCTGGTCAAAGAGTCGGAAAGAGACAAAGCCCCTGCCGCACCCATCGCTGTGCCGGAATCCGCGCCCACCGCTGACCTCTGTCCCAGTTCCATTCCTGAGAGCCTTGTTAGCCAGGCTGAGCTCGTCGCGACAATGAAGGAGCACATCTCCTTAATAAAGGAGAACTCTGAAGAATTGGCCAAGCTGCGAGACAGTCTGGCTAGCAGGGAATGTGTTGGGGAGAAAACTTACGCGGGTGTATCGTCTGGGAGTAAGAGTCACACTAGGGCACAAGCCCCGGAGCGAACGACGCTGCACTCCGTAGTGGTCTCCTCAACACAGGAGATGGATACTGGGGCCGAAATACTCGAAAGAGTTAGGAAGGCGGTGGATGCGAAGGAGGGCTGGGTGCGAGTAGAGAGGGTCCGAAAGGCCAAAGACCAAAAGGTCATCATGGGGTGCGCAACGAAGGAGGAGAGGGAAAAATTAAAGAAGCGACTTGAATCGGCCGGAGAGAACCTCGTCGTCGAGGCGGTGAAAAATCGGGACCCGCTCCTGGTTCTTAAGGATGTGCTGTCAGTGCACAGTGACGAGGAGGTATTGAGAGCCCTTAGGAACCAGAACCGGGAGATCTTTCACGGCCTCGGGGACGAGGAACTGAAAATGTCCGTTAAGTTCCGGAAAAAGAATCGAAACCCACATACGAACAGCATTGTGCTGAGTGTTACCCCAGCAATCTGGAAGAGGGCACTCGAAGGGGGCAAACTTCGGATTGACCTCCAGAGAGTGCGCGTCGAAGACCAGACGCCTCTGGTGCAGTGTACCCGCTGCCTGGCATACGGGCACGGAAAACGTCTGTGCACGGAGCCAGCCGATCTGTGTAGCCACTGCGGCGGGCCACACCTCAAGGCGGACTGCCCACCCGAACAGATCGGCGAAACAGCGGCGTGCGTAAACTGCACCAGAGCCAAGCTGGGGGAACACTCGCACAACGCGTTCAGTGATTTGTGCCCAATAAGAAGGAAGTGGGACGCATTCGCAAGAGCATCGATAGCTTATTGCTAAAGTTGTCGATGCCCCCACTTCCGAGTATTACAGCGAGACGACCAGCTTGACACTGCCAGATTGCAGACGCATTGAGCGAACCACTGGGGTTGGCTCAATGGAAAATGGTAATTGGAGTCACTTTCGTAAGAAAGTGGCTGTAATTATACTGGACCGTGGGCCAACTCTAGTGGGACCGACAAGCGGTGTCAAGCTGGTTGAAAATCTAGTCACACACATTATTTGTTCTATTTTAACTTGTTTTGTTTTTATTTATTTTCTAAACTGATATACAATTATTATATATTGAATATATAGAATGGATATCATAGATACAAACTCAGGTGTAACAAATGCAAAAGAAACAAAGTGACGGGAATAGTACAAGGTACAAACTAATATGAGGGACATTTATGATTGAAAAAATTTTGAAATAAATATTAAAGGAACTATCAACTTAATTAATAAAATAATAAAAATATAAATAATAAATGAAATAAAAATTGAAATAATGGAAATAATTGAAATAAATGATTTTAGCTATTATAATATTCAACCAAAAATTGTCAAAATTAATCGCCATTTAGAGCGTGGTCTCTTCGGCCTCAAACAAAAAAGTCGCCAAAAAGGCACAACATTTGCAACGAAGGACTCTGATCCCCATGTCAGAGGGACACTGGTGGGGCAGGAGTGGGTTTTAGCCGGTAAGAGTCCGGCACTGCCCAGACTGGCTCATAAGTGAGACAGTCTGGGCGTCCATGAGGATTTCCCTCTCCTGCCAAAACAAAAAAAAAAAAAAAAAAAACCTAACCTAACCACTACACAAGAATAGCAAACTATGAGCAAGAAGAGGAACAGATTTCATTCGTATAACAAGGTCTCTGATCACGTCAGAGGGACACTAAGCAAAGGCAGGAGTGGGTTTTAGCCGGTAAGAGTCCGGCACTGCCCAGACTGGCTCATAAGTGAGACCGTCTGGGCGTCCATGAGGATTTCCCTCTCCTGCCAATTTTTAAAAAAAAAAAAAAAAAAAACCTAACCTAACCTAACCATACACGTTTTTAATAAAAACCTCATATCTTTGCATCCCGGTGACGCAATATCAAGCTGTTTTCAGCATTTTAAATCTTAACTAGACTCCCTGTAACGTTCCCACTAGGGATAATTGACAATTTCGCGAAAAACACTTTTTCGTTATTGACATGTAAAAATTTTCAAAAAACTCCCTTTAGAAAGCACTATTTTAAATTTTATTCAAAATTTTCAGTCTATTCCTGGTTTTTAATAATTTGATCCGATACTTACCTGCCTTACCTGTACTCCCGTGCGCGTTCCGCGAAGTCGAGTCCCGTTTCGGTGGTGTTATTCGGTGTTTTTATATACATTTTGGTCGTAAAATCAGTTTTTTCAGGATGATTCCCGATTTTTCTTCGGGATTATTCCAGGAACACAAATAGTTGACTAGCCCGCGCGGAGACGCGTCTTTTGACACCTCGCACGTGCGCCTAGCTCGCATAGTACTTCTGATATTCCAGAAACTCTTTGCAGTCAATAGTACTGATACATAGACGAAATCTACCTAAGGGATACACGTTTTTGATAAAAACCTCATATCTTTGCATCCCGGTGACGCAATATCAAGCTGTTTTCAGCATTTTAAATCTTAACTAGACTCCCTGTAACGTTCCCACTAGGGATAATTGACAATTTCGCGAAAAACACTTTTTCGTTATTGACTTGTAAAAATTTTCAAAAAACTCCCTTTAGAAAGCACTATTTTAACTATATAGATTTTGCTGGACCTTTTTACATAATTAATCGTAAAGGTAAGGGTGCAAGGGTGAGCAAATGTTACCTTTGCATATTTGTGTGCTTGCGATATAAGTGCGTTCATTTGGAAGCGGTCTGTGACCTTACTAAGGACGCATTTATAATGACATTACGCAGATTTATTGCCAGACGCTGCCAGTCGCTGAGAAATGCTTTATGCATGCCCGCCTCGCGGGGGACGAGACGGGGTATGTGGGACTCCCTGTCGGAATGACAGTATACCCACTAAAACTCAGCGGTGTTCCCTCATTCGCCGTGATGGGAGGGCCACGGGAATAGGCATAGCCTTTACCTCCATAGCCTTCCCGGCGCATGCCCGCCTAGATGGTATGGCGGGCCCCGCATGCCCTCCACATAGGGGGGCTACGGGAATGGCCGGGAGCACCTAGCCATTCCCGTCCAACACTGGTGGAGGCCTGTGCAATGCAGGCAACGGTGCCCCCGCACCCGTCGCCTGCTGGCCCCCACGCCCGCCTAATCCCACGCCGCCATCGAACGGTGGCGGCCCCGTCAAGGCCGCGGATGGTAGGGAGAGCGGCAACGTATCACCGACACTCCTCTCCCGCCGCGGCCTCCAATCCTCAGCCGCGATGTCTCCCTCACGGGGGACATCGCGGCCCGCCTCAGGTAGGCTGCGATGTCGCCCAAGCGGCACCGCAACCTACCCGCCGGCCACTACGTCGTCGGCTTTTCCGCACAGCCTAGACGAGCGGCCGCTCCTCGGGTTCCTCTTAGCTTCACCGTGGTCCAATCCATATTAAGCTTTATAGTTGTCACCAGGTCTATTGTAGCTGAGAGTGTATTTGATTTCGGTCTAAAACCATATTGTTTCTCATATATGAAGTTTAGAGATATTAGGTACATTTCGAGGCGATTGTATAAGACTCTCTCTCTCAAAAATTTTTGATAGTACGGGGAGCACTGAAATAGGACGATAGTTTCCCGGCTCTGATTTAACTCCGGATTTGTAAATTGGCGTAACTTTTGCAACCTTAAGACTATTTGGAAAAGTTCCTGATTTCACACATTAATTTGTTTATGCAACTAGTGAGTTCATCAAGGATTAGGTTTGAAACACATTTTAGTGACTTTGTAGTGATATCTTCTAAACCTGCGCTGGTGTTATTATTTAAATTATTAATTATTTTTAAGATTTCATCTGTTGTGGCAGGTTCCAGATCACTAAGGGAAGACGAGCCGGATCCAGATACATTCGTTAAAGCACTACCTGATGGGTGATATTTTCTGGGTATTTGATTAGCCAGTATCGAACCAATATTTGCAAAAAAATCATTGAAGCATTCACAGATATCCTTTAAATCAGTAACAGGGCCATTTTGAGACTGAAGTTTTCGCGGGGGGGATTTTTCTGTGAATTTATTGCAGGACAGGCTGTTTATCAGTCCCCACATTTTTAATGGCTGTTTCTTGCAGTTTTCAAAGGCTTTCATGCAGTAGCTTGATTTCGTTCGTTGTATAGATTCTGTTAGTTCGTTTCTTTTCTTTCTGAATGTGTCTTCCTTTTGCTTGTCATTTGGATTTTCTTTGTGCTGATTCCATAAAATGTTTCTTTTGTTTATTTCACTAATGATTGATCTATTTATCCAATCTTGTCGTGGTGGGTTTAGCGTTTTGTATTTTGTCGTTTTGCTTATTTCTATACTTTTTAATAGTTTTTCTTCCAAGGTTTCGAATGTATAGTCACCATTTTTGACGTGGGATTCTGGGATGGTCTTATACAACACTTCATAGTCAATATTGAGGTAGCTAATCTTCTTCAGAGGTTCTGGTTTATAACGTTTTAATTCAAAGTAGATTTTTGTTTATGGTGGAAATTATTCAGTTTAAGATTTGAGCAGATGTGGTCAATTATACTTTTTGATGTTGTTGATTCTCTTGTGCAGTGGTCTTCATCTATTTTGTTTAAAAACTCGTAGCCGTTTTCTTTGATCACTTCTTTATACATTTTTGTTGCACGTTCTGTATTTAATAGGTTGAAATTAAAGTAGCCTAAGACCACAGCCCGCTTGTTTTTGTTTAGCTATTGGGAATAGGTATCTAAAAAGGCTTTGATGTTTGATTGTTCTGGTTTTCTGTATACTACACCTATATCCAGAGTATAGTTTTCGATGTGAATCCAAAGGTAGTGGTTGTAGTTTTGACAAGTTTCCTCAGTCTGACCATGTTTCAAGTTATTTTTCACAAATATTGAGACCCCACCGCCTCTCGTATCAGTTCTAAAGTTGTAATAATGTGTGTATCCTGGAATTTGATATCTTTTTCCTTCTTCGTCTGATTTTATCCATGTTTCCGTTAGAACCACTGCGTGCAAGCAAAATGGAAAAGCTTTAATCACACATTTTAATTTACCGTGCGCCGTCAGTAGGGACTGGTCAACTCTTTGCTGCCATGGCTTATTTTTTATTTAATTTTATATTTGAATTGTTTTTTTTTTATCTGTTCATTACGGACGCTTTTAATGTTCTGCATCGTTCTCACATGCATAATTTCTAACACGAATGATGTAACCAATACTTTGTAACCATATTATTCTGATTTAAAAGAGTGTCCATGGAGTTTCTTGCCCGTTCTTCTCCATAGGTACCTACTACGCTTTGGAATGGGCAACTAGCTTTATTTTTCTGACTGACCGACCCCTTGACAATTCAAAAGTACCTGTAATTAGTTTAATTGAAATAAATAGTTTGAGTTTACCAGGTTTTACAATGCTTCGCATGTTTGCGTACAGAAATTTAAAAAACTTGTTTGAGGTTACAATGCTGCTGTAGTTATTAACTACTTGATAAGATATTTTCTTGTTATAAGGATCGGTGTGCTTATTTGTAGTAGGTGTGGGAGTTATTCGTTTTTTGATGGTAACACCACAATTTTTGGTATGCCGTTAATGTATTTTATTGTGAGAGTTTTGTCTTCATTTATCTGTCGGCGATTAAGTTCATCTTTGAGATTTTGCAGGTATTTACGCTAAGTGTTTGATCAGAATATATTTTGATTCTGTCCTGTTTTGCATTACTTTGGTTACGCAGTATTGATTTAGCAATTTCCTGAGATTTCAAATATACTTTTATTGGACGGGTTTTATTTGCATCATATTTTCCCAATCGCATGATCCTTTTTGGTTTGGGATAGTCCTTATCAATCGACTTGAGTAGAATAACGACCTCTTTTTTGTCATTGTTTATGCGTTCTTCCTTGTTCGATGATGATGGTTCTGGTATACCACTGATAATAATATTCTTGCTTCGGAATTCTTGTTCGTTAACTTCTGCAATGATGCTTTCTTGTGTTTCAATGGGGAGAGAAATTTCAGGAGATTGTCTATCTGAATTTAGCAGTTGAACAGCCTGGTTAATCTCCTCAACTTTTTCTCGGTTTTACTGTTGTCATTCCGTAGCGATATTATATCCGACTTGATATTGCTTTGTTCAGCGGCAAGATTATCAGTAGTAGATTTAATACCGTCAATTCGTTCCTTAATCGTTTTAATATCTTCAGTGATTTTTTTTGTGAACTCGCTTTGTGTAGTCGTTATGGTTTTTAGCATTGTCATCATTTCAGACATTTGTTTACGGATTTCACTTAATTCAGTTCGAATATGTTCATTATCATCCAAGTGCTTACGTTTATGGTTGCGCTGGGTGACTTTCGAAGTATCCGAAAATTCAGGTTGAGAAACGCTTGATAACAAATTTGGTTGCGAGTCACTGCGTTCCAAGCCGAGGCCACTTCCAGTTGGGGAGCGTATCATGTTATCTTTGTAAATATTACTCACTCAGTGCGTGGTGTGACTGTTGCGCTGTGACGTCTTGCGATTGCTTGTGCGAGGAGGTAGAAAAAAAAATAATGAGCCCGTCTCTTTCTTGCGGGGGCGAAGAGCTGCTCCCGCGTCGGTAAACCGTCGACGATGGTAGTGTTCTCAGAATAATAGCGTCGTAAACATTTGTACGCGATACAGTTTATTTTGACTCTTTTTACTAGTATAGTTTAGGTACACTTTGGACTACCTTTAGTTATGTATATCGGTGATGATTTTAGCGACACGTCTGCTTTATAAGAAGTCCCAACGCGAAGTTTAATAGTCACCAATACTTAGAAATATTACGGGACGTATGTTACGGACTGTGCGTGTAGCTTACCCAAACACGGACATTTACTTCGTGCAAGATAATTTTGCCATTGTGTGAACAGAGCTGCTGTGGTGCAAGATTGGTTAGCCAGTCAAGAAGATGTCAAAGTTATAAACTGGCCATCTAAAAGTCCTGACCTTAATCCAATAGAGAACTTGTGGGGTCAAATTATTTTAAATTGGGACTCCTCTGATGTGCGGACAAAAGAAAATTTGGCCCAACTTGTGACATCAACGTGGGAATTCATGAGAGGAAGTGATTGTTGTTGGAATATGGTGCGCGGTATGCGGAACCGCTTTCAACAAGTAATAGAGAAAAATGGTGCTCCACTTCGCTATTGAAAAGCACCACTGAATGACTTCAGTGACCAGTGTTGGCCACAAACAATACTAACGTGTCAGTGTGTGTGTTAAATTAACTATTGTTACAATTTCTGACGAAGTATTTCGCATACCTAGTTTTTTGTCAAAACCTTATTTATAACTAAACATAACTACTTACAAAACAAATTGAATAGTATACCTAGTAGGGAAAACATCAACGTATAATGCTATTTAGTTCAATGATATTTAATGTGGTGATGTTATTTTTATGAAATAGAAATATATACCTATATTTCTAAATATTATCACATGTTGATTTACTACATTAAACTCTGTGAAGTATATAACAACGTTATTATAGTAAGCAGGTAAATGTTACATCATTTACGTTATTCTTAAAATAATTTTATTTGTAAAATAAAATCGTTTTTACCATCATTATCGTTTTTTATTTCTGTTCACCTTTTTTTTGTTGCTAAAGTTATAATTTACTATTTATAACTTAATAAAAAAATAATATTATAAAACAAAACGCGTAGCTGAAAATGTGTTGGTTTCGAACTCACAACCACGCTCTGAGGGGCGATTCTCGTAATTTTAAGAACGTTCACAGTCTGATCTCAGTCTCAATCCGTCAAAAAATCCTCTAATTTCCCTACATTTTGACAAGTTTTTGACATTTGTTTGTCGTTGAGATGAGACTGCGACTAGATTTTGAACGTTTTAAATTACGAGAATACGCCTTCTGGTCAGCTCACTGCACCTACCACTAGACCACACGAACATAGTGAACTTTGTTGAAATTAGCAATAATATATTACAAGTTAGAACAATATTCAAGATCATACCTACCATAACACTGCGAGTTAAAGATCAAATTCGAATAACTGTTTTATTAATCGTAGACGTTGAACCATTTGTTCTAGTTCGATAAGCTTACTGCTAACGAGCAGAAGGTTCAAATTCGTTTAATTTTTAAGGGGGTCAGTTAATTGCTATAACCGACTGCACTTTTTAACCTAACGCTGTATGTGTGCAATTTAATAGTAACAGATAGCTGCGTATTTAAGTCCCTAAAATTATTAACATTCTTATCACTTTATACTATTGAGGTGGCTGTTTTTGTTAAGTCGCAGTAAATATGCATCGCCCACATATGGGAGTGGCGAGAGGAGGCAAAACGCCGGGGTGTACCTCCGCTGCCGCGAGAAATCACGGTACAGCAGACAGAGCTCCGGCGGGATCTCATAGCGGCATGGAGAGTGCGATTGTCGCAACCCAGTGCTGGGCACGTCACAATTGCGGCGATAAGTCCCCTCTTTGAGGAGTGGCTAGAGAGGCGCCACGGCGCCCTCACCTTCCGTCTGACGCAGGTCCTCACCGGACACGGTTGTTTCGAGAGGTTCCTGTTCAGGATAAAGCGGGAGGAAACGCTAGGGGGTCACCACTGTGTGGATCGCCCGGAGGACACGGTGAAGGTCTGCCCGGCTTGGCCGGAGCACCACCGTGTCCTCGTGGCGGCGATCGGCGGCGGTGATCTCTCAACTCCGGCCCTGGTCCAGGCCATGGTACGGAGCGAGAGTGCATGGGAGGCCGTCACCTCCTTCTGCGAAGCAGTAATGCTCGCGAAGGAGTCAACAGCCGACTCCCGGCCACCGTAGGCATGGGCTTGCGAGCGGTGAGCAATGGGCAGCTCACCCCCTGATAAGGACCAGGCCCGGATCGACGGCGCGTTGTGTTCCACGCGCTCCTCAAAGAGATGTCTGATGATGATGAACTGACGGGGTCCGCAAGGGCCGATGCCTGCCAGGGCTGCGGGTTGTTCGAAAGAGATACCGTGGCCCCTGCCACGGGCAACTGAAGGAACATGGGTGGGTTTAGTCAGTAAAAGTCTGACACGCCCTTACGCTCAGCCCAGAGCGGGAGAGGTCATTTGATGATCTCATATAAAAAAAGGGGGTTTCGTTGTGGATATATTATGTTTCGTAAGTTAATGAAACTGCATAATTTACAAACAATCGTTTTATTTCGTCTCTATCAAAAGAAATTCGACTTATTTTCGATCGTGTCGTTTCGTCGTATAAACTATAATATGTATGTATATTATTTACAACATCGTAAAATTACGTTTTGCGGAGACCCAGGACGCCGAGAAAATACAAACGGACATTTGTGGTGTCTCTGGGTCACCGTAACCAATAAATTATAAAAAAGACATGCGCATTACGCGGCAGTGACTTCGCGGCGGCGTGTAGCACATCGGCGTGAGCACGTCGGTGTGAGCACGTCGGCGTGAGCAGGTCAGCGTGAGCACGTCGGCGTGTGGCGCTTCGGCGTCGTGTGTAGCGCGGCAGTGTCTAGCGCGGCGGCGGCGGGCGCGGCTTGGCCGTTGCGTACGCAATTTCCGAAAGGCGCACGTCAATGGGAGCGCGCTCATCGTACAGCGTCGGTGCCTGGAGGATGATGCCGGCCGAACCTACAACCACAGCCAGTGTGAAGATCCACAGGAACAATCGGTCCAGCACCATCGCGACATACTTCCAGTCCTCTTTCACCTACGGAACACAGACTCGGTATGATTGACGCCAGTACACCGAAAAGGAATCTAAAGTAGGCACCCCGGAAAAGGAGCACTCACCCTAGTAGACTCCTCTTCTTTGCGCGTCTGCTCAGCAATATAGTTGATGCCATCAATGGCCTTATTCAACTCTGGGCAGCGATGCCAGCGGCGCAGCGCGTCGCAGAGCGCGGGCGCGTCATGCATGCGGCACGTGCGGCACGCGCTGCAGGCGGGCCCGCCCGGCGCGCCCGGCCCCACGCCCAGCGGCGAGCCCTCGTCCCATGGCGTGCTCTCGCTCACTGCCGTCACCAGCCCTGCACTGCAAACCGCACACATGACTTACGCTGCGCACTCGGCGAATGCGAGCGCGTGAGCGCCGGCGCCACGCGGTATACTCACAAACGGCTCCGGTGCGGGTCCACGCGGTAGTGCGGGCGCCGCATGACCAGCAAACGCGGCAGCACGTGGATGAATACGCGCCGGACCCACGGCGCCATGGTGTGTGTCTGCGGCGACCGGAAGTGCACGTTCAACACCACCACCGTCACGCATATACTGCATCACATTACAAATATTAGATCACCGAATTTTGTACCGTCTGGAAACAAAATCGGTTGTGAACAGAGTTGCTTGTCTTATTATTAATTTTATTTTAACAACTTCGCTGTCCAATGAGTCATATATGACCCATAGGAACGTATTGGAATAAGTTCTTGAGTCACAGGCGACTCATTTCTCTATACAATTTGAGGCACATTTTTCGGTATGAACGTGATGTGATATTTTTTTAAATCATACGTGGACGTATAGCAAAAAACCTTGTTTACAATGATAAAAGAAAATTTCGCGATATTATATTGATATTATTTAGCGTAACAATTAAAAAAACGTATGGACGTGGGGCATTATCAAAATGAGTTGTATGATTGTATGGGGACAGGGAAGTACAAGAAACCAAATCAATAATGTATATTAATTATGTATATTTTAACGGACCCATCAATATAACTCCGACCCCCTTATTACAAAACAAGGTTTTTCTTTCGATCAGGTTTAAACCAGTCACCCATTTATTAAATTAAGAACCCAACTGATAGAGAAATGCCGTTCTTTATACAAAAATGACAGCTTAGTTCGGTGATAAGTTGTCATTTTAATATTAAGAACTTTGCCTAAATCGATATAAAGTTTGAAATACAAGTACTGGCTCAATAGTTTAGGCTAGAACTAAAGTTAGGTTTCGTTTTGTAATAAAACGGCGGATGTTTTTCATATTAAACAAAACAAAGTAACAAACAAAACTTAAAACGATAAAAAATATCGAAATTCAAATAACTAAACGATGGTGCGGACGAATTTTTAGATGCTTAATGAGCTCTTCCTTTTTTCCGTTATGTACACAATACGAGTATATAATATATAGGCTCAGTATGACAGCTTGTCAAATTTGTCACTCTAATCCAACGTGTACGACAGCGAATGCCATGTGTCACTCCATGTTGCGCCGACATATAATATGTCGGAGTTATACTCATTGAGGTTGAGCGGGCCCAACGTGCAATTCTTAAGGTGGGCGCTGGTCACCCTTTCCGTTACCCGACTGTAGACCTCTACAAAAAATGGGATGTCCTTACAGTCAGACAATCTTTCATCCTTCAAACTATTCTTAAAAAACATACAATGATGCAATATAACCCGGATCTACAAAAAGACAAGCGCCGTAGAGGCAATGTATGTGTAACAAAACCCTTACATTCTGTCGCATAATTTCTTCTGCTTTCTTGGCCCATATCTTTATAACAAGCTGAACAGTAAGCTATACATGTACCCGCAACTGAAATCTAAGTGTAAAGCTGCTGTCTATAAATACCTAGGTACCTCAAAACTCTTGACTATTGTCAAACTGAAAATCTAAACTACTTTTCTAAATTTTCTTCTAAACTACTTTTTATAAACTTGTAGACATTTCAAACTTATACACACAAACACACCCCCACACAAACACTCACACACATAAATTTGCAATCAAGCACATCATATCAACAAAGCATTCACACTAACGTTCTGGAATCTCCTCAGTATAAATTGTTTATTTATGTCTTACTTTTTATTTTATTTTAGAATTATTATTATTATTATTATTTTCTTTTAGCGAAGCTTCCACTTTTGCTCACTGCGAAATGCTAACTAATACCATATCTAGTATACTAGCCACCGTTGTACACACCTACATCAGGCACCAGTCCCTCACAAAGTTAGCTCTAAATGTTTAGTTATAAAGGATTAAAAATAGCATAATGAAACTTGTGATGGGAAAATAAATAAAACACTGCACACGCTGTCTACATCTCTGTATCTATTGTCCTATCTCAGGTATGCTGGAAGAGATTTCTTATGAAATAAGCATCACCTCTGTACCTATTTTTTCTGTTCTGTTTTTCATTGTCTGTTTATATGTGTGTGTACATAAATGGTAAAATAAATAAAAATTAATATTATTTCCTTAATTTAAATGTAAACATATAAATTATATTTTTAAATATTAGATATATTATTCTAATATTTAAAAATATAATTTATATGTTTAAAAGTATAAAAACATTTAAAAATATAAAAAATAGTAGCCCACCGGTATCGGGAACAGGGTCCAAGCTACCAGTGGTCAGGGCTCCAGAGAGAGGAACCTCCTGACAATACGAGTAATATAATAAAAGCGAGCAATGTAATAATTATTAATAATAATTATAATTGGTTCATTCGGTACGCCAGCGACATCTCGTGGCGCTCGCCATACGACGACGACGACGAGAGCTATAGCTACAAATGCAGTGTGGAGCAGAGCTCTCGAGATCATCGAAACGTTGGACATCGTAGGGACAACATGTACAGACGGCAGCACGTCAACGTAAACCCTATACATAAATATAACTACGACGCGCTGCGGAGTGTTAGAAAGAAAGTATCCTTGGCACGATTGGTGGAGTTTTCAACGTTTTTAAAATTGCCCAATGGGTGCACATACTAAAAATTGGGAGCCAATTATCATGTTTTACTAGGAATAAGCCACACCCACTCGCCCCTGCGCGTCCGCCGCTGCTCCCGAGTTTCCCCGATCCTTCACGAAATTAAACGAAAGTCACTCGTCACAATTCACTAGTTTACGTCAGTCAGTTGCGTACGCATTTGGAACCCGTTAGGGTATATAAGTTCTGTGATTTGGAATCGTACTGTGTGCTGTGCTGTGCTGTGAACTTTCTTAAAACATAATGGCATAAATTTATAAATATAATGGCGCCTCAGTTGACGCAAATTCAACGAGAGCGCATCATAGCGCTTCGATTGAGTGGATGCCGGGTGATAGATATTTGTCGGCAGACGGGCTTATCGGTGAGTAATATTTTTTGTAATCTTAAATAGAAAGTCTAATATTAAAAAAATGTGTCAATGGTGTTTTTATACAGAATTTTTGAAATTAGTTAACGCTGCGCGCTGTTCCAAGCGTCACTAAAATGTAGAGTAACTGTAAAAGCTTAAATTCAGAGAAATAATTATACATATTATGTTAACAGAATTCGATGAACTATTGTTTTTGATTCCATGTCATGACACATTCTAAACAAAAGTTAATCCAGTAGGTAGGTAGTGATTGGATCCGTATTATTATTATACTCTTTGGATTGGATTCTATAGTAAATATCTAAGCAATTACGCACTTTCTTTTTGTCCAGGGCCCAGGGGCTGCAGTCTCGACATTCATAACGATCGCATTACGACCGAATTCGGTCGCAACTCGCAAAGTCCCGGATTAACAGGTGTACGTGTACCTAATGTATGGAGTGACAGGGCTTTGCGACCGAATTCGGTCTTAAAGCGATCGCTATGAATGTCGAGTTTGCAGCCCCTGCTTAGTTAGGATTAGTCCATGTTCGACCCCCACAATCTAGTTAGAATCTAGTTACCTACCACGCTATCGCATTGGGTGTAACCCTGTAATGATAGCGATGTTTGTGTGTAATTAAATAACTTAATAACTTTATTATTGTAGTGTAGGGAATTATAAGTATTAATATTAATACATCTTTGCCTATAGTCATTGAGTAATAATGGGCAAATAAACTATAGCTATTTGTTTCGTTCCAGAAAAAATATGTTTACTTCTGGCTTCGGGAAGAAAGTGGAACCATAGAAGCCCATCGTCGCCAACTCTACGCGAGATCCAGTACGGTACGACGGCAGACGCCGCACACTCTGCCGATCCTTTTCTGACCACACGAATAACATCAACTTCGTACAGGGTGAGTCCATGTGTAGCTTGTAATCATACCTTATCAGCTCAACTTATTCATCACTTTCATAAAATATGGTTTTCTTAAAAAGTGAATAACAAAATTGTGATTAAAATCATACCTACTACCTAATAGACATTTGTAGTAGGTAGTTGGAAGGGCGCTCGGCGCTCACGCAAACCGGATTTTACCGGATTGACGCGCGCCGCGCGGCCAGTCTGAATTGTTATTACTTACTACTTATTATTATTACCTACTATGTATTAGATACATCTTCAGTTCTTTACAACCCACCTCAACAAGGGTGGAAGTTCTCAATTCGATAAATAGTTTTTTTGTTTATGTTTATAATTTGATGAATATTTTTTAACCGTCCCATACTCATCTAAAGTCTATTCAACTAATGCTTCAAATTGATGTTATTTCAAGTTGAACAAATATCAACTTTATTTCAATGGTCATTAGGTTGATTTTTAGAGTGACTGGCTCTACTAGACTAGCAGTAATAAAATGTTTGAAGTTGTTGCGTAAACTGAACTTTATGGTGTAGTAATTAAAGTTATTTTTCCATAAACTCATATTTGTTTACATTTTTTGCAAATAAATCGCGAATGCAGATTAGTTAAATTGGCCCGGACTATTTGTCATATTACGGAATCCTAGGTAAGTATTAAATTGACAAAATTTTCTTTGTTTTAGATTTCAATGGACACAGTCAGGAGACGCCTTATGGACGCCGGAAGACAACTGCCGCGTGCACACCTGCAGGGTGGTGCAGGCGTGGTTCGCGGCACAGGATGACGTCATCCGCCTACCATGGCCTGCAAAGAGCCCAGACTTAAACCCAATCGAGAATCTATGGGCTCTCATGTCTCTCGATTAGGATGCTTCAGAAATCCGCAACAATGAAAACTTGCGGCGAGAAGCCCATACTACATGGGAGCAATTCAGAGGCAAGGACAAGGCCACCTGCTGGAACATGGTGGCCGGCTTGAAGGACAGGCTGGTTGCCGTTTTAGACGCGCAAGGTGGTCCGACCAAATATTAAATACTTATATTATATTGTAAAGTATATATAATATATTTTCATTTCATTTCAACAATCATTTTATAATAATATTAATAAATAAATACCTATATTTGCTTATATATTTGTATTGTTATGTTATTACAATTTTGCAGTATCTTCTAGGTATAGTTATTAGAGTTTAATTTACTTTTTATTCATAATTTAATAATAATATTATATTGTTTTGGCAACGCTTTATGCCCATGTAGTAGTATTTCATAACAACTGAAAGGCCGATCTTGGTGCGTATTTCTGAGGTCAAGTTTGGGCTCTTTTAGGTCATGGCATATTCTATGTCGCTAATAAGACACGAGCGAACTTAGTTTAATCTACAACACTATAGGCAGTACACTCAATGTCACCGACACTGACACCGTGTCAGAACACTTACACTCGGTGTCGCAAGGTGTAGGTATTCGTTGAGTTTGTGTGTTCACACATACAGACACTGTGCACGGCGTATAGTGCCGTAGCCTAAACTTACCATTAGATGACGACCTCCGATTCTACGGCACTATTAAATAATGCACTTCAATCACCCGGGTTTCCGTTCACATTAAATAGTAGCACAGTTTTACAATCCATAAGTTATGTATATTTTAATATTGTAATTATTTTATTTATCAAAATATAGGTATTTCCAACCACTGTTTCTCAAACGCTTATTCTTCCATTGCTCCATTTGGGAAAGACGCCAGACATGTCGTTCGTTGATGTTGTGTCACAATAAACTAGCTTCCTCCATTGCCTGCCCCAGGCTTCAAACTATCTCCATAGTTTTCATCACAATTGCCCAGCGGTTTGGCCGTGAAGGCGTAACAAACAGACAAAGTTACTTTCGCATTTATAATATTAGTATGGATAATTCTTCCAATAACGTGATAAAGATGTGTAAATTGAAATTTCTTTTCTTTTCGCACCATTGTTAAATTGTTGAGCATTTTTCCTTTACTAATTTGTTAGTGATAATTTAAGTTAGGGCCGTCACCCACTGGCGGCATGGCACGACAAGGGATTTTAGTAAGCGCGAATGATTTGTGATCTCATTTTATCATGGTTGGCATTCACATTTCGGGATGCCACGGCATGCCAGAACGTCCCGAAGGATGCCAAAGCAGGCTGTGACATATCAATGAAATTGTCGTGCCGTGCCACCTGTGCGTACCGGGCCTTTTGTTGGGCAACCATTGGTGATAGAGATGTTACTGTAGGTATAATTAATCTGTCACAAATATCAATAAAACTAATGCAAATATTTTTTTTTTTTGTGTTTGTGTTCCTTTTCGCGTCATGTTTACCGCAAATAAACGTATTTTCTTTCTTTCTAAAAATAAAAACTTGTAAAAAATAATATAAATAATAAATATTATCTACTTATTTTTAATCTATTGTATACTCGTAGTTTGGTTTTATAAATTTTGTTGTAAGTAGGTATATTTAAATTTAGAGTAGGTATAAGTTTTTTTTTTTGTTTTCAATTAAGTAATATTAAATAAAAAGATTAAGATTATTATTCCCCATTTTATTTTGAGATTTTTTCGCGGTGTCACACGCGTTCCCGTAGTAACCTATCCTATTCCTATGTCCTTTTCTGATAGGTAGGTATGCAAAATTGCATGATGATCGGTTAAGGCGCCAAAAGCAGAGGTCGGAGCTACCGCCGTATCTATTATACGGGGCCCCGACGGCATATTTATTACTTACTCAAAAAAACTTTTTTGAAAAAAAGACAATTGACTTCCAAAATTATATAAATAAATTCGAAAGTCGGTGTCGTTGGGTTCGCATTTTCGTTGTGAAGTTTGCCACCGGGAATTAAAGTTATTTTTCACTTTGTAGTGTCTTTTTTGGAAGTCGGCTTTTTTTTGTAAAAAAGTTTTTACTTTCGACTTCAAAAAAGGAGGAGGTTCTCAATTCGACGGTATGTTTTTTTTTTGTGTGTTTGTTACGCGATTACTCCGCCAATTGTGGACCGATATTCAAAATTCTTTTTTTGTTCGAACGGAGATACTTCTGAAATGGTCCCATAAAAATGTTATCAAAATCGGACAAGTGGTTTTTGAAAAATCAAAAAAATTATCACAACAAAAAAGTGAAAAATAAAAACTTTTTTACAAAAAAAAACAACCGACTTCCATAAAAACACTACAAAGTGAAAAATAACTTTAATTTCGGAAGTCGGTGCACCGACTTCCGAGATTAAAGTTATAGGTATTTCACTTTGTAGTGTTTTTTTTCACTTTTAACTTGTAAGTTTTACCAGTAATTTTAGTTTAAAAACCAGACTACTGAACCGTTTTTGAGGAAATTTATATGGGACCAATCTGAAGTATATCCTTACAAATAAAAAAAGAATTTTGTAAATCGGCTTATAAATAACGGAGTTCTGAGGTAACAAACATTAAAAAAAATACAGTCGGTTTGAGAACCTCCTCCTTTTTTGAAGTCTGTTGAAAACGTCACTGTCCTTTTGTAAAAGACCCCACCAAGGTAATTTGATATGGGCCCCATTACGGAACCCATGTTCTTTTCTTTCCGAACATCGAGTTGAATGGCGTGCAATAGGAGGGGCGGCAGTCCACGGCTGAACATAGGTCCAGCAGTGGACTGCTATAGGCTGATGATGTAGAAACGATAATAATAGATTAGAATTTTATTTGAAAATTCATAATCTTCGAAATCGTATCTTATTACTAGCGCAATAAGGTTGAACTTGCATGTAAAAGCAAACTTCGGTAGGTAGTATAATAGATAATTCCGTTACTAAGTTCAAACTTATTATTTTAGTAAAATAAGATCGTGTCGCGGACGTAACGTTAATCTCAAACACGGCGGACTGACAAGAGACTTTATAGGTATAATTAATTGGCTAAACTTTATAGGTATAATTAAGTGATGGGGTAAGCACTTATCCATATTTATTTCAAAATTTCAAGGAGATTGTGTAATGGGTATTAGCAATAAAAGAGCAAGGAACGCACGAAAACAGTTGACCGCCAGCCCGCCAGTAAGTAGGTAACAAAACCAGGAAAAGGTTATTAAAAGCTGCTTGAAATTAAAAAAAAAAATGTTTTTCTCACATCGGATTATACCTACCTGGCTACTTAACAACATTTATCCAAAGAGCAAATTTCGCAAATTAATTGTGTAACGGTGTATACCATACCTACCTACCCGTTTAAATGTAGGTAATATGAGTAGGTAATACCTACTTACTAATTATAGGTAATACATAGAAACATTATATGTAAAAATGAAGGATTAAGAAGATATCATTTCAATAAAACAAATTGATTATAAGCTTTCGTATGTATTGTAGGCATTGCGCGGGCCGCCTGTTTTTATTACCATGCCAGTATTTCGATTCGAATTCAAGTCAAAACGTCAAAATCAAAAGTATTCAACCTGCTACGTACGATATTTCTTATCGCATAGTGTCTTATTCAACACAACGACGCGCACACGCACACACCCTCACGTACGCGCTGCAGCACGAAATATTACAAGTAAGAACTGACAAAAAGCTATACATCTCTTTCGCACGATTCTCGCTGTTGTTGCTCATAACGCGTTCAAGGTCAAAGTGGGGTAACTTGATGTGCTGGCGTCTGTACTTAGAAACTGTCTCGCGTTCCGTATCGTTGAGTTGTGTACCTACAGGGTGTGATTCGCTAGTGTGTCTAACTTGTTCGAAAATTATATTGACACGATGCGACGCATCGCGTGATTCTCGCTAACACTACCTCAAAGTCATTTATATATGGCAGCTAACGCGGTTGTGCTCGTACGACTGTCGGATCCTATTTCTGCCATTTTGTATCGGTAACTATAAGTATGCAACTGTGATCACAGATGTGTGAGTTTCGTTGCATGTACAAAAATGTCTTGGGATTAAGTACGTTTAAGAGTATCGCTGCAATTGAGGATTATTATTTTAACTTTTTTGGATCGTTATTGATTCTCTTTAGTTAATTTCACTATTTGAATTTAAAAAATCCTTAAATTTTCATTGAAAATAGAAAATCAACTGTCAATCAGGATTCCTATAATAGCTATAAGGGTTCTCTGCCTTTTCGCCGAATTTTTTTTGCCAGATTTTCACTTGCCAACCAACGTTTCGCAGAATTTTATTTCGCCGAATAATCATTTGCCAACTTATCATTTAGTTTTGTTTTATTTCCCAAACTCACAGTTACCAACTGTACGTTTGGTCTGCTTTTCAAAATGACACTTTTTAAAATGCCAACTTTTAAGTAGCAGAATGTTTTAATTTGCGTAATAATCATTTAGTTGTTTATTTTTACAAACAGTAAACTTGACAGTACAGTATTGTCACTGTTTCGTGCGTTGTTTGTCATACTCTTTTTTTTTTTTTTTTGTCGCTTAGAAATGCTTTATGCATGCCCGCCTCGTGGGGGACGAGACGGGGTATGTGGGACTCCCTGTCAGAATGACAGTATACCCACTAAAACTCAGCGGTGTTCCCTCATCGCCGTGATGGGAGGGCCACGGGAATAGGCACAGCCTTCACTTCCATAGCCCTCCCGGCGCATGCCCGCCTAGCTGGCGGGCCCCGCATGCCCCCCACATTGGGGGGCTACGGGAATGGCTGGGAGCACCTAGCCATTCCCGTCCAACACTGGTGGAGGCCTGTGCAATACAGGCAACGGTGCCCCCGCACCCGCTGCCTGCTGGCCCCCACGCCCGCCTGAATGGCGGGCCCCGCATGCCCCCCCGGGTGGGGGGGGCTACGGCCGCAGAGGATTGGGAGAGCGGCAACGACACACCGACACTCCTCTTCCCCTGCGGCCCCACCGCGTCCGCCATCGAACGGTGGCGGCCCCGTCAAGGCCGCGGAAGGTAGGGAGAGCGGCAACGTAACACCGACACTCCTCTCCTGCCGCGGCCTCCAATTCTCAGCCGCAATGTCTCCCTCACGGGGGACATCGTGGCCCGCCTCGGGTAGGCTGCGATGTCGCCCAAGCGGCACCGCCACCTACCCGCCGGCCGCTATGTCGTCGGCTTTTCCGCACAGCCTAGACGAGCGGCCGCTCCTCGGGTTCCTCTTAGCTTCACCGTGGTCCAGTCCACCACGGCTGCTAACTGAGCCCCCCCGCCTCGACAATGCGGGAACCCACCGGGGGGGAGTTTGTCATACTCTTTTTTTTTTTGTCGCTGAGAAATGCTTTATGCATGCCCGCCTCGCGGGGGACGAGACGGGGTATGTGGGACTCCCTGTCGGAATGACAGTATATCTACTAAAACTCAGCTTTGTTCCCTCATTCGCCGTGATGGGAGGGCCACGGGAATAGGCATAACCTTTACCTCCATAGCCCTCCCGGCACATGCCCGCCTAGATGGTATGGCGGGCCCCACATGCCCCCCACACAGGGGGGCTACGGGAATGGCCGGGAGCACCTAGCCATTCCCGTCCAACACTGGTGGAGGCCTGTGCAATACAGGCAACGGTGCCCCCGCACCCGTTGCCTGCTGGCCCCCACGCCCACCTGAGCGGCGGGCCCCGTATGCCCCCCAAGATGGGGGGCTACGGCCGCAGAGGATAGGGAGAGCGGCAACGACACACCGACACTCCTCTTCCCCTGCGGCCCCACCGCGTCCGCCATCGAACGGTGGCGGCCCCGTCAAGGCCGCGGAAGGTAGGGAGAGCGGCAACGTATCACCGACACTCCTCTCCCGCCGCGGCATCCAATCCTCAGCCGCGATGTCTCCCTCACGGGGGACATCACGGCCCGCCTCAGGTAGGCTGTGATGTCGCCCAAACGGCACCGCAACCTACCCGCTGGCCGCTACGTCGTCGGCTTAACCGCAAAGCCTAGACGAGCGGCCCCTCATGGGGTTCCTCTTCGCTTCACCGTGGTCCAGCTCACCACGGCTACTGAGCCCCCCCGCCTCGACAATGCGGGAACCCACCGGGGGGGAACCTAACCTAACCTTTTTTTTTTTTTTTTTTGTTGCTGAGAAATGCTTTATGCATGCCCGCCTCGCGGGGGACGAGACGGGGTATGTGGGACTCCCTGTCGGAATGACAGTATACCCACTAAAACTCAGCGGTGTTCCCTCATTCGCCGTGATGGGAGGGCCACGGGAATAGGCATAGCCTTTACCTCCATAGCCCTCCCGGCGCATGCCCGCCTAGTTGATATGGCGGGCCCCGCATGCCCCCCACATAGGGGGGCTACGAGAATGGCCGGGAGCACCTAGCCATTCCCGTCCAACACTGGTGGAGGCCTGTGCAATACAGGCAACGGTGCCCCCGCACCCGCTGCCTGCTGGCCCCCACGCCCGCCTCATTGGCAGGCCCCGCATGCCCCCCAGGATGGGGGGGCTACGGCCGCAGAGGATAGGGAGAGCGGCAACGACACACCGACACTCCTCTTCCCCTGCGGCCCCACCGCGTCCGCCATCGAACGGTGGCGGCCCCGTCAAGGCCGCGGAAGGTAGGGAGAGCGGCAACGTATCACCGACACTCCTCTCCCGCCGCGGCCTCCAATCCTCAGCCGCGATGTCTCCCTCACGGGGGACATCGCGGCCCGCCTCAGGTAGGCTGCGATGTCGCCCAAGCGGCACCGTAACCTACCCGCCGGCCGCTACGTCGTCGGCTTTTCCGCACAGCCTAGACGAGCGGCCGCTCCTCGGGTTCCTCTTAGCTTCACCGTGGTCCAATCCACCACGGCTACTGAGCCCCCCCGCCTCGACAATGCGGGAACCCACCGGGGGGGAGTTTGTCATACTCTTTTTTTTTTTTTGTCGCTGAGAAATGCTTTATGCATGCCCGCCTCGCGGGGGACGAGACGGGGTATGTGGGACTCCCTGTCGGAATGACAGTATACCCACTAAAACTCAGCGGTGTTCCCTCATTCGCCGTGATGGGAGGGCCACGGGAATAGGCATAGCCTTTACCTCCATAGCCCTCCCGGCGCATGCCCGCCTAGATGGTATGGCGGGCCCCGCATGCCCCCCACATTGGGGGGCTACGGGAATGGCCGGGAGCACCTAGCCATTCCCATTCCCGCTGAGCGAAGAGTCCGGTGGTGGTGGGCGTGCAAGTCGTGCGGCTGCTCTTGTCAACATTTTTGCATTCGGATATTATGATATTTCTTGTGTTTTATCGGAGGTAACATATGCCATGACAGATGTCACCTGTTGTTCGGCAGTTTTTGGTGAAAGTTTATTGCATTATTGTTCATTGTATTTTTTTAAAAGGAAAATTGGTTGGAGTATTCAGTTTTTGGTTGGTGATTCACAATAACTAGGTATAAAAACTGCTTCTGAAAATGTATTTGAGTAAAATATTAAAATATCTGGACGTTGACTTGTTGACGTTGGTGTTGCCACTTTAAATTATTATTATTTATCTTAATTATTATTATCATTATTTATTATTATTATTTTTTGTTTTTTTTTTTAGTCTACTACTACGACGACTGGACGACTAGATTTGGTAAATATTAATTGGATATTTTTTTATAGTTAATAATGTACTTGATCCTTAGACACTTTTGATGTGTGTAGTGGTGCACCAAGCCCAGATTTAGTGATTGCGATGTTATATAAGGCGTACCCCGCTTTTAAGTTTTTATCTAAGTTCGCGATACTGTTCTTTGAAGCCGGCGCCTGCGCTGGCAGATAGATACAGCCGCTATTATTAATACAAGCTCGTGCAGGAAGATTTTTTTTCCTTTTTTAGCAAATATGCTCGTGTAAGGCTTCTATTTCACTTACACAATATTGCATTATTATTTTCCAGACGATGAAAAAGGTCCGGTATAAAAGGCTACATTGAGGGTCAGTGTCAGGGCTGGCTCTTGAGACTGCGGAGGAGGAGGTACCTGAACGTGTCCAGGATCATGGTGAAGAGCACGAACTTGCCGAGCAGCGGCACGACCAGCGACGTGGGCGGGATGATTTCCGCCAGCAGCAGGAAGAACACGGTGAGCGACAGCAAGATGGAGATGGACAGCGACACCTTCTCGCCGCTGTCCGACGGCAGGTAGAACACCAGCACGGTGAGGAACGAGATGCCCATGCAGGGGATGATCAGGTTCACCGTGTAGAACAGCGTCTTGCGCCGCATTGTGATGTTGAACGTTATGTCCAGGTAAGGCTCATCGCAACACGTGTAGAACTTTTCGTTCCTGGCAAAGAAGTGTACGTTACGTTATGTTGTCGGCGAATAACTTTCACATTAGGATGGTAGCAGCGCGGTAGCAGCGTGGCAGAAGCAGATGCCTTCACATTATAAGAACAGCCTCGCGATAGCTTTTGATAGTACTCCAGTTCATCGTCGACTGAGCGCACGCAGCGGCCGCCACGCTTCTGTTTATAATATGAAATTCTGACTGGGCGACGGTCGCGCGTACATCGCGTGACTGTTGCGCTGTTAAAGTCGCCTAAATGTGAAAGCGGTCTAATGCCTACGTATATCTATGTAAAAACAAAAGGAATGAGAATGTATTTATCGAGGAGAGACAGTCGACGAGCGTGCGTTACCTGACGGCGGGCACCTCGAGGATGTCCCACTCCACCGAGGTGTAAAACTCCGACAGGTCCACGCCCAGCTCCACCACGTTGGTGCCGTGCGCTTCGTCGATGTGCCGCAGGTCCACCTGAGCACACAACGCATGTAGAACAAGAGACAAGATCGTCGCACTCTGTGTCAGTGCGCCACCCCGGCGGCGGTGACGGTTACCTGGAAGCCGTCGTAGGTCCACGAGCCGAACTTCATGACGCACGTCTGCTGGTCGAAGGGGAAGTACTCCACGTCAATCTCGCAGGAAGACTTGTAGATGGCAGGCGGCCGCCACTCCACGCGGCCTGTGTAGTTCAGCGTCGCCTTCGTCGCTAGCGTCACCTCGAAGTTGCCGTCAGCGCTGTGACAACAGCACGGTTAGCACGTGGTGACATAGGCTCATCCAACGACAACGAGTCGCTCACACTCACTTATTGTAGAGAACTATGTCAGGCCGCCAGATGTGGTCAGAGGGCACGTGAAGCATTTCCACTCCACCGTACTCCCGCGGCTCCCACGACAGTTTGTAGTCGTACCAGCTCTGCGGAAAAGTAGTACGAGAAGTCGATTAGCTCGGCTCCACAACTGGTAACTATGCTGTAGAGGCGTCGAGGTGAAACTTACCTGCTCCACCCACAAGTTGGTCGTCATGATCTGGTTCTTAAGGTTCTGTAACAGAAGCAAAGCTCATGTAAGAGGGGCTCGGTAGAGGAGCTGTACGCATTGCGTGTACGGTAGCGGGCTCACCACGTCGATGAGCTGGCTCAGCTTGAGCTTGATGCGCACGGTGAGCGCGTCGCTGACGTTGAGCACGGGGCGAACGAGCTTGTTGTAGTTGGACAGCAGGTCGTCATACAGGCGCTTGGCGTCGGGGTTGGCGGCGCAGCCGGCGAGCGTGGCGAGCGCCACGAGCAGCAGCAGCGGGGCCGCGGGGTGCGGCGCGGCACGGCGCGGCATCTCCGTCCGCGCATGACGTCAGCGCATCGCGCCGCCACCGCGCGCCGCCTGCCCTCACTCTGCAACACAACGCACTCTCATAATTATTATGATGGATCAGCACGAGCACCATCCCAAGCGTTACATGTAGTATTCGTAGTGCCGTCACACGACACGCAAAATTCGCGTTACATTACACGTTACACAAGTCAGGACATAGCTTTATCCACGCAAGGCTGTCTCATTTGCTGCGGGTTGTTCAAAGGAGATGCACAGGCAACTGAAGGAACGCGGGTGGATTTTAGTCAGTAAAAGTCTGACACGCCCTTCCGCTCAGCCCAGAGCGGGAGAGATCATTTGATAATTTAAAAAAAAAAAAACCTGTCCCACTTTCAACAGTAAACATAATAATATGGATGTTTACTAAAAGTTGAAAGTGAAACGGCCTATAGCAAAGGAAAATAAGACAAGTAAATCTGCAGAAAAACGGACTTTTCAACAGTACTATATCCTTAACCGTTTGAGACATTTTGATCTGGATTTACAGATTTTGAGATGGACAGCAAGAAAATGGGTGATTTTCACAAAAACTGTTTTTGATGGCAATCGATTCTGTTTCCTAAAAGAATCAAAAAACTCTATACCTACTTAGAATCAACTGAGGTTTGGGTACTAAAAAAGTCGGATATCACAAAAAACTTTTCCCATTTATTTCGTAGGAAATGAGAGTCCAGCTTACTTTTGTATTCTGGATAGTAGTAGTATCAGTGTTGTGCCATTATGTATTATTTATGTATGTGCAGGCGTTCCTTAATTCACTAAAATAGACAAACTTCGCAAGCAATGGCAAATTTGTACTGAAGGCTGCGGGTGTCGACCTCAGGACGAGCTGCTTCTCACACGGATAGCTACACGTCGCTTGCTGCTGCGCCACCAGTCCAACCCTCTGTATATTTAGGCTGCTAAGCCCAAAACTACTTTGGAGGCATGAGGAACAGGGTGTAAAGTTCACTCATCCTCCATTGAAAACGGAGGATCCACCAACCAGACGGGTGTTGTGTCTGGCGGGTAATTGCCCAACATAACATAACAATACGATACCCTTTGGTGAGACTGGTTGTCAGACTTTCGGGCTACTGACGACCCGTAACGACTGCCAAAGATCCACGAATGACAGCCGGGAACAACGACGGCTTAACGTGCTTTCTGTGGCACGGAGGGGTCTTGATCTAGTTATAGTTACGGAGAAGAATTCATTATGTTAGATAAATATGTTAGAATGAGTAGCGCCTGCTTCACCAGTTCCGAGTTCCTGTTAAATTACCTACTTCACAACTATTGTTGCGAATGCGGTTTCATCGAATACGAATGCGCGGCGCGGCGCGGAGCGCTCACCCTCCGGTCGCTTTTCTCCTCTACTTTTGTCAAACAAGATTAACAGCTAGCTGTCAATATTTAGTATGAAACCAGCACATGGTCACTCACATACATTCTCTATTTAATGGGAAACAAACAGGACAAGCAACGGCAGACAACTCGAATGCAATACTTCAACAAATTAAGAAACGAATAAACTATCGGATGTATCTCAACTGGCAACACCTTAAGAGGTGCCCAGGCGAAACCCGACAGCCTTTCAAATAATTGAAAATTTGTACAAAACCCGCCATAAACCTATTCTGCGAAAGTGTATGGGCTGACATGGATGTTTAGGAAATTAGGAGAATTATTTCTTAAGGTAACATCTGACTGACCACAGGACAGTAGTTTTAGGCCACAATAGGGAGCGGTCGAATCGGTAGTCCAGGACTTATTCGATGGCAATGTGAATGTCTGTGGAGAGATCATAAGGGTGAAAGTGTCGTTTATTACTTTATGATAATAAAGTTTGTGGTTTGAGACCAGATTGGAATAGTCTAGCATTAATGAAAGTAGCGTGTACGGCGCGTAAACCTCAGTGAGTGTGTTGCGTGAACAATTGGGTGAGTGTTGACTATTTTATCCCTTCTTGTTCGTTTCCTATGACACGATCGAGGTATCCTACACTTGCGTTTGGTTCTGTTCTTGTTCGGGGACTCGTCGAAAGCCTTCTATAGGGTTGTAGGTGGCGCTACGTACCAGCAGACTGTTGACAAGTACTCTACCTACAGACTACCGCATACCGCTCAGGCAGTCACGTCGCTTACGAAAGCTGAACTGAATTAATACTCGCGACTCGTCCGCTAGTGCGTGGTTTTGCCCCGAATGACTCTAGACTAAGGAAGTGAGAAGTGACGATTTGGAAACAACCACTTCGGCGTATAGCAGGAGCAATTGTTAAGAATTCTGCAACCGACTGACGATGCGGCGCGCTTGTGCTAGTTTTGAATTGTCTTAGTAAAGGGTGAGTGGGCATGAAAGAATCCCTTAAATCAATAAGGGATTTATTACAATAGTTCGCGCCCAATAATACTGGAACGTGTCTCGCTCAATGGCAGTTGAATTTGACTGTATGTACTTTGTCTTAGGATCGAGTAAGACATGACTAGCTTAGGGAACGTGGCTTCGAACGGAATGGTAGCAGTCCCATGCGCACAGCTCTAGTTATACACGCACGACGCTGTGAGCTGCCCTAAGGGCTGATTTACATATCTATCTATACTTATAATAAGAATGTAAAAAAGTTGTGTCTGTACATTGAATATATTTAAAAAAGAATAATTGAGGGGGGTTAAGAAACAGTAATAGAACACGAATCTAATAAAAAAAGTCTGTCTGTTTGTCTGTTTGTCTGTTTGTCTGTTTATACACGCTAATCTCTGGAACTACTGGACAGATTTGAATGAAACTTTTTTTGTTATGTAGCTACTAAACCTGGGCAACATATAGGCTATAATTGATTTTGGAAACTGGAACACCTGATGCAGAACCGCAACAGACCAGCTAAACTATAAGAGTTACAAAAATGGCGCCTTAAAAAAAATTTTGCGTCTGATGAGCATTTTCTGTTGCAAGAATAACATTGAAAATCCGGAACACCTGATGTGGAACTCTTAGAGCACAGCTAAACTATAATATATATAGGTTTGACATCTTAGCAAAAGTTATTCAGTCTGATGAGCATTTTCTGCTGCGAGAATAAAACTCGAGGATTGGAACATCTGATGTGGAACTCTAAGAGCACAGCTAAACCATAACATATATAAGATTGACATCTTTGCAAAAGTTGTTCAGTCTGATGAGTATTTTCTGCTGAGAGAATAAAATTCGGAGATTGAAACATCTGATGTGGAACTCGGAGAGCACAGCTAAACTATGGCATATACAGACATGACATTTTAACAAAATTTGTTTGGTCTGATGAGTATTTTCCGCCGAGATAATAAAAATCAAGGATCAGGAACAGTTGATGTGGAAATCACTTTATACTAATATAACTAGGGCAGATAAGATTAACGCCTCATTAAAACATTCGTATCTATGGCCTTACTTTTTTTAACAATAAATATGAGAGCCCAGCTTGGTGGTAATTCACATGCCCAAGAGTTTTCAGAAACATTATTATAAGTTGGAGAAGGTCTCCTTCCTGCACAGGTCTGGTGACTGTTCCTGATATACTTGGAAAAGTTGTTGCCTCCGAAGAGGAACTTATACAATCAGTATTTGGGGACATACAGAGCATAAGAAACCAGAAAAAATCGTGGTTATGTGAACGCGCCATATCGACCACAAAAAACGAACAAGTTGCATCAATAAATGAAAAAAAATTGGGGGAAATTATTGGAGATGAAGTCGTTTACACTTCTTTTGATAACGTAGACGATCAGGACGACGTCACCAATTACCCAGTTGAGTTCCTCAATTCACTCACAGCGATGAGTGGTCTCCCTGCTCATAAAATAAGACTCAAAGTTGGTGTTCCTCAAATACGGAAAAACCAACAATACCTATAGTTTAAAAAGATTTAAAAAAAAATTGTAATGTTAACTAATTGATATTAATTTCGCTTTACTATAATTTCGGAATGAAAATAATTCTACCTTTATATTATAATGAAGTTATAACCTACCCAGTCTACAACACTCAATCTAAGTTATACCAAACTTAATCGAAATCCTCCATCGGTTTTGATTGATTTATTGGCTGACATATCAACGCACAGTTCAAACTCTTACCGAAATTCCTATCGGAACGAGAAAGGGGCTGGATTCGCGTACGAAGTCGCGGGCAGAAGCTAGTTGACAATAAACATAATGTAAGGAAATCCATTACCGTAACTAAAAATTAATAATGATTTCACCAACGCAAGCGTTACATGACAATCACCCTTTTATGTATTCCTCTCTTGTCTTTTACTTTCATAATAAAAAGAAAAGTAGGTTTCCTTTCCTTAATCTGTTTTCCTATGAATTCCTAACCCACTAAGAAAGAACTGAGCAGTTGGCGGCATGTTGTTTGGTGCGCGATGTCAACCTGTGCTCTGTTCTCTATCGCATTCAGTTTTATTTCTTGCTAGCTTTAATGCATAGGTATAGAGATACTCACTACACACCGCTCACAACATTATTTTCATCTAAAATTCAAACTCCTGACTGACTGATACATCAATGCACAGCCTAAACCGCTGGTACTAGATACATGAAATTTGGAGTGTGGGTTCTTCGTGAAGAGTAAGTATCCACTAAGAAAGGGTTTTTCTAATTCCACCCCTAAGAGGGTGAAATGGGGGGATTGTGTTAGCATGGAAAATCTTATTCCTCAAGTTATTAAACTTAAAACTTGGCACCAATACGAATCTAAGTAAACTATGAAGTTTGCCATTTTATGTTTTTCTAAACTACCCCCTAAAAAAGGGTTGGGGAGGTTCATAGTTTGTATGGAAGAATTTTAGCGCGCGCCCGATAAACTCGAAACTCAGTATTTATACCTAAGATTGAAAGTAAAGAATAATGTGAATCAGGGTTTTTCGAAAATTACCCCTGACGGGAAGGGGTAGTCAATTTTACATGGGAGGATTATAATGCGTGGCTTGATTAACTCGAAAATTGGTATAAATAATCTTTGAATCAAGTTATGAATATATCCCAAACGATTTTTCAAAATTCCACCCCTGTGGGGATGAAAAGCGGGGATACAGTTTATATAAAAAATCTTATTCATTTAGTTAATAAACTTGAAACTTGGCAAGAATACTCGCGTAAGTAATAAAGTTTATTATTATAAGTTTTTCAAAACTACCCTCAAAGGACGTTACCCATGTTGAAGTTTGTGTGGAAGTACATAATTGAACGCGAGGTCCAATTGACTCGACACTCAGTATTAATACTTTTGACAGAAAATAATTAATAATAAGTATGTAAAGTTGTCGAAAATTTACCCCTGACGGGGCAAAAAGGGTGCAATTCGATTTTTAAGGGGAAGATTTGAACTTGAAACTGTATGTTATATTGATTATTGATTTGGCAAAGAGATAGATGGCATCCTGGGAAAGGACATACTCTTTATCCTGGTAGCACGTTCCCATATGATAACTTCCGACCTCCACGCGGGCGAAGCCGCGGGCAGAAGTTAGTTTATCATAAACCGGCCACTAATCCACTCCTTTTTTTTGCGGTCTGTTTAAAAGTAGTTGCAAATTAGTTGCTTGTATATCTAATAGCTTGTTCGACTGTAGGTACCACTTTAAAATATCAATGAAATAGTATTCTGGTCATGTCGCCCTGAGCCCTGAGTCCTGAGCTGGTGCACCTACTGATACAGAGAACTACTAATAGTACTACCGAGTCTACAGCTTCGAATGGTCGTTTACTTAATATCTTTCACTTATTAGACTTTTTTCATGGCAGCAAAAAAATATTATTAATAAATAACGAGGCATTCCACTTAGAGCACTGATACCTACCGTTTATATTATGACTACACATATTATAAATTAAAGTCGATCTTCGTGTCTGTCTGTGTTACAGCGTTGTTCTTGTAAACTTCGCAACGGATTGTGATTGTGGCTTTCGCCATCATTTAGACAATTTATTCCAGAAGGTTTATTTGTGTAACATATTAAATGTACTTATAATAAAATATGATGTTTGATGTTTGGTCAACAGACCAACCCCTAGACCCCTACAACATCAGCGTCATCAGCGAGCAGAGCCTACTCCATAACAATAATAGTGGACGCAGTCGGTGAGCGAGCGAGCCGCATCCCGGAGATTACTAACTTGCAAGTTGAGAGACCATTATGAACACACGCACCTAGCGAGCCGGCCCTGCTAGCACGGGGCTATCTACTGATGTGGCGCCATGCCAAATTATCGCGATTTCTAACCTATATTTGAGTAAAATTGTAGGAGGTAGAGGAAGATACTCAAACCTTTTCGTATAAATTCTGTACGCGAAGGTGAAAAACGCATCAAAATCCATAAAGTAGGTTTGAAGAAATAAGTGCCTCCACATTATCACATGCAGACACGAAAAGCTACTTTAAGTACTATTGATGGATATACTATTATGGATTATAGATACATTGACTTGGCTCCTTTTGCAGCTTGCATCGATTTCACTTTGAGCTCGAAGTCCACGCAGCGAAATAAATATCATGCCAAAGTTTTGTTACAGTTAACTATGTGACAAATGTGTGTCATTTACGATACCTATTTACACTGTTATTTGAAAACATTGTAAAAGCCAATTTTTTTTAAAAGATTAACCGTGGTGTGCATGCGCCGGCTCTTCTCCAAAAGAAACGACCAATTGGAACCGTGCACCTAGCTTCTGACGCTTCATGAGTACCTGTGTAGGTTTATGTGAAATGAAATATTTGGAGTTTGATTTGGGTTGCTCCGAGTAGGCACTAGGCAGGCAGCGTGCAGCGTGGAGCCTACTCGTGAGATACAGAGTGGTGTGTTGCATATATTTTTAAAAAGGAGGAGGTTCTCTATTCGTCGGACCCTAAGTAGTCCATGTGTGTTCAGATTGGTCAGCGATAATTCTATACCACGACGACCGATTTGGATAATTGTTTTTTATTGGCAAGACTCCTCAGAAGTAAACACCTCGACACCTCTAGTTTTCCGACACTTCTGGTTTTACTTTGTCCGGTTCCGTAGTTGGCATGAATTTACCCCAAGAATAAACTTATCATTGTAGTTGAAAATCATGTTCTCCCATACATTGCAACTGCAAATGTAAGTTGGTCGACTATTACTCCTAAACTTGTAAAGCTTACTAAGCTGTCATAGTTTTACTTTTAACTTCGATTTATCTTCTATCGTGATTTGTTTCACAAATCCAAAAACAACCATTTAGCTGGCAGGGGGGGGGGGACACTTGACTAACAAAAATGAGAACTTTAAAGCTTAATATATCACAAACGGATCCCTGATCGAAAAATGGTTGTCACAAACCCGCAATATTTTTGAAAGACCTATCCAACGATACCCCACGCCATGGGGTAGACGAGAAAGAAAAACATCTCCACTTTACGTGTAAAGGAGGTACCCTAATTTTTTATTTTATTTTAGCACTTTGTCGGCGTGATTAATACGTATATCCATACCAAATTATATATTTCTAGTACTAAGAGTCTCTGAGCTAAGCTAAAGACGGACAGACGGACATGGCGAAACTACAAGGGTTCCTCGTTGACTACGAAACCCTAAAAAGAAGAAAGAAAGTAATCATTATTATTATTTTAAAGACTGTTAGCTTATATAATAATATTGTGTAAATATCTTGTTGAAAATAAAATGACTGGATCTATGTTGATGAGGGTACCTATACACCACTACTTAAATACTATGATTGTGTAAAAATGAACACATACGAGTATCAAGAGTTTGTGAGGGATACCACCACTAAAAAACCGTTTCTTATAATGTGACATTCGCTTTTGATAAGGCTCTTACTGCTTGAAGCAAAAGCAACTTTGCTGATATAAAGCTGCACTGACTATGAATATTATTTATGTGGCGTTGTGACCCTGGGACACGCACTACTGACAGCGACAGCTGAATCTGTTGGACATGGCTCAACAATACTTGACATCCAGCCGAGAGAACAGAAGATATATCAAAGTGTTTGGTGAATAAAACTTGATAGTTATCATTACACTGTATAAAGATCTGGCTAGTCATATTTGACTGGCTAGTAATGTCAGTCTAGAGAGATGAGTCTCACGAACTATCGTGAGAATCATCTCTGACAGGCCCCCAGAGCAACGTGTGCACACATCTGCAGGCGACAGGCGCCGCCGCCAGCGCGTAGTGCTCGCCAGGAGATCGGCGCACTACACTCATCGGCAGTGCAGACTGGACGTTCTTCTTATATTACGTTACCACCACCTTTAGACGTTGCGTTGCATTCAAAGAAGTTCCACGAGTGATATTCAGGATTCAGTCATGTCTGCAGTCCCATCCACCCCTGAGACTTCTGAACCACTAAACTTTTACACCACCGTTTATTGCTTTACGGCGATGATGTGACTTTCACAATTTTATTAGCATAATAATTATGTTTCACTGAGGGTATTTGCTTGTACGGAAACACTGTTTGCACTCGATTAGTGGTCAAGATTTGGAGACCTCGAGCAGCATGCGCGAGAGGCGTGCGGGCGCCACGCGGGCGCGTGCAGACGTGCACGGCTGCACCACTCACGGTAGAGTCACGCGCGCTTCTCAACACTATCCGTTAACTCAAATGTAACAATCGACATTTACCAGATCGGGACGCAGCGGTTCCTTAATGAAAGTTTTTGGTGAGCGAGTCCAAACGTTAATTCATTATTAGTGGGGCACAGTGTCCTAAAGGCTCGGAATGGCTCACACGGCCGCGGGTCGGGCGGCGGGCATGCTGGCTCACGCGGGCGTGGGGAGCGGCGCGGCGTGCAGGCGTGCGCGAGTGGCGGGGGCGCGCCGGGTACTGCCGCTCGCGCCCCGCCGTCGCGCCGCCGCACTCGCGCCGCCGCGCGCGGCCACTACGCCCGCCGCCGCGCACCGCCACGCACTCGCCACGCCTCTACCGTACACAAACTTTTTACGTGGCGCGAGCCAAAATTTATGCACGACGCGAACCACAACTGAGTTTTTGTCACAAAGCAAATTACTCAAAAGTAGTTTCGAAACTTTTCTTATTATCGTTTAAGACCATACGCAATTTTGAATTGGTTGAGGTCGAATCTCCGAGTATTTCAGAATACTTAACAAAGTTTCAGGATCGCAAACAAGTGTCAACAGGTTACATTATCTTTTATTTTGAATAAACTACTTACTTAAAAACTTTTGTGTTATGTTTTCATTTCGAGTTATCGACTCCAATACTGGTAAAGTGCGCTGTACAGTAGTACAAAATAATTATGTATAAGTATTTGATTATTATTAAAAAAATAAGTAAACATCGCAAGTTGGTAAAATTTATAAATATAATAGATATTACATCGCGAAATATAACATCACAATTCATCTTTGCCAATATCTTATATTATATTAGGCGAAATTTACACTTGTACACTAAAAACAGTGATATTCATAGTGTTAACACTAGAAATAAGGACAAACTACGTGCCCTCTTTCACCGGCTTCATAAGGTTCATAACTCATTTATTGGGCTTGGTATAACCTTTTATAACAAGATACCCTCTTCTTTGCTAGACTTGCCTTTTAAAATGCGTTTAAAGCTCTAGTAAAATCCAACCTTTGTTCAAAGGCTATTCCATCAACGACTACTTACACGATAAGAATATTTGGTCGCGTTGCCCTAATTTAACGCAAGACAATGTATCCTGGGTATAATCCTCGATATGCACTGTAATTGGAAGGCTCAGGTAAAGAACGTCTGCACTAGAGTAAATCGATTTGTGTTTGCTCTAAAAAAGATTAGGAAGCTAGCAAGTGAGAAGACTGCTCTAATGGCATATCATGGCTACGTAGGTTCAGTACTTCGGTATAAAGAAGTTTATTTCTCAAAAAAGAACATACATAGTTCACTTAAATATGAGAAACTTAACGAAAATAACATATTATTGTATTAAACATAGTTGTCGTTCGATCTGTCGTACATACAGTGGTATTCATTTATTATTGTTGATTGGCCAAATACAACTTTAATCTATTTTTAAAAATGTTCATTGATGAGGAGTCTCTTATTTCTTTAGGTAACTTATTATAAATCTGCGCTCCCTCAAACTGTATCGTTCTCCTTCCGTACAAGGTTCTAACTGAAGGCAGTTCTATACTATCCCTATTCCTAGCGTAGTAGTGGTAAGTTTTGCGTTTGAAAGTAATTTGTGAGTGTATTTTATTAGTTAGAATTTTCTTTATTAATATGCATGTGTGGTATGTATACAATGTTTTTAGGTTAAATAGTTTAGTTTTAGTGTAAAGTTCTTTTGTAGGTGTTAAGTAATTGTAATTAAACAGAGTTTTGATTGCTTTGTTTGGCGTTACTTGTAGGTCATGAAGATGTGCAATAGCGGCCTGTCCCCATACTTGTATTAGATAGTCCAGGTGAGGTTTGATGAGAGTATTGTAAATTGTGTAGCGTAATTGAAATGGCACACATTTAGCGATATTTCGCAGAGCTCCAGTCAACGGGATTAATTTGCCTCTTACGTAATCAATGTGTGGTCTGAATGACAATCTACTGTCCAATATCAGGCCTAAGTACTTCTCATGGTTTGATCTTAACAACTGTTGGCCATCTACCGTAAGAGGAGGGAAAGCAGGAATATTTTTGTTCTTAGGGGAAAATATTATGTATGCGGTTTTGTTAACATTAATAGTTAATAAGTTTTGCTTAAGCCACGTATTTAAGACATGCAGGTCCTGCTGTGCTTCAGTAATAACACTAAGTATGGAGTGACCAAAATAAAAAAGACACGTGTCATCTGCGTACAGTGATATATGACCGACTAACCCAACATTACTTATATTATTCATATAAATTAAGAAAAGCAAAAGCAAAAGTACTTAGATACGGAATACTAGTCTGGGGTAACTCAAAACATATTAATAAGGTTTTTATATCGCAAAAAAATGTGTAAGAGCAATATGGTGCTGGGCCGATCGATACATGTAAAAAAAAAAAAAAAATATTTCAGACCCACAAGATCCATAGTTACCTCCCGTAGGTAGGACAGGGGTAGGGTAGGGTCTCCTCTCGTAGGTATCCTATTTGTAAACCTCTTTTTAAGAAACTTACTTTTGTTAAGAAACATGCAAATGTATATAGGAAAGCAAAGGAGAATAAAATATTTTTATCAAGAGACCCCACTAAGTTATAAACACCGGCCACGTCCACCGTATTATATTAAAAAAAAACTGTGGATACACAACAATCCAAATTTTTAATAAAATACCAAAATCTATTCGTGAATTCGTCGTCAAAAAGGTGGTCATACGCAGCTCGGGTATAAGTATAACTGATCATGATACTGTTATTACTGGAATTGCTAAAGAATTCTCACGCTCTTCACTCCATTCAAAATCTAAAATTAAATTTGACCACACTAACTTGTCAAAAGCTATTGAAAACATAAATTGGGATTTTATATATAAACAAGATAATGTAAACAAAGCATTTGCTGATTTCATTGATACATTAAGTAAGACAATATAAAAATACACTTCTGCAGAGACTAGTAGTAACTCGAATTCTATTAGAAAACCCTGGATGACTAAAGGATTAATAAAATGCATCAGAAAAAGAGACCTATTACTTATGGAAGCACGTTAAAAAATGAATATAGATAATTTTGCAATACAGCAGCGGTATAAAAATTATAGGAATCTTTGCAATAATTTAATACAAAATCTAAAAAATGAGTACGACATTAAGACTTTAGAAGATTCTAAAGGTGATAGTAAAAAGACATGGACAGCTATAAAAACATATGTAATATAAAAAAGGATATGACTAACAACTTAGAACTATTGCACGCCTGTCCCGACCCTAAAGACTCTAGAGAGAGCAGATATTTTTTTCACATCTGTTGGTGAGACGCTTGCTGCAAAAACACTTTCAAATTTTAATATTAACGAAACAGAACTGGCTCTGATAACTAGTAGTTTATATTTCAACTCATCCCCAGTTAACTCCTTTTATGCAAACCCAACTGATATATGAAGTCAATAAGATTATTTCAAATCTCAAAGATGCTTCAGCACCCGGCTGGGATGGCATTCCAAACAAAATTCTTAAACTGAACAAGCTACACCTCATCCCCCCCGTTGCTTTTTTGTGCAATTTGAGTATTTCCTCTGGAATAGTACCAACTACCCACAAAATGGCAAACGTCTGTCCAATCTTCAAGTCTGGTGATAGGACTGTTCTATCCAACTACCGTCCCATTTCTCTTCTCACATCGCTGTCCAAAATCCTAGAAAAGATTATGAATACCAGACTATTAAACTACTTTGGTTGCTTATGGGTGTTGCGATTAAAAAGACGAATAATGATCTGTGTATTTTATTAATAAGCGCTGCTTATATACAGAACCAAGTCATAAAAATCAAAATAAATCGGGTATATTAATAAACTTATAACTAACATAATTTGGTAATGTCGGTAGAATGTGCCGAGCTCCCTTCGTTGAGCGAGCGCGATGATACAGCCGGCACGCCGTTTTCTATAACCTTGGCTAGCTTAGTACGCGCGAACGCACGTGGCGCACGGCTGTATGCGCTCCTCCAATTTGTATGTCTATTATTGTTTGTCGTAAGTATGAGCTGCTACACTACTTTGAAAGGAACGGCGTTCTATCAGGCAATCAGTATGGTTTTCGCAAGAGCAGGTCAACGGAAGATGCAGTTACAGATAATTATAGTTGACTTTGTTGTCACCAAACTAGATAAAGGTAACAAATGTATGGGAATCTTCCTTGACCTTGCGAAGGCCTTTGATACAGTCTCTAGAAGCATCCTTTTAAGAAAACTTGAAGGCATAGGTGTGCGTGGCACTGCTCTTGACTGGTTCCAGTCCTACCTTAGCAACCACACACACAGGTTAATTTTAGGTCATAACTACAGTTCTTACGCCAGCCTTAACTACGGTGTGCCGCAAGGTAGCGTATTGGGCCCTACTCTTTTTATTATATACGTCAACAGCCTGTGCTCACTAACACTTTGCAAAGCAAAAATATTCGCCTATGCTGATGACACACCTATAGTATTCTATCACAGGACGTGGGAGTCTGTATACGAGGCGGCTGAGTCTGGTGTAAAGCAGGTTGCTCAATGGCTGAATCACAATTTTCTGACACTAAATGTGACCAAAACGAAGGTAATTAACTTTAGTGTTAGCGCAAAAAATACTTGCCCAAGTAACTTAGCCATTCAATTGCATACCTGCCATAGTGGCACAGGCTCTGAATGTACATGTCCGTGCTTTGAACAAGTAGCACACATAAAATACCTTGGCGTCTACATTGACAAAAACCTCACATGGACTAAGCAAATAGAGAACGTGACTGGACATGTTAGGAAACTGCTACATGTGTTTAAGAGAATGGGTCAGATTGCAAACACGATTTGAAGATGATTTATCACACTCTTTGCGAATCTCTTCTTACTTATTGTATAGTCGCATGGGGGGTTGCACTAAAGACCCATTTGATAAGGGCAGAACGCGCACAACGGGCCATCCTCAAGGTGGCTTATAAAATACCAAGGCAATTTCCAATTAATACTTTGTATCAAGAAACGGGTGTAATGCGTGTGCGACAGATTTATATTATGGCTGTAACTCTAAGGTTCCATAAAGAAGCTTTAGCAAAGGTGGTGTCTAAAGAACATTCCCGAAAGAAGCCTACATGGCATAAACCAATGCGTAAACTTGATTTTGGTAAAAGGTGTTTTTGCTATATGGGGCCATTCCTTTATAATAAACTTAGCGATAAAATTAATTTATTATGTCGTGTAGCGACAAGAAAACCTTAATTAATAAAGCCAAGGGTAGAATGAAATGAAAGAAAGGGAGGTAGAAAACAATTAAAGATATATTAATAAACAATAAAAAGATGGAGATGAACTCAAG
Source organism: Apamea crenata (assembly GCA_949629185.1). Taxonomy (NCBI): domain Eukaryota; kingdom Metazoa; phylum Arthropoda; class Insecta; order Lepidoptera; family Noctuidae; genus Apamea; species Apamea crenata. The sequence goes on from OX451356.1 coordinate 80,959, forward strand.
AGTGGTGTGTAGTATGTGGAGGTGGGGTGTAATGATGATGATGATAGGTGAGTTGAGGAGTCTGAGGTGAAGATCCAGTTGCTGGCAACAGATGCGGGTACAGAAGTCCCAAATACAGGGTCCAAGTGCAGATGCAGGTACAGGTGAGGGCAGATGCTGGTGCGTGCGCGGCACGGAGAGCACCCATAGGAGGGCCCACGCAGCAAGACAGGTCGCCGCACGGCAGCAGGAGGAAGAGGCACGGCGAGGACGCTGTCAGCCCACCAGGTAAGGTGGCCCTCAGAAGCTGATGCGTGTGCGGCACGGAGGGCACTCGTAGGAGGGCCCACGCAGCAAGGCAGATCGCAGCACGGCAGCAGGAGGAAGAGGCACGGCGGGGACGCTGTCAGCCCACCACGTAAGGCGGGCCTCAGATGAAAAGCGGCCCGATAGGTTCAGGCACGTGGCCTTTACGGAGGACGGAAGACGGAGGTGTAGTTAGGTGGCTCTGGAGCAGACAGGCGGCTCTTGAGTATCAGGCCTTATCTATAGTGTTCGCTTTAGAGGCGAAACTCGAACTGACCACTGCATTGCGTGGATCAATAATGTAAGCTCGTAGAACAAAATCATGTAGAAAATATGAATTTGAGATATGATAGTGACCAGTGTTATTAATTTTTTTGGCTTAGTATGTATGTGTTTATAACTGGCAGTTAAGGATTTGAAACTGGCAGCTAAGGATTTGAAAGTAAACGTTACCATGACGACGTTTTAAACATCAAATGTCAGAACTGTCATAATAAAATATATATTATTAAAATACAATAATAATAATAATAGCGATGAAAGGTGGGTTTACAGGGATTGGGAGCGACCGGACCAAGATGTGACTGACACACACCTGCCAGATGATGACGCCATGTGTTCGTTCTGGCGAAACATCTGGTCGGTGCCTGTCAGTCACACTGAGGATTGGACTGGGAAGATCGAGCGAGCGTGCGAACTAATACCAGAAATGGGGGCACTTATCATCAGCCCCCAAGATATTGCTCGTGCAGTTCGTCCGTTGCCTAACTGGAAATCTCCAGGGCCGGACGGACTGCACAACTTTTGGATAAAGTGGTTCCAAAGGTCGCACGCCCCCTTGGCATCCCAGTTCCAGTCAGCCTTAGAATCTGGGTCGCTGCCCCAATTCTTAACGACAGGAATAACCCACCTGCTCCATAAATCAGGTAGTACCGCGGATCCCAAAAATTATAGACCGATCACTTGTCTACCGACGGTCTATAAAGTTCTTACATCCATGTTGAGAGCTAAAATTAATAAACATATAGACACCTACTCCATCATGTCTGTCTCTCAAAATGGATGTAAGAACGGGTCCCGCGGTACTAAGGAGCTACTTCTCATTGATATGGCCATTAGCCAACAGGTTCGTCGTTCCCGAAAGGATCTGTCGACATGTTGGATAGATTATAAGAAGGCCTATGACTCGGTGCCACATACATGGCTCATGAGGGTGCTGGAGTTGTAAAAAGTAGATAAAACTCTGCGCACCTTCCTGATGACGTGTATGGGGCAATGGAGGATGGTCCTTCGCTATCCAGGATGTCGAAATATCCAGAGGAATAGCGAGCCGATAAGGATCGAGCGAGGCATATTCCAGGGCGACAGTTTGAGTCCGCTTTGGTTCTGCTTAGCCTTGAATCCTCTAAGCACGCTGCTGGAAGATTCAGGTCTAGGCTATCGGCTGAGGAGAGGTGGTCAGGTTATATCTCACCTCCTCTACATGGATGACCTAAAACTCTTTACCCCCAACAATTTGCAACTGATGGAGCTACTGAAAATTACTGAAACTTTCAGTAGCGCCATCATGATGGAATTTGGTGTGGACAAATGTGCGGTCATGCATGTAAAGCGAGGGGAGATTGTGGAATCCGTGGGAACCCAACTCTCGGATTCCACAAACCTTAGAGCCCTCTCCGCAACCGAAACCTATAAGTATTTGGGTATGTCGGAAGCGTTGGGCATCAATGCTACTGACATGAAGCAATCGTTGAAAGAGCGCTTCTTTGGCCGCCTGAAAAAAGTATTTAATAGTCTTTTATCAGGCGGAAACAAGGTGCGCGCCTTCAATGGTTGGGTCATGCCGGTTTTCATGTACTCTTTCGGCATACTCAAATGGACTCAGACCGAACTCGACGCCCTGGATAGGAGGGTCCGTACGCTGCTAACTGCAAATCGAATGCATCACCCACGGTCATCGGTAATGAGGCTGTATATCCCGCGAAAGTGTGGAGGTCGAGGCTTTTTAAACGCTAAGAACCTCCACAATCGCGAGATATGCAGTCTCAGGGAATATTTCCTAGAAACTGACGTGGGGTTGCATCGAGATGTAGTTGCGGTGGATAAGGGCCTCACACCGCTCTCCTTGGGTAAAGAGAACTGGCGCAAGCCAGTTGTGCTTGACACTAATGAACGCATGGAGGTATGGCAGAGTAAGGAGCTTCACGGACGCTTCTTCCGGGCCCTACATGGGCCCGATGTAGATCTACTAGCGTCCGTAGCCTGGCTGCGTTACGGTGACCTCTTTGGAGAAACCGAAGGTTTTGTCTGTGCAATTATGGACGAAGTTATGATGACGAACAATTACCGGAGATTTATTGTTAAAGACGGCACGGTTGACATCTGTCGGGCATGCCACCGGCCGGGAGAATCAATCAGGCATATTATCTCCGGGTGTTCTCGTCTAGCTAACGGAGAGTACTTGCATAGACACAACCTTGTAGCTAGGATAATCCATCAGCAACTTGCTCTGAAATACAATCTTGTGGAATCGGAGGTGCCGTACTACAGGTATGTGCCCGACCCAGTTCTCGAAAATGGTAATATCACATTGTACTGGGATCGATCCATTATCACTGACAGGACTATTGTTGCCAATAAACCTGATATAGTGGTGATGGATCGATCAGAGCGACGCGCAATGATTGTTGACATAACCGTCCCGCATGATGACAACCTCGTGAAAGCCGAGAAAGATAAACAAATCAAGTATCTTGACTTGGCTCGCGAGGTTGTCGACATATGGGATGTGGACTCAGCGATCATTGTGCCGATAGTCGTAACAGCCAATGGCTTAATAGCCAAGAGCCTCGACCAACACCTGAGGAGGCTCTCGTTGGGCAGCTGGATCAAGGGCTTGATTCAGAAAGCGGTACTTCTGGACACGGCTCGCATCGTCAGGAGGTTCCTCTCTCTGGAGCCCTGACCACCGGTAGCTTGGACCCTGTTCCCGATACCGGTGGGCTACTATTTTTTATATTTTTAAATGTTTTTATACTTTTTATATTCTAATATTTAAAAATATAATTTATATGTTTACATGCAAATAAAGGAAATAATCATTTATTTCAGGAAATTATTCCCATAATAAGCACTACAAAATACATAGAACAAACACAAGAAATACAACACAAACTACATACATGAAACATTACACATTAAAAACATTGCATTAAAAATAAAATTAGTTGAAATAAAAATAAAATAAAATAAAATTATGGTTATTAAGTTAAAATTCATTCGATTACATTCAATAGGATCAAACAACAAAACAAAACAATAATCATCACTTAACAAATGGTGACGAACTGGCATGTAGGTGCATCCACCTCTCCAACATCACTGAGTCCCACCGCTCGGACAATACGCTCAGGATACTGTTAGTACTGCGTCGGAAGCGACTTAGTAGCGAGGTGCTCCGCTTCCTAATGATAGCATAAAAGTCATCGGTTTGCGCCTGCGCGAACATCGTAGAAGCGCTGCAAAACCTCGGCAGCCCCAGCAGCACCCTAAACGCATTGTTGTATTGTACGCGCAAGGCACTGTATACCCGCTGCACATAGTTGGCCCATAGGCTGCACGTATAAAAAGACTGACAATAGGCTTTAAATAAGGTCACCTTTACTTGTTCAGTACAGCGTGCAAACCTGCGAGCCAACATGTTGCAGCGAACCGACAGCGCCCTACGTTCCCGCTCGATGTCCTCATTGTCAGACAAGTTATCTGTGACCCAGTGGCCCAGGTACTTGAAATGGTTAACCCTATTCAAACTAGCACCGCAAAGAGTGGTCGGAGGTATAAAAAAGGGACATTTGGTACCAGCCTTAAAAACCATGTACTCACTCTTTTTAGGGTTGTACCTGAGCCCATGAGTCCCAGCATATGTCTCACAAATGCGCAGGAGCTTCCGCAACCCCCCAACTGATGGGCTCAGCAGCACCATATCATCCGCGTAGCTAATGTTATTAATAGGCACTCCGCCTATTGAGCAACCCGCATTAGCACTGCTGAGCTCGCCGATCAGCTGATTCATATACAGGTTGAACAAGCGGGGCGAGGTTAACCCCCCCTGCCTCACACCGCAATCCAACCCGTACACGCCGGAATATACTCCTGCCCATTTCACACTGTTCCGCTGATGACTGTACCAATACCTAAATATCGACACTATCTCACTCGGTACCTGTGCCTCACTGTGCAGCTTGTGCCACAGCATGTCATAATTTACTAAGTCGAACGCTTTCGAGAGGTCTAGGTAACAAGCGTACACAGGAGTATTTCTAGCCGTGTAGTACTGTACAGTCTGCTTGAGACAGAGGATAGCACTCTCAGTCGACAAACCAGGCGTGAAACCAAAGTGGGTGTCATATATATGAAGGTGCTTCTCCAGCTGTCTGTCAAGCAGCCTGTCCAGCACCTTGGCTATAACAGTAGCGAGCGAGATAGGCCTATAGTTAGATACATCTGACACATCACCCGTTTTGTTTTTTACGATCGGAACTACCACCGTATACATGAGATCATCAGGTAAGTAATTATGGCTGACGCACAGACTAAACAGCATTGCCAGTACCCTCGGCAGATGTACAAAATCAAAATCAAAATCAAAAGTCATTTATTCAAATTAGGCTGAGAATCAGCACTTTTTGAACGTCAAAATTACAAAAGACAGTCCCCCAAAAACGCCCGCCCTTCACCACTTCCTAGTGCTATTGCTGGGAAGAAGAAGTGGCGCAACAAACTCCCCAGCAGCACAGCTGTCTGTTCAATTTAAAAAAATACTTGAATGTATACAATACTAGGTATGTACTTATGTTCGGTAATTAACATTACAAAACCAGAACATAAAATTTAATTATTAGCCATAATATGTCAGCTAGCCACGCCAATATACCAACAAATATAATAAAAACTATACGTACTCAAGCTAAAACATAATTAATTAAAATGTAAATAAAAAAAAAACTTACTACCCAAATAAAAGCCTCCAGGCATAAAGGGCGTGACAGCTTACACATTTATGCATTGCTGGGTTCTAAGACCTGGCAGTAAGCTAATTCTGGAGACTGGCTGGTACACCAGCGTGCTTCAAGTGCTCGATGCTAAGGTCATCATGGCCCGGAGACTTACCTCTAACCATCTTCTTAATAGTGACAGCTACATCCTTGGCTGTAAAGCTAATACTAACGTCTCCATGCTGACACTCAGCATCAAGCACCTGCGCCGCCGACCCAAGCGGCGACTCCACCTTGAAATGGCGCTGGAAGAGGCTAGCAATGTCGCATGGTTCATGAGCGTCACCCACACTCACCGGGAGGCTCGACCCTGGGTTCAGTTTATTTGTCGACTTCCAAAATTTATTAAATTTCTTATCAGTGTGATGTTTTGCAATAATGTCCATTCTGATCTGATCCTCGTTGTTTTGACCGTATTTTAATTTTGATTTAAAGAGTTTTCTAGTCCAATAAAATCTATAGTTATTTTGTAATAAAAGTATAGTGTTTATAGGAAAAATGATATGAATCAATGTGGACGAAATTACCAACCCATGGTTGACACTGAATCGTTGAAGTCATATGTTAAAGTTTGTCTGTGTACTAAATGTGGATAAAACGTGTCCTGGTGTCGTGAGAAATTATCAGATCAGCACCTAACGGTAAAGGAATGCTTATTCTGACCTGGAGGAATGAATTAAAGTTACTGTGAGTATGTGTACATTATGTTACATAGTATATAAAATGGTAAGGTTAAATTCATCTGCACATTTTCTTAACAAGGTAGGTGGCAGTTCATCAACGCCGTGTTTTTTTATTTTTCAAATTTTTTATCAATGTGTTCACTTCTTAAGGATCAATAATTGGACTGAGGAAGATGGTATTCTCTGTAGGGCATACAACTGGAGATCCTTTAGGTTTGCCGGTTGAGTTGTTCGTAGCCTCCCCGATAGAAGCAAAAAAAGCATTTAATATGTTTGCTACCTCTTTAGGTTCAGAAGTTACACTATTATTAGTTTGTAGGGTTAAGTATGTTACTTTTCTCACTTGCAATGTTTTTGATTGTACGTTCATTTACTATGCTCCACATTGTCTTAACTTTATTATTAGAATTAGTCATTTTATTTTTGTAGTGTAGTTTTTTTGCTGCCGTTACTGTCTCCTTTAAAAGTTTTTCATTTATTTTTGTAATATTGAGTTAATATCGGATTGTTTGTTTTAGTTGTTCGTATTTTTAATAATCTTTTATTTGTGCAAGAGTTTTTTATGAAATTAAATACTAACAATAGTTTTTAAGATGTGCATGTATACTAACAAAGTGGATTGTATGATCTGATAAATAAATTATTATTATTATTATTATTATGCCCATGGTGAGCCAGTATTTTACTATTTTTTATATTTTCGTTTTAACTTAGTTTTTTTTTTGGCATGCACTGATTTAATATATGTTAATGAGAGTGTCATTAAAAGCCTCATAATTACTGTTCATATCTTTTCCAGTTGTTATGATATCATTCCTATGTATTTCTTGTAATTGAGACTTAAATTCTAATATATTAGTGTCGTTGTAAAATCCCTCAATTCTCTTCACGTACCATGCGATTCTTTTAGTTCGCCTAGGCAGGTTTAAATGTAAAATGGTACTATTGTGGTCTGAAAATCTTCTACAGTAGTGTACATATCTTTGAATTTAAAATTTGTAAATATTAAATCTAAGCAGTTTGGCGTTATACGTTTCGGGCTTTTTATGTATTGGGTAAATTTATATTCCTGCATTAGATTTATGAATTGATTTGATTTAAGGTTATTTGATAGTATGTTAATGTCGAAGTCGCCTCCTATAATTATATCTATTTTAGAATATTTATTATTTACATATTATAGAATTAGTTTTACTTGCTGGTAGAATACTTCATCCTCTTTTCTATTCCAATACATAGTTAAAATAATAAGTTTTCTTTAGGCAATTCACTAGCACATAACTATAGGTACATATTCTATAGATTCATTTGTTATATCACTTCTATGTATGTAGTCTATATGTTCTTGAAGTAGGATACAGACACCGCTACCTGTTCGTGTACTGCGACAGTACGATGATGCAAATTTATAGCCGCTAATCTTAGTTAGTTCTAGTTTTTCTTCTGAGACCCAGGTTTCCGAGATGCATTTTTAATTTTTTTTATAGTTAGAATTTTGGGCAATGAAAGCGTCGAGTAGGTGCTGTTTGTTGTTAAGACTTAGGAAATTTTGGAATAGTATTTTAAATGGTAGGTCTTTGTTTTCGAAATACATAGTTTACAGATTCATTCGGTATATCCATATGGTGAGATTGGTTAGTGATGATCATCGTTCTTCTATCGTTTTCCTGGAAAGTTGTATCTACATGTTGTGGTTTGAAGTCGTGATATTTTTTGTTAACAGGTTTTCCATCTATGTATAATATTGGTTGTGTTATAATATTGCGTGATGTCCGTTTTGTCTAGCCTTAAATAATTCTTCTCTTAATTGAGCCCTTTATTTTCGTGATTTCGCATCTGAAAACACTGAAACGCCCAGTCCAGTTCCTTGAAAGCACTGGCTGCTGCTAACGATATACCTGGTCATTCTTTTACTGAGCAATTCTGTTCTAATACAAGTGGTCTATTTTTTGTGCCTTTTCTTCCTACTCGATACATAATTATCTTCTATGTAGTCTGATAGGTCTACGTTGACTATGTCTCGGAATAGTTCTATCATTCTATTATACAGTTCACATTCAGGTTCTTGATTATAGTCTGTGAGGCCATAGAGTACTAGTTAGTGGTGGTGGTTTTCAGGTATGTTAGGTGCTTGGAATGTCCGAGTTGATAGTTCTCTTATTTCTTTCTTTAAATATTCGTTTTTTTATTTTAATGTAGCTACTTTAGTTTTAATGTCTTTTATGTCTTGAATTCTTTGTTCATTCTGTATAGTTAAGGTATTCATTTTGGAGTAAAAATCTTGTTTCAATTCCGTAATAGCTCTATTAATCTCGGTTTGTACCTATTGTGTTTTGTAGTTCTTCAATAATAGATTTATTGTTTTCTTTCAAACGTAGTATAATTAATTCGCTCAAACTTTGCATGTTTAATCGATCCTGTGTGTTGTTCAATATTTTCTTAAGTAAAACTTGAATTTTTCATTTCACTATTGGCAATATCCTCTGTCTGTAGTGTGGCTCCCAAAAAACTCAGGTCTACAGAGTTAGTTGTGTGTCATTATTGGAATTTGTAGTTTTCTTTCTCATAGTAACGTTGTTGCTCGCTGTTGGTTTGGTTAAGTTGCTGCATTCAGGGCCTTTTTGGGATCGTATGGGAGTGTCAGAGTTTCCTGTCTTTGGTATTTTACAAACGTATGTCTGGCACTTCCAGGAGTTTTTAAGTTCCAATGTCATCGACTTCAGATAATACTCTTTTGTTACACCAGCACACTCCAGATCATATCTACACTTGCAGAGCGAACAAGTAAGAGTTTCCCTTATTGGCAACTTTTGTCGGCATCCTGTACACAGGGAAGCTGGCGCTGGAGTGCTTTTTTCGTAGAAGGTTTGAAATACTACTAGTGGCGACACCTAGTGAGTTGTGGCAATACTACAGCACAGCAAATCGACGTTTGGGTCTCTGGTTATTCCTTGTGACGATAGATGGCGTCAAACTCTCCGCAGCTTTGGTTTTTTGCTTCAGTTTCTTTTAAGGTGGATAGATGGCGCTTGTACACAGTAAGTGAAGTAAGGATTACTTGTTTTTATCTTATTTGGATGTTATTACTTTATAATATTAGATTATGTACCTTTTCTTTATAAATCTTTCTTGAATTTTCTAAGATAGTCCAGTATCCATCCGTTTTTTGAAGGGTCACTTATTCACTTTTTTCATCACTTTTGAATTTTGTAGTCGTTATTTTTTCCTACCACTTTTTGTGGTTATTAGTCAGTTTTTATCGAATATCTTGCACGTACTTCAATATCACTAACTTTGTGTCACTAATGCTTTTTTTTTTGTTATTTGTTTTTTTCATTTGTTAATTCCTTACTTCGTATAATGAGACTTTTATCACCTCCGGTATGGTTCCTTGTTTCTGTCGCGATTTTAACAATTTTCACGAGTTAATCTGAGTTCGGCTGACTTAGCAGCATGTGTGCAGTGAATGCAGGTATTATGTTCTCGCTAATTTGAAACTGGAAAGAAAAAACCGGTGGTGGTTATCTTCCTGATTGCTCGCTAATAAAAGCTACTGAGCTCGGCGAGAACATTTGCTACCCCATGGAAGCCACTGCCATCAACGGCGCCGCGTGGTGCCGACGCGATCAATGCGCGCGACACTCAACGAGAAAGTAAGCACTTTTGTGTATATTCATTCTAAAATGTGCAATTGCGTGGAGTGGAGGTTTCCACTAGACGTCAAGCTTGATAAAATGAGACTAATGTTAGCGACGTGCTACCGGGCGGCGGCTGAATTGATGACATATAAGAGAGCAGTGCTCGCTGTGGCGCTCGGCGCCATACGGCGGCACAAGGCGGCGGGCGCTCGCTCGCACCACGAGATAAAGCTGCTGCCGGTAATTTGGAGTGTTATAACACGACGCGAGGGTCGTTTATCGGCGGCTAGCTCCGGATGCGCCCCCGCCCCACGCCCCGCACACATCGCGGCTCTTATCACCAACGACGTGGTACATAGTGCCGACAATAGTTGGCTCTAAGATATGAGCGCAGTGTTGCGGGCTAAGTATCCGCTATGAGCGCGCGGCACACCGCACTGTACCCACCCGCCCCGCGCCCCCTGCACGCCCGCTTTACACTGTAAAGCTTGCTATTTGCCTCCTGAACTTGAACAAGTGATTTTTTTTATTATCGAGTAGTCTGCTTGAGCACGATCTTGCTCGATGGAAGACATAAATGACATCCAGGCAATAAGGCCCTCGAAGGGCATGTTGCTTAAATTTGAGCAGCTGCTATTGAAAGCCCTTTCATGTTTCGATCTTTGCAAAACTGTCTTTGAAGGATATTACGGAGTACGATACAAGTTAGCAATGGAGAGCCAACTTGATGTTGCTATAGAGGAGCCGACGAGCTCAGCCCCAGAAAGTAACTAGGTGTATATGAGTGAAGGAAAATCGGTCTACATTAATTAGCTCGTCACCATGATCACTTAACGTGGCATGCGGTCGGCTCTGGTGGTTTTACGTAGGTACTTATGAAATATTTCTGTTGTGATGGTATAGCTACGGACGACTGACGTCAGTTGTACTAGCCGTCAGCGGAGCACTGCATCGCCTAAAATTGATTAATTTGTTTTTGGTCGTTTTTAAGGGTTCCGTAGTCAAATGTCAAATGGCCCTATAAGTTCGTCATGTACGTCTGTTTGGCCGTCTGGATGCCATAGAGCCTTCACTCGAAGACTGTGAGCACTATACCCCCTTGACAATTGAAAAGTGCCTGTAAAATGCTTCGATGAAAGTTGGAATACATAAAGGTGTAATCGGTGCACTGCTAAAGAAAAGTGTAGAGCAATATGAAATAAATATTGATTTTTAATTCAATGCAAATAAGCTTGTGGGGTATCGTTGGATCTCATAGTTCAAAAGATGACTTTATTAATTCAATCAGTCAAAGTCAATCTGCCTAGCGTTTTCCAAGTATGTTGGGATCGGCTTCCATTCTAACCGGGTGCATCACCCACTAATTTCACTATCCTTAGTTGTTATTTTTATTATGTTATTAAGAAAATGTTCTTTTATTATTTTGTTTGTTACCTACATTCCTTTTCATAAGTTTACTTTGCTTTGATGTTCAGGATGACACTTTCGTATATCTGTTGGAACCACTTCATGGCAGCTTCCTTTGTCAAGCGTTGGGGGAACCCAACCTTACCAGTCTTGCATCTTCTGTGGGCTACATTGAATCCAGGTCGGCCAAGTACGACGTAGAAGGCAAGACCATATATACCACTGGAGGGATCGTATTTGATACTCAAGTCAATGTTTTCTTGAATACCAAAGCCGAAGTGGTCGGTGGCAGAGAAGTAGTCACGCTTCAACTTGTATTCCCTGACTTTGAGACCTCTTTCGAGGATCTCCTCAGCCTTGGCACCTTGTTTGGTTGGTTGTATGTGTGTGGTGGAGCTTCTTTAAATATTGATATGGATTTACTCACCTTAATTAATAAAGTAACGTGTAATTTTAGTATTATAAATTAATGATGATAAGTTCTGCAAAAGTGAAAAATTGGCACGCGGCTAAGTATTTCACTCTTGCTCTCAAGATTTTCTATTGTATCAAACATATAAAAAGTGGATGTCCGTTTTTTATAATATTGTGAGCCGCCGTCACGTCACAATCACGCTGCCGTCACGCCGCCGGCCCCGCTCGGTATCGGCAAGTAATTCAAGGCGAAGGTAAGAAGGATGGCTGGCAGTAGGTCATTTTGTGCGACTTCCGGGAGTGTCGCGACAAGATCGCGGGCTCCCCCCACACCCTCTGGTGGTTGGGGGGTCACGGGGGAGAGAGGGGGTGTACGACCCGCCCCTGACCTAGATGCGACGCGGCGCGTGCGTTACGTAGCCGGCGTTGCGTGCCGCGTCACGCATGCAGCAAGCAGCATCTTGAACACGTCACCTCACTCGCTCGCATCACTGAGGTCCGCATCGCTCCGGAAGGAACACTGATGTTTTGTCACAGCACAGCGATACACCAGACAAAAATTACGCGACGTGACAATGGCCTGATGTGTAATATAAAAAACACGCCGAACTTTCCGTCACGTATTTTCTTGGATGTGTCGCGACTCGCGAGACACATCGGAGCATGTGTGTCCATGTGTGTGTATGTTCTCATAGTGACACAACTGAGCATCTGAGATTGTTCAAAACTCGGTAACATTGCAATTTTAATAATCTGTGGACGATTTTTGACTTCTCTCAACTCGATGTCGTTAAAATGACGGAGTAAGTAACGCTTGTTAGGACGGTTTGACTCCCGTGTGTAGTTGTGCGCGGTGACATCACACGTGTCGTCGGAACACCCGGGAGCCGATAACGTGGGTTGTCGTGTAAATCCTCGACTTACAGCGTACGATTTATTACAGCCCACCCCACCCGCCCCGGCAGATGTAACCGAGCTCGCCCCCACGCCGCTTGCACACTGAGTAGTAACATTTCATATTCTCTCCCGATTCAGACAATCTAACGTAGTTATTTACAGCCTCCTCAAATCTTTCAGTAATTCTAATGAGTTATGAAGCCGAGCTGTTTCGTTGCGACTAACTCGCTGGACTATATTATTTATGTTATGACGGAGCTGCTATATTATATCTGTCGCACAGTTTTACAGTGTTAGGCACAGATTACTGAATACCGTAAGAAATACACCAATTCAAAAGACGAGTGAGGAGGTAGTTTCAGAATTTTTTGAACACCATGCTCTGGCACAAAATGATAGCAGTTATTATGCAGTGCAGTACGCGTGCACGATACAAGAGCGAAGATGAATAGTGCTACGAGGCTAGGCGGGATAGTAATTAAGCAATTTAGTAGTACAATACGTGCGTTAGTACAAACATACATCCTATATTTGAATTGTTGTATGAAGAAACAAAAGGGGTCGCGGCGGGACGGCGCGGGACGGAAGCGAGCTCGCGACCTGTCGCCGCCGGAACGAACTCAATTCGCACGGAACGGTTCCGGTGTCGCAACAATTATTCATTGTGAGCAGCATTACTGGCCAGTCGCAGCCCCCGACAAACTGCTGCATTGTACACCTGCGATAACATTCTGAAGGCCGCACTCCAACTGATTTTTCTCTACACAGATGACATCACCGATGTGTTAGTAATGACACGAAGAGGCAATGGGGTCTGTGTGGCGGGGTGGGGTGGCGGGGGGGTGTCGTTCAAAATATTTGATGTGCGACATACGCGTCGCCGCCGGTCGCCGCACAACACTACTGTGGAACTATACCTGATTACAATGCTGTTAAATGCGAATGATAGTGAATTTACTTTAAAAGTTGTTAATGGAAGTTTCACTGGCGATAATTTTATTACGTCCTAAACATGTTTAACACCGCGTTGCTTCGCACGCTGCTCGCCAGCCGTCCATGAGCGGAGACACATTTTCATTAGCGGAGACACATTGTCATTCTGCTACTTCACTTTTCATTAGCGGAGACACATTGTCATTCTGCTACTTCACGTTTCATTAGCGGAGACACATTGTCATTCTGCTACTTCACTTTTCATTAGCGGAGACACATTGTCATTCTGCTACTTCACGTTTCATTAGCGGAGACACATTGTCATTCTGCTACTTCACTTTTCATTCTGCTACTTCACTTTTCGTTTAACAACAGTTTTGCCTTTGACGTGAATTAATTTCAGCATATTTTGTGACGACAGCTATCAATTATCTTCGATTCGATTATGTTCAAGTCGATGAACATGCCACTCAAAATTAATAGAACTTGATACAACTTTAACAGACGGACGTACGAGTACGTACTCAAGGATGTGAGTTCATAGAGTAGCGTTAGTAAAGAAAACGGAAAAAGAAATGTTAGTCTCCATATACCGCGGCGGGCCCATGTTAACATTAGAAATAAGGACAAACTACGTGCTCCCTTTCACCGGCTTCATACGGTTCACAACTCATTTGTTGGGCTTGGTCATCATCGGCCTAGCCTTTTCCCAACTATGTTGGGGTCGGCTTCCAGTCTAACCGGATGCAGCTGAATACCAGTATTTTACATGAAGCGACTGCCTATCTGACCTCCACAACCCAGTTACTGGGTAATACGATACCCCTTGGTAAGACTGGTTGTCAGACTTTCGGGCTACTGACGACCCGTAACGACTGTCAAAGATCCACGAATGACAGCCGGGACCAACGGCTTAACGTGCTTTCCGAGGCACGGAGGGGACTTGGTATGTGAAAATGGTCACCCATCCACGGACCAACCGCGGCAAGCGTAGCTTAACCTGATCGATCGACCCGTGCGGCTGTTATTACTTAGCCACAAGCCCCTTTGTTTGTTATTTGTTGGGCTTGGTATAACCTTTTATAATAAGCTTCCCTCTTCTTTGCTAGATTTGCCTTTTAATGCGTTTAAAACTCCAATTAAATCCAACCTTTGTTCAAAGGCATACTACAACGGATACTTAAACGACAAGAACAGTTGGTCGCTGTGATTAACTCAACAACAATATTTATATGCTTTATCCTGAATCAGCTTACCTGCTGACATGTTATATGAGTTCATATAATTGTTTATTTTATTTGACGGTACATATAACTCAATTTCGTTTACTAATTTACTTCTTACTTATTAAATACATTATTAAATATTTTTAATAAAAACGTAAGAAAAACATTTGAAAATATCAAAAATAGTAGGTAGTCCGCCGGTACCCTCCTCACAATGCGAGCCATATCACTGCCTTCTGAATCAGATCCTTGATCCAACCGCCTAACAAGAGCCTCGAGAGATGTTGATCGAGGCTTTTGGCCAATAGGCGATTGGCCGATACGACTATCGGCACAATGACAGCCGAGCTCACTTTCCACATGTCAACAACCTCGTGGGCCAAGTCAAGATAATGTATTTAATTTGTTTTTCTTTCTCAGCTTTCACGAGATTCCCGTCATGTGGAATGGTAACATCAACAATCATTGTGCGGCGCACTAATCTAACTATCACCACTATATCAGGCTTTTTAGCGACAATAGTCCTGTCAGTAATGATAGACTGATCCCAATACAACGTGACATGGTCATTTTCAAGAACTGGGTTGGGCACATAATTGTATGTAATGCGGTACCTCAGAATCCACAAGCTTATATTTCAAAGCAAGTTGCTGGTGAATAATCAGGTCCTTAGTTATGTCTGTGCAAGAACTCGCCGTTAGCCAGACGAGAACAACCAGAGATAATAATATGTCTGATGGAATCACCCGGACAGTGGCTTGCCCGACCCACGTCAACCGTCCCATCCTTATAATAATATTAAATATTCCCTGACACTCGCATTTGAAAACCCCCGCACTTCCTTAGGATCTACAATCTCATCACTGATGATCGTGGATAATGCATCCGGTTTGCGGTCAGCAGTGTACGGAACCTCCTGTCCAGGGCGTCGAGTTCAGTCTGAGTCCATTTGAGTCTGCCGAAAGAGTACATCAAAACCGTCTTGACCCAAACCGTTGAAGGCGCGCACCTTGTTTCCGCCTGAAAGAAGACGTTGATGCGAGATACCCAAATATAGTTAAGCTTTCGGATGAGGAGAGGGATAAGGTGTATGGAATCCGAAAGTTGGATTCCCTCGGATTCCAATAACCTCATCAATCAATCAATCAAATTATATATGTTTGCAGAAAACACTGTTACAATGGTGCTATTGTCGTGTAGCGACAAGTAAAACTAAACTTTAAAAGTCAAGGGTAGAATTAAATTAAAGAAAGGGAAGTTGGAAACAATTAAAGATATATTTACAAGGAATTAGAAGATGGAGATAATAATAATATCCCTAGACATTTCGCACAGCACCATTAGTCCCAAGCTAAGCAACCTAATGCTTGTGTTATGGTAACAAGATGGCTGATAAACTACTTATATACAATTTTTTTTTTTTTTTTTGTAAATACATACATATTATAGATAGAAAAACACCCAGACTCGGAACAAATACATGTAGGTCATACAAATATTTGTTCCGTGCGGGAATCGAACCCGCGACACGCAGCGCAGCAGTCAATCGCTTAACCACGACGGAGATGGACTGAAAGGTGGTGTGTAGTATGTGGAGGTGGGGTGTATTGATGATAATGCGTGATAGGTGGGTTGAGGAGGCTGAGGTGGTACACCGACGCGAGGAAGGTGCCGGTGACAGCTGCAAGTACAGAAGCAGGTCCAGGTGCAGCTGCAGGTACAGGTGAAGGTACAGGTGCAGGTGCAGGTACAGGTACAGTGGCGGTTAGAAGACGAGTGGCATTGTCACGAAGAAATAGATTGACACCTTTTGTTTAACTTACGACCTTATTCTAATGAGTAATTTCTGTACACTATAGTATACGTCACACACACACTCTATTAACACACTCTATAGGTACACACACTCTCACATTCGTTTGCAATTACTTTTTAATAATCACGCTATTGACTACAGTTCCCTGTCATGTTCACTTATTCGTAAAAGTTTGTGATTTTACCCACAGAAATCTAAATAAACAAATTATAAGGTAGACGGGTGCAGATAACTTACGAGTCATTCACCGCGACTAAATAAACGTTATTTGTTTTTGGTATACCTACTTGTTATTGTAGATTATGGACTTAAAATATGTCACAGAAATTTGATGAAACCGGACTGAGTGTGAGTATTATGATTTAATTATTTTATCGATTGTTTTTCTAATTAAAGTAGAACTGCTGATCCTTTTAGTATTTTTTTTAAACGTTTTATATTTATCATAAAGCCTAAATAGAAGAAAAGAAAATTAAGAAAATAGAACATAATATAACATTAAGTATAATAATCTATATATATAAAATTCAAAGTCCTGACTGACTGACTGACTGAGACATCAACACACAGCCTAAACCGCTGGTCCTAGAGACATGAAATTTGGAGAGTGTATTTTTTGTGAAGAGTAGGTATCCACTAAGAAAGGGTTTTTCGAAATTCCAACCCTAAGAGGGTGAAATGGGGGGATTTTTTTTGTATGAAAAATCTTATTCCTTGAGTTAATAAACTTGAAACTTGGCACGAATACTTATCTAAGTAAATTATGAAGTTGGCCATTGTTTGTTTTTATAAACTACCCCCTAAAAGAGGATTGGGGGTTTCAAAGTTTGTATGGAAGAATTTTAGCGCGCAGTCCGATTTAATCGAAACTCAGTATTTATACCTAAAATTGAAAGAAAAGAATAATGTGTATCAGGGTTTTTCGAAAATCTACCCCTGACGGCCTGAAAAGGGGTAGTCAATTTTACAGGGGAGGATTTTACAGCGTGGCTTGATTAACTCGAAAATTGGTATAAATAATCTTTGAGTCAAGTTATGAACACATCCCAAATGAATGTTCAAAATTCCACCCCTGTGGTGGTGAAAAGCGGGGATACAGTTTATATGAAAAATCTTATTCGTTAGGTTAATAATCTTGAAAATTGGCATGAATACTCGCCTACGTAAGCAATAAAGTTTATCATTATTAGTTTTTCAAAACTACCCCTCAAAGAGGCTATGGGGGTGTTAAAGTTTGTGTGGAAGAATTTGAACGCGCGATCCGATTAACTCGAAACTCAGTGTGTGTGTAGGTACTTAAGCCTAAAAATAAATAATAACACGTATGAGGGTTTTTCGAAAATCTACCCCTAACGGGGTGAAAGAGGTAGTTTTATAGGGGAGGATTATAATAAGTGGCTTGATTAATTATAAAATTGGTATAAATAATCTTTGAGTCAAGTTATGAATTTTTTAAAATTCCACCCCTGTTGGGGTGAAAAGCGGGGATACAGTTTATATAAAAATCTTATTGATTTAGTTAATAAACTTGAAACTTGGCAACAATACTTGCCTAAGTAAGTAATAAAGTTTGTCATTATAAGTTTTTCAAACTGCCCCTCAAAGGGGGATATAGGGGTGTTGAAGTTTGTGTGGAAGAAATTGAATGCGCGGTCCGATTGACTCGAAATTCAGCATTGATACTCTCGACAGAAAATAATCTATACTTATAATAAGAATGTAAAAAAGTTGTGTCTGTACATTGAATATATTTAAAAAAGAATAATTGAGGGGGGTTAAGAAACAGTAATAGAACACGAATCTAATAAAAAAAGTGTGTCTGTTTGTCTGTTTGTCTGTTTATCTGTTTGTCTGTTTGTCTGTTTATACACGCTAATCTCCGGAACTACTGGACAGATTTGAATGAAACTTTTTTTGTTATCTAGCTACTAAACCTGGGCAACATATAGGCTATAATTGATTTTGGAAACTGGAACACCTGATGCAGAACCACAACAGACCAGCTAAACTATAAGAGTTACAAAAATTGCGCCTTAAAAAATTTTTTGCGTCTGATGAGCATTTTCTGTTGCGAGAATAAAATTGAAGATCCGGAACACCTGATGTGGAACTCTTAGAGCACAGCTAAACTATAATATATATAGGTTTGACATCTTAGTAAAAGTTATTCAGTCTGATGAGCATTTTCTGCTGCGAGAATAAAACTCGAGGATTGGAACATCTGATGTGGAACTCTAAGAGCACAGCTAAACCATAACATATATAGGATTGACATCTTTGCAAAAGTTGTTCAGTCTGATGAGTATTTTCTGCTGGGAGAATAAAATTCGAAGATTGAAACATCTGATGTGGAACTTGGAGAGCACAGCTAAACTATGGCATATACAGACATAACATTTTAACAAAATTTGTTTGGTCTGATGAGTATTTTCCGCCGAGATAATAAAAATCAAGGATCAGGAACATTTGATGTGGAAATCACTTTATACTAATATAACTAGGGCAGATGAGATTAACGCCTCATTAAAACATTCGTATCTATGGCCTTACATACAAAAACTAAGATTAACAATAAATATGAGAGCCCAGCTTGGTGGTAATTCACATGCCCAAGAGTTTTCAGAAACATTATTAAAAGTTGGAGAAGGTCTCCTTCCTGCACAAGTCTGGTGACTGTTCCTGATATACTTGGAGAAGTTGTTGCCTCCGAACAGGAACTTATACAATCAGTATTTGGGGTCATTCAGAGCATAAGAAACCAGAAAAATTCGTGGTTATGTGAACGCACCATATCGACCCCAAAAAATGAACAAGCTGCATCAATAAATGAAAAAAAATTGGGGGAAATTATTGGAGATGAAGTCGTTTACACTTTTTCTGATAACGTAGACGATCAGGACGACGTCACCAATTACTCAGTTGAGTTCCTCAATTCACTCACAGCGATGAGTGGTCTCCCTGCTCATAAAATAAGACTCAAAGTTGGTGTTCCGATAATGCTGATGCGAAATTTCACACCGCCGAAACTGTGTAATGGAACCCGACTTATAGTCGAGGCTTTACAACGTAATATTATTGTAGCTGTAATCCTCACTGGGAGTGGTGCCGGTGAGGCTGTGTTCTTACCGCGCATACCACTCATCCCCAACAATTTCCCCTTTCAATTTAAACGCACATAGTTTCCTGTGACTACATGCTTTGCCATGACAATAAACAAGTCACAGGGACAGACACTGAAAGCTGCTGGTGTTGATTTGAGAACTGGCTATTTTTCTCATGGCCAACTTTATGTTGCTTTCTCAAGGGTTAGCATCGCTTCCGGGCTTTATATTTTGGCACCCGACGGAAAAACCAACAATATAGTTTATAAAGATTTTTTTTTAGAATAGTGATTTTAACTAATTGATATTAATTTCGCATCATAATTTCGGAATGAAAATAATTCTACCTTTATCTTTTAATGAAGTTATAACCTACCCAGTCTACAACACTCAATCTAAGTTATACCAAACTTAATCGAAATCCTCCATCGGTTTTGATTGATTTATTGGCTGACATATCACAACACACAGTTCAAACTCTTACCGATCCTATCGGAACGAGAAAGGGACTGGATCCGCGTACGAAGTCGCGGGCAGAAGCTAGTTAATAATAAGTATGTAAAGTTGTCGAAAATTGATCCCTGACGGGGCAAAAAGGGGTAATTCAGTTTTTAGGGGAGGATTTGAACTTGAAACTGTATGTTACATTTTCACGCCTAAACCACTGAACTTCTGATTTGGCAAAGAGATAGATGGCATCCTGGGGAAGCACATACTTTTTATCCTGGTAGCACGTTCCCGTGGGATACGTTCCGACATCCACGCGGGCGAAGCCGCGGGCAGAAGCTAGTAATAGATATAATATGTAACATTTCTATTTTCAAAATAATTTGGTTTCAAATTGGTAGGTAATATTCGTATTTTGCTAGTAGCCTAACAGTACTCTTTTTTTGTTTTAGAGAAATACCTACTGTGAGTCGGAGGGTCAAAAGATACCAGGAAAAGCCTTGCCAGTCGAAAGCGAAGTGGAAGGCCCCAGCTAGTCAGTGAATATGAAACAAGTGGTTTCATACCAACGAGATATTTTGCCAAATTATTCCACACATCTTTACGAACCGTTCGCCCATATTTGATTGAAAAACATAAACAAGACGTTCATTTTGCGATACAGCGATGGGAAGCACGGAATGAGAGATCTGATGAGCAGTTGATGTTGCATTGCATGGAAATATGGGAACATTTAGGTGCAGGTGCAGGTGAGGGCAGGTGCTGGTGCGTGAGCGGCTCGGAGGGCACCCGTAGGAGGGCCCACGTAGCAGGACAGGAAGCAGCACGGCAGCAGGAGAGAGGCACGGTGGGGATGCTGTGAGCCCACCAGGTGAGGCGGCCCTCGGATGAGGTGCGGACCGATATGTTCAGGTGGCCTTCACGGAGGACGGAGGACGGAGGCGTAGGAAGGGTCCGTCAGGTACCGGAGCAGATAGGTTGGCTCTGGAGTATCAGGCCTTATTTATAGTGTTCGCTTTAGAGGCGAAACTCGAACTGATCACTGCATTGCGTGGATCTTTATTGTAAGCTCGTAGAATAAAATCATGTAGAAAATATGAATTTGAGATATGATAGTGGCCATATTTATTTTTGCTAAGTATGCATGCATATTTAGCTAAAAATTTGCTGGTAGTTAATACGCGCTCAAGTACCAACGTAGCAACGTTATCGCAAACACGTACATCGAGCACTCGTATGGACGCGATGTGTGATGTCTGGAGGTAATACTCGTATGTCAGTGATCCGCTCTTTATTGCGCGCACGTTGCCGATATCCAGCGCCGCGTGCAAAATAATTAAGTGAGGGCGGAGCGCCTCTTCGCCCACACAGTTCACACGCCGCCACCGCTACGATATTGTCATACATAGCTTGAAAATGTCTTGACATGTTGTCTTGGCAATGATTATGTTGGTATGGACTAATCTGAGAAAGATACAACTGAAAAATCAAAAAAATCTTTGCTACAGTTAGTGTAAAACACAATGTGGGTGACACGACACCTGAGTACGAGGCTCTCGTCTGTTATACATATCTCGTTGATGTTTGAGTGAGGATATGCGGGGCGAGAGCCGTGGGACGCGTGGGGGGACGGGGTCCGATGGGACTCGATGACACTCGAAGGTGGCACTCGAGCGTCGAGGGCCAATCGACACAATATCCTCTTGAATTTGAGCTCTGCATTGTTTCATCATCTTGATTTTGTAAATTGTTACAAATTAAAATTTGAGGCCTCTTACGACAAGCTAACATATTAGCTACTAACATATTATAGTTATTATGATTGCGAAGCCTGGGAAACCACCCCATGAAGCATCATCGTATAGACCCATTTCCCTGTTGCCAGTATTATCAAAACTATTCAAGTATCTGTTATTAAAACGGTTAAAACCAATAATAGAAGAAAAGGAGCTAATACCAAACCATCTATTTGACTTCAGAGAAAAACACTACGCTAGACCAAGTACACAGAATAACTAACATTATTATGTTAGTTATTCTGTGTACAGTCAACAGCAAAAGTAGATGATCAAAATCAGAAATTCAATACTAATTAACGGAGTTCGCGTCAGAACTGTGTGGCGTCGAAGTGATTCAAAAGTATGACACTGAGTCTGACATACTTTTGAATCACTTCGACGTCACACAGTTCTGACGCAAACTCCGTTCATTAGTATTAAATTTCTGATTTTGATCATCTACTTTTGCTGTTGACTGTACTTGGTCTATACGGTTACGGTACAAGCAAGTCTGCGCCATTGTATTCCTAGATGTCGCGCAAGCTTTTGATAAAGTTTGGCATGAGGGTCTGGTATTTAAGCTCAGACGCATGCTACCTCCAGAATTTGCAGACATTTTAGAATCTTATATAAGTAACAGAATGTTTAGAGTAAGTCAATAGAATGCATATTCTGAGCTAAAAACTATAAAAGCTGAGGTGCCACAAGGAAGTGTGTTAGGCCCATCCCATTCCTCTACTTGCTATACACATGTGACATCCCAGAGCTGGAAAACAACACCATTGCGACCTTTGCAGATGACACTGCTATTATGGCTGCCGAATCAAGTCACAAAGAAGCAGTAGAAAAAGTTCAAGTAGCTGTGAACAAAGTTTATGACTGGACACAAAAGTGGAAAATCAAACTGAATGAGTCAAAATCAATTCATATTGACTTCACTATCAAACGGTATGCAACTATATAAAACGGTATGCAAGTGCCGTATGCTAACACAGCCAAATACCTTGGCATAACTCTTAAAGATAAAGATAATTTATTTGTTAAACATGCGTTTACATACAAATCAAGCATGCAAGATCTTAAATATATGTTAAAAGTCCTTACATGTTTTGCCCGACCAGGCGCGCAAAATGTTTTTAGAAAACAAAAATATAATTAATTCAATGAACCAAAGACTAAAGACTGGTTCACTAACATTCATTAATACATTTGTATGCGAATCTTAATTAACGATAATAATATAAAATTTCAAGCATGTCAAAAGGTATCTGTCAAAAAGTCATTTATATTAGAATAACACTTGTCTGTTAATAGATTTCGAATCTTATTTTTAAATTGATTTGTTGTCATAGCTTTGAATGACTGTGGTATTTTCTTGTATATTTTCGGGGCCATACAAAAAAGCTTTTCCCCATGAGGGCAGTTTTTGCCGAGTGCAAACAAAGTTGGCTATTGTCACGTCTGTTTCGCGGAAAAGTGTCAGATTGTCGTGGAAAGAGTTGAGGGTTAAACTTAACAAACGATGCAACTTCAAAAATATATAGAGACGGTAAAGTTAATAATTTGTATTTTTTAAACAAAGGTCTGCAGCTTTCTGTCGATTGTAACTTAAACATAGCCCGAATACACCTCTTTTGGGCTTTAAACGTTATTTTTGTGTCCGTAGAATTACCCCAATATATGATTCCATAGCGCAGAAGTGCCGCCACCAGTCCATGATAGGCCGTCACCAACGTATCTGGGTTAAGTTCTGAGGACAGTTTGTACAAGACATAAGCGGACGAGCTCAGTTTTTTGCTTATACATTCAATGTGCGTTTTCCAGTTCAATTTTGCGTCTATCATTACACCAAGAAATTTTGTTTCGTCCACTTTGTTTAATACTGTGCCATTGTAGAGGGCTTTTATGTCAATATCAGCATGTACCCGTTGACTAAAATGCATTATCGTCGTTTTATCTAAATTAATTTTAAGATTATTCCTACCTAACCATGTTATTATTGATGTCAAAGTTTCATTAATGTCATATTCATACACGTCCTTATTATTACATGTTATAGTTACTGTGCTGTCATCTGCAAATAGGGTCATGGGGTAGTCAATAGCATCAGGCAGGTCATTTATATATAGGATAAATAATAGTGATCCAAGCACGCTCCCTTGTGGGACACCGTAAATAGGCGTTCGTTCGCCAGATATGTAAATTTCCTCTTTTTTTGTCTCAGTATTTATTTTTGTTATTTGTGTGTACTATTTTCTGTTAATTAGGTAAGATTCTATAAGGTTAAGTATATTTCCTCTTATGCGATTTGCCTCTAGTAGTTAGTTAGTTTCTGAAGTAGAATGTTATGGTTTACATAATCAAACGCTTGCGTCATATCGTAAATCGCGCCTACTGGGATTCTAGCGTCCATATTTATTATGACCTTATGCAAAAAGTCATAAATAGCCATATTGGTTGTCCTGTTTTTTCTAAATCCCTTTTGCTCGTCGGCTAAAATGGGTTTCTCTTCAAGGTATGAGTACAACTCGTTATAAATATATTTTTCAAAAAAATTTGAGATGATAGGAATGAGTGCAATTGGTCTATAGTTGCCCATGTGTTCATTATTGTTTTTTTTAAATAGCGGCTTTACTATAGACACTTTTAAGGCTTCTGGATATATACCTGAACAGATACACAGATTTATGAGATAACTCAAGTGGTTACAAATAAAGTCAGATACATACTTAACTACCTTCGTAGAAATTCCGTCATATCCTGTACTATTTGTGGATTTTAAAGATTTTATAATGTTTTTAATGTCTATAGGTATACTAGGGGCAACACAAATTGAGTCTAAACGTTTTGCAATACAGACTTCCTTATTTCCTGAACATGGAATGGGTTGAATTTTGTCTACGAAGAAGTCGTTAAATGCGTTTGCTATTTCTTGACGGTCATTTATTAAGGTATTATCTAAATTAATCTGTCTAATGGATTCCTTAGAGAAACACGGTTTTGATTTGTTTATTATATTCCAGGTAGTTTTTGACTTGTTGGTAGAGGTTTTAATAGAATAATTGTTTTGGGCTCGTCTAGTAAGTTTCATAATCTTTTTTAACCTTTTTTTGTAGTTTAAGAAACTTGCCTTATTAGTTACATTTGGTTTTAGTCTATACTTCCACAGCAATTCCCGTTTCCTTTTGCTGCTTAGTTTTATGCCGTGTGATATCCATTTAAGTTTCCTTATCACCCTTATAGTGGTCCATTTAAATGGAAAACAAAGGTCATAAAGAAGTTTAAACGTGTCAATAAATAATTCAATTGCGTCATTAGGCGTGACCGTTTCATAAATTTCTGAAAGAGTCACTTCTTTTAAGCGATCTTTAAATTTAATCATATTCTCTACATTCAAATTAAGTCTCTTTATGCGCCAATATTTTAAAATAGCAGTTTTTATCACTGGGCACTTTATCATTTGAGCCGTGTGGTCTGAAAGTGCAAATTCAATCACTTCAGACACACACTCCACTTCACTTCTTCTTCTTCATTCTTCACTTCACATTTGGTTTTAAAGTTATGTGCGATATTTTCCATGCACGTTTGGCTATGTATCCTGGTTGGTTGTTTAAAAGCTAATGTTAGATCGAAATTTAGTAAGAGACATTCAAATTCCAATACAATATTATTTTTCTTCATTACGTCACTAAAAGACTCCCGTCATTACAATATGTGCAATTTTTTTTTACATAATATGATTCGTAATATTTTTTCTAACACCACCATGTTATTTATTTTTGGTACTCTGTATACACACAAAATAATAATATTATACTGTATGAGCTCTACACCGCAACACTCAACTCAAAATCAAAATCAAAAGTCATTTATTCAAATTAGGCTGAGAATCAGCACTTTTTGAACGTCAAAATTACAAAAGACAGTCCCCCAAAAACGCCCGCCCTTCACTACACCAGTTATTGACAAATTAGCTATCTGTGGCACCTCTTTCCATTGATGCCTGTTTCTAATTAAAATGCAAACGCCACCACGCTTGCTGTTTTTTCTACCAAACACTGATGCTAAACAATAATTAGGTACCTTTAAGTGACTTTCGTAACCTGACATCATAAAATGCTCTGTAATACACAGTGCACCTGTAGCGCTTAGGTAGTGTCAGGTAATAATACTCCAGATGTACGACGAAAGTATATTTGAAAGTAAACGAGGAAATATATAGAGCGTGTGTGTTGTGTGGTGTACAAAATCCTTATACATGTCTTATACTAAAAGTAAGGTGCGCGAGTCGTGACCTACTTACAATATGTATAATATGTAGTATGTTTGTAATGCAGCTACACATCAATATTAATGTTATTTTCTTCTAATTCCTGTAGGCAAATAGTTAAAGCATCTTTCTTATTTAAAAGGCCTGCTATATTCAGATGCATCACGTATAGGTAAACTATTACTAACGAAAAACTGTTTTTCTGTTTCTAACACATGTGTGGTTACGTGTGTCGTTAGTGTAACCAAGTGACTCCTAAGATACTGAGTGTTAAAATTAAAAGTGTTCTTAATTTGATTGCACTTGATGTCGAGGGTCTGATGATGGAGCTAGGAGTTGTATAGTGGAACTCTGAAGGGGATACTGGTGAACCCCTCCAGTTTGGGGTCATATGATTCGTTTTGACGGGTCCAATATATTGCACTTAAATTGAATTCTTAAAGCGTAGAGCGCTAATTAATTCAAAAGGGGATAAAAGCGTGTTTTTTTTAAACTAAGTCCTTACGACATCTACCGCCACCTACTGACCGGGCGATGCAACGGCGCGCCCGCATGTGTACGCGCAACACATCGGTCACAACCTACAACACGGCAACAGGGGCTACTAGTTCTACAACACGGCAACAGGGGCTACTAGTTCTACAACACGGCAACAGGGGCTACTAGTTCTACAACACGGCAACAGGGGCTACTAGTTCTACAACACGGCAACAGGGGCTACTAGTTCTACAACACGGCAACAGGGGCTACTAGTTCTACAACACGGCAACAGGGGCTGCTAGTTCTACAACACGGCAACAGGGGCTACTAGTTCTACAACACGGCAACAGGGGCTACTAGTTCTACAACACGGCAACAGGGGCTACTAGTTCTACAACACGGCAACAGGGGCTACTAGTTCTACAACACGGCAACAGGGGCTGCTAGTTCTACAACACGGCAACAGGGGCTACTAGTTCTACAACACGGCAACAGGGGCTACTAGTTCTACAACACGGCAACAGGGGCTACTAGTTCCCGAGCGAAGGACAAGATGTGGCTGACCCGCAAGGATAAATATCGCTGCACAAGGCAGATCGAAGAGACTCTAGCTTGTTGTCGTTTGCATTATATTCGTTTTACTGACGACAAATTTAGATTCACAATGGTTTTTCCAACATTTTAAACTTGTAATTAGAAGCATATATTTTCAAAAGACATTCTAACTTTTGTATACCAGGAAGAGTCGCTTTATTTCCCTGAAGAACACAGAATCCAAAACACCATATTATATTTGAATATGTCTCTATATTATATTATGAATATATACCGGCCTATAACATCATATTCTAGTCTTAATATCGTTATGGCAGATACCCCTAACTGCGTTAAGTAAGTGGCCAACCGTATGGATAAATCCTAATTCCTTTAACGAATTACGTCACGCTGCGATCTAATCCGCGCGTCAAGGGTTCTTCAGAGTTCACTTATAGTCACTCGGCGATGGCGTCCTTCGGTGTCCTGAAGCATTCACTCACCCGCTCAGTGCTAGTGGGTGGTACTTTGGTAGACCCAGCAGAGACGACAGATGATTGACGGTGTAGACAACAGATGATGATGGGATCAACACTAGCGTGCTCCAATTAACTAAAGAGGTTATGATCGCGAAATCTTATTTAATCGTGGGTTCTCTATGAGGACCGGCCACATGTTGCCACAATACCATCAATCCGTCAAAATCGATGCCATAAATGAGGCGGGGAAATCATAAGACTATAACACTTCCATTAATGCGCGGCGACTACAAGCTCACGAGACGAGCAACGTGTTACGAAACTAGCAGTGGAGCGGAGTGCGACCATGCGCTAGCGTGCCGCGTCCCTGGTGCGTAGAGTGTGGGGCAGCCCCAATGCTGTACTGGCGATGATCGCGGACCGGATGGACTGCCCATACATACGGCACTGCTGTGATAGGCATGTTGCCGTCAGCAGGGCAAACCACAGGCAGCCACGGGCAGGGGGGGGGGGGGGGGTAGATGTTGCCTTTTTATTTTATTTTATTTTTATTAGCCTTTGTATGTCTGTATTTGTATTGGTATTTGTGTGTACTCCACATATGAGTTAATCTTGCTCGAAATAAATGTATTTCATTTTTTTTTTCATATTTAGATAAAATATTATATTATAAAGACGCCACGTTCTCACACAGCTTTGCTAAGTTATAAGAACAGTCGTCCGGGGCGATGAGTCAGTATGTGTGTATCACAACTGCACAGACAGGCGCTCGGCGGGTCCTAGCACTGTCTGGTACAAGATGCAGGCACGCCCCCTTCCCTCACGTCCCGACCTATTTTCTCTATTTTGAATGCAAATCAATGATCCGCTCCGGATCCGTTCTATTAGGCTTAATATTTTTATTAGTCATAAGAGCGCATTTTGTCACTGATATCAAGATATACCGTGTCATTTTTATGGTTCTGTACCCAAAGGGTGCCAACGGAACCCTCTTACTAAGGCTTCGCTGTCCGTCTGACCGGCCGTCTGTCACTGGGCTATATCTTTTGACATCTGTAACAGGTAGACATAAGAAAGAGTTTCACGGAGTACTTACTGTGTACTACTATTACAACTAACAATAAATATTAATCAATCATTGTGCCAATAGTCGTGAAAGCCAATGTGTTAACAGCCAAGAGCCTCGACCAACTGACACCTGAGGGGACTGTCGTTGGGCATCTGGATCAAGGGATTGATTCAGAAAGCGGTACTTCTGGACACGGTTCGCATTGTCAGGAGGTTCCTCTCTAACCCTGACCGCCGCGCCGGTAGCTTGGACCCTGTTCCCGATACCGGTGAGCTACTATTTTTTATATTTTTGAATGTTTTTATATTTTTTATATTCTAATATTTAAAAATATAATTTATAAATGTATTTAAAAAATATAAAAAAATATATAAAGTAAACGTATTTTACTGTAGTAATAAAAAAAAAATAAGTCCGACTCGTAATTGGCCACTTTTTAATAATATAACTAGCTGACCCGGCAAACGTTGTTTTGCCATATAAATTATTTCTAGCTGCCCGGCGCTACTTCGTTCGCGTGGTGTGCTACCCCCTACCCTACTCCTATACTACTCCTACCCTACTCCTACACTACTCAAACCCTACTCCTACGCTACTCCTACCCTACTCCTACACTACTTCTACCCTACTCCTACACTACTCCTACCCTACTCCTACACTACTCCTAACCTACTCCTACCCTACTCCTAACCTACTCCTACCCTACTCCTACCCTACTCCTACCCTACTCCTACCCTACTTCTACCCTACTCCTACACTATTCAAAACCCTTAATTTAATACGTGCTTCAATTCGAGTGGACCCGAGTCTAGCGTACCGAAGAGACGATCGTCAAATGTTTGACAGGAAAGTAGGTAGAACAGTTTATATGGGAAAATGAAATTGCAATTAAATAATATTGCGATCATAAATTGAGATGTAAGCTATCCTATCTTTCAAGTTGGATCAAACTGCACATGTTGTGCGAATTTTATTATAATCGGTTAAGTGGTTTAGGAGTCCATTGAGGACAAACATTGTGACACGAGATTTATATATATTAAGATAATAATAATATATTTATTCAAAAAATTGTAAGGCATGAAAATTAGTACAGTTTTGCTTAAATGTAAATTATATTCCTAAGACTTACGTGCCTGAACTAGGTAATCCTGTGTTTCAGGCGTGAAGAGCTAAAATAGTCTTTAAAAATTAATAAATAATCAAAAGTTGACAATAGAAAAATAATTATAATTATGTTGAGTAGCATAACTCCTAGTTTCTAAATTTGATAATTATAATATTTGTATACCTACGAACTTACCTTAAGTGAAGTTCTATCATAATTATACGAAGCTTCTTCTCCGAGACATATTAACGTGTAGTAGCGTGGGATTGTCCCAGCGCAGTCACAATTATTTCAAAGCTAAAAAAAAAATATAAAAGTGTTCTCTCATTAGGCAACACTGTACTGTCATTTCGTTTAAAGCTAGTTATTGTAAACAACCCTATTTATGGGAAAACTTCAGTAGGGATTGGTAGGGAAACCTGTCTCGGAGAAGGAGCTTCGTATAATTATGATAGAACTTCATTTAAGGTATGTTCGTTTAATCACATAATTATACTTACTCCTTCTCCGAGACATATTAACGTGTAGATGTTTGAAGTCAGTCAGGGTTGTTTATGGGTTAGTAAATACTTGGTTGTAAAAATAGTAAGGTATTTATTAAATCACAGTAATTATGTAAGTATTACACTTTCAATTCAGTAATGTAACAAATTAAAAATTATCAGATTATGAAATCAAACAAAATTAAGTTATATTATTTACAGTGTTACATATAACATCACTGAACACAGATGGTTCTTGAATAACCGGCCTGTTATAATGTCTAGCAAAGGTGGCTGAGTTCTGGGACCACCCAGCTGTTCTTTGTATTTGGTCTATACTGATGCCAGATCTTTTAGCAGCTGATGTAGAAGCATGTCTAGTGTTGTGTGCTGTGAAAATATTTACATCAATTCCAGACTCATGTAAAGTTGTTTTAATCTAGCGGCTTATAGTTTGAGTTGAAGCGCAATGATGTGGCTTTTTGAAGGTCAGTATTAGCTTATCAGTACCTCGTCTCAGTGGTTTAGTTCTATTAATATAACATTTAACAGCAGTGACTGGACAAATCTCAATTCTATTTTCAAAAGTTTTAAGGTGTAATAGTGGCTGAATGCTGCCAGTTTTGGAGGTTTTTATTATGTCTGGAATGTATATCTGAATTCCATCATTCATGGTTTTAATATTTTTAATATTAATTAAAGATAAAGTTTGTACTCTATGACCTGTAGTAAGGGCAAGAATAGTTACCACTTTTTTAGTTAGTTTTTCTAAACTGATGTCTTCATTAGGGTAGAGATTTGCCAGATATGTTAATACAACTCCAGGGTCCCAGGTAAGATTGTATCTTGGGGCAGGTGGTTTTGTACGGTATACTCCTCGCATGAATCGTTTAATCCTTTCGTCTGATCCAATTTTAGAACTAATTAACAGTGAAAGGGCTGATCTGGTAGTATTTATTGTACCATATGAGGCTCCGGATTCAAACAATTTGCTTAAGAATTTTAGAATATAGGGGATGGAAGCTTCATAGGTGTCTATGTTGTATTCCTTACAAAATATCCACCAAGATTTCATGGATGAGTCATACTGTTTCATGGAACTATTAAATTTGACAGTTAATTTAACATAATTTGAAGGGCTGAATTTGGTGTGCCTCTCCTTATGTATGCCTCGCTGAGAGCAGCCCTGCAGCCAGGGTAAGCTGACGGTGAAGGGGGTGACTTTCTCTGAAAGGAGAGGATAGTAACTCTATATTTGGTTCAAAGATTAATAATCTCTTAGTTAACAATGAATCCATTAGTGGAAACCATGGTTGAGATGGCCAATATGGAAAAACTAAGATACCTGTTGCCCTATCTGTCTTGATTTTATGAAGACATTTTAATATTAGTGAGAATGGAGGGAATGCATAAAAAAAGTAATTAGACCAGTTAAGGGTAAATGCATCAACTTTGAAAGCTTCAGGATCACATTTCCAGGATACAAACTTTTCACACTTACTGTTTATTCTAGAAGCAAACAAATCTATATACGGTACCCCGAAAGAATTCATTATTTTACTGTAAGCCATTTGAGACAGCTCCCATTCAATGTTGATTTTTCTTGATTCTTTGTCGGCTTCATAGTTATCTTTGGTATTAATATAAGATGCATAGATCCAAATATTCCTCTCTTCACACCATTGCCATATATCTCTAGTAATACTATTTAAGTGGGAAAACTGTACTCCCCCCATTTTGTGAATATGTGCAACTGCAGTAGTATTATCCACTCTTAATAACACCTCACAATCATGCAAATCTTTTGCAAAACATTGGAGCCCTAAGAAGGCAGCTTTTAATTCTAAATAATTTATATGGTAATTCTTTTCTAATTCTGACCATGAGCCTGAAGCTTTATTTAGTTCACACACAGCTATATTTGTATACGTTCTTACTCCACCAGTCTAATTCTGGATGAACTATACTTTTGAGGGGCATTATTGCATCATAATTATCTTTTGACTGTAGCAGAGCTAAATATTTCTCTTTCTCCAGAATCTTGGTATATACCCAGCCATATGGAATGGCTGGACAAATTGAGCTTAACGTTCCTAACAATTGAGAAAATTCTCTGATTTGACATTGACTTTTTACTTGATAAGTTTTGATTTTTTCTAATATTGCCATTTGTTTTTGGTATTTTTAGGTTTCTAACCTATAATGCTAGGAATTCTTCGTAGAATACGTGAACAAATTTAGGGCTTACCTTGATGATGTTTCGTTATAACGATCATTCTTCATATTTTCAATAATTACATACCTTTTTTCGCACCTTTTTTAACAAAAACAAATGTCAACAAACCTCACCTACCGGCGCGCCGGCGCCGGCGCCGGTAGGTACCTGAATCACTTGTTTTTCCCATAAATGATGCACTACACACATCATCTACTATGAATAGAATCATGGTAATCAGTTTTAGTACGACTTTATACATTATTAAATAAGATAATTTAATATTATTTGTAATTTGTTGAAAGAACGTAGTGACGGCGCTAAGCACAAAAACACGTAATGACAGTACAGTGTTGCCTAATGAGAGAACACTTTTATATTTTTTTTTTAGCTTTGAAATAATTGTGACTGCGCTGGTACAATCCCACGCTACTACACGTTAATATGTCTCGGAGAAGGAGTAAGTATAATTACTTTAACACAGTTAGTAGTGTTGTTGTTGTTCCTGTTCCTCATACCTCTATACGTCTAACAAAGTATTATTACACGCATGGCATATTTTATTGCACGCTTGGCGTCAGAAGCTAAATCCAAACTTCAATCTCCCGGCCCTTTCAGCGATGATCATGTGTTTCCACTAGCAGTACGATGGCTGCTTAAAAATATTTTAAAATAATCTGCCGTAGTACTTGAATGTTTAGTCATTCCACGTTGCTATGTTTTCATTCATGTTAATTGCACCAATAGAGTGTTGTCTCATCACTTGATACAATCTGTTAGTCATGTTTAGCGACCGCCGGAACTGCGGGGGCGAGCTCTTCTGAGGTGTCGTGGCGGCGCGGCGGACGAGAGAACGAAGATTACAAGTAGTACGAGTAGTAGTTTTATTTCTAGATAGGTTTTCACAAACTTCTATTAATAGAAGTTCGTGAAAGGTAACCTACCTAGGGCCCTACATTTCACTACTGCTCCAGTAGTAGTGGCCGAGTGGCGTCCTAGGACTGCACGATGAAGTGGCAGTCGTCCGTCGCGGGTGACGAGATGGGCGGCCCACACCGTTGCCGTCGCAGAACTAAGTGAGCTAGCTAGCTAGCAAATGAAGTCGGGCTGTAGGCGAGCTCACCTGCCTCCGCACGAGGGCGATGCACGCAGGTGTACGAGTGACGTGACATGATGACGCCACAGCACGTCTGTTATCGCCCCTTCGCTCTGCCGGTGATATTAATTTAAAAATGAAGCGGGATTATGTTCTGCGTTTCGTATTTTATATTACTTTAGCCTGTCGGCTCATTGTAACGAGTCCCGGCGAAATGAGAAATTTCACGCTTTAATGACGCTGAGCGCGCTCCGCTGTTTTACATCTCTTAATAAACAGAACAAGAGACAGACGGACTGATGGACTGACGGACGGACGGCGGCCGACGGGCTCGAGAACAGGTAAAGTTTAAGAAGCGCGGACGTTGATCGCCGCTCGCCGTCGAGTCGCGTCTCCTGTATTATTAAAGCTGCTTAAGAGCAAGGCCTGCGGCTTTCACTTACCGCCTTCTGTTTTATTTATTCACCGCGAACTCGGGCTCACTTACATATTTATGCGGCGCGGGCCGCTCTGTGAGATATTGTAATCATCGCCGATGCGGAGCGGTGCCTCCGTGCCTCCGCAGCTCCGTGCGGCCGCGACCAATATACTTGGCTCAAATAATGGCATCACAAACTGCGTCTTCAAACTTTATGAAGCATGCACCGAGAGCTAACCGACTCTATAAACGAATCAAGTTTTTATTCGAGTCCTCTTTTAATCACAAACACGTTCCAGCAGCGGAAGTTGTTCGCAATGTTAGAACAGTTTTGCGTGAAGCTGTGCGCGGAGCAAGTTTTTTTGACCTGTACATATAATATTTACGCTAAACTAGCCAAGTTGCAGAACTTTGGGTTGTTACAGAGAAGTAAGTGCGGGGAGGGGGGCGGGGGATAGCAGGAGGCAAACGACCAACTCAACTCGACATTCACTCGGAACCATTTTGTACAGCAAAACGCGAGCCGAACTTTGCCGACCGAAGTGCCCCAAGCAGAACAAGGTACAGGGCGTCACGAGCGACGAGGACACACCTCCTCAACTTTTGTACAAAGCCTTGCTTCAAAAGTAAATATTAATTAAATCAATGGATCTTTCTGGAGGAGCTGTCACGACATACATACTACTTGCCGTTCGCGAGTGCTGAAGAGGTAATTTGTGTTTTTTTTCTATATAATTTTAAATGGGAAATATTTAGTTGATCCTCCAAAACATATTATTCATCGCACACTTTTTAAATTGTCTTCTTTTAACTTATTGGTCTGATTTTCACTATTTGTGGTATTAAAATTGGTCAACGGAAAATTCCCGGCTTTTTATGATGCGGTGCTACTATTATCTATATATATGTTACAGTCATAGTGACTGGTCATTATATATAAATATTGTACTATATAAGTAGTTTATCAGCCATCTTGTTACCATAACACAAGCATTAGGTTGCTTAGCTTGGGACAAATGGTGCTGTGTGAAATGTCCAGGGATTTATTATTTATTATTATTATATATGTTACAGCCAAAGTAATAAATCTGGATATTATATATATTATCTAGCCATTATTTATAATATCTACTTAATTTAGATAAAGTGATAATTGACACAGAATTAATCACATTAACTAGCAATTTTATATAATATCTTCGAAGACTTGGATAATGTAATAAAACAAGTAGGTAAAGATTTTAAAATTACCTATATTTCAATTTACCTTAAGCATACCTAACTATATGTGTAGCAATATTATACTGTTATTTGAAAAGTAATCTATTTTATCTATATATATAAAATTCAAAGTCCTGACTGACTGACTGACTGAGACATCAACACACAGCCTAAACCACTGGTCCTAGAGACATGAAATTTGGAGGGTGTATTTTTTGTGAAGAGTAGGTATCCACTAAGAAAGGGTTTTTCGAAATTCCAACCCTAAGAGGGTGAAATGGGGGGATTTTTTTTGTATGAAAAATCTTATTCCTTGAGTTAATAAACTTGAAACTTGGCACGAATACTTATCTAAGTAAATTATGAAGTTGGCCATTGTTTGTTTTTATAAACTACCCCCTAAAAGAGGATTGGGGGGTTTCAAAGTTTGTATGGAAGAATTTTAGCGGGCAGTCCGATTTAATCGAAACTCAGTATTTATACCTAAAATTGAAAGAAAAGAATAATGTGTATCAGGGTTTTTCGAAAATCTACCCCTGACGGCCTGAAAAGGGGTAGTCAATTTTACAGGGGAGGATTTTACAGCGTGGCTTGATTAACTCGAAAATTGGTATAAATAATCTTTGAGTCAAGTTATGAACACATCCCAAATGAATGTTCAAAATTCCACCCCTGTGGTGGTGAAAAGCGGGGATACAGTTTATATGAAAAATCTTATTCGTTAGGTTAATAATCTTGAAAATTGGCATGAATACTCGCCTACGTAAGCAATAAAGTTTATCATTATTAGTTTTTCAAAACTATCCCTCAAAGGGGCTATGGGGGTGTTAAAGTTTGTGTGGAAGAATTTGAACGCGCGATCCGATTAACTCGAAACTCAGTGTGTGTGTACTTAAGCCTAAAAATAAATAATAACACGTATGAGGGTTTTTCGAAAATCTACCCCTAACGGGGTGAAAAGGGGTAGTTTTACAGGGGAGGATTATAATAAGTGGCTTGATTAATTATAAAATTGGTATAAATAATCTTTGAGTCAAGTTATGAATTTTTTAAAATTCCACCCCTGTGGGGGTGGGTGAAAAGCGGGGATACAGTTTATATAAAAATCTTATTGATTTAGTTAATAAACTTGAAACTTGGCAACTATACTTGCCTAAGTAAGTAATAAAGTTTGTCATTATAAGTTTTTCAAACTGCCCCTCAAAGGGGGATATAGGGGTGTTGAAGTTTGTGTGGAAGAAATTGAATGCGCGGTCCGATTAACTCGAAATTCAGCATTGATACTTTCGACAGAAAATAATTAATAATAAGTATGTAAAGTTGTCGAAAATTGATCCCTGACGGGGCAAAAAGGGGTAATTCAGTTTTTAGGGGAGGATTTGAACTTGAAACTGTATGTTACATTTTCACGCCTAAACCACTGAACTTCTGATTTGGCAAAGAGATAGATGGCATCCTGGGGAAGCACATACTTTTTATCCTGGTAGCACGTTCCCGTGGGATAAGTTCCGACATCCACGCGGGCGAAGCCGCGGGCAGAAGCTAGTATAATATCTTATTATAATCTTCACTTCTTATCAACTGAGTTTTCCTGTCATCATAAATATTATCTAATCTGCATCCTCTTTGAAACTATTTGGTAACTATAATGGCTTGTTTTACCAACAGCGTAGTCATTTCAATGGTTTTTAAGAGCGCTATCAGAGGCGCTGATGACCAAAATTAGGTCGTCGATTTTGGGGGCGCATTTTTGGCACCAGCGCCGAAAACGAAACTTTGAAAATAGTTTTCAAAGTTTCGGTTTCGGTGCTGGTGCACTCATGACGGCGTTAACAAACTAAGTAGTTCATTTCCACAATTATAAGATCAATCTTTTGTACGCAGATGGTGATCTACAGATTCATTACAAAGTTCAATCTGTCTATAACTGTGGCATCAAGCGGTAAAAGATGACCTTTGTTAAACTATTAAAACTGTTAAAATATTTTAAATCACGCAACACATTTTAGTTTCAGCTGGGAACGAACGCAATTTACAGCCTCTTTTAGTCAATCGTGCCCAGAATCAGTAAACGATAATGGTTCATCAATTGAGTTCTCGCGATCGACGATGTGAGCAGTGCGCGCGGCGCGCGGCGTGGGAGGCGACGGGGTGCGTGTCGGAGTGACGCGCGGCCCACGCCATCAATATGTTTAGAGAGCTTCATTAGTCGGGCGGCCGGTAATTGCCGCGCGGTGCCGGGCCCTCGTGGTGAGTCACTCGATCACGGCGCCCCGCGCTCGGCGTCACGTCGCGGGCAGGCCCAGTGGATCCACTTAATGCAGCTCACAAACACGCTGACGCCAAACACAACCTGCGCAGAACTACGGAAAATCCAATCCATACAGAACATTCAAATGCATTTAAATAATGCGCCTTCGGAATGAGTGGGTCGTTGTGGAGCGTGAGTCTTCGTGATCGGGCTCGCTGTAGGAGCACGCGGTGTGTGAACCCACGCCAACTCTTGAACGTGCTTCTTACAACATAAACAAACGAGGGCTTGTAATAGTTCAGCTGAAATTCATATTTTGCCCCGGGATAGAGCGATACATGGCACGGGGAAGTCCCCGTGCCATGTATCGCTCTATCCCGCTCGTACTGTCAAACTGATTCAGTTAGAGTGAACTAGACCATTGATGGACGTAGGCTTGGCAATAAATGATTAAATTATGATTATATTATTATACGAAATCGACCTCTTCTGTATAGAATAAAATGGAATTATATTGAAAGTTAAATTATTCATTAGTACATTATAAATGAACTAGCCAATAGTTAATTTATAATGTAATAATGAACTAATTTAGCTAATTTACCAAGGTAACCTACGTACAGATGTCCAATATAAAATAGGCACTTCAGAAATCATCGTCGATCTTGTTAAATACGAACGCGCGATGATGAGATCTAATATAGATTTGTAACAACTCTCAAATTGGTCGATCAGGGGCTTTTTTTTTTGGGATGGGAAATCATCAAATGATCTCTCCCGCTCTTGGCTGAGCGAAAGGGCGTGTCAGACTTTTACTGACTAAAAGCCACCCGTATTCCTTCAGTTGCCAGTGCCAGGGGCCACGGTATCTCTTTCGATCAACCCGCAGCCCCGGCGGCATTGGCTCTAGCGGACCCCGTCAGTTCGTGCTGATTTCTCTTTGAGGCGCGCGTGGAACACAACGCGCCGTCGACCCGGGCCTTACCGGGCGGCGAGCTGCCCATTGCTCGCCGTCCGCAAGCCTACGCCTACGGTGGCCGGGAGTCGGCTGTTGACTCCCGTCCAGGGCGTCTCCTGCGGCAGTTAGGGGCGTGAGGGCGCAGAGATTGCCTCTCCCTCACGCGCTCCGCCTCCTCCTTCGCGAGCATTACTGCTTCGCAGAAGGAGGTAACGGCCTCCCATTCACTCTCGCTATGTACTATAGCCTGGACCAGGGCCGGACGCGAGAGATCGCCGCCGCTGATCGCCACCACGAGGACACGGTGGTGCTCCGCCCAAGCTGGGCAAACCTCCACCGTATGCTCCACCGTGTCCTCCGGGCGATCCACACAGTGGTGACACCCTGGGGTTTCCTCCCGCTTTATCCTGAACGCTATTGTAGCGTGCCCAGCACTGGGTTGCGACAATCGCACTCTCCATACCGCTATGAGATCCCACCGGATCGATCAGGGGCCTAAAAAGGCCACTTTAAGCAATACCTCTAAAAGCAATTCATTTCCTGAATTCCCAGCAGATCATTAGCAATTCCTCTAATTTTCGTTAAATGGTTACACATAATAGTTTAATCACCTACAATTCATTTCATATCAATCATATTTGGTCTAAGCATTGGTGGACCATTTTACGAATTTCCATACAAAACTGTCAAACAGGTTGTTTGGAATATAAATTAACATGACTCGCTTGGTTTTAAATACTTAGTATATTCCGATAGTTTACAAATGTTTTAATTAGTAGATCGTACGGACCACGGTACGTCCGCCAATGACCGAATCTGTAGACGAGTAGTGGGGGCGCGGCCGCGGCTCGATCAGCTGTGTGGCCCCTCAACCCGCGCGTCCCCCGTCGCTGCTAGTGCACGCGTATAATGCGTGAACATCCTCCGGCGCGTTGAAAGCCTTAGCTTTTTAGACGTATACGAGGTAGGGAGCATGGAAGCGGCCCTCTCTGCTTCATTGACAGCTTTGGGTTCTGAAGTTGGCAAAAGACATAGTTTATTGATAGCCCTTCGTAAAATGCCCCTTGAAGTAGTGACTTCAGCTACTCTACTGACGCCGTCGGCCCCTGGATAGAGGCGACACACGCGCCCTAGCCACCATTGTAATGGCGGTAAGTTGTCTTCCTTCAGTACCACCACGTCCCCGCTGGTGAGTCCTTGTTGACCGGTGCGCCATTTGTTGCGTGGCGGAGATGGCGCCGGGAGATCTCTGAGCTGCAGCACAGCTCAGAGATGTACTCCTGGCGCCATCTCTCCCAGAAGTGCTGCCTTATCTTTTCTAGGAGCTCGTATCTATTAGGTCTGGTAGCGGTGATGGGCTTCGTTGGAATAGACATAAGTGGTCTCCCAATTAGGAAGTGGCCCGGGGTCACAGGAGAAGGATCAGTACAATTGGAGGAGAGAGGAGTCAGCGGGCGTGAGTTCAGAATAGCTTCAATCTGTGTTAACAGCGTTGCTAGCTCCTCAAACGTCAAAGCAGCCTTTCCAGCTACACGTTTTAAATGGAATTTAGCTGATTTGATTCCAGCCTCAAATATTCCGCCGAAGTGGGGAAAATAAGCGGGGCTAAATACAAATTTTATTCCTTCAGAAGTGGCATAATCACTGATAGACTGACGGCTGGATCTAAGCAGCTTACCTAATTCATTGTTGGCACCCACGAAATTCCTGCCGTTGTCGCAAAAGATCTCATGTCATTTTCCTCTGCGTGACACGAATCGTCTCAGGCATAGAATAAAAGCTTGCGTACTCAGTTCACTCACAAGTTCTAAGTGTATTGCCTTTGTACTAAGGCATACAAATAAACATAGGTAACATTTACTAAATCGGTTACCAGGACCTTTACGGTTACTTATCATGAAAGGTCCAGCAAAGTTAACTCCGCACGAGTAGAAAGGTATGAAATAGTTGTATTAATATTAATGGTGCAAACGAAACTAATTAGTCTCCTCTGCACCATTGATGGTGCAGGTCAATGGTGCATACGGTACAACGGGGATTAATAATAAATACAATAAGCATTATTATAATAATGATTTATGATTTCCTAATGTAATTTTAATCGTTTTTGGACATTAAATTGAAACTACATGAGTCAATTACAGAGGACCTATGACCAAAGTCATTTATTTAATTTCACGCCGAATTGTTTCTATATTTGAATATAGAAACAATTCGGAATGCACTCGCTGTTCAAAATTGTTTTATTTATTGTACAATTTTTTTTTTGATACTTTCTAATAGTTTGCTACAGAATGCCCAGTATACATTTTTAGGTAGGCTTAGCAAAAGTTTGGGAGTGATGATAAACTATTTAAATTGGGTATTCCGCAAACAATTTACATTTCAATTATTATGTTTTGTTAGTTGTGTGAGCTTGGTAGTTTTTATTTATATTAGTTTACTTGAGTAATATAGAAATCGTTTTGTTTTTGTGTAAAAAAATACTGGCCAAGTGTATGTCAGACCACGCACAATGAAAGGTCCCGTACTTGGGATGAATATTTACGCATACTATACAGACGCCAGCAGGTCAAGCTACCCGAAACTGTCAAATCCCAATTAACCTTGAACCTTAATGCTTTAGCGATATAGTTGAAGATCTATTAAAGAAATTTGACAGATTTTAGTAGCTTGATGTGCTGGCGTCTGTACAATGCACATCATTAATTTGATCGCTTGCAAAAATAAGTTTGTATTTCATAAAATTTCTCGAAAAAACAAAGTTAATTCTGCGGTTGTAAACGAAAATATCCCATATCTCAAAAACGGACTTTAAAAGCAAAGTCAATTAGAAACATATTTATAATTTTAATTATGAGATCCAACAATACCCCTACACGCTTATGTGCATAGACTTTTTTCACCCTTATATGCATGGGGAATGCCACCCATAATTATGTTTATCGTAACTTTACTACACCATTTTGCGGTGCAAAGAATACACCTTATTTAAAATTTTCATCGATATAGTGTTAATAGTCTAATAGACATATCCGAACGCACGCACAGACTAACATGACGAAATTACGGGTTCCGTTTTTTTTACGAATTTGGGGTATCATGTTTACAATCGGCATAAAACCGATGGCTATGAGAATCGATTTTCAATATTTTATTTATCTTATTTGGGATACCGGCCATCTTAAAATCCATAATGTTCATCTTATATATCAGCACTATCCCTCAAAAACCATGAAAATGACGAAAGATGGTCAAATTATAATAGC
The DNA here is from genome assembly GCA_949629185.1 of Apamea crenata. NCBI lineage: Eukaryota > Metazoa > Arthropoda > Insecta > Lepidoptera > Noctuidae > Apamea > Apamea crenata. The sequence continues at coordinate 122,488 of OX451356.1, forward strand.
CTCCAACAAAAAATTAAAATTCTGTGGAAGAACTTAAACTTTAAGTAGTCGCAATCTTCAATTTGTAAACCAACCTCTGTCGTTTAAAAAGGAGAGTATTTTCAGATCATTTACATTCAAAATCAGAAAATTACAGTTCTTAAAATGTTATCCAAAGCTACACAACGGCAGCTTGGGAAATAAGCAGTGCCTACTTCGTCCCATAGCGCGCGTCCGTGATAACGACCGCGTTAACCCCCTGTAAGTAAGGCTGACCTGTGCAAATTGGTTAAAAATTTGATTTTACGGTTAGTTTAGGTTTGTACAGACGTACAGAGAGACAGACCGACCGGCACATGGACAGACGGCCATGATAAAACTACATACATATAAGGAATCCTTTACGACTACGGAGACCCTAAAAACATAAATTCAGAATAAGTTGAATTATGAACCTCCTTTTAAAAAGCGGGTTAAAAATATCGGAATAATTCCACTTTTATACTATTAAAAACACTGGACTAGTGTTAGTTGAGGTCGCGTGGAGAGGGTTCCGTACGATGAATAAATGAATATGTTTTCACAATAAAATGAATCCCTAAGAACAAACTTAACATTTTAGTTGAAAAACATGTTCCCCATACATTCCAACTGCAAATGAAATTATGTACGCACTATATTGAGAGATTTACCATTCTATTTTAAGACTCACAAGAACACAAGACTTCTGATAGGATTTCCTGGAATCTATAATCTATAAAAAAAAGTTATGTTTTGAAGAAAATAGACCCAATATCTCTGAAACAACCCAAATTAAAAAAAAAATAACAGATCGTAGTTAATTTGCCCCCAAAAAGTGACTCCATATTCAAAATTAATTTATTTACGTTACACGTCCGTATTTGGGTCACAGAAATTCATATGTGTACCAAATTTTAATTTAATCGGTCCTGTAGTTTCGAAGCAAATAAGAAAAGACAAGACCCGCAGACACGAGTGATCCTGTAAGGGTTCCGTTTTTCATTTGGACGTACGGTACCATAAAAAGTTACACACCTAACCACACCGTACGTATGTACATATAATGTACTTTATTAAAATGATTAATCAAAAAAATAAATGAATTCATGAAAAATATACCAAAGAGTTTTCATACAGTTTCTGCACCTTTTTTATTTATTTCTTTTTATTCCGATTATCGATTAGGCTCTAAGCAATTTTTGAATCGAAATAAGAAAATTGGGTGGATGGTCAGCACTAAGAAGTGTCACGTCAAAACACATTTTTTTGGAATTTTTATCAAGATTTGTTCGCGTTTTATAAGTAGTTTTATGTATGAAAAATGGTAAAAGTAAGGATGCGGAGAAAATTATAATATCTTTATTTTTCCCTTTTGCATATTTTCAGCAAGAGAATACGATACAATACAATACAATAGCATTTATTTGCAAATATGGGTAATACATAAGTAGATAGTAGTAGGTATAAATCAGAGTTCTGCCATATTTCACCATTCGGCATGCAAACATTTCATTATACAAAATTTAAATTCTCATTAAAAACATTGAATTAATATTATTACATGCAATAAATAAAAATATTAAAATTCAAATTGTCATTAAAACTAACTTAATTATTGCATTCAATAACAAAAATTATTAAAATTCAAATTGTCCCATTAATCCGTTACATAATGTCATCAATTAAAAAAAAAAAAAAAAAAAAAAAAAAAAAAAAAAAAAAAAAAAAAAACAAAACAATACCTTGCACAGTGATATAAATTCAATTAAAGTAAACAATGTCATAGAATCAAATTAAAAGGTAATGTCAGAGTATATAAATGTCAAAATAATTAAGGGAATTTACAAATTATAATTAATTAAAAACTTATAAGGTTCATACCACGATCAGCCACTAGGGCATACAAATGATTACATAATAAAAATATGATTCTAAGATTCGAAAGATGATTGACATAAATTGCATTTCAGATTAAGTATAAAATTAGACAGACACAATACAATATAGATTTTCGTTATGCGGACATAAAAAACTTAAAATAAAAAAAAATCAGCAACGGAGTAATAAGTTTTTTCAATAAGAAATTTGAACAATTTATTTTTAAAAACATTAATATTGCTACATTCTTTTATGTCATTCGGAATTTTATTGTAGATCTTTGTGGCCATAGCAAACACACTTTTCCCAAACAAGGTAGTTTTATATTGACTTGTAATGTTGTTAAATAAATGACTCCTATTTCGCGATCCGAGCTTTAATGTAAATAGGGTTGGATGATGTCGAATAAATAAGGCCATTTCAAAAATATATAAGGATGGGACGGTAAGTATTTTCAATGTTTTGAAGAACTCCTTGCAGCTGTCAGTTCGTTTAAGAGCACACATTGCTCGCACACACCTCTTTTGACATTTAAAAACTTTATCCCAGTTGGTAGCATTTCCCCAGAATATTATTGCATATCTAAGTCTAGATGCGACATAGCTGTGATAAGCTACAAGCAGTGTGTCAAGATTGACCTTCTTCGCTAACATGTATAAACCATAAGATGATTGTGACACTTTTTTGCAAAGAAACTCTATATGACTTTGCCATTTCAAATTATCGTCTATGTGTAAGCCGAGAAATTTTGTTGTAGTTGTCACTCCAACTTTTTGACCATTCACTTCTATTTGAGTATGTAAACTATTTTTTGTCTTCTGTCTAAATTGCATTAATTTTGTTTTGTCGATATTAATTAATAAATTATTATTTTGTAACCATTGAATTATTAAATTTAAATTATTATTTATAATATTTTCATCATTATATACAATAGTGCAATCATCCGCAAATACATATTTCCGTTATATATGTACATATTTCCAGCGAGTTTAAGGTGCCAAAGTAATACTTATTTTATACAACTTTCGTAGTAGATTAACGAAGTTCGACCGACCTCAACATATTTGCTATAAATATATTGTACAAAATAAGCGCGGAAACATATTTTCTTAATAAACTTGAATGCTGAAAGTTGATGTAATTTCCTGAATTTCATGACGTGATTCGCAATATCCCGTCGAGTCAGATGGTATGTCATATATTATGTCAAAATCTAGTCGAACAGAGTGGTTAAACCCTTTTTGTTTAATTTAATTTGTATAATATAAATAATTACACAATAATTGTTGGAGAGTTTTTTAATGAAAAAGTTGATTGGAAACTAATATTTCTTTGATTTACCTTTTTTATAGTGGAATAAAAAATATCTGTAATAGTCTTCTGGAAGTATCCCAACTATCCGGATATTTAAATGGACCGGATAATTACATGCCCGACAGGTAATCCTCTTACACAATTTGTTTTGCGAAATATTATATTGTTGCAGATTATAGGTACAACTCTTATGATGAAGAATGATGAATGAATGATGAATGAAGGGCGGGCGTTTTTGGGGGACTGTCTTTTGTAATTTTGACGTTCAAAAAGTGCTGATTCTCAGCCTAATTTGAATAAATGACTTTTGATTTTGATTTTGATATGTATGAAATTAATTAAATATAACATGTCCAGTGTTTAACCGTAAATATGTATGGCTTAGTAGGTGGAATTATGATGAAAGTGGCGGTGCCAATAAAGAGAACGTTTTTAATTAAACACATCGTCATTTCGCGGCCGTATAACGACGGTAACGCTTTCTTAGGAAACTCAAGCTTTCCACCCATTTCTTTCTATTTGGAGTGACGCTAATACGTCAGCGTAACCGCTTGATCGGACGGCTGTGTCCTTTCGTGCCAGATTTTTGCTCCATGTACACTTTAGTGCCACTACGTCACGCGGTTTGAGTGCTGCCAGTATAATAGAACACATTACTTCCTTTCTGGTTTGTTCAGTTGCATGTACAGAGTGACCTGGCTTACATCCATGGCATGGCGCGACCTACAGCACCCGTCCACACTGATGTGCGCCGAGTCACAGATTACTGAATAGTTACCCGAGTGATCAACTATGTCGGGGAGCGGCGGAGTCGCCAGTATAGCGTCCTGCGCGGTGCGGTAAATCAAGATCGCAATAAAAATAATAAACCCAAAAACATGCTTCCTTCCTCCCCGAGCGGACATTGCGTACTACATCATAAATATACGAAAGTGAGCGAATTCATGTGAAAAAGGTAAACACATTGAAGAAATGATGAATTTTTTTTTTAAAGAAAGCTTGCAGACTAATAAAAAACATAAATATCATGCATAAGTAGAGACATTTGCTAATTACAAGCTTCCACATCTACATATCTACTTAATTAAGAGTTACGTATATTATTTGCGTTGACCAGTTACAGCGATTTGAGTAAACAAATTAGGTACAATGTAAACATATTAGGTATGTCGAGATATTAGGAAATATTAGGAAAGTCAAGTCGGGCAATATCAAAATCAAAATTAAAAACTTATGTATGGTTGATGCCAAAATACTCCTTGTTCAAAATCTTTCTTAAATTGTGTGCCCTGGTGCAAAATAAATCGATTTCCAGGTTTGTTGGTAAACTATTGAAAGCCATAACACTACGTATGCAGAAAGCGTTGCGCCTGTACTTTGTTGACGCGAATGGCACATGGAGTAACGGCCGTTTTCTCAGAGTATTCTGATTAGTGCGGAGAAGTATTTTGCTGAGTAGTTCGGGACAATCAACCGAGCCATTTGCGATATTCATTGAAAAGCAGATATCACTAATATTACGTCTTACTTCCAATGGTACGAAATGATAACGCTTACAACGATGTTCATAGTCGACTGAAAATTGCCCAGCCTTGAAGTGTAAGTACCGCAAAAATTTCCTCTGAACAGACTCAATACGAGATTAATTGTAGATCTCATATTGACGGTTCCATACTTGGGAAACGTACTCAAGGTGGCTACGCACTAGCGAGCAGTACAGAACTTTTAATGGTTTTAGGGAACGAAAGCTAGAACAAGTTCTAATAATAAAGCCCAAGGCTTTGAACGCCTTGTTGACAACGGTTTCTATATGGTCATCAAAAAGTAGTTTGCTGTCGTGTACTACACCTAGATATCTAATACTGGTTTCTTTACTTATATAAGTACCATCTAGTGTATACCCTGGGCCAATGACAGATTTATGGCGAGTGAATACACGTGAAAACATTTAGATACGTTTAGTTGTAATTTGTTGGTTTTGCAATATTGTACGAATCTGTCAAGATCTGACTGAAGTAGCTCAGTATCAGATAATGTGCGTACGGACTTAAGGACCTTCATATCATCTGCGTATAGTAGGATATGTGAGTTTTTAAAGCAGTTTTTTATGTCAAAAATAAATATTGTAAACAATAATGGTCCTAAGATTGAGCCTTGGGGCACTCCCGATGGGACAGATTTCCATACAGACGTGTACCCACGCAAAACCACAGCCTGTGTTCGATGACAAAACCACCGGAATAGGTCACCGTGAATTCCTGCCGAATATAGCTTCTGAAGAAGCACCCGATGATCTATGCGGTCAAAACACTTGCTGTAGTCCGTGTATATCACGTCGACCTGGCATCGTTCTTCCATCCCAGTGGTTATAATTTCATTGGTTAGTATCAGGTTGGAGGCAGTTTTCTGAGGAAACCATGTTGTTTGTTACCAAATTGGCGTTGCATAGCTAAGTAAACTTCCTTGTGTACTACTCGTTCAAGTACCTTGGAGAGAAGACACAATTTAGAAATGGGGCGGTAGTTTTCTATATTAGATTTATCCCCCTTTTTAAAAATCGGTGTAATGAATGCCGATTTCCACATCTTCGGGACGATACCCTCTCTCAACGACCGCTCAAACAGCACACAGAGTGGCGCCACCAAGCTCTTTGCACAATTAATTATAAAAATGGGAGGTATCAAATCTGGCCCACCAGATTTAGATGGGCCCAAACCTTTAAGTATATTTAGTACCATCTCCGGACACACGCTGACCGTACTCAGGTTCACCGCGCTAGCAGAATGAATGTCTTTGTTAAGATCCAGATCGTCAGATTCTGAGTCAGGTTCTTGGAAGGTAGCGAATAGAAATGTTCATGTTAATGAGTGACTCGGCGCCCGCCCTGCTCACCGATCACCTATGTAGTGTAGGTATGTAGGGTTGAAAACAATACCTACTTATGAAAATTGGCTACAAACAGGTAAAAGGGGCATACAGTAACGAACTCCTTTTGCTAAAGGAACAACTCTGAAATAATAATAATATCCCTGGACATTTCACACAGCACCATTTGTCCCAAGCTAAGCAACCTAATGCTTGTGTTATGGTAACAAGACGGCTGATAAACTACTTATATACATTTTTTTTTTTTTGTAAATACATACATATTATAGATAGAAAAACACTCAGACTCGGAACAAATACATGTAGGTCATACAAATATTTTTTCCGTGCGGGAATCGAACCCGCGGCACGCAGCGCAGCAGTCAATCGCTTAACCACTGCGCCAACCGTGCCGTCAAATATAAACGACATCAACTGTTCTGTACAAAAGTGCAATAATAACACGACCAGACTGATGTCCCTTCTTTTACCTGCCATGTACAGTCAGCGGTCATTAATTCATTAGCAGCTTAAGGACTGTATTGCTGTGAACACGCGGTAAAGGCCGTACCTACGTCTGTGTGTATAAGTGATATATATATATATCAACACAGAACGCACACCTCAGAATTCGCACACTGCCTGGCGTCGAACGAAACCAAAATCATACGTAATTACAGATGACCTTGGTTGTTTCATACCATTCCTAAAATTCAAATCGTTATATCAAGTACCGATAGCTAATAGTCTTACGTGTTGGATCAATGAACGCATAGATCTGGGTTCCAATCTCGAGATGTGTCTTTTATTTTTCTTTTCAAACAATAATCTTTATCGGTTTTTTTAATTATTATTCGATAGATTAATAAATGAGAATAGTAAATTATTATATTTTTATTATTATATTGTTATTGCAATATGGGGTTAAAAATAAATATGTTTTATAAGTGATTTCAAATTTTTTATTCGTTATAATTTTATAAACTAAAAATAAATAAACTTCTAGTTAAAACAGTTTAATTTCTCATAAAGAACAATTTATTGAAGTAAAGCAGGTACTCTAACAATTTAACAACTAGCACATCTACCCACCTAAATAAAAAAAAGTTATCACAATACAATTAAATTACTCAGAAGTACTACTTTTACTGCCAGTTCGTTCGTTTTAACTTTAGTTGCCTATCTCAAACGTCAAAGTTAACAAATCGTATTTATTAGGACTTATTGCGGTTATAGCTTAAGTATTTATTTTCATTATGAAAAGAAGATTGAAGCTAAACCTCAAAATAATCCTTATTACGGATATGACACAATATTATTTTAATTAAATTACTAAAATCCATTTGTAATTAATTATAAATTAATACTTTGTACAAGCCCCATTATCGTCAATGCTATCAAGTAAACGCTGGCGCATGAATCAAAAAATATTGAAACATATCTGTTCCTCTTAAATGTTCCCATATTTCCATGCAATGCAACATCAACTGCTCATCAGATCTCTCATTCCGTGCTTCCCATCGCTGTATCGCAAAATGAACGTCTTGTTTATGTTTTTCAATCAAATATGGGCGAACGGTTTGCACGGCGAACGGTTCGTAAAGATGTGTCGAATAATTCGGCAAAATATCTCGTTGGTATGAAACCACTTGTTTCATATTCACTGACTAGCTGGGGCCTTCCACTTCGCTTTCGACTGGCAAGGCTTTTCCTGATATCTTTTGACCCTCCGACTCACAGTAGGTATTTCTCTAAAACAAAAAAAGAGCACTGTTAGGCTACTAGCAAAATACGAATATTACCAATTTGAAACCAAATTATTTTGAAAATAGAAATGTTACATATTATATTATCTATTATTATTATACTTAATGTTATATGTATTTTATATTCATCATTAATTTTCTTTTCTTTTATTTAGGCTTTATGATAAATATAAAACGTTTAAAAAAATAACTAAAAGGATCAGCAGTTATACTTTAATTAGAAAAACAATCGATAAAATAATAAAATTTTAACGTGCACGTCTTTTCTACATCGTTCTCACATGGTTAATTTCAACACGAATTATGTAATCAAATATTTTGTAAGAATTTTATGATTTAAAAGAGTGTCCATTGAGTTTCTTGCCCGTTCTTCTCCATAGGTACCTAAGCTTTGGAATGGGCAACTAGCTTCATCTTTCTGACTGACCGACCCTTTGATAATTCAAAAGTGCCTGTAATTGGTTTAGTTGAATTAAATGATTTGAGTTGAAATCATAATACTCACACTCTGTCCGGTTTCATCAAATTTCTATGATATAATTTAAGTCCACTTTTACGCAGCGCGATAATATATCTGCTTTCATCTCTATACCTAAATTTCCTTGCATTTCAAAATAAACTACAATACCGCTAATAGATTAAACACACGTCACTAATCTACAATAACAAGTATAACAACCAAACAAATTCAAAATAACGTTCATATTTAGTCGCGGTGAATGACTCGTAAGTTATCTGCATCCGTCTACCTTATAATTTGTTTATTTAGATTTATGTGGGTATAATCATAAAATTTTAAATAAAGCGAACATGACAAGGAACTGTAGTCAATAGCGTGATTATTCAAAGTAAGTAATTGCAAACGAATGTGAGAGTGTGTGTATTGAGTGTGTGTGTGACGTATACTATAGAGTACAGAAATTACTCATTAGAAGAAGGTCGTAAGTTAAACAAAAGTGTCATTTCTTCGTGACAATGCCACTCGTCTTCTAACCGCCACTGTACACACTGTACACACTGCATACAGTGTGTGACTTGCTAGTTTTCTTTTTTGCAATTCCGTATATTCAAGCACGATAGCTATGTTATACCAGTGCACCACCCGTATTGTGTAGTATAGTAATAGTGATAGTTCGGTTTTCGTAAGTCATGCATAAGTTCAATACCTACAATACGTGGCGTGGCGGTGCCGCCTCGATAACGTACAAATTACCGCATTTTTATGACCCCCTCGCCGCAAGTGATCTTCTCCGTATCACACCGTACATTACCGATCTCGCCCCTGCCCCCGCCCCGCAACCCCACACCGCACACCTGCTCAGTTTTATCACAACTCGTCCTTGACATACCTACGGTGATACGAACACAATGTGATACCGGTGTAGTCGCTTGATGTGAAGAAGTATACGTATAATCAGCACAAGTGAGTAGCTCATCTGTGTTGTTATTGTATTCGTAGCCTATAAAGTTACGTTACCCCGTGGCTCGGAGCTCGATCAGATTTGCTAGTTCAAAATGGATTTCTGTAACAAAATAATAATATTTATCTGCAAATAAGTCTTTGACTTTGAAAAAAACTTGTTGATAAAAAGAAAAAAAAAGTTAAAAATAATTTAAACCTGATAAGAAAAATACACCTTACCACCACCACCACCTTTACATAGGTACCTACTAAATAAAAGCGTGTTACATTTTGATGGAATAATAAAGAACATTTAGCATTATTACACCTTCATTATTTTTCTTTTGCAATCACGTTTTTTTTTATTTAGTTCTTTTTACTAACAAGTAATAAAAGCTTGTTTTTGAAATTTTTTTATTATAATTTTAACTTTTTAGTATTTTTGATGCGAGATTGACTACGGCGTAGTTCGTAGCGCGTAGCAGCGTTTTTCCGTTAGTGAACGAACGAACTTATTTTCCCAAAGATGGGCCGCATATTCATGTCCACCAAACCAACACCACTCACCACCCAACAAAAACGGTCCACCCATCAAGACGAATCAAACTCAACGCGGTTGTGTCGCTTAACTACTGAGTTCCTATAGCCACCATCCAGCTCCATCATCAGACCCTGGTTACCATCTAGCACCAAAGTACTCGTCAAAACGAATCATACGAGCCCAAACTCGATGGGGTTGTGTCGTTAAATTACCGAGTTCCTATGGCCATCTTCCAGCTCCATCATGAGACACTGGTTACCATCTAGCACCTAAGTACTTGCCAAGACGGATCAAACGAGTCCTATAGCCGCCTTCCGGTTTCATCATCAGATCACCTCCATGTCTTAATAATTTTGCATTGTTGTCTGATTTACTCATGCATGCAAAAGGAGAATACCAAGGTTTCCTACAAGACTCGGCCAGAACCGACAAAGATGATCTATATTTCATAAAAAAGGAAAATTATTATAGAATTTGATAGTATAATTAGTTTTATATTAGCAGTACACCACAAAAAGTTATAGCTCTTTAAAGTTGACCATATAATACTTCTGATTTTAACAATAACATGAAAAATAAACTAATGATTCATTAAATTATTGACTTATAAAACATTATCCTCGCATCATATATATATATTATAGTTATAATATACACATAACATACCTACATGATTTTAGAATACATAAGTATAGGAAAAAAAACCTATGTGTACCTACACCTACCAACATATGTATACTTTTTTACAATTTATTATTCTTCAACCAGTACATCATTATATTTAATTGTAATACAGGTTTAGCTGTGGGATTCTGTAACCATCTCACCGTAAAAACTTAGGTGAAGTGAGCGTGGAGTGAGCTGTCATTCCAAATAATGCTAGGGATTGACACTAGTGACAACTCACATCTAGCTCACTTCACTTGAGTTTTCACGGTGATATTTTTACAGAATCGATTTTCGACAGATTCAATTATGTGGGGAGATATTTTATTGTAACATTTTAAACAGTACCCATGAAAGATGAGTCTACTTTAGCCAGCCTGAAACCTTTTCCCTATCCCCCCCCCCCCCTGGCTCCCTATTTCTAGTGATATAATTGTGTCTTTCACCTCTTTTACTAAAAAGATGTAGATTTTTCCTTAAGTACAAGTACATAATGTTTTCATAGATATATTATATTGACAAGGTACCGTCATGATGTTAATATCTTTAAACAGTTCCCTTAGAGAGTCACGTATATATGGCTCTGATGGCTCTTTTCTGCAGCATAAAAATAGACTCGATGTCTGCAGCCCGTCCCTATAGTAAAATACCGTACGACATAATACTATGAAAGTAACTTTTTTTTTTTTTTTTGATACATTTATATAAAAGATAACACTAAAATAACAAAAATATCACCTTAATTCGTTACTGCTGTTTCGGCCCTAAATTAACTTATTTTCTTCGCGCTTCTCATTTATGGAATCATATTCACCTTTTAGACAAAATGGACCAAATTATCAGGCAAACATTAACTTCGATTTTAAATGTGGCCTTGGACGACCGAGCTTGGGCACAAGCCACTCTTCCCATTCGTATGGGAGGCCTCGGCGTCCGCAAAATTTCTAGTATTAGTTTACCGGCTTTCATATCCTCGGTCCACGGCACTGAGAAATTAATCAGGAAAATCCTAGCCCCCACACTGATTAATTTTGATGTGCCCTGCTTCACCGAGGCTATGGATGCCTGGAGACTCGCTTGCCCGAGCTCAGATCTACCCGATAATCCATTTTCCCAGAGACGGGGGGGGATGAGCCGCTCTGCAGAGTAGTTCAGGATAATTTACTTAACACGTCTGTTACTACTGCGGAGCGTGCGCGCCTGCTGGCTGTGGGTAAATGGGAGTCGGGTCTGTGGCTTCATGCACTACCGTCGTCGAACATAGGCACTTTGTTCGACGACAATACTTTCCGCCTCGCTGCTTCCTTACGACTAGGAGCACCGTGTTGTTCTCCCCATCGCTGTCACTGTGGCGAAGTTGTCAACAGCCTCGGACACCACGGCCTGTCTTGCAGCCGAAGTGCGGGTCGCTTAGCGCGGCACGCAAACATTAACGACATCATTCGACGAGCTCTTGTCACCGTCGGCGTTCCAGCTGTATTAAAACCCAATGGTTTGGCACGCGACGATGGCAAGAGACCGGACGGCATGTCTTTATTTCCATGGAAGGTGGGTAGGCCTTTAGTGTGGGATGCAACTTGTGTCGATACTCTTGCGCCATCCCATCTTCCAGGGTCAGCGTGCTGCGCTGGTGCTGCTGCTGCGGCTGCGGAAAACCTCAAGCGGCGTAAATATAATAACTTAATTAATAATTATATTTTCGAGCCGTTTGGGGTTGAAACCCTCGGGCCTTGGGGTCCGAGTGCGCATGGTCTTTTTAAGGAAATTTCGAAAAGACTGGTTGACACTTCCCATGACCCAAGGGCTGGCTTTTACCTTGGCCAGAGGCTAAGCATTGCCATACAACGTGGCAATGCCGCAAGTGTCTTGGGTACATTACCAGTCGACAGCGATGCGGATGAATTTTTCGACGCTATATTTTAGTTTGTAAATAGTTTTAGTTAATTTAGGATATATTTTTGTTATTTTAGTGTTATCTTATAAATAAATGTATCAAAATTGAAAGTAACTAAAATAGACTAGTCTCGCGGTATCAACATCAGTAAACTGACGAATTTTTCTCACAGCATACGCTGCTGAACTTAGTCGTCCTGCAAGGGATGTTAAATGAGGACCCCATTGAAGCCTTGAGTCGAGCGTGATCCCCAGAAAAACAGTTTTATCGACGAATTCTAGTTTCTCTTGATTCAATTCTATCTCACAATGACTACTTTTGACATTTGGTAAACAAAATCTTACGCACTTCGTTTTTTTCCCATTTAATACAAAATTATTAGCAGTAAACTAATTTTGAATCTGCAGTAGGGCGTTATTTACGTCGTCAAGATTTGATGCACTCTATTAATTTTAAAAATCAAGGAAGTATCGTCAGCAAATAACACCATCTGTGGTTGGATTTTTAACAAATGGGGTAGATCATTAATATATACTAAAAAGAGGAAAGGACCTAAAATTGAGCCTTGTGGTACACCCATTTTTACTTTTAAACTGAGTGAATTGACACCATTTATTTTAACTTGCTGTTGTCTATCATTTAAATAAGATTTTACTAACCAAAGCGCAAGATTTCCAAGTCCGTAATGCTCAAGTTTTAAAAGTAAGGTTTCGTGGTCGTCGCAATCAAAAGCCTTGTAGAGATCACAAAAAAAATCCTATGGCGTCTTGGGACTCTTCCCACGCCGTAAAAACATGTTTTAATAAGGTGACATCAGTCGTACAACGTCCTTTGGTGAAACCATATATGTTGGTCGTGTAATATTTTATTGGTGTTAAAATGATTGATTATTTGGTTCAGCATCATCTTTTTAAACACCTTGCTGAAACCGGTAACATGGATACGGGTCTATAACTATTGGTAACTTTACTGTCCCCCGATTTGAAAAGTGGTATCACCTTGCTGTATTTCATTAGATCCGGGAAGACTCCCGTAAGAACATTTTACAAATTCTTGAGCAACTTCTTTGTTAGTGCATATGAGACCATGCGAAGACTCTATTGTGAAATCATTATTATGTCTTTTATTCCGGTTAGTTTCGTCATTGATAGTTTTCCAAACCGTCTTTATTTTACTATCGGCTGATTTGATCTTGTTGCTAATATACAAGGTTTTCGCTAACTTGCAGATATTTTTAAAAGTTTTATAGTAGCTAGCAACGTATTTATAAAAAGTTTCAGATTTAATATAAGGCTTAAGGCCATACAGCTCAAACAATTTTTCCCTACTTTCCTAATACCCTTAGTTGACCAGTCACTGAACAAAACACTTGGGCAAATAGTTTTAGTTTTTTTTTTTAAAGTATTATTGAACTCGGTGCGAACTACCGAAAAGAAGCTCTCATATACGATCTACATCGATCATCGATCTATTTACATTATTTTTAATATGGCCTGGTACACTTAACTTACTAATTAAGTTATTACTAAATCTATTTAGATCGCTTGGTGTTATTTGTCTAGTTTGTATCAGAATTTTTGTACTGGTGTATTGGACTTGAACACAACGGTTTGACCGCTGTGATCAGAAGGGAGATAGTTTACTATGGCTTTATCTAAGTATTCGCAGCAAGAAAAAACATTATCAATGCTACATGCATTGATAATGTTTTTTGTTTTGCATTGCAGAATTTATAGTTATGCGGGTTGGTTCTGAAAATATATTTGACAAATTGAATGAATTATAGAGACTTACTAACGACTGCTATTTGAACTATTCTCTAAGATATTAATATTGTGTCACGCTGTTGAAGTCTACAGTTAATTTCAACTCAGGTAACTATGTGGATTGCGAGATGCGTCTGAAAGAGTTGGAACGAAATGTGAATAACTCGGCAGCTTCCACTATTGAATTATTGGAAAGAAAGATCGATTCTTTGGAACAACAGGCAAGGCAGTGTAACGTTGAGATAGGAAATATGCCAGAAAGGCGCGGTGAGAATTTAATTATCATATTACAGTCGGTTCAGCACTCAACATGTCTTTAACATCAAAAGATATAATATCCATTCACCGAGTTCCACATGCGCATTCGCAAAATAATCGTCCGAAGAATGTCATAGTCTTTACATCTAAACTAATGCGAGACAATGTTCTCAGTGCATACCGGCTATCTAAAGGACTGACTTCGGGAGCCCAATTCTCGCGCAACTCGCGTTCATCCCGCACGAAATCCTTGCCGGTCGTCTCCGCATGTCGCTTATAAAACGGTGAGATATCCAGAAACATCTATTCTCACTACAAGTCTATCAGAAATCACGAGTCTAGGGACAATAATGTTGCCATTATGCGTCCCACGAAGTAATCCCTTCCACATAACGATGCGATTTTTTTTCGTAGTCATTAATGTACTTTTGACCATCTTAAAAAATGATTTTTAAGGCAAAAACATATTTTGAGCAGCATTATAAAGGTATTTCATTAACATTTATCAATCTAATAATCATGATTGTTTTCGTAACTCCATTTTTATTTTATTATTAACATTGGAGCTAGGCGAATGCAGGCAGGCCAAGGAAGCACTTCCCACAATTGATGGCCGCCTCACGAAACAGGTTCTCCGTCTAAATAAACTAAAGCTGCGTACAGTTACTGCAGCTTTAACTGGCCATGGGTCATTTAACAAACACAGCTCTATATCATAGGAGTAACAGACAGTCCGCTGTGCAGGGCCTGCATGGAAGATGACGAGACAGCGGCGCATGTGCTGCTAAACTGCCCGGTGGTCGCTACGTACAGGGCAAAGTACTTCGGTAACCCAGGTACCCTATGTGAGACGGTCAGTAACATCAAGGCGTTGCTGGCCTTCCATGAGGAGCTGGGGTGGATCATGTTCCAGGTGGCAATTTTGATCGTATTGATCATTTTGTGATTTTACTGACGAGTGTAGTTATGAGTCCTAAAAGGGTGCTCATCTGTGGTAAGATAGCGTCAATCTTTTCACTCTGTTTAAGGAACATTTCTTCTAGTTTGCTGGTGGTGTGTTGCGTGGTTTGTTCGTAGGTTGTTTGAGTTGTGGTCCTTTCATGCGGTATTATCTTTACTATATCGGAGTATTGTTTACGTTCAGTTATAGTTTTCTTCTTTTTGAACTGTGAGTTGTGTTCTTCATAGTTATTGCTGATCTGTGTGTTTTGTGTTATTTTGCCTCTTGTGTAGTTTGGCTTACGACTTTTTCTGGCTAAGATCTCTTTATAGACCTCACATCCTTTATAATTTGCTGGATATACGCCTAAGCATAAGGCACACGTGGCTGGGGAAGTACAATCAGTCTTAGGGCATTCCTTAGTGTTGTGTGATTCTGCGCATTTTAGACAGCGGTAAGGTCTCATGCAGTAATTTTTTGAATGATAGGTATTTAAAAATGTACTTGAGTAGTATTCTCCATTTTGTCAGCAGTACGGGCTGACAAAATGGAGAATACAACTAAAGTAAATTTTGTAATCGCTTTTTCTCAGAAATGGTTAATGTTATGAAAAAAAGTGTAACGTCAATTTTTGTAGATAATTGCACGATCTACAATTTTTGTCTGAAATATTTTTATTAGAAAAGTAACCATTTCGCTGAAAAATGCAAAAAAAAAACATTTTTGACCTTGAATATTTTTTTTGCAGACATGGGATCGATGGGGACTTTTCACAATTTCATTACAATGGTGGTCTTAACGTCCATGCATGGAATTTATCCAAGGGTGAATGTCTAAATTGGACCGGACTATAAACAAATATCAGACGGGTGTTATTCAATTGTCGGTCAGCGATGTATTACGCAGTGGCTGCTCCCACTAGATGAGTGGGACGGCGTGGGGGGGGGGGGCTCATTAATTTATAAGTGAATGGACAGCGATCACAGGGGTGAGCGCGCGACACGGAAAGCGAATTAGAGGCGAATGAAGCAGACGGTGGCGCCGCGCCGGACCGAGCGAGACGAGAACGGACCGGGTCGGCCAGCGGTTATTGAAAGCGGCGCTGACAATATTTGTGAATTCAACTCTGTGAACAGTTCACAGACTGGATGAACAACACTACCGGGCATATTATTGTTAGAGCTTTACTCTGTAATGATCTCCGGAAGTGTTCGCATGCCATTAATGCATTGATAAATGTTAATAAATCATTTGTTCGAATTCAATCAATTTATGTATAGTATGCGGTTCATGTATTATTACACTTTATACTTGAGTAAGAGGATTCAGAGCGTTGATGTTAATGGAAAAAGATCTCCCGGATCTATAGTAACAATGGGAGTCCCACAGGGCTCAATTCTTGATCCTTTCTTGTTTCTTATTTATATTAATGACTGACCGTACCTCATAAAGGATAATCATGATATAGTGTTGTTTGCAGATGACACTTTACTTTTGTTTAAACTTAAACGTCAGCAGCAGGTTACTGACGATGTAAATAGGGCGATCTCTAAAGTAGTCCACTGGTTCAATGTTAATAATTTACTTCGAAACGAGAAAAAAACCAAATGCATTAAGTTTACGCTACCTCACGTTAGGCAGGTGAAAAATTACGTGTTGATAAAGGGCGAAGAATTGAATCCTGAAGACGGCAAAGTATTCTTGGGCATAACTTTGGATGCTAAGCTTCAGTGGGGTCCGCATATAGACAAATTGTCAAAAAAGCTAAGTTCCGCAGCATACGCTGTTAGAAAAAATCGTAATTTAACTGATATAGAGACAGTCCGTTTAGTGTACTTTAGCTATTTTCATAGTGTAATTTTGTACGGTGTTCTATTGTGGGGAAATGCCGCTGATATTCAGACTATCTTTGTTTTGCAGAAGCGAGCTGTTCGATCAATTTATAAATTAAGTCCGAGACACTCGCTCAGGGACAAATTTAAAGAGATTAATGTTATGACTGTGCCTTCTCAGTATATTTATGAAAATCTTTTATATGCCCATAAAAATATAAAATTGTTTAAAAAATACAGTGATATCCATGATATAAATACTAGGAACAAACACAAATTTGTTGTACCTACAAAAAGGCTCAAGAAAATAGGTGGCTCGTTCAGATGCCAATGTATACGCTTTTACAATAAAGTTCCAAGCCCCGTTCAAGATCTAACCCATAATAAATTAAAATCATTCATTAAACGTAAGTTGTGCCAGAAAACCTTTTATACCGTTACGGATTATATCGAGGACAAAAAGGCTTGGGATTAAGGTGCTTCCAATTTTTACATATTGAATGTTTTATTTTTAGTTATATTTTTGCTGTCTTGTTGTTGTTTTTTTATTATTATTATTGTATACACTTTGACATTAATGAATTTTATATTATTTGCTTACTTTGTAAAGTATAATTATAGTGAATGTGAAGACTATGTGGGGCATTTTATTTATATTTTTTTTCTCTGTTCTGTTAGTTTGTCATGGTCTGGCAGTTTGAGTAATTAATGTGGCCTACCCAAATTTACTTCGAAACGAGAAAAAAACCAAATGCATTAAGTTTACGCTACCTCACGTTAGGCAGGTGAAAAATTACGTTAATAATTAGTAGCGTTAACGTAATAATTAGTCTTTGGTACTGTTCGTCGAATCGTCGAGCTCCTTAAGTTTTGAGTTGAGCTGCGCCGATTTCTGACAAATGCGTGCACTGACTGGACAGGTCCTCTCAATCTGTGTGGTTCTTTCCTCAAAAAAAGAAATCTGACATCGATCTACATGGTCTTCATATGATCTGACCAAGATTATGTCTGGACTTTAAAAGAGACTGTGACCTCTAAGTTTGTTTCGGCCTTTCTTCTCAGAGTAGTCGAAGAAAGAAGAAAGAAACGCCGATCTCATCTAGTTTTAAAATATGATTGACGTGTAAAAGTGTTTGTACAAACCTACTTACAAAATAAAATCATTTATTTATCATATATCATTTAATGCGTTTTATAAATCCAATCCGATCACTAATATATTATGAAACAATTATTAAGAATTGCAAATTTTTCTTTATTATAACTTATATTAACCCTAATTTCATCATATATAGGTATCATCCTCTAATAATATTATCCTCTTTTATGAAATCAATTTAACATTGATTGATTTTTAACTGAATGCATAATTTAATGAATTGATTCTTTTGTCACATCACTATTTTTGTTTAAAAGTGGTAACACATAAACTATAATTTTACTGCAAGTAATTAAAAGGCGAACTTTACATAACAAACAAATCGGTTTTAGAAGAGGTCGTTCGTACTGATCGAACTCTCTGAACGGTACTGAACTTTTAGGACATGTTTATAAAGCATGGGAGGATACATGCGAAGCTTTGGGCATTTTTTGTGATTTTTTCAAGGCATTCGATTGCGTGCTTCATTAAAACATTAATCAGGAAATTGCTCCACTACGAAATCCGGAACGCTACTCTGGATCTGCTAAGTCCATACTTAAGTGATAGGATTCAGAGAGTTGATGTTAACCACCTTTGTAAGACGACTAAAATGTCACGGTGTATAAAATATGAAACAAAAATGGGCCAAGAATTGAGCCCTGGGGGACACCCCTTTGTTACTATAGAGTAACGAATCTGACGTCAAATACCACCAGGCGCGATAAAAAAACTGTTACCATTAAAAAGCGAGGAAATAAAAAAAATATCTGCTACATTGATGGAAATTAGGATTATAAATACTAACATAGAAAACTCAATGGCCTCTCTTACCTCTTCAGGCGATTGCTAAACTCAAACCCTGTAGCTCGGTTGGCCCTGACAACATTCCAGCCTTTGTCCTTAAGGGATGTCATGACATCTTGGCAGCCCCTCTATGTCATTTATTTAACCTAGCCCTCCAGTCCGGTATATACCCTGAGCAATTAAAAATTTCGCGGGTCACTCCCATCCCTAAAACCAATGATAAAACATTATTAGAGGAACACAGACCCATCGCTACCCTGCCAACCATTGCCAAGGTATTCGAGCATATACTCCACGGTTTCATTTACAAACGCGTAAATATGTCTTTATCCGATGCCCAACACGGTTTTCGGCCAGGTCGCTCCGTAAATTCGAATTTACTGATTCACATAGACTACATATCCCGTGACTTGGACATCGGTGGGCAGGTTGACGCTCTGTATTTCGATTTCCGAAAAGCATTCGACAGAGTTGACAACGATGTGCTTTTGACTAAGCTGGGGGCCATCGGTTTCTCGTCCGGTCTTCTTAACTTCTTTTCGGACTATCTGCGCGATCGTAAGCAGTTTGTAAAACATGGCTGCTTCGAGTCCAAGCCTTAAAATACACGCTCGGGCGTGAGTCAAGGATCCGTGTTGGGGCCTCCTCTGTTTCTGATCATGATCAATGACCTCATAACTAATGTCAAGTTTGCCAAATGCCTGCTATATGCCGACGACCTTGAGCTAGTCGCACAAATCCGAACAGACGAGGATTGCAAACTCCTACAAAGGGATATTGATGCCATATATATGAGTGGAGCATTGCGAACAAACTACTTTTTAACACAAGCAAGTGCTACGTCATGACATACGGTAGAGGGTTTCGGCCAATTCATTATAACTATAGTTTGGGCGGTGACGTAATTGCTCGTTTCACCAAAATAAAGAATTTGGGAGTGACTTTCGACCGCTGTCTGACTTTTAGGGACCACGTTTCTACTCTTGCAAAGGAATCTTTCAGACGTTTGGGATTTGTTTTGCGAAATGTTCGTAACTTTCGCAATCCAAATGTTGTTAGGCTTTTGTACACCGCTCTTGTTCGAAGCAAACTCGAGTCCAGTGCCTGTATCTAGCACCCCTATAACGCGACCCAAACCCTAATGCTGGAAAAGGTACAGAAAACTTTCCTCAGATGCCTCTTCCAAAGGATATACCATTTCTTTCCCTACATGTACCCTACCAACTATCTTTTAGGGATGTTGGGCTTTAACTCGTTGGCGGTGAGAAGAGGCCTTGATCAACTCACTGTAGCCTGTAAGACCTTACGGGGACGTATCGACTGCCCAGAGCTCCATGGTCTTTTCTGCCAACTATTTCATCATCTGCCTAGCCTTTTCCCAACTATGTTGGGGTCGGCTTCCAGTCTAACCGGATGCAGCTGAATACCAGTATTTTACATGAAGCGACTGCCTATCTGACCTCCACAACCCAGTTACTGGGTAATACGATACCCCTTGGTAAGAAAATATTGCTGCCAACTATTTGTGCCCGACAAATACATCGGACACCGTCAGAGCCGCCGGCACAATCTGCGCAACTCCCTGCGAAAACTGTAGCCAGAGCCGAATAACCGGTCTGTCGTACTCTAAAGGTGCTGAATGCCTTTCTGGCTGCCAACCCTGAATGTGATGTGTTTGCAATGAATGGATTAAAATTATGCGTATAATATGTCTGGTGTTCTGTGAGACAATGTATGCAAGGGAGTCCACTGTGCCATGTTAGTTTTAAGTTATTGTCAACGTCATGTCTCTATGTTA
Organism: Apamea crenata; assembly: GCA_949629185.1. Taxonomy (NCBI): domain Eukaryota; kingdom Metazoa; phylum Arthropoda; class Insecta; order Lepidoptera; family Noctuidae; genus Apamea; species Apamea crenata. The sequence continues at coordinate 143,356 of OX451356.1, forward strand.
ATTAATGTAATTGGTGTTGTACCGTTTTAATTAACTATAAATAAATAAAGCACCTGGTCACAAGTGTTAAGTCCCTCACTGGGCAGGAACTCCAAATAATGAACACTCGAGTTTGGTTTATAAGCGCCTTTCTTATGCTAGCAGTAACTTCAAGAATGAAGGTGCACGTAGGTCCCTCTTTTTTACCTGACTTGTGTTAAATTTATAGAGGCCAGAAAAGAATCACGGGACAAACTAGGCAGCTTCTCTGCTAAATTCTGCTCATAGATGTAATCATAAACTTCTTGATCACTTAAAACGGTCGGTACTCCTATAATCACAATTCTTGGTCTTTTCTTATGGGGCTCTTCAACTTTCAGGCCAGAACTACTTAGCTGGGATGATTTCTTAAGTTTTTCTATGTCGTCTTTGGTCTCCGTGCTGACTATAACGCCTCCGTTTTTGGTTTTGCGCAGTCCTCTAACGTGCAATTTTATTTGTTCACGGCATATAATTTTTTGGACAAGAGATTTAGTGTCCTCACTAGATTTTAATTTATCCGCTGGATAAATTACAATAGAACTGAAATTATTGGGGCGCAAATAATTATTTTGATTGGTTTTTACCATTTCAGCGAACGAAACTTTTTCTGTCATCGTTGGTTTAGCGCAGTTTTCTTCAATGGTTTTCTTCATAATTTCGAGGCAATCTGTGAGGTCGCTTTTTCCTTTCAACACTAGTTGAGAGTTTTGTATTTCTTGGGCTTTTAGCTTCAAGTCCTGGTAGTAAACCGCCATTTGTGGAACGCCATGTCCCATCTTGCGCGATAGGGAATTGATCCTCAGCTTTTGCTCGGAGTTCAGCTTTCCTTCCTGAGCAATGGTACAAACTTCATGCAGGCATGTTATCCACTGCTTGAATTTTTCTTTCAGCCGCATGGTCATGTATTTGAGATTTGCTGGCAGGGCTGCGTGGTGGTGGGATACTCCGAGGGCTGTTTTCACTACTTGACATACTTAAGTTTGATATATTAAATATTATTCACTAAAGTAAATCACTAACTCCGCTGAAAATTCCGCGATTCGTTTTCTAGGTTAGAGATCACTCGGAAATATTTTAACGACATATGATAAATAATATTGCTTATAAAATTATACCCACGTATGCTCTACTTGAGTGTTAGTAGAGTATATGAGTATATTCCCAGGTCGTAACTGCAAGTTTTTGCTGAGGCATCAATCATTAAGTTTGAGACTATCACTCGGAGCGTCGTCGTCCGATTCACATTAGAGAAAGTTTGCAGTCACGGACCGCGGGGGGTGAGGCACTCGCGTGGAGCGCGACGCGGGGAAGTCGATAAATAGTAGCGAACAACTAGACAAACAAAATGCCGCAAGAGAAGGTTTCGAAAAAAGCTCACACACAGCACTGCAATGTATTCGTGACGTCGTCGTCTGGATAAGCTGTTCATGTAGAACAACCTGACAGCCTGGAAACTAGTAAAATGTGAATGAACTATACATGCACCTGCAGCCCATCCCGTCACAGGATCTTATGTTATGTCGCCGCCGGAGCCTTTTACTTTAATTCCGTCAAGTCAGACTAAGATAAAGCACTAAAGCGCAATACACACTGAGCCCGCCGGGCCGCCGACCTATGCCAGCAGCCGACATGATTCTTTTCATATTATAGGCCGCCGGGTTGTGTCGGCGGGCTGTATCGGCGGCCCGGCGAGCTCAGTGTGCATTGCGCTTCACAACATCATGCTAGTATTTTTGTTGTAAGAGTAGTGTTGGCACTCAATATTTTTGTCCTCAAATTGAGTAAATACGTAAGTCAGCATTTTTAGATACTGTATTGATATAGGCACAAAATGAGTGGCTGAAACATGCGAGTCATCCTCGAGTGGAGGTGGGACTCGGTATTTGGAATTGGTGCACAGTAGCACACAGCCGCTTTCACTGGTAGAAAGCTTTAGATTATGCTTACATCATGCATTTTAGCTGAGTTATCACAACTTTTGTCTAGCACGTGCGCTTCCTAAACAGTTGTATATAACTAAGAACAATGTATGGCAATCTGGTCCGCCTTATTTATTTTATATTTTATCTATTAATATCACTTTTATGTTTAAAAAAAGTATTTTTTGTCATGCTTACATTTGGATGAAAATATAATTTTTAAATATTAATCCTTTTCAAAATAAATAATTTTATGATCAGAAGATTAAAGAGACAAGATTTGCCCATTACAGTATGTCAATTGGTCATATAGTTTCGGAGATACTAGAAAATTACTAAAACGCAAAATGCCACTAAAACATTCACGAATATAACTTTCATTCATACCGCTGTGCACATGCTTTGTGCAATGTTTTATCCATTTACCCATAGATGGAGTTGTACAAATGCATCATTTTTCTGACTCTCGGTGTTCATACTTTACGCGGATTGATGATATTATCGGTATTGTCTTTGGGTGATTTAGATTGGTTGGATGTCGTTCTAATGATTTCTATTGGTTTTGGTTGTTTTATATGCTTCGTTCCTTCCCCTCTTCGTAATTCTGGTTTTCGATTGTTTTTAACTTTCTCAAGTTGAGCTAATAAAGCTTTTTTTTTCTAGTTTTGTTTGTTTGAACGCGCTAATCTCTGGAACTATATTTTTGCATTTGATTGATAGCCCAATTCTTGAAAAAGGCTATTTAACATCAGGCTACGACTCTTCGGAGCCGAGCAGAAGGAAAAAAAGTCCGAAAGAAGAAAGAATGCTAAGCGAAAACGAAGGAATAGCGCGGGCAAGCGACGCGTTGTGAGTTGCGACGGGTCGGGTCGGAGGAACCAAAAACTCCACATGAGCAGGCTGCTGCCAGGGTCATAGACTACTATTTTAAACTACTGCTGGTCCTCGCGTGAGTGTGAGCGCTGGCGTGATTGCCAAGAGATCACTTTTGCCATGTTCATGTAAGCAGCACGGGCGCGCCGGCGCTGGGCCAGGCAGGGCGCAGCCACCGCTCATTACTATGCGAAGCGGCTCACGATGTGCCCGTCGCTGCCGCCGCTGCTCGGCTTATTATGGACACGACCGCAGCAACCGGAGCGACCGCAACGCATACTAATAGTAGCGCACCCCGCACGCCGCACTCCGCGCTCCAGACATGCCACACCGGAAATATCGCCATAACGAAGCCAACAACTATAAAAACGTCTGAATATAACCAAAGTTCCTTTTTACGAATAAAATGTCTATTCACAAACTCAGTCAGGACTTAGCTCGTCTTATTGACCTGATTTCCGAGTAATTTGGCCACGGCCCGTGTGTATGCGAGCATGTGTGTGACAAGGCTGTTTCACCCGTTTGCACGTTTGCCGTGCCAACGCCTGCCAGAATATGAAAAGGGGCTAATAATGTTGTTGTCTACAGACTTAATACCTCATGTTCTTGCACTCTGTCGGTGAGGCTCAAGAACTATTTGTTTATTTATGACCTCCAATAATACGCGGCTCATAAATAAAGGGCAACATCAAGTATTAAGCAGGTGTACTCCTTCACTTATAGGAGACTACAGCAATCACAATACCGCTAACGACTGCACTTGTGCCGCAGCGCCCGCAACCCTCTGCGCTACGAAACAGGTAATGTTGGCTGATAACATGTTAATGTTGCGTATTCATGGTAAACAAAGGAGCATCTCGCATTGTTTAGGAAGGGGGAAAAAATGACGTGCGATTGCTGTGTGGATTGTGAAATCCGGTGTATACCGGTTATTAGGTAGGTTAATCGATACTGAGATGCGCTTGAAGTATGGTTTCTCTCAATTGCTTTCAAATTCTGTTCTCTGTCCATAATGATGTGCGATCGTAACATTTTCTCGCTCCCCGGGCTCCGAGGCGACGCGGAGGTCGCAACCGCACATCGACACTGCATAAGTACTGACAGAACTAAGACGCTGCCATCAGGAATACTCCAAAACACCGAAATGGATAACTAAAGGTCTAAAACTATGCTGTAAGCGTAAGCGTGAAATGCTATGGCAACTAAGACGTCAACCAAATAAAATTAATAAAAAAATATTTAGCACCTACACTAAACATCTGAAACGAATTATCAAATTGACTCAAAAAACGCAAAACAGCTACTTCATTAATAATGCTGACAACAAGGTTAAAGCAACATGGAGAGTAATAAACTCCACTAAATCGAATTATACATAAGAAAACCCTTCTAAAATACTTACAGAAAATTACAGTACCAAATGAGATTACCAAATTATTTAATAATTGTTTCATTGATCAAGGTCAACCAATCAAGAATTATAAAAACAACACCGATTATAAACCGACATTAATTAATTCAAACCCTAATTCCATGTTCTTAGCACCCACTATTCCACATGATATACATAAAATTATTATTGCTCTAAAAATACAAATAGTACCAGCAGCTATGGTGATATTGTTACACATGCAATCAAAAATGTAGTTTTGAAATTTAACCAGTTCTTAGTTATACATAATTATGTAGGTTAACCTTTGTATGGACAACGGTAAATTCCCTGATGACTTATAACTATCTCTTATAAAACCTCTCCATAAAAAGGATGAGCCACAAGATATGAAAAATTATAGGCCTATTGCACTCGTCCCAGTGTTTTCCAAAACCATCGAAAAAGTTATTTATAACAGCTTTTACTTATTCTTAGAGAAAAACAACATCTTAACCAAGGAACAGTACGGCTTTAGAACGCATAAAAGTATGAAAATGGATATTTATGACTTAGTAAATGAAATTATTTCGAATATGGACAAAAAAGCCCCAGTTATAGCATTATTCATGGACATGACGAAGGCATTTCATTTTGTAGATCACAGAATCCTTCTTATAAAGTTAAGTAATCTTGGAATCAGGGGCAATGTCTTCGAGTTAATTAAGTCGTACCTAGTTAGAAAAATATGTAATAGAACTAACACAGAACCACCTACCTATCGAAACAAAAATGCATAAATTGCGGCGTACCGCAGGGGACTGTACTTGGTCCGTTGTTATTCTTATGTTATATAAACTATATTCCCAGAACCATAGAACACCCTATGGACCCTATTTGCCGATGATTGTACTACAATATTTATAGGAAAAAACTTAGAAAGATATGAACATGAAATAAATAATAGTTTAGGCTTAATTATTCAATGGCTAACTGATAACAAACCTAAAAATAAATTTTGCAAAAACCCACGTCATTAATTTTAACCAACGGACAAACTCTATTATTACTAATATTAAATTTGAAGATAATACGATTGCTAAAGTAAACAACACAAAATTTCTAGGGCTTTGGTTAGAGTAGCACATGACATGGAACACACACATTGATCATAATTATGATTTCGACATCATTTATAAGGAGGTGCGTAGTATGGCACATGCCGACTTTCTCTCTCGGAACCCGTTACCTGCTCCTTCAAATACTAAAGAAACAGATACTCATTTGACCACCTCCATTGACTTTCGTAAATCCGTAAATTTTGTCGAGTTACACAATACCTGGATACAGGTAGAGCAGAAAAGAGATTCAGAAATCCAGACCCTAATTAGGCAGCACGATGTTCGGGATGGTATCCTCTACCGTAAAGTTGAAAGGAACAAGGTAAGCAGCTGGCTTCCCATAGTCCCACGTTCTCTGATTTGTACACTTATAAATCATGTCCATACAGAGATCAAACATCTAGGTTACGATAGAACCCTCGACAAACTATACGAGCAATACTGGTTTCCCCAGATGTCAAAAAATGTTCACAAATTTATCGACTCTTGCATAGTGTTTAAAGCCTATCCCTAAAGTTTCTGTACCATGGCACACCATCTATATAGATATTACTGGAAAACTTAGCGGCAAGAGTGATAGAAAAGAATATGCCTCTGTCATCATTGATGCTTTCACAAAATATGTCCTTTTAGAGTATACCCTTTCATTAGATGCAGCCTGTGCTGTAAAAGCGTTAAAGAAAGCAGTGTGCCTCTTCGGTTCCCCTAAGAGAATAATAGCAGATCAAGGTAGGTGTTATATTAGTGCAGAATTTAAAGAGTTTTGCACTGATCATAACATAGAACTACATCTCATAGCAACCGCCTCTGCTAGAGCTAACGGTCAGGTAGAAAGGGTAATGCGCACCTTGAAAAACCTACTCACTATTATCGAGAATGACTCAAACAAGGTTTGGAGGGACGAGCTAGACAAAGTACAATTAGCATCAAATAGCACTAAATCTAGGATCACAGGTTTCACGCCAACAGAACTGATGTTCGGCATACGCGCACAGTCTTTAGGAATGTCTGAAGGAATGTGTTCAGTGAATTAGAATTGTGTAATGCTATGTATGACACAGACACTCGGCACCTTCAGGATGAGTTGTTTGTTAGGGAATACGCTCTAAAGGATATCTTTAGTAAATAAGAGGCTTCTCAACAAGACCTGAGTAAGCGCATGCAGGAGGCTAATGAGTTGGCAGACCTGGTCAAGTATAATGCGGAGAGGTATGAGTCTTTGACAAATAACCTCTCTTTTAGCTGTACCTGCTCCCAGGGACCCCAACTTATTACACCCACACCCTCAGTAGCCCAGCCAGTAGGTAGCTGTATTAGTGATGATAGCAATAGTATGAATAATTTGATGAACACTACTTATATTTTTTCTGATAAATTTGGTCAAGGTTTTGGTAGCTTGTTAAATCAGTGTTCGCAACAATATGTAATTAATCATTGTTTACCCGGTGCCAGTATTAGCCAATTAATTAGTAATATCAAATTGACAAAAATAAACCCTAGTTCAACTGTTATATTATTATATGGGGATAGCTTAAATGTAAGAAAAAAGGACATAATTGAATGTGTCCATTTGATGTTGCATCTTAATGAGACTAATAATTGTAAATTTATTTTTTGTGCCTTGCTTATTCCCATTATTTAACTGATGAGCAAAATAAGCATATTTATAATTTAAATATGTTCATTTATAATAGGACTTGTCGTCACAGTGATGCTATTTTATATTTTGATTGTAATCAATTCATTACTGATTACAAACTGACAAATTATACTATGTATTTGCCACCTAGTTGTAGGAGACAAATTGCTAATCTTTTAGCATACAATATACTCAGTGACACTGGTACTTGTAGTGTACCATCGATTACTGTTAGTACTGATACTAATACTACTTTTGATACGCCTTGTAGTTTAAACTATTAGGTGCGACAACGGGTCAGCTACATATGTTGAATGTTGTACATCAAAATATGCAGGGTCTGTCCGGCAAAGAGCTAGAATTAAGTTTATTTATGGAGAACTATGATGTTCAGGTGTTATGTTTGACTGAACACTGGTTGAAGGAACATGAAGTAGTGTTTATAAATGATGAAAACTTTACCGCACAGAGTGCATTTGTGAGAAAAAGTGCTATTCGCGGTAACTCTTTAGTTCTTGTTTCAAACAAGTTGAAATGCAAACAACGTTTAGATTTAGTTAATCTTTCAATCGAGCGCACTATAGAGTTGTCTTGTGTTGAACTTGAGCGATATGTATGTATTGTATTGTTTGTATTGTATTGTTTGTATGTATTTGCGTTTATCGACCCCCTCTGGGGATTTTATTAGTTTCGAATTGGTAATGGAAGATACTCTCAATAGGTTAAAATCAAATAACAAAAGTATTATTTTATGTGGAGATATCAATATTAATATTTTAGATGTTACTCCATTAAGTATTAGACTTCTCAATCTTTTGAGGTCTTATAATTTAATTAACTTGTTTTTTGAACCTACTAGGATCACAGCTTCTTCGTCAACTTGTCTTGATAATATATTTAGTGATTGTGATGCCAAAAATAAATTAGTGTTAACTGACTTAACGTCCGACCACTGTGGTTTATTAGCTTGCTTCCCCATGCCATTACATAAAAAGCCACATAAACTTGAATGCAGGCCTTAAACAGCTAGTCGTTGCAAAATGTTTAAAAATAATATAGCTCATAGAATTACAAGATCGATAGTAGAATACGAGAATCCTAATGAAATTTATGGTGCCCTTTTTGATGTTGTGCAAAAAGAGTACCAATCCACTTTCAAGACCAAAACTATTAACATTAATGGATCCTCTGTTGGCTTTAACCAATGGGCTACTCCCGGTATTTATAAAAGTAGAGCGAGACTATACGAGTTATATGGTTTGAAAAAATACAGGTTTGATACTCCCTTCCTAGAGTATGTCAAAACTTATTTAAATTATTCAAAAAGATTAGTGCTTTTGCTAAATCAAAATTTTAGGCGATACAATAAAAAATTCTACTAATAAAGTAAAAACCACTTGGAAAATTATTAATAATGAAACGGGAAAATCGGTTAAACAAGAAAAACTACTTGAGATTATGGTCGACAACAAATTAGTTAATAAAGCAGCTGACGTAGCTGAGGCATTTAATGAGTTTTTTGCCAACATACCGATAACTACGACTCGCTCCTTAAATTCGTCCTCGTCTAAAGCTGAAAACCTTTTGCACAGTAGTGTACCTAAATGTAGTCCCTTATTTAGTTTCGAACATGTAACCCCGCGTGATGTAGTTAATGTTTTTAATACACTTAAGTCTAAAAACACCGGTGATTATTGGGGCATCTCCACTAAACTTATAAGTAATATAATAGACATCGTAGCCCCCTATCTAGCTGTTACTTTTAATAAATGTGTTGATTTAGGAACTTTTCCTGACCTCATGAAGAGTAGTAAAGTCATACCATTATTTAAATCAGGTAATAAGAATGACGTTGGCAATTTCAGGCCTATTTCTATCTTACCTGCATTTAGCAAAATATTTGAAAAGTTAATACTCAAGCAGCTGCTAAGACATTTTAATTTAAATAGCCTCCTCCATAATGAGCAATATGGCTTTACAAAAGGTCGTTCAACTACAGATGCGGGTGTTGCTCTGTTGAGACACATATTTGACGCATGGGAGAAATCACAGAATGCTATTGGAGTTTTCTGTGATCTCTCCAAAGCCTTTGATTGCGTGCACCATGACACGCTTTTGCGTAAATTACGTCATTACGGTGTCCAAAACGAAGCTCTCAACGTAATTATTTCGTATTTACATAATAGGGTCCAATGTGTAGATGTTAATGGTGTGAAATCATCCGGGCTACCAGTTCAGTTAGGTGTTCCGCAAGGCTCAATACTGGGTCCATTCTTGTTCTTAGTTTACATTAATGATTTACCATTCCATTTGACGGGCATCTGTGATGTTGTACTGTTTGCAGATGATACCTCTCTTATTTTTAAAGTAGACAGGAATAGACAAGATTTTGACGACGTAAACAGTGCACTCTCAATAGTTACAGATTGGTTTACGTCAAATAACTTAGTTCTCAATGCCAAGAAAACCAAATGTGTAAAGTTCGCCTTACCGAATGTTAGAAACCTAGGACCCAACATCGTCTTAGATAAAGAGGTGCTTGAAACTGTAGGCTCGGCAATTTTTCTAGGACTAACAGTAGATGCCAAACTTCAGTGGGGACCTCATATATCAAGTCTAGCAGGAAGGCTCAGTTCGGCTGCCTACGCCGTCAGGAAAGTAAGACAATACACTGACGTTGATACAGCTCGTTTAGTCTATTTTAGTTATTTTCACAGCGTTATGTCCTACGGTATTCTGCTGTGGGGCAAAGCCGCTGATATACAAAATATATTTGTCCTTCAAAAGCGAGCTGTTCGAGCAATTTACCAGCTAGGTGCCAGAGATTCTCTAAGAGATAAAAATAGTGATATTCACAGTGTTAACACTAGAAATAAGGACAAACTACGTGCCCCCTTTCACCGGCTTCATAAGGTTCATAACTCATTTGTTGGGCTTGGTATAACCTTTTATAACAAGATACCCTCTTCTTTTCTAGACTTGCCTTTTAATGCGTTTAAAGCTCAACTAAAATCCAACCTTTGTTCAAAGGCATACTATTCCATCAACGACTACTTAGACGATAAGAATAGTTGGTCCCCCTAGTTTAACGCAAGACAATGTTTAAATGTTCCTTCTCCAGAATTAGCTTACTGCCAGGTCTTAGAACCCAGCAATGCATAAATGTGTAAGCTGTCACGCCCTTTATGCCTGGAGGCTTTTAGTTGGGTAGTAAGTTTTTTTTTTATTTACATTTTAATTAATTATTTTTTAGCTTGAGTACGTATAGTTTTTATTATATTTGTTGGTATATTGGCGTGGCTAGCTGACATATTATGGCAAATAATTAAATTTTATGTTCTGGTTTTGTAATGTTAATTACCGAACATAAGCACCTAGTATTGTATACAATTAAGTATTTTTTGAAATCGAACAGACAGCTGTGCTGCTGGGGAGTTTGTTGCGCCACTTCTTCTTCCCAGCGATAGCACTAGGAAGTGGTGAAGGGCGGGCGTTTTTGGGGGACTGTCTTTTGTAATTTTGACGTTCAAAAAGTGCTGATTCTCAGCCTAATTTGAATAAATGACTTTTGATTTTTATTTTGTCCCAAATAGCTTGCAACGTTAGTTCTCCTTCGCGAGCTGACTTGGATGTCATAAGAAGTCAAGCATCAGCAAATATTCTTAAGGCGGCCAGCTCACAAGAACAACTTTTCAAGTTAGAGGCAAGGCTACAATAAAACCATTTAAGCTGGGGGATTATGTTTTCATTAAGTGTAGTGAGCGCAATCAGATCAAGCTAGTTAAAAAATTTAAGGGACCATTCGTCATAACTAAAGTTTTAGATAACGACCGCTATGAACTAAAAAGCATCAATAGATTTAGCTGCGTTTATAAGTACTCTCACGAAAACTTGCGTGCGGTACCTACAGGGTTTGAGGGACTGGTAGAAATATCTACAACGTTGATCAATGACGAGGATGACGTGTCGGCGTTCGTTGGTTGAAGGGGCCTCGCACGCCCGGGCCACGCTACGCAAGAGAGTTGAAGGGGCCTAGTACGCCCGGACCTGGTTGAGTATCTGGATGAAGGGGCCTGGCAGGCCCGGTCCATGTTACTCTGCAGTCGCAATGAATTTCCTATTTGTCAGGAAGAGCCGAACACATGTAAACGTGTATCTTTACTCATCGAACAGGTCGAGAGGAGTAACGTCGCAGCCCACGGATGCACGACACCATGCGCACGAGGTCGTGCGATTGTCAGGGTTGGCCGTGTCGGCGTCTCCGCTTTTCTAGACTGTCAATTGACTTCTTTTACAAATGTCAAGTGTCAAGAACGAACACCGAGCTCTGGTGAGGCAGTCATCTTGTAAGACGAGCAGTTTACTTCAGATCACGGTGAAGTGCGCATGCAACCACGTGTTTGGTGGACGTTATATTTTGAGTGCATCTCTCTTGATCTAAGCGATCTATAATTATTTTGTGAAGTGTTTGATTGAACTATTGAGAATTAATAAGTGAAGTGACCGTAACAAGCGTTATTTTATAAAACACTGCCTTCCTACCCGATAATCCACGCCTACCAGAACATGGAAAACATATTGCATGAAATTCGATCCACTTTATATACTATTTTCTTTGTTTATGTTTTGCATAAAAATTTAAAACTGTTATTTAGCAGTAGTTTAATAATTATATAGGCCTTACTGTACACCCATTAGCTAATGGATGAACAATATTTTTACGCCTTGCAAGGCAACACATAGTGACACAACATATTTATTTTAATTTTATATCATCATGTACCACTACATTACACCTATGTGTACAAAGAAATTTTGGATTTGTAATATGTTCGCGCTCCCCGCGTCAAATAGTGACCTCTCTGAGACGACGCGGGGGTCGCATGCGCACATGGACACTGCATAGCTACTTACAGAACAGACTAAGACGCTGCCATTAGGTTGCCTGTTTTTGTAACCGACTACACTGAATAATCACGCTTGAGTGGCAACAGGTGGCTGCTTCCGTGTCTAGTAACACGAGTAGGCGAGTAGTAGTAGTACGTTTATCGTAGCCATCTTTGCATTATCGTAAGCTTTCCGCATCAAGTATTTAATGTTGCTAACAAAGTCAATGTGTACTGCACAGAAGCGTAGAATCAAGTAGGGTGTGTGTAGTGTGTACGAGCACAATTAATGCACGAACAGGGCTGCTGCTGTGGGGGAAGCTTTAAACGAAATGAAGAGGACGAGTGTTACAGACTGCTTCATTAAGTAGGTACCTTTCTCGGACTGTGCTTTCAATAACATATATAAGATATAATTATGTACATTGCAAAACCGTGCGAACGCATGTCTTACGTACTCAGTTGCTTGCCGCAATATTTTATATTACATCCGTTTCATATTTTATATACATACTAGTATTTTACATATTCACATGATATTTTTTTAATAAATTGGTTCCTTAATTACCTATATTATGATAAGCATACGTCAAACTCCATGCGTGCCATGAGACTTCGTTTGCGGCAACTTGACTGTTCCGTCCTTGTATGATCTTGCAGGAGTTTAAAGTACTTGCTAGTTCGTTGGTTGCCTAGTCACCGTTCTATAGCTACGACCCGGTCGGATTGAACAAGCTCAGCGCACTCGGCCAATAGCTTCTGCCTATTGTAATGATATTGTCTCGAATCTGTCGAAGGTTTATATACCTAATGGAAAATATTATGCGTTCTCCCATCAGAAGAATTACGTGCGGTCTCGAGCGAGAAGGACTGTGCCGCGCCCCTTGCAGCAGCAGCAGCCTTTGTGACTTGCGGCTCACATCCGGCACACATCGGCACCGATACTACCGCGGTGTAATCTAATTCCTCATGAAAGGGCCCTGTTGCAGCGCAGCCTTGTGAAGCACTAAGCAGGACGTTACGCAAACACGACGCAAGCAAGCGGCGCGCGGCGGGAAGAGGCGCCCATTGAAGCAGGCTATTATGATGTCCAGTGTGTGCAACTAATGAGGCGAGCTCACGGACGGGAGAGACGCTGGGGAATTGATGGTTATAGCGTTACAGAGCTGCTTTACTTGATACACATCTGTGTGTAGCCGCGCTGCGGAGCCCAGGGCGCGGGGCGCGGGTTGCGGGGCCGCCACTCAGTACTTCAAGTGGCCTCCTGGTTACGACACGTGGAGGTAGACTGCCAAACATTATTGTATTTATTCACGTTACTATTAATGTCTTATGTTATAGCCAATAAGTATTATGTTTTATTACTGTTGTCCTCGACACAAGTTATGAATACAGGCAGGTATGACCCAACGAAAACGAATGGTTGAGGCAGACGTCGAGTCCCCATATTAATACTTTTGTAACAGTACCTATGCAGGCTATGTCTCAAGCTGTCAAGACTAACCCAACAAGACCTCATAAATATGTTCGGCATATGAAAACAATGCTCTCTGAGAAGTCGAAACTAGGGGCAAAGTTATTGTGGAGTGTATAAAAGTGCCGTAAGCCGCTTTATTGAATCCTTTGTAGCGCTGCATCCGCTTCAGCGAACATAAAAAGCTGATCCTCTCTTTATCTGACATACGAGCACAACTAATAAACTTGTAGCGGCTATTTCGTGGAATGCTTCTTCTACACAAGTTTGTGACTTTATGTCTGTAAAGTAGATCGTTTTACAAGTTGGAAGCACTTGTTGACATAACTCCTGCAAGGTAAATACAACATTATACATTTATATAAACAACACATAGTGAGCCAAGAGTCGTTCACAGGGTACGTAAGTTCAACTGAATGAATATTGCGAATGATATTATTATGATCGTTGCTCACCGTTGAGCGGGGTAATTGCGTAACACACAGTAGCAATGGGTTTCATTTTGACAGTTCAACTACATTTATTGCGTTGCAAAGCAATGGACTAGCAATATCCTTCAAAATTATTCAGATTGTAATTAGGGTGTTAGCGGACTGGAGAGATCGGCCCCGCTGGCGACCTAGCCGATGTAGAGACGCATTAAGGTGTTAGTGGACTGGAGAGATCGGCCCCGCTGGCGACCTAGCCGATGTAGAGACGCATTAAGGTGTTAGTGGACTGGAGAGATCGGCCCCGCTGGCGACCTAGCCGATGTAGAGACGCATTAAGGTGTTAGTGGACTGGAGAGATCGGCCCCGCTGGCGACCTAGCCGATGTAGAGACGCATTAAGGTGTTAGTGGACTGGAGAGATCGGCTCCGCTGGCGACCTAGCCGATGTAGAGACGCATTAAGGTGTTAGTGGACTGGAGAGATCGGCCCCGCTGGCGACCTAGCCGATGTAGAGACGCATTAAGGTGTTAGTGGACTGGAGAGATCGGCCCCGCTGGCGACCTAGCCGATGTAGAGACGCATTAAGGTGTTAGTGGACTGGAGAGATCGGCCCCGCTGGCGACCTAGCCGATGTAGAGACGCATTAAGGTGTTAGTGGACTGGAGAGATCGGCTCCGCTGGCGACCTAGCCGATGTAGAGACGCATTAAGGTGTTAGTGGACTGGAGAGATCGGCCCCGCTGGCGACCTAGCCGATGTAGAGACGCATTAAGGTGTTAGTGGACTGGAGAGATCGGCTCCGCTGGCGACCTAGCCGATGTAGAGACGCATTAAGGTGTTAGTGGACTGGAGAGATCGGCTCCGCTGGCGACCTAGCCGATGTAGAGACGCATTAAGGTGTTAGTGGACTGGAGAGATCGGCCCCGCTGGCGACCTAGCCGATGTAGAGACGCATTAAGGTGTTAGTGGACTGGAGAGATCGGCTCCGCTGGCGACCTAGCCGATGTAGAGACGCATTAAGGTGTTAGTGGACTGGAGAGATCGGCTCCGCTGGCGACCTAGCCGATGTAGAGACGCATTAAGGTGTTAGTGGACTGGAGAGATCGGCTCCGCTGGCGACCTAGCCGATGTAGAGACGCATTAAGGTGTTAGTGGACTGGAGAGATCGGCCCCGCTGGCGACCTAGCCGATGTAGAGACGCATTAAGGTGTTAGTGGACTGGAGAGATCGGCTCCGCTGGCGACCTAGCCGATGTAGAGACGCATTAAGGTGTTAGTGGACTGGAGAGATCGGCTCCGCTGGCGACCTAGCCGATGTAGAGACGCATTAAGGTGTTAGTGGACTGGAGAGATCGGCCCCGCTGCCGACCTAGCCGATTTAGAGACGCATTCAGTTAATTCTATAGGCTGAAACTTATACTCGAGGGAAGCACTCGTCCAGCTGGGCTAAATTGCCGATCATTCAGTTGTAGCTCACCCGCAAGGGCGGCAAACTGGTAATGTGAACAATTAATACAATATAAAAAGATCATTTAAATGCGCTATCATATATTATTTCCCACGTTATTCTCCCTCTCACAGAGAGGAGGCCTGTGTCCCAGCAGTGGGAACATTATAGGCTGAGTATGTATATATTATTTGGGGTGTAGGCCAATGCCAACAGGTGTCCTTAACATAATTGAGTGCGGCGTTATGACTGTCGCACGTATTAAATGTTTCGAGCGTGAGGGCCTGAGGCGGCGCGGTCTGTCACGGAGATATATCGCGGTGCCCGCGGTCGCCGCCGCCATTACAGAATACTGCTCTTAATAACTCACGAAAATGCTCTTTGTCATATTCAAAAAAAAAAAAAAAAATCTAGGAAACTAGTGAATGCGCGGTGTACTGTCGTAGTAACTATTTAGTAATCTATGGTACTGTGTAGCTGAACAAGCGCGCTTGGCCCGATCGGCCGACCGCGGCGAGTAGCGTGATGCGTGCGTGCGCGCTACCTGCAGGCTCGTTCAGAGTTTACCTTCTGCGCTGTCTGCCACTTGTCAAGCATAATCCGAGTGCAGGTGTTCCGTAATGCTGCTGGTGTCACCGCGCTCCGCGAGCTACAGCCGGCGCTGAGTAAATCCATTATGTGTACATTTACCGACGAGTTTGGAACACCTGCCACACCACGACACCACCACACCGCGATACCGCGACACCTCTCCCACGCCTGCAGATAAAACAAGCGGTTTTACGAAAACGAACTCAGAGGGCCGGTCGGCAGAGGGGGCGTAGGAGGTAGGGGGGTGGGGGGCTAGCAAGTCGGGGCAGGACGCTCGCACATTAGGCATGGTGCTGATAACCGCGAGTTAGACGGCCAATTAGATTGGATTCATCGCTCTCTGATACGGGCCGCATAGCTTAACCAGACATTATCTTCGGACGGATTGCTCTGATCTATACTGACACTGTGCTATAAACATTATAAAATATAAACTGTTTCTGCAGTGGCACCACATTGCATTGATATTAATACAACTCATCTATCTTAAACAAAAACACAATGTTCATAAAAAGCTTTGAGTATTTTATAGAAAGAGACGACGACCTTAACTACCGAGCTAAGCCGTGACAGTCATAAATGTAGGTTTGCTATTGGTAAAGTGATAATATACTGGTACAAAATAACTTACGCTCATTTATGTATAGGTAAAAGAATAAACAATGGAATGAGTAGTCGCAGAATATATAAGACATTGTACCATTATAATTGTTTAAAATCATATCATACATTTGTGCCCTACTGCGACGAAGGCCAAAAGGAGGTAATGTTATAACTACCCTAACCTAACCTAAAACTGGCATTTTACGATATTACTGCATGGCTCTCAGTAGGTATGTATTTCTAATTTGTACTGCTAGTGCGAGTTTTGCATGTAAGCTGTTGTCAATGTGTTTATTAATAGACTGAATTCGATAGACGTCACGACGTCGCGACGTCAACAACAGTTCCGTGTGGAAAAATTGTTTAAAAATATTAAATTCACATTTTAAATCACAAATCACCCATAAATGTTTCTAAAATATCTCGATAAACAAGTACTAATGTTATCTCAAAGTTATTTACAAGAAAAGTGCAGATAAAACAATAATAATTTATTAGCAGACAGTGTACAAAAGTTTCTACAGTGGATGAACTTCAATATAGTCACAAGCTTGTAATATAATATGTATGTAAAAAAAATTGTCACGTCAGGGGTCAATTTTCGGGCGGCGGGATCATCCGAAAGGGTTACCGCTGCCCTGGAACAGAAAGGGCTAAGGAAGGAACACGGGTGGGTTTTAGTCAGTAAGAGTCTGACACTCCCTTCCGCTCCACCCAGAGCGGGAGGGGTCATTTGATGATTTCCCATCCACAAAAAAAAAGGGCTATCCAGAATCAACATATATTATCGCTTAAACGACATCGAAACAAAAAAGAAGCGGAGGTGTAAAATGTGCAATAGAAACAAAACAGGCTCTAACAGGTGATCTAGCTGTTTCTAATATCACGTAAAGAAAAAAACAAAACTCCTCTGTTATACCTTCTTTGTCTCAAAATCAGATGTCTTCATCGTAAAATATTGCTTCAAGTCAGAATACCTTGCGAAAACAGGACGCCCCAGTACTTGCCGAGAATACAAAAACATTTATGAAGAATTCAAGGTAAATATCTCTACCGCAAACTCTTTCCAATCTTTGTCACTGTCATATCATCATATCATGATGTTCATATCGAAGTTTTGTGGAAAAAAAAGTTTCTGTACTGGCAGACAAATTAGAAATAGCTGAAAATGATTTTAATAACCAATCTATTATCAGAAAATTGTTCTCTTAAAAAACAATTATCTTTATATGGGACTCAAATTAATCAGCTTAAGGATATTTGTAAATCGACGCCCAAAAGAACACCTCAGAAGGATAGGAATGACGGTACCATTAAAACTAAATTAGATTTCCCAGAGCAACTACTCAGTCCAAACATTCAATGCTCACAAACACAGAATGATGCGCAGAGTCTAAATCAGCAAGGGAAAACACAGGCAATTAATAATGACAAACCAGAAATAAATCAATGGACTCCCCTATTAAACAACGACCCGCACCCTAATTGCGTAACACACAATCAATCTCAATCTGAATCATTTTGAAGGATATTGCTAATCCATCGCTTCATATGTTCAAAAAATTTGTCATGTTTGTGTCTGCTCAACAACGTAAATAACGCAATGAATGTTGTTGAACTGTCAAAATGAAAACGATTCCGATTGATCGTGTGTTACGCAATTAGGGTGCTGGACACTTAGAATATTAAACCCAATCAAAACTCAAAAGAGAAAGAAATATTTACATAATCGGAGTCGAAAAAGTAAGAGGTTTAGCCGCACAATTAATAAACGCTAAGGCTGGTAAATGGAATGACAATTACAACATCAAAGGAAGAGTTCAACCATATGCTTCATCATGCGAGATCCTACGTAATCCAGAAAATCTACTACCTACCTACCTATCTTACTACGACATCGTAATACTTTCAGTTGGCAAATATGATAAGAATCCCAACATGTTGATAACCAATGTGTGTATAATGAATAATAATAATAATAATTGTTTAATGAAATAATTGATTTACATAAAAAATTACAAAATTGGGCCTAAAACTAGAGGTAGGGAAGAAATAATTGGATTCTACCTGAACTAGGAATAAACCTGTATCTCAGACCTCACTCAAGTGCTTATACATAAGTATCATCTAAAATTCCTATAAATAGTTAATAATTTAACTACTTTAATTATGGTTATATTGAAATTGAGCAAAATACTATACTACTTGCATCATCGTAAGACATTTTTGCATACACATTCTATTATGATTTTTGCAATGTTACATTTTTAATTAGGTTGCGTTTATTTTGTCATACAGAAAAATTTGCCGTGTCAACAAAATGTCAAGATTACATGTTTACTTATAATATAAATTGTAAAAACGAATAAAATGAACGAACTAGTAAAAGACAAAATACGAATAATTATATAACATAAAGTAAAAAAGGCTTATAAACTTAGGCGGTTTTACGCGACGTCATTATAATCTATAGAATTGATGTATCTTGTCTCAGCTATTTTCTTTGCAGGGCATTCTTGGTCGCCTGTTTTATGATTGCTCGGTTTTTTAAATCGCAAGCATGTTGCACAATGTGACGGCTCTGCTTGTTTAGGACACTCATTCGCCTGATGACCCTGTTCTCCACAATGTCCACACGTATAGGTAGCCTCCCGACAAGTCTTTGCAGCATGTCCGTACTGTTGACATTCTTGTTGACACTCGAGTTTGGTTTATTAGCGCCTTTCTTATGCTAGCAGAACATTGTGTAGTCCGACTAATTGTACAATTTTGATTCTAAATGTAAAATTTCTAATGGAAAATAGGTACCTAAATGTTTGCAAACTGAACCATGAACTTAAAATGTTTGCAAAAAACTTTAAAAGTTTGTCGAAATTGACGCGTTAAATGTTAATTATACTAGGAAGCTCTCCAATTTGGACTTAATTACCTGTAAACTAAATATAGAAATTGACTTTATGGAATATGAAAAAAGTTTTATAAATCCGGTATTAAGACAACAAAACTCACTTCATGATACGAGTAATAATAAAAATACTTTTTTTGTCCCTAAGTCCCCCACTAATGAAATTGAATCAAATGATGACAAATTAAAACAGGAATATAAACTTATTAAACTTAGAATCTTTCATCAAAATATAGCGGGCATTTGTAATAAACTAAATATGTATTACATGTTAGAACTAACTTTATCAGAATTAGTGGAAAACGATAAGGAGGTGGATATACTATGTTTTAGTGTTGTTAGACAGGGCACGGAAGCTAACATCCAACTTCACAATTTTAAATTGGCTGCAGTATTTAGTCGAGATAAATGTAGAGGAGGCACATGTATATTAACCAATAAAGTATTGAACACCAAATCTTTAAAGATTCCATCAAATCTAGCAACAAAATTGTAGTTTAAATGCTGTGACGTAGAGATTATTGGTCTGAGCATGATAGTTGTTACCATTTATAGAATACCCGAACAGAGGAAGGCGCAAATAAGTATATTTCTACATAAGCTTGACATTCTTTTGAATTACCTGACGGACCAATTCAAGAGGAAGAAAGTTATAATTTGTGGAGATTGGAATATTGATATATTTAAACAAAACTCGGCAACTTATAATTTTGAAGCACACATAACCTCACCGACTCGGGAAAACTCTTGCATTGACCAAATTGCCAGTAATGTAACAAACGTTCAATCAGAAATTTATCACCTCGGCCTGTCAGATCATGAAATAGCACAAACGGTTACTATAAAGGCTAACAAAAAAAAAACAATATCACATTGGTCTGAACTGAAACGCGACTACTATTCAGACAACCTCGAGAAATTTTGTGAATGTATGTCTACTCTCTCATTTTCAGAAACGTTTGAATCAGATACTCCTATAGAAGCATTTAATAATTTTTATGAGACATTTAATCTTTACTACGACCTGTGTTTTCCGGTGATAAAGGTTGAAGTTAATATTAAACCAAAAATGCAAAACTGGATAACAAAAGGCATCAAGAAGTCTAGCAAAACTAAACGTCATTTATATTTAAAATAAAAAAATAGTAACATAAATAAAAACAAAATGAGAAAAACTACAAACTCTATAACCATATCTTTAAGCGATGTGCACAGAGAGCACATAGACTTATTAATACAAGGCGTATACAAAATGATAAGAATAAGTGTAAAGCTACTTGAAATGCTATTTCCTCAATTATATCTAGTAATAGTCTCTATAAGAATGAAATTGACGAAATACCTCATAGTAATGTGACATATGATGATCCCCTAGACATTTGTAATTTATATTTAATGACTTCTTTATTAATTTGATATCTAATCAGCCTATTAATTCCAATAATATTAAACTTAATCAAAATAATAAAAATCTTAATACAATTTTCTTAAATCCTGTAGATGCACTAGATGTTTATAAAATCATGTCTCTAAATAATAGCAAAACTAGTGGACAAGATGACATCACCACACAAACTTTGAAACTTGTGCTATTTGGATATATTATCCACTGGCGCATGTTATAAATTTATCATTTCTGGAAGGTGTATTTCATGAACAGCCAAAAATGTCTACTGTAAAACCACTTTTCAAAAAGGGAAATAAGTCAGACCCTAACAACTATCGGCCCATCACTATAGTACCTATTTTATCAATTTTTTTTTTTGAAAAGGCAATGCTTAGTAGTTTAATCAACTTTTTCTCTACACATGAGATACTATGCAAGGAGCAATTTGGTTTCCGCGAGGGAAGTTTAACTGCCCTTGCAATGTTTCACTTGATACAAATTGTAACAGAAAGCATACATAATGACAACCCAGTAGTGTCCCTATTTCTAGACATGAATAAGACTTTTGACTTTGTAAATCAATCTAAACTTTTACACAAGTTAGACTTTTATGGCATAAGGGGAAAAGCACATGAATGGATATCTAGTTATCTACGGAACAGAAAACAATGTACAGAGGTATCCAAAGTTGTAAAAAATGGCATCAAAATATATTTCAAAGAAAAATTAAAATCAATGGCAATAGCAAATAGAAATGGTGTGCCTCAGGGTAGCATTGTCGGCCCTTTAGTTTTCTCGCTTTATTTAGACGATCTCCTGGAAGCCACTTTGCAGAAATGTATTCTTTTTGCAGATGACACTACAATTATTATAAAATGTCAGGATAAAAATGCTTATGAATCAGTTGCCGAAAAGGCCCTATCAGATATAGTAAGTTGGATGGAAAAAAAAATTTAAACATAAACATTATTAAAACAAAATTAATTGAATTTAAATCCTACAATGCAAAACAATTAACTTTAAATATTATTTACAAAGACAAAAAAGTAGAACAAGTAGATGATTTGAAACTAGGACTTCACAACAAATGCGGGTGGTGCTCTGTTGAGACACATATTTGACGCATGGGAGAAATCACAAAATGCTATTGGAGTTTTTGTGATCTCTCCAAAGCCTTTGATTGCGTGCACCATGACACGCTTTTGCGTAAATTACGTCATTACGGTGTCCAAAACGAAGCTCTCAACGTAATTATTTCGTATTTACATAAAAGGCCCAATGTGTGGATGTTAATGGTGTAAAATCTTCCGGGCTACCAGTTCAGTTAGGTGTTCCGCAAGGCTCAATACTGGGTCCATTCTTGTTCTTAGTTTATATCAATGATTTACCATTCCATTTGACGGGCATCTGTGATGTTGTACTGTTTGCAGATGATACCTCTCTTATTATTAAAGTCGACAGGAATAGACAAGATTTTGACGACGTAAACAGTGCACTCTCAATAGTTACAGATTGGTTTACGTCAAATAACCTAGTTCTCAATGCCAAGAAAACCAAATGTGTAAAGTTCGCCTTACCGAATGTTAGAAACCTAGGACCCAACATCGTCTTAGATAAAGAAGTGCTTGAAACTGTAGGCTCGGTAATTTTTCTAGGACTAACAGTAGATGCCAAGCTTCAGTGGGGACCTCATATATGAAGTCTAGCAGGAAGGCTCAGTTCGGCTGCCTACGCCGTCAGGAAAGTAAGACAATACACTGACGTTGATACAGCTCGTTTAGTCTATTTTAGTTATTTTCACAGCGTTATGTCCTACGGTATTCTGCTGTGGGGCAAAGCCGCTGATATACAAAATATATTTGTCCTTCAAAAGCGAGCTGTTCGAGCAATTTACCAGCTAGGTGCCAGAGTTTCTCTAAGAGATTTCTTTAAGGATATTGGTATTCTCACGGTTGCATCACAATTCATCCTTGCCAACATTTTATATATTAGGTAAAATTTACACCTGTACACTAAAAATAGTGATATTCACAGTGTTAACACTAGAAATAAGGACAAACTACGTGCCCCCTTTCACTGGCCTCATAAGGTTCATAACTCATTTGTTGGGCTTGGTATAACCTTTTATAACAAGATACCCTCTTCTTTTCTAGACTTGCCTTTAATGCGTTTAAAGCTCAACTAAAATCCAACCTTTGTTCAAAGGCATACTATTCCATCAACGACTACTTAGACGACAAGAATAGTTAGTCACCCTAGTTTAACGCAAGACAATGTTTGTGTTCCTTCTCCAGAATTAGCTTACTGCCAGGTCTTAGAACCCAGCAATGCATAAATATGTAAGCTGTCACGCCCTTTATGCCTGGAGGCTTTTATTTGGGTAGTAAGTTTTTTTATTTACATTTTTATTAATTATTTTTTAGCTTGAGTACGTATAGATTTTATTATATTTGTTGGTATACTGGCGTGGCTAGCTGACATATTATGGCAAATAATTAAATTTTATGTTCTGGTTTTGTAATGTTAATTACCGAACATAAGTACCTCGTATTGTATACAATCAAGTATTTTTTTAAATTGAACAGACAGCTGTGCTGCTGGGGAGTTTGTTGCGCCACTTCTTCTTCCCAGCGATAGCACTAGGAAGTGGTGAAGGGCGGGCGTTTTTGGGGGACTGTCTTTTGTAATTTTGACGTTCAAAAAGTGCTGATTCTCAGCCTAATTTGAATAAACGACTTTTGATTTTGATTTTGTTGGGCTTGGTATAACCTTTTATAACAAGATACCCTCTTCTTTTCTAGACTTGCCTTTAATGCGTTTAAAGCTCAACTAAAATCCAACCTTTGTTCAAAGGCATACTATTCCATCAACGACTACTTAGACGATAAGAATAGTTGGTCACCCTAGTTTAACGCAGGACAATGTTTATGTTCTTTCTCCAGAATTAGCTTACTGCCAGGTCTTAGAACCCAGCAATGCATAAATATGTAAGCTGTCACGCCCTTTATGCCTGGAGGCTTTTATTTGGGTAGTAAGTTTTTTTATTTACATTTTAATTAATTATTTTTTAGCTTGAGTACGTATAGTTTTTATTATATTTGTTGGTATATTGGCGTGGCTAGCTGACATATTATGGCAAATAATTAAATTTTATAATATGTTCTGGTTTTGTTATGTTAATTACCGAACATAGGTACCTAGTATTGTATACAATCAAGTATTTTTTTAAATTGAACAGACAGCTGTGCTGCTGGGGAGTTTGTTGCGCCACTTCTTCTTCCCAGCGATAGCACTAGGAAGTGGTGAAGGGCGGGCGTTTTCGGGGGACTGTCTTTTGTAATTTTGACGTTCAAAAAGTGTTGATTCTCAGCCTAATTTGAATAAATGACTTTTGATTTTGATTTTGACTTAATAAAGATAAAAATCTAAATTGGAAAAGCCATATAGAAACGATTTGTCAGAAACTTGATAGGTTTGTGTTTGCGTTAAAAAAGTTAAGGCAAAATGCTTCTGTAGAAGCTGCTCTATCGGCTTACCATGGCTATGTGTCATCTGTACTGAGCTATGGAGCTATGGAGCAGAAGAGTGTTCAAGTCTCGATTAAAATGGTGCCAAAATCATCAGGAATACGTGTGTTCCTATGTGGCCGGACCACAGTTTAGTACTCAGATACTATAGTTCGAAATAATACCTACCTAAAGTCTACTTTCATCGGAATATATATATATTTTTAGTACCTCAAGAGATATCTTTTTAATTAACAATTTATGTGGTCCGGCCGCCAGGCAGAGCTCTCTGGCCGCGCCACCTCAAATTAAATAGAGTATAATGAACTATTAATAAATCAATATCCCGAAAAAAACTACCTAAAGAGTACCTTGCATACGACAAATATGGTCCAATAAACCCCTTTAGTTAAGGAGTTATAGGTCGTAGGGTGTGGTCCGGCTGGAAGGTATACTCTGCAGCAAGTCAATTTTGCTATATTTAATATTAACTATCCATAGATCAATTTATATAATAGTACCTTTTCTCTACTCTTCGTTAATACTTTTTTCTCTCAAGAAACTATTCATTTTGATTAATTAATCTTTAAAATATGTGGCGCGGCTAGGGAGGATTACTTTTAGCAAATATAACGAAATAAGCTTTATTTCTTTATGCCAACCAAAACTGCATAATAAGTACTTTATAAAAAGACCTGACTTCATCTATAAACTTTTATTTTTATTACCAACAATGATTTTGAAAAAGGTGCACTTTTTGGTTTTCGTTTACCTAAGTAAGTGAACATTTTGGTTTAAAATAGACAATAAGTAGGTATACGAATAACAAATATATTTTCATAATCAAATATTAACAATTGTTAATACAAGGTATTGTAAATCACGGAAAAGTGTTTTATATAACAAACTTAAGTCAATAGATTGAATTTAAGCATTTAACCCTTTATACAAGAAATAACAATGAAAAAAGAGTGTACCAAAACCGCGTATTAAAAATATAGTCAATCAGTATTACAAATAAAGGAGTTTTGAAGTTATTTTCCAACTTTAAAATGCAAGGCCTAAATTAAAAATAAACATTTTGATCTTCTTGATTCTTTTTGATTGTCTGGATGATACTTTTTCAAAATCATTGTTGGTAATAAAAATAAAAGTTTATAGATGAAGTCAGGTCTTTTTATAAAGTACTTATTATGCAGTTTTGGTTGGCATAAAGAAATAAAGCTTATTTCGTTATATTTGCTAAAAGTAATCCTCCCTAGCCGCGCCACATACTTTAAAGATTAATTAATCAAAATGAATAGTTTCTTGAGAGAAAAAAGTATCAACGAAGAGTAGAGAAAAGGTACTATTATATAAATTGATTTATGGATAGTTAATATTAAATATTGCAAAATTGACTTGCTGCAGAGTATACCTTCCAGCCGGACCACACCCTACGACCTATAACTCCTTAACTAAAGGGGTTTATTGGACCATATTTGTCGTATGCATGGTACTCTTTAGGTAGTTTTTTTCGGGATATTGATTTATTAATAGTTCATTATACTCTATTTATTTTGAGGTGGCGCGGCCAGAGAGCACTGCCTGGCGGCCCGACCACATAAATTGTTAATTAAAAAGATATCTCTTGAGGTATTAAAAATATATATATATTCCGATGAAAGTAGACTTTAGGTAGGTATTATTTCGAACTATAGCACCTGAGTACTAAACTGTGGTCCGGCCACAGAGGAACACACCAGGAATACCTACCGCCTGGCCGAGTGGTCTTGGGCCGTTTGCGGACCAAATTCAGTGCGGTTTTCGCAAGCGAAGCGCACGCACGTTGTTCAATTTTAATCGTTCCATTCGTTCGTACGCGTACCAACGATGCCGTCCGGTGCCTTGTGTGCTCTATACTACAACTCTCTATCTCTATAATTATGTTTTATCTAAATGTATTGCACAGTCAGAACCAATTTATTAAAAAAAATATTTTATAAACGATACAATTTTAAACTACCACCTATAGTCAGAACATATTCACAGTTCTCAATAACATTGACACAAAAAGTTATGTTAATTTAATTTTATCGAAGAGGCAGCCCTGCGAATGCTGTGGGATCGCGCGGTGCGAAGCATTCACAACTGTACGTTTGAGCATTTAGGCACATTGTAGCATGCAGCGGTTGCTGACGCGACGGAGTAGGCTATTATAGCAGTAGGTATTGGAAATTTTCTACTGAGTGAAGTATCTGTTACGTAGTAACTATTTAGTAATCTGTGTCTGTGACTAAACTAAGTGCCCCCATTTTTTTAAAGTAATGTTTTAAAGGGGGAGGTGTATGGTATGGTAATATGTGATAAATGTGGGTATGTGAAAATAAACCAGTTGTCACTTGGAATCGCCGTTCCACTCATCGCTTCCCGCTATTATATTTCATAAATACAACTACTTGTTGTTGGAGGCTTTCTATTGTTTTTCCATAATTGTTTGTTTTACCTTAACTTTGGTGGTCGCACCCATATTATTGGCGACTTACTAAATAACAATTATAAATAGAATATTGGTTAATTGTTACGTAATTGCGTGTGACATCACAGCGAGCGCGGTCCGGCAAGCGCGATCCGGCGAGCGCGGTCCGGCGGGCGCGGTTCGGTGGGCGCGGTTGGGGGCTGCGTCTGCACTTTGCACTTAAGTAGAGCACGCGATCGACGCGGCGACGTGACGAATACCGAAACACATTAGATGAGCCCACGTGTGACTCAGCGCGAAGGCTGCATGTACCAAATGAAAATAGTCAATATTCACTATTGAAGAAGCTCTAAATGGTAAAGCAGGGCTCGATACTGAATTGCTCGTTTCATGCATAGATACATTACATATATGTGTCGGAGTTCGTTGTCAAATTACAATTGTGGGTAGTCAACAGAATTTAGTATGATTTGTGTTTATTATTAATTTAGGTGATTTTTACTGTCAATTATTGTCTAATAAATCGAAACATAATTTATTCAGTACTCAGTGTACGCCCTAATAGATTTTTGGCAACTTATTTCGATAAATTGTACCCGTTGGTTTTATTCAAAACAACGGATGACACGTTTGTACGAGCTACGCTGTACATTGACCTTTGTGGTAGTTTGTACGTCATACTCATTTATGCACATCAATATTGTTTAGCTGTGCATTCCTCCAACATAGCATTTAAGTGGGACAATTGTGTAATTATATTCAGTAGCAATAAATCCATCAAGGGAAATCATTCGTCTACTCATTTACATAACATAACATAACGTACCTTACAAGTTTACCTACATAACAAATCCATAACATTTTCACTGTTGGGAGTTACGCCCCAACATTTGGTCCTTCGAGCAATTTAGTTTTGTGTGATTTATATCTTTTACGGTCGCAAATCGATTGGACTGGTTTCTCACAAGCGAGTCGCCCAGTAACCAATTGAAAAGGCGCATATCCTAGAAGAGAAAGCTTACACAATACCAAGAACCAGAGGTGTGGAGCAGCAGACTACTTGTCAAAGTTTGGCAACATGACGTCGTCAGCAAACACTTACGAGAATCAGCGCGAACTTTATGAAAACATCAAGAAAGTCGGCATCAATATCAAGAAGGATGGCTGGGACAGGAAGAACTTGGACTACTTCAAACGGCGTATGCAAATGCTGGAGAACTTATGGAGTGAGTTCCAGTTCAACCATGATCGTCTGTCTACAGAAGCAAGTACGGGTCATCCTTACTTTACAAGCAATTTATATAACACAGCATTGACATGTTATAAAGAAGTTAAGGACTTAATTCTCCAACAAAAACAGGAACTATCGGCGCCCAAACGGTCCGCAGGAGGATCGGCGGCGGCAGTGCAACCAACACCGTTCGAAAGTACCGCTGAGCAAGGTCAAGCAAGTACATCGAGCAAGAAATTACAAGAGCAACAAGACAGCGAGGAGGAAGGAGACACCAGTAACAAAATTGAGAGCAACAACAGAGATCAATCGCCTCTTCGACAACAACAAAGCCCCAACAAGAGGGACACGGGGTCCAACAGTAAACAAGACGACCTCTTACGCAAGCAATCTGCGAACTTCAAGGCCTTCATGAGAGCTGTTGCCAACATTCAAGTCGAATTTATCACAGAAAAATGGGAATTCCAGGATGCGTTGCAAACGTTACAAGCGCGTTGGTCGGCTATTGACAGTCTCCATTGGGAAATCGATTGCGAACTCAACGGGGACAAGAACACAGTTTATGAAGAGCGTTATACAAGATTCGAAAACCAATATATCGATCTGAAGAAAGCATTAAACACCAAGATGTGGTCCGGAGCTTATCGAGAAAAAACGACACCAAAGTTGGAGATACCAGTATTTCACGGAAAGTTTAACCAGTGGATACCGTTCAAAGACCTTTTCACGGAAGCCATCCATAACAATACTTCCTTGTCAAATGCGCAGAAGATGCAATTTTTGAAAAGCAAGGTCCAAGGCGAAGCTGAAAGGTTGATACAACACTTACAAATAAGCTCAGACAATTATCTAGTGTGTTGGGACATTCTCAACAATCGCTATAACAACAAGAAACTTATATTTACATCGCATATCAACATGCTCTTCAATCTGCCTACCACCCAACAACAATCATTAGCGCCTATCAAGAAAATACATGACGTCACAATAGAATGTTTGCACGCCATTAAGAATTTAGAAGTGGATATCAGAACATGGGATCCCCTACTAGTGCACATTTTGACACAAAAACTGGACGCTGAGACATACTCAGATTACATTGAATCGCTGAAGAACCCGCGAGAATTACCTGTATTAAAGGATTTCTTAAACTACCTAGAGGCGAAGTTTACTTCAATGGAATCGTCGCACCGTAAACAAGACAACTATCAGAAGACAAGTTCAGCGACAAATCATAATCAAGAAGCATCCCATAACAAGAAAAACAGCTATCATAACAACAAAAATCAAACGGCTAGTAACAACAAGGTTACGAAATCGTACCATGCGTCAACGTTTACTTGCCCACTCTGCAACGACGAGCATGGCCTCTATTTTTGTGCAAAGTTTTTAGAAATGTCGAACGACGAGAAACTTAACACAATAAACAAGTTGCAAGTCTGCATTAATTGCCTGTTCAGCCATAAGGGCAAAAAATGTACGTCAAGCAACCGATGTCGCAAGTGCAAAGCTAAGCACAATACGTTATTGCACGAGGCTGCATCAAAAAACAATGAACAAAACCATACAAATTCATCATCTCATGTGTCTCAAGATGATGTAGACGCTTCGGAGATTCTATTAGCGACCGCCATAGTAAAGGTAGATGGCGCTGATGGAACTCAGTATAACATGCGAGCTCTTGTAGATCAAGGGTCACAGATATCACTGATAACAGAACGAGCAGCTCAACTTCTTGGAATCAAACGACAGAAATGTAAAGGAGTTGTATTTGGAGTTGGAGAAAAAGAGAGCCAGTGCAAGGGCATGATAACAATTTCGTGCAGCTCTGTCTTCGATAACTTCACGTTCAGAAAGTCAGTATACATAATGAAAAACCTAATCAAGAATCTACCGAACAAAACTTTTACAAAACCATCATGGCCACAAATACAAAATATCAACTTGGCGGATCCGGAATTCAACAGCAGCCGACCAGTAGATCTGCTATTTGGAGCAGACATCTACTCTCAGATCATGCTAGGAGGGATGATCAAAGGCGATGACGTCACACGGCCCATCGCACAACAAACACACTTAGGCTGGCTACTATGCGGACACGTCAAAACTACAAAATTACAATGCAACGTGGTATTGAATAAATTGGAAGATATGATACAGTTTTGGGATTCCGAAGACATCAAAGATCGAGCCGATATCACAGTGGAAGAACAAAAATGCGTTGAGTACTACACTGAGACCACACAACGTTTAAAAAACGGAAGATACGAAGTGAGACTTCCAATGATAAACGACTGGCAATGCAAGTTGGGCTCTTCCAAACAGATGGCCATTGCCCAATTCAAAACGTTAGAACGAAGGTTAGGAAAACAACAGCATTTAGCAAAAGCCTATAAAGAATTTATGGCGGAGTACATTGACTTAGGTCATATGCAACAATCAACATGTAACAAGACACTCGACTGCTATTTGCCGCACCACGGCGTTGAACGCGCCGAGTCAACGACAACCAAGTACAGGGTTGTATTTAATGCATCCGCAAAAACAACAACCGGTTGGAGCTTAAACGATCTCATGTACAAGGGCCCAAACCTACAACAAGACTTACAAACAACATTAATACAGTGGAGGCAATACAAGTATGCTTACACAGCTGACATCGAAAAGATGTACAGGCAAATTTTAGTGGCCGATTGTGACCAAAGCCTACAACAGATTGTCTGGCGAGAATCACCGGAACAACCTCTACTAACATATCAGCTTGCTACAGTAACTTATGGCACCAAAGCAGCGCCGTTCCTGGCCATAATGACACTACGAAGACTGGCAGAGGACGAGCGTCACAACTTCCCGGAAGCTTCAAAGGTAGTGGAGGAGTCGTTTTACGTCGACGATCTCGTTCACGGATCGCATACCATTGAACAAGGAAAGAAGCTAATTTCGGACCTAAAACAATTACTCAAGAGTGGAGGATTCAACCTTAGAAAATGGTCATCAAACGAACCAGCACTCTTGGAAAATGCAACAACTCAACATAACAGTGAAGACACTGTCTTCAGCTTCAAAACAGATCAAACATCAAAAACATTGGGCTTATGCTGGAATTCGAAAGAGGACAAATTTACATTCCAATGTTCGATTTCAAGCGTCAGCAAAAAACATACAAAACGCAGCTTATTAGCTGAAATATCAAAACTGTTTGACCCACTTGGCTGGCTGGCTCCCTTATCAACAAAACTAAAATTATTATTCCAAAAAGTGTGGGAGGTCAAATTACAATGGGATGACGAAGTTCCCGAAAGCATACACAAAGAATGGTGCAAAATACAAGCGGACATAAGAACGATAAACTTGTGTGAAGTACCAAGATGGCTCAGATGTGACGGAAAACAAGTTGTAGAACTACACGGCTTCAGTGACGCCTCCCTGGACGCCTATGCGTGTGTTATTTACGCACGGATTCACCCATCAACTGACGTGATACTTGTCGCTGCAAAATCAAAAATTGTAGCACTTCCCATCACCAACATTCAAAATGATTTCTTTCACCTATATCAATTTCTACAAGTGAAGGCAAAAATGACAGAGAGATACCTAATTATTGAGATACGGGTGCCGTTAATCAGCAGAGAAGACTACGAAGTTTATCACGTCATTCCTATCCCAAAAAAAGAATGGCTTCGACATGGTCACCCTACTGCCGATAGCGGAAGTATTAGCAATTAACATACAGAAAAATTCATACCTACCGATGACTGGGACTGACCTACATCAATGCTTGCACTACGACAGTACGACTCTGCTGTGCAACATGAGGTCACCAATAGACCACATGCAGTCTGACGAGAGCCTTTGCAAGAAGAGACAAGACTCATCTGGCTGCAAAACAAAACATGAGAGCTTTCAAAACACGTGGTTGGAACTTAACAACATAAACAGCTATCTATACTTTTGCTGTGACGCTTGCAAGATACGCGTCATATGCGGGAATCAAGTTTCAACTGAACTACTTAACAACGCAGGAGTAATGACACTCGGTAGCGACTGCATTATGAATAGTGAAACGTTCACTGTATTTTCTCAAAGGCAACTGACGGACACAATGCATGCCCAGGTGGAAGAACTTACGCTGGAAATCCCGCCAATTAATCGGATCTTCAACCTATCGGTACCGGTTTTGAAACACGAACCCGAGCATGAGACGGTAACGGAGCAAAGCTCATTACTGCGAGATCTGGGAAAACAAATAGAACAAATGAATGCCGCGACCGCAGAAGACATCATTTCTGATCGTGCGACATACCACGATGTCCACCAATATGTTGTCATATACATATTGGCAACAGTAGCAGTGACAGCATGTGCAATATATGCTTACCACCGACTTCGCAAACATTGCACGAGTCAAGAGAAACCTGAAACACCACCGGTTCCCAATCCTGCGCCCCGAAGAAGGTCGACTGCAAGCATCGCGGACAACACAGCTGTAATTGACGTCCCAGACGACGGCGGACCGCACTTATCGAGTGCACGTACACTCAACAAAGCAACGTCGCCTATTGCGCGTTGTGAGTTAATAGTATAAGGCTTGGATTAGATTATTTCTTTTTACAATTAATCTCCTTTTTTAACATATATAATTTAACATAACATTTTCATTTTTCTTGTTCACACTTTTATAGTTATCCTTTGTGAGTGGGCAATATGTACGAGCTACGCTGTACATTGACCTTTGTGGTAGTTTGTACGTCATACTCATTTATGCACATCAATATTGTTTAGCTGTGCATTCCTCCAACATAGCATTTAAGTGGGACAATTGTGTAATTATATTCAGTAGCAATAAATCCATCAAGGGAAATCATTCGTCTACTCATTTACATAACATAACATAACGTACCTTACAAGTTTACCTACATAACAAATCCATAACATTTTCACTGTTGGGAGTTACGCCCCAACAACGTTACTTTGTTTTTAATATGATTTACATTGTGAAATCACCATTGTTTATTTATGACAATTATTCTTGTATTATTTGATTACTTTATAACGTAAGTCTTATTAGATTTAGCATATTTTAGTGTTTTGTATCAAGTAAACGCGTGACGTACGTCATCGGACAGAGTAATTGTCGTTCATCCTATAAAAGAGGGTGCACTCGTTTTGCTAGTCAGTCGGTCTTCGGATTCGACTCAATACAGAGCACCTGCTCCCGACAAAACTGTCGGTTTACCTGGTACAGCGCTGCTGTATATTTACATAGCTGTGTTGGCTTGCTAAATAGCGAGTAGAAACACTTTGTGTTGGGTGGCTTGGCCGCTATACGAACTGTGACCCCGAAGGGTTTGTTCGATTAACTGTTTTTAATGTTTACCCATTATCGTGTCTTTTGTATAGTGTATTTTTTTGTAACTGTTTATACCGTCCTGTTTATCCCAATAATATGGGAACTCCAAGCCCTGACGATATATACCGCTCGGCACTCCTGATCCTACATATGTATATACAGTGAGAAGTAAAAAGTAGAAGTTATTGAATTGAATGTATGCTTATATTCTTATTTGTTCTTTTAATACTTATACTAGCTTCTGCCCGCGGCTTCGCCCACGTGGATGTTGGAAATTATCCCACGGGAACGTGCTACCAGCATAAAAAGTATGTACTTCCCCAGGATGCATCTATCTCTTGGCCAAATCAGAAGTTCAGTGGTTTAGGTGTGAAAATGTAACATAAAGTTTCAAGTTCAAATCCTTCCATTAAAAATCGAATTACCCGTTTTTGCCCCGTTAGGGGTTAATTTTCGACAACTTTACATACTTATTAATAATTTTAATTAAGAGTTTCGAGTTAATTGGACCGCGCATTCAATATTATGTACTTCCACACAGACACCCCTACCCCTTTGAGGGGTATAAGTTTCGAAAAACTTATATTATTAAACTTTATTACTTACTTAAGCGAGTATTCTTGCCAAGTTTGAAGTTTATTAACTAAATTAAGATTTTTCATATAAATTGTATCCCCGCTTTTCATTAAGGGTGGAATTTTGAAAATCTTTTAGGATGTACTTAAAACTTGATTCAAAGATTATTTATACCAATTTTCCAGTTAATCAAGCCACGCATTATAATCCTCCCCTGTAAAATGAACTACCCCCTTTCAACCCCTTGGGGGTAGATTTTCTAAAAACCCTGATACCCTACATGTTAATCTTTATTTTTGGTCTTAAATATAAACACTGAGTTTCGAGTTAATTGGACCGCGCATTCAAATTCTTCCACACAAACTTCAACACCCCTTTATCCCCCTTTAAGGGGTAGTTTTGAAAAAGTTATAATGATAAACTTTATTACTTACTTAGGCGAGTATTCTTGAAAAGTTTCAAGTTTATTAACCTAGTGAAGAAGATTTTTCATAGAA
The DNA here is from genome assembly GCA_949629185.1 of Apamea crenata. Classification (NCBI taxonomy): domain Eukaryota; kingdom Metazoa; phylum Arthropoda; class Insecta; order Lepidoptera; family Noctuidae; genus Apamea; species Apamea crenata. The sequence goes on from OX451356.1 coordinate 177,637, forward strand.
ACTGCATCCCCGCTTTTCACCCCCACAGGGGTGGAATTTAAAAAAATCGTTTGGATATATTCATAACTTGACTCAAATATTATTTATACTAATTTTCGAGTTAATCAAGCCATGCAGTAAAATCCTCCCCTGTAAAATTGACTACCCCTTTTCAGCCCGCCAGGAGTAATTAAAAAAAAAACATTAAATGGCAAACATCATAATTTACTTAGAATTTTCCATATAAAAAAAATCCCCCATTTCACCCTCTTAGGGGTGGAATTTCGAAAAACCCTTTCTTAATGGATACCTACTCTTCACTAAAAACACACCCTCCAAATTTCATATCTCTAGGACCAGCGGTTTAGGCTGTGCGTTGATGTATCAGTCAGTCAGTCAGGACTTTGAATTTTATATATAAAAATTTCATGCTAGATTAAATTCGAACACAAGGTGAATTCCAAAAAAAATATAAGTGAAGATCTTTCCAGGGAATAATTACAAGCTGCCAATCCATCCCTGCCTGTCCCCGGGCGGCAACACGCGCGAGTCGCGGCTCGTACAACGTGAGGTGACAACTATGCTAAGTACGTCGGTGATGGATGGCGGCCTGGCGGGCGAGCCGCGCGCCTCTCCGGCGCTGACCCCTCTCTAATCGCGGCCAAATCCTAACAAAAAGAGAAACGATTAGCGCCCCCCCTCGCTTCCGCACCTCTCACACCCCTCCGCGGGGCTCTATAAAACAAGTTATGATAATCGTACACGGCGATGCCACGCAATATCGCAAATTCCTTTTATTTTTCATTCCTCCAAAAGTTTTGATTAATTTCGACAAGAAAGTCCGAATCCCTCTTCAATGATATAATTAAATTCTAAAAGTAAAGAAACGCGGCCGTCTGTTTGTTTGTTAAGCGGCGAAGTTCCGCGAGAGGTAATTAAAGTCGATGATTAATTCACGCCGCGACCTAATATTGTCAACTCATTCTCTTTGTGTACTATCGGGATCCGCCGCGCCAGACCAACGAGCGCACCATGTTGTAGCCGAGCGGTGGCCAGCCAGCACGGCCAGCATGGCCAGCCCGAAGCACGGGACACGAAAGTTTGATAGCTGACTAGGACCCGTTCTGTTCCGAGAGACGACGTCTTCTTAACTGAAACTAATAGCTACGCTCACTCTATACTTGTCACTTTCACAGTGACCCCGAATTAAAAAACAAATTAATCTAAGTTCAGCAGCCATTTGGTAAATAACCAATTCCTTTATATTGTGATTGTCTATACTTACATACTCATAGGATTCCTTCCTAACATGTCGTATTTGGTAAACAAAAACGGTACGAAAGTCACGAGTTTTCGCATCAATCACAGATAGATGGATTGAAGCAGTCTTGACAGACCAGATCAGACCTTGGGTTACGAGTACATTATTGAAGTTTTAGTAAGGAGTGTAGCTTCCCGACAATGAAATAATTTTTCATATCTGTTCAGTAGTTTCGGAGCCTATTCAATGCAAACCAACAAACAATCAAATCTTTCCTCTTTATAATATTAGTATATACTATGTGTGTACTTAATGTCGTATAGATTAGGTTAAACTTACCAAGCTCTAAGTTAAAAATGCACTCAACATAAATTACCAGAAAAAAATAAAGAAGAACTAAACTTTAGTACATTCAGAAATAAATTAAAAACAATTCCTACGAGTATTACATAATTAATGCTATTATACTAGTTTCAAGGAATATTTAAATTTTAAATTAAGTATGACGGGGATGGAACAAGAATGTTATTTTCGGGCAAACCTTCGTCCTCGTACAATCTTCAGAAAACAGGAAATAATACCACGAACAGATAGCGTTGATTTTCTTTTATTATTTTACAAACTTTATAAATTGCGATATTCACAAATTTCCGCAATGGAAAAGGATGGAGGTCGTGAGGTTATCCGCTCATGCGCACGTTCCTTGGCAGAATGCCTGGCCATCACACTCCCTTATTAAAATGACATTAATTGACAGTGACAACTGACAGGCAAGTGGAATAACCTCACTACCGTCATCTTGTAACAAATGTTAGAACTTTCTTAATCTACGGCCTGCTGCTGCGACAAGTATATGTTTTTTTATAAAATAATTACAATCCTACTAATATTATAAATGCGAAAGTTTGTATGGATGTATGGATGTTTGTTACTCTTTCACGCAAAAACTACTGAACGGATTTGGATGAAATTTGGCACACAGATAGTTTATAACCAGGATTAACATATAGGATACTTTTTATCCCGATATTCCCACGGGATCGAAACTTATGCGGGTGAAACCGCGGGGCGCAGCTAGTATTTAATATAATAACTAAGTAGTCAAATAAAAGCCCTCTTCCTTTCTCCTACTTTTGCTGTGCCCGACAGGGTCTAAATCTAAATCTAAGTTCACATGACTGTGGAAGCAATATATATTATATTGAGTATTTGTATGACGAAACAAGAAGCGACCGTAAAAACAGCATTAAGTCATCATCATCTGCCTAGCCTTTTCCCAACTATGTTGGGGTCGGCTTCCAGTCTAACCGGATGCAGCTGAATACCAGTATTTTACATGAAGCGACTGCCTATCTGACCTCCACAACCCAGTTACTGGGTAATACGATACCCCTTGGTAAGACTGCATTAAGTAATAACCTAAATTAATTACAATAGTAGCATAATGTGTGACAAACCTGCATAGTTAGTAAAGTCTGTGACAATTTATAAAACGTCGTAATTATTTTATAACAAGAGCGTTATGTACACAAGTACGCGTTACCGGTTACCTACACCTTGCGATCACCTTGTGTCGCCATTGTCCTGCTACTGCGGCCGCGTGCTCCTACTCGCTGTGATATCGAAGTTCAGCAAACAAGAGACTCGTTCCTTCCACGACACTCGTTGTAAAGACTGCTCAACGAGCTCCGCCGCTCGCCGGAGAGTGTTTGGCGTGAAGCTTGGCGAGTCGAGCGCCACCCGGCGCTCGAGAGCTCAGTCGATTCATTAGGGGCGCAGGAGTTATGCGAGAGAGCTTCTTCTATATAATTCACGTCGTGTCGATAGCTGCGCTGAATTATTGATGCGATAATGGCCGAGAGTTTCACACTCCACTCGCAACTTACGTATCTCGGTTGCTAAAACTTGTTTATAACATTGATCGAAAGCAACTTCACTAATCGACTTGTTGAAACTTGACGTCTCTGCCGTCCGAGTGATTTCTTTTGTTTAGCATCCCAGTTCAGCTTCACATAAACTCGGCGGCGCGTGTATTTCGGCGGGGGCACTATTGAGCTACTCTACACTAAACTGCGCTCTATCCAACAAGCTGTTTAGGAAAGGCATCCAAGATCTATATAAAAAGGTCAGCAAGGTCACTCTACAGCAAGAACAGCACAGTTTCAAAAAGGCCATTCTTAATGTATTGAACACTAGATGTGCCCGCGACTTCGTTCGTGTGCTTGTCGGAAAACAAATTAGGTTCCATGGGTTTTAATTTTTTGCACGGAAAGTAGCCTAAGTTACAGGAGTAACATAAGTTACAGGAGTAACATAAGTTACAGGAGTAACATAAGTTACAGGAGTAACATAAGCTACAGGAGTAATATAAGTTACAACAGGAGTAACATAAGTTACAGGAGTAACATAAGCTACAGGAGTAACATAAGCTACAGGAGTAACATAAGCTACTTTAGCTGGTAGATAGCTGATGTTTGTTTTTAAAGATATAACATCAGCTATCTACCAGTGAAAATCCTGTCAATATTGGTCCAGCCGTTTCGGAGATTAGCCGGAACAAACTGACAGAAAGACAAACAAGAAATGTTATCATTGTTTTTTTGTTATAAGTACCCTATATACATATAAGTACCCTATATACCTTATGCATTTAGCTGCTAAAGCTGCTGTTTAAGCTGTTATTTTGACATTACAAACAAACACTTCAATTATATTTATAATTATACAGATTTATCTTGCTGACCAATTATTATTCACCTATTTAAAAACACATTCAGTGTTTGTGTCACGTGTTACTTGTATTTAATTAGAAGTTATTGTTAGAATATGTGTATGCCATTTACGGCAAGACGTGGTGTTCATTGTCACATCTGTATTTTTATTAACCTATGTTGTGAAATTAAAAATATTTGAATCTGAACTTGAGTGGCTAAACAATAGACTTCAGGGCCGCGAGGCGCGGGGGAGTCCACACGAAACAACATATTACTCACCAGATAGGGAGAGCATGGTGGACTGCCATCGTGTATATGTATCTCATCCAACTTATGTAGAAAGGTGCGATTGTTTTGTCAGGGCTTCAGTCATTCAAAGTTAAACAACAATCAAAATTGAGAAAGTTTGAGCTGTGTTGTGTTGTGTTGCGTGACTCAGCGAGTTGAGTGGTTCGAGTCCGAGATTGTATCGAGGGCCATCGCGTCCGGAGCCGCGCGGGCCGAGAGCTCTCCGGCGCGCGCTGTTAAAATTCTTAGTTAGCTTGTAAATGAGAAGCTCACAATAGGCGCGCACTCGGACCACTCCAAACAATCGGTTCGTTAGCGGGACGGTGCTCGGGAGTGCTAGCGAGTGCTCGGGAGTGCTCGGGAATGCTCGGGGTGCTCGACGGCGCACTCCACGCCACTCAAGTTAACTCGTGTGATCGGGACCCGCTCCGATCTGCATATCTCGAGACGTCATAACTTAACACTGATTAATGGCTCGCTCCTGTATCGCGCCCTCGACACGCGAGCGCCGACCGACTTACTCTTTGTAAGTACTGATAACCTACATGCTCGTAGTTATTCTTATACGATACGAGTTATACGATTAATTTGATATCTGTATTCACTTTCACTTCAACTCATTAGTTGGGTGTCTAATGACCGCTTACCGATGGACGTCGCTACTGCTGGTAAACATTCTCCCTGATACTATGACCGCTTACCGATGGACGTCGCTACTGCTGGTAAACATTCTCCCTGATACTAATGACCGCTTACCGATGGACGTCGCTACTGCTGGTAAACATTCTCCCTGATACTATGACCGCTTACCGATGGACGTCGCTACTGCTGGTAAACATTCTCCCTGATACTAATGACCGCTTACCGATGGACGTCGCTACTGCTGGTAAACATTCTCCCTGATACTAATGACCGCTTACCGATGGACGTCGCTACTGCTGGTAAACATTCTCCCTGATACTATGACCGCTTACCGATGGACGTCGCTACTGCTGGTAAACATTCTCCCTGATACTAATGACCGCTTACCGATGGACGTCGCTACTGCTGGTAAACATTCTCCCTGATACTATGACCGCTTACCGATGGACGTCGCTACTGCTGGTAAATATTCTCCCTAATACTACTGTTTATAGATCGCTTTCGGTTTATTTGACAGCAAGTAGATGATAAGTGCATTTAGGGAAGATTATACATTGTGGCGATCAGGTTATCACATGAATTGAAACCACGTATTCTACCTAACGTATATTAAACATACACAATTAAAAGAACTAATAACAATTAACATATCAAGGATGGTTTATTTCATGACAATTTTTACGCTAATTATTTTATTTGTTTTTTTTCTATTTTTAGTAAAATTTAAATTTTATTATTTTAACAGACTTTTAACAACTTGTAAAGACCGTTGTACTATTTAATGTGATAACCTAATCGCTACTCTTGTATGCTAGACCGTGCCGACGTGCACAAGCCACGCACGAGACGCGTAGGTGGCGGAACTTCACTAACATTTCAGGGCATTGGCTGCGTCGGCGAATGCTATCTTTGTCTTGTCTTTGTCTTGTTGAATGTTGGGCCAAACAAATTTAAAAAAATAACTATACTTTTGCTATCGACACGCTAACAAGAAGAAGCTACGAAATTCGTGGAGCGTTTTGCTACGAAACTCGTAGCACTCGTAGCAAAAGCTACGCAATGTCCCAACCTCAATGATGCAATATGTGTGGAATAATGTAATGTGGTTTATATTATAAGTTAATACATTGAATCTCTATAATAGCGTCTATTATAACGTAACACGTTTCGATTACGTAACAGATGAGGCTCATTCGCAGCCGCCACAGCGACATCATTAAACTGAGTACAACAGTAGTTTAGTTGGTGACGTCCCGATTAATTGCATTCACGAGCGGATTCCTAATTAACGTCATCAGCAGTGGCGCGGCGTGCGCGGCGCTGATTGACATTCTTGCACAACTACAGGGCGATGGGGTTAGTGGAATGCAGAAATTCGTTCTGGAGGTGCGCGGTGCGCTACACGCGGCACACGTGCAGCCGCAGAGACGTGTTCGTGTCGCGCGAGTGCCAGCTGCGGCGCGTGAGCACCGTGTGGCAACACGCAGTCCGCTGCGTGGAAGAAACGACTGGTGCTGATCGTCCACGCGACTCGAGCGAGCGACGTTTACCGCGCAGTCGGAGGCATGCGCCTGGAAATCATCCGCCACTTAGCTCCGGACCGCCCCGACCTGTGCGTGTTAGCTGCTAAGTTTTATTGAAGTTTACGACGTTCGCCGGCGCCGGCCGGGCCGCTCGGCCGTTGTCGGGCGCGCTCGGGCGTACACGACGATAACACACCAATTCAATTACCGCGTACCTCTGTAAATGGATTGCCGGAATAGAGAAGCGCTTTATTAGATTTTTCTTCATGATGTTTTCTCGTATTATCTGGCTGGTAATAGACTCCATTTGCGGACGAGTGCCGTCTAATGAGACTTCGGACTCTACCGTCAAAGTTATTTTTAGCAAAGCTGCCATTGAAATATACGCGCTAAGGTCATTGACTTAGTGGTCACGGAACATTTTAGTTTAGGAGAAAGGATATAATAATGAATTCCATTATCCGACTAGTACTATCAAGTAGTAAGCACCCACTGAAGTCGTGTTTCTATGTAGAGTTCAGTGGGCCTCGTTGCCCTGGTGGTTATCACCACCTGGTGGTCAGCAGCTCGGGACTTCACCCACAATATCACGTTTATGCTCACCCTCGCCCTTATCTATTGTTCCCATGCGGTAGGTACGAGGCAACTTGGTGAACTGAACGTTTCCCGACACATTTTATAGCTTTATAGCGTTACAAAAACATTTCCGAACCAATTTCACAAAAATACTTTGGAACCAACCTAACGTGATCCCGAGTACTAGCGATAACTTTAATTATGCCTGAAACGACGAATTCTCAAATCTTAATGCCGAATATTGCGAGTTAACACAAGACTCCTGGAAACTACTTTGATCAGTAACATTAATCAGAATGTGCGAGGTTGAGCTCACTCAAGCGCAGATCGTCCGGAAGGCGGGAACCCATCGCAATAGTGTGGATGTACGCGGCGCGACGGCGGTGGCGGCGGTGGTAGGTGTGTGCTGAGAGGAGGTACGTGCGACACCTAAATGTTTTCCTTACATTATACACGGATGAGCGAGTTTCACGGTTCACCTGCGAAGGCTTTGTGTCTGATCTGCGACACCGAACATTTAAATAATTTAGGCCCGTTTCTGTTTGTATACTCGCGTGCTGAACGAGCGTGTGTGCGTACGGTGGGATCACTCACACATGCACATCGAATAATATAATATTCTCCGCTCCGCTCCGCAGTTCGCTGTAAACATGCGGGAAATATTATATTCCCGACAGCTATCAATGACTTGTCATGTGCCGCGCCACAGGCCCGCACTCTCGCATACTCGCCCAGCCACCAGGCGCTGTTTAGAGCATGAATGAACCTTAGCCGTGGCTGTGATATTGAATCTCTTGTCTTATTCGATTGCAAACACAGCGCCAGCCTGGCGTGGCCGCGGGCTCCGAGCGGTCGATCAATATATAAATTAAAACTGAGTGAGATTTGATCGCTGTTTGAACAGATCAAGGGGATAAAGGTATAATTATGCACGTGTTTAAGTAAGAGATTCGAAAAATTGCGCAAAGGACCGTCCTCTCCGTGTACTGCAGATTGTTGATGTTCGTCGTCGAGTCGAATCGTTCATTCGACTCGACGACGAACATCAACAGTCTTAATGGTCGCACACAGTTCCCACTGTTTTTCTTGAGCAACTGTTGAGATCCGGAAGACACGGTGTAAACTGAGCAAGTCTACTTGGCCGCTTACCCGTTTACGTTTAGTACCCACGCATTAGGTTCGCGCTGTGTGTGTGATGCATGTTTGTATATGAATGAGCCTTTGTTTCGTTGGCCGGCTCCTCGTTTTGTTGCGCCGCACTGAGTGCGCCGGTTTTATCCACAACCGCAACATTTATTTTACTTTCCGAAGTACACTGCGGCTATCTCTCGTAAATTATCAAACAAAGCTAGCCATCACTTACTGTATTACTTTATCACGTACCTACCAAAATAAAGGCCTTTTTGTAAGGCCTTTCTATACATAAGAGGGAGAGAGAACCTGACTCACTGACTGACGTAACACTGGGGTTAGAAACGTGAAACTTTGGCAGTAGGTATGTACTGGTTGTCGTAGCTACATAGGAAGATTTATTTTAAGGCAAATATTTAAATGTGTGATAGGCAGTCGCTCTATGTAAAATACTGGTATTCAGCTGCATCCGGTTCGACTGGAAGCCGACCCCAACATAGTTGGGACAAGGCTAGGCAGATGTTGATGATTTAAATGTGTGTTAAACACATTTTGGAACTTCAAACCGTGGAGACCTTTTTAATTATTTCGCTTCCTTTTTTGGTCTTTTAAAAAGTATCTGAACTTTTAAAGTTGTTCAGCGGAAAAATCCCATTGTAATGTTTTTATTACGCGGAGTTATAAATCTAAGTAAACTTTCTATATTCGATTGATATTCCAATAAATTGTGCACGCTTCTTTTAAACTTTTTACCTCTTTTGGTCGAATCTACCTTCGTAAATATATCTGCTAATAATTGCCAAATGGTCCTCGGTTACGTATACTGCAGTTCGATTGATGTCGTGCGGGCTTGCAGCGTTCAGACGTGCTCGACGTGCTCGTCAACAATATTTGTAAATAATTTATTTAATAATAGTGACCTCCTTTAGTGCATTACTGTCGTGATGAATGTGTGAAATGTTGCGTAAGTAGTATGTAGTTTCGTTAGTGATGGACTAGTGTAGAAATAAAAATATAAAATATATTTGTGAAATAGTGTACTTGTAATAAACAAAATGGATAACAGTCTCTTTAATCCAAAGGGCCCAGTGCAGCCCTCCGCCTTACGTTCAACTAGCGGCCTGGATGATATTCAGCCATTCAATCAAACAACTAGGCAAATGACTTGGACCGCTAACCTTCACGTACTTGCCTAGCCTAGACATTTAATCGGCAGTTGTTTATTGTAGTTGTGGATAATAAAAAAATTACAAAGTGCATGTTTTTTATTAACAAGTTCGGCAGTAAAAACTGAGCAGTAAACTAATTAAAAATAAGATAATTATAACAAATACTTAAATGCGTAAATAAATAAAAATATTTAGCAGTACAGTAGGCTCAACGGGTACGCGTGTGGGCAGTTAACAAATCGGAATTAGTCGGCGAGAAATTTAACTTGGAAGTAGTGCTTGCACCGCTCGTTGCGCTCGCTCGGCTCGTGCGCGTTTGGCACAGTTCTAACCTAACCTAACCCATTTAGTCGGGGTGGCCTGGCTTACTGACTTACTGCGACCAATTCGCTCGCGTGTGGTTGATCACAATTCCAACCTAACCTATGAACTGCCGAATTATTTACCTAACTGTCCATTCCGACAAATTTTATTTTTATTACAGTTCATGTTTTAAATAAATTCTTTATTTCACCAAAAGTCAGCACAATACAGTATGCAAAGAATAAGAGCATATAAGGCTTATAACAAGGTCACAATTGTTTTAATTCTCTCCTAAACTAGGTGTAGGTGCCTGTGTCTCAGGAGCCAGTGATTCTTCGTCAGAAACAAAGTCATGTTACATATACTGAATCGGGACGTTTCAACAATAAGCAAATGGTGTAAAAGAAAACAGGATATAACTTATGTATAAGAAACACAAATGCAAGATTTTGAACTGTGGGCTGAGGTGAATTAATGTAGGGTCTGAGTGTGTGTGAGTGTAGAGAGTAAGTGTAGGATGTGGGTCAGTGTATGTAGTGGGTAGGTGTAGGGAGAGAGTAGTGAGAAAGAATAGGGTGTAGCCAATACACATACGTTTATGGTTAGATTAGATTCATGTAGCTCATTATCATGGTAAATTACCCAGTAGAAGATCCTCAGTGTTATCATAACTTAGTATTTGGAGATAATCTCTAAGTAACTTTTTGGATTGGTATTTAGAGCACGAATAAATTTTTAACTTTTTATTTAGGAAGTTGTACATTTTTATGCTAATAACATAGAATTGGCGTTTTGCAAAGGCAGTTCTATGTCGTTCATGAGGGAAAACATTATGCTTAAGTCTGCCAGTCGGTTCCTTTGGAGGGCGGACAGAGTGTTTGCGTAGGGTCGAAAGGAGCACATAAAGTTGCCTGACTGTGAGTACCTTACAATCGGAATAGAGCTGCTCTCGTCCACGTAGGTACCCCACACCTACGTGGACGAGAGAACATTACCTTAAGAATAGCTCTCTGGGCTCTCTCGAGGCGGATAAAAACATTGTTGGTGGCACCTAAACGGGCAAGCAGGACGTTAGTACAGATCGGCATAGGGCAAAATGAGCAAATATCAGCAGAGTTACGCAACTTCTTGAAAACATAGGTATATTAGCTTACGTATGCGGGACGTAACTTTGACTATATGGGGGTGCCAGTTGAGATGCTGATCAATGAGTACTTCTAGATACCTGACACAAGTGGATTTGGCGAGTAAGTTTTAATTTAACAATCGCCAAAAAAAAAAAAATTATCTCTTATCCCCGTTTTTAACTGATCATAATAACCTCCCTAAAGCTATAATAGTTGTTAAAATTAATAAAACGACACCCTATTATATTTCACCTTATTTTTTATTTTATTTTTTTAAAACGTTGCCCCACACTAAGAATTTCTCCTGTATCGTGGGGGCGTTTACAGACACATAAACACACATACACAAACAGCCAGACCCGGAACAACTAATTGTAGGTCATACAAATATTTGTTCCGTGCGGGAATCGAACCCGCGACACGCAGCGCAGCAGTCAATCGACACAACATGACACACAAATAAATCAACATTTATGTGCAGCTATGCAATTATACAATACTAGGAGATTGAATTTATATAATGCAAAAATAGTATTTTAAAATCTTCATCAGCTCCAACAGTATGTAGGTAGGTTAGGCGTGTGTGAGGTATTTCCAAATGCTAATCAATTTATTTATGCGTCCTGTGGAGCAGGACCAGCGTTTAACCAAGCATTTTTGTCAGCGATGTAATCCCCCAACTTATAATATGCTTGGCTACATAGTGTGCGTTTTATGTAAGATTTGAATTTCGTTTCATTGAGTTGGAGTATGTGGGGAGGTATTTTATTGTAACATTTTAAACAGCCCGTCCCCATAGTAAAATACCGTAAGACATGATACTATGAAAGTAACTGAAATAGACTAGCCTCGCGGTATCTACATTAGTAAATTGACGGATTGTTCTTACAGCATAAATTATTATGCTGCTGAACTTAGCCGTCCTGCAAGAGAGGACCCCATTGCAGCCTTGAGTCGAGCGTTATCCCCAGCAAAACAGTTTTTTTCCCATTTAATACTAAATTATTAGCAGTGAACCAATTTTGCACTTGCAGTAGGGCGTTATTTACGTCGTCAAGATTTGATGCACGTCTATTTATCTTAAAAATTAAGGAAGTATCGTCAGCAAAAAAAGAAAATGTTTTATTATTTTTAATATTAAAATATTAAAAAAAAAAATGTTAAATTGATACGTAAAAGAAACACTCTGTGAACGCGTACTTGAAGGACGGCAACGTCGCAATTTATTTATGAATGACGGGCCGCGTGTGCGGCGATCTAATTGGTTAAACAGGAGGTTTCGAGTTTATTGTCAATTAATTATTTTTTTGATTTCGGATTATTTTATGCTTATTTTTCTATGCTGATATTTTTATTTTAATCTATTAATGATATAGATTAGCGAGTTTAAGGGATCGCCCTCTGTTTTTTAACATACTGTATAAAGCTTTTTAAGTTCAGGAGGCCATGGAGGTCGCCGGCGGGTCCCAAATTTGCTGATTGTGAAATTAAAAGTATTAGGACATGTGATTTAGCCTGCTGAACAACATTTTTTGGTGGTTGCCGGCGGTTCCCATGGCAGGGAGAGTGTTAAGCTAGTTGGCGGCGACATAGGTATTTATTATGTAGCGAAGTCAAAACTGCACATTGATTTTTTTTAAGTAATTTTTGCGGGGGCTGGTAGCGATTTTAATGCTGAAAATATATATTTTTTTTCAATTTTGTGTGTTTGTCTGAATGCAAACACGCAAAAACTACCCGATATGAATAAAAATGAACAAATGCACGGAATGCAAAACCGCGATATCAGCGGCGGATAAAGTAACATGCTCAAAGAAACTCTGCGGTAATCACTGTCATCTGTTGTGCGCTAACCTAACAGCTGATGCTTCTGCGACTTCCCTCAAGTCCTGGAAATGCTCCAAATGCAACAAAGGACGGACTAAAAATCAAGAAACACCAGCTATAGCTACTGAACCGCAAGTAGCAGAATGTAGTCAAACCCAAAATGTGACTATAAGAAAAGCGAGTGCATCATCGGGCCTGCCTCTGTGCAATTCCCCTGCAGGGTCCTCAGAAGTGCTTGATGCTATACGGTTGGAGCTACCCATTATCATTTGCGATATGTTAACACCGGAGTTTCAGAAAATGCAAGCACAAATGGCTGAACTCGATAAATCGGTTAAGTTCATTAGCGCCAAATATGATGACGTCATGAAACAATTGGCATCCAACAATGCTGAAATAAAAGCTTTACGGGAAGAAAACCAGGCGCTCCGTAACAACGTTCACAACGTTGAGACACGTCTTCATCGGTTGGAAATTGAACAGGTGCGTCAAGATCAATGGGTTCGCCTACAGAACATTGAGATATCCGGGTTACCCGAAAATAAGGAGGAGCAGACCGTGGATATAGTATTGAAGATTGCAGAGCATGTCGGAGTTCCTACTAAACGTGAGGACATCGAATTCGCCCACCGAGTCCAAACACAGCAGAATAACAACACTAATCTACCAAGGAACATCGTTGCCAGGCTTAAACAACGCAGCACTAAGGATGCGATAGTGGCTGCTGCACGGAAGCTACGAGAAATCAATCTGCATGACCTGGGTCTTCAGACGGTAACATCACCGAAAGCTAAGGTATACGTCAATGAACATCTCACCAAATACAATAAAAAATTGTTAAAACAATGCAAGCTCAAAGGTAATGAACTTAACTATAAATATATATGGACAAAAAACTGTCGAATCTATTTAAGAAGGGTAGACGGGTCCCAGCATATCCTTGTGTTATCAGAGGAAGATCTAAAAAACATTACTTAGTGATATATATTGTTTTCTCATTCTGTTATCTTTATCTTTTATGTTCCAGTACTAATTTATTAAGTTTTGTTTTAACTATGCTAGATACCACTTTGCATTTCTATTATTATCACCACTACAAAAACACCCACTTTTATACAACTCATTTCTATTGCATGATAAAAAACTTCATAAAACATTACCCACAACAAAGTGATTCATTAATAACAACACGTTTACTCTACACACTACATAACTCATACACACATACATCCTATTTATATTACCTTTACTCAAACTTCACTGTTGAATTCATTTGGAGACCTATCCTTAATTGGTATACATACATATCACAATGTGCGCAGTCGTGTCGTCAACTTGGACGTCAGTATCTTATTTTATGAATCATCACGGCAGCTACTCATTAGCGATGGCCAAGCCTAATACTGACTTTATACAACTTTTTTATCAAAACGTGCGGGGTTTGCGCACGAAAACTAATACTTTTTATGAGAATATATTATTATCAAATAGTGACATCTTAATGTTTACCGAGACCTGGCTGCACGACGGCATTTTAGAATCGGAGCTAAGTAATGATAGTTATGATTTATTTAGACGCGATCGCGGCGGCGGGGAAATGATTGCTTGTGCTTCGCGTTTGCAAGCGCGCATACAGTTTGAGTGGGACCGACCTGACCTTGAATGCAAATGCATTCAAGGTCAGGTCGGTCCCACTCAAACTGTATCGTGCGGGAATAGTTACCCAAATGGGTAACTATTCCCGCACGATCGCTCGTCGTAAAGCACAATCTGCACATCGCGACTGTTTATTTGCCGCCAGATCGTGCGATACCGGAACGTATTCAACTATTAACACGACTGATATCTGAGGTAATTGATCAGAATCCTAGCGATTATTTTCTCATATCGGGCGATTTCAACTTACCTTGTATCGACTGGGCAAATGGACAGCCTGTAGTGCTGAAAAGGGGCGCCGTTGAAGTGCAAAACTCCGCGTATCACCTAATTAACACAATGCTCTTTTGCGGTCTGAATCAATCTAACTTTTTCACCAACTCTCATAATCATACTCTGGATTTAATTTTTGCCAATTTTCCTAATACTGTTATGGAGTCTAACAGTCCCTTGGTACCGGAAGACGCATTTCACCCTGCACTTATTATTAACGCTACAGATATTCTAATTCCGCCTTTGAAACTCAGGTTATTTCAAAAACATGTTTATAAGAAGGGTAACTATGAGGCCATTAACAACGAATTACTTAAATGTGATTGGTGATTAGTCTGTAGTAACGATAAACAACTTGAGCAGGTATTAGAAATGTTCTATTCTATGATTAATACAAATATTGATAAATATGTACCGAAAGTCACCATTGGGAGTACCTATAGCTACCCTGTCTGGTATAGTCGAGCATCAATTAACGTTATTAAGGAAAAGTCTAAAACGCACAAGCTGTGGAAAAAATATGAAAACCCCCATGACTACGCTACTTTTTCGTTGTTAAGGGATCGACAAAAAAAGATGCAAATGGAGTGTCATAAGAATTATTTATACAGATCACAAGAGAACATAAAAACCTCACCTAAATATTTTTGGGCGTACGTTAAAGCCAGAAAGAAAAATAAAAGTGGTTATCCTAAATACATGACGTACGATAATACTCAATTGACTAGTGAGGCCGAAATTTTTGACGCTTTTAATGACTTCTTCTATAAAAATTTTAGCAGCAGGCTCGGAACTTACACTCCCTTCTCGACTGACTGTGAAACATACGGCGACACACTGCACAGTCTGACCATTGACAGCGTGAGGATCCTGAAACTCCTGGAGAATCTGGATACGTCAAAGGGTCCGGGAAGTGACACTATACCCCCTCTCTTCTTCGTTAAATGTGCCAAATCGCTCTTTTTACCAATCACTTATATTTTCAATAGATGTTTTCGTGAGGGATACTGTCCAACTATTTGGAAAACTGCGCACATTGTGCCCATTCATAAAAAAGGTTGTAGAAGCCACATAGAAAATTATCGTCCCATATCAATTCTGAATGTTATGGGAAAAGTAATGGAGAAAGTAGTACATAACTTCATTTATCCTACCATATCTAAATTAATTCCACAACAACAACACGGGTTTATTAAGGGACGGTCGACTAATACCAATCTAGCAGTTTTTTTCGAAAATGTTGTCCGTGACATGGATGGTGGTGGGCAGGTTGACGTGATCTACACGGACTTCGAAAAAGCCTTTGACCGCGTGGATCACGACATCCTTCTCAGCTTTAAGCTTTATCTTCATCCTTCTGCGTAAGCTGCAAGAGCTTGGAATTCACGGTAATTTGCTTAGGTGGTTCGAGTCATACCTTAGGAATCGGTCTCAAATTGTTAAATTGGGCGGAGTGACGTCTAACCGCGTTACCATTCCATCTGGTGTGCCACAGGGCTCAATTTTGGCACCTTTTTTATATATAAGTTGCCAAGCAACATCATAATTATCATTAGAAATTTCCAAAGATTTGATAACAACAGAAGCACTACCCTGCAATGATGAACGCAAATAATGAAATTTGTTGATACCGCTTAATTTTGTATTATCATGTATTAATGATTTAAAAGTGTCTCGGAACTCGAGCCACTTGCTATAATCTCCATCGAAAACAGGCAGCTGGATCAAAGGTAACTTAACATTTACGTTGTCATAACTACCCGACTTTACTTTACTTTTAGACAGGTTATCATCAGCGTCACTAAACTGTTCCTCATTGATCTGCACTGTTTCTTGAGCTAAAGTAATCAAAGAATAAAACTGATTTTCCATTTCAGAACGTTCAACAAGTTGCACATCACTATCATCCGATAAAACTTCTATTCTACTCTGAATTGTATCAAAATCGTTAAACAAAACCTCAAACTTTGATAATCGTAAACCCAATTCCTTAACGTGTTTTTGTGTTACATTCTTAAAATTCTGAAATTCATTCAAGTAGTTTCTAAAATAAGTAATCCTTCCTTTAATCGTGCTACGTTTCTTAGTTAAATCCTTAAATTCTGTTTCAGACATTCTCGATGACAAAACAAATGAAAACAATATATAAATACCGTTAGTCCGGCAAACCTGATTCCCACTCGCTTACTCGTAGTTGTGAACCACAGGTAGATCACGCGTTATCAGTAACCGACCGCGTGATCCTTTGTCTTCGCTCGATGTGTGCGCGCTCGCGCAGGTGGCGATCGAAAACGTCTGGAAAGTTCGGTTGGCTAATTATTTACGATGCACTACAAGTTTTATTTTTATGGGACCCACTTATTTTTACACTTAGTATGTATTATGCAATCATGGACTTATTCACATTTAAATTTGTCATCATTAGAACTCGCAATATTTCAAGAAATGAAGTAAGCTTAAGCCACTGCGATAGCTAGTTTGCACTGGATAGGCCATAGGCAATATGGATATAAGATGCTTTAAATTTTACTGTGGGTACGCCCAAGCCTTGGCAAATTATGTAAATAGGCGAAGGATAAAGAATAGGAATGTGGAAAAAATAATGGATGGATCGGGCACTCCCCTGGAATTGCGTCCTTGTAGCTGGAGTCAACCTGCTGTTTCGCCCTGGATCCTCGTGCTCAGCTCGTTCTTCCACGTCACGCGTCCGCGCGACGTCCTGTCACGGTCGCCAAATTCTATGTTGGGTTTTTATGGGTGCTTCTTCAATGAAACGAACTTTTCGTACTATTATGTTAAACTCGGTGTATTAATAATTTTACAATTAGCGTGGAAAAGAAAAATAGGTAGGTACAATTTTATGACGTGCGCACTCCGCGGCGGTCTATATGGTCTCTGTGTGGCAAGCGAGTCGGTGCCGCGGCGCTCGCTGTCCCTCTCCCACCGCGTGCATTTGTAGCGGCGGCGGCGGCGGCAACAACCCTGTTGTTCCAAGTAGGGACGTTTTCAGAATCGATATCCGATGGTAATTACGTAAGTCAATTAAAAAAATATTCAAGAAAAAAAAATCAAAATAAATATTTTATAATAAATATTTGAAAAGTAACACTGATTGCTCACCCCTGCACAGAGAAATAGGTAGCAACCGGTCGCTTTGTCGCCGCCCGCCGCGCCGCACACTACCATACTGCACTAAGGTCATGAACTCGTCACGTGTCGTTCACATCACTCAGCTGTTTGACTGATAGATAACACTACTTTGGGAACGTTAGTTTGAATTTTTCAAAAAGTTGGCTTATCATGTTTGACGATTGATAATTACAATAAACACATAACCAGGCCTCCGTCACTCCATGTACTTGCGCGCTATAATTACCTATCGCCCGGCCGAGCGGTCCGGACCGTTTGCGGACCAAATTCAGTGCTGTGGGATCGCGCCACAGAGTATAATATAATACGGGAATCGCGCGGTGTGAAGCAATCACAATTCACAACTGTACCTTTGAGTATTTAGGCACATTTTAGCATGCAGCGGTTGCTGACGATACGGAGTAGGCTATTATAGCAGTAGGTATTGGAAATTTTCTACTAAGTGAAGTATCTGTTACGTAGTAACTATTTAGTCATCTGTGACATAACTAACACTTTAAAAACTAATTTATTTACCCACAGAGCACGTACTTCCGTAGGGTCTTCTTCAAACATCACGAGGATTTCTTCCTCAATGTCATGGTCTCAAGTCCTCGGTTATCCTGCGTCAATACGACGTTGGTCTCGACCGTGCACAGACCCAATGTTGAACGTCCGTATGTGGAGACGTTGGGAAGCCATCGTCGACGCAAAGTTATGTTCCTTGGAGTTGCGAAACGTTCTTGGTACACTACAATATTCCTCATTTGAATAAGACATTTTGGAAAAAACGCACACACAGAATTCACTCACAAAATCACAGTAATTTGGTTCTTTTTCTAATGCTGTCAACGTACGATACATCCGTCCGGAAGTAAGTTGCGCAGGCGACTGAGGGGCAGTGAGGGGGACAATCGGCTAGTGGCGGTCGTACAAAGGTAGTTTGTGCATGCCGCCTGCTTTGTGTTTTGGCGCCAACCTGTCTAGCTATCGCGAATCAAAGGGGCCGCCGCCGGCGGCAATCTTTATCGACCGTAGGCGAGATCCATTAGTACTTGTAAGTTCAGATGTTAAAAACATTTTGTAACAATGTATCGAATTTAAAAACTATCCGACTATGGACAATGTTCGGCCACCATTGTTTTTTTTTTAATTATAACTTCAATAATGGTAAGCCTATAGGTATATATATACGCTCCTACAAGGAACAACAGGGTTTTTGTTACATACTGTATAGTTTATTGCAAATTGTAAAAAGACGAGCCAAAATATTGCAGATAGTTACAGATTTAATATTTTTAAATGATTGTCATCACGCTATACCTTAATAGAGCTAAGCAGTCAATTATGACATATATACATAGTGGATTTGAGATGGGGCTATAAGGGCACGTGCCTCAATTGTTGTTGCTACCAGAAAATGGTCTTAGGAGACTGTTAGGCTTTTATTAACATTTTTAAATCATAATCTCCAATTGAAAAAAATTTATAGTCAGAAAAGAAAAGGAAATTTCACAAAAAATAATTGATGCCGATCCCGTTTCTTATATTGATTAGAAAAACTCTCGGACCAACTGAGGGTTGAATACTAGAAAAGTCATAAATCGCAAAAAACTTCCCATAGATTTCGTAGAAAATGAGACTGAGATGAGAGAAGACACAATTTACCAGTGTATGACAACAGTGCTGTGGTAGCTTAAGATTATGAAGCAGACAATCAAAGATTTATCCTTTGAAATGATTATCGTCCCGCTGTACCATTACTGAGCAGTCAAGATGATATCGTCCCGCTGTACCATTACTGAGCAGTCAAGATGATATCGTCCCGCTGTACCATTACTGAGCAGTCAAGATGATATCGTCCCGCTGTACCATTACTGAGCAGTCAAGATGATATCGTCCCGCTGTACCATTACTGAGCAGTCAAGATGATATCGTCCCGCTGTACCATTACTGAGCAGTCAAGATGATATCGTCCCGCTGTACCATTACTGAGCAGTCAAGATGATAAGCAATCAATCACGACATTATATTAGAACGGCTATTTGAGTCAACTTTCAACAAAGAAAATAGCTCAGCGGTGCGACGACCGCTTTGAAAACCTACGAGTATGTTCTACTACACTACAAACGTATACAGGGAAGGGAAGTTTTATAAAATATGTAGCTGTTATTTTAGTAAGTTGTTTTGTATGATCTTACGACTTGCATGCGAACGACGTCGCGGACAGAAGCTTGTTAAAAAATAATGAAATCAAATACAAAAGTAGGTGAACGACAAACAGTTCAGGACTTATGACAGTCTCCAGTTTAACTGCTGCACAACAGCTCGGCGACAAAGCCCCTCAGTCTAATAGTGAACGAATTAACCTGGTTAAACTGCCAAATTATATAACGTGTCCGCAAACTTACACCCAGCGCGGCGGCGGGCGCAACGACGGCGCACTATTTAACTTTGTCTATTAGCCGCGTGCTTGTGGAGCGGCCGGCCAGTACCACAGAACTCCTGTACCGTATTGTCAGCAACCGTCCCCGGGACGTGGCCCCCGGGCTCCCGCCCCGTTATGTATACAGTTATAGCTCAATGTGATTTGCACGGTATGCGTGCGTGTATATGTGCGTTTACAGACATAAACTCACATACACAAACAGCCCGACCCGGAACAACTAATTGTAGGTCATACAAATATTCGGCCTTCATCTGTTTAGCTAAATATACATGCATACTTAGCCAAAAACTAACCCTGGCCATTATCATAATATCTCAAATTCATATTTTCTAAATTATATTATTCTACGAGCTGACATTATAGAGCTTCGCCTCTAAAGCGAACACGCTAAATAAGGCTGATACCCCAGAGCCACCTATCCGCTCCGGTACCTGACGGACCCTCTCTACGCCTCCGTCCTCCGTGAAGACTTACAGGGACCGCCGGCGCGCCTCGCTGGAGGACTCTGAAGACCCTCCTGAACCTACTGGGCCGCGCCTCATTCGAGGGCCGCCACACCTGGCGGGCTGACAGCGTCCCCGCCGTGCCTCTTTCTCCTGCTGCCGTGCTGCATCGGGTCCTGCTGCGTGGGCCCTCCTACGGGCGCCCTCCGTACCGCACACGCACCAGCACCTGCCCTCACCTGCAACTGCATCTATACCTGCACCTGCACTTGTACCTGTACCTGCACCTGGACCTGCATCTGTACCTGCACCTGATGGCAGCACCTACCTCGCGTCTACCTCCTCAGCTCCAACTGGATCTCCAACTCAGCCTCCTCAACCCATCAATCACGCATCGTCATCAATACACCCCACCTCCACATACTACACACCACTCTTCAGTCATCTCCATCTTTTAATTGCTTGTAAATAAAAATTTTAACTAGCTTCTGCCCGCGGCTTCGCCCGCGTGGATGTCGGAAGTTATCCCACGGGAACGTGCTGCCAGGATAAAAAATATGTGCTTCCCCAGGATGCCATCTATCTCTTTGCCAAATCAGAAGTTCCGTGGTTTAGGCGTGAAAATGTAACATACAGTTTCAAGTTCAAATCCTCCCCTAAAAACCGAATTACCCCTTTTTGCCCCGTCAGGGGTCAATTTTCGACAACTTTACATAGGTACTTATTATTAATTATTTTCTGTCGAAAGTATCAATAAGTACTGAGTTTCGAGTTAATCGGACCGCGCATTCAATTTCTTCCACACAAACTTCAACAGCCCTATATCCCCCTTTGAGGGGTAGTTTGAAAAACTTATATTGATAAACTTTATTACTTAGTTAGGCAAGTATTGTTGCCAAGTTTCAAGTTTATTAACTAAATTAATAAGATTTTTCATATAAACTGTATCCCCGCTTTTCACCCCCACAGGGGTGGAATTTAAAAAAATTCATAAATTGACTCAAAGATTATTTATACCAATTTTATAATTAATCAAGCCACTTATTTTAATCCTCCCCTGTACAATTAACTACCCCTTTTCACCCCGTTAGGGGTAGATTTTCGAACAATCCTGATACATGTTACTCTTTATTTTGGTCTTAAGTATAAACACTGAGTTTCAAGTTAACGCGCGATCAAATTCTTCCACACAAACTTTAACACCCCTATATCCCCTTTGTAGTAGGTAGTTTTGAAAAACAAATAATGATAAACTTTATTGCTTACTTAGGCGAGTATTCATGCCAATTTTCAAGATTATTAACCTAAAGAAATAGGATTTTTTATATAAACAGTATCCCCGCTTGTCACCCCCACAGGGGTGGAATTTTGAAAAATCATTTGGGATGTGTTCATAACTTGACTCAAAGATTATTTATACCAATTTTAGAGTAAATCAAGCCACGCTGTAAAATCCTCCCCTGTAAAATTGACTACCCCTTTTCAGGCCGTCAGGGGTAGATTTTCGAAAAACCCTGATACAAAATATTCCTCCCTTTCAATTTTAGGTATAAATACTGAGTTTCCATTAAATCGGACCGCGCGCTAAAATTCTTCCATACAAACTTTGAATCCCCCCAATCCCCTTTGAGGGGGTAGTTTATAAAAACAAAAAATTCCCAACTTCATAATTTACTTAGATAAGTATTCGTGTCAAGTTTCAAGTTTATTAACCCAAGGAATAAGATTTTTCATACAAACAAAATCCCCCCATTTCACCCTCTTAGGGGTGGAATTTCGAAAAACCCCTTCTTAGTGGATACCTACTCTTTACGAAGAATACACCCTCCAAATTTCATGTCTCTAGGACCAGCGGTTTAGGCTGTGCGTTGATGTCTCAGTCAGTCAGTCAGTCAGTCAGTCAGTCAGTCAGTCAGGACTTTGAATTTTATATATATAGATTTCGACTTCTCTTTCTTTAATTTGACTTTAAAGTTAAGCTTTCTTGTCGCTACACGACAACCGAGCCCAATCTTTCTCCAACCAAATGGCAGCCAGTTCACATTATGACATCACTGTTGACACCTTGTAGTAATCGAACTTTTACTCGAGGTTGGTATAGTGAAATTCAGTACAACATTATTGTGCGGCTGGAGTCTATCAGAGTTATCATGACTCATTTTGGGTTAGGTGTGAAAAAAACATAATATTATCGCTGTAATAGACATTATCACTATTTGATTTAAATTTATGAACCCTAAGTTCTTGAATGTGGCTCGGAGGTTTATTATGAAAGCATCTAAACGAACCACCTATTTTCCTGAGCCTTTGGATATCACTTCATATTTTAGGTGCATATACAATAGATATTTATTTAAATTGTTTAATGGCTATGTTTTTGGTTTATAATATTTGATGGGGATGGGCGCTGATAACCGAAATACAGGCATTGCCTAGTTCGGTTACAGATGCTAGTTTATACTGTTAGTAAATATTATTGCCAAATTGTGTGTAACTTAGTGCTAAGATTTTTTTTGGAGACAATAAATTATTATTATTATTATTATTATTCATAGACCAACTGGGAAGGCACAATCATTACTTTAATCTCCTTAAAGTTCTCTCAGAGAGAGTGTGACCGAACAGCCCTTCAAAAACAATGGTGGTTTGAATCGATGGAATTTCCTCACAACAGAATACCATACGACATTACACGTTGAAAATAGCGAAAGTACACTAAACGGGCTGCCTCTATGCTGTTATAAAAAATCGATATTTAACTTGAATTAAGAATTTCTGTGAATTAAAAATGTAGTATCCGAAGTTAAGCCATGAACACTGTGCTATGAAGTGGTTTATTAAGATTCCGTTTATAATAGTGGCTATGGCAGAGCTTACGGTAAGATAAGGAAGTGATAAAAGCTGTCAGCTTGCCTTATCAGAGAGCGCGGGCTGCGGGGGCTACGGGAGCCGCGGCGTGCGGGTAAAGCCCAAGTAGGGTAGGGACGAGACCGGCCGTAACCGTGAACAATGGACCGGATTGGATTAAATTAACAACTTCGATATTATATATTTTTGGTGCGCGATACTTCATTAGGGCTGTTCTCAGCGTCATTGTGGTAAGTTTAGTTAACGAATCGTGTCCGCACGGCATGCAAACGACACTTTGCAGTTTTTCATCGTAACAAGCCTATTGTTTCGTGCTTTCTGCGTTTCATTAATACTTTGATATTAACTCATAATAGGGTAGCTAGTAATGATATGAACTCAGCCTGTCTCACAGTTCTCTCTGATCCAACCAGCACCCCACCTGACGGACGTCACAGTTCTCCCTGGACTACAGCAGCACCCCGCCTGACGGACATCACAGTTCTCCCTGGTCTACAGTAGCACCCCGCCTGGCGGACGTCACAGTTCTCCCTGGACTACAGCAGCACCCCGCCTGACGGACATCACAGTTCTCCCTGGTCTACAGTAGCACCCCGCCTGGCGGACGTCACAGTTCTCCCGGGTCTACAGAGGCACCCCGCTTGGCGGACATCACAGTTCTCTCTGATCCAAGCAGCACCCCGCCTGACAGACGTAACTGTTCTCCCTGGTTACAGCAGCACCCCGTCTGATGGACATCACAGTTCTCCCTGGTCTACAGCAGCACCCCGCCTGGCGGAACGTCACAGTTCTCTCTGATCCAAGCAGCAACCCGCCTGACGGACGTCGCAGTTCTCTCTGAACCAAGCAGCACCCCGCCTGACGGACGTCGCAGTTTTCTCTGATCCAAGCAGCAACCCGCCTATCGGACGTCACACTCTGATCCAAGCCGCACCCCGCCTGACGGACGTCACAGTTCTCCCTGGTCTACAGCAGCACCCCGCTTGACGGACGTCACAGTTCTCCCTGGTCTACAGCAGCACCCCGCTTGACGGACGTCACAGTTCTCCCTGGTCTACAGCAGCACCCCGCTTGACGGACGTCGCAGTTCTCCCTGGTCTACAGCAGCACCCCGCTTGACGGACGTCACAGTTCTCCCTGGTCTACAGCAGCACCCCGCTTGACGGACGTCACAGTTCTCCCTGGTCTACAGCAGCACCCCGCTTGACGGACGTCACAGTTCTCTTTGATCCAAGCAGCACCCCGCCTGGCGGACGTCACAGGTCGTATCTGCTTTCTATCTCGCAATATTAATCATTTTGTCGTGTTTTCTGAGACAGATGTGGCGGGCGGGCTTAACACGGTTACTATTATATACTTTTGCTATTCTATCATTAGTTACACATTTTTTAACGCGTGCGATCTCACGCGCGACATTTACTATAAATTGAAAATCAATTTTAATTTAGGTGTGCGCCGCGGCTTATCGCTCTAACTTACACTAGAAACTGGATAAAACGCTCCTTAAAAGCCGGAACAAAAAAGTTCGCCGTGCAGCGGTGCTACGAGCTACGGCGTAGTGTTGCTACGAGCTACAGCGTAACGTTGCTACGAGCTACGGCGTAGCGTCTCGTCGCAGACACTACGGATCGCGGTAACTTGATAAAATGTTTCATCGAAGTGGTGTGTCGTGTAGATTTACGGTGTATTAATAAAATACACGTAAAATAGTATCTACATAAAGATAGAGTAGATATTTTTGTATTGGATTTCAGAAGCGGAAAGTTGGAGTGTAAATAGATGAAAAAAAACTCAAAAACAAAATATTTTATTTCACATAAACCTACGCTGCCCACACGCCACCGACGGCGTCCCTCCCGCGTTCCGAGTCAGTCGCGCGCCCGTCCCGTCGAGCGCACGTAACGCATTCGCACCGTCCACGGCTCTCGTTCGCTCCCGCCAAAATCTTACTTATGTGAAACTGTAAAGACCATATACTGTTGTTGTGTGTTACATTAAACTGTTTTTCGTGGTTATCATCGTCTTTTACTGGCATTAACACCTTCACGCCGTTACACCGTGTATGTTAACAATGTCAACAGATTTCTTTTAAATTCTTTAATGTTAATACTTGGTATAACTTGTCCTGGCAACTTAATAAATAGTTTTTGAGCCATTGCATAAAAGCTGTTGCTATGAAATTGTGTTTTTGTTGCTAACACCTGCAACTTTTTTGAGTGCCGTTTACTTTCTACAAAGCTATATAAATTCATGTTGTGCTTTATCAAAATACATGCTTCATAAATATAAAGTGACGGTAACGTTAATATTTTTAGCTCATGAAAATGTGGCTTGCATGATTCTGTTTGTTTTATTTTACAAATCGTTCGGATACATTTTTCTGTGCTATAAGTACTTCTTGAATCTTTGGGGCATTTCTCCAGAATATGAGGCCATACCGCAGAGCCGAGGCGACATAGGACATAGCCATGCCATTACTAAGCTTTCCACAAACACTATCAATTTGGGTCCTCCATGTCATGTCATTGTCAATATATATTCCAAGAAATTTTGTAACACTAGCTTCGAGTATTTCATTCCCTCTATAGTTTATTTGAAACTCTGATTGTTCTTTATGTCTTATTTTAAAATTCATAACCTTAGTTTTATTTAGATTTATTTTAAGGTTATTAGCATTTAACCAGTCGACGATAGGAATAAGACTTTTGTTTACATGCTCTTCTATCTCTTTTATGGTGCCACTATCATAAATAACAGTGCTGTCGTCGGCAAATAGTGACATTTGATGTTCGACCACTTGAGGAAAGTTATTAATATAGCAAATAAAGAGTAAGGGTCCTACCACAGAACCCTGCGGCACACCACATGACAGTATTCTAGAGCTAGAGGAGTAAACTTCCTCAGTATTGGTCCTTATATTTACTTTATTGATTTGTGTGATTTGACTTCTATTCTCCAAATAAGATTTTATCAGATTAAGCACGCTACCTCTGATACCATATCTTCCGAGCTTAGTTAATAGCCTGTCATGGTCTACAAAGTCAAACACCCTAGTCATGTCCTTAAACATCGCTATCACTGGTTTTCTGTTAACCATGTTATGATGTATCTTTTCTAAAAAGTTATAAATAGCCATATTAATGGTTCTATTTTTTCTGAAGCCCATTTGTTCCTTGCAAAAAAAATTTTTTTTTTCTAAATAGCTGTTTATGCTGTTATATAAAATCTTCTCAAAATGTTTTGAAAAAATTGGCATCAGTGCAACTGGCCTATAATTAGTAACTTTTGTTTTATGGCCCTTTTTGTGCAATGGCTTTATTACTGATATCTTTAACTTATCGGGAAAAATGCCTTTCTGAATTTATTAGGTCACTTAATATGGGTGCTATAATAAGAGCAACTGATTTGACTACTCCGGTGTTAATATTTATCATAGCCTGTGCTGTTAGTGTTTTTAAGAGTATTTTATTATTGTAATTATGTCTTTTGGTACAGTTGGTGTCATAAACATAGATTTGTGTGATCCTGGCGTGTTAAAAACATTTAAATTCGAGTAGTTATCATTTGGTTGAACTGAGCATACGAAATTATCATTAAATTGTTGTGATATCTCTGTGGGTTCTGTTATATATTTGCCATTTACATTAATTGCACTTATATTACTTTTAGGAATGTTAGGTTTTATATATTTAATAACTTTCCAAGTTGCCTTCGACTTGTTAGTGCTTGTTCCAAAATAAGAATTCTGTGCTTTCTGTGTTAGTTTGATAATGCTTTGATATCTTTTCGAGAAAGTCTTAAATGCCACTTTTGAGTCACTGTCTCGATTCAGTCTATATTTCCGCAAAAGAGATCGTCTAGTTCTACTGCAACGCTTTACTCCGCGTGTGATCCACTTTGGTTTAGTAACTGTAGATATTCTGAGTGTAACAACTGGGAAACAGAGATCATTTATATTAATTTAAATGTCGTAGCTGGTATTCTGATAGGGCCGCTGTGATGTCACGGGCAATTACAGTACGTCACCCTGCTTAGCCAGAATGCGGCCGAACTTGGTCCAAGTAGGTATACCTCCATCCCAGACGGCTACCAGCTTCATGCACCCGAAAAAATAAATATTTATAGGTTTTGGTGAGCCTCTCGTTCAGAAAGAAGCAACGCGGGGGTGCAGATAATCCCAGATCCGCGGCGGTGGCACCGCGCCGAACGCGCGCGCTCTGCAGCAGGTCGTCGCGCAGGCGCGCCGCGTCAGGCGCACAACGATGCGCCGCCCGCGCGCGACAGCCGCTGCTGCTCCTACTGGGCTAGCACCGCCAATCGGACTCGCGCCGCCCACAGAGCTCGTCTGCACCTCCCGTTCGGCACGTAGGCCCACCCGTTGCGCAAACACTATGTCCCGCTCGTCGAGCGTCACCCCAAGCTTTGCCGCCACCAGCCCGACGGTGTGCAACACATTCTCACCCGGAGTCTCCGGGCATAAGGGCAATACTTAATATGAAAGTGACAGATAGTTGCGTTCCCGTGTTTAAGTCCCTCAAACTTTTAACTTTGACAATGAAAAAGTTCGACCCACAAAATGCCGACAAACACCTTAATATCTCCTAAGACATAGAACCTAGCTCCTTAGCTCCAATATTCACGTTTTTAGTTGGTAATATTCTGATGCGCTGTTAAATGTACTTCAATATTGCAGACGGCGTCATTAAGCTAGCCTTTCCCGTTTAGGAGTAATTTGGTGTTAAATCACTGGAACTTTTTCATTGCTCGCGAGTGTATTTTGGAAGTCGCGATTTTTGTTAAAAGTAATATGAACCTTTTCAGTACTGTGTCAGAAACTAGGAAAAGACCTATGAGAAGTCAGTATAGATACTTGCTATATGTTGAGAGTTATAATACTACTTTACTCAAAAAAGTGTTATTACGAGTAATATGGGCCCAATAATCTACAATAAAATACCCAATATCATTAAAAATGACACAACTCGTAACTTTTAAAAATAGACTGACGTCATTATTGATTGAAAAATGTTATTATTCTGTTACCTACTGACTTTTTTTAATGACGCTGACATATGAATGATTAATCTACTATATATAAAAATAAGTCGGGTTTTCCTTCCTGACGCTATAAGTCCAGAACACACGAACCGATTTCCACGGTTTTGCATTCGTTGGAAAGGTCTCGGGCTCCGTGAGGTTTATAGCAAAGAAAATTCAGGAAAAATAGGAGTAGGGTAGGAGTAGGGTAGGAGTAGGGTAGGAGTAGGGTAGGAGTAGGGTAGGAGTAGGGTAGGAGTAGGGTAGGAGTAGGGTAGGAGTAGGGTAGGAGTAGGGTAGGAGTAGGGTAGGAGTAGGGTAGGAGTAGGGTAGGAGTAGGGTAGGAGTAGGGTAGGAGTAGGGTAGGAGTAGGGTAGGAGTAGGGTAGGAGTAGGGTAGGAGTAGGGTAGGAGTAGGGTAGGAGTAGTATAGGACTAGGGTAGAAGTAGGGTAGGAGTAGGGTAGGAGTAGGGTAGGAGTAGTGTAGGAGTAGGGTAGGGGGTAGCACACCACGCGAACGAAGTAGCGCCGGGCAGCTAGAAATAATTTATATGGCAAAACAACGTTTGCCGGGTCAGCTAGTTGAATACTAATTTAATTTTACTTTGACATAATATATCTAATGATTTTTTTTTTCTTTGACAATTTTGATTTATTTTAATTTGTCAGATTTTTTTTTTTTTTACCAACTATATTAAGTAGATTTTAAAGTTATATAAGGTTGTTTCTAAAGCCATTACCTATTCGATTCACTGATGTTTGCATACCTGATATAAGGTAGATTGTACAAGGCTCACTCAGTTATTGTTATAGATCTTATTTTATGTAACTACAATCTTAATAATCTTAAAATTCTTACTTACTTACTTAAAGCGTAGGCCTGTCAACAAGTACCAGGGTACTTAATAAAATAAAAAATACCAGGGAAACCACATGTCCAGAAGGAATGATTGCCAAACTACCTTGTCTTCAACGTAGTCTTTAATCTTATAATATGCTTTTTTGATAAAGACACGTTTGATGAGGGTTTTGAACTTTCCATCGCTAAGTTCTGTAACCGCCTTTGGCAACTTGTTATAAAAGCGGATGCTATTTATAAGAAATGAATTGCTAGTTTTAGTTAATCTAAATTTAGGTATTACAATTTTATTTATACTGCGTGTATTTATATTATGGAAATCGCTTCTTATTTTTAATAGTCCTTAGTTTTTGCGAACATACAAAATACTTTCTTAGATATAAAGAGAAGG
This sequence comes from Apamea crenata, assembly GCA_949629185.1. Taxonomy (NCBI): domain Eukaryota; kingdom Metazoa; phylum Arthropoda; class Insecta; order Lepidoptera; family Noctuidae; genus Apamea; species Apamea crenata. The sequence goes on from OX451356.1 coordinate 207,282, forward strand.
CAGAGTTAGTATATCAATTTCTTTACGGTTATAGATATTTATTTCTCAATAGAATTACAAAATTCACTTATAGAGAAAACAAAAATAAGTTTAGAACAATGAATGAATCAGAATGAATGATTTGATTTTATGTTTTTTGTTTTCTTTTTGATTTGGTTTGATTTGAATTTGCTTATAAGAGACTCGCGAGGACCCATTACATAATGTACTTACGCTCTTTTGTAAAATGAAAATTGAATCTACGTCAGCTGCCGATCCCAGCACCATAACACATAATATTGTGGAAATAAGCAAAGTATAACTACTAACCTAGCTGTGGCTATGTCAGTCAACTGCCTTATTTTTCTTACTGCATAATATGCAGCTGAACTTAATCCATGTGAAAGAGCTCTTATGTGGCGGTGTTCAGATAAGTATCCTCCTTACGGACAAGTAATTACCGGTAGCTGGACAATTATCTTGAATAAGTGTCTAAGTGTGAGCGATGCGGTGACAATGACCATCAAGCGCGTGGCGCTACGTGCTGAGCGCGCTAGAGAGTCGTGAACTGTGCACAGCAAGCTATTTATTGCCCGCTATTTATGAGTGTATTGCCAATAAATGCATTTCAGGGAGACCTCGTACCCGAGCAGCCTGCCAGTGATCAGGTTGTATGTACTCGTGGAGACCAGCTTGCCACTGTCAGACTTGTATTGTGCCCTTTAACAGTACCTCCATAAGTAACGAACATCTTCTATAATACACGTATTACAGGTGCGTGCTATAATACATGCGCCGCTGGCAAGCGGGCACCCGGGTACGCGGTTAACGACTTTTTATTCCACTTTGTTTAGACAATAACGATAAAAGCGGCCGTTTACGTCGCGAGCTTTATGAAATATAAACTGTTGAAATATTTGTTATTTATTCGGCGCTCCACGCCGCTCATAAATTAATTAGTCCGCTGCGCCGCCGCTCCGCGTCTTACTTATTTACGTAGTGGCGCCGCCCGCGAGTCCGCTACAACTTTACAAGTGAGAGTTTACGGCGCTGATTTACGAGCCAATATCTGAGGCCGTGAGGTGGCCCTGCATGCATAAAAAGGTACTTTATCGGTGATATCGTGCCCTTCCCGGGCCTCCATAATGGAGCGAGAGCGTGAGGAGCGGTGACCATGCAATGATGGAGCCGAGAACTGGAGAGGGAGGACGAGTTTTTGCAGCCGGCGACGAAGGCAAAAACGTATCATATGTGTTCTTTGCCTGCCCAGAAGGGGAGAGTGGCAATTAGGTACACACATGGTCAACTTGTAGGGATCAAGAAGCGCCTGCGGACGGTTAAAATAAGATGGCCAAGAGAGCTATGTCCGCAGCCGCCCTACGTTTCGGCCCGTATAACGTATGTTGGAAGGACGATGGGAAGGTTTGGCGGGGCCTCCATATCGCCGATTATTTTCTGGGTAGCACTCTAGTATACATCACGCACCGCGTTCACTGTTCACAACGTGACAGCCAGTCAGTGGTTGTGACGAGCACACAACTGAGCTGGTACTGCGCGCCTGTGTGGCCCTCATTGATGGTGCAGCCGGCTTGCTCGGGGGTTGGCAACTGATTTAATTACGATAATGTCTTGCGTTGACGATGTTATTGCGTCGCCAACCCGCGCCGCCTCTTTATTATCCACAATTATCATAATCTACGCACGTACATTTTTTCCGAGACATTAACTGAAAGTTATTTACTTTTCCAATAACTTATAGACCCGAGTTATTCCTCTTTGTTAGGATAGCATACGGATTATTTTATTTACATATTCTTATGAAAGTGGCATTCATTCGTAAAGGATCGGGTCGAGGGCCGGCAGACGCAGCTTTCAAACCATTGTTGGCACTTCCAGTCTGCAAGTGTCGTCTCTGTGTGAGAGAAACAAGAATGCAAATCGTTAACTAAAATTGAACAATTATATTAATTGGTACTGAAGCAATGTAGGTACTACAATAAATAATGCAGCCGTCGGTTTAACACTCGAAAATTGGACGTGATTAGTGACGCTGTCTTAGTTTGCCTTGCATTGATTGTCGTCATGTGTGAAGGCGTTCAGATGAGCGAATGTATGATAATGATTATAAGAATGAAAGATGTAAAGCCGTGGCTGGGTGGGCACTCGCCAGGTATTCATATTAGTGCGTGTTTGTGGTGGAATCCGGTGCGGCGCAGCAGCTTCCATGTCTAGATTGCGTCGCGTTCGCCGGGAACGTAATAATGTAGCAACTTCTCGAGTGACGTTTCCCAAACAAACGCCTGCTGCACACGAGTGACGTTTCCCAAACAAACGCCTGCTGTACTTATCACATACAACATAGATATTTCAACTATAAACTTTTAATGGTGAACCCTTATTGAGACAGGCCCCTTATTGAGGCAGACAGTTTATTGCGGTTTAAGCCGCAAAAAAGTTTCAATAAAACAAATTAAATTGCGGGTGGTTTTCCTGAATGGTGTGCCCGTCCCCACCGCCCGCACCCCGCGCCTCTCGCCCCTCGCCCCACGGCCAGGTGAGCCGCAAGTAAAGCGATTAACTCAAAGAAAGTTTTAATGCGGCTTTTTTCCGGCAGCAGTGCTCAGTGCTCGGCGTGCTTAGTGGCAGCGGCGCCCGCGCCGCTCGCACTCGGCTCTGATTAATGACACACCGCGCTGCCGCCTTTATGACCTCGTAATCACATAACAAAATAATGGGATTAGCTTGCTTAACTTATGGGCTTATTACACAAAGCTACCTTCTACACTACGAACACTATTTATACTTGATTTATACCAATCATAAGTTCAATGTGTTCCGACGAGTTAACATTCAAAATAAGTACTTAAGCATAATACTTACATATATGTGTTGGTAATTGGTAATAGTAATAGCCCGTATCAGCTACCGTCGTGGCAGCGGACGCAGCGGCGCACTACCCGAGTTCCTCACCCGTGAGACATTATTAATGGCAACTTCAAAGATGGCAAGTTACAGATGCAGCACCATGTAATGTAACTGTGAATTGTCAAGTGTGTTCGGCAAAGTTGTCGCCGCCTGCTGAACGCTTTTAATTGGTCATTAGTTCATTACCATCGGCATCCACAGCGCGCCAACTGTAGCCGCGCCCCCCGCACCCCGCACCCCGCACTCGACTTATTTCCAGATGCAGTTAAACAGACATAACTTATAACTTAACTAGTATCGGTGAAGTTTTTTGATATTAGTTAGTACCTAGTTTGAATTAGTTTCGCAAGCTCCGCAAGAAGCAGTGAAGTGCGCGCCGGAGATGATAAGTTTAGTGGTTCACAAGTATCTATTTAGTATATTTCATACTAGCTTCTGCCCGCGGCTTCGCCCGCGTGGATGTCGGAAGTTATCCCACGGGAACGTGCTACCAGAATAAAAAGTAGGTATGCTTCCCCAGGATGCCATCTATCTCTTTGCCAAATCAGGTTTAGGCGTGAAAATGTAACATACAGTTTCAAGTTCAAATCCTCCCCTGAAAACCGAATTACCCCTTTTTGCCCCGTCAGAGGACAATTTTCGACAACTTTAAATACTTATTATTAATTATTTTCTGTCAAAAGTATCAATACTGAGTTTCGAGTTAATCGGACCGCGCATTCAATTTCTTCCACACAAACTTCAACACCCCTATATCGCCCTTTGAGGGGTAGTTTTGAAAAACTTCTAATGATAAACTTTATTACTTACTTAGGCAAGTATTGTTGCCAAGTTTCAAATTTATTAACTAAATTAATAAGATGTTTCATATAAACTGTATTCCCGCTTTTCACCCCCACAGGGGTGGAATTTAAAAAAATCGTTTGGGGTATATTCATAACTTGCCTCAAAGATTATTTATACCAATTTTCTAATTAATTAAGCCACTTAATTATAATCCTCCCCTGCAAAATTAACTACCCCTTTTCAACCCGTTAGGGGTAGATTTTCGAAAAATCCTGATACATGTTATTCTTTATTTTAGGTCTTAAGTATAAACACTGAGTTACGAGTTAATCGGACCGCGCGTTTAAATTCTTCCACACAAACTTTAACACCCCTATATCCTCTTTGAGGGGTAGTTTTGAAAAACTAATAATGATAAACTTTATTGCTTACTTAGGCGAGTATTCATGCCAATTTTTAAGTTTATTAACTAAATTAATAAGATGTTTCATATAAACTGTATCCCCGCTTTTCACCCCCACAGGGGTGGAATTTTGAAAAATCGTTTGGGATATGTTCATAACTTGACTCAAAGATTATTTATAACAATTTTCGAGTTAATAAAGCCACGCTGTAAAATCCTCCCCTGTAAAATTGACTACCCCTTTTCAGGCCGTCAGGGGTAGATTTTCGAAAAACACTGATACACATTATTCTTTCCTTTCAATTTTAGGTATAAATACTGAGTTTCGATTAAATCGGACCGCGCGCTAAAATTCTTCCATACAAACTTTGAAACCCCCCAATCCCCTTTTAGGGGGTAGTTTATAAAAATAAAAAATGCCCAACTTCATAATTTACTTAGATAAGTATTCGTGCCAAGTTTCAAGTTTATTAACTCAAGGAATAAGATTTTTCATACAAACAAAATCCCCCCATTTCACCCTCTTAGGGGTGGAATTTCGAAAAACCCCTTCTTATTGGATACCTACTCTTCACGAAGAATACACCCTCCAAATTTCATGTCTCTAGGACCAGCGGTTTAGGCTGTGCGTTGATGTCTCAGTCAGTCAGTCAGGACTTTGAATTTTATATATATAGATTTATTACCTGGATTGCCGGTGTCATCGGCACAGAAATATAAAAAAAGTTGGCAAAACTCGAATCGGAATCGAACCCGCGACTCGCAGCGCAGCAGTCAATCGCTTAACCACTGCGCCAACCGTGCCGTCACAAATGTCTCAGAACAAATCATTTTTTATTTTTCCTAAGTGGACGGTATCATAAAACAATTGTGTCACTAAGTGTAATATTGCAAAGTTGTAATTTACATAATCGTTTAAAAAAAAAACAAAATTCTGTAATGAATTAGTAAATATCTGGAAACATCATACTTTTATAACCCAAACCACAACCAACAATATAGGGGATCTGGCGTTAATGGTCACTGTTCTAACCTAACCTAACCGCTAACATTCAATAACAGTAGTAAATATCAGGAAACATCATACCTAATAATTGTATGCTTAAATACTATTATGCTTATGGCCATTAGACTTAATAACATTATGCGAATTAAATTTATGCCAAAACAAATTAGCCTTCAAGATAATTATGCCAAAATAAACTTTATGCCAAAAAAAATGCCAAAGTAGGTATTATGGCAAAACAAATTATACCAAAATCGTTATGCCAAAGTATATATTAGGACGAAAGAATATTATGCGAAAAGAAAGGATCCCATTTTTTTAACACTCTTTAATTTATTAGTTTCACTTGTAACTAACTAACAATGTAACAAAATCTTTGAAGTCAATTTTAACCTACTTCTATTTGTCATATCGAAATGAAACGTTGTATGTACATGTAGTTTGGAAGCTTATTATCTTGGAGCTGATCTGATGATGGATCCAGTAAGTGGATAGTGGATCTCTTCAGTGGCTACTACTAATCCCTTCGTGTTTTACGCTCATATGATTTGTTTTGAGGAGTCCAATAGATTGCAGTTGGTGTCGAGGGTCTGATAATGGAGCCAGGAGGTGGATAGTGGAACCCTTTAGGGGCTACTTGTAAACCCCTCGAGTTTGCTAGTAGCCCCTAATCGTCATAACTGTGTTGACCTTATACTTATTAACTTAATCTATAGGTATATATAAAATTCAAAGTCCTGACTGACTGACTGAGACATCAACGGACAGCCTAAACCGCTGGTCCTAGAGATATGAAATTTGGAGGGTGTATTCTTCGTGAAGAGTAGGTATCCACTAAGAAGGGGTTTTTCGAAATTCCACCCCTAAGAGGGTGAAATGAGGGGATTTTGTTTGTATGAAAAATCTTATTCCTTGAGTTAATAAACTTGAGACTTGGCACGAATACTTATCTAAGTAAATTATGAAGTTGGGCATTTTTTGTTTTTATAAACTACCCCCTAAAAGGGGATTGGGGGGTTTCAAAGTTTGTATGGAAGAATTTTAGCGCGCGGTCCGATTTAATCGAAACTCAGTATTTATACCTAAAATTGAAAGGAAAGAATAATGTGTATCAGTGTTTTTCGAAAATCTACCCCTGACGGCCTGAAAAGGGGTAGTCAATTTTACAGGGGAGGATTTTACAGCGTGGCTTTATTAACTCGAAAATTGTTATAAATAATCTTTGAGTCAAGTTATGAACATATCCCAAACGATTTTTCAAAATTCCACCCCTGTGGGGGTGAAAAGCGGGGATACAGTTTATATGAAACATCTTATTAATTTAGTTAATAAACTTAAAAATTGGCATGAATACTCGCCTAAGTAAGCAATAAAGTTTATCATTATTAGTTTTTCAAAACTACCCCTCAAAGGGGATATAGGGGTGTTAAAGTTTGTGTGGAAGAATTTGAACGCGCGGTCCGATTAACTCGTAACTCAGTGTTTATACTTAAGACCTAAAATAAAGAATAACATGTATCAGGATTTTTCGAAAATCTACCCCTAACGGGTTGAAAAGGGGTAGTTAATTTTGCAGGGGAGGATTATAATTAAGTGGCTTAATTAATTAGAAAAATGGTATAAATAATCTTTGAGGCAAGTTATGAATATACCCCAAACGATTTTTTTAAATTCCACCCCTGTGAGGGTGAAAAGCGGGAATACAGTTTATATGAAACATCTTATTATTTTAGTTAATAAATTTGAAACTTGGCAACAATACTTGCCTAAGTAAGTAATAAAGTTTATCATTAGAAGTTTTTCAAAACTACCCCTCAAAGGGCGATATAGGGGTGTTGAAGTTTGTGTGGAAGAAATTGAATGCGCGTTCCGATTAACTCGAAACTCAGTATTGATACTTTTGACAGAAAATAATTAATAATAAGTATTTAAAGTTGTCGAAAATTGTCCTCTGACGGGGCAAAAAGGGGTAATTCGGTTTTCAGGGGAGGATTTGAACTTGAAACTGTATGTTACATTTTCACGCCTAAACCTGATTTGGCAAAGAGATAGATGGCATCCTGGGGAAGCATACCTACTTTTTATTCTGGTAGCACGTTCCCGTGGGATAACTTCCGACATCCACGCGGGCGAAGCTGCGGGCAGAAGCTAGTGAAGAATATAATAGACGCAAAAGTTAAAAATAAAAATATACTTACCTATAGTTAAAAAAAAAAAACACACTTTTATCTTTCAAACTACATATTTTTATTTTCATACAATGCAATACAATGAGGGGCTTGTGGCTAAGTAATAACAGCCGCACGGGTCGATCGATCAGGTTAAGCTACGCTTGCCACGGTTGGTCCGTGGATGGGTGACCATTTTCACATACCAAGTCCCCTCCGTGCCTCGGAAAGCACGTTAAGCCGTTGGTCCCGGCTGTCATTCGTGGATCTTTGACAGTCGTTACGGGTCGTCAGTAGCCCGAAAGTCTGACAACCAGTCTTACCAAGGGGTATCGTATTACCCAGTAACTGGGTTGTGGAGGTCAGACAGGCAGTCGCTTCATGTAAAATACTGGTATTCAGCTGCATCCGGTTAGACTGGAAGCCGACCCCAACATAGTTGGGAAAAGGCTAGGCAGATGATACAATGCAATACAATACAATCAAAAATTATTTCGTCGGCGCGGCGCTACGTACGTTACAGCTACGAGTATATACTTAAGAAAGAAAACGGTTCTATTGAGATAACGGAGCCGGAGTGGCAGCTGGCACACTCTGTTACAGTGCCGCGACACAACGAGCTGGGGCAAGTGTAAATATTTCATTAGGTGTCCGCGGCACGCACGGCACCGCACGGTCTCGGGCCGCGGCTGAAAGTATTCGTCGGGAAGTTAGCAACTCAAGTGAAAAGTGTAAGAGCGCCAAGTAGTACGTGATTAAAATTTAAACAAGGCCCGTCGGCCGCCGCGCGCTACACAAACACGAACATGCTATATTGTTTGTTGTTTATAATTGCCCGGTGTAAATACACGCCCACACCGAGAGCTATTGTTCCTACGAACACGTTAGTGGAGCGCTCGTGTTTACATTACATTCATTGTTGATGTGATTCGGTAAGATTCCTAATTATGAACCATTAATTAAACGATACAAGACGTGTTAGTCAATATTAATGAACAGACACTTTGGCGCGTATTCCGAGAGTAATTACAAGGGTATAGGCTGTCAATGGCTCTGCTCGTTATCGGTGCGGTGCGGCGCGGCGCGACCTCGCGCCACCCGATAGCGTTGCGCAGAGACGGGCGTGATTGTTCCTTAGCCTCACATCGTGCGCTCTGAGGAAGCCGCTTTGAGTAGCGAACAATATTATCTGCTCTGTTTTGTCACGTAACCTCACGTTCTACAGATAACGTATCCGGAATAATTATAGTATCAAGTTTTAAAGGACTACTCGACTGTCAATATTTTGAAATATGAAAATAGCAATATTTTGGTAGAATTTTTAACATCGTCTGAGACAGGTGTTCGTGTATCATTTTTATGGATGGACCTTCATGGCATTTTCTTTGAAGCCTGTAACCTCTTATGAAGACAAGCTGCGATGACGCGAACGCATCTCGCGTCATCATCAGCACCATTTTATTGAAACAAGTCAACTGCTCGACATAAATAGGTCTCTAAAACAAAATCACAACGCGTGTCCCGTATATAGGTACATAGAATAGAACAGTCTTGCAACTTTTACCAAGCCACCGACAACACAATAATTGTGTCCATTTTTATTTTGGCAATTGCGTATGACATGATGTGAAATAAATCCTGCGATTTAGTGACTTGTTCGGACATAACACTGGTTGGTAATGCGCGCTTGCGCACGAACTACCTATTGTAAGATCGCCGTACCCTCTTGTAGGACAATCTTACCTTATCTATTTTACTTTATTTAAATTTTGTCGACCATAAAGATTATCAGATACCTATATAAATGTAGGTATGAAATAAATATAACAAACTTGGTTTCACAAGATTATATTTTATTAAATTATGAAATTAAAACAGTAACAAAATCACAACAACAATCATTGTTGCATAAAATGAACAATAAATCATAGTAGGCACTTACGTTTTAAGTTTAGACCTCGAGGTGCGCACTCTACGATCACTCGAACTCAACTGCCCCGTTTGCCAGCAGTAGAAGTCGCGAGCGGCGCCAGGGCTTCGCCCCCAGGCCGCAGATAACTATACGGTGGCCCGCTACTACGGGCCCTCACTATGTTGGCGACAATGGCCCCTGGTAGTATTTGACGCGCGTGAGTTGCGCGCGTCTATGTGAGTGATTGCTATTTGTATGTGCTGTGCTGTAGGCGCGTCACGACGCCGACTCACAGCGTCGCTTTCTTCACGACACCTCGGCGGTCTGTCCCCGCCAGGTGAGACCCCCAGTTGCCTGGAGGAGGCCCGGCGGGGGACGACCAGCGACGAAGGTGCCGACTCGACGCTCCTACAGAGTAAAGGTGTTTTGCTCCCGCCCGTCCCGTTTCCAGAGCCAGCCGGTTACGTTCCGGGCTAAGGAGCAGTCATGTGTGTGTGAGCGGTATTGTATTGTGTAACACCGCTCAGTGTCTACGTGTGTCGCGGCCCGCGCTGCGCCCACACGTGTGAGTTTAGGCGTCTGTGTAGTAGTGGGTGTCTGTATTCGTCGCGTAACGTGCCTATATTAACTTAGCACACGCTACGCAGCGAATGTATGTAGTGTGTGTGGAGTAATTTTTTGTTTCAAGTGAGCTGCGTGTAACCTGGGTGCAGCTCACTTGAGGCATCAATCCGGTGCGATGGGGTCGTCATCCGCTACCAGGTCGCGGGGCAAGGGTATCGTGTCAGGGGGGCGCGCGTGCCAGGGCGCAATGTGCTTGACGTGGGGCCAAGCTGAGGCGTCGGCACGCGCGAACATATAGCTTTCGCGAGATGCCGCACAAACTCATCCAGGCTATCGATCCCGAGATCCCTCCGGATGACGTCGTTCCTCACTGCCCGTTTGCTTGTGCTACAACCGTTTTTATACGCCTACTCTAATAACACAACACGTGCGTTTGCAGTTGCAGACGCACGTTTCGTTTTACGGTGAGCACAAACATAAGTACCAGGTTTTTACATTTATTCATTTTAGCTATTTATATTTAACTAGCTTCTGCCCGCGGCTTCGCCCGCGTGGATGTCGGAAGTTATCCCACGGGAACGTGCTACCAGGATAAAAAGTATGAGCAGAAGTTCAGTGGTCTAAGCGTGAAAATGTAACATACAGTTTCAAGTTCAAATCCTCCCCTAAAAACCGAACTAGCCCTTTTTGCCCCGTCAGGGGTCAATTTTCGACAACTTTACATACTTATTATTAATTATTTTCTGTCGTAAGTATCATTACTGAGTTTCGAGTTAATCGGACCGCGCATTCAATTTCTTCCACACAAACTTCAACACCCCTATATCCCCCTTTGAGGGGTAGTTTGAAAAACTTAAAATGATAAACTATATTACTTACTTAGGCAAGTATTGTTGCCAAGTTTCAAGTTTATTAAATAAATTAATAAGATTTTTCATATAAACTGTATCCCCCCCCGCTTTTCACCCCACAGGGGTGGAATTTAAAAAAAATTCATAACTTGACTCAAAGATTATTTATACCAATTTTATAATTAATCAAGCCACTTATTATAATCCTCCCCTGTAAAATTAACTACCCCTTTTCACCCCGTTAGGGGTAGATTTTCGAAAAACCCTCATACGTGTTATTATTTATTTGTAGTCTTAAGTACACACACAGTACACTGAGTTTCGAGTTAATCGGACCGCGCGTTCAAATTCTTCCACACAAACATTAACACCCCTATATCCCCTTTGAGGGGTAGTTTTGAAAAAATAATAATGATAAACTTTATTGCTTACTTAGGCGAGTATTGATGCCAATTTTCAAGATTATTAACCTAACGAATAAGATTTTTTATATAAACTGTATCCCCGCTTTTCACCCCCACAGGGGTAGAATTTGGAAAAATAATTTCATCAACTTGACTCAAAGATTATTTATACCAATTTTCGAGTTAATCCAGCCAGCTGTAAAATCCTCCCCTGTAAAATTGACTACCCCTTTTCAGGCCGTCAGGGCTGGATTTTCGAAAAACCCTGATACACATTATTCTTTCCTTTCAATTTTAGGTATAAATACTGAGTTTCGATTAAATTGGACTGCGCGCTAAAATTCTTCCATACAAACTTTTAAACCCCCCAATCCCCTTTTGGGGTGTAGTTTATAAAAACAAAAAATTCCTAATTTCATAATTTACTTAGATAAGTATTCGTGCCAAGTTTCAAGTGTATTAACTCAAGGAATAAGATTTTTCATACAAACAAAATCCCCCCATTTTACCCTCTTAGGGGTAGAATTTCAACAAACCACGGCTACTGAGCCCCCCCGCCTCGACAATGCGGGAACCCACCGGGGGGGACGTGCAATAACTTACTTAACATGTGCCAAGTTGGAGTAGTCAGTGGGCATGTGGTAGGTGTCACTAGATATTACATTACTCGACCAGTCTGTCAGAATGACGGGGTGCTTTACAAGTTTACAACGTTACTGACCATTTATTTACTTTTATTGCTTTTCCCATTTTGAGAGCACATTAAAAGTTTGAAAAGTTCCGTCGGAGCGCGGTGCTGACGTTTTCATGAAGAGCCACTCTGCTCGCCCACTCGCCCATCTACTCGACCATCCACCTCTGACGCTTTGTGAACGGATTGGGTTTATGATTGAATACTATCGAGTGAACGGCTTTCAGACTTAGGTATAGTATAAAGTATTTAAAATATAAGCAAGTAGTAAATAGTAACATAACATCACGTCTGTATTTTCGATTAAATACATCAACATCGAGTCAATGTGCACGCTTACACAGTGCATGTAGTATGCGCAGGCCTAAATACGCGATACAGCGCACGGGATCTAAATTAATTCCCCGGATATTAATGAAATATGGATAACCGTGAAAACAATAAAACAATGCCGGAGTGCAGCGGTCGCTGGCCGCGCCCGCCGCGCGCCACTATTGAAATGACAACGATGCTGCACACACGCACACACACACCCCCACGACACAGGAGAAATTCCTAGTGTGGGGCAACGTTTAAAAAAAAAAATATTATAAGTAGGTATAGTGTTTATAGGAAAAATGATATCAATCAATGTGGGCGAAATTACCAACCCATGGTTGTCACTAAATCGTTGTAGTCTTATCTTAAAGTTGGGACTGTGTCTGTGTACGAATAAAATTGTGGATAAAACTTTTCATGAGAAATAATGAGATCAGCGCCTAACGGTAACGGAATGGAGGAATGAATGAAAATAACTGTGAGTATGCATTATGCTACACGGTTTTCACGGAAAGTTTATACAAAGGTGTACAATTTAAGACAGTGCTAGTCGGACTCGCGCACCAAAGTTTCCGTACTTTGTAGGTATGTAAATAGTTTATCACGGGATTCGTGATGATAGATCATGACATAAATTTTGTAAATGTAAGATCCATGGATCCGTTTTTTATGATATTTTAATGTTGACTTGAAAGAGCATGGCAGTTGAGAATATGTCATGCTCACTTAAATGTCTCACTGATGGTGGCGCGTGTGTTGGATCATTCGGTTCCCTACAAAATGGTTGAGCTGGGTGGTGCTGATCCACGCGTCATGTTCGTGAACTGGCGCCGTTGGTTGAGACTGGTCATCTCTTAACTGCCAGGGCTTATTTTTTTAATGTCATATTTTAAATTGTTTCTTTTTTACATTGTTCTCACATATAGAAGCAATAAGAATAATGTACCCAGGACTTTGTAATAATATCCTGATTTAAAAGAGTGTCCGTGGAGTTTCTTGCCCGTTCTTCTCCATAAAGATCTACGTTTTTGGAATGGGCGACTAGCTTCAATTTTCTGACTAACTGACCGACTATTTAATTTTGACAATTCAAAAGTGCCTGTAAATGATTTAATTGAAATAAATGATTTAATTGAAATAAATTATTTGAGTTTGAGTTTTGACAAATACCGGAAAATAAAAATGCCGTAAATTAACAAAGATAATATACATATATTTATACATTGATTTAAAGAAAAATCTATGTAGGTACTATATAATAATAAGTACATACAGTATGTTAACTAACAGAGGGCGTTCCCGTTAACCCGCAATAGTATAGCATCCATACATGCTAAAAAAAAAAATACCATTCGAAAAGAAAATGTTTTATATTTTTTAATATTAAAATATTCACAAAAAAATGTTAAATTGATACGTAAAAGAAACACTCTGTGAACGCGTACTTGAAGGACGGCAACGTCGCAATTTATTTATGAATGACGGGCCGCGTGTGCGGCGATCTAATTGGGGTTTCGAGATTATTGTCAAAAAATTATTTTTTTGATTTCGGATTATTTTATGCTAATTTTTCTATGCTGATATTTTTATTTTAATCTATTAATGATATAGATTAGCGAGTTTAAGGGAACGCCCTCTGTTATATGTATAACAATACTGTATAACAGTGTAAGCATACACAAAATATAAAAACGTTTAAAAAAAATGAAAATAGCTTTGCAGGGCTTAACTTCCTTGCTTCGCTGAAGAGGTAAAACTCCGAAGTCCCCTGGCTGCGCTACGGAGAGCTAGAATCCTTCGTCACGCTCGGGACTCGATATAGCGCCCGTGACATTAGACACTGCTTTATCCCCTTATTGAATAATCTAGTATTACACCCACTACACCCTTTGTTCCAGCAAAGAGGCACTGGCGGCGTCCTGCCGCGTCACGACACGTCGCGCTAATGCGATTGTCGTGTCGTGCCGCGCTGCGCCCGCACCGCACTCAAACGCTTTATAAACACATTTACTGTGCACGCAAGTGCAGTTCACTCACACAAGCGACACCTAACCGACGACTCATTTGTTTAAACCAGAAAGCCTTACAACATTTTACGAAGAAACATTTTAGAGAAAAATGTTGCTGAACGTAATACTCGAATATGAAATTGTGGCGGTGGCGTGTTGCGTGAGTTGCGTCAGGTACCTGCCACATTAGTGATATAATCTTTTGCTACAACAGATGCATTCCGCATACACGATTTAAACAAGGAGGCTACCATGACAACGTGACGCCATTGCCGTACAAAATAATAACTCATAAAACCGTCCCCTAAGAAGGGACCCACTTACGTGTTCGTGAAAATACTTAAGTCGAGTAGTGAAAATATGTGCGTATAACGAGTACAAATATGCTTTCAAACGCGAAAGCGTGAAGTTGTTATAAAAAGCGGATGCTATTTATAAGAAATGACTTGCTAGTTTTAGTTAATCTAAGGTTTAGGTATATATCACAATTTCATTTTTATTACGTGTATACCTATTTATATTATGGAAATCGCTTCTTATTTTGGAAAGTCCTAAGTTTTTGCTAACATACAAATACTTTGTAAAATGTAAAGAGAAGGCAGAGTTAGTTTATCAATTTCTTTGAATTTGTTTCGGAATTGGTTACATACAAATGTATGTTTGAGGAAAAGTAAAATCCCTCAGAAACACGACACTCATACAACACACAGCGCGCCCCACTCCGACTCACTTCTCCCCACTACGACGCACTGCTCCACACGCACAAGCTTCGCAGACGTGGCAAACTTGCATTCAATAAACTTTACTTCTATCTAGTCGAACAAAAATATGAAACTAACATGTTACCTTTAGAAGGAAAAACAAAATTGAATTGGCAGTCAGACTCTCGCGCTTTCAAGTCCTCATCGAAGTTTGTTTATTCACCAATCGTTCACACGCCGCTGAACGCCCCAAGGAGCAGCTCTTAACTGTAAGCCACTTTAATAAAACTGTCCATTTGCTTTTAGGTGCAAATTTCCCTTCGTAGACGCCGCGCGCCGTGACGCGCGACACGCCAACACGACGCTAATACGACAGGCCGACGCTCGCGACTTAGCCGACTGTTCACGAAACATGCGATAATGAGTAAGGTCACTCAAACAATCTATTAACCAGGCTGAATGCTTGTATGTACACATTGCTAATCCTGTTCAAAAAACTTCCCTGGCCTGCTTGCTTATCAAATTAAATAATAATGTAAGGCGATGATTTTTCCACGAAAGGTTACGCTTTGTAATCCCGTCACATCAGTCAGCTGTGTATGGGATACATATTGTGCTGCATGTGGCAGGTAGCAGGAAGCCCACCTTCACACCGTCTTAAAAATATCGCGGCGGGATTTTAGCGCGCACTGGTTTTACAACTCTCGGTGTTGAACCGAGCATTGAGAATCCAACAGAGTGCATCCCAGCGCATCAAAAAAACACACTGTTGTATTTTCAACTCTCGGCGCTAAGAAGTGCTATGAAAATCCATTGCGTGAAAAAAAATCGCCGCAAGAAAAACGCGCCCGTGCGAACCTGGTTTAAAGTTAGCGTTGTTTATGTGAAAGGATCAGCCAGCTGCTGGTGGCAGGTATTGGTAACCTGGGCACGATGGGCTTGGTGGGCACGGTGGGCATGGTGGGCACGGTGGGCTCGGTGGGCACGGTGGGCACAGTCGACACAATGAACACACGCGGCGCTTGTCTTGCACGCTAATGCTGGCGGTGCCATATCAAGTTTCACATTGCCAACACAAGTGCCATTATCAGATATGTGTTTAAAGATCCCGCTTAGAGTCACCCCAAAATTGCATCCATGGATTCGTCTCCATAACGATGCCGTAAGCTCCCGAAAGGTGTTACATTAATGTGATTTTCATCTACTAGCGTTATCATTCTGTCTTGTTCTGTTTGCAGACGAACAATGCATCGTCGTCTGTTTGACGACTATTTTATCTGAAAATTAAACGAAAAAAAAACTTTTGTAAAAACAAGCTTTTATTACTTGCCTGCCTGCCTGCCAGGGTAGCGGGATAGTCCTTTGGAGGCATGAGGAACAGGGTGTAAGTTCACTCATCCTCCATTGAAAAGGGAGGATCCTCCGACCAGACGGGTATTATGTCTGGCGGGCAATTGCCCAACGATTGATATTGGGAAATTGTATCTATGCTAATTGCACGGTAAACTCTGCTTGCGAGATGCAGGATTTGCGTGACGTCAGTATGACGCGTCGTTCGCATGTGGCGTTGTAGATACCGCTACATCACTCCCCTCCGGAGACCGGAGGTCGATAGTTGGTTGAGTCTTGTATCTTGCGATGCTTGCCAGGCCAGCTGAGGTTCCAGTGAGTCGGAACCGGTTGCCGCATAGTTCACGGTGAGTCGGAACGTTCTGTCTGCGGAGATGCCCCAGTGAGTCGGGGTGGCGCATAGTTCGCGGTGAGTCGGAACTGTCTGCGAAGATGTCCCCAGTGAGTCGGGGTGGATGGCGCTGCGTTATACTCCAGTGCGTCGGATGTCGTACAGCGCCGGGTTGAAGCTGGCTGCTGCGTCGACCAGGAGAGGGTGCTCTGCTTGTTGACCGGCCGAAAGTCCAGTGTGCTGTGCCGAGGTTGCTGATGAGGCTGAGGGTGATGACCAGGTATGCGCGGTCGCTGCATGCTGGTGGTCAGGATACCCGTTGAAGCCGTGGATGCTGGCTGGCTGGGTGACTCGCCGCTAAAGCTTGCGGGAGTGATGATGATGACGTCACGCTGAAGTATTTGCAGGAAGGCTGCGCTGACGTTCATGTTCGGGGTCACCAGTTTGGAGGGGTGAGGAACAGGGTGTAAAGTTCACTCAACCTCCATAGAAAAGGGAGGGTCCTCCAACCAGACGGGTGTTGTGTCTGGCGGGCAATTGCCCAACGATTGATATTGGGAAATTGTATCTATGCTAATTGCACGGTAAACTCTGCTTGCGAGATGCAGGATTGGCGTGACGTCAGTATGACGCGTTGTTCGCATGTGGCGTTGTAGATACCGCTACAGTCCGAAAGGGTTACCGCTGCCCTGGAACAGAAAGGCCTAAGGAAGGAACACGTCGGATGGGTTTTAGTGAGTAAGAGTCTGACACTCCCTTCCGCTCCACCCAAAGCGGGAGGGGTCATTTGATGATTTCCCATCCAAAAAAAAAAAAAAAAAAGGGTACTCGATATACAAGTGCAGAGCCCTCAGGATGCAAAACACAACTAAACTAAAAGTTTTTAAAAGGGTATAGGGTTATACTGACTTTCAAAAAATGCGGTGCACACATCGGGAGTCCATTCCCCGCGCCATAGCGTAATGATCGAGTACCCTGAGGGCTCTACCTCATGTCGTGTCGCACCCAGAGGGCTCTGCGAAAGTAAAGGACTGATACTCCTTTGTAGTAAATATCGAGCACCCTGAGGGCTCTGCTATATGGACATACCGCGGTCACTGTCGCGCACCCTGAGGGCTCTGCGAAATAGAAGGATTGCATGAATTGCTTCCTTCTAGAAACAAGGGCATCCTGAGGGCACTGCCGAATTTTGTTTATTATCGATCTCAAGAACAAAAAAATTGGATCAATTTGTCCTTTCTGGATATTCCAGAGGGCTCTGTCAAAAAGTTTCGAAAGTAATTGAGTTGCTCTATTACTTTCGGCTTCCTTATTATTAACTGTGAATTAATGCAAACAATGTGAACTTTCAGATGATGAAGACGAGGAAGGTGGAGATTCTGCTCTGAATCAATCATGTGGTGGCAAACGTGAAGTGGTTGAAGTAGACGTACATGTTCCTGCATCACCAACCAACGGAAATGAAGATCTGCAGCAGCACTCACTTCTCCACACTCATGACTCCGCGGGCGAGGACGCACCGCCGTCAGGAGAGGCCGAATTATGAATGAATGAATGAATGAAAGGCACCGATCCCAGCATGGTTAAACCAGACTCGATTAATCGAATGAACCCCAAGATTCGCACTAGCTCCTGAAGCCTCATGTTCATGGTGCTACAGCGACCATTGCATATCAAGGAGTAGACCGGGGGGCGCGGTAATTGTAAGGAAGACGTGCCCGTAGGAAAGGGAAGGATTTAAGAGCCTACCGGATATGCATCCTAGAGTAAGCATTGGACTAGGGATAAAAATCCTTACCTTTGGGCGGAGCTTGCTGACGTCACAGCCGAGTGGTGGAGAGTGAGCGCGGCGCGGCGGGGCGTGCGCAGCGTAAAAGGACGTGCACGTCAGTTGGAGGGCCCTTTTTGCTTCGACCCCAGAGACGGACGGACGTTGTATTATCGCGTGTCGAATTTCTTATTTAGTATTTAAGAACCCCTTTTGTTATTTGCTGTAATTATTTTTCTTAAATTATCAAATTTGTGATTATATTATTTGTAGCCTTTTGTTGTTTCTTTTTTTTTTAATAAATTATTTTTGAGATTTATTATTATATATTATTACTAGCTTCTGCCCGCGGCTTCGCCCGCGTGGATGTCGGAAGTTATCCCACGAGAACGTGCTACCAGGATAAAAAGTATGTGCTTCCCCAGGATGCCATCTATCTCTTTGCCAAATCAGAAGTTCAGTGGTGTAGGCGTGAAAATGTAACATACAGTTTCAAGTTCAAATCCTCCCCTAAAAACCGAATTATTCCTTTTTGCCCCGTCAGGGGTCAATTTTCGACAACTTTACATACTTATTATTAATTATATTCTGTCGAAAGTATCAATACTGAGTTTCGAGTTAATCGGACCGCGCGTTCAAATTCTTCCACACAAACTTTAACACCCCTATATCCCCTTTTAGGGGTAGTTTTGAAAAACTAATAATGATCAACTTTATTGCTTACTTAGGCGAGCATTCATGCCAATTTTCAAGATTATTAACCTAACGAATAAGATTTTTCATATAAACTTTATCCCCGCTTTTCACCCCCACAGGGGTGGAATTTTGAAAAATCATTTGGGGTGTGTTCATAACTTGACTCGAAGATTATTTATACCAATTTTCGAGTTAATCAAACTACGCTGTAAAATCCTCCCCTGTAAAATTAACTACCCCTTTTCACCCTGTTAGGGGTAGATTTTCGAAAAACCCTCATACGTGTTATTATATTTTTAGTCTTAAGTATAATAACTTGAGTTTCGAGTTAATCGGACCCCCTATATCCCCTTTGAGGGGTAGTTTTGAAAAACTAATAATGATAAACTTTATTGCTTACTTAGGCGAGTATTCATGCCAATTTTGAAGATTATTAACCTAACGAATAAGATTTTTCATATAAACTGTATCCCCGCTTTTCACCCCCCAGGGGTGGAACTTTGAAAAATCATTTGGGATTTGTTCATAACTTGACTCGAAGATTATTTATACCAATTTTCGAGTTAATCAAGCCACGCTGTAAAATCCTCCCCTGTAAAATTAACTACCCCTTTTCACCCTGTTGATTTCCCATCCTATCGGACCGCGCGTTCAAATTCTTCCACACAAACTTTAACACCCCTATAATAATAATAATAATAATAATATTTTTATTTTCTCTCAAAAAGGTACAGATATTGGTTCACGTCATATTAAGTCAAGTCAAATTAAATTTGTAACCTTTGTGAGAGCTGGAGTCTATAGTGGGTTCGGGACCTGTATGACAGATCTCCAGGCTCTCACCCTCTTAAGCAATACTATTAAGTAAGTACTAATTTGAACACATAAAGGCAAAATCTGCGAGTGTGTAGTGAATGGTGTGTCTAAGAGTGTGTAGATTATGGTGTGTGTTGTGTGTATGTGTGTGTGTTGTGTGTGTGTGTGAAGTATATTTGTAAGAGTGAGAGTACGTGTGTGTCTTAAAATGTGGTTTACAAATTTACTATCGAATTTATTTTAAAACAGCTAAAATATTTTCCGTCTCAGAATAATCTAAATCAAGAAGCCAATTTATTATTTTTGCTTTACATTTGGATTTGCATAAGGGGTATATGTTTAAAATTTTGTTAGTGTTGTTATACACATGACTGCTAAGGAAATGGAAGAAGCGTTGGGCCAAAGCAAAATTTGTACGAATAGAGGGACAGACCGAATGCTTACGTCGTTGGGAGATCAAAGAAGGATCGTAGGGAGTGTGGCCGTGGGTTGTCATTAAGAGATTAAGTATATATAATTTACGGACAGTCAGAACCTTACAAGTTTTGTAAAGGTCTGTGGTAGGAAAGCGATAGGGTAACTTCCAGCCAACTTTCAACAGTGCCCTTTGCGCGCGTTCTATTTTCAACATGTGGGACCTTCCTGAACCACCCCAAGTAACTATACAATATTGGATGAGGGATTGGCAGAGAGCCAGATACACCAGTTCTGGAGGTTCTTAAAAACATAAATTAACCTGCGCAACCGTGTAGTAAGTGTATCAATGTGAGTACCGAATGTTAGACAGTCGTCTATCTGCACTCCTAGATACTTAATGCAGCTTACGCGATTTAAGTGGGGGCAATCGCAGCCTATATTGTGAGTTGAAATACAGGAGTGAGCGATTAAAGCAAGAGAAGAGGAGGAAGGCTTTCCAGCGGCTGAAAACGAGAAGGTAAGGTAATTCGTTTTATCAACGTTCAGAGTGAGCTGGCTCTGTGCCAACCAGCTGGTGACAAAGGCAAGTCCAGACTGTGCATATTGAAACACCTATATCCCCTTTGAGGGGTAGTTTTTAAAAACTAATAATGGTAAAGGAGATGGCTAAATTGAAGTATGGACGAATTTCCAGCAATGTCTAGACATGGTACCTAGCAATATGTAATGCTGAATATTAGTATTTCATACAAAAAAAGTTTCAGGCACTTTTTATATCTTTTTAATCCTGAAAATGAAATCGTGTAACTCCTACGTCAATAGGCATAAAAAACTGCAAATAAATTACATTGCTATGAACTTTTACCTAGGTGTTACCCAAACAACACTAGATTTTTGTCCAAAACCAAATCCCTATAGTAAATGTACTCGAGAGATGGGTTCTGGACGCTGAATGGGGCAACGCGCGCAAGAAAACACTCAGGCGGCAGGATTTTTCTGACTTGATTTACATTGGTCAATACAATCTACACGAATGTATAGCTAAACCTTCCGGAAGTGACAACCCCATCAAAATATGTTTGTTGAAACATCCGTACAGACAGACAGACAAACGCGCCAGGAGGACTTAGTTTAATTAGTATGTGGTGATTGTTAAATCCTGCCTAAACTAGATAACGAATACAGTGAGTAACCAAGGACTTTAAAAGATCATCATCATTCTCCTGCCCTAATCCCAATTTATTTGTGGTCGGCGCAACATGTCTTTTTCTTCCATACTCCTCTATTAGCCGCCATCTCGGTAGTCACCCCCTTTCTAACCATATCATCATTCACACAGTCCATCCATCGTTTCGTTGGTCGTCCCCTACTCTTATAGCCATCGACATTCATACTCAAAACTACTTTAAAAGATAATGAAATAAAACAACAAAAATGCGATTAATTTATTTCTTCTGTGAATCTTATAAGAACATTATATAAAAAAGTTAGTTTAGGTTATCTATCTGTCTGATCAAATCATTCTGATTGGATGTTGCCCAATAACACAACCAGAGAGAGAGAGGTCAGGGACAGTAGTCCTGACGATTTGTAGGCCGAGAAACTGAATATCTGAAGAGGAAGATGATAAATGCTACCGGACGGGTATGTAAAGATAAAAAAACACACTGTGTTTAAAAACATTTTATTTAGATAATAGAAAGCTGGATGTGACGTTGGTAAATTCTGCAAAATTGAATCGTTTCTTTCCACTGCATGGCGTTGTATACTTCTCACAGAACGGCCTCAAGTTATGCGCACTATTGTATGACCAAATAAACGTACATCACTAGTTGCTTCTGAATTCAGCAGCTCATAACAAGGATGACAAATGTTGGCATCCCTTGGAACCTAGAACAAACTTAATTACCTTATTACCCACATGAATTCTTTATAATACCTACACATTTAATTATTATGACATCTAAAGCAACCAGTCTGTTGTAGTCGTGACGTGTTGAGACGAGATGAGTCTTTCTGATTCATTGCCCTTGTGTTCATTATGTATTTTAAAAACACGGTAAACAACTTGAAGTCACATTTGTTCGATGTTTCTTATATTTATCGGTTCTAGAATGATTCTAGCTGTAGATGACTTACCTCAATTGTTAACCATCGTGCTAAGATAGTGAGTAGAAAATCAGGCAATGAACACACCGCAGTTTATGCATCGCAGGATGAATTGATTGCAAGTCCGTGTCGAGTAGCAAGAGGTCAGTAGGTAGGCAAGCACACACAATAAGCAAGCGAGGGTCAATGAATATCCAAAATGAAAAAGCACAACGAACAAGCAAACGGCAGTGTTCCAACGATGTCTAACATCTCACGTTTGTTTTTTTCATAGAGATGGGATTGAACGTCAAGTGTAATCGAATCAATAAAATAATCGATT
Source organism: Apamea crenata (assembly GCA_949629185.1). Lineage (NCBI taxonomy): Eukaryota > Metazoa > Arthropoda > Insecta > Lepidoptera > Noctuidae > Apamea > Apamea crenata. The sequence goes on from OX451356.1 coordinate 229,808, forward strand.
GGGTTGAAAGATAAAAATATAAATAGTTTTTGTCGACCTGTATTCAGTAAATATTTTTTGACACAAAATAGGTAGTAACATTAAACGTAGAAGCACATTCTGAAGCTTTCAATTATTTTTATTTGATTTTGATACGAAAAGAGTGGAATTGAATAGAGTCGATTGTCACTTAGAAACAACCCCATTTCCCTGTGAAAACACAATAAGAAGCAACTAAACAGGACACCGAATTGAATTCCATCGATTCCCGCCAATAACTCTGATTGACACTTCTTAGTTTCAGAAAATAAATCGTTTTGATACCAGTTATCAAAAATCGATATAAGTGGGTATAGTTTGATTTGACATTTTAGAAAAGCGACATGACCCGTCTTTAGGTGCAGTACTGTATTATTATTCCCCTTGAACCTGTCATGTCAATCAAAAAAAGCAACTAAGATACTTTTTTTATGTTTAACAGTTCACGAAAGTGCTAGGAAATTATTAAACGCTTAATAATTCATGAATGAATATTTAAATATTACGAGTTAATGTGAGGTTACTAGACATGCTTGGGGCAGTCATTTAGCCATGTCCTTTATTTCTTACTTAGGCGGCCAATTTTCAAGATTATTAACCTAATGAATAACATTTTTCATATAAACTGTATCCCCGCTTTTCACCCCCACAGGGATGGAATTTTGAAAAATCATTTGGGATGTGTTCATAACTTGACTCGAAGATTAATTATACCAATTTTCGAGTTAATCAAGCCACGCTGTAAAATTGACTACCCCTTTTCAGGCCGTCAGGGTTAGATTTTTGAAAAATCCTGATACACATTATTCTTTCCTTTCAATTTTAGGTATAAATCCTGAGTTTTGAGTAAATCGGACCGTGCGCTAAAATTCTTCCATACAAACTTTGAAACCCCCCAATCCCCTTTTAGGGGGTAGTATATAAAAACAAAAAATGGCCAACTTCATAATTTACTTAGATAAGTAAATTATGAAGTTGGCCAAGGAATAAGATTTTTTATACAAACAAAATCCCCCCATTTCACCCTCTTACGGGTGGAATTTCGAAAAACCCTTTCTTTGTGGATACCTACTCTTTACAAAGAATACACCCTCCAAATTTCATGTCTCTAGGACCAGCGGTTTAGGCTGTGCGTTGATGTCTCAGTCAGTCAGTCAGTCAGTGAGTCAGTCAGTCAGGACTTTGAATTTTATATAATAGGTTGGGGAAAAAGTTTCTTCGCATTTTTTAAGAAAATTCAAAACATTTTTTAATATAGTTTATTTACATTTAACTAAAGTATGTAAGTTCCATTAAGTTCGATAACTTTTTGCCATCTTGTAGGTAGGGACATGTTTCTCGTGTTTCTAAGAAGGCGACCGAAACCGACATTACCGATTACATATTATCTAAGACACAGACGTCAATATCGATTAAGAAAATAAAAATGACAAATGAACGAAACTATAATGCCTTTAAAATTTTTATACCACAACACAAGCTTGAAATGTTTTTAAATGATAGCCTATGGCCAGAAGAAGTGTCGTTTAGGCACTTTGTTTACATTAATAAAAATAGCTCTAATGGTAATACCAGGATTAGTGAATTGAAGCGAAATAACAAATAATGTATTTACAAGCTAATACGAACATTATTTCTAAATTTATCAGTTTCAACTGCAAGTCACTTAAAAGGTCTATTGATTATGTTAGAAATTTGTGTTGCTTCGCGGATATTATAGCCTTACAAGAGACTTGGTTATTCCCGTACGATATTCCAGTATTGGGTACTATTGACCAGGATTTTGCTTATACCGGCTCGTCAGCCATAGATATTTCGGATGGTGTTTTTAGAGGACGACCTTACGGAGGTGTGGCAATATTGTGGCGGAAAAGTTTGTTCAAAGAAGTGACGGTTATCCATTGCAAAAATTCGCGTATCAGTGCAATAAAAGTGTCTCTGAATGATCGTGCATTCCTAGTTTTTAGTGTTTATATGCCAACCAACGGAGTAGACAATTTAGAAGATTTTACATGTACGTTTGCCCCGCACGGCCCCCCAGAAATTGCATTTTATGTGTGCACTAATGCAATGTACTCGCCTCTAGGAGTATATGTACCTGTTTCTTTTTCAATGTACCTCTGTACTTTTGAAGATATTTGCAAAAAAAGGGGGCCGTGCCAGCCAAACGTTTTCAGCACGGCCCCCGTGTAACTTGAAAAATATATAGCGTATTGAAAAGTTTCTTAAACTCAAGCAATGTACTCTATTAGCACGTTATATGTACTGCAATAGATATTGTGAATTCGTAATAACAAATAATATATAGATGCGGATAGGGGGCCGTGCTGGAAAAAAAATTATAAGAAAATATCTAAAAAAGACAAAACAATCTTAGCCAAAAACGATTAAAAAATAATTGATGTTTGGCAAGTAACATATGTAACGCATTGGTTTCTCATACAACTTGCTAAATTTGAAAAATAAACCAATTTTAGTTCATTCAGCACGGCCCTCTATAGTTGCCTATATATTTTTAAATATGACATGTTTGTGTACAAATTTCGGTTTTCTTAATTATGTATAGGAGTACATTCGTTCCAAATAAATTGCGATTCTGCTATATTAGTACTTTAAAAAATAAATCGGATCTAAAATATCATACATTACAACTTATGGGGTGACCATGATACCACGTGAAAATGGATAAAAAAAATACTGCATAGATTCAGTAAATCTTTAATAAAAACAAATCAACAATAACGTACCTAATCTATATTCACGATATATGTATAAAAGGTCGCTAATCGAACAAATCAACAAATGTCGCTAAGCATAGCTCAAAAGGCTTAAAAAATCACGGGGGCCGTGCTGAAAACGTTTGGCTGGCACGGCCCCCTTTTTTTGCAAATATCTTCAAAAGTACAGAGGTACATTGAAAAAGAAACAGGTACATATACTCCTAGAGGCGAGTACATTGCATTAGTGCACACATAAAACGCAATTTCTGGGGGGCCGTGCGGGGCAAACGTACATGATTTTACGTCGTGCTTTGGTGTGGTATGTGCTATAGTTGATACCTATTCAATAGAAGCTGTTTACGTGTTAGGAGACTTTAACGCGCATCCGGGAGAGTTATTCGGTAATGAACTAATTAGCTTGTGTATGGACCAACAATGGACCTGTGTAGATTTAGATATGTTAGGAAGTGTATCAAATAACTATACATTTATTAGTGATGCTCATGGTTGTGTAAGATGGCTCGATCACTGTGTTACTAGTCATTCTGCTAGACAAACTATTAAAAATATATTTATAAAGTATGATACGTGTTGGTCAGACCATTTACCACTAATCATTGAGTGTGAATTAAGTACAATTATATGTAAAAACAGCCCGCGTAGTAATATTAGTAAGAATACAGCTGTTTGGGGCTATAGAACTAAGGAGCAGATAAAGAATTATACAAATATGTGCAATAGTAAACTTAAGTTAATAGATTTTCCGGTTGAATTAAGGCAATGTAGTTATACTGTATGTAATTGTGAGAAACATAGATATTATTTAGACAAAATGTATAAGGACATAATAACGTCGCTAACAGACGCTGCCGTTAACACGTCTGAAACGCGGTCTCGCACACAGAGGAAGAAGAGACAAGTGACAGGCTGGAACAAACACGTATTTGAAGCACACAGGGAGGCCAGGAATAAGTTCTTACACTGGGTTGCTCAGGATAGGCCACAATTTGGAACAATATATGAGGAAATGTGTGAAAGTCGTAAAGTATTTAAAGATAGACTAAAATGGTGTCAAAATAATAAGGAACAATTAAAAATGGATATAATTTCAGAATGTCGAGCCTCAAAGAATTTTAGTTACTTTTGGAAAGCAACGAATGATCTAAACCATAAGACTGGTCTCCCTGTGAGCGTGGACGGTGCGAGTGATAGCGGGGATATAGCTGAACTATTTAGAGAACACTTTGCTGTGAAATCACCACTAGGTCCGTCATCTGGAGATCCTGGGTCTACCATGACTGGTGACTTGTATAATGTTTCAGCCAAACAAGTACGTCAAATTGTTTGTAGGATGTCTAGAGGCAAGTCACCAGGTCATGATGGATTCAGTATCGAGCATTTGAAATACGCTGGCGTCCATCTGCCACGTGTGCTCGCGATGTTCTTCACTTTATGCTTGAATCACTCGTACCTGCCCTTGGACCTTATGAAAACGGTTGTTGTACCGATTGTTAAAAACAAAACTGGCGATTTGTCCGATAAGAACAACTACCGGCCAATCTCCTTAGCAACAATCGTGGCTAAGGTTTTGGACAGTGTGCTTGACTCAGAACTAGACAAACACATTAATATTCACGACGCTCAGTTCGGTTTTCGCGCTGGACTTTCTACTGAAAGCGCAATTCTGAGTCTCAAGCACACTGTACAATACTATACGGAAAGGAATACACCTGTGTATGCATGCTTCCTTGACCTATCCAAAGCATTTGACCTAGTGTCTTATGACGTATTATGGGAGAAACTCAAGAGGACAGGCGTGCCTACACAGGTGCAACGGATTTTTTATTTCTGGTATCAAAACCAGATAAACTCGTGTAAGGTGGGCGAACAGCTTCTCCGACGCGTACAGGTTGGAGTGCGGGGTGAGACAAGGTGGTTTGAGTTCTCCCAAGCTCTTCAACTTGTACCTGAATGAGCTTATAGTTAGGCTCAGCAGCACTCGAGTAGGATGCTGGGTTGACGATGTTTGTATGAACAACTTTAGTTATGCTGATGACATGGTGCTGCTGGCCCCAACTGTAAACGCAATGAGACAGTTGCTAGCCATCTGTGAAACATACAGCCATAAGCATGGATTAGTGTATAACTGTGAGAAAAGTGAGTACATGTTTTTCAAGGCCGCCGGTAAGTGTCCGTCACATGTACCTGCGATAAAGCTGAATGGTAGTGAACTGAAGCGGGTCAATTCAGATACCTCGGACACTACGTTACTGAGGACCTTGATGACCAAGCTGATATAGAAAGGGAACGTAGGGCATTGGCGGTCAGGAGCAATATGCTGGCCCGCAGGTTTGCGCGTTGTAGTGAACAAGTTAAGGTGACACTATTTAGAGCCTACTGTCAGACCTTCTACTCGTGCAGCCTGTGGTTCAGGTATACGCAGAGGACGATCAATGCCCTACGTGTCCAATACAATAATGGATTTAGGATGTTGTTAGGGTTGCCCCGCTTTTGTAGTGCCTCTGGTATGTTTGCGGAGGCCAGGGTCGATGGCTTCCATGCCATTGTGCGCAAGCGGCTCGCGTCGTTACTGAGCAGAGTCCGGAGTAGCACTAACAGCATCCTTCAGGTCATTGCTCATAAACAGGACTCAAATATCCTGAAAGAATTTATTCGTCTGCAAATTTTATAACTCTTGCATGTACATATATGGACTTAGTCTGAAATAAAGTTTATTATTATTATTAACACCTCCCAGCCAAACTTTCTTAATGTTTGCTGAGTGGCTAAAGATGTGTGAGGTCTAGCGTTATCATGATGAAAAACCACACCCCTTCTGTTGATTAATTCCGGCCGCTTTCTCTCAACTTCTTGCTTTAATCTCATCAGTTGTTCGCAGTAGAGTTTAGAATCGATGGTCCTGCCTGGTGATAACAGCTCATAATGAATAATGCCCTTCCAATCCCACCACACACACAGCATCACCTTGTTGCGAGTTAACCCGGGTTTCGCCACAGTCTGTGAAGCCTGACCGGCCTTTGACCACGACCTTTTTCGCACGTTCTTGTCGTACGTGATCCACTTTTCATCACCAGTTATCAGCTTCTTCAAAAATGGTTCGGTTTCATTACGTCGTAATAAAGAATCACGAATGAGTACACGGTTCATTAGGTTTCTTTCAGTGTGCTCGTGAGGTACCCAAATATCGAGTTTTTTTTGTGTACCCAGTTTTTTTCAAATGCGCCAAAACTGTTTTGTGGTCAATTCCCAGTTCTTCAGCTACGTCGTAACTACTGATATGCCGACCTTGCTCCACTTTTTCAAAAATGGCATCCATTTTATCCGTATAGGGATCCGTTTAGGGCGACCAGAACGACGTGCATCTTTGACATCAAAATTTCTGGATTGAAAACGCTTAAACCAAATTTATGCTACTCTCACAGACACTGCACTAGGTCCATAAACATCGCAAATTTTTTTCGCGGCTTGCGTTGCCCCTTTTTACGGTCTTCGTAGTAAAATTTTAAAATGTATCGAATTTCTTCATTAGATTCACTCATCTTGACAGTACGAAAAATAAATGAAAATCACAAATTTTCCTACTTTGAATTTGGAATTATGTTCATTAAAATTTAAACTTTCAATGATACCAGAACCAGCCAGATTCAAATAGTATAGCCAAAGAGATTTTATTACAACTTCATACTTACTATAATGCGAAAAGACTTTTTCCCCAACCTAATAGATTAATAAAAAGAACTAAAAAGTAAAAAATAATTTAAACCTGATATGAAATAAATAAAAGCGTGTTACATTTTGATGTAACATTTAGAGCACAATGTAACACGCTTTTATTTATTTCTTATCATTTTTAAATTATTTTTTACTTTTTAGTTCTTTTTATTAATAAGTAATAAAAGCTTGTTTTTAAACAGTTGTTTTTAAGTTTAATTTTATTTTTAACTTTTTAGTATTTTTGATGCGAGATTAACTACGGCGTAGTTCGTAGCGCGTAGCAGTGTTTTTCCGTTAGCGTTTAATGCACTTAAGCTATCTGTTCATCTTTAGTCCCTGGTTACCATCTAGCCCCAAAGTACTCATCAAGACGAATCAAACGAGCCTAAACTCGATGGGGTTGTGTCGTTTAATTACCGAGTTGCTATGGCCATCTTCCAGCTCCATCATCAGACCCTCGTTACCATGTAGTATCAAAGTACTCGTTAAGACGAATTAAAAGAGCCCAAACTCGATGGGGTTGCGTGGTTTAATTACGGAGTTCCTATGGCCACCTTCCAGCTCCATCCTCAAACCCTGGTTACCATGTAGTATCAACGTACTCGTCAAGACAAATTAAACGAGCCCAAACTCGATGGGGTTGCGTCGTTTAATTACGGAGTTTCTATGGCCACCTTCCAGCTCCATCATCAGATCAGCTCTATGTCATAATAATATTGCATTGTCATCCGATTTATCCATGCATACAAAATTTCAGGTCAATTGGAAACCGGGAAGTGGATCAAATTTAACTTGCAAGATATGATTACAGACCGACAGACAGACAGACAAAGGGACAGGTGAAACTAAATAAAAGCTTGTAATATTATAAAAGCACTGTTCAATAAGTTCTATCGGTCGTATTTTGCCTGCGCGTCTGTGCTCACTAAACCTTTTACTTAATGATTGACACACATTATGAGAAAGCAGATAGTGGTTTTGTGTATTCGCTCCTTGCTGAAACTAAACCTGTCTCATATTAAAAGCATAAACCTAGCTATCTCGGCTGGTTCGCGCGCGACTGACGGAAGGGGGTCAGCTATTAATGAAGCCGCCTGTCTGACAGCGGACCAGCGGGACAGCGGGACATTAGCAATCAGAGCCGAGCGCACTATTGTGAACACGTTTGTATTCCTATTTAGATAAATACTCAAACTTTCCAATAAACTTAAATCATATCAGGTACCTCAATATACAGCTTTATTAATTGTTGTTTGTTTTAATGAATGTCCGATATAAGCGAATGTCACGATGCACGGTATATGTCGACAATTACCAATTACGATGGTGTAGTAAGTCTGAAATTGTTTCATTACTTAATTTACTTGAGTCGTACAAACACCAGTGAATGTTAGCATACACCAAGACAGTTCTGTGAATCTTAGATTCGGCGATTTACAAAGTAGTTACTTATGTGAATGCAAAATAGTCATATACTGATTATATTTCATTCCGTTAAATAAACAATAGCCATGTATTTATTCAATTCTTTCATCATTCAATTCCCAAATAATTCCCATTTTGGGAATTGGAATCCCAGTGGTGTTTCTTGCCCATTCTTCTTCATACGAAACTACCTTATGAAAGGGACAACTAGAATCAATTCTATTTTTTAAAATTTTGATTTTATGTGCCTATTTGAAATAAATGATTTGGCTTTGATTTCCCAAAAATATAAATCGATACATTGAATGATAACAATTATTTGCGATTGACCGAAATCGTCATAAAAAATATAAATAACGGCCCTCGAGAGCTCGAGGTTCTTAACTGATACCAGAGTGACTTAAGGTAACCTGCGCTTCGGGCATTCGCACTATACTCTCACATATAATACTCCCGCATATTTTAAAATATGCGTAGATCGGAGTGTATCACAGCGGCACAATGTGAACATGGGAGCCGTATGTGACGTCACTAAGCCGGTGGCGCTTAAAGCAATCGCGACGCCAACAATACAATCTGAACGACAAACAATGCACTACACGCGCGCTAATCTATTTCATATCGATCTCAGCCGGCACTCGCCCAACGTACTCGCCGCTCATTCTTTTCGATCAGTGTTGACGAGAGCGTCGCCCGCCAGCGCGCCACCGTCGACATATACGTGTCGGATGATTGGAGCAAATGCCGTGTGTAGGCGACCGGTACTCCGTGGTGGAGGAGTCCTCGCCCGCGCCGCGCCACATTCCGGGCATACAGACGGCGCAGGCACAGGCATCCCTCGGTATTCGGAAAACGCAATTGGAACGGCTCCCGTCACGGCTCGGTTTTAACGTGCGCCAAATTAATTTCAAACGAAATGATCATTCTCTCCATCGGGCATCGTCGGCAAACACTCCGTTGTTTAACGACGGGATTGATTTCTCAAGCGAATGTATCGAGGCAGTGGAGGCCCTGTGACCGGCGACAAGGCGCGGCACAGAGCGGCGCGATGCGGCGCGATGCGGCGCAATGCGGTGCGGTGCGGCGCGATGCGGTGCGGTGCGGCGCGATGCGGTGCGGTGCGGCACCGCTCGCCTGAGTTATGTAGGTAACACGTTGCTCAATTTGTTTTGCATAAAGGGTTAAACCCACTCCAGCGCCGCTCGCCATCCGACTCACCTGCGACACGATAATTGATATTTATGCAAACATCGTAATTTATAATAGTAGACAAAGATTTTCATTGGCGCGTGTCTCGATGAAGCAATCTCTATGTAAATGTTTGAAGAGCTTGCGTGGTTCCAGTCGTTTGTGAGAGGAGCCATTTGAACAATATCTCAGCTAGTCATTTTTATATAATCGGAAATGAAGTTTTATTCGGGAATTGAAATAAAGTATGTGGTGTATTGATTGGTGTAAGGGCATGATAAGAAACTTTGGACGCTATACGTTGATAAAATAAAAGGCTTTTGATCCAATTTTTTTTGCTTTTTTAAAGTATATTAGTGTCGCGCGTTGTTCGCAGCCGCCCAATGCCGCGCCGACACCGACACACGCGGTATTTACCGACTTCGTACACAGCATAATTATTGTATTAGCCAGCGCGCGCCCGACGGTAACTCGCTGACGTTCGTTTGTGCAGTTTGTACATCGGCTGAATCTCATCCTACTTTGGAAGCGGTTAGCTTTCGGTATGAAATGCATAATATTATGCTTTTAATGTACCCGTGAGCAGAACGAGGATAAACATAATCGTGATAAGTATTACGATATTAAATCATCATCGTTTTCATTATCATCATCATTTTGATTATCATCATTATTTTGATTTATTAACGTGATTTTTCTTACTTATTATTATTTTTATTTTTCGTAGTATATCACTATTATGTACCTGCTTTATTAATTATTCGACTACGGTAAATCCAAAGGAGGGTTAGGATTTTAACAGGCTCTGTGCATAGCAAGAATACACAAGACAAGGAAGTAGAAAAACGAGTCAAACATGCTTGGTAGACCTAGGGCCCATAATAAAGGGGAAATGCAGTCGCAACACTTAAAAGAAAACTCATTGAAATGTCATGTGCATCCTGCCCGTCCTAACCTACGGTGACTCTGCTATTTTCAGAATATAATATTATGCGAATAAAGGCACAAAGTTGGTCACCTAATGAACAACAGAAGTGCAAACTCAAGATTTGCGAACGGGCAATGGAGCGCAGCATAATATGTGTCAAGCATACAGACCGAGTTAGAAACAACATCCTGTGCTCCACACCACAACAAGCAAATGTTGCAGAAAAGTGGGAGTGGCCCGAACACGTTGCGCGAAAGAACCCGGAGAGGTAGGCAAAGATCGGCTCACTGGACGCCTCAGAGAGGACTTCGCCGTCGAGGTAGACAACGGCGATGGTGGCTTGATGATCTGATAACATTTGCAGGAACAAAATGACCAGAGATCGCACAAGACAGGGAGGTTCAGAAGGAATACCAAGCACAAAATAATATGTATAAGATCGCACAAGACAGGGAGGTTCAGAAGGAATACGAAGCACAATATAATATGTATAGGTGGGACACAGTGGGTTAAAAAAAAAACAATCAAAGAAAATAGCTTAGCGGTTTGACGACTGCTTTGCAAATCTGTGGTATGTTTCGGTCGCAAATTTAAAAAATATTTGTAAATATTTATATTTTACTAGCTGACCCGGCAAACGTTGTTTTGCCATATAAATTATTTCTAGCGGCCCGGCGCTACTTCGTTCGCGTGGTGTGCTACCCCCTACCCTACTCCTATACTACTCCTACCCTACTCCTACCCTACTCCTACCCTACTCCTACCCTACTCCTACCCTACTCCTACCCTACTACTACCCTACTCCTACCCTACTCCTACCCTACTCCTACCCTACTCCTACCCTACTCCTACCCTACTCCTACACTACTCATACCCTACTCCTACGCTACTCCTACCCTACTCCTACACTACTTCTACCCTACTCCTACACTACTCCTACCCTACTCCTACACTACTCCTACACTACTCATACCCTACTCCTACGCTACTCCTACCCTACTCCTACACTACTTCTACCCTACTCCTACACTACTCCTACCCTACTCCTACACTACTCCTAACCTACTCCTACCCTACTCCTAACCTACTCCTACCCTACTCCTACCCTACTCCTACCCTACTCCTACCCTACTTCTACCCTACTCCTACACTAATCAAAACCCTTAATTTAATACGTGCTTCAATTCGAGTGGACCCGAGTCTAGTGTACCGAAGGGACGATCGATCAAATGTTTGACAGGAAAGTAGGTAGAACAGTTTATATGGGAAAATGAAATTGCAATGAAATAATATTGCGATCATAAATTGAGATGTAAGCTATCCTATCTTTCAAGTTGGATCAAACTGCACATGTTGTGCGAATTTTATTATAATCGGTTAAGTGGTTTAGGAGTCCATTGAGGACAAACATTGTGACACGAGATTTATATATATTAAGATAACAAATCGGATGTTATAAAATATAAATATATGCAAATATTTTTTATTCAAACTTAAACAGGGTTTTTTAATTAAATCTACCAATAAAAAAATAACACGCATTTTTTTTATTGATCTCTTCCTATTCAATTTACAAAGTACCTATTTTATTTGTTTACTAGCTGACCCGGCAAACGTTGTTTTGCCATATAAATTATTTCTAGCTGCCCGGTGCTACTTCGTTCGCGTGGTGTCCTACCCCCTACCCTACCCAACTCCTACACTACTCCTACCTTACTCATACCCTACTTCTACCCTACTCCTAACCTACTCCTACCACCCTACTCCTACCCTACTCCTACCCAACTCCTACACTACTCCTACCTTACTCATACCCTACTCCTACCCTACTCCTAACCTACTCCTACCCTACTCCTACCCTACTCCTACCCTACTCCTACCCTACTCCTACCCTACTCCTACCCTACTCCTACCCTACTCCTACCCTACTCCTACCCTACTCCTAACCTACTCCTACCCTACTTCTACCCAACTCCTACACTACTCCTACCTTACTCATACCCTACTCCTACCCTACTCCTAACCTACTCCTACCCTACTCCTACCCTACTCCTACCCTACTCCTACCCTACTCCTACCCTACTCCTACCCTACTCCTACCCTACTCCTACCCTACTCCTACCCTACTCCTACCCTACTCCTACTCTACTCCTACCCTACTCCTACCCTACTCCTACCCTACTCCTACCCTACTCCTACCCTACTCCTACCCTACTCCTACCCTACTCCTACCCTACTCCTACCCTACTCCTACCCTACTCCTACCCTACTCCTAACCTACTCCTACCCTACTCCTACCCTACTCCTACCCTACTCCTACCCTACTCCTACCCTACTCCTACCCTACTCCTACCCTACTCCTACCCTACTCCTACCCTACTCCTACCCTACTCCTACTCTACTCCTACCCTACTCCTACCCTACTCCTACCCTACTCCTACCCTACTCCTACCCTTCTCCTACCCTACTCCTACCCTACTCCTACCCTACTCCTACCCTACTCCTACCCTACTCCTACCCTACTCCTACCCTACTCCTACCCTACTCCTACCCTACTCCTACCCTACTCCTACCCTACTCCTACCCTACTCCTACCCTACTCCTACCCTACTCCTACCCTACTCCTACCCTACTCCTACCCTACTCCTACCCTACTCCTACCCTACTCCTACCCTACTCCTACCCTACTCCTACCCTACTCCTACCCTACTCCTACCCTACTCCTACCCTACTACTACCCTACTCCTACCCTACTCCTACCCTACTACTACCCTACTCCTACCGATGTTAACCATTTGTCATTATTTCTGAACGCACGCATAAATGTCAATCACAGTATTTGACAGGATGACAGGAGGAAAACAAATGTTTGACAGGTACGACACAAAGGAACATAATTAAATATTAATAATAATAAATCTTTATTTATCCAAAAACATACAAAGTTTGAAATACAGTTTGATATTTGGTTTAGAAAATACATTTATAGTTTATGTTGCAAAATCTGTACAGAATAATATTCTCTACCTCTTAAGCTAGGGTATACCTGTATTATAAGAGGTAGTTTACGGTCAATAATCAACAAAATCTTATCATCTCCAGTGGACTGTGTCATTCTACTGTATGGTATAAAAGAGTAGAATTTTATGTTGTGTGTGTGTGAGTGGTGTGTGTGTGTGTAGGGGTGGGTGTAGGTGTGTGTGTGTGTATTATACAAGATAGGTGAGTAAAGACTCCGTGTAAGAGTAATCCTTACGGAGCAGCCACTCTGTTACTTTAGATTTGTGTGTAAGTGTTAGACAGAATTTGTAACTCTAACAAGTCCGTTATCATTTGCGGTGATTTTAATGTCAATTTATTAGAAAACTCAGGTTCTTGTAGTAAAATTATAAGTCTGTTTCAGTCCTACAATCTTGTAAACCTATTTTTGGAGCCCACAAGAATAACCCCTACTAGTGCCACATGCCTAGATAATATTTATACAGATATTATATACCAAGCCACAAAGAAATTATAAATTTACTAGATTCTGATCATTGCGGGCAAAGGATTACTATTCGAAATCAAAACAAAATAGTGGTTAAAAAAGATATCACTGTTAACCCAAAAACTGCAAGTCACTTGGAGGCTTTCAAAAGTAAACTCACTGATAAATTACCAGCTTTGTCAGTTCATGCGGATCCTAATCATCTTTATGATATTTTTTTTTATATATACTGTAAACAATTTAATTCAACCTTTATTCCCAAGACTATCTCGGTTAATAGTAACGCATCTTTCAGTGATTGGGCTACCATTGGTATTCATAAAAGTAGAACGCGGCTTTATGAACTGTATAATGAAAGGACTTACGTTAATACTGATGAATTTAATTTGTATGTTAGAAATTATCCAAAATTATTTAAAAAAGTTTGTTATATGGCCAAGTCACTTTATTTAGGTTCAAAGATTAAAAACAGCAGTAATGTAATTAAAACGACTTGGAATATTATTAATAGTGAAACGGGAAGGTCTAGTAATCGAAACACTGACTACAGCCTGTCGATTAATGACAACATAATAAAATCAGACTCACAAGTCGCCGAGGCATTTGAAAATTTCTTTTCAGATATTCCCGTTTCAACTACTAAATCCCTAAACTCATCACCTTCTGTTGCTGAGTCTTTGCTTATGGAAAATGTTAATGGTTGCGATTCGGAATTTCATTTTGAACATGTTACCTGTAGAGATATAATTAAAACTTTTCACACGTTAAATGTAAAAAAGACTGCAGATCTGTGGGGTAATTCTGTAGAAGTTGCTAAGTCTGTTATTGACATTGTAGCGCCTACTCTAGCTCTTATCTTTAATAGTTGTATTGACGGTGGGGAGTTTCCTGATCTCATGAAAAATAGTAAAATAATACCTTTGTTTAAATCGGGTAGTACATCAGACCCCACAAATTATAGACCTATTTCTGTACTACCTACCTTTAGTAAAATTTTCGAGAATTTAATTTTAGAACAAATGCAAAGATTTTTTAATAAACACAAATTATTACATAGCAAACAGTTCGGTTTTACAAGGGGTCGTTCAACTACTGATGCCGGGTGTTGAACTTTTAGGACATATTTATAATGCATGGGAAGACAAATGCGATGCCTTGGGCATTTTCTGTGATTTGTCCAAGGCATTCGATTGCGTTCTTCACGAAACTTTAATCAGGAAACTCCGCCACTACGGGATCCGGAACACTGCTCTGGATCTTCTTACTTCATACTTGAGTAAGAGGATTCAGAGCGTTGATGTTAATGGAAAAAGATCTCCCGGATCTATAGTAACAATGGGAGTCCCACAGGGCTCAATTCTTGGTCCTTTCTTGTTTCTTATTTATATTAATGACTTGCCGTACCTCATAAAGGATAATCATGATATAGTGTTGTTTGCAGATGACACTTCACTTTTGTTCAAACTTAAACGTCAGCAGCAGGTTACTGACGATGTAAATAGCGCGATCTCTAAAGTAGTCCACTGGTTTAATGTTAATAATTTACTTCTAAACGAGAAAAAAACCAAATGCATTAAGTTTACGCTACCTCACGTTAGGCAGGTGAAAACTAATGTGTTGATAAAGGGCGAAGAATTGAATCCTGAAGACAGCACCGTATTCTTGGGCATAACTTTGGATGCTAAGCTTCAGTGGGGTCCGCATATAGACAAATTGTCAAAAAATCTAAGTTCCGCAGCATTCGCTGTCAGAAAAATTCGTAATTTAACTGATATAGAGACAGCCCGTTTATTGTACTTTAGCTATTTTCATAGTGTAATGTCGTACGATATTCTATTGTGGGGAAATGCAGCTGATATTCAGACTATCTTTGTTTTTCAGAAGCGAGCTGTTCGATCAATTTATAAATTAAGTCCGAGACACTCGCTCAGAGACAAATTTAAAGAGATCAATGTTATGACTGTGCCTTCTCAGTATATTTATGAAAACCTTTTATATGCCCATAAAAGTCGTGTCATGTTGTGTCGTAGGGACCATTTATTTAGAACATGGAAAGCATCACCAAAAAACATGAATAAGCGATTAGAATATACAAAATTTAGAAATAAGGTAAATAAAATTGTAAATGAGGCAAGAAATAGATATAAACAAGCAGAAATAAAAAAGTGTAATGGAGATTTTAGAAAAATATGGGTAAACATTAACTCGTGGTTGGGTCGAAAGAAAACTAGTCTAGACGATGTGATATTGAGGCATTTAGGGAAAACAGATAGCATTTATGAAATCTGTAAAAATTTTACAAAAACTTTTACTGAGGAAATTAAAGGTATTAAACACACTTGTGACGTAACATTTTTTGACAGAAATACTTATGTAAGGCCGAGCGAGGTGAGTTTTAGGTACACTCCTGTAAGCTCGTCAGACATAGAAAAAGTAATAAACATGTTGTGAAAAAGCACCAGGTCTGGATAGAGTGAGGGTAAAAGACATTAAATACCTACGAAAACAAATAAGTCCTATTTTGGCGAAATTCATGAACATGTGCTTGACTGAGGGTATTTATCCTGGTGAGCTAAAGAATGCCATTATACGCCCCATTTATAAGTCTGGAAGTCACCTGGAATATGTAAATTACAGACCCATAGCCATACTGTCTGTCATTGATAAAATAGTAGAAAAAAACATTGTTAACCAAATTAATAAATTCTTAGAATGTCATAGTATATTGTCAGACACACAGTATGGGTTCCGGAAAGGGCGTAGTACTGCCTCAGCCCTAGCAGCGTTTAGTGACTATGTTAATGAGTGCCTAGACTCTGGTAAACAGCTGATAGCACTTTTTATTGATTATAAGAAGGCATTCGACACATTGGATCGCGACATACTACTACAGGCGATGGATGAATGCGGAATACGTGGTCCTACGAATAAGTGGTTCAAAAACTATCTGACTAACAGAAAAATACGCACGATCATAGCTGGTGTGACAGGTGAGGAGGCGGGTGTGGATCTCGGTGTGCCGACCGGATCAGTGTTTGGGCCAGTAGGTTATATAATGCACGTGAACAGTGTGTCGAATGTTGTGGAGAGGTGTCGAGTGTTTATGTATGCAGATGACATGTGTGTAGCTTATGCTTCGAAGGATATAGTTGAGGCACGACAGTGCGTACAAGAAGACTTTGAGCGTATCACCAAATGGGCACATGATAATGGAATCATTTTAAATCTGTCTAAGACAAAATGCATGCATATACACTCGCCACACAATCTACGAGCTAAACTTGTACAAAGAGAGGATCTTGATGTAATAGGACATACATACGAATGCCTACATAGCGATAAGGTTTACTGCGTATGTGTCAAATTGGATTATGTTAGCACATTTAAATATTTAGGCCTAAATATTGATTCTAATTTTAATTGGAAAACGCATGTAACTGATATATGTAACAAGTTGAGATCAGTATTGGGGAAGTTCTATCAGTTGGAAAATGTGGTGAATAAACAGACGCTATTGATTGTATATTATGCACTTGCTGACTCACTAATCAGTTATGGACTGAGCGTGTATGGGCGAACGTTTAAAACCTACTTACAAGACATAAAAAAATTACAGATAAGATTAATCAAGTTCTTAGTCAGCAAAAAGGTTAAGAAACAATGTAACAAAGAATATGAAAAATTATTTCCCATTTGTAAAATCCTACCTATAGATAAGAAAGTCGAGTATTTGATAAGCTTAGAACACTATTACAGTGATGAGTTTAAATTACCTGTTGAAAATAAATATAATACAAGAAGTGTAAGAGAGAAAAGACTAGTTCAACCGAAAATAACAAATTATTATGGGGAAAGAAGTTCCAAATATTTAGTGCCAAAAGTTTTTAACAGAATAGATCTGTTAAGACAAACCCCTAAATTGAGTAAAGGTATGTTAAAATCTAAATTAAGGAGTGTGTTTCTCGGTAACGATAAATCTACCTTTATCGAGAAATAAATTTATGTGTGGGTATGTAACAGGCGCTTCTCGCCATCAAACTCGAAAGTTTGGCGAGTAAAACTGTAAAAACACAAAATAATGTATTTTTGTTATTTAATAAAAAAAAATAAAAAAATATAAAATTGTTTAAAAAATACAGTGATATCCATGATATAAATACTAAGGAACAAACACAAATTTGTTGTACCTATAACAAGGCTCAAGAAAATAGATGGCTCGTTCAGATGCCAATATATACGCTTTCAAACTCAAAACTCAAACTCAAACTCAAATCATTTATTTCAATTAAACCATTTACAGGCACTTTTGAATTATCAAAGTTAAATAGTCGGTCAGTTAGTCAGAAAGTTGAAGCTAGTCGCCCATTCCAAAAACGTAGATCTCTATGGAGAAGAACGGGCAAGAAACTCCACGGACACTTTTTTAAATCAAGATATTATTACAAAATCCTGGGAACATTATTCTTATTGCTTCTATATGTGAGAACAATGTAAAAAAAGAAACAATTTAAAATATAACATTAAAAATAAGCCCTGGCAGTTAAGAGATGACCAGTCTCAACCAACGGCGTCTTTTACAATAAAGTTCCAAGCCCCGTTCAAGATCTAAGCCTTAACAAATTCAAATCATTCATTAAACGTAAGTTGTGCCAGAAAGCCTTTTATACCGTTAACGAGGACAAAAAGGCTTGGGATTAAGGTGCTTCTAATTTTTACATATTGAATGTTTTTATTTTTATTTATATATATTTTTTTTCTGTCTTGTTGTTGTTTTTTTTTTTATATACACTTTGACATTAATGGATTTTATATATACTATGACATTTGCTTACTTTGTAAAGTATTCTATTATTTTAATTATTGTGAATGTGAAGACTATGTGGGTCATTTTATTTATATTATTTTTAATTTTACTGTCTGTTCTGTTAGTTTTTGTCATGGTCTGGCAGTTTGAGTAATTAATGTGGCCTACCCAAATGTCCTTTCTTTGGTATTGTTCGTCGAAACGTCGAGCTCCTTAAGTTTTGAGTTGAGCTGCACGATTTCTGACAAATGCGTGCACTGGCTGGACAGGTCCTCTCAATCTGTGTGGTTCTTTCCTCAAAAAACCATCTCAGACATCGATCTACATGGTCTTCATATGATCTAACCAAGAATATGTCTGGACTTTAAAAGAGACTGTGACCTCTGAGTTTGTTTCGGCCTTTCTTCTCAGACTAGTCAGTTAGGAAACGCCGACCTCATCTAGTTTTAAAAATATGATTGACGTGTAAAAGTGTTTGTACAAACCTACTTACAAAAATAAAATCATTTATCATTTTAGTGCATGTAAGTTTAGATTTATAATATTGAGATGTTTGTTAATGTTTTTATAGATATGGGTACTTAGTATATAATATTGATGTTTGGCGAAGGTGGTCTTATGTTGTATATTTGGTGGAACGTACGTGCGTTTGTTTGTAATATGAGGAGCTTTATGTGCTTAAAACCGCCCTTAAAAAGCACGCAGGCCGTGCTTTTTAAGGGTGGTTTTAAGCACATAAAGCTGACGGACCGTAAGTACTTTACAGTCAGAGAAGAGTTCAGTTGTTGGATGCCGGTAGCTCGCTGTGCTCTTTCCATCCTAAGAAATCTAGTCTTAGCCGCGCCGCCCCACGTAACGATGCAATAACCAATCACTTATTGGCATAGTGCAAGGTACACCATCTTAAGAGTTTTGAGGTCGGCGGATACTCTAAGAGACTTAAATATATGTGTAAGACGTAAAGTTCTGGTGGTGACGGCGTCAATTTGTCGGTCCCATCTCAGTCCGTCGTCTATGTGTACTCCGAGGTATTTAACGCTTTCGGATCTAGCAAGCGGAGAACAAGTGCAGGGGGTGGACGAGTTTGTGCAGGAATGGGGAGTTATACTAAAAAAAGGAGATGGTTTAGCGTTACGTCGTATAGCAAAGGGAATATAAGTAGTCTTTTGTAGGTTTAATGTAAGAAGATTCGAGTTTAACCACATCATAACTTTAGCCATGACCACCTCCGCATTTGCTTTCACAAAGTCCCAAGTGATTCCGTCTACAAGAATTGCAGTGTCATCTGCGTAAGCGTAAATTCTACCATTTGGGAGACTCAGTCTACATTAAATGTAATTAAAATGCTGGAGGCGGACAGCCCTATCGCATGTTTACCTACCGCGCAGCTGTAGGCATTTATTTCCAAGATGCGGCCGAGTTACAATACTGTATAGATAATATTACCGTGGTTTAGGCCTCTTCTGTCATGTATGGTTACGAGTATTATAAAAATAAATAATTATGGTAACGTGACTGTTAATGATAATAAAATCCCGTGTGTTCACAATCTGCTGCTATAATATTGTAGTGATAGCTATTCGTTAGGATTAATCAATAAGAATGCATCAGTCAGTGTATCAGTGTTTTGGAATTACGTAGTATATGCAGGAACGCAGGCGTTCATTAATTCACTAAAAACGAAACATGAAATACTCGCAAGCAATGTGAAATTGCTACTGAAGGCTGCGGGTGTCGACCTCAGGACGAGCTGCTTCTCACACGGACAGTTGCACGACGCTTGTTCCCGCGTCACCAGTCCTGACTACTGTGACTGCATATTTTGGCTGCTGAGACCTAAATTACAAACGAATGACAAACGTTTGTAGTTTTAGTATTTTTTAAAAATATGCTGTTATTATTATAACAAGCTTAATTGTAACAAGCAATAACAAGCTTTTATTTAGTTTCACCTCTCCCAATATTTGTCTGTAATCAAATCTTGCAAGTTAAATTTGATCCAGTTCCCGATTAATTGAGCTGAAATTTTGCATGCATGTGTAAATCGGACTACAATGCAAAAATATTATGACATGGAGCTGATCTGATGATGGAACCGGAAGGTGGCCATAGGTACTCGTTAGTTAAACGACCCAACCTCATCCAGTTTGGACTCGTTTGATCCGTCTTGACGAGTACTTTGCTGCTAGATGGTAACCAGGGTCTGATGATGGAGCTGGAAGGTGGCCATAGGAACTCAGTAATTAAGCGACACAATCGCGTCGAGTTTGATTCGTCTTGATGGGTGGACCGTTTTTGATGGGTGGTGAGTGGTGGTGGTTTGGTGGACGTGAATATGCGACCCCATCTTTGGGAAAATAAGTTCGTTCGTTCGTTAACGGAAAAACACTGTTACGCGCTACGAACTACGCCGTAGTCAATCTCCGTCAAAAATACTAAAAAGCTAAAAATAAAATTTATAAAAACTTTTTAAAAACAAGCTTTTATTACTTGTTAATAAAAAGAACTTAAAAGTTAAAAATAATTTAAACCTGATAAGAAAGATACCAGTATATATACCTACTAAATAAAAGCGTGTTACATTGTGTTTGCTAAAGAAAAATAATGAAGGTGTAACATGCTATTAATGTTCCTGAATGTTGAATGAAACGATCGGCGCAGGCAGCGTGATCCAGTTGTATGGCCAAAGCGTTGTTATAAGCATGTTATTATACTTGCCCTTAAATAATGAGGCGTGGCGCCCGCATCAGCCGCACCAGCCCGCATCAGCCGCACCAGCCCGCATCAGCCGCACCAGCCCTCATGCGAATGCAACATAGTAATTTATAAGAAGTGCGTTGTGTTCTGTTGCGACAGTGTGCACCGCGCGCAGATACCGCGCAGAACGCTCCTGACTCTAAAATAGAGCAATCGATGAGCCGAATGCCGAATATAACGAAACCGCATATCACTGCCGACGATTTGATACTCACAAAAAGTCCGGCCCCGACGAATAAAAGCCGAACATTTTAGTTTGGACAGCGATGTTTGCGGTTCACATGGCAGCGTACAGTTTTTTTGATCTGTTCCTGGGAGCCAATTCGTTTAGGAATTTGAATCAGAAAAGTTTTATACAAGTACTGTTCGTTTACACCACCGTGCACCCGCTTCGGGGTGACAATAATATCTAACTCCCGTATCAAATTGCCCGTACCAAATAAGGAAGCGGTGTTTTTTTTTTTTAATTTAGTCGCCACCAGCTGGTGCGTGCCTCCCCGCGCGCCTGGAAATCACATCATCTTAAGGAATCTCATCTGTAATGTCCCGAGAAAAACCAACATACTATACAAATTACAATACTAGTTAGTTGAAAGCAAGCGTTAAATAAGTACACTACCGCAAGCTAATTATATTGTGTCTGCTGTGGAAACGGAGCAAACGTCACAGAGCGCAGTGAGCTCGCAGGACCGATGTACCTACACGGACCGAAGGGGCGGATTCCTTCATTCCGAGTAATATCGTGGCGTGGTCACTAGCGCGGTATGCTCATAGAGGTTTATATCGACACAAATATTCTGCGCGTTCTTATTAAAGGGCTAATGGCGGCCCCTAACAGTCAGCATTCCGACGAGCTGTGCTGCCCCGTGCCGCGTGTCGCACACTCCGCACTATCGCCACCTCGCCACCTCACCACCTCGCCGGGCTGCTAACGTGCGGAGCAGCATCAAGATTTTATCTGTTGGACGCGCGCCAGCCGCAACGGAATTAAGAAATTATATCTGTAACACTTCCGCCTGGCACCTACGTTCCGGCAAACGACAATGTCCAGTACTGCTGAATGTGATTCTCTCTCAATTGAAGATACAATAACCTAGTTCATATACTTAAACCCTCTCTTTCATGACGTTTCGTTTTAGTCGCACAATTTTCCATTTCCATTTGGAAAATTGTTGGTCGGCGCGCGTCCGGCACGTTGTCGGTGTAGCAAGCGACGAATAAAAAATCAAACTTGTAATACAGCATACAGCGGACATGTGAAAGTAACGAGCAGAAATACGTCTTCATCTGTCACCGTACCGCTGTCCAGAGAAATAATCTTTATAGTTTCCGGAGTCAATGATTTTCGAGAAAATGCTTCCCTGATAACAATAGACGGCACGGTTGGTGCAGTGGTGCGATTGACTGCTGCGCTGTGTGTCGCGGGTTCGATTCCCGCACGGAACAAATATTTGTATGACCTACATGTATTTGTTCCGAGTCTGGGTGTTTTTCTATCTATAATATGTATGTATTTACAAAAAAAAAAAAATTGTATATAAGTAGTTTATCAGCCATCTTGTTACCATAACACAAGCATTAGGTTGCTTAGCTTGGGACAAATGGTGCTGTGTGAAATGTCCAGGGATATTATTATGATAACAGGCATGATACCAGGGTAAGTTTCATCCAAAGGGGGTGCTGCGTTCTGAAAGGAGATAAAAGGAGATCACTACGAGGTCCGTGATAAACCGGTTCCCTTATCTGTAAAGATGTAAACAGTGGGTACCACGGCTGACTAGGCCAATATGTCCCATATAAGCACTCCTGTAGCCTTATCAGAAATTATTTTTCGTAAGCACTTGAGAACCAACGAAAAAGGTGGGAGCGAGTAAAAGTTTAAATGGCCCCAATCTAAAGTAAATGAATCAATATCGTAAGCGTGTGGGTCTCGTTTCCAGGACACATATTTATGACATTTCGCATTCAAATAAGTTGCGAATAAATCAATCTTTGGAGTACCATAATGAAGGACTACGTCATGAAACGCTGAACGAAATAATTCCCACTCGGTGTCGACATTGATGTGTCTTGATTGTTGGTCAGCTTCCGTGTTGTCTTTTGACTTAATGTAGGAAGCAAAAATGAAGAGACGACGTTCTTCACACCACTGCCAAATCTCGCGTGCTATATCATTAAGATGTGTCTATTGAACACCGCCCATCCTATTAATATATGAGATTGCAGTAGTGTTATATATATGTCGCAGTGAGATAGATAAAGCCGTAATATAGTTATATCCCTAGGGATATAATTATATACCGTAACATAGTTATACGAAAGCGATTCTTTACTATCTCACTAGGAATATAGTTATAAAACCGTCGAAGTTTAGTGATATACTTATATTACTAGATTAAGTTCAGTGTTATAAATATATTAGGGTTTGTCTCAAAAAAGTCATATTGTATCATATTGTCATCATTTTGTAGTATATTTTAAAGCTTATTTATTCTCAAACATTTTTGAAAAATTGAAAAAAATTCAAAAGTGTGCCACTTTTTTCAGACAGACCCATTACTTCATTAAGCTTAGTGAAATAGAAATCTACCATATATAATTAAATAAAACAAAATTTTATTGGTTTTATCTTTATTAATAAATCAACTTTATGTATCCTGCAGTTAGTTACAATACTTTGTGACATTTTGGATCATTCAAAGTAATGTTTGAAAGCTGTATTGCATTTCTGGGTAACCAATCTTTCAGGATACCAACTGAAGTTCCAATTTTATGACTTTCATTTCGCTTTTCTAAAACTTTTCCTAATACATTTTTTTGATCCAATGGTCCACGATCTATCTTTGGTATCTCTATAAGAACTGAAGATACCGCCGATGACCGCCTGCGCCGCACACTCCGAAAGCTATTTCACTAAACTTAATCTAGTAATATAAGTATATCACTAAACTTGGACCGTTTTATAACTATATCCCTAGTGAGATAGTAAAGAATCGCTTTCGTATAACTATGTTACGGTATATAATTATATCACTAGGGATATAACTATATTACGGCTTCATCTATCTTACTGCGACATATATATAACACTACTGCATCATATATAATTTAATTTAATTATATATATTAAAAAAAATAATGCGTCAATTATAATTTATTTTTACATGCATGTCAATTGTAAATTATATTAAAGTGCTGGTAATGTCATTATATATATATTATTATTCTTAAAAAAATCTCTTTGTCTACAAGGTCCTTGGCAAAGCATTTCAAACCAATGAAAGCTGCTTTTAATTCTAGTAAGTTTATGTGGTTTGGGGCCTCTGACGTGCTCCAAAGTCTACCGCTGGTTTCTCCATTACAAGCTATATCCCAACCCGTTAGAGAAGCATCGGAAAAAATCTCCAAGTAGTATTTGTTTTGACGGATTGAACAAAACGCATTCATGATGTTTGTTTTCCACCACGAGAAATCAGGTTCTAGGTTATTAGGAATGATCATATTAACATCATAATCGCCATTTGATTTCTAAAGCGCGAGATATTTAATTCTTTCAAATCGCTTGGTATGAACCCACCCATAACTAACTGCTGGGCACGATGACGTAAGTAATCCCAAAAACTTTGCAGTCTCTGATAGATAAAGAACGTTTGTTGGAGTATCTATCGATTATCTGAACCTTCAATCGTTTCTTTAGTGGCAATTTTAAGGTCATGTCCGTTGAGTTTATTCAAAACCTAAAAAAGTTTTGAGTTGGCTAGGAACTAAATAACTTTTATAAATGTTTATCACAAATCCGAGTTTTTCTAACAAGTTGGTGATTATTTTTACATCGTGAGAGCAGCCCTCAAATGTTTTATTAATACATAACAAATCTTCTAAATAAATAACCAGATAATCCCTTGTTTTCTGAGGTGTGTAATCACTGGTTTCATTCATTTAGTAAAAATCAACGGTGCCGAACATAAACCAAAGGGTAAACACTGAAATTCATAAGTCTGATTGAAAAACCTAAACCGTCGATATTTTTTACTATTTTCATAAATTGGGATTAAAAAATACGCCTCCTTATGGTCAATATGGGCCATGTAATATGATTTTGATGGTAATTTAGAAGCCGTTCTAACATCCTCCATTTTAAAATGTTGTGGATCAATATAATTGTTTAATTTTTTAAGATTAAGAATAAATCTATGGGTACCGTCGCTTTTAGGTATCAAAAAAAATATTCGAAATAAACTGGCCCTGAATGTCTTCACAATTTACTATCGCACCTGATAACAAAAGCTTTGAACAATATTAAGATTATTAGCCTCTTGGAAAGAAAAGGATTTATTAACTGGTTCTGCATACTGAATAACGCGTCGATTAAAACGTATTTTGCAACCACTGTAAGATTACAGGATCTGTAGTTATGCTTTTTCAAGCTGTTACAAAGTGTCGTAACCGACCAGCATGTTTAATTACCTCTATTCGGGCTTCGGAGGTGCCTTCGGGGCTGACTTCGCCGAGCTGTACCGTTCTGTTGACGCTGGATATCTCCGTGTGTTCAGGTTGGAGGCTTGTGTCCTGGGCCCACTCGACCTGCCTCTGTAGTTCTGGTGACGAAGTGGGCGCCTCGAGTTTCCCTGGCGATAATTATTAGAGCGTGTCGATCTGTGGGAGGTAGATGGTTGAGGCTCGGTCCTCCTTATCTGTAATCCAGATTTTACAGCCATCTTAGATGCCTTGATTTTTTCGCCCAAATTTTCTCCGAAGAGAAAAGTATCTCTCTGAACTCCTTTAACAATATTCAAAAAACTTTTATCCAGGCTGAATGTAACTAACTTCCTTCGGTTAGCAGTATTTTGGCAATGTAAATCTAACAATATTTGTGCTGTTATTATAGACGGTCGTAATCGCGTCACGACACTTAGCCATTTATACAATAGTGGTTTTAATTTGACCGGGATCTCATCACGGTACTTGCAGAATATGCATATGAAGGTACTTATTAACATCCATATTCCATAAAGACATAAACTGTAACGACTGCCATCTCGTCGCAGTACAGACATCGTCCAATGAATTTACGAGTAATTGATTGTAAAAACAAAGTAGAATCGATGCAAAAGGATTCCTTTTCTATAATATAACATTATAATGGAACAACAACATTATAAAGTCATGAGTCATACCGCACGTGTGCGAACAACAAGACAGTTGAAATAATCAAAACTATTAAACTTAGTGACTGATAGTTAAAATCATCGATACCGATGATACGACATAACACCGTTAGTATTAAGTTAAATCTGACTAACCTTCATCACTGGATGTGTGTTCTCGTTGTTTTTGTAAACGCTTTTCCAGTCGCCTTATTTTTCGTCTGATGGCCCCTGGATCATCTTCATGTCGTCTTCGTCCCATAGTCACAAGAGAAACAAAATGGATGGAATATTTTTCACCAACAATATTCCCCTTTATTCATAAACGTTGCTTAAAGTTAAGCAGTGATTAGCGACTGTTTAACCATACATTTTTGACGTTTAAGCGTTACTTAACTTTAGTCATCGTTTATGAATAAACCCCATTAATCTTGCGATGCCCGCACGAAAGAAGCGAATGACAAAGCCCCACCACAGCAGGTACTACGGTAGTCGTTTAATATCTAATTTTATTTTTATTTTTTAGTTTTTTATCTAAACATTGTGCGATGCCTAGTACATTGAGGAGTGTACTACCTAGTGAATCATGTAAATCTCAAGGATGCAACGTGGAAGTGCGGTCAAACTTCACTTCAGGTAAGTTTGTTTAACCATTCATATTCGCATACCTAGTCGCTCCAAACGTATTCGCGATACTTATACTCATAGTCTATTTGCCCTCAAGCCGTGCAGGACTAACGCAGGCGAACGAGCTCCTTTACGGCGTATTATGAAAAGTTACAACGATAATTTTGCTGAAATTGACTTGTTTAAAAAAATTTGGCAACTAAAAAAACATTGACAACCCAAATTAAAGACAACTGCAATAATTCGACTCTTATTTTGGATCCAAAATTACCTGTTTTCAATAACCTTTCAGGAAAAGGGTTATGTTCACATGTAGAATCCAAATTAAGCGAAGGTGATATCAGGGGAGCGGCCAGGCTACTTTTCAGTAGTGATGTGGTGGCGCCCTACTCTCCAGAAACCCTTTCTGCCCTGGAGAGTAAACATCCGGCGCCTGCGGATGGTCTCACCTTTCCCGACCCCCCCGACTCCGATACAACGCCTTTAAATGTTACTGCCCCTCAGCTGATTGCAGCCGTGAGCTCCTTCCGAAGTGGTTCCGCCGGCGGCCTCGACGGCCTGACTCCTCAGCATTTAAAAGATTTATTGAGCTCAGGCGCTGGGGAAGCTGGTGAGTTGCTTTTGAAGGAGCTTGCGGCTCTAATTAACTTGATGCTCAACGGCGGTGTGAATGATGCCGTCGTCGATGTCTTGTACGGGGCCAATTTATGTGCCCTGCGCAAGAGGGACGGCGGCATTCGTCCCATTGCTGTTGGGTGCACCTACAGGCGTACGGCAGCCAAAATATGTTGTAAATTGTACGGCGACATTCTGTCCAACAAGTTCCAGCCCCTACAGCTTGGCTTTGGTTCCAAAGGGGGCTGCGAGGCTGCCGTACATGCCCTATCTAGTTTTTTAAATGCCAATAAAGGTGAGGTCATCCTCAAGGTTGACGTTAAGAACGCCTTCAACTCTGTTAACAGGGACACTTTGTTGGCTGAAGTAAAAAAGGAGTTACCAGAACTTTTTGGTTTTATGTGGCAGTGCTACAGGCACCCTTCAAAATTATTATATAAAGAGAACGTTTTAGAATCTGCGGTCGGTTGCCAACAAGGTGATCCTCTCGGGCCAGTCATTTTCAGTTTGGCTATCCATCCAATAATACAACAACTAAATTCAAAATTCAATGTGTGGTATTTAGATGACGGAACACTAGGAGGTGACGTAGACACCGTTCTAAAAGATCTTCAATTCCTAAAGCAGCAGTTCCAATCCATCGGCCTTGACCTCAACAACTCAAAATGTGAAATTTACATTTGTGACAATACTGACAGACTATCGACTATTCAGAAATTTAATTTAGTAACCCCAGACATCAAAATTTTGGAAAAAAGTTCATTGCACCTCTTAGGTTCCCCAATTTTAGAAGACAGTTTTTCACCATTCGTCGACGGAAAAATTAAACATTTTAACGATATTTCGGATAGACTTTCTAAAATTAATTTACATTCGGCATTCACCCTAATCAGATATTGTTGTTTCAGTCCAAATTTTATGTATTTTCTCCGCTCTTCCTCTTTATGGAAGCATCCACACCTTTTGGACAAAATCGATCACATTATTCGCAATACTCTTACATCCATTTTTAATGTGGCTTTGGACGACCGCGCGTGGCTGCAAGCCACACTACACATTCGTTTTGGTGGGCTCGGCGTCCGCAAAATTTCTAGTGTAAGCCTACCGGGCGGCGTTCCTATCCTCGGTCCACAGCACCGAAAAGTTAACCACACGAATCTTGGTTCCTGCTCAGGTTGACTCTGAAGTGCCGTGTTTGACCGACGCGGTGAACGCCTGGAAAGTGGCTTGCCCGGACACGGTTCAGCCCGAGAACCCGTCTTCCCAGAGACAGTGGGATGAGCCGCTCTGCAGGTTGGTACGGAATAAACTTATTAATACGTCCACCAATACTGCTGAGCGTGCCCGCTTGCTGGCTGTGGGTGAATGGGAGTCGGGCCTCTGGCTTCAGGCACTACCGTCACCCAATATAGGCACTATGCTGGGTGACACCACATTCCGGCTCGCTACATGTTTGCGTCTGGGCGCTCCATGCGGAGCTCCACATCGCTGTCAATGCGGTGAAGCAGTCGACTGCCTCGGACACCATGGCCTATCCTGCAGCAAGAGCGCTGGACGGATGGCAAGGCACGCCAGCATTAACGAAATCATCCGTCGGGCTCTTGTCTCCGCCGGAGTGCCAGCTGTTTTAGAACCCAATGGCTTGGCACGCGACGATGGAAAGAGGCCCGATGGAATGACCATAATGCCTTGGAAGTTGGGTAGGCCTTTGGTGTGGGATGCAACCTGTGTCGACACCCTCGCGCCATCCCATCTTCCTAGCACGGTGGGCTGTGCTGGGGCGGCTGCTGCAGGAGCAGAAAACCTCAAACGGCGCAAATATAACAACCTTATTGGGAGCTATATGTTTGAGCCGTTTGGCGTTGAAACTCTAGGGCCTTGGGGTCCGAGTGCTCATCGAATTTTTCGGGACATCGCCAAGCGGTTGGTTGACTCTTCACGTGACCAGAAGGCTGGCCTATTTTTAGCCCAAAGAATCAGCATTGCCATCCAACGTGGTAATGCTGCCAGCCTTTTGGGCACCTATCCCATTGACAGTGATGCGGACGAATTTTTTGATGCCCAATGAGCTCCTGCCTTTTTCTATATTTTTTCGTATTATATAATTGTATATAGTATATATTAGTGTTAGTTTGATGAAATGTAAATAAATGTTAAATGTGAAAAATGGCAACTTAGAAGTATACTTGTTTGTTTTATCACTTACCCAATTCAAGAAATGTATCTGTGAGAAAATGAATCACACTTCCTCATAATGACAACATTTTATAGATTTGCTTGTTTATATATTTTTATATTTTAACCGACTTCAAAAAGGAGGAGGTTCCCAATTCCAATTCGGATGTCTTTGTCTTTTTTTATGTGTTTTGTTTTGTATGTTCGGACATAATTCCGTCATATACATAATTATAGACGTATTTCCATAATTACTTTTTGTTCGCACGCATTTGAATTTTGTTAAGATGATGAGTTTTGAAGTCGGTTGTTAAAAGTTTGTCTCACCTTTACTAAGTGTAGTATAAATAACATTATAACAGTTAAGTCTTTTGTTTGCTTGTACCTAATTAAGTTTTTATTGTATTATTATGTGGGTAACGGTGCTGGTTGCGTTAGTACCTAAATTTTCTATAATCTATCTGTACTAGTATTAAGCATTATTACGCAATTGTTTGTTGTCCTGAAGAAATAAAAATAAAATAAAATAAATACGTCGCTCCAAATAGACCGTGACTAGGTCCGTACTCATTGTGAGTAGGTCCGTACTCATCGTGAGTAGGTCCGTACTCATCGTGAGTAGGTCCGTACTCATCGTGAGTAGGTCCGTACTCATCGTGAGTAGGTCCGTACTCATCGTGAGTAGGTCCGTACTCATCGTGAGTAGGTCCGTACTCATCGTGAGTAGGTCCGTACTCATCGTGAGTAGGTCCGTACTCATCGTGAGTAGGTCCGTACTCATCGTGAGTAGGTCCGTACTCATCGTGAGTAGGTCCGTACTCATCGTGAGTAGGTCCGTACTCATCGTGAGTAAGTCCGTACTCATCGTGAGTAGGTCCGTACTCATCGGTTACTCGCTGCGCAAAGTGACCGTCGACTCTCACGACTTGCGCGTTCTTACTTCATATTATTATTAAACTCAATAACTACATTCAGTAGTTCATTCAAGTTTGCTCCGTGCCAAACAAACAAAAAGCGCTTCATTTGCTTTTAAAGTCGCTCGGTTGGGAACGAAACTCGAAGCTGAAAACGAATGCCATAGTCGTGACTATGAGCTCCGTGGCATCGCGGCGTGTTTGATCAGGGGCCATTGTGTCAGGAGTCTGCTCACTCCTTACACAATGCCATAGTCGTGACTATGAGCTCCGTGGCATCGCGGCGTGTTTGATCAGGGACCATTGTGGCAGGAGTCTGCTCACTCCTTACACAATGCCATAGTCGTGACTATGAGCTCCGTGGCATCGCGGCGTGTTTGATCAGGGGCCATTGTGGCAGGAGTCTGCTCACTCCTTACACAATGCCATAGTCGTGACTATGAGCTCCGTGGCATCGCGGCGTGTTTGATCAGGGGCCATTGTGGCAGGAGTCTGCTCACTCCTTACACAATGCCCGCTGGCCATGAACGCGCACGTATGCTATACAGCCTATGTGGCAGGAGTCTGCTCACTCCTTACACAATGCCCGCTGGCCACGACCGCGCACGTATGCTATACAGCCTATGTGGCAGGAGTCTGCTCACTCCTTACACAATGCCCGCTGGCCACGACCGCGCACGTATGCTATACAGCCTATGTGGCAGGAGTCTGCTCACTCCTTACACAATGCCCGCTGGCCACGACCGCGCACGTATGCTATACAGCCTATGTGGCAGGAGTCTGCTCACTCCTTACACAATGCCCGCTGGGCATGAACGCGCACGTATGCTATACAGCCTATGTGGCAGGAGTCTGCTCACTCCTTACACAATGCCCGCTGGCCACGACCGCGCACGTATGCTATACAGCCTATGTGGCAGGAGTCTGCTCACTCCTTACACAATGCCCGCTGGCCACGACCGCGCACGTATGCTATACAGCCTATGTGGCAGGAGTCTGCTCACTCCTTACACAATGCCCGCTGGCCACGACCGCGCACGTATGCTATACAGCCTATGTGGCAGGAGTCTGCTCACTCCTTACACAATGCCCGCTGGCCACGACCGCGCACGTATGCTATACAGCCTATGTGGCAGGAGTCTGCTCACTCCTTACACAATGCCCGCTGGCCACGACCGCGCACGTATGCTATACAGCCTATGTGGCAGGAGTCTGCTCACTCCTTACACAATGCCCGCTGGCCACGACCGCGCACGTATGCTATACAGCCTATGCATTTATTTATTAGTTCCTATTTATGTATGAGGGACAGCCGAACTTATTTCATTTGAGATCGAGCAGTATATGGGTTCACGGGTAAGAAAAAAAAGTGCACAAATCTGAACCTATTCGATTTGGAGAAATCTATTCATAGCTTAGAAAAACTGTAACAAGCAAAAATAAACTGAGTTATTTTCCTTCAAAAGCCAAAATAATGGTGTTTTATTGTGGTAACCGATATTGCATCAGAAAAATATATTTCTATGAATATTTTATAATAACGGTTCAAACTATAAATCTATCTAAATCTATAAAGTTTCTAAACTAATATTATAGAGACAAAATGGTTTGTCAAAAGGTAAAAGTGCTGATCACAAACATTTTTTCACTGACTGAAATATACATAAGTACTACTATTGCCGAGTGTCGTATTACTTTTATTAAAACAAGAAATTTCACGCGGACGCGGACGGGCAGAATGCTAGTCATACAAATAAATAATCGATTGTATTTGATCCATCACCACTCGTTCGATGTCCGCCGCTCACAGGATGGATGGAAAGCATGAAGTCATTTCTTGCTCCATTGGTGTTATTGACGTATGGCGTTCCAATGTGAGGTTAAATAAATAAATAATAATAAGTAGTTGTCTTAAATCTTAAATCAACACAGTGTAAATATTAACTACCAGCACTTCTTAAATAGTTCCAAATTTTCCATGACATGAGGCACCATCTTATCAATTCGCCATGTATAACCTTACGAACAACATAGGATCTTACAGAGAATATACAAATGGGTCGAACAGCGCTATCAAACAGACTGAATTATACAAAACATTCGTCAGAATAATATACACAAAGCTGGAAGTAATAATCGTAAAGAAAACAAGTACCGCAGGTTTATAAAGAATTTACGTTTTACCTTACCCACTTAGACGGTCCTACCCACGCCGCACCGCACCGCACCGCGCCGCACCGTGCCGCACCGCGCCCCCGTTGCCAGCCGGTTTATTAACATTCTACGCAGAGTCCGCTTTTTGTTTAGAAATATTGTTTGAGTCATCAGCCTGCATTAGGGCGCGCCCAAATTGTGAACTAATGAATAGTTTTACAAGAGCTAAACTGCTATTTGATTTACGAGGTTAGAGCTAAATGAAAATATAACAGTTTAAATCTTCTATTTACCTATATGGTTCATCACTTTAAGCTTCCACTTAAGGCGTGAGTGAAACAGCTCCGACACAAGTAGGTACCGCAGTGGCTCACTGGGGCTGCCTCAATGTATGCATGTCACAATGTTCGAGCTAAAATAAATATAATATTTTTTTTTTGTTAAGTAATTGTTGGTTCACCTTGTGCTGCTTGTGCACTTTGTAGTTCCAGCTCAGCTTGGTCAACTAGTGTAGTATCTACTCACTCGGAAATTGACTTTCACAGATTTACATATTATAGCTTCAGGAATAGTATATACTTAGTGTATACTTAGTCATCTGATAAGTAGCTCGGGTATGATTGTGAGTACAATTCGCTAGTAGGTAATTTAGTCGCATACAGGTAAATGCTACATACTTACTCTAAAATTAATCGGCATTAGCTGCGAGAGCGACTAGCAGCATAATGCCGATTAGTTTGAGAGTAAGTAAAGTCTACACATGTTGAGTGGTATAAGCTAAATATAACTCTATTTCATTGCATCACTTATCTTGAAAGCCAAAGAAACTGTTTATTTTGGAAAAAAGTATTGGTGGCCCGCAAGCTACGCCTGCGACAGAACGCTCTCATGAATAAATTGCAGGACCGCTATCCGATGCATGTATATTTTTTTTAAATTTGGAAGTTTTGTTACACAAGTTAACTCACAAAAGTAGGAATCGGATCATAATATGCGGAGACTGGAATATTGATATGCTGAAAGACACAAAGAAGAGAACTAATATCTATTTTAAATAATTTCAACTTTTTTTTTTTTTTTTTCTAAGAAAAGGGCTTTGCCGCACATGCGATTATGCCGCCCTGGTTAGTTTTCTTAACTTAAATTAGTTTTCTTAACATTAACTAAATCTAAGCATAGCCAGTCTATAAAGTGCTCTAGCTGCGTCAGAAAGTGGCGCAGCCAGAACACTGTTGCAGTAACCTATTTCTCTAAGCCTACAATCTAATTTGTATCTAAATTCAGCGTTGCGGACACACCCAGCCAGCCTAAACGCATGCGTTTGTCTAACGCTAGTTTTATCGCCACCAGGGGGCCACGAACCCAGACGTGCCCCAGAGTCCATAATTGCACAGACAAAACCTTCAGTTTCCCCGAAGAGGTCACCAAAACGTAGCCAGGATACGGACGCTAAGAAATCTACACCGGGCTCATGAAGAGCCCGATAGAAGCGCCCGTGAAGCTCCTTACTTTGCCATACCTTCTTGCGGTCATCGGTAGTAAGTACTACAGGTTTGCGCCAGTTCTCTTTCGCCATGGAGAGCGGGGTGAGCCCCTTGTCCACTGCGACCACATCACGGTGCATAGCCACTTCGGCTTTTAAAAAATATTCCCTGAGACTGCACACCTCGCGGTTGTGGAGGGTCTTCGCATTTAAAAAGCCTCGACCCCCACATTATTATTATTATTATTAGAGAAATTGGCCTATAGTTCCCAATCTCGTCTCTAGGGCCTTTTTTATGCAGTAGAATTATGTGACACTCGGTCCATTCTTCTGGAATTTGCATTGTTTGTAAGATTTCATTGAAAATTTTTGCCAGCACAGGACTGGTTTCCTCTATGGTTCCTTTGAGCAATTCATTAGGAATCTTGTTCGGCCCTGGGCCTTTCTCGAGTTTTTGGGATTTTATTGCCTTGATTATCTCTGAGGCAAGGATTTCTGGCACTTCGTCTACTTTGTTTTCTTTTGCTTCGTTTACTTCCGGAATTGTGGCCAACCCTGAATCGAATTTATCAGAATACAATAGGCGGTAATAGTCCGTAGCTAGTTTCTGTATTGAGGGTCGATTAGTTAAGTAAGATTCGCGTTGCTTTAGTTTCGATATCCATTCTTTCCCATGTTCTCTTAGTTATTTCATAGCCTTTTTTGTTCCTCCTGTTCTTTTTATATTTTCTTCCAGCACTCTATTTCTTTTCTCCTTACGGTCTTTTCTCATATTTTCCATAATTTCCTTGCTAAGGTTTGCAATTTTTTGGCGTCTTTCTTTGCCCCCTTTATTTGATTATTAGTGTTCTTCTTTCGTCTAATAGTTCTAGTGTCTCTTTGCTTAAATAGCTTGCTTTGCTTCTGGGTTTGCTGTCTAGCATCTCTTTCAATTTGCGACGCACGACGCACAGTTGGCACAGTGGTTAAGCGATTGACTGCTGCGCTGCGTGTCGCGGGTTCGATTCCCGCACGGAACAAATATTTGTATGACCTACATGTATTTGTTCCGAGTCTGGGTGTTTTTCTATCTATAATATGTATGTATTTACAAAAAAAAAAAAAATTATATAAGTAGTTTATCAGCCATCTTGTTACCATAACACAAGCATTAGGTTGCTTAGCTTGGGACAAATGGTGCTGTGTGAAATGTCCAGGGATTTATTTATTACTAGCTGCGCCCCGCGGTTTCACCCGCATAAGTTTCGATCCCGTGGGAATATCGGGATAAAAAGTATTTTATATGTTAATCCTGGTTATAAACCATCTGTGTGCCAAATTTCATCCAAATCCGTTCAGTAGTTTTTGCGTGAAAGAGTAACAAACATCCATACATCCATACAAACTTTCGCATTTATAATATTAGTAGGATTATTATTATTTATTAATTTGTTTTGTATTCTCCTGTATTTCATCCCAGTTTCTGCGTCGAAGGTAATAATTTCATTGAGTGATTCTGTTGTGCGGGAATTAGTGGGATGACTGTGTTCTGATATTTGGTACAACTTATTACTATTTACTAGGTTTTTCCTAGATCTTTTGGTTTGGTATCTGTGAACGCGCTTGCTTTGTTGGTTATAATAAAATGGGTAGTATTTAAACGCAAATCAAAAAATATCCTTTTTCTATGCAATAAGATTCCGAATTCCCATCAAAATTACTGATTGCACAGCAAAATATTCAACTCAAAATATCACTAAACACACTACAATAAAATTTATTTTCGCAGCGTACAGCGATTTTTCCTAAAGTAAAATGTTTCTGGCACTCGCCGGCCGCTGCCGCGGCTCGTGCGTTATGTGGTCACAGTTCTAACCTAACCTAACCTAGCTTTTTCGATTTCATTGTTAGCCGTTTCATTTCGGTTAATGTGCACATTAGCCGGCTAAAGATGGAATATCACGACACAAACTAACATGATATCGAATTTTAGCTGCTTCTCAAAGATAAACCAAAGTTTAGCCGGCTAATCTAAGTTTATGTTCACACCCTATGCGACTGGGATAGTTATTTTGCTATGAAATATGGAAAATTTGCTGTGCAGTCAGTATGTATGCTATGTATGTAGTATTTTTGTACAAAAATAAATTTAACTGTATTGCATTATGAGGAAATAGTAATGTCATATTGATGTATAATTTCGAATTATCTGCAGTTTGAGTTTTGTTAAACATTTAGTTTGTTTGTAGTGAAGTAATTAGTTATTTGATGTAAAAAAGAATATAAATGATGAGTATGTATTGATAGGCGATTATTTATTTGATATGCAATTTATAATATCCCTAATGAAATCAATTTCAGTTTTGAATTTTGCACCTGGGGAGGACCACGTCCGCTTTTAGTTTTTTTTTGTAAAAACGTGAGTTCATTAAAATAAGATTATTTTCCACCATGAATTCTACTAGTTTCTGTCCATTTTGGCTTCTTTTGCCATGCCCAAACTTCCCGAGTGAGGATTTTTCTCCAGTTTGCCTTTCTTCAACCTGTGCGTTAAAGTCGCCCATGATTATTATATTGTTGTTGAAGTGCGGTTTTATTGCTTCTGAGATTCTCTCATAGAAATATTCTATGTCTGATTTCCCCGCTTGTCCTGTTGGGGCGTATATTTGAAAGATGGCCCAGTTTTTCTTGTAACCCGGAAATTTTAAATGAACTACCGCAATTCTGTCAGAAACTCCTTCAAAACCCATAATGTTCTTCTTCAGTTTAGGCTTAATAAGGAAACCTACTCCTTTTTGTCCGGTGTATTCTCCTTTGTGAAACAAGATAATTATAGTCGTTCCTCTCTTCTATCCCTTCTCCTGACCTTCTCATCTCGCTGATGCCCATTATGTCCCATTTTATGTTGGATATGGCTATTTCGAGTTCTTTTAGGCTCTCTTCTGTTCTTAGTGTCCAAATATTCAGTGTGCAGACATGTATAATTATGTTCAGTGATCTTTTTATCTTGTTTTATCTGTATTGTTTTCTTTTTGTGCATATTTATCCCAGATAGATTTACTTTAGGGTGTTTCGAATTATAATGTGATTTAAATGGAGGGTGTTTGTCTTCTTCCCCCACGGTGACAAGCCAGCTTGGGGTGCAATTTATAAGTGTTGTGTTTGGTAATGTGGTTGTTGGGGTTGTTTGGATCCGGGTGTCGCATATTAGTTTTTTGGGAGTTTTGTTAATAATAATAATAATATCCCTGGACATTTCACACAGCACCATTTGTCCCAAGCTAAGCAACCTAATGCTTGTGTTATGGTAACAAGATGGCTGATAAA
Source organism: Apamea crenata (assembly GCA_949629185.1). NCBI lineage: Eukaryota > Metazoa > Arthropoda > Insecta > Lepidoptera > Noctuidae > Apamea > Apamea crenata. Next base: position 267,291 of record OX451356.1, read on the forward strand.
CTACTTATATACATTTTTTTTTTTTTGTAAATACATACATATTATAGATAGAAAAAAAAACACCCAGACTCGGAACAAATACATGTAGGTCATACAAAAATGAAGCTGATCTCCCGCGCTCTACACAATTCAGTATATTTGGTCTGATTATTTCCTTTTTTTTTTTTTTTGTGGATGGGAAATCATCAAATAACCCCTCCCGGTCTGGGTGGAGCGGAAGGGAGTGTCAGACTTTTACTGACTAAAACCCACCCGTGTTCCTTCCTTAGCCCTTTCTGTTCCAGGGCAGCGGTTAACCTTTCGGAAGATCCCGCCGCCCCGGCAGGCTTCGGCCCTATGGGGCCCCGTCCTCTGCTGACATCTCTTTGAGGCGCGCGTGGAACACAACGCGCCGTCCGCCACGGGCCTGGTTGTGATCGGACGGTGAGCTACCCATTACTCACCGCCCGCAGGCCCGCGCCTACGGTGGCCGGGAGTCGTCACGCGGCTCCCGACGTGATTATTTCCTTTGTCACAGTTGTAGAGGGGCTTTGTCCAAGGTGGTCAATGTACTTACGGTATTACCTGCATTGACTTTCTTTTGTGATGGTATTTTCGATGATCCTGAAGTCTCTCTTTTCCTCTTTTCTCTGTTGCTTTCATGTGTTTTCTTTATTATCAGTTTATCGTATTTTATGAACGCTATATTCCCTTTCTTCTTTTCCTCTTCCACTTGCAGCTGCAGTAGTTTACGTTTTTCTATTATTTCTTTACACATTCCGATTCTGTAAACATTATTAATTTCGATGACTTCAAAATGTACTCCCATTTCTATTATAATGTATTTTATGTAGTCTACTAGCTCCGTTTCTGTTGTTGCTTTTCCTTCCTCGATGCCAAAAAAGACAAAGTTATTTTTGCTCTTATCCTTATCGACGAATTTGAGTTTTAACTCTAGCTCGCTTATTTTATTTTTGAGTTGGGCGTTTTCTTCGGTGATTGCTTTAAGCTTTTCGTCTAGTACTGCCATGAAATTTTGTGTTACTGAAGTTGTTATAAGTTTAGTTTGTTGGTCTAGCTTTTCGTCTAATTTTGCCAATAGGATTTCCATACTTTTTACATCTTTGGTTTTTTTTTATATTGCTAAGGCAACACTTGTTTCGCTGTGGTAACACTTGTTTCGTTGTGGCAACACTTGTTTTGCTGTGGCAACACTTGTTTTGCTGTGGCAACATTTGTTTTGTTATGGCAACACTTATTTTGCTGTTTGTTATGTTGGTACTGGAGGCCTACCACGACCTTTTAACGCGATCCATTTTAGGACCTAAACTGAATTGTTCGTCTAATTCGTACCATGACGTCAGTTTAACGATTCAATTTAGGCCAGGCCATCTGACAGCGATTATCCCAAACTGAGTCGCAAGTTTTGGTTTCATTCATTCAATTTTATACTGTGTTTGGTACCATGACGTCCATAGAGCAGCCCAAACTGAAACGCTAACTGTCAAAATAAGCGATTCAATAAAAGTTAGTATTTCTCTAACATAAACTGAAACGTTTGGTGAATAATTATTGGCGAAAACGAAGTTTTTTACTGCTATTTTAGTGGAATTTTACAGAATTGTAAGTGTACTTTAATCTTTCTTTTAAAGTCTAAAATACCTATTTTACATGCATTTGTTTTTCTTTAACAGATGTCTGATGAACTACTTTTATTTCAAAGACATTAAATTATTTACTTTTTTACGTGAGTTTTTTTAAAGAAGATTCTGCCTCACACTATGCCCAAAAACGTTGTTTTATTACGTCGAAATAGAAATATTTTTTCACATAAATAAATAGCAAAACGTAAATAAATATAGTCTACAATGACAAAGAATTATTGTAACAATAGTTACCAAATTAACGTGGAATCTTAAAAACAACTGTTGAGTGTCTGTTTTACTTTAAAGTAATGATACTGAGTTAAGAACAAATAAAATGTTACTTGTTTCTGAACGTTTCTGACACTAAAATGTGCGCGAAACAAACTTATTTGATAATAATAATAGTGTTGTCTCTTTTTCACCAAAAACGTTTCAAGCGCGGCTCAGCCACAAATTGCGATCTTTCATTCACTTATAACGATCCAAATGCCGCTGAGCGTATTGGACGTCATGATACGACTTTGAAGCGATTCAGTTTAGGAACCTAAACTGAAATGTCTTGCTTTTGAATCGTTTTTAATTAGATCATGGTAGGCATCAAGGTCTTTTAATGTTAATCTTTTGAAATTTTGACGTTCAAAAAGTGCTGATTCTCAGCCTAATTTGAATAAATCTTTTGATTTTGATTAAGTCACGTTTGATGAGCAAACGCGTACTAGAATTGAAACCTCCCTTCTCGAGCCTGCCTGATTGCCCTCATCCTCAGCATTTGGAAAATAACTCCGCCCCCCAAATTCACTCCTCAAAGATTTGTTGGTATATTGGCGTGGCTAGCTGACATATTATAGCAAATAATTAAATTTTATGTTCTGGTTTTGTAATGTTAATTACCGAACATAAGTACCTAGTATTGTATACATTCGTATTTTTTTAAATTGAACAGACAGCTGTGCTGCTGGGGAGTTTGTTGCGCCACTTCTTCTTCCCAGCGATAGCACTAGGAAGTGGTGAAGGGCGGGCGTTTTTGGGGGACTGTCTTTTGTAATTTTGACGTTCAAAAAGTGCTGATTCTCAGCCTAATTTGAATAAATGACTTTTGATTTTGATTTTTGATTTTGATTTCGAGGAACAAATCACGTACCGTCCGATAAGCCCGCTCCGTGGACCATCGCACGGCACACGACGAAATCCCTATCCCGGATACGCTCCTCTAAAAATATTAGAGGAGCGAATCATAAATCACGTATCGTCCAATGACCCGCTCCATGGGTCATTATACGGCACACGACAAACACCTCAACCCCGGACCCACTTCGCGAAGAACTGGACGAGTGAGTCGCAAATCACACAGCGTCCGATTGACCTACTCCGTGAGCCATCGCACGGTGTACGACGAAAAAACCCCCTATTCACTCTCCAAAAACTGGGATAGTGAATCGCGCGTCGTTCAGCAACATGAACACCTGTTCAAATCCCCAGACGGTGCGCCCCTTGCAGAATTCCGATGTTATGAACTCTGCTCCGTGTCTCTCTTAGTCTGGTCTCTCACTTGGACCTTTTCAGCATGAGTGACTCTACCGGCAAAGCTCCAAGATCATTGAGATACGCAAGCCCCACCACGACGACAACGTGAAGAGACACTCGGTGGGGTCGATCAACAACACCTAGAAAAGCTAGCGCTAAACAGCTGAAGTTATTTAATTTTCAAAATATATATTTTACCCTACCCCCTACCCTACTCCTACCCTACTCTTACCCTACTCCTACCCTACCCCCTAACCTACTCCTATACTACCCCTACCCTACTCCTACCCTATTACTACCCTACTCCTACACTACTCCTACCCTACTCCTACCCTAGCCCTACCCTACTCCTACACTACTCCTACCCTACTCCTACTACCCCCTACCCTACTCCTACTCCTACCCTACTCCTACACTACACCTACCCTACCCTACTCCTACCCTACTCCTACCCTACTCCTACACTACTCCTACCCTACCCCCTACCCAACTCCTATACCCTACTCCTACCATACTCCTACACTACTCCTACCCTATTCCTACCCTACTCCTACTCTACTCCTACCCTACTCCTACACTACTCCTACCCTATTCCTACCCTACCCCCTACCCTACGCCCTACCCTACTCCTACACTTCTCCTACACTACTCCTACACTACTCCTACCCTACTCCTACTCTACCCTACTCCTACACTACTCCTACACTACTCCTACCCTACTCCTACCCAACTCCTTTTTTTTTTTTTTTTTTTTGCCGCTGAGAAATGCTTTATGCATGCCCGCCTCGCGGGGGACGAGACGGGGTATGTGGGACTCCCTGTCGGAATGACAGTATACCCACTAAAACTCAGCGGTGTTCCCTCATTCGCCGTGATGGGAGGGCCACGGGAATAGGCATAGCCTTTACCTCCATAGCCCTCCCGGCGCATGCCCGCCTAGATGTTATGGCGGGCCCCGCATGCCCCCCACATAGGGGGGCTACGAGAATGGCCGGGAGCACCTAGCCATTCCCGTCCAACACTGGTGGAGGCCTGTGCAATGCAGGCAACGGTGCCCCCGCACCCGTTGCCTGCTGGCCCCCACGCCCGCCTGACTGGCGGGCCCCGCATGCCCCCCAAGATGGGGAGCTACGGCCGCAGAGGATAGGGAGAGCGGCAACGACACACCGACACTCCTCTTCCCCTGCGGCCCCACCGCGTCCGCCATCGAACGGTGGCGGCCCCGTCGAGGCCGCGGAAGGTGGGGAAAGCGGCAACGTATCACCGACACTCCCCCCCCACCGCGGCCTCCAATCCTCAGCCGCGATGTCTCCCTCACGGGGGACATCGCGGCCCGCCTCAGGTAGGCTGCGATGTCGGCCAAACGGCACCGCAACCTACCCGCCGGCCGCTACGTCGTCGGCTTTTCCGCACAGCCTAGACGAGCGGCCGCTCCTCGGGTTCCTCTTAGCTTCACCGTGGCCCAATCCACCACGGCTACTGAGCCCCCCCGCCTCGACAATGCGGGAACCCACCGGGGGGGGGGACTCCTACCCAACTCCTACCCTACCCCTACCCTACCCCTACCCTACTTCTACCATACTCCCAACCTACTCCTACCCTATTTTTTAAATTTTTCTCGCCGTAAAAACCATCTTTGAACTTCAACGAACATTTAAAAAAAAGAATTGGCCAAATTGGTCCAGGCGTTGTTGAGTTATGCGCTTACCAACACATTTTGCGATTAATTTTTTTATTTACCAATGAAACAATAAACAGAATGCACTTATCCTAAGTTACATTAACTCATTACAATTGAGGCACTTTGTGAGGCTAGTGATTCACCTTTCAAAGCTTATGACAAATATTTAGTTTTAACTGCTTAAAACATACACTTTACACACAATAATCATGAGTACATGAGCAAGGTATAACAAAATTATTTAACTAATTTGCTGATCGCATGGTGTACATATGTATGTAAATACTAGCAAACGCTGAATTACTATGCGGACAAGGCAGTAGCAACGGCACGCGTTGGGCGCAATGGACCACTAACCTATTAATACCTATCCAAACTCCGGATACCATTTTTTTTTATTTGGCCGGTCTTTGCACGTCTCCAAACTTTGCTTTTTAAAAGGATTAAATTACTGAAGACCGGATTTCAATCCAACAGTCTCGGGTATATTGTTTTTAACAATTTGAAGTGATTTGATTCCGACGGCGTTTATTATAGGTACATACTAGCCTTACTTTTTCGAGCGGAGCAATAAAATTAAAATATACATCTAGTGAGTTGGTGATTGAAAAGCTCTATAAAAGTGAAAACAGCTGTTCTCTGTGTAACCAGGCTCACCGAGCCCGAGCGTCGTGACCCGTGTCCACTACTACGAGTGCTTGCATGGCCGCAGGTCACCGCGCAAGGTTACTATCCATCTAGGATTCAGTTTGCGCCACATGCATCGCTGACAACATATAAAGTTTTCTCTGGACGACTCACTTGAGTACATTTGTACCAACTTACTTGAGACAATGAGATTTACGAGTAAAAGACGGAAATAAGAGCAGGATCATTGGGATCAAGTCTCCCTCCGTCGTAAATAACGCTACAAATGTTCAGAAGCTCACCTCCATAAACTGGTACTTTATGCGCGGCGCACAGCGTGTTGGCGCAGAAGGTCCACACTCAGTAATGTAACATGCGTGCAGGCGTGCACTCGTGCAGCATGCTTCTCACAAACATCGCTGTTATACTAAGTAAAATATCATCAGAGTAGGCTGCCCTTGATTGTAAGCAGTTGACTGAAGTTTTCCGAGAGCCAGAGAAAATGTTTCCGCATCGTATCGAGCCAATCGAGTTGGCCTTCTGCGGTCATTTACTGTAACGCACCGCACGCAGTGGCACGCGATGCGGTGTACGTTTAACAGCTTTTCGCTTAATGTACTTTTATCACAACATAAAAACGGTTAATGGTGCGAGTCATCAATCCGGCAGATTGGTTGCTCCGCGTGTACTACACGGTCATCGGCTCTGCTTGATTGACGAGCGCACCCCCCGCTCCCCGCACACGTCCACATACACCCACTCCCTCCCCTTCTTACCGCAGGAGTCCGCAGCACGTAATGGCGTTGTAATTTATGCATAATAACCGTCTGATTCATTAATTTTTGCAGACTTTTATTAAAACGAGTTTGAATGATTATGAACAGTATAAAATCATCTTTTTGTGTGCAAGGGCGGCTGTTTCGACTTCGTGTTGTACCTATATTTAAACTCTGATATATAATGAGGAATAAAAAGATCACAGTGTAGCAGCATTTTATAGGGAGAGAAAATCTCTCAAAATGCTCATAAACCCTGATCGAAATCCCCGTAAGGGTCAGCACACACCAAGAGCAGAGCAGAGCAGAGCAGCCGTGAGGCACACTTTCCTGCTAATTTCTTACATCGGACTTCACACTTTTATTTAATCATTTTTTTTTATTGTTTGTTTTATCTGTTGTATGTATCTGATGTATTGTGTGTTTTAGTTTGTGCCAAATAAATGTATAATCTTTCTTTCTTTCTTTCAGAGCATTTTCTGAGATTATTGAAAAAAATATCTTATCATTATTATCATACTTCGCAAAATTGCATACACGCCCAAAGGAGATGGCTAAACTGAAGTATGGACGAATCTCCAGCAATGTCTAGACATGGTACCTAGCAATATGTAATGCTGAATAGCCGAATATTAGTATTTCATACAGAAAAAGTTTCAGGCGCTTTTTATATCTTTATAATCCTGAAAATGAAATCGTGTAACTCCTACGTCAATAGGCATAAAAAACTGCAAATAAATTACATTGCTATGCACTTTTACCTAGGTGTTACCCAAACAACACTAGATTTTTGTCCAAAACCAAATCCCTATAGTAAATGTACTCGAGAGATGGGTTCTGGACGCTGAATGGGGCAACGCGCGCAAGAAAACACTCAGGCGGCAGGATTTTTCTGACTTGATTTACATTGGTCAATACAACCTACACGAATGTATAGCTAAACCTTCCGGAAGTGACAACCCCATCAAAATATGTTTGTTGAAACATCCGTACAGACAGACAGACAGACAAACGCGCCAGGAGGACTTAGTTTAATTAGTATGTGGTGATTATAAAATCCTGCCTAAACTAGATAACGAATACTGTGAGTAACCAAGGACTTTAAAAGATCATCATCATTCTCCTGCCCTAATCCCAATTTATTTGTGGTCGGCGCAACATGTCTTTTTCTTCCATACTCCTCTATTAGCCGCCATCTCGGTAGTCACCCCCTTTCTAACCATATCATCATTCACATAGTCCATCCATCGTTTCGTTGGTCGTCCCCTACTCTTATAGCCATCGACATTCATACTCAAAACTACTTTAAAAGATATTGAAATAAAACAACAAACAAAAATGCGATTAATTTATTTATTCTGTAAATCTTATAAGAACATTAGGTATGAGTGATTTTCTCAAGCATAATTTTTAGGCGGCGCGACTGAAAATATTATCTTAAACTAAACGTACAATAAAGTTATTTTTTTTTTAAGAAAGAAGGCGTACTTATCTTGATCAGGCCGTCAATATTTAAGTAGATAACATTTTGGTAATGAAAAAAAAAATAGTTATTTAGCATAATTCTAAGTTTGGTGGCGCGTCCACAATCTGTTTTTCTGGAGATGACCACCGCTTAAACGAAACTACACTAGTTTACTAGAAAATACTAAATTTATTTGTATTCAGTATTAGTTTTTCTATCTAATGAAAGTTTTATTTTTACATTAGGGGCAATACTTTATCCTAGTGAAAATCGAAAAGGACTGTCCGCGCGAAATTTTAAATTTTGGTGGGAGTAATCTAATCATTAAGGGACTCATAAAGAAAAAACCTAGATGGACGACGCTACCACCGTTCACTTCGTTTAATCAGGCACTCACGCGCAGCAGTGACAGATGTGTGCCATCCTGTTGTGAATACCCGCCAAAAACGTAAGTAAGTCTTTTCGTAGTAATCGGACAAAAAACCTGCAATTTTGGTGTAATGTTTAAAAACGTTTTATGACTAAGTCGGTGTTGTAATTTAAATTTATAATAAAAAGGTTTGGTATGGTTTCAAAATGATACAAATATAAATAGTATATTCTTAGTAGTTTTTTTTTTAATAAACATATTCAACAAGATTCTAATTTTGGTGGTGCAATTTTGGTGGTTTTGGTGGCATTTTACCATTCACCAAAATTGCTTAGTTACACCAAAATTAGTTTTTAGAGTTACGTAACTCACAGACAAACGAAAACAGAACCATAATAAGATAACTCGGTTTGGAAGTACAATACCTATATTATACCTTTTTTTCCGTGGAGAAATGCTCATGCATACTGCACTACCACAGGGAGATAGTGCAGTTATGTAGGACCCCAACCTACTAAAACTCCACGGTGTCCTCCTCTGCCGCTTATGGCATGGCGGGAACACTGGCACGCGTTAGCACTCATCCGCGAACCCGCCGCGGCTGTCCGTCACCGCGGACCTTCCTCTGGGGATTACCCAACATCACCGGCGCACTAGAACACAATGCACGCCGTGACTACCCCAGGGACCAAACTAGCACATGGGCGACAGATGACCCTGTGTCCGGGCACCCTTGGTCCCCTTTTTCCTTGCGGCGAGTCAGGGCAGTGGCCCCGCCGCCTACCACTTTTCGGCCGCAGAAGATAGGGAGACCGGCCAAAGTCATACCGACACTCCTCTTCCCTAGCGGCCCCACAGCGTCCGCCATCAGATGGCGGCGACCCTGTTAAGGCCACGGAAGGTAGGGAGAGCGGCGCACTGCAATACCGGCACTCCACTTCCGCCGCGACCTCCAACCCTCAGCCGCGATGCCTCCCATACGACAGCGCGGCCCTCCTCAGTTGCTATGTCTCCCAAGCGACACCGCAACCTACCTGTTGGCCGCTACGTCGTCGACTTATCGGCATAAGCTCTGACGAGCGGCCCCTCCTCGGGTTCCTCCTCGCTTCAACGTGGGTAATCAAGCCACGGTTACTGAGCCTCGACAATGCGGGAACCCACCGGGGTATATTATACCTACGAGTAGCTTGAGAGTGATGAAGAAACAAGAGAATTTATATTTCTGCACTTGTAATTCTCTTAGACGTTCGTGTACACTGTACGCTTAGAATGAAAAATGCTTTCAATAGCAATAAAACATTAAGTTAGGTATTATTTGTTTTCCAGCATGACAAAAAAAAAATTCAAAGTTGACACACGCAGAGTGCTTGGAGAGGAAAAGGATAGCAGAAAGGAAGAGAAAAGAAAAAATTAGGAATGATCCCGTCAAACTAGAGGAATTGCGAAGAAAAGAAAGAGAAAGATATCATAAAAAAAAGCTGAAGGGAAAATCCTACCTTTGAGTGAAATGCCACCGCGTGCTCGCAGAGTTCAACAAAAATGATCATGATGATGATGATGATAGAGGTCAGAGGAGGTGATTGCAATTCATTTAAATTAAAAACTGTAGAATTAACAAGACAGAAAAATAAGAAAGTTGTATTTGTTGATTGTTATTTTTTTATTGATCTCATTATGTTATATTTTTATTAAAACATTTATTCACTATAAATAAGATTTTTATTGCTATATGATTTATAATTTGTTTCAGTAAAAAAAAAATTGGTGTCAAGACTTTCTAATTTTGGTGACAGAAGTAAATTCTGGTGTCAATATTTCTAATTTTGGTGTCAGATATCAATTTTGGTGTCGTACTAATTCTGGTGTCGACAATATATTAGAAGCTTTCAGGAATAAATAAATTTCTTTCACATTTTATGTACCTGAATACGTATCTCTTGCTTATCGACATCTTAGATTATTAAAAAAACTAGAAACAAACTTTTCCACCAAAATTAGGTAACAAATCATAGTTGTTGAAATTCACTCGTATATAAAAAAGTTAGTTTAGGTTATCTGTCTGTCTGTCCGTGGAGTTTCTTGCCCGTTCTTCTCCATAGAGATCTACGTTTTTGGAATGGGCGACTAGCTTCAACTTTCTGACTAACTGACCGACTATTTAATTTTGACAATTCAAAAGTGCCTGTAAATGGTTTAATTGAAATAAATGATTTGAGTTTGAGTTTGAGTTTGAGTTTGATCAAATCATTCTGATTGGATGTTGCCCAATAACACAACCAGAGAGAGAGAGGTCAGGGACAGTAGTCCTGACGATTTGTAGGCCGAGAAACTGAATATCTGAAGAGGAAGATGATAAATGCTACCGGACGGGTATGTAAAGATAAAAAAACACACTGTGTTTAAAAACATTTTATTTAGATAATAGAAAGCTGGATGTGACGTTGGTAAATTCTGCAAACGGCCTCAAGTTATGCGCACTATTGTATGACCAAATAAACGTACATCACTAGTTGCTTCTGAATTCAGCAGCTCATAACAAGGATGACAAATGTTGGCATACCTTGGAACCTAGAACAAACTTAATTACCTTATTACCCACATGAATCGTTTATAATACCTACACATTTGATTATTATGACATCTAAAGCAACCAGTCTGTTGTAGTCGTGACGTGTTGAGACGAGATGAGTCTTTCTGATTCATTGCCATTGAGTTCATTATGTATTTTGAAAACACGGTAAACTACTTGAAGTCACATTTGTTCGATGTTTCTTATATTTATCGGTTCTAGAATGATTCTAGCTGTAGATGACTTACCTCAATTGTTAACCATCGTGCTAAGATAGTGAGTAGAAAAGCAGGCAATGAAGAGGCGATATGCTGCCGCAGCCTTTGCCTGGTTACACCGCAGTTTATGCATCGCAGGATGAATTGATTGCAAGTCAAGTCCGTGTCGAGTAGCAAGAGGTCAGTAGGTAGGCAAGCACACACAATAAGCAAGCGAGGGTCAATGAAAATCCAAAATGAAAAACCACAACGAACAAGCAAACGGCAGTGTTCCAACGATGTCTAACATCTGACGTTTGTTTTTTTTCATAGAGATGGGATTGAACGTCAAGTGTAATCGAATCAATAAAATAATCGATTGGGTTGAAAAATAAAAATATACTTAAATAGTTTTTGTCGACCTGTATTCAGTTAATATTTTTCGACACAAAATAGGTAGTACATTAAACGTAGAAGCACATTCTGAAGCTTTCAATTATTTTTATTTGATTTTGATACGAAAAGAGTGGAATTGAATAGAGTCGATTGTCACTTAGAAACAACCCCGTTTCCCTGTGAAAACACAATAAGAAGCAACTAAACAGGACACCGAATTGAATCCCATCGATTCCCGCCAATAACTCTGATTGCCACTTCTTAGTTTCAGAAAATAAATCGTTTTGATACCTGTTATCAAAAATCGATATAAGTATAGTTTGATTTGACATTTTAGAAAAGCGACATGACCCGTCCCTAGTTGCAGTACTGTATTATTATTCCCCTTGAACTTGTCATGTCAATCAAAAAAAGCAACTAAGATACTTTTTTTATGTTTAACAGTTCACGAAAGCGCTAGGAAATTATTAAACGCTTAATAATTCATTAATGAATATTTAAATATAAGTTACTAGACATGCTTGGGGCAGTCATTTAGCCATGTCCTTTGATGCTCGACCATGCTCGAGCAAGCCGACTGCGTGTTCGAGTATGCATTCTACATGCGCGAGCGCGCTCGAGCAGCGGCGCGTGTTGCCGCAGCGACAAATCTGTTCGGAACTTCGGACGTATGACTAACAACCTACGGAACGGATCAAGCACGCACGCCGGGCAACCCAGAGCATATTTAACAGAGATAATAATAATAATAATAATAGCTAGCAACACCAACGTCAACGTCAACGTCTATTTTGTCATCTCCTCACAATTTTCTATATATTATTTTTAGAAGCAGTTTATTATATTTATTATCCGTGAAACCATATCAGGCACAACCAAAATTATCAAAACATAATCATAATTACAAATAAATACAATGACCGATAACTTAGACTTGCATCAAAAACTGCCGAACCGGAGGTGACATCTGTCATGTCACCTCCGACAAAAACGAGAAAATGAAATGATGAAGATGTTGACGAGATCAGCAGCTCGCCGCGCACGCCTACCACCTCCGGAATCGTCGCTCAGCCCCGCCCCGCCGCCGCCGGAATCCAGCCCCATCGAGAGTGCTGTGACACCGGCCGTAGCAGTTGCGTCGAGCTCGAGCGACGAATATTTTTCCCCGCCGACGTCGCCAACACCTGTACGTCGGCAGGGGAGAGGCCGGCCACCGAGGAGCTTGGGACTTAGGGGCCATCCGGCCCCGAGCCGGGTCCCCGCTGCCGGTGGTTGTGTGCAGCGCATGAGATGGACTCAGTCTATGAACGAGAACGTCATGCGCGCATACTACGGGTCTACAGAGGGGGGAACTAACCTCACTGCGTACCGTGATAGGTTACTGTCTCTGTTCCAGGAACTAGAACCAACCGTCAACGTCTCGGCCCAACGACTGTCGGATCAGGTGCGGGTCATCCAACGCAATCACAGGTTGGACGACATCGCACTTGATAGGCTGCGCTCAGAGGTACTGAGCAACCAAATCGTCTCGACTCTGACACAAACCGCGGCACAAGCGTCGTCTATTGATGCCATTCTGCCGCGGTCCAATCATGTTGAAGAAGATGATGATAGGGTTGACGCAGTAAGTAGCCAGTGCAACGTCCGACTGAGGAGCGCACTGGAGGATGCGTTTCGCGAGTATAGGTCAACTCCAACCGAACTTAGACCCCGAATACCACGGCTACCTATGCACAAAAAAAATAGGGCGTTGGTGTGTGCCTTGGACTCGCAGCTCAAGAATTTCTTTGAGAGCAGCGAGGATCTCGTTGATACACACTCGATCCTGTATTGCGCGGCTGTGGCGGCATGTCGTTTAGCTAACGTCAAGTTTCCAAATTGTGACGTAGCTACTCGACCAAAACCAGCCGTACCAGCCTGGCAGTGCAGAATCGAGCGTCGTATCGATGGGGCCAGGGTACTCATCGGCAAACTATACTGCTTCAGGGAGGGCAATACACGACCACGAGTGATGCGCTTTGTAAGACAGGCATTTTCGGGGACTGGAATCAGCCCTCGGGAATACATGTCCAATGTCACAGAGCGCATCGACTTCCTGAAGCAGAAAGTTTGTGCATGGGCGAGTCGTATTCGGCGGTATAAGCGGCGAGTTGATCGGTACACGCAGAATCGTATGTTCCAGAGCGATGAGAGGTGGGTATATAGAGCTTGGGAGCGACCTGAACAAAACGTGACGGACGTGTGCCGCCCGGATGATGCCACCACGAGTGCATTCTGGCGCAGCATCTGGTCGGTGCCCGTCTGTCACACTGAGGGTGGTTGGATGCGGGATGTCGAGCGAGTGTGTGGAACTATACCAGAAATGGAACCAGTACTAATTACGCCATTAGACGTAGCCAGAGCAGTCCGTCCGTTACCGAATTGGAAATCACCGGGACCGGACGGACTGCATAACTTTTGGTTAAAATGGCTAATTAGTTCACACACTTGCCTGGCATCTCAGTTCCAGTCATCCTTAGAGTCTGGGTCGCTACCACAGTTTCTAACAACAGGCGTTACCCACCTGCTCCATAAGTCAGGTAGTCCCGCGGAACCCAAGAATTATAGACCGATCACGTGTTTGTCGACGGTTTATAAACTTCTTACATCCATTTTGAGAGTGAAAATTAACACACACATTGACAGTCACTCGATTATGTCTGCCTCTCAAAATGGATGTAGGAATGGGTCCCGCGGTACTAAGGAGCTACTCCTCATAGACATGGCCATTAGCCAACAGGTTCGCCGATCCCGCAAGGATATGTCGACATGTTGGATAGATTATAAGAAGGCCTACGACTCGGTGCCACATACATGGCTCATGAAGGTGCTGGAGTTGTACAAGATAGATGCAACTCTACGCACCTTTCTTGAGTCGTGTATGGGGCAATGGAAGACGGTCCTTCGCTATCCAGGGTGTCGACAGATCCAGGGGAATGATGAACCTGTATGGATTAAGCGGGGAATATTTCAGGGTGACAGTTTGAGTCCACTTTGGTTCTGCTTAGCCCTGAATCCTCTAAGCACACTGCTGGAGGACTCAGGTCTAGGCTACCGGTTGAAGAGAGGTGGTCAGGTCATATCTCACCTCCTCTACATGGATGATTTGAAACTCTTTGCCCCCAGCAAATTGCATCTGATGGAGCTACTGAAGGTAACTGAAACTTTCAGTAGTGCCATCAGGATGGAATTTGGTGTGGACAAATGTGCAGTCATGCATGTAAAGGGGGGGGAGATTATGGAATCTGAGGGAATTCCACTTTCGGATTCCATACACCTTAGATCCCTCTCCTCATCCGAAAGCTATAAGTATTTGGGTATGTCGGAAGCGTTAGGCATCAACGATGCTGACATGAAGCAATCGTTGAAGGAGCGCTTCTTTTGTCGCCTGAAGAAGGTATTAATTAGTCTTCTTTCGGGCGGAAATAAGGTGCGCGCCTTCAATGGTTGGGTCATGCCGGTTTTGATGTACTCTTTCGGCATACTCAAATGGACTCAGACTGAACTCGACGCCCTGGATAGAAGGGTCCGTACACTGCTGACCGCAAACCGGATGCATCACCCACGATCATCGGTGATGAGACTGTATATCCCGCGGAAATGTGGGGGTCGAGGCTTTTTAAATGCGAAGACCCTCCACAACCGCGAGGTGTGCAGTCTCAGGGAATATTTTTTAAAAGCCGAAGTGGGTATGCACCGTGATGTGGTCGCAGTGGACAAGGGGCTCACCCCGCTCTCCATGGCGAAAGAGAACTGGCGCAAACCTGTAGTACTTACTACCGATGACCGCAAGAAGGTATGGCAAAGCAAGGAGCTTCACGGGCGCTTCTATCGGGCTCTTCATGAGCCCGGTGTAGATTTCTTAGCGTCCGTATCCTGGCTACGTTTTGGTGACCTCTTCGGGGAAACTGAAGGTTTTGTCTGTGCAATTATGGACGAAGTTATCTTGACGAATAACTACCGGAGATATATTATGAAGGACGGGACGGTTGACGTGTGTCGGGCATGCCACCATCCGGGTGAGTCCATCAGACATATTATCTCTGGTTGTTCTCGTCTGGCTAACAGCGAGTACTTACACAGGCATAACCAAGTCGCCAGGATTATTCACCAGCAACTTGCTTTGAAATATAAACTTGTCGACTCTGAGGTACCATATTACAAGTATGTGCCCGACCCAGTTCTCGAAAATGACCATGTCACGTTGTACTGGGATCGATCTATCATCACTGACAGGACTGTTGTCGCCAACAAACCTGATATAGTGGTGATAGATCGATTAGTGCGCCGCGCAATGATTGTCGATGTTACCATTCCGCATGACGGGAACCTCGTGAAAGCTGAGAAAGATAAGCAAATCAAATATCTTGACTTAGCACACGAGGTTGTTGACATGTGGAATGTGAGCTCGACTATCATTGTGCCGATTGTCGTATCGGCCAATGGCCTGATGGCTGAAAGCCTCGATCAACATCTATCGAGGCTCTCGTTAGGCGGTTGGATCAAAGGCCTGATTCAGAAGGCAGTACTCCTCGATACGGCTCGCATTGTGAGGAGGTTTCTGTCTCTGGAGCCCTAACCATCGGTAGCTTGGACCCTGCTCCCGACACCGGTGGATCACTATGTTTAAGCTCAAATGCTGCTTGTTTACTAGCAACGTGTGTGACAAGAACACATTGCCTTAAAACTTTGGCAAGGCGCGATTTCCATGGCGGTGTGAGTAAAAAACTCCACGGTACCTACCTACGCGTCACTTCGCAACTGGTCAACCGCACGAACAGTCGATATTTTTTGTGTCCCGTGTAATTTTCAATAAACCAAATTTCCAAAAGTTCATTAAAGTAATCATTGAAGAAACCAAATTCCCAATGATTCACCCCTTTATGTCGTAATAGACATAAAAATTTGGCGACCGTGACAGGACACGAAAAAACTAAATTTCAACAATTGGTTTGTCAACGTGGCGTGATCATCGAGACCACAAAAGGCCGAGTTCTCGTCGTGAAGCAGAAACCAAGAGCTTCCTGAAGCCTAAGCATTCGATGCAGCTAAAGTATCGACACAGGTATATGGAAGAAGAAGCAGTTGCAGAAGATTCACGTGAAGCGGTTCATCATAAGTTAAGTGCCCTTCCTTCCTCATTCTTACCTTCCTATCTATTTTCCAAATCATACCATCAGCTTTCCTAACTAAAACGTGCCTTCTACTTGTGCAATAATTTCAATTAATTATTTAGGTATTATTGAAGGGTCATTCGAGGTCAAAGTTTTACTTGACAAAACTTATGTGTAGTACACATAATTCACTATAATATCGGTGTATTTCATTAAAGGCCATCATTAATAGTCCATATCAGCAAGTTGGCATGCAATTTATCCAAATAATCATCCTAAATTACCATTTTAAAATATATTTTTTTACATTTTTTCATCTACCTTCATCGTGTATTTCTCATGCCATTCTAGGAAAAGATAACGTAACGCTCCCAATCAGTTTTTAACATTGTTCGTCGAACTTTCCAGATACCTCGGAACATCACGCTAGCACCATTGGTATCAGCAGAGCTTGCATTCCGTGCTTGGCAGCGTGAATCCGGTTTCCTGGTCGGCGGGTGACGTCGAATTGAGGGGCGTGAGATTCTTTATATAAATAACTTACTAAATTATAGTTTTCACGCTGACACGTAGTTGAGTCTGCTTGATAGTCAATTATACTTAATATATTTTAATTAAAAAAAAAAATGTCGCAAGAAATCGATTTAAAGAAATTACGCGAATTGACTGTCAGACGTAGCTCAATTAAAGGTCAAATTACCAAGTTTAAAAACTTTTTGGATAACTTGTCGTCTTTGGACTCATTGTCAAATGAGGAAATTGCTGAATTAAAGATTAAACTTGGTAGATTCGAACAATTATCAGCTAAGTTTGATGAGTTGCAAAGTCAGATTGAAGTTTTAAATAGTGGGAGTCTGGCATTAGAGATTGAGGAGCGGGACAAGATTGAAAATGATATGGTGAGTGGGCTTGCCATTGCCAAGGGTTTGTTGGACAGCTGTGTGCAATCATGTAGTCATGACTGTCATGAATCCCGATTTGAATCTCGTGACTCTGGTATCAGGTTGCCACGCATACAAATTGCTAAGTTTGACGGTGCATATTTTAAGTGGCTCGAGTTCAGAGACTCTTTTTTGAGCTTAGTTGATCGTAATAAGCAACTCTCGCCGGTACATAAATTTCATTATTTAATATCTTACCTGGAAGGAGACGCGGCACGTATAATTTCTAATCTTGAAGTATCATCTGAAAATTATAAGGAAGCTTGGAAATTATTGTGTGCTCGTTACGATAATAAAAGACTTCTGATTGATTATCACATGAATTCATTGTTTAACATACATTCATTTAGCAAGGAAACTGTAAAGTCATTACGAATTTTAGTTGATCATGTCACAAAAAACTTAAGGGCATTATCTAGTTTAGGAATGCCCACAGATAATTGG
This sequence comes from Apamea crenata, assembly GCA_949629185.1. NCBI lineage: Eukaryota > Metazoa > Arthropoda > Insecta > Lepidoptera > Noctuidae > Apamea > Apamea crenata. The sequence goes on from OX451356.1 coordinate 285,059, forward strand.
GATATGTGTGTCATATTTAATTTAACCTCAAAATTAGACAATAATACACTTCTAAAATGGGAGGAATTTAGAAACCAGCTTGGTGACAATATTCCGACCTTAGAAAACTTTAAACAAGTTTTAATAGATCGCGCTGATGTACTTGATGCTTTAGATAGAAATAAAATAGATAACAGCCACCAAAAGGGTTCATACGCACCAAATAATCACCACTACAAACAGGACAAATATCAAAAAATCTTTATTAAGGCAGCGACAGCTACTAATAAAGACACTTCAAGTTCATTTGTATGTATAATCTGCAGTCAAAATCATAAAATATATGAGTGTCCTAGTTTCAAAAACAAAACTATACAAGAAAAATGGGCAGATGTAAATAAGTATAAACTTTGTTCTAATTGTCTTAAGCAGGGTCATCCAGCAAAGGCTTGTGGATTTGGACCATGTCCTGATTGTAAACAAAGACATAATCGTCTTCTGCATAACCCTAAACAGTCAGTTAATAATAATCATGCGATTTCAGAATCGGAATCTATAAACGTTAACTGTTTAGAATCGGAATCTGTATGCGTTAACTCATCGGAATATCAATTCAATCATGTTTTATTATCCACTGCCTTGATTGATTTTCATAATCCTAATAACAATAAATATGAAACAGTGCGTGCATTGCTCGATTGTGGTAGCCAGGGCAGTTTTATTACAAAATCGTTAAGCGATAAATTGTCACTTGATTCCATTCCAATACCTAGTATTAATATTATAGGTATAGGAAACCACTTGTCTAATAGGGTAGAGGAAAGCTGCACTGTTAAAGTGCAATCTATCTATAAACAGTTTGATGTTACTTGTAACATGCTTGTTATGAATGAGTTAACTGGTTATTTACCTAAAAGCCAGGTTAACATTAAATTCAAAATACCTAAACACATAAAATTAGCCGATCCTAGTTTTAATGAACCCTCTCAAGTTGATATCTTGATTGGATGTGATCTTTTCTGGGATATCCTGGGAAATGAACAAATTTCTATAGGCCCAGATAATCTAAAGTTACGAAATTCCAAATTTGGCTGGTTAATAGCCGGTCCGATAAATAAAAATAATTTGAATAGCATATATTGCAACAATAGCATAATTGCAAAAGATAACAAGATTCAAGAGTCTTGTATTGATAAATTACTTACAAAATTCTGGGAGATTGAAGAACTCCCAAACAAACCCATTCTCAGCGAAAGGGAAAGGGCTTGTGAAAAGCATTTTTTACAAAATACGGTCCGTTTGAGTGATGGACGATTTAATGTGAAATTACCTCTAAATAGTTCTCCAAGCAACTTGGGTGAATCCTATTATACTGCAAAAAAAAGATTGTTTAATTTAGAATTACGTTTTAGGAAAAATCCTACACTTAAGTCACAATACGTTGAGTTTATGAAAGAATACGAAGAGCTAGGACACATGTCTGTAGCACCTAAAAGTAAACCATTTCCCTCATACTTCTTATGCCACCATGCTGTATTTAAAGACAATAGCGAATCAACCAAGGTCCGTGTCGTTTTTGATGGATCCGTCCCCACCTCCTCGGGTATATCTGTCAACGACATTCTTATGGTGGGCCCAAACATACAGGATTCTCTTTTCTCCATACTCATAAGAGCACGTCAATATAAATACTTAATCACTGGTGATATTGAAAAAATGTACAGGCAAGTGAGAGTGGATGAATCCTGTACAAACTTGCAATTAATTCTATGGAGAGAGGATGAATCCTTGCCCATCAGAACGATGCAAATGAATACTCTCACTTATGGGACTACAAGTGCGAGCTATTTAAGCACTCGCTGTCTGTGGCAGGCGGGCGAGGAGTGTGGGGATGAAACCATAAAAAACATAATACAACACGACTTTTATGTCGACGACTTAATCACTGGTTGTGATGATGAAAACCAATTAACTTATATTCAAAATTCCATATCCTCCGCTTTAAAGTCAGCCTGTTTTAATTTACGCAAATATAAAACTAATTCTAAAAATCTATTCCAAAATTCATCTCTAAACACTCAAGACAAATTAACTATAAGTGAAGCGTCAAGCACGCTGGGTTTAGGGTGGGAGCCAAAAACTGATAATTTAAATTTTCCTGTACAACCATTTCTCAATCATGACGACATAACAAAAAGACGCATATTATCAAATGCATTTAAGATATTCGATCCATTAGGTCTGTTAAGTCCATGTATAATTACAGCAAAAATGATACTACAAAATTTATGGCAACAAAAAATAGACTGGGACCAACCTATCCCTCAAGAAATAGAGGAAAGGTGGTTAGAATTTGCAAGTAATTTAAAATGTTTATTGAATTTACAAATACCTAGGAGAGTGTTATGTGACTCACCAAAACTAATAGAACTTCATTCTTTCAGTGACGCTTCACAGAAGGCATACGGAGCATGTCTGTACGTGAGAAGCACGGAAAATAATCGTAATTTTACGGTACGACTATTAGCCGCCAAATCTAAGGTAGCTCGTATAAACCCTATGACAATACCACGATTGGAACTTTGTGCTGCGTTGTTGGCTGCTAAACTATGCAAAGGTGTCCTTGAGTCTATTCGTTACAAGCCGTCACGAATCGTTCATTGGTGTGACTCAAGTGTTGTGCTAGCGTGGCTCATAGGTGATCCGACCAAACTCAAAACATTCGTCGCGAATAGGGTGGTTGAAATAACCGAGCTCACTGACGCATCCTCATGGCGATATGTTCCCACAGACATGAACCCAGCCGATCTCATTTCTAGAGGTATAAATGCCAGTCAAATAATAAATAATAGCCTATGGTGGTCAGGTCCAAATTATTTAATTAGTAGTGAAAACGATTGGCCAAAACTAAATTACATTAATATCGATGATGTACCTGAAACTAAAAATACACCTAAATCCAAAACTAAATCTAAGATTATAAATAAAATCAAATACTCACCCAAGACCGTCCCATCTGCTCCGCTCGTCTCAACTTTGACACCGGCGAAGCAAGCAGAGCAATCAGCATCTGAAACAAAAACTCATAAAATACAAAATTCATACGTTACATCTAATAAAACCTTAACTGATCAAAATAAAATAAATACTTACCTTAACACTGACATACTGCAACCTATAATAGATATTGAAAGGTATAGCAAACTAAATAAACTTATCAGAATAGTCGCATGGGTAAAAAGATTTTGTTTTAATATTCGTAATATTCATAACAAACAGGTTTTGACTCTCAGCGCTAATGAGTTAGATGACTCATTTCATTATCTATTTGTTGCTGTTGCTCAGATTAAATGTTTTCCTATTGAATACAAGGCGTTATCTAAAGGCGTATTTTTAAATGTTAAATCTAAATTACTATGTTTGTCACCTTTTTTAGACGACAACAATTTAATTAGAGTTGGAGGACGAATAAGTTCTTCACCTTATAGTTTTGATAAAAAACATCCAATATTACTTGATTCGTCTCATCATTTGACTAAACTTTTATTTGAAAGAGAACATTTGCGGCACTTGCATGCTGGCCCGCAGCTGTTGTTATCACTAATAAGGGAATCAGTATGGCCGATAAATGGCAGAAGGTTAGCTCAGCGCACAGTTCACAATTGTGTGCGATGTTGTCGTGTCCGAGGCCAAACTCTTTGTCCTAAAATGGGTGATTTGCCATCACAACGCGTGAGCGCAGACTTCCCATTCAATTCAGTAGGCATAGATTTTGCTGGACCTTTTTACATAATTAATCGTAAAGGTAAAGGTGCAAGGGTGAGCAAATGTTACCTTTGCATATTTGTGTGCTTGCGATATAAGTGCGTTCATTTGGAAGCGGTCTGTGACCTTACTAAGGACGCATTTATAATGACATTACGCAGATTTATTGCCAGACGTGGCAAACCCAATGAAATATTTTGTGATAACGGGGGTAACTTTGTAGCTGCTGCTAAAGATATAGGGGCTTTTCTTAAATTACATAATAGGGACTTATCTGAATTTGCAACTCAGGAAAATATAAAATTTGTGTTCTCACCTGCTCACGCTCCTCATTTTGGCGGCATCTGGGAAGCCGGAGTCAAATCTGCAAAATTCCACATAAAAAGAGTTATGGGAAATACCCATCTTACCTTTGAAGAAATATCTACACTTTTCGCACAAGTGGAGGCCGTTCTAAACAGTCGCCCCTTGTGTCCTTTGTCCTCCTCTCCTGATGACTACCTTCCTTTGTCCCCAGGGCACTTTCTCATTGGAAGACCACTGAAGACACTGCCGGAACCTAGCTTGGAAAACCTGAAAGAAAGTCACCTGCAACGCTACGCTCGACTGCAACAAATTCATCAGCATTTCTGGTCACGCTGGCAGCGTGAATATATACACGAACTACAACAACGGCTGAAGTGGAAGACGAACTCAAGATCCCTACATATTGGAGACCTCGTGCTTATCCATGAAGATCATGTACCGCCATTGTGTTGGCGCCTTGGACGAGTTGTCAGATTATTTCCTGGTCTGGATGGAGTTTCGAGAGTGGCTGACCTGAAAACCACTAGAGGCGTTCTACGTCGGCCTGTTATCAAGCTGTGCCCGCTACCCACAGCTGAAGACTTACGGTTGAAAGACAAGCCTTTCAACGGGTGGGAGGATGTTTAAGCTCAAATGCTGCTTGTTTACTAGCAACGTGTGTGACAAGAACACATTGCCTTAAAACTTTGGCAAGGCGCGATTTCCATGGCGGTGTGAGTAAAAAACTCCACGGTACCTACCTACGCGTCACTTCGCAACTGGTCAACCGCACGAACAGTCGATATTTTTTGTGTCCCGTGTAATTTTCAATAAACCAAATTTCCAAAAGTTCATTAAAGTAATCATTGAAGAAACCAAATTCCCAATGATTCACCCCTTTATGTCGTAATAGACACACTATTTTTTTATATTTTTAAATGTTTTTTTTTTATACTAATATTTAAAAATGTATTGAAATAAGAAAACGAAATAAATAAACGACATAATAATAATGAATGTTTGTGGAATCCGTGGGAACCCAACTCTCGGATTCCACAAACCTTAGAGCCCTCTCCGCATCCGAAACCTATAAGTATTTGGGTATGTCGGAAGCGATAGGCATCAATGTTACTGACATGAAGCAATCGTTGAAGGAGCGCTTCTTTGACCGCCTGAAAAAAGTACTTAACAGTCTTCTATCAGGTGGAAACAAGGTGCGTGCCTTCAACAGTTGGGTCATGCCGGTTTTGATGTACTCTTTCGGCATACTCAAATGGACTCAAACCGAACTAGACGCCTTGGATAGGAGGGTCCGGACGTTGCTGACTGCAAATCGAATGCATCACCCACGGTCGTCGGTAATGAGGCTGTATATCCCGCGAAAGTGTGGAGGTCGAGGCTTTTTAAACGCTAAGACCCTCCACAATCGCGAGATATGCAGTCTCAGGGAATATTTCCAAGAAACCGACGTGGGGATGCATCGAGATGTAGTCGCAGTGGATAAGGGCCTCACCCCGCTCTCCTTGGCTAAAGAGAACTGGCGCAAGCCAGTAGTGCTTGACACCAATGATCGCATGGATGTATGGCAGAGTAAGGAGCTTCACGGACGCTTTTACCGGGCCCTAAATGGACCCGATGTAGATCAACTAGCGTCCGTAGCCTGGCTACGTTTCGGTGACCTCTTTGGAGAAACCGAAGGTTTTGTGTGTGCAATTATGGACGAAGTTATGATGACGAACAATTACCGGAGATTTATTGTGAAAGACGGTACGGTTGACATCTGTCGGGCATGCCACCGACCGGGAGAATCAATCAGACACATTATCTCCGGGTGTTCTCGTCTAGCTAACGGAGAGTACTTGCATAGACACAACCTTGTAGCCAGGATAATCCATCAGCAACTTGCTCTGAAATATGGCCTTGTGGAATCTGAGGTGCCGTACTACAGGTATGTGCCCGACCCAGTTCTCGAAAATGGAAATATCACATTGTACTGGGATCGATCCATCATCACTGACAGGACTATTGTTGCCAATAAGCCTGATATAGTGGTGGTGGATCGATCAGAGCGGCGCGCAATGATTGTTGACATAACCGTCCCGCATGATGAGAACCTCGTGAAGGCCGAGAAAGATAAACAAATCAAGTATCTTGACTTGGCTCGCGAGGTTGTCGACATGTGGGATGTGGACTCAGCGATCATTGTGCCGATAGTCGTGACCGCCAATGGCTTAATAGCCAAGAGCCTCGACCAACACCTGAGGAGGCTCTCGTTGGGCAGCTGGATCAAGGGCTTGATTCAGAAAGCGGTACTTCTGGACACGGCTCGTATTGTCAGGAGGTTCCTCTCTCTGGAGCCCTGACCGCCGGTAGCTTGGACCCTGTTCCCGATACCGGTGGGCTACTATTTTTTATATTTTTAAATGTTTTTATAATTTTTATATGCAAATATTTAAAAATATAATTTATATGTTTAATTTTAAATAAAGGAAATAATAATAATATATTTATTCAAAAAATTGTAAGGCATGAAAATTAGTACAGTTTTGCTTAAATGTAAATTATATTCCTAAGACTTACGTGCCTGAACTAGGTAATCCTGTGTTTCACGCGTGAAGAGCTAAAATAGTCTTTAAAAATTAATAAATAATCAAAAGTTGACAATACAAAAATAATTATAATTATATAGGAGAGGTCCGAGGTACTGATAAAATTTGGCTATAAAAGCATGTTTTGTAGAATTTTGTGGACAAACTATATCTTTACGCCTTTTATTAGTATATCTAGTGCTGTAGGGTAGAGCTTTGTGTTGTTTTAATACAATGCCCATAATAAATAGCTGTCTAACTGTTAATACTTCACAAGATTTGTATAGGAGGTTAGTAGGAAAAAGGAAAGGGCGGGAAGTAGACACTTTGAGAATCGCCCTCTGAGCTCTCTCGATGGTTAGTAACAATGTTTTACCCACTCCACCCCATGTGGTAATACAGTAAGTTAAAATCGATTGACATAGAGCAAAGTAAACTTGTTTAACTATTTTTGGATCAGCAATACAGCGTAACTTTTTAAAAACAAATATTAACTTGCGAATTCTATTATTTAAAGCTTCTATATGTTGTTTGAACGAAAGTGTTTCATCTATTATAACACCAAGGTATTTTGTTGTATTTGCCATTTTAATGTTAGGACAAACACATTGGTTATTTGTGGGAATTGTGCAATAATGAGCATATAATGTCGAGGTAGTGCCAATTGATGTTTGTTTGCGCATCGAAAACTTAATATAATTTAATTTGTCTTGTCTGCATTTAGTGTTAGTGAATTATGTTGAAGCCATTTATTAACAATATTGAATCCGTGTTGTGCAACCTTGTAGACATTTTTTTCTGAGTCAGCCGAAAATAGAAGGGCAGTGTCGTCAGCATAAGAAACAATTTGGCCGTGATCTAGACATTGATTACAAAGATCGTTTATGTATTATATTTCTCGCAACACAGTCACACTAAACTGAACACTCGCTTATCATATCTACACTCTCACTCACAATCATTCTCAATCCGCACAGTCATGCATACATCTTATACACCCACACACTTATCATTTTAATCAATACACTTGGACATTTCTGCTTATTTCTGCTCTTTGTATTATTTTTATTTAATTGATGTTTTTATTCTTTGTACTTTTTCTATTTATCAGTTATTGTCATCTCCTGGTCATTTCTACAAAATTCTTACCGAGGTGAGGGTCCTGGTGACCAGTAACACAGGTTTTATTCCTAAAACCTACTTCAGGTTACCAGTCTCTCACAAAGGTGGAAATAGTTATCCAGTATTAAGTTTGCATTATTTTTAAGACCACTTATTGTGAAGAGAGAATAAATGATATATTATTATTTATTATATATCAAAAATAGTGTAGGCCCTAAAATACTTCCTTGGGGAACTCCGAAGGATGTGTTTTTTTTATCCTCGCTGAGAACATCTCCAATCCTTACACATTGGGTACGATCTTCTAGATAACTCTTAAATAGTTTCAGCTGAGTGCCTCTGATACCTATGGTTTCAAGTTTGTGCAACAGAATAGGAATAGAAACAGTGTCAAAAGCTTTGGCGAGGTCCAGGAAGATTCCTACTGTGTGGTTACCATTATCAAGTTCTTGTGCTAGATAGTCAGTCAGATGGTGTACGGCATCGTCTGTGGACATTTTAGGCCTAAATCCAAACTGCCGCTGAGACAAAATTAATTTATCCTCCAAGTATTTCTAAAGCCTTTTATTTATAATTTTTTCCAATATTTTAGACAAAGAAGGCAGTAAAGAAATAGGTCTATAATTTGTGACTTGATCTTTACTGCCTGATTTATAAACGGGGACAACAACAGCTTTTTTTAGGCACTCGGGAAAAACACCTGCAGATAAACATTTTTGGAAAATATAAGTTAATGGCGGTACCAAAATGTGCCTGAACTGTTTAATAACTTTATTTGATATGTTATCCCAGCCAACTGCACAGAGATGGCTCGCGCATGGTCGAGCATGCAGGTGGCATGCTCGAGCAGTAAAAATTTTGTTCGACCATGCGCGAGCATTTTGCAGTTCGGTCTGCGCTGACCCTAAACGTGATGAAATAATTCAATTATTAACAATAGTAGGTTTACAACACCTTACGTATGTTTATAGGTACGTACGTGTTGTGCACTTCCTACTTTTGTAACAAAACGCGGTTATTATGTCAATCGGCTGCCTCCATGCACTACGCAGTGACAGGCCGCGTGTTAGTCGTGCGACCGAGGCGGGCTCGGCGCCTCGCGGTTGCTACACATCAATCATACCATTACGAATGGTTTGGCAGTCAGAAACGCATTACCATAATCGCGAGTATCGCGGTGCGCGGCGGGCGGTCGACGGCACTAATCCGGCCCGCACCCGGACAGGCCCTGCCGAACCGGGCCGGCCCGCACACACCCGGCACCGCCCGGCCATCTGTAACGTCTGTATCAACCCGCATAACAGATATCGAGCCCATTTATTCAACCAGTGTCGTCCTCACGTTTAAGAGAAACATACGTCACGAGAATAGAACATTAACTATAATTATGTATAATCTATAAATAGTATATGTATAAATAGTATACATAATATATGTATGTTGAGTTTATTAAGTTTTGAGTTGCATGATTACTGACAAATGCGTCCACTGACTGGACAGGTCCACTCAATCTGTGTGGTTCTTTCCTCAAAAGACCATTTCAGACATCAATCTACATGGTCTTTACATGAACTGACCAGGATTATGTCTGGACTTTAAAAGAGAGTGTGACCTCTGAGTTTGTTTCGGCCTTTCTTCTCAGAGTAGTCAGATAGGATATGCCGACCTCGTCTAGTTTATAAAATACTAGCTTCTGCCCGCGGCTTCGCTCGCGTGGATGTCGGAAATTATTCCACGGGAACGTGCTACCAGGATAAAAAGTATGTCCTTCCCCAGGATGCTATCTATCTCTTTACCAAATTTTATCGAAATCCGTTCAGTGGCTTAGGTGTGAAAATGCAACATACAGACAGAATTTATAATCTATATATATAAAATTCAAAGTCCTAACTGACTGACTGACTGACTGAGACATCAACGCACAGCCTAAACCGCTGTTCTTAGAGAAATGAAATTTGGAGGGTGTATTCTTCGTAAAGAGTAGGTATCCACTAAGAAAGGGTTTTTCGAAATTCCAACCCTAAGAGAGTGAAATGGGGGGATATTGTTTGCATGAAAAATCATATTCCTAGTTAATAAACTTTAAACTTAGCACGGTTACTTACTTAGGTAATTATGAAGATGGCCATTTTTTGTTTTTATAAACTATCCCCTAAAAGGGGATTGGGGGGTTTCAAAGTTTGTATGGAAGAATTTTAGCGCGCGGTGCGATTTACTCGAAACTCAGGATTTTTTACCTAAAATTGAAAGGAAAGAATACTGTGTGTCAGGTTTTTCGAAAATCTACCCCTTTTTTTTTTTTTTTTTTTTTTTTGTGGATGGGAAATCATCAAATGACCCCTCCCGCTCTGGGTGGAGCGGAAGGGAGTGTCAGACTATTACTGACTAAAACCCACCCGTGTTCCGTCCTTAGCCCTTTCTGTTCCAGGGCAGCGGTTAACCTTTCGGAAAATCCCACCGCCCCGGCAGGCTTCGGCCCTGTGGGGCCCCGTCCTCTGCTGACATCTCTTTGAGGCGCGCGTGGAACACAACGCGCCGTCCGGCACGGGCCTGGTCCTGATCGGACGGTGAGCTACCCATTACTCACCGCCCGCAGGCCCGCGCCTACGGTGGCCGGGAGTCGTCACGCGGCTCCCGACGCCCGGAGCGTCTCCCGCGGCGGCTGAGGCGTGAGGTGTTCTCCCTCAGCCTCCCCGCCACCTCCTTCGCTAGCATGACTGCTTCGCAGAAGGAGGTGACTGCCTCCCATTCTCTCTCGCCCCGGACCATGGCTTGCACCAGGGCCGGGCGCGAGAGGTCGCCGCCGTTGCCGATCGCCTCTACGAGGACACGGCGGGTCTCCGCCCAAGCAGGGCAGACCTCCACCGTGTGCTCCACCGTGTCCTCTGGGCGATCCGGGCAGTGGTGACACCCGGGCGTCTCCTCCCGCCTGATGATGTGCAGGAACCTCCCGAAACATCCGTGTCCGGAGAGGACCTGAGGCGGTACGTGAGAGCGCCGTGACGCCTCTCTAGCCACTCCTCAAAGAGGGGTCTTATCGCCGCTATCGCGGCGTGCCCTGCGCTGGGTTGCGATAGTCGCGCCTTCCATTCCGCCATGAGATTGCGCCGGAGGTCCGTCCGCTCCGCAGCGATTTGCCGCGGGTGCAGAGTTTCCCCCCGGCGTAGTGCCTCCGCGCGCCAATCATGCAGGCGCGCAAGCACTATCGCCTCCAGATCCCATGGCGGCAGTCCGGCAAGGAGGCATGCCGCCTCGCGCGAGATCGTGCGGTAGCCCCGGATCAGCCTTACGGCTACCACCTTCTGGGGCGCGTTCAGATAGTGTGCGGCTCGAAGCCGCAGTGAACGCGCCCATACCGGGGCCCCATATAGGGCCATGGACCGCACGACCCCCGCGTAAAGCCTCCGGCAGGAGGCGTTTGGCCCCCTCAGGTTGGGCAGGAGCCGCTTTAAGGCGGCCCCGGCCCGTTCCAGTTTGGGGGCCAAACGTCGGAAATGCTCGACGAAGTTCCACCGGCTGTCGAGGACGAGACCCAGGTATCTCATCGTTGTCTCGACGCCGATGTGAACCTCTCCTACCATCAGTTGAGATCCCGAAGGTGGCCCGTACCGGGGCCCATGAAAGGACATGGCCTCGGACTTGTGCAATGCCACCTCGAGACCCAACTGCCGGATCCTATCCACGACTATCGCAACCCCGCGTGTCATTGCGTCGGCCGCCGCCTGATGCGACCTCCCCTGCGCCAAAAATCTACCCCTGACGGCCTGAAAAGGGGTAGTCAATTTTACAGGGGAGGATTTTACAGCGTGTCTTGATTAACTCGAAAATTGGTATAAATAATCTTTGAGTCAAGTTATGAACACATCCCAAATGATTTTTCAAAATTCCACCGCTGTTGGGGTGAAAAGCGGGGATACAGTTTATATGAAAAATCTTATTCGTTAGGTTAATAATCTTGAAAATTAGCATGAATATACGCCTAAGTAAGCAATACCTGGCAATATCTCTAATCTAGATCTGGCTATGGAAAAAACAGACTTTTCGCATATCTTATCCATGACTGATCCCAATGAAGCTACAAATTCGGGATAGTACAAACTCTTTCCCAAATAATTACCATGAACACAAAAACCAAATATGTCCCAAAACGTAACAGGATCCTAAAGCCCTGGATTACCCCAGGGCTTCTGAGGTGCATGAGAAACAGAGATGCCCTGCATAAAAAGCAAAAACATTCTCCTGACAATGATCTGATTAAAATTACCTATGTAAGATACAGAAATGTTTGCAATAAAATTCTCAAAAAAGTTAAGAGACAGTTCGACTCTGAGGAATTGACCAAAGCTGGACGGAACACTAAACTTTTATGGCACACAATTAAGCGTATCACGAACACCAACATCACTACTCACATTCCCACAGAATTATTTTCCACTTCCACATCTCCGCGCCAATCTGTTAATGACGTTAATGCTTACTTTGCTAATATTGGTAAGAATCTTGCTGATTGTATTACACAAACCCAACCCTCATCCTGCCTTCCGGGTTCACATAGGTGTTCTTAGCATACAAGCATCCCTAACTCTTTCGCCACGTTGGGAACAAGTGCCGATGAAATAATTTCCGTTATAAGGTCTCTTAAACCTAATGCTGCAATAGGACACGATGGCATTTCCACAATATTTTTAAATAGGTACTGCATGCTTCTGTCACCTATCTTATGCCACATCTTTAACCTCTGTTTTGACTCCGGTACTTTTCCTTCCTCCTTCAAATTGGCTATCATTCATATTCAAGGGTGGTGACCGCAATGCTATAAATAACTACCGCCCTTTCGCAGTGCTATCTGCCCTATCTAAGCTCATGGAAAGACTTATAAATAAAAGACTCATCAGTTACCTTGAGACTAATAACCTCCTCTCAACCAACCAGTTCGGCTTTAGAAAAAATAAATCGACTTCTGATGCTGCCTTAAAATTGTTAACTGGTATTGTTGACACACTCAATCACCGCAAAAAATGTCTTACTGTATTTATTGATCTTGCTAAAGCTTTCGACACCGTTCCTCTTTGTTGCTTATTATCCAAACTCGAACGTTTGGGTATCAAAGATTTACAACTTCAGCTTTTTCACTCTTATCTCTCAGGCCGCTCACAAAGGGTCAATATCGATAAATATCTAAGTGAGGAACTACCTACGGCGTACCGCAAGGCAGTGTCTTGGGCCCAACTTTGTTTTTGGTCTTCATTAATGATCTCTGTAATATGAAATTAACTTCCGGAAACATTGTTTCTTTTGCCGATGACACCGCCACATCACCTTCTTTGACAACTCGTGGTCTAGTCTCCAAGCTACCACTCAGAAAGGGATTGATGTCGTGCGTAGCTGGCTTACGTCTCACTCACTCACTTTAAATACCTCTAAAACAAAACTCATCACTTTCTCTCTCAACATCACATCACAACCTCCGACTCCCGTAACTTTGCAAGCTCACACCTGTCAATTAAATACTTTAAACTGTAACTGTCCACTAATTACATCTACTGACACAATTAAATACCTTGGTATCACCCTAGATAAGCACCTCAACTTTAAAACACACATCACTCTTCTGACTGGCCATGTCCGCAAGTTGATTTATTTTTTTTAAACTTTTAGACACGTTGCCAACGTCTATCTTATACGTTCCGTATATTTTGCAATGTGTCAGTCTGTAATCTCATATTGTATTACAAGTTGGGGTGGTGCTGCTAAATCAATTCTCAAGCCTCTTGAGGTACTCGTAGTACAACGAGCAGTCCTGAAGGTAGCCACTTTTCGATCAATACTTTATCCAACTTTTGACCTCTACCAGAAATGCGGGGTCCTTACCGTTCGCCAATTGTTCATACTCAGCAAGATTTTACATCAACATACTGACAGTCCACTTGCACATCAGCCGACTATACATACCTTTGATTGCGTGCACCATGACACGCTTTTGCGTAAGTTACGTCATTACGGTGTTCAAAACGAAGCTCTCAACGTAATCATTTCTTATTTACATAATAGGGTCCAATGTGTAATGTTAATGGTGTTAAATCTTCCGGGCTACCTGTTCAGTTAGGTGTTCCGCAAGGCTCAATACTGGGTCCGTTCTTGTTCTTAGTTTATATCAATGATTTACCATTCCATTTGAAGGGCATCTGTGACGTTGTACTGTTTGCAGATGATACCTCTCTTATTTTTAAAGTAGACAGGAATAGACAAGATTTTGACGACGTAAACAGTGCACTCTCAATAGTTACAGATTGGTTTACGTCAAATAACCTAGTTCTCAATGCCAAGAAAACCAAATGTGTAAAGTTCGCCCTACCAAATGTTAGAAACCTAGGACCCAACATCGTCTTAGATAAAGAGGTGCTTGAAACTGTAGGCTCGGCAATTTTTCTAGGACTAACAGTAGATGCCAAACTTCAGTGGGGACCTCATATATCAAGTCTAGCAGGAAGGCTCAGTTCGGCTGCCTACGCCGTCAGGAAAGTAAGACAATACACTGACGTTGATACAGCTCGTTTAGTCTATTTTAGTTATTTTCACTGTGTTATGTCCTACGGTATTCTGCTGTGGGGCAAAGCAGCTGATATACAAAATATATTTATCCTTCAAAAGCGAGCTGTTCGAGCAATTTACCAGCTAGTTGCCAGAGTTTCTCTAAGAGATTTCTTGAAAGATATTGGTATTCTCACGGTTGCATCACAATTCATCCTTGCCAACATTTTATATATTAGGCAAAATTTACACTTGTACACTAAAAATAGTGATATTCACAGTGTTAACACTAGAAATAAGGACAAACTACGTGCCCCCTTTCACCGGCTTCATAAGGTTCATAACTCATTTGTTGGGCTTACCTTTTATAACAAGATACCCTCTTCTTTTCCAGACTTGCCTTTTAATGCGTTTAAAGCTCAACTAAAATCTAACCTTTGTTCAAAGGCACACTATTCCATCAACGACTACTTAGACGATAAGAATAGTTGGTCACCCTAGTTTAACGCAAGACAATGTTTATGTTCTTTCTCCAGAATTAGCTTACTGACAGGTTATTGTTATTAACTTATTTTACTTCGATGGTCTTACTTTATCTTTTTGTGACTTCAAGTGACGGCTAATGTGAACAGAACCCAGCAATGCATAAATATGTAAGCTGTCACGCCCTTTATGCCTGGAGGCTTTTATTTGGGTAGTAATCTTTTTTATTTACATTTTAAGTAATTATTTTTTTAGCTTGAGAACGTATAGTTTGTAATATATTTGTTGGTATATTGGCGTGGCTAGCTGACATATTATGGCAAATAATTTAATTTTATGTTCTGTTTTGTAATGTTTATTACCGAACATAGGTACCTAGTATTGTATACAATCAAGTATTTTCTTTTCAATTGAACAGACAGCTGTGCTGCTGGGGAGTTTGTTGCGCCACTTCTTCTTCCCAGCGATAGCACTAGGAAGTGGTGAAGGGCGGGCGTTTTTGGGGGACTGTCTTTTGTAATTTTGGCGTTCAAAAAGTGCTGATTCTCAGCCTAATTTGAATAAATGACTTTTGATTTTGATTATACCCAGAAGAAGAAACAGGGTATATACTGTACCTCATCCATATTTTACTTTTATAAAAAGATTCTTTTGTTATCAAGGACCATTTCTATATAATAAAATTAACGCTATAATCCCACTGCAAACATGCTGTAAGCTAACATGCAAAAAGCGGATTACTGAATTTCTATCTACCAAAAATTACGATGATACCGAATCCCTTCTTACAACAATGAAGTAACTCACAATATACACACACACTTAAACACACCCCCACTCGCACGCGCATACACACACAAACACACACACGCGCGCGAGCACACACATTGCTATATTGGACTTTTGTTATTCGGCTCAAAATTTTATTAATAATTATGTAACAGTCTAAGCAATACTATGTCCTATTTTTCGGGAAATGAGTGCTGATTGTCCTTAATACAGGCTATTAAGTAACCTAGCTAGGACATCAAATCGTTACATTGTTTTGTTACCTATTCATCTCAGTTGTAAACTATTCCTTAATTGTCATCCTATTTTTGTAACAGACTGTACCACTTTTTTATGAAATAAATTATTATTATTATAATAAAGTTTATCACTATTCGTTTTTCAAAACTACCCTTCAAAGGGGATATAGGGGTGTTAAAGATTGTGTGGAAGAATTTGAACTCGCGGTCCGATTAACTCGAAACTCAGTGTTTATACTTAAGAATAAAAATATATAATAACACGTGTGAGGGTTTTTCGAAAATCTACCCCTGACGGCCCGAAAAGAGGTAGTCAATTTTACAGGGGAGGATTTTACAGCGTGGCTTGATTATCTCGAAAATGGGTAGGTATAAATAATCTTTGAGTCAAATTATGGAAACATCCCAATATTTGCTTTTTGAATTCTACCACTGTGGGGTGAAAAGACGGGATACATTAATGTGAAAAACCTTTTTCCTTTGGTTAATAAACTTGATACTTGGCAATATTTGCCTTAGTAAGTAATACAGATGGTCACTTTTTAGTTTAAAAGAACTTCTCACAGAGGATTTAGGGGATGAAAAAGTTAATAGGTAAGAAAAAAATTTAAACCTCTCGGACGGATTAACTCGAAACTCGGTACTAATACTTAAAACAAATTTTTTTTAAGGGTTTTTCAAAAATCGTCTCTTACCGGAGTCGTAAAGGGAGGTTTACTGCTTGCTTCCATTAACTCGAAAATGGGTATAAATAATCTTTAAGTCATACAACGGGAACGTACGAAACGCTTTTTTAAAAACAAAGCCTGTCGTGGTAAAACGGGACGACAAGGTTTATTTAAAAAATCTTATTAATTTGATCTATAAACTTTAAAATTAACCCAAATTAAATAAATAAATGATAAAGATCGTAAACATACATCTTCGATATTTTTAGAGTAAAGTACACGCGGACGAAGTGCATGTACAGTCAACAGCAAAAGTAGATGATCAAAATCAGAAATTCAATACTAATTAACGGAGTTCGCGTCAGAACTGTGTGGCGTCGAAGTGATTCAAAAGTATGACACTGAGTCTGACATACTTTTGAATCACTTCGACGCCCCACAGTTCTGACGCAAACTCCGTTCATTAGTATTAAATTTCTGATTTTGATCATCTACTTTTGCTGTTGACTGTACTATAAATCATCATCTGCCGAGCCTTCTCCCAACTATGTTGGGGTCGGCTTCCAGTCTAACCGGATGCAGCTGAATACCAATATTTTACATGAAGCGACTGCCTATCTGACCTCCACAACCCAGTTAATGGGTAATACGATACCCCTTGGTAAGACTGGTTGTCAGACATTCGGGCTACTGACGACCCATAACGACTGTCAAAGATCCACGAATGACAGCCGGGACCAACGGCTTAACGTGCTTTCCGAGGCACGGAGGGGTCTTGGTATGTGAAAATGGTCACCCATCCACGGACCAACCGCAGCAAGCGTAGCTTAACCTGATCGATCGACCCGTGCGGCTGTTATTACTTAGCCACAAGCCCCTCGTACATGTACTATAAATATTACTATAAATTCTGTCTGCATGTTGCATTTTCACACATTAACCACTGAACGGATTCCGATAAATTTTGGTAAAGAGATAGATAGCATCCTATGGAAGGACACAGGATACACAGGATACTTTTTATCCTGGTAGCACGTTCCCGTGGAATAATTTCCGACATCCACGCGGGCGAAGCCGCGGGCAGAAGCTAGTAAAATATAGTAGAGCACTCTGCCCGCGACTTCGTCCGCGTGTACTTTACTCTAAAAATATCGAAGATGTATGTTTACGATCTTTATCATTTATTTATTTAATTCGGGTTAATTTTAAAGTTTATAGATCAAATGAATTCGATTTTTTAAATAAACCTTGTCGTCCCGTTTTACCACGATAGGCTTTGTTTTTAAAAAACCGTTTGGTATGTACGTGAAGGGCGGGCGTTTTTGGGGGACTGTCTTTTGTAATTTTGATGTTCAAAAAGTGCTGATTCTCAGCCTAATTTGAATAAATGAGTTTTGATTTGATTTTGATTTTGATTACGTTCCCATTGTATGACCTAAAGATTATTTATACCCATTTTCGAGTTAATGGAAGCAAGCAGTAAAATCCACACCTTAAACTTTATTACCCTGTTCTACTCCGGTAAGAGATGATTTTTGAAAAACCCTTATAATATATACTTTTCATTTTTGTTTTAAGTATTAATACCGAGTTTCGAGTTAATCCGTCCGATGGGTTTAAATGTTTTTCTTACCTATTAACTTTTACACCCCCTAAATCCTATGTGAGGAGTTTTTTTAAACTAAAAAGTGACCATCTTTATAAATAACTAAGGCAAATATCCAAGCCAAGTATCAAGTTTATTAACCAAAGGAAAAAGGTTTTTCATATTAATTGTATCTCGTCTTTTCATCCCACAGGGGTAGAACTTAGAACTTAATATTAACTGTAAAAACCTGTACTATTGCGTGCTATATATTGGCCAAACGTGTGTTACTAAATATTTTATTTAGGAACTTCATGTAGTACCTACCATATTTGATGCAATAAATGAATTGAATTGAATAGAATTCAAAAAACAAATATTGGGATGTTTCCATAATTTGACCCAAAGATTATTTAAACCCATTTTCTCTCTCTTCTGTAAAATTAATTACCCCTTTTCACCCCGTTAGGGGTAGATTTCCGAAAAACCCTTATACGTCACTGAGTTTCGAGTTAATCGGACCGCGCGTTCAAATTTTTCCACACAAACTTTAACACCCCTATATCCCCTCTGAGGCTTAGCTTTGAAAAATTAATAATGATAAACTTTATTGCTTACTTAGGCGAGTATTCATGCCAATTTTCAAGATTATTAACCTAACGAATAACATTTTTCATATAAACTGTATCCCCGCTTTTCACCCCCACAGGGGTGGAATTTTTAAAAATAATTTGGGATGTGTTCATAACTTGACTCAAAGATTATTTATACCAATTTTCGAGTTAATCAAGCCACGCTGCAAAATCCTCCCCTGTAAAATTGACTACATCTTTTCAGGCCGTCAGGGGTAGATTTTCGAAAAACCCTGATACACAGTATTCTTTTCTTTCAATTTTAGGTATTAATACTGAGTTTCGAGTAAATCGGACCGCGCGCTAAAATTCTTCCATACAAACTTTGAAACTCCCCAATCCCCTTTTAGAGGGTAGTTTATAAAAACAAAGAATGCCTAACTTCACAATTTACTTAGATAAGTATTCGTGGCAAGGTTCAAGTTTATTAACTCAAGGAATAAGATTTTTCATACAAACAAAATCCCCCATTTCACCCTCTTAGGGGTAGAATTTCAAAAAACCCCTTCTTAGTGGATGCTTACTCTTCACGAAGAATACACCCTCCAAATTTCATGTCTCTAGGACCAGCGGTTTAGGCTGTGCGTTGATGTCTCAGTCAGTCAGTCAGGACTTTGAATTTTATATTATAAATAGATAAATATAGATGATTGATGTGTAAAATGATATATGATTTTATTCTTGTAAGTAGGTTTGTACAAACACACAAACCTACTTACAAGAATAAAATCATTTATATCATTTAACAAAGTCGCTTGTTGTGTCTGCCTAGTTAAACATAATCACAATCATTCATTAGCAAGAGCAGTGGCGGCCCAGTGGTATCGGCCGCGACTTACGAGTTGTAGGTCGTAGGTTCGAACCCAGACAGGCGCTTTACTTTGTGTAAATTATATCATCACCACTGCTCTCAAAACGGCGAAGGAAACCGGCATGTCCTAGAAGCAAAAATGTGACATGTGACATCTACCAACCCGCACTTGGCCCGCGTGGTGATTTACGGCCCGCTCCCTCTCACCGAGAGGAGGCCTGTGTCCCAGCAGTGGGAACATTACAGGCTGATTACGTATGTTATGTATTATCATTTATTTGTCAGAATATTCTGACAAATTAATATATGATTATGTTTAACATTATTATAATCTTAAGATAAGTCAAGGGTATCATCACACTCTGCCAACACAAGTGTGGCGTGCTAATTTTAGGTACATACATTTATTCGGGACAGAGATTTTATTAATATAATATAAATATAATGGGGCTTGCGACCTTTAGAACCACTTTATCTAAAAGTTGTGCAGCCCGTCCGGCCCTGGAGATTTCCAGTTAGGCAACGGACGGATTGCACGAGCAATATCTGGGGGCTAATAATAAGTGCCCCCATTTCTGGTATTAGTTCGCACGCTCGCTCAATCTTCCCAGTCCAATCCCCTCGGTGTGACTGACAGGCACCACTCAGACGTTTCGCCAGAATGAACACATGGCGTCATCATCCGGTAGGTGCGTGTCAGTCACACTTTGGACCGGTCGTTCCCAATCCCTGTAAAGCCACCTTTCATCGCTCTGGAATGTGTGATTCTGAGTGTACCGCTCCACTCTCCGCTTGTACCGGTGAATACGGTTTGCCCATGCACAGATCTTCTGCTTCAGGAAGTCGATACGCTTTGCTCTGGACATATAATCTAGAGAGCTAATATCAGTCCCTGAGAACGCCCACGTCACAAAGCGCATCACTCTAGGGTGAGTATTGCTCTCCCTGAAAATTAAAAAAAAAAACAAAATATCAGATTAGCAGCAAGCAGATAAGCTTGCCGATGAGTGCTCTAGTCTCCCCGATAAGACGCTCAATCCTATACTGCCAAACTCGTACAGCTGGTTTTGGTCGTGTGGCTCTGTCACTGTTCGGGAATTTGACATGAGCTACACGACATGCCGCAACAGCTGCACAGGACGAGATTGAATGGGTATCGGTGAGGTCTTTGCTGTCGTTAAAGCAATTTGACAGCTGCGAGTCTAGAGCAGATTGCATTTTTGGCATCAGTATCGATCCCTAATCACCCCCTGATAGTTATTTTGGAAATATATTTCATGTACAGAATTGACCCTCTCTACAGATTTATTATAAGTATAGATTTCACGTGTTAGGCTCGTGCTTGGCTTCTACCGAGAACGGACGTGTATCAGTCGCGCGCGGGTGCTCTACTTTAGTGTAATTCGCTGGCGCATCACAATAACACCGTCATTGCCGCGTTGTAAAATCGGTTTATGAAGGTCGCTAAGATGACCCAGTTATTAATTATAGTGTGAACATAAATGTAAAGGTGACGTTTCTACTTAAGTTACTATGTCTTCAACAAAGGAAAAAATTAAAACCGATCTGGAAAAGCTTTTTTAAAACAGTTACATCCAAGAAAAATCGGAAAGAGAACAGCTGGAACTTCTTGTTAATAATCTGAAGATCCAAATAGAAGGCCTCCAGCAACAACTTCAAAGCCTCCAAAAAGCAAATCCCAGCTCCAGGGGACAAGGAAATAATGACCCTAAGGAGTTAGAAGCTAAGAGCGACATGTAATTTGCTCAATCTGAAAAGGGAAATTTCGAGTACTGCACAGACGAGGAAGAACTCGCTAAAGAGACTGAGTGAATTAGGGAAGAAAGTAGGAAGAAAAGGAAGCTTAACATCTCCCTCTCTCCGCCACAACAACCTGGAACAAGCGCCCAACAAGAACAGAAATGTGAGAAAGAACAGACATTAATCAAAAAAGTGTCTCCACCACCGCCAATCATAATAGACGGAGTTAAGAACTATCAAAATTTTCTACGACTCATTAACTGAAACCCAACCAACTGAATCATTCACCGCAAAAATGATGAACGGAGATTGTGTGAAAATCAACGCCAAAACCGAAGACTCTTATAGAGAGATTGCTAGGTTTTTGTCAGAAAAAGAATATCTTTGGCATTGTTACAAGAACAAACAGGCTCGACCAATAAGAGTTGTAGTGAAAAAAATACATTCTTCGTGCCAGCCAGATCGAATTAAAGATGATTTAATATCGCAAGGTTTGAAAATAGAAAAAGTTGAGCTGGAAGACCAAATAACCACTCAATATGTTCGTCTTATCATTTAACAATGACGAAAATGTCAACAAAATCTATGGCATAAAGCACATTTTAGGGTGTAAAATTGAAATACAACCTCTCAAAATCCCTTAACTCATTCCGCTTTGTAAAAGATGCCAGGCAAATGGACATACTCATAAATACTGCAGAAAAGAGCCGAGGTGTGTCAAATGCACTGTTACAGCCAACTGTACAAAATCTCCGAAAGAGAAACCAAAATGCGTCCACTGTGGTGGTTACCCCACCCTGCCAACTATAGAGGGTGTGAAGTAGCCAAGGAAATGCAAATTATGAAAAATAAAAATATCAAAAAGAAACTCGTTGTGCCCACTGCCCAACAGTCTCCTTCCATAAAAAATCCTCAGAAACAGGCACCGAAAGAAAGTTTTCAGGCAACGGCAAAACCTGTTCAAACGTTTTCCTATTCACAAGCCGCAAAACAAGGCTCACAATCTTCGAATTTGGAAGATAAGATAAATCAGATCTTGAAGTGTATTACAACTTTTGACAAAAGATTAGAGAAGCTAGAATCCAGCACCAAAACAGCCGTTTTTAATAACCAAAAATGAATAACACACTAAAAATAATGGCATGGAACTCCAATGGGCTCCTCAAACATCAGAATGAGTTACAGGCAGTCATAGAGACAGAAAATATAGTTGTGTGTTTGATCTCGGAAACGCACTTCACTAACCAATCTATGATCAAATTTAGAAGATACAAGGTATATAATTCGCTCCACCCTGACAAATCGGCCAGAAGAGGTAGCGCGGTTATAATCAAAGAAAACATCAGTCAATATCAGTCATCTTGTTACCATAACACAAGCATTAGGTTGCTTAGCTTGGGACAAATGGTGCTGTGTGAAATGTCCAGGGATTTATTTATTTATTATTTATTTATTTATTTATTATGAGCAGAGTAAATTTGAAGAACGAGACATTCAAGCCGTGGTAGTATCTGTTAAAACCCGAAAGATTGATACATGTCATAGTGATGGGAGACATAAATAATTAATATATTAATCCTGAAAACATAAATCAAAACGGGGAACGCTATTTAACTTTAGCAGCTACACATGGCCTTTTACCAGCTCATAGTTTAATTACTCGTAGCAAAACTCATACTTGTCTGGATCATTCACTGGTAAAAACCAACAATCCTACCAGCATCATTGTACCCCACACTACAATAACCGACCACTACCCTGTTTTATTAAACATAAATTTAAAGAAAAAACGACAGTATGCGTTCTCTAAAACAATAAAAACTAACAAGATTGGTTTACAACGAGATTTAACAAAAATTGATTTCACCCCCATTAATAGTTTCGTAGATCCAAACTCCTCCTTAAACTATTTAACGCAATGTATTCAACAAGCACTTGCTAGCAATACAAAAAAAAACTATTTCTAAACGCCACAAGATAATAAAACCTTGGATGACACAAGGATTGCTACGGTGTGTAAGAAATAGAGATAAGATACATAAAAATTTAAAACTAGATCCAGCTAATGCTATTTTAAAAATTACATACAGACCAACTTCAAGCAGCAAAACAGGATAACAAAAAAGTGTGGAAAGTAATCAAAGATATCACCAACACTTCTAAAAAACCTAATACTACCAAAGAACTACTTACCTTATCAGCTACTCCTGAAAAATCACTCAATGAAGTTAACAGCTATTTTATTAACGTAGGAAGCTCGTTGGCCGATAAAATTCAACAAAAAAATACACAAGTATTAAACAGCAACGCTCAAAATACATGTACTGACACAAATACGGAATATTCATTCGTCTTAATGGATACCTCGGAGGATGAGGTAGAACGCCTTATCCTTGGTTTAAAGTCAAACTGTGCCAGTGGGTGGGATAATATTAGTGGGGATTTCTTAAAAACTTATAAAAATATCCTTATTCCACCTTTAACAAAAATATTTAACAAGTGCCTACAATCGGGTGTGTTCCCGGAGTCTCTTAAAAAGGTTGAGGTTTGCCCCATTCATAAAAGTGGCGACAGAAGTCGTATCAATTATTACAGGCCAATATCTATTTGGCGGCTCTGTCGAAGATACTAGAGAGAATTATAAACATCAGACTTGTAGACTATTTAGAGAAAAATAACTTGCTGTCAACCAATCAATATGGCTTTCGACAGGGTATGTCGACTAAACTGGCTGTTAATAAACTAACCAATTATGTTAGCTCAAACCTAGATAGAAGGAAAAGGTGTCTCATTATCTTCCTAGACCTAGCAAAGGATTTTGATACGATTTCTGTCCCCATCTTACTGGATAAGCTGGAAAGACTGGGAATCAGAGGCACGCAGCACAAGCTTTTCGAAAGCTATTTATTTATTAATCTGGGCGATCTCAATGTGTCCGACTTGATGCACACAAAAGTTATAGCCTCCCAATCACACTTGGAGTTCCGCAGGGCAGCATCTTGGGGCCTACGTTATTTCTGGTATACATTAACCAACTCACAAATCTTAAGCTCTCCCAAGGCGAAATAATCTCCTTCGCAGATGATACTGCCCTCTGTTTTGCAGCGGATAACTGGGATGACGCTTTCAGTGCTGCTCAGCTTGGTTTTGATATGGTTGGGAAGTGGCTGCAGAGTAACATTCTTACTTAAAATGTAGAAAAGACGAAATTTATCTGTTTTGGCATTAGAAATGTAAGTGGAGTCAGCAGGAGCCAGAAAATCGTCTCGCACGAGTGTCAATCGAGATCTATCTGCTCGTGCCCTTCACTGGAACGGGTGCAGACGATCAAATATTTAGGTGTAACAATTGACAGCAGTCTCAACTTTAAAGAACACATAAAACTCCTATGTGGAAGAATTCGCATACTAATATTTATTTTTAAAAATTTACGGCATGTCGCTGATCGACAACTGCTGAAACAGATCTATTTTGCGCTCTGTCAGTCGTTACTGTCTTACTGTATTTCCTCCTGGGGAGGGGCTTTAAAAACCACCTTGAAGAGTCTTGAGATCGCCCAACGTGCAGTACTCAAAGTTTGTACTTTTAAACGTATCTTTTTCCCCACCGCACAACTGTACAAGAACTGTGAGGTTCTAACTGTAAGACAGCTATACATATTTAATGTTACTCTTCTACAACACAGCAAACAAACTTATAATACGCTAAACCTACAAAAACGAAGAAAAGATAGGGTATGCGTCAGAAACGAAATTAGTACAACTAAATTTAGCTCAAGATTTACCAACTGCATTGGACCTTACATCTATAATAATATAAACAGAGCAATAAATATTTACCCCTTAGCGAAAATACAATGTAAGGAAAAGGTAACAAAATACTTACAAAAACTTAATTACGAAGAGACTGAATTGATACTACATATACCACAGTGATTGACTACTTACCACAAACACACACCCTCTTACATACACACACACATAATTCATATCACACAAATAGAGGACACACACACATATATACTGTTCAGTTTTTATTTTTATTTAATTTTGATTTAATTTAATTAATTTTAATTTTGATTTTAAGTTAATTATTTATTTTAATTTAATTTAATTATTTATTTTAATTTTAATTTAATTAATTTTTTTATTTGGGCAAGTTCCAAAGATAATATTTTCTTTAATGATCCTATTATTTTATTGGTATCAAATTGTTATGTTATTTATGATCAAGTAAGTTTGATCAAAAAGTGAAAAAGTGTTTCACTTTTTGATCAAACTTACTTGATGGCTATTTTTAAGTGTTTATTATGTGAGGGTTTGGGCGCTGATAGCCGAAATACAGGCTTTCGCATAGTTCGGCTACAGATGTCTAATTCGTTTGTAACAAGAAATTATAGCCTATAATATATTTGTGCATCATTGTAAACAATTATTGAATAAACTTATTATTATATTATATATATATTATATGAATAAACTTATTATTATTATATTATTATGCAATTCTTTGAACTTCTAGGCCAGAGATTTATCCTAGGCGGTGATTTCAATGCCAAACATAGGCACTGGGGATCAAGACTTACTACCACAAAGGGAAGGCAGCTTTTAAATGCAGTTTAAGACACTGTGAAGTTATGAGCGCAGGCAAACCAACATACTGGCCCACTGACCACCAGAAAATACCGGCTCTTATAGACTTTTTCATAATCAAAAATGTATCCACCAATTACGTTAATTAGGAGGAAGATTTTCACATGAATTCGGATCATTCCCCGATTATCCCAAGACTCAGTTAAAAAATCCTACTGAGAGAAAGCCATTTAACCTTGGTTAATAAATCTACAGATTGGGACAGTTTTGCCCTTGATCTAGAATCTAGATAATATTATCGACCTAAAAACTCCGTTACAAAATCAGGATCAGCTGGACTCAGAAGTAAACAAATACGTTGTTAATATCCAACAATGTGCATGGAACAACACGCCACAATCAGAACGTAAATATAAGGGACATAATATCTATCCCAAGGAAATTGTGAGTTTACTAACTGATAAAAGCGAAAGCGCAAAGAAAGCGGTGGCAGCAAACAAGATGCCCGCGGGATAAAACATTATTAAATAACCTAACTAAACGACTAAAGAGGAAAATTCTACAATTTGAGGATGACTGTTTGAATACTCACCTTGTGTAGCTTACCAACGACCAATCAACGGATTTCTCTCTTTGGAAAGCTACAAGAAATCTTAAAAGGCCGATTATACCTATTCCACCCATCAAAAACTTCGACGGAAAATGGGTCGTAAGCAATGAAAAAAAAAGCGTTTAGGTTTGCCCAACACTTAGAAAACACTTTTCGGCCCAACGAGAGCTCCATAGAAATAATTGAGAGTGAAAAATTATCACAAAGTGAAAGAATTCGACTTGTAACTCCTAAAGAAGTTCTGAGAGAAATTCAACACAACATAAGCTCGAAGAAATCTCCGGGTTACGACCTCATAACTGGAGAAATACTAAAACATCTCCCGCGCAAAGCCTTAGTAAAGCTGACGCTAAAGCTGATTAATTCTGCATTTATGCTAAAACATGTGCCTGATTCATGGAAGGTAGCTGAAGTTATTATGATTGCGACCCATTTCTCTGTTGCCAGTATTATCCAAACTATTCGAGAAACTGTTATTAAAACGATTAAAACCAATAATAGAAGAAAATGACCTAATACCAAACCATCAATTTGGCTTCAGAGAAAAACACTCTACTAGTGTTTTTCTCTGAAGTAGGGAGTCATTACTTCACAATCACCTTAAGGACTGTATTGCTGTGAACGCGCGGTAACGGCCGTACCTACGTCTGTGTGCTTATGTGATGTATCAACACAGAACGCTCACCTCATAATTCGCACACTGGCTGGCGTCGAACGAAACAAAAGACATACCGTCGCTTTTGCACACAGGCTACGTAATTACTAATAATTACGTATGACGTTGGTTGGTTCATACCATTGCTAAAATTGAAAACGTTACATCAAGTACCGATAGCGGATAGACTTACGTATTGGATTATCGAACACGTAGGTCTGGGTTCCAATCTCGAGTTGGGACTTTCATTTTTCTTTTCCAACAATAATCTATATCGGTTATTTTGTTATTCATTTTTTATAGATTATACAAGAATAATAATGTAATAATTATTTTATTTTCATTGTTATATTGTTATTGTAATACATCGGCGCGATCTCATGGCGGAATGGAAGGCGCGACTATCGCAACCCAGCGCAGGGCACGCCGCGATAGCGGCGATAAGACCCCTCTTTGAGGAGTGGCTAGAGAGGCGTCACGGCGCTCTCACGTACCGCCTGACGCAGGTCCTCTCCGGACACGGATGTTTCGGGAGGTTCCTGCACATCATCAGGCGGGAGGAGACGCCCGGGTGTCACCACTGCCCGGATCGCCCAGAGGACACGGTGGAGCACACGGTGGAGGTCTGCCCTGCTTGGGCGGAGACCCGCCGTGTCCTCGTGGAGGCGATCGGCAACGGCGGCGACCTCTCGCGCCCGGCCCTGGTGCAAGCCATGGTCCGGGGCGAGAGAGAATGGGAGGCAGTCACCTCCTTCTGCGAAGCAGTCATGCTAGCGAAGGAGGTGGCGGGGAGGCTGAGGGAGAACACCTCACGCCTCAGCCGCCGCGGGAGACGCTCCGGGCGTCGGGAGCCGCGTGACGACTCCCGGCCACCGTAGGCGCGGGCCTGCGGGCGGTGAGTAATGGGTAGCTCACCGTCCGATCAGGACCAGGCCCGTGCCGGACGGCGCGTTGTGTTCCACGCGCGCCTCAAAGAGATGTCAGCAGAGGACGGGGCCCCACAGGGCCGAAGCCTGCCGGGGCGGTGGGATTTTCCGAAAGGTTAACCGCTGCCCTGGAACAGAAAGGGCTAAGGAAGGAACACGGGTGGGTTTTAGTCAGTAAAAGTCTGACACTCCCTTCCGCTCCACCCAGAGCGGGAGGGGTCATTTGATGATTTCCCATCCACAAAAAAAAAAAAAAAAAATACAGGGTTAAAAAAAAAGTTTTAAAAGTGATTACAAAATGTTTAGGTATTCGTTATAATTATATTAACTAGAAATAAATAAACTTTTAGTCAAAACAGTTTATTTTCTCATAAAGAACAATTTATTTAGTGAAGTAAAGCAGTTAATCAGTGAACTACGACCCTTAGACTTAAAATATTGTATCTTAGTAATTTATTAATATTGTGCTTTAACTACTAATGTGTGTGGGTACTCTAAGAAATCACTACTAGCGAATCTACCCACGTAAATAAAAAAAGAGCTCCTGCCTTTTTCTATATTTTTTCGTATTATATAATTGTATATACTATATATTAGTGTTAGTTCGATAAAATGTAAATAAAAGTGTATAATAAAAAAAAATGTAATTTATAACATAATACTTTGTATAACCCCCATTATTATCAATGATATCAAGTAAACGCTGGCGCATGAATCCAACAATATTGAAACATATACATATATCTGTTCCTCTTAAATGTTCCCATATTTCCATGCAATGCAACTTTAACTGCTCATCAGATCTCTCATTCCGTGCTTCCCATCGCTATATCGTAAAATGTAAACATTGTTTTTCCATCAAATATGGGCGTTTGCACGGCGAACGGTTCGTAAAGATGTGTCGAATAATTCGGCAAAATATCTCGTTGGTATGAAACTACTTGTTTCATATTCACTGACTAGCTGGGGCCTTCCACTTCGCTTTCGACTGGCAAGGCTTTTCCTGTTATCTTTGACCCTCCTTTTTTTCTTCTATTTAGGCTTTATAAATAAATATAAAACGTTTAAAAAAATAACTAAAAGGATCAGCGGTTATACTTTAATTAGAAAAAAATCGATAAAATAATTAAATCATAATACTCACACTCAGTCCGGTTTCATCAAATATCTGTGATATAATAATTATTAAGTCCACTTTTACGCAGCGCGTTAATATATGCTTTCATCTCAATATTTGCATTTCAAAATGAACTACAACACCGCTAATAGATTAAACACACGTCACTAATCTACAATAACAACCAACCAAACAAATAACGTTCTAAGTAGTCGTGGTGAATGATTCGTAAGTTAACTGCATCTGTCTACCTTATAATTTATTTATTTAGATTTCTGTGGGTATCTTCGAACATGATACGGAACTATATTCAAAAGCGTGTTTATTCGAGTAGGTAATTTTAAAAACATTCACAAAAATGATCACCGCACGTGAGATTCGAACCCGCGGCTCGCTACGCATGAACGTGTTTACCGACGTATGGTAACCGCTAGGCTATCATGCCATTTAACCTAATGGTTGAATTTATGAACTACAATCAGTTGCAAACGAATGTGAGAGTGTGTGTCTAAGTATAGAAATTACTCATTAGAAGAAGGTCGCAAGTTAAACAGAAGTGTAAATCTATTACTTCGTGACAATGCTACTCAACTTTTGACTGTTACTGTACACAGAATAACTAACATTATTGAAAGAACACTCGAAAACAACAATTCCAAAATAAAGTACTCAGGGATGCTGTAAATGCTCCATGGTACATTAGAAATGACGACCTCCACCGTGACCTTAAAATGGAACTCGTCACCACCATCATTCAAAAATTTGCTGAAGCCCACAAACACAGACTTCATCGACATGTGAATGTCGAGGCAATTCAGCTGCTAGACTACACGGATATAATGCGTAGGCTAAAGAGAACTAAACCATTTCAGTTAGTGTAGTGTTTTTATAGTGAATGAATAATAGTGCGGTGCTAATGGTGCTAGACTCGTACATGTAACTCATGAACAAAGTGTTTTATCAATTATTAGACCCTAAGAAAGTGCTACGAAACTGTGTAAAATTGCATATTGACCCTATTCTTAGTTATAACATAATCTATCTCGTAAAATATTAAGTTAAAATTGCTTATTAGTCTGTGAGGCTAGATTGTAGGAATTTAATTATTACTAAGAACTTTAGTTCTTACTAATAAAGGAAAAAAAAACATGTTAGGCAGTTTCCGCTTAGAAAATTGGGTTCTTTAATAGTGCAATTAATGTTATCTTTTATATACATAACAATACCGTCGTTCTGGTTGGCCGTCCGTTTTGTATAATACGATTTATAGCCGTTCATCACAAGAAGATTCACCACTTTGCTTAGCCAGCACTCAGTAAGCACCAATACATCACAGCTAATATTGAGTAAGATTATCAATACTAATAAACTCAAACTTTCTTTTGATTTTGCTACTTCAAAATCTAGATTGTTAGTTTAGTAGGTGTAGTGGTGGGTAGTTGTCCGCCTAGTTCTTCGAAACCATGGGGCCGACTCCCTTGTTCACAACCTTAACTAATATTATAGAATTGACATCTCTTTCTGACGGACAGCTTGAGAAATAGACGGTGACAGTTGGTATGTAGTACTACATTCTGTTACAGACAGGCACTGTGAAATTAGTTAATTTAATGCCTTGGTGCCCTGCTTCTTTAACATATTTTTAGGTTAGGTATATGTCAACTAATGGCTTAAAAAGTATTAGGTCAATAAAGTAATTAACCTGCCCGTCCCTTCCTTGATTGATTAGAGAGAAATAAGATAGAAATAGCCGAAAATAAGTTTAGCGAGCGCAAAACAGAATCGGCACCAATGGATTTGATCATGTGAATGCAGTGTTCACCATCACTTAGAGGAATGATTCCGAAAGGGTTATCTATTCTAATATTATAAAGAGGTAAAATTTGGTTGTTTGTTTGTGTATGTAGGAAGTAATCTCCGGAGTTGATGATTTAATTCTAAAAATGTTTTCACTGGTAGAAAGCTACATTATGTGTGAGTGCTATAGGCTATAAATTATGTTTACTTCATGCATTTAAGCTGAGCTATCACAACTTTTGTCTAGTAAGTCGGAAAGAAATACCTAAACAAAGTCTTTTTTTCAGACATTTTAAAGAGGAACAATTCTATCATATATAATTTTTGCGTAACATAAACCGTTTACTCAGCGCGCGCAACGAAAGCTCTCAAAAAGGAATCATTTTTCCCGTTTTTGCAACATTTTCCATTAATGCTCCGCTCCTATTGATTGCTGTGATGTTATATAGCCTAAATCTTTCCTCGACTATTCAACACAAAAATAATTTTTCAATTCTAACCAGTAGTTCCTGAGATTAGCGCGTTCATATGTATATCTTTTAAGATTGACTCACTATAACCTTTTTTATAGTAATCTTCGTTCGAAATTAATGTATTATTTGCGAAGGTGTTTTATCAACATGATACAAATCCCACAAGTATTTAATTGCGAACAAAATTGCCCTTGACATCACTTGATTTCAATCAACATCTTAGGATATCATAATTTTAAAATAACTCCGCAACAAAATCTATCTATATATATAAAATTCAAAGTCCTGACTGACTGACTGAGACATCAACGCACAGCCTAAACCGCTGGTCCTAGAGACATGAAATTTGGAGGGTGTATTCTTCGTGAAGAGTAGGTATCCACTAAGAAGGGGTTTTTCGAAATTCCACCCCTAAGAGGGTGAAATGGGGGGATTTCGTTTGTATGAAAAATCTTATTCCTTGAGTTAATAAACTTGAAACTTGGCACGAATACTTATCTAAGTAAATCATGAAGTTGGGCATTTTTTGTTTTTATAAACTACCCCCTAAAAGGGGATTGGGGGGTTTCAAAGTTTGTATGGAAGAATTTTAGCGCGCGTTCCGATTTAATCGAAATTCAGTATTTATACCTAAAATTGAAAGGAAAGAATAATGTGTATCAGGGTTTTTCGAAAATCTACCCCTGACGGCCTGAAAAGAGGTAGTCAATTTTACAGGGGAGGATTTTACAGCGTGGCTTGATTAACTCGAAAATTGGTATAAATAATCATTGAGTCAAGTTGTGAACACATCCCAAATGATTTTTCAAAATTCCACCCCTGTGGGGGTGAAAAGTGGGGATACAGTTTATATGAAAAATCTTATTCGTTAGGTTAATAATCTTGAAAATTGGCATGAATACCTACTCGCCTAAGTAAGCAATATAGTTTATCATTATTAGTTTTTCAAAACTACCCCTCAAAGGGGATATAGGGGTGTTAAAGTTTGTGTGGAAGAATTTGAGTAGTAAATTTTACAGGGGAGGATTTTACTGCATGGTTTGATTGACTCGAAAATTAGTATAAATAATCTTTGAGTTAAGCCATGAATACATCCCAAACGATTTTTTTAAACTCCACCCCTGTTGGGATGAAAAGCGGGGATACAGTTCATATGAGAAATCTTATTCATTTAGTTAATAAACTTGAAACTTCGCAAGAATGCTCGCCTGAGTAAGTAATAAAGTTTATTATTATAAGTTTTTCAAAACTACCCCTCAAAGGGGGAATTAGGGGTGTTGAAGTTTGTGTGGAAGTAATTGAATGCGTGGTCCAATTAACTCGAAACTTAGTATTAATACTTTTGACAGAAAATAATTAATAATAAGTATGTAAAGTTATCTAAAATTGACCCCTGACGAGGCAAAAAGGGGTAATTCGATTTTCAAGGAGAGGACTTGAACTTGAAACTGTATGTTACATTTTCACACCTAAACCACTGAACTTCTGATTTGGCAAAGAGATAGATGGCATCCTGGGGAAGGACATACTTTTTATCCTGGTAGCATGTTCTCGTGGGATAATTTCCGACATCCACGCGGGCGAAGCCGCGGGCAGAAGCTAGTATCTACATATTATACTAACTAAACTAGCCCAATTCTTTAGGAAGGCCATAGGCTATTTACCATCACGCTAGAACGCTTAAGGGCCGAGAATATAGAAAAAAAAGTCAGAAAACGAAGTAGGTAACAGCGCGGGCGGGTGATGCGATGCGACGGGGTGGGTCGGGGGAACAAAAAATTTCAGGCGAACGAAGTCGTGGGCAGAAGCTAGTGTGTAATATAATAACGCGTTACTATTTTACTTAGATCGTCTTCATGCTCATCACATCCGCCTTGAATCACCCATTGCTGGATATAAGCCTACTTAACTTAGATATAGCTCGTATGGCACAGGAGTCTCCATGTTCTCACATGTTGCCGCACAGCAACAGGAGTGGAGCACCACCCTCGCTACTATATACCAAGTGATCACCCGTGCAACCGGGCAGCAGTGTTTCATTTACTACAGCGTTCTAAACTGAAGTTTAATTATTAAACACTGATTTATACCTATACTCAATTCAAGACTTAGGCACAAACAATCTCTTGTACACTTGGATCGTCTGTAATAACCGAATGTAATAAAAACAAGTAACAATAAGTAAATACTTCGCCATAACCGGGCTCGGGCAAACTTTATCCAACTTTCTGTGT
This sequence comes from Apamea crenata, assembly GCA_949629185.1. Taxonomy (NCBI): domain Eukaryota; kingdom Metazoa; phylum Arthropoda; class Insecta; order Lepidoptera; family Noctuidae; genus Apamea; species Apamea crenata. Next base: position 318,701 of record OX451356.1, read on the forward strand.
AATCTTCCATCTTGTTCGATGTTTTCCAGTATTTGATACGTTTTGGGAGTTGGAGAAGTTTGTGCGGAGTGCAAAATAAACGGCACAAGTATTATTGAAGGAGGATTCACGGAGGAGACGCATAGTACACAGCTCCAATGGAGTCAGAGGCTACCTACACTAGTTTTGTTGTGACGTGTAGCCTACCGTAACAACTGTCATGCACTTCTAGACAACGTGAAGGAATGATTAAAGAGATTTCAGCCGAAGTAGAGGATATAATTGAGGATACGACTGTCCGGAGAGCACGTTCAGTGGGATGTATGCCGGGAGTCGGAGTCGCGAAGTACACGCAAAGACGTTAAAAACTGGGTATATGGGTCAGCGCGGGCGGCAATCTGCAGAGGCGTCGGCGAGCGTCGTCCGCTGCGACCCCCCCCCCCCACGCCCCGCACCCCGCGTCCTCACCCTGCGCGCCCTCCAGCTAAAACGTTGACATAGTGAAATGCAATTTTCCACTCAGTTCGTTTGCCGAGACGAGCCTACAATAGCTGAGCTTTCGCGACACGTCCCTAACCTGCCACCCTACGGAATGGACAATGATATTTTGTAATATTTTGTGGAAATTCTCGAAGCGAACGTTTACAATAGCTACAAAGCGATTGTTGAGAAATTCAGCGAATATCAACCAAAATAAATCTGGCAGCTCTACGATCGGCTACAATAAAAATGCTCTAACCTAGTTTATGATTTGGAATGGTTGCACCAATGCTATGAAATCGTTGCCGTATAATATTAGACGGGAGAAAAGAAATGGTAGCAAATGTCCGGAATGCGACGAGACTGGCGGGAGCAGAGCGCGCTGCGGACTGTTGCGATACAAAACACCCACTAGCGCGACGCGATTCTGAAACAAATGGTCGCGATCACGAGGTGCGGCTGAGCACGCACTGCGCGCCGCGCCGGCGGCGGCGGTGTCGGTCCGCGCGCGTGTGACGCCGCGCCTTCTGAGCGTGTCTGCAGCGCGACTTTCTTATTACTTCGCCGGTGACCGCACGCCTTAACTGGAATCTCTTATATGGCTGCAATTTCACTTTCGGTACATACCAGACATTTAAACTGTTCAGACTCACCGACTGATTTACAGCAGCAATTTCGCTTTATAATTCAAAAGCTGTTCGTGTCTGCCTAGCATTTTATTTTACTGAGATCAGGTACGACTCGATATGGCCTCTAAAATAAATAATAATCGTTATCTATTTTTATTAACACATTAATAAAAGCCTTCGTCACACAAGGAAAGTTTCGTTTCGCCGGCAACTGTTTATTTTCGCTATGTGTAGTCCATTTCCAAGTCGTTTTGTGTCTGCAATTAGGCTGTATTAAGACGACAGCGGGCGGGCGGGTCATCGAGGGTGGTGGGGGGTGGTGGGGGGGGGGGGCATGCAGGGCGGGAGGGGGTTAATTTACATAGTGTCGCAGAACGTCTGCTGTGCACTTGCTTTATTTTCGTCGCAACTTTTCACAGACGTAGGAACTCGAGTCGCGACTGTGCACTGAACATAGAACAAAGTGAACTGAACTACATTGTGATTACATATATGCGGTATAATATCAGAGACTGATAAACCACCAGTATTTATGCCATTACTCTTTTAACTTTTAATAACGCTTGTATAGAATACACAGCTATACGAAATTAAGAAGTACCATGCTTATCTCTAAGTATGAAAGCAAAATAAATGCATTATAAAAATAATCCTAAAAGTCTCTTTACTTCATGCAAACAAATACAATGCAGTAATTTTTAGAATAGGAGCGGAAGTTGAACCGCTCTGCTTTTTTATCATAATTATGACTAAGTACAAAAAAAGCAGTACAGTTCAACTTCTGCTCTGCTATAAGAGCAAGCCCCCTGGTGGTAAGCCCCCTGTTCGGGAACCTTACAGCTAATATAAACTTACAGCTAATATAAACTTACAGCTAATTTATACTTACAGCTAATATAATTACTTACAGCTAATATAAACTTACAGCTAATTTATACTTACAGCTAATATAAACTTACAGCTAATATAAACTTACAGCTAATATAAACTTACAGCTAATTTATACTTACAGCTAATATAATTACTTACAGCTAATATAAACTTACAGCTAATTTATACTTACAGCTAATATAAGCTTACAGTTAATATAAACAGTGTTCTTAAACAATATGCAATAGAAGGCCATTTACAAGTTTCCAGGAACAGGCATGTTTTATTTCATTCGTTATTTTCGGTGATGGCAAAATTTCCATAATATTATGTTTAAATCAAGTATTTGACATGGAAAGTGACAGAATTTTAAGCCTTAAATATTTCAATACTCAATATATTTATTGCTTCCACATGTTTGTGAACTTAGGTGGTAGATTTTTCCTCGGAATCACTTTTCTACTTATATGTTTCCGACAAAATCTCAAATTCTGTTTAATTTTTTTGGCACAAAGTTCTTTACGGAATTTGCAGTAGGAGTAAACTGGTAGAAATCGTCATATCGTATACCGAAAATGCGCGCGTAGCGTTATGCGACTTCGACCCCCTCCATGTGACTTCTTATTATATCTATTAGAAAGAGACACAGAGAGAGAGAGAGATAGTTTACATGGTTTTCGAGGATGCTGAAGCCGATAGTGAGGTCAAAATGAAAATCCAAAATGTCAAAATGACGACAAAGGAGACTGAAACGATTACATACAATCTTGGGCCTGGGTGTAAAAAGATGAAAGTGGTGTCAATTAATAGCTTATATATTATCAACCTTTCACTGAAAATTCTGCGGATATTTTTCAATCTGAGAACAATATTTAAATAACAGCTGATTCTTACAGTGCAAAATATGTTCTTTTGTATTAATACACTCGAGAGCAATGAATCCGGGTCACTTGAAGAATCCTAAAAATCTCGGAAACTAAAAATGCTAGGTTAATGCAATAAATTGTATTTAATAGACAATGTAATACTCCTTAAATGAAGTTATTAAAACTTCTTAGTTATTGTAAAGTTATATCATAAAAAAATCAAATTTGAAAAAGGGCCACTTTCGAAGATGGAACTACGAAATTACAGCATTTGGTTTTGCTTTTGTTTGTAATCTGTCATTTATGTGGGTACATAAACCATGTTGATAGTGCTCTATATTCATTATTCAAGCTGAAATTATGTCACTTACGCCTGGAGAATGCACCAGAATACTTACAATGCTGGAAACCGGCCGGAGTCAGCGCGATACAGCCAGGACTGTCGGTGTGTCGCTGTCAACAGTACAAAGAGTTCTCCGACGTTACGAAGAAACTGGTTCTAACCTACGCAGACCAGGAACGGGCAGAACCAGGTGTACCACAGCACGAGAAGACCGATACTTGGTGAACACCATGCTTCGAAATCGCTTTCTCACAGGAACTGAACTCACAAATCAGTTTCGACGCCTCGGAGGAAGTAACCCAAGTGCATGGACAGTAAGACGTCGGCTTGCTGAATCTAACTTAAAACCCCTTAGACCTGCAAACGGCCCTAAACTGGAGCGTGGGCATCGTATTTCAAGACTAAGATATGCCCAGAGCCACGTAAATTGGAGTATTGAAGATTGGTCAAAAGTTATGTTCTCCGACGAATCAAAATTTATGCTCTACAAGCACGATGGAAGACACAGAGTGTATCGAAGACCAGGGGAAAGATTCAAGCAAGCATGCATCGAAGAAAAAGTAGCCTACGGTGGTGGGTCTGTACTTGTGTGGGCCGGAATTTCTTCTGAAAGTCGCACAGAGCTGGTGATCATAGAAAACGGCTCTTTAACTAGCGTAAGATATGTGGAAGAAATCCTCAATGATCACGTTGGTCCATTTATGGTCAATTTAGGTGAGGATGCTATATTTATGCATGACAATGCCCGACCTCATACAGGTAGGATTGTGAATGACTACCTTCAAGAGATGAACATTACTCGTATGGAGTGGCCAGGGCGCAGCCCGGATATCAACCCGATCGAGCATGCTTGGGACGAGCTAGGCAGATGCGTAAAACAACGAAACCCTCCCCCAATCACGCTTCGTGAGCTCAAAATTGCTCTCACAGAGGAATGGGAGAATATTCCCCAAAATCGTATAAGGAACTTGGTGTACAGCATGCCAAACCGCGTAAACGCAGTAATGGAAGCACGAGGAGGCAATACGAAGTATTAAAATTCAAGAAAATCGTAATAAAGTTCAAAAATTTCATGTTTCCTATTTTTGTTTTAAGGAGAGATCAGCAGTTTTTTTCTTTATGTAATTTTGTGTTAATAAAATTTATGGTGACTCATATTTTTTTTACTTTCATTTAAGGAGTATTACATTGTCTATTAAATACAATTTATTGCATTAACCTATCATTTTTAGTTTCCGAGATTTTTAACATTCTTTAAGTGACCCGGATTCATTGCTCTCGAGTGTAGTTATTATATTTTGTAGAAAATGTTTGAAAAATCATATGAATTAACGTCAATGACTTCAAGTCATAGGTAGGTAACAGCTTTGGAGTTATGGAAAGGATGTCTAAAATAAAATAAAATTATTTAAGTGTTTTATTCGCCTTCTATTATAATTAATATTTCATCAAGGAATTGTGCAGGTGCTATACATATGATCTTGGTACCTAGCCCAGCTAAGGTACCATATAATGCACATTATATAAGCGCAGCAGCCTGCAGTTCGTCTCCCTACAATACAATTTTCTCTACGAGAGCCGCCGACTAAAATACAATAAATAAAATAAGTTTTTTGACTTACATAGATGTCGGGATTGTATGCGACCCCTAAGTAACGAGGAGGTATTGGATCATCGTGTAAGGGTCGTCGGCCCAGTGTATTGCAGTGACCAGTTGTTATCCCACAATTCACACAGCGATCCATAGTTTGAACAATATCCAATCCACATAAAATCCAACATATCAATTCCAAGTTAAACGTGTGAGCGATCTTCGGTGTCCAGTGGGAAAACAAGGGTCGTACAAGGTAGGCAGGGCTGAAATCCGTAAAATACAAAGCAGTGGTAGTGAAAAATGAAGAATAATCGGGAAAACACTCAAAACTCATTGGAAAAACGAAACGAGTGAGCAATCGGCAACTGTCTAGTGTCAATGTCAGTCAGCTGCCATGCCAGTGACTTATATAGACTAAAACTAGACGACTGTTTTTTTTTAGTTAGTTTAGTTAGAATAATAGCTCCAATAAACCTTGTAAACAAAGTTTAAAGGATGATATTGTGTTATTTTGTGATGAGATAGGTAAAGACTTAGGTCACTTATTGACAGATGAGTATCCGGGACACTCAATATTAAATTACTGTATGCCTGGTTGTTCTTTGTTTCATATTATGAAAGAAATTACTAAATGTAACTTTACCCAGGATACAACATTATTAATTTTTATGGGTAATAGAGGAAATGTAAACAAAGGAGAACTGCTTGAGTATCATAGAACATTATGCAATCTTAGTTTAAGAAAAGTTGTGTTGTTTACATTCCCTTACAGTAACAGTTTGCCACAGGAAGAAAATAGCTTAAGGTTTGAATTGAATATGACAATGCATAATTTGACATTTAATGATAACATGTTCCATTTGATTGATACTAACAATTATGTTAGTAATAATTTATATTTGACAAAAGATAGATATAACATTGTTATGTACTATCTTCCTAAATATTATAAAAGACAGATAGCTATGTCGCTATCATATTTTTTTCTATCACAGCCAAAAATTTGGCTAAACAACTTGCTTCTTTTGAGCAATGCAATGACAGTATAAATAATTCTGCTAATAATTTGGTCACAATTACTGACATTGCCAATAATTTAAATTAGAAATTAAGACAATAGAGCCAATCTCTAGCTATAATGTTCAGAACTGCAAAAACAACTCAATAAAAAGTTTAGAATCAGTAAATAGTATCAACCTGGTGCATCAAAATATTCAAGGATTTATGAACAAAGATTTAGAAGTAGAATTATTTATGAATTTTAATAGTATTGATATTCTTTGTATAAGAGAATCATTAAAAAATGGGTTATTCATTGACTATCACAAGAACAGCAAATTATCACTATTCTGTAGAATTTATTAGGTTTACGCCGCAATTTACAAAGTTTTGTAATTATTGTGGATACTTAGTTCAAATTGCAACGTACTTTTGATATAGTCATCGGAATTACCAACGATGTCTACACAAATTAAAGCACAGGGATAGATCAAATGATAGAAAATGGAAAGATAGATGCACTTCCCTCGGAAATGATGGCTGCAGCTGCTGGCTGGCGAGTTTCTCGAGGTTTGTTCGTTCCTTTGTAATTCGAAGTTCGACGGACCAACCGTTGCGACGAAATTTTCGTATCCTTATGGTCGGAAAATGGAAAGATAGGTTGCACTTCCCTCGGAAATGATGGCTGCAGCTGCTGGCTGGCGAGTTTCTCGAGGTTTGTTCGTTCCTTTGTAATTCGAAGTTCGACGGACCAACCGTTGCGACGAAATTTTCGTATCCTTTTGGTCGGAAAATGGAAAGATAGGTTCCACTTCCCTCGGAAATGATGGCTGCAGCTGCTGGCTGGCGAGTTTCTCGAGGTTTATTCGACTGACCGACCGTTGCGACGAAACTTTCGTATCCTTTTTGTCGGATCACGTCGGGGTCACCAAATGATCGCTTGATTTATTGTGGCCACTCCACTTATTGAAACACTAGTTATTTGATGGTGTTTTTTATTTGATACCAATATCGTTGTACAATGAAATTATATATTTGTCACAGAGTACATTTTTATAAAGTGCAGTTGTGGGTGGCTGTCAACGCAATGGCGGCAATTTTTGCTCCCCCGCGCGCCCGCGCTCCAATATGACATTAGTCGCGTTCGGATACGGCTTCAACACCTACACAAAAGACAAATAATAAACCTAAAACAATTTTTCAATAGGAAAAAGAATACCAGCCAATTACACAAAACCATAGTAGAGATAGATAAAAAATATACACCACTGAACCTTAGTGAAGACAATATTGAAACAATAGACAAAGCAAGACATATAGAAGAGATACATAAAAAATGGAGGCAGAAAGAACTACACGGAAGACATCTAAATGATTTATACCAAACACACATTGATAAAGAAGCTTCAAACAAATGGCTGGAATTAAGTGGACTATTTCCAGAAACAGAAGGATTCATGCTGGCCATTCAAGACTAAATAATAAATATCAAGAATTATAGAAAATATATAATTAAAGATAACACAGTAAGAAGCGATTTATGCAGAAAGTGCCACAGCAAACCTGTCACACACACACACAGCACATCACAGGAGCTTGTAGCACACTCACCCAAAACGATTACACTCACAGACACAATCAACTTGTTAATATTATACACCAAAAACTCGCAACAAAACACAATCTCATGAAGGATCCATACACACCATACTACAAATACTCACCTAGGGCTGTATTAGAAAACCAATCTTATAAATTGTATTACGACCGCACTATAATTACAAATCATACAATATATAACAACAGGCCCGATATAACACTTATTGATAAAGAAAACAAACACACATACATAATAGATATAGCAGTCCCAAACACCAATAATATACAAAAAACGATCACCGAAAAAATCAGGAAATATACAGAACTACAAGAAGAAATTACCAGAGTTTGGAAAATGAATAGAGTAACAATAGTCCCAACAGTAGTTTCAACGACTGGAATCATCCCGAAACAACTATTTATCAGTTTAAATGCAATCAATCTTTCCAAATATACGTACCTTACACTACAGAAAGCAGCTATATTAAACACATGTCGCATAGTTCGGAAATTCCTACAATTAGATTTAGACAATAATCTCAATGCAGTACAAAACACATAATCTGATCAAACTTAAAATCTCACCTTGGTTTATACACGTGAGATTTTAATAAATACCAGGTTTTAGGAATCTGAGAAAATAAATAACATAATAATAATAATATCCCTGGACGAATCAATAACAGCAAGCTCCGGTTTCCAATTTAAATGCGAATCTATATAAATCCCTAAGAATCTAACCTTGTCCACTAATTCAATCTTGTCTCCATTAATTTGTATATCAAAGTTGTCATTGTGACGAGTCGTAGTCTTAAATAGTATGAGGTTAGTTTTACCTGTGTTTAGCAATAAGTTATTGGCTATAAACCATTTGCAAAGGACATGGCTAAATGACTGCCCCAAGCATGACTAGTAACCTCACATTAACTCGTAATATTTAAATTTTCATTCATGAATTATTAAAAAAAAAAATGTTTAAAGCGTTTAAGCGTTTTTATGTTTAAATGTTTTAAGTGTTTGTTTTTAATGTTTAAGCGTTTAATAATTTCCTATAACTTTCGTGAACAGTTAAACATAAAAAAGTATCTTAGTTGCTTTTTTTGATTGACATGACAAGTTCAAGGGGAATAATAATACAGTACTGCAAACTAGGGACGGGTCATGTCGCTTTTCTAAAATGTCAAATCAAACTATACTTACGAGTATATCGATTTTTGATAACAGGTATCAAAACGTTACGTAAATGTTACAAAAACCAGCCAAAGAGCTGAGAAAAAAGAACACTCTCGATAATAATAATAAATCGTTTATTTATAAAAAGGGAATACATTTACATTTAATCCTTAAACAATTAAAAATAGCGCACAGTTGCTAATTTTCCTGAACTAGGTTGAACCTGTGGTTCTGGCTAGAAAGCGCATAAATACTTAATTAAATAAATTAACAATCCTTAAATATAACGTAAAAACTAAATTAAAAACTTAGGTAAATAAAAGTAAAATAGCATGTTAGTAGTTTTATTTGCAGACAGTAAGTAGGTCTTCTGTCTGTGCATAATCGATGGTTAGTAAATAATTCAGTATAATTTTTTTCCACCCACCATCTCAGACATCGACCTGCATGGTCTTCATATGATCTGACCAAGATTATGTCTGGACTTTAAAAGAGACTGTGACCTCTGAGTTTGTTTCGGCCTTTCTTCTCAGAGTAGTCAGATAGGAAACGCCGACCTCATCTAGTTTTAAAATATGATTGACGTGTAAAAGTGTTTGTACAAACCTACTTACAAAATAAAATCATTTATCATTATCATTTATTTACAGATAGAGTAATTTCGTTTATAGATACTTAGTTTTCTATTTAATCTATTGTACAGGAATGGACCTAAGAATGATAAAATCTTTAGTAGTACTGGATCACTTGATTATCACAGTTATTATATGTTATGTAATGAATGACTAGTTAAATAACAATAAAAATAGGTACTCTCTATCTCGAATGAGCGGGGTAGGGGTAGCTGTAGACGATGAAAGCCACAGTACTAATTTGGGTCGGTCGGTCGATAAGGGCGCCGACGATGATCTGTATGAGGATGCATTGGGCGGTGACAGTGAGGTGGCGTATGCACCGTCAGAAACACTACCGGCACCAAAGGCTGATTCAGAAAAGCGGTCGCCTATACCAGAACTGACACCGCCTGGTGTATTGGCTCGAGCACTGCGTGCCTACAATCGAGCTAAACGTTTTAATAAGTTAGATTAGATTACATTAAATAAGTTTACATTAGTTTAATTTAGCTTACATTACTTTAATATAACAATACTTATACTGTTTATCGTTAGTTTAAAATAACCGCCTTGTATTGTAAGCTTAGTGAGGAGATATGTGACGACCGAAGTATGTTTATATTATAATAGTGTGTCGGGTACTGTGACCCGAATAAACAGTTTGTCGCTAACCACCGCCTTTTCTTGACGTCCCAGTTTTAATGTACTTAGTATCTACTATTTATTTAATTTTGGAATCGCCTGTTAAGTTCGCAGTCCTCACATGCGTACTATTGCCCCCGAACTTTTCCCCCGTACCCCATTCGGCCGTTACAACAAAAAATCTTATTACTTAATTAAGTGAGAATAGGTTAAAATGTTTTTATTGAGAAAAACCTTGAATATGTACATTTATTAAAAAAAAAACAACTTATTGCACAATGTGGCGGCCCTGTTGCAAACATTCACGAGGAACCAGCATCCCCGCCCCTCCACCCCCTCAGAAAAACACGACACGCACCGCTTCGCGGCTTATGGCACAATGTGGCGGCCCTATCGCACACATTCTCGAGAAACCAGCGTCCCCGCCCCTCCACCCCCCTCAGAGAAACACGACATGCACCGATTCGCGGTTATAGCACAATGTGGCGGCCCTATCGCACACATTCTCGAGGAACCAGCGTCCCGCCCCTCCACCCCCCTCAGAGAAACACGACACGCACCGCTTCGCGGTTATGGCACAATGTGGCGGCCCTATCGCACACATTCTCGAGAAACCAGCGTCCCCGCCCCTCCACCCCCCTCAGAGAAACGCGACACGCACTGCTTCGCGGCTTATGGCACAATGTGGCGGCCTTATCGCACACATTCTCGAGGAACCAGCGTCCCCGCCCCTCCACCCCCCTCAGAGAAACACGATGTAGCGTTGGTACTCTTTGGTGAGTCACCATAGTTGATGACTTGACATATGACAAAATGTCAGTGGTTTTTCTTGTCTTCATCAAAGAATATATTCTACAAAAATTAATTATTTCGATTCCATTCACATTCCTTGTAAGTACAGACATTCACCTTCCATCATAATTTTTATATCGTGTTTCTGTTTTAAAACATTACAATAGAAATACCTATAAAAACTTAAATCATCTATCATTTGTGTACCATATTTTCCCACTTCATTGGTGACCCCGACGTGATAAAACTAGCTACGAACTATGTGCGGCTAATGGTAGTGCGATAAACACTTACGGTTACGTTTATTTAAAATTGAATATAGGTTTGCGCCGCGACTTTGCTTGGCGATTTATAGCGGCGGACGTGACAAAGTCAATAATAGGCGTAGATTTTTTATCACACTACAACCTGATTGTAGATGTTAGAAAGCAGCGGCTAATAGATGCCAACACTACGCTTACGACCCCCGCTTTGCCTGCTCGTCCTTCTGATGTTGTTTCTTCGGTAAAGGTAAGAATGGGTGACACTACATATCATGACATACTCCGGGAGTTTCCAAACATAACCCGGCCGTCAGGTATACAACGTGCACCTACACACAACACCTTACACTATATACGCACAACACCGGGACCACCTGTATCGTGCATTCCGCGTCGCTTGGCACCCGACAAACTTAAAATTGCTAAAGAGGAGTTTGAATCTATGCTTTCGAATGGCACAGCCAGGCCCTCTGACTCACCTTGGACTTCACCCTTGCACCTGGCACCTAAGAAGGATAATGGATGGCGCCCGTGTGGAGATTTTAGGATGCTAAATGCGCGAACAATACCCGATAGGTACCCAATTCGCCATATTCATGACTTCGCTCACAACCTCTCTGGATGTCAAATATTCTCGACGATAGACCTGGTCAAAGCATATAACCAGTTACGCGTCAATCCCGAAGACAGCCATCACCACACCGTTCGGATTTTTTGAGTTTCCATACATGACGTTTGGACTTCGCAATGCAGGGCAAACTTTTCTACGTTTTGTCGACAAAATGTTACGAGGTCTGGACTTTTGTTTTGGATATTTGGACGACTTTTTGGTATTCTCGAAAAACCAGAAAGAACACGAGGACCACCTGCGACAGCTGTTCTCCAGATTGCAAGACTATGGGATGGTGATAAACACATCAAAATGTGTATCCGGAGTAGCACAGGTAACATTTTTAGGTTACCAAGTAACATCAGGCGGCACCAAACCATTGCCAGAAAAAAGTTGAAGCGATCAGCAGCTTCCCAACGCCGAAAACGGTGCGAGAGCTTAGAAGATTTTTAGGGATGGTCAACTTTTACAGACGGTTCATCCCAGAGTTATTGGAAGGCTCGGTAAAAGGTTCGCATCCCGTTAGTTTCACAGCAACGGAGGACGATGCGTTTACAGCTTGCAAAAGAGGTCTCTGCCAAGCAGCAATGCTAGCGCATCCGGACTGCGGAGCTAAACTATCCTTAGTGACAGACGCCTCCGATACCGCCATGGGTGCAGTCCTTCAACAGTTTAAGGATGAGGAATGGCAACCCTTAGCTTTCTTTTCTCGTAAGCTAAGCACAAGTCAGCGTAAGTACTCACCTTATGACCGCGAACTGCTCGCGATATATGAAGCGATCAAATACTTCCGACATATGGTTGAGGCCAGAGAGTTTGTTATCTACACAGACCACAAACCCATCTGTTTCGCGTTTCATACACGAAAGGAGAATTGCTCACCACGACAGTTCAGACACCTGGATTTTATCTCGCAGTTTACCACAGACATCAGGCATATTTCGGGCAAGGATAACGTTGTTGCCGATACCCTGTCACGGGTAGAGGCAATCACCCAGCCTATCGACCTGAATGTACTAGCCAAGTCTCAGAGTTCCGATCTAGAGCTCAAACAGCTGCTTGACGGGCAAACGTCACTTCGTCTGAAAAAGATTAAACTGCCGGGAACGCTGTCTGAACTGTACTGCGATGAGAGTAGCAAGACACCAAGACCTTATGTCACGAGAGAACTTCGCCGCCAAGTCTTCGATAATCTACATTCCTTGAGTCACCCAGGAGCCAACGCCAGTGCTAAACTGGTAGCAGAGCGTTACGTGTAGCCCGAAGTGAAGAAAGACTGCAGAGAATGGACGCGGAACTGCGTAGCATGCCAGCGTGCGAAAATCACTCGCCATGTCTCCGCACCCCTGGGCAACTTCAAACTACCACGATCGCGGTTTATGCACATTCATATAGATATGATTGGGCCACTGCCAATCTCTCACGGATTCCGGTATTGTCTCACCGCCGTAGATCGCTTCACGCGATGGCCTGAGGCAATACCAATCAAGGATATCACAGCTAAAACAGTGGCCAATGCTCTTTTATATGGATGGATTGCACGTTTCGGCTGCCCTACAAAAATAGTGACAGATCGTGGCAGACAATTTGAGTCGGCCCTCTTCAAACGCCTGTCAGACATAGCTGGGTTTGAGCATCGGAAGACAACCGCTTACCACCCTGCCTGTAATGGTATGGTTGAGCGGTTCCACAGACAGTTAAAAACAGCTATTACCTGCTATGGGAACCAAAACTGGGTAGAATCACTACCACTAGTTCTGTTGGGCATCCGAAGTGCACACAAGGATGACGTACAGGCAACTCCGGCTGAGTTGGTGTACGGGGAAACATTACGCCTGCCAGGTGATTTCTTCGAACCAGAAGCGGTCAGCAACACTGATGTGACCGACTACATATCCAGGTTACGCATGTTCGCTAGGAACTTACAGCCGTCATCAGCATCGCGACATTCCAACAGTCGGGCTATATTTATGTTTAAGGACCTTTCCACCGCGTCGCATGTATTCTTAAGGGATAACGCGTCATCTGGTTCATTCAAGCCAGCATACACAGGACCACATGAGGTACTAGAAAGGGGAAACAAAGTATTCAAACTCCTTTTTAACGGTAAGATAGTCACAGTATCGGTAGACCGAGTGGAACCGGCCTACATACTCCAAGACTCACACACCACAATATCACACAACAACACTGCACACCATAACGAACATAGACAAGAACAGACTCCACAAGATGCACCAGTCATCAATTTAACGCCGACGACCGAAGACGACAATATTAAAAGGACACGGTCGGGCCGTAAGGTGCGCTTCCCTGATCACTATCGCCCTTGACGGTCTCAAGAGGGGGGTAGTGTAGCGTTGGTACTCTTTGGTGAGTCACCATAGTTGATGACTTGACATGTGACAAAATGTCAGTGGTTTTTCTTGTCTTCATCAAAGAATATATTCTACAAAAATTAATTATTTCGATTCCATTCACATTCCTTGTAAGTACAGACATTCACCTTCCATCATAATTTTTATAGACTACTACAATAGACGTCAACGTCATGCGAAACGTCAAACATTGCCCGGTGTAATTTAATTAATTAATAATCGATTTTTTGCTGTATAAGTAACGAAAAAGTACATAAATACACTAGGAATAAGTTGCTACATCAGTGACAGTGTTATCCCAGCTTTACACTGCAGACTTAAGGAGATAATACAAAAAAAAGCGGAAGTGCAGAATCACGAACAGTTCATCAGTTCATCACCTACATCTGAAAAACAGGTTAGCTATACACCATCAGCGACAGTAGACTGATATTAAGCTGCAAAACTTGACATACTGAACCATAATACAATTCTTTTTGAGAAAAATATCAGCAAAACGGTTACCTACAAATATTTATAAAATGTAAACAGACAAGGAACATGACTCATTCAAATTACTGTTACGAGCTTCGGGTTCGTGACAATAAAACTGCCGATATAAATTACCAAAAAAGACACTTTAATTAATTAACACAAACACACTAATAAATAAACACAATTATTACACTTAGGTCGCACTTGAAGATCGCTTTAGATGTATTCGCATGTATCGCTTCCAACACACTGTGTCGAATCGCGGTTATTCCCGGCCTTATATAGTCCAGCAGATTGTTCTAGTACCTTCTACTGTAGAAACATCTAGAATGTTCGGGTATATACCGGCCCCGACTGACCTCTGTCGACAGTTCTAGTATCGAAATTTCTAGAAGGATCTACTTGTTCTACTATTCGATACTAGATGGCACTAGTGGTAATTTAGTTCTGCTATTTGATAATAGATGGTGCTAGTGACTATTAGTTTTTCCACTTGATACTAGATGGCGCTAGTGGTAGCTAATGTCACCGTGTATCAGGCATTAATTGTGGCGCGCAACACTGCCCCCTCCTAAGACATGCTCGTCCCGAGCATTATCAGCTCCATAATAACGCGCCAGTCGATCCACATGGACGATCTTAGGAGTGCCTCTTGCACCTTTCTGTATCCGGTAGGTTACGTCATTGATTTTTGTCACAATCCGGTACGGTCCATCCCATCTAGCGAACCTTCGAACCCTTTATTGTTAATTTTGCGGTCATATCGGGTTTTCATCTCCCATGGTGCGCCAACATTGTGCAATTTCAATGCACCTCTATTACGAGTCTGAGGTCCCTTTACAGCTGCACAACTTGTACATTTGCGACACCAGTCCTTGACATCGTCCCGACAGTGGACCCAGTAAAACCGTTCCCGTATCTTCAGTAGAGCCCGTTTTACTCCCAGATGACCTCCTGAACAACCATTATGGTACAGCTGTAGAACATCCGGTACTTGAGCCTTAGGGACAACCATTTGCAAATGACAGCTGTTTCCCCGAGCATTTTCCCATTTACGGCACAGGACTCCATCCTGAATCACCAAGCTGTCCCATTGGGCCCAATAGCTTTTTGTGATCGAACTCATCGCCGAGACGTCACTCCACCTGGGCTTAGGAGCTCTGGCCTTCATCCACTCCAGAATCGGCTTGATGTCCGCGTCTTCCTGCTGTGCACGCTGTATGCTTTCCTTCCACTCGTCACTGAGGTCTGTCTTGAGCATCCTCACAGGTACGACTTCTTTACTTTGCCTTGTCTTCAAGGCGGCAATCTCATCCTTCAGCTGGTTGACATAAATACGGTCCTGTTCGGACCGCGCATGCGCTTCGCGTCGCATTCGCTCCAACTTGTTTTGTTGCATGTCAAACGCGCGCTTCAATTCTTCTAAACGTTCTAGAAGGGCTTGCTGTTCCTGGCGTGCAATAAGCAACGCCTGCTGCTGGTACTGGGCGGTGCTGTTAGCTGCACTGCCCTCTGGAGATCGGCCATCTTCTCTTTCTGCAGTTCGCTTGGGGCAACTGGATCGAAGGTGGCCCCTTTCGCCACAGCCGTAGCACCTAGGGCTGTATCCTTTATTGCGGTCGCGAACTGTAGCCGCTGCAACCTCCCTGACGCGATGGGAGCGATGATCCTGCCGCACGGCTTCCACCTCCAGTGCATGGGCCAAGGCATCCTTAAGCGTCCCGTGGTGTCCGAGCCTCACAGCAGCTCTGACTTCGAGGTCACGGATGCCATCGATGAATACCTGCACCAGGTTCCCATCAATAAGCGCAGGTACGGACTGGTAAGCTTTACGCACCAGCTTCTCCACTTCAAGGGCCCACTGCTGCAGGTTTTCGTTACTGCGTTGCACGCGATCCTTGAGCTGCGCACGAAACACGTGTTCCAGGTGAGCGTCGCCATACCGAGCCTCCAATGCCTCAAGGAGCTGCTCGTAAGTCACTTCCTTACCGAGAGCTTCCAGAACAGTTAAGGCCTGGTCGCGTAGGCCTAGGGTGAGCGCAGTCATTGCCTGGCTATTATTCCAACCGTTCGCTTTCATGACAGCCTCAAACTGGATTTTGTAGGCCGACCAGGAAGAAGTTCCGTCGAACGGTGGCACCTTGAATCCACGTAACGAAGGTGTTGTAACTACGGGAGCTGCGATTCCATCCGCAAGTTTAAGGTAATCCAGCGTTTTCTTTACATCAGCCATCACGTTTTTCTTCACGTCAGCCATCACGGTTTCCTTCATGTCGGCCATCAAGTTGTCAACCCGGTTATTCACTTGGTCGATTCGGATTTCAGCTTCCGACAGGCGGTTGTCATATTGAGCAACCTTATCCTTCACCTCCTTCATGTCTTTCCCGAAGGTAGCGTGAAGGTCCTTTATAGGGAGCATCTGCTCTTCCTGGCGACGAGCCTGTTCCTCCTGTCGGCGAGCCTGTTCCTCCTGTCGGCGAGCCTGTTCCTCCTTGTCCCGCTGGAGCTGTTCTTCCAACCAACGAGCCTGTTCCTCCTGTCGGCGAGCCTGTTCCTCCTTGTCCCGCTGGAGCTGTTCTTCCAACCGACGAGCCTGTTCCTCCTGTCGGCGAGCCTGTTCCTCCTTGTCCCGCTGGAGCTGTTCTTCCAACCGACGAGCCTGTTCCTCCTGTCGGCGAGCCTGTTCCTCCTGACGGCGGGACTGCTCCTGCAGCATCATCATTAGGGCAGCAAAGTCTGGTGCTGCTGATGCTGAAGCGGCTGCGGACGGGTCGGCCTCCGTGGTTGGTAGCTGGCCCTCCAACCTCTGCGGCATAGTTCCACCAAAACGTCTCTGGTCCGTCTCCTGTTGGCGTTGACTCCGGGTACGGATACCCTCCGTGACGTCGTCTTTAGGTAAAATCGGCATAATTTTATCCCTCGCTTCTGACACCAATTGTTACGAGCTTCGGGTTCGTGACAATAAAACTGCCGATATAAATTACCAAAAAAGACACTGTAATTAATTAACACAAACACACTAATAAATAAACACAATTATTACACTTAGGTCGCACTTGAAGATCGCTTTAGATGTATTCGCATGTATCGCTTCCAACACACTGTGTCGTATCGCGGTTATTCCCGGCCTTATATAGTCCAGCAGATTGTTCTAGTACCTTCTACTGTAGAAACATCTAGAATGTTCGGGTATATACCGGCCCCGACTGACCTCTGTCGACAGTTCTAGTATCGAAATTTCTAGAAGGATCTACTTGTTCTACTATTCGATACTAGATGGCACTAGTGGTAATTTAGTTCTGCTATTTGATAATAGATGGTGCTAGTGACTATTCGTTTTTCCACTTGATACTAGATGGCGCTAGTGGTAGCTAATGTCACCGTGTATCAGGCATTAATTGTGGCGCGCAACATTACTCAACCAATCACGAACTTTGACTTTGACATAACAAGAGGAGTTTCGTTCAGAAAATTGACGAGACTGTGTTTGAATACAAGCGATTTGAGACTACGTTCCCTTTCACGCAGTTTTATGAATACTGACTGTATAAGTACTTAGTTTATCTATACAGGGTGTCAGGAGAACGCTTCCGAAGCCAGAACGTAGATTATATACAACCTTTATGCAAACGGATACCACTAACCTTTCGCCTCAAATTGATTATTTTCAAGACTTCATATTTCGCAAACACGCAATGGAAACCGTACAAAACGTGAGGTCACTGACACGCAATGCAACGTCGCGCCACCGCGCGTCTCGCGTCGCGTGCGCCGAGCGCTCCGTACGGCCGTCACGGGATTTATACGGAATTTACAAACACCACTTTCAAAATGCCTACCGCTACAACACTTCACAAAATTTTGAATTTTAATCGCATTCGTAGCCCACTTTTAAACATTAAAGTTGACAGAGGCATTTTACGTACCTGTTTTTGCGATCTTATGAGGTTTGGCTCGAACTGCGCTCCATACATTTCAATACATAGCTGGGCCCGTCCCTGTGTCGAGCCGTGAACACGGGGCATTAGTGTAGGATCCTCAACACATTCTGCACGTAGTTTATTAAACACGCTCACTATTCTGCCCCGCATTCCATCAGCACTGTCACATTCCCGATCAAACACTCTTTCTTTCACATACCCCCACAAATAGAAGTCCAAATGTGTTAAGTCGGGTGAACGAGCTGGCCAGGCGTGCGGCCCTAGCTTTCCGATCCAGCAGTCATCAAAAAGCTCAGTGAGACGCGCGCCACGGGCTTCTCCTAAACACATCAACATGTTGCCGTATTCACGAGCACTGTACACGTATGTCTCAGGCATTGTTAAAAACAACAAAAAAATATTACTAAAAAACAATAAAACAGCACTAAAAACGTAACAATAATAACTAAACACCAAACTAACAAAACAGTATTATTACGATTCAATGGCTATCGATCGATTAACGCACGTTCGCTCACGAACCGAGTCGGAAAGGAACTAACTAAGTAACTAGATTACTGAAGAAGTACTATGAAGATCAAACATGCCGCCTGCATGCGATGCTGGCCGACAAAAGGACGAAGAGTCAGATAGCGGTGTCTTTTGATGTGCAAAGATCAACAAATTACAGAGGAGAAAATGTTAAAAGAATAATTATGAAATCAGAAACCAATTAATTTTAATTGTTAGGAAATTGTAGAAACTTATGTTTTATTAGGTATGTACAAACTGTTTTCATTTTCTAACTTTAAAATAAGATTTAACGGGTTTCTTAGATTAAATTAATTTGATTATCCACTTTAAATTGATTGGGTTTACTTACTAAATGAAGGATACAGTTATTGTAATAAATGAGCGCGCGTCGTGGCACTCTAATTGCATTGGCATAAAGTTCAAATTCAATTGAATCACGCGCGCTAGTTGCTTCAAACTGTACACGCGATCTTTTACTTTATTTCATTCACTATCGATTATCGACTTACATACAAAACTTATTAAATACACGACACATTGCTTCAATTTAAAACTGTTGACGCCTCTGTAATGTTTCTTCCTATTTATTTTGGCGGCGCGTTGCATCGCGCGTCACGTGGACTTGGGGTCGTCAGCCGCACAGCTGTCGGCGAGCGCACGCGCACTTTGAACTTGAGGTCACGCGCAAGCGTCAGATGATATTTATTTACAAAGTTAAAGTAAAGTATTTATTTGTAAAGAAAAAAAATGTGTTTAATAGCAAATAATGGTTTAATTTAACTGTTCTCACAGCATAGTGTACGAAAAATGCTAAAAAAAATAGGTAAAATTGTTCTTTTTTTTTCTCATTTTTTTATGGTATCGTAGCGAGAATCAGTAGCCCTATCACCTGTCTTCGTTTTCGGAAGCGTTTCCCTGCCACCCTGTATATATAAAAATGAAACCGGTTTTCCGTTGTCACGACATAACATGAAAACGGCTTGACCGATTTGGCTGATTCTTTTTTTAGAATATTCCTTGAAGTACGAGGATGGTTCTTACGCAGAGAAAAATTTAAAAAATAGGGTAGGAGTAGGTTGGGAGTAGGGTAGAAGTAGGGTAGGAGTAGGGTAGGGGTAGGGTAGGAGTTGGGTAGGAGTAGGGTAGGAGTAGTGTAGGAGTAGGGTAGAGTAGGAGTAGGGTAGGAGTAGTGTAGGAATAGTGTAGGAGTAGTGTAGGAGTAGGGTAGGGAGTAGGGTAGGGGGTAGGGTAGGAATAGGGTAGGAGTAGTGTAGGAGTAGGGTAGGAGTAGAGTAGGAGTAGGGTAGGAGTAGTGTAGGAGTATGGTAGGAGTAGGGTATAGGAGTTGGGTAGGGGGTAGGGTAGAAGTAGTGTAGGAGTAGGGTAGGAGTAGGGTAGGAGTAGTGTAGGAGTAGGGTAGGGGATAGTAGGAGTAGGGTAGGAGTAGTGTAGGAGTAGGGTAGGGCTAGGGTAGGAGTAGGGTAGGAGTAGTGTAGGAGTAGGGTAGTAATAGGGTAGGAGTAGTGTAGGAGTAGGGTAGGAGTAGGCTAGGAGTAGTGTAGGAGTAGGGTAGGATAGGGTAGGGGGTAGGACACCACGCGAACGAAGTAGCGCCGGGCAGCTAGAAATAATTTATATGGCAAAACAACGTTTGCCGGGTCAGCTAGTTATTTATATAAATCATGGAATAATGTAATAATATCACAAATCGCAAACTACGCAGAACTAGTTCACTAATTGACGTCAGCAGAGATAGTTCGACACTCTTTGATGCCACTATGATGAGCTTACCAAATACGTCACTTAATACTAGTCAAACTGTACTTGACTTAAGTGAAAAAGTTAAACAGTTATCAGACGACTTAGTAGTAGCCCACCATGAAATTGAAAATCTTAATTCAGAAAATTGTTCATTGAAAGCTGATATAGAAAAATATTTAAAAGTAATAGAAGCATATAAAATGATTAACATAACAGAAAATAATGTTACACCAAGATCAAAACGGAAACCAAAACAAAATACCGCCAAAGCACCTGAGCAACGAAATAAAAAACAATTAAAATGCCCAAAGACACCTATGACAGATGAAGAAAATGATAATAAAACAACTGACATATCGGAACAGATAACTTCACAACAAACCACTTCTAAATATGTGATGACAGACATTCAACTAGGAAAAGCTTTTAAATGTACATGCAGATCACTCAAAAAAGATAGCTTAAAAAATAACCAACTACCCGAACAAACTATATCACAAAAAAATAACACAAGAAATAAAATATGTATTCTAAGTAGTAACAACAAAAACAAAATTCTTCCTATAGCAAAGTCGACCTTCTCTAATGAGTATGATTTATGCCACTATCTTAAATCCGGTGGAGGTACTAAACAGCTCTTAGAAGACTTACAACCAAAACTAGTCGGATTCACTATGGATGATTTCTGCATCATTCTGATTGGAGAGGAAGACTTCAAAACCACTAACAATTATGTGAGCATTATCGTTCACTTAAGAGAAGCACTGCAAGCTATTAGACACACCAATATCATCATATGCTCACCGACGTTCATCTGCAAGAATTATTCAGACCTGAGTAATTGGAGAATCGAGACATTCAATCATTTATTACATCTTGACTTATTAACGCATGAATACGCATTTGTCATTGACAGTAACTTAAATTTAAAATATGATGACAGTATGTTTGATAAACATTCAGGCAGAATCAATAACTTCGGAGTCAATACAATTTTTAAGGACATTTTGCATCTAATCACTGACATAAGAAGCCTTGACATACAAAATGATGAAGAAGCGGACAAAACAGATTATGCTGACACTGACAATATTTTGAATGTAAATGATAAATGTAAGGATAACTCTGAGTTTTTTCTTTTATAATGATATGTATATCATGCGTCAAAACATCGCTGGCCTCCTTAATAAAACAGACCTGTTAACATTGCATAACCAAGAACTGCTACAAAAACAGATTAGTATTGAAATAATATGCCTAACGGAACACTTTGTCATTTCGGGTCAAGAAAAATTAATAAATATGCCAAACTTTAGGCTAGCAGCATGTTACTCAAGAAAAGAGCAGAGACGTGGAGGCTCGTGTATTTTAGTTAAGACCTATCTCGAATACAAGGAACTAACTGATATAAAGAGTTCATCTATCACAGGCGTTTTCGAAGGCTGTGCTATTGAGTTAGTCAAACATAAATTGATTGTGATATGCGTCTATAGACCACCTAACATGTGTAATATTAATCTTTTTTACACTTTAGACAGTGTATTAAAACATTTGTGCAATAAATCAAATGTAAAGGTAGTATTATGTGGAGATTTCAACATAAATATCTTAAAACGAACTAGATGCACCTTGGACTTTGAATCTTTGCTCCTAAATTACAACCTTATCTTAAAAATAAAACAACCAACAAGGCCAAGGAGCCAAACCTGCTTGGATAATTTTGCTACTAACTCAAATCTAAAATGTACTGCTGTGGTAATGGACTTTGCTATCTCTGATCACTCAGCTCAAATAATCAAAATCCAAGTCAATAGAACTTGTAAGTTAAGATATTGGCGCACTCAGAAACGAGACTTTGCAAAAGAAAATTTGGTTTTTATGAATCATTTAAAGAGTATATCATTTTCAGACGTTTACAGCGAGAGTAACTCTAATGAGTCTTATGATAAGTTTATGGAAGCTTTTCAACTTCTTTACAATCAGTGCTTTCCAATTAAATGGATAAGAATACAATCAGATTCAAAAATTAAATGGATATCGAAAGGTATTAAACTCTGTAGTAAGAAACAAAGAAAATTACTTTGGAAATATAGATTGAAACCGTCGAACGAAAATAAACAAACATTTAAGACTTACTCTCAAAGATTAAGAAAGATCATTAAACTTACTCAGAAGGCACACAACAATTATATCATTAACAACGCTCAGAATAAATCAAAAGCAGCGTGGCAAATCATCAACAATAGTAAGCTGATTAAAGAACCTATCCTAAAAATTATGAATCAAAATGTGACAGTAACGGATCCAAAAAATATTGCAACATCGTTTAATGACTTCTTTGTTGACCAGGTACAAAATGTAACGAGTGACACACCTGACGGAATTTCTCCCATAATTAACAACTCTAACTCAATGTTTATGTCACCGATCGTACCACATGATATATTAATAGCAATCAAATCACTGAAAAATACAAAAAGTTGTGGTTACGATGAGATTACTACCAGTGTTGTTAAATTGGTTAGTGAAGTAATTGCGGGGCCTCTTAGTCATATTTTAAATGTTAGTATTGAATCTGGTATATTTCCTAATAGCCTAAAAACAGTAGTAATAAAACCTCTTCACAAAAAGAATAATAGGGAAGACATGTCCAACTATAGACCAGTAGCATTGGTCCCCATATTTTCTAAGGTATTTGAAAAGATTATATATCATGCAATTGATAGATTTTTAAATAAATATAATATATTAAGTGACGAACAAATGGGTTTCAGAAAAAATAAAAATATTAATATGGCAATATATAATCTCCTAACAAATATAATGACAAACGTTGACAATAAAATTCCTGTATGTGCAATATTGACTGATATGACTAAGGCATTTGACTATGTAAACCATGACGTCCTTCTAAAGAAGCTTTACGCCTATGGTATAAGAGGAAATATTCTGAATCTAATAAAATCATACCTACAAAGCCGACTGCAGTACACAGAAATAACGAGAATATGCCCTAAAACTAAACGCGAACTTAAATATATCTCGGGTTGTAGAGAGGTAAAACATGGCGTACCACAAGGTAGCGTTCTGGGACCTCTGTTATTTCTCCTATACATTAATGATTTGCCCCGTCAAACACATCATCCCATGGTTTTGTTTGCGGATGATAGTACGGCAATCGTAAAATGTTCGGACTTAAAAATATATGAAAGTGATATAAATAATACATTAAAGTGCATTATTACCTGGCTCAATGGAAATCACTTAATCATAAATCTAAACAAAACGAAGGTAATGCATTTTTACCAACGGATCAGTCCCCCAAATATAAATGTCAGTCATAATGGGGAAAAAGTTGACTCAACTAGCATAGCAAAATTCCTAGGTATCTTGATTGACAGTAATCTGTCTTGGAAACCTCATTCTGAGGACGTATGTAAGAAATTGATCAAATCAGCATATGTACTTTACAATCTACCGCATAAAGTTAGCAATACTACTCTTCTCACAGCTTACCATGGCTTAGTGGCGGAGTAATATTCTGGGGCAACTGTAGCGAAAGGGAGGTGATATTCAAAGCCCAAAAACGTTGCATAAGATCAATGTCTAGTTTAAAATCTACAGATAGCTGTGAGCCTGTGTTTAGGTCTCTAAAACTACTAACCTTCCCGTCGCTGTACATATTGGAAGTGTCCATTTTTGTTAGGTCGAACTTAAATTTATTTCCGTCACTTATCAATATTAGATCAAGGTCAGGCCCTTTAAGACTACAATACAAGTTCTTATTACATACAGTAAAATATAATACAGCACTATTAAGAAAAAATATAATGTCAATGGGGCCAATCATTTATAATAAAATTCCACATAATCTCAAAGAACACCCCACACGCATATTTAAAACTAAACTGACTGATTTGCTATTACAAAAATGTTACTACTCTGTAAATGACTTCTTGAATGACAAAGATTTATAACTGTACCTTGACTTTTTTTCTTGTAATTGACATTTTAAATACCTAACTGCAATAATTTAATAATTTGATAACAGAATTTTTAATTTTTAATGTAATGACTTTTTATTGTGACAATTTATTTATGTGTATTAATTTTTTGATGTCTTGTTATTTTAATGTCAATGTATTGTTAAATAATGTGTTTTGCACGCCGTAAGGTAGAATGTAGCGGAAACATTGTATTCTGTACCATCTCAATCCTGTACCTACATTGTTAGCAAATAAATATTTCTGATTCTGATTCTGATTTTATATCGTGTTTCTGTTTTAAAACATTACAATAGAAATAAAAAAACTTAAATCATCTATCATTTGTGTACCATATTTTCCCACTTCAACGACATGCACCGCTTCGCGGCTTATGGCACAATGTGGCGGCCCAATCGCACACATTCTCGAGGAACCAGCGTCCCCGCCCCTCCACCCCTCTCCGAGAAACACGACACGCACCGCTTCGCGGCTTATGGCACAATGTGGCGGCCCTATCGCACACATTCTCGAGGAACCTGCGTCCCCGCTCCTCCACCCCTCTCCGAGAAACACGACATGCACCGCTTTG
The DNA here is from genome assembly GCA_949629185.1 of Apamea crenata. Taxonomy (NCBI): domain Eukaryota; kingdom Metazoa; phylum Arthropoda; class Insecta; order Lepidoptera; family Noctuidae; genus Apamea; species Apamea crenata. The sequence continues at coordinate 343,796 of OX451356.1, forward strand.
CGGCTTATGGCACAATGTGGCGGCCCTATCGCAGACATTATGAGGAACCAGCGTCCCCGCCCCTCCACCCCCCTCAGAGAAACACGACACGCACCGCTTCGTGGCTTATGGCACAATGAGGCGGCCCTGTCATACACATCCTCGAGGAATCAGCGTCCCCGCCCTCCAACCCCCTCAGAGAAAAAAGCACTGCGTATTTTTACCCACTGCGTCCTTTTACCGCGAATGACGGTAAGGCAAACTCACGGTATCTAGGTGTCGGTATCTGATGGCCCATCAAGGCATTACCGCCGTCTAACGCAGAGATATCAAAGCTGCGGATGTCATTATTTTTCATCCGCAGTTGGATATCGAGCCTCCGCCGCCGCCTCCGCCGAGAACCTCTCCACACAATCTGATATTCAGATTTACATTAAGATCGGAGACGTTTGCGGCATACAGCTAGTAGTACACTGTGTGACTCGGTGCGGTTGTCGCGGTGCGCTCCGGCCAGTGGCCGCGTGGCTCAAGCTGGACACGAACATGATGTGAACGAAATAAATAATATTTAGTAGGTAATATAATATTATTATATAAAAATACTAGCTGCGCCCCGCGGTTTCACCCGCATAAGTTTCGATCCCGTGGGAATGTCGGGATAAAAAGTATCCTATATGTTAATCCTGGTTATAAACTATCTGTGTGCTAAATTTCGTCAAAATCTGTTCAGTAGTTTTTGCGTGAAAGAGTAACAAACATCCATACATCCATACATACAAACTTTCGCATTTATAATATTAGTAGGATTTAGCCACGCATGTTTACTGTCGCTGGGGCGAGTCGCGCAGATAAAGAGAGAAAGAAAGAAAATATGTTTAAATTGATGTCTGCATTTCTTTAGGATTTTGTTAACACTGGTGTGTAGCCTACTGTACCTACTAGTATATCGTCTTGGTTGCTAATAACATTCGTTCGCTTCTCATGGTGAAGGATTTATAATGACGGTAGAAGTGCTGCTCCTGCAACTATGATCATTAGTTCTCGAGGGAACTGTGGCGGTTACTGACATCGTTTGATATTGTAACGGTGTGTTCCTAATTTAGACGTAGATATTGGGGAATAAAACGAGACTAGGCGAAGGGAGATGTAAATTCTGAGATGACGCATAATAGAGTTGTATGCAAAAAACTTGCTGCGCAGACCCACAATATATTGGGAAGGACAGGAGGATGACGATCGCATAACTAGTGTTGCTAGGTATATTGACCTCATGAAGCGTGCTCTGTGATACAGTTATACTGATATCGTCTTATATGAGGAGGCTGCTTCTTTTGTCATTTTTAGGGTTGCGTAGTCAACAAGGAACCCTTATAGTTTCGCCGTGTCTGTCTGTCTGTCCGCGGTTTAGCTCAAAAACTATTGGAACTAGAAAGTTGTAATTTGGCATGAAAAAAACAATTATTTAGGGTACCTCCCCTACATGTAAAGTGGGGATGATAATTTTTTCTTTCGTCCTTCCATAGTGTGGAATATCGTTGGTTATGTCTTTCAAAAATATTAGTGGTTTGGGAAGACCGTTTTTTGATTAAGTAAACTGTTCGTGACTTATCAAGCTTTAAAGTACCAATTTTCGTTAGAGTCAATGGTCCCCCCCCCCTCTACCAACTAAACGGTTGTAGTTAGAAATTCAAATGTCACCAGTAGTACCTATATATAACGAAGTTTAAAGGAAAACTATCACACTTAAGTGGGCTTTACAAGTTTACGAGTAATAGCCGACCAATTGTATTTGACTCGAAAATTTCGTACGAAACTATCAGTCAGCGTATACGACCCGCACTTGGCTGTTATAAAAACTACGGAACCCTACACTGCGCGTGGCCTGACACGCACTTGAGCGGTTTTAGTTTTAATATACCTAAACGTTGAAGTGATGTGTCACAAATAAACTATTTCAAATTACATCTCGTAAAAGGGTGGTCGTTAGTTGAACACATCTTCAGCATCCCATAAGTTGAGGCGAAGTTGTACGGCGCACGTGTATATGGGTTTTAAAATATTTTTATTGCAATAAGTTAGCCAGTAGACTCGCGTATTAGCACATTGGACGCGACCTACATTTAGCAGTGCATTGACACTGACACATTGCATTATTCTATGCGTTTTATGTATATTACATTAGTGTTCAATTATACATAGTTTGAGTCGGACAGCTTGCATTTTTATTTAGATTCATCCCGTTGAGCATTCACTGACATTTTATGCATTTAAGTTTAATTTGAGATTCTGCATTACATCGACATTTTACATTTGCATTGACAGTACTTATGTTAGGGATGCACCCTACATAGTTTTTTGGTCCTTCGTAACTATTGCAAGTACCATACAGTCCGATACGTCGGTCGATAAGTCGCCGCGCGGGATCTGTGTCGTGTCGTGTCATACCGTGTCACGTGTGTTGCCGTGCGGGAGCATTCGGGGAGGTAGCAGTGGTCCAGGTTCCAGAGCGTCACATTGCATTGCATTTGCATACAGGGAGAGTTCCTGAATTTCAAGTAGGATCATTCATTATTTATCTTACGGCTTTACAATGGAGGGTTTAATCGTGCGGCAAGCTGAGATCCTCGAGGAAGTGAAGAGAATCCTTTCTAATTGTTAGAAGGATTCAGGGAGCAGGAAGACCACCGATTACATTCGTTATAGACTTGAGCGGTTAGATGTGCTATGGGCGGAATGTGAAGAGAAGAACCGGGAGCTGAGTACAGTAGAAGAAAAAGATCATTAATATTTCACCGGTAACATTTATGAGTTCATTAAGAGTTGGGTACTATAGGTTGTCTGCCGAAGGCGACTTCATTAATGCAGGCTGGCTATATTTATGCGCGGGTTCCATTCGAACATTCAAGCAAATGTCATTATATTCTAATTAGGATTTTGATTTAGAATTGTCAGTGCTAGATTAGAGAACAAAATGTAAAGACGTTTCTAGAATATAATTTTAAAGGAGTCATAAGAGTTGTTTGATTCCTCCTGGTACTTAGAGGACTCTTCTAGTCCTCTATAGTACCATGGAACGCGTCAGGAGATTGCAGCAATCGAGATGAAGACTCTTGCTGGACCCAGCAACGCCGGCCATAGTAAGGTAAACGTTGAGTTTGACAAATCCCTGGTCGAGACATCTTTAGGAGCAGAGGACAAACTACTCGAGCTACAGCAGTTGCAACAAGCTAACTTCCGTGCATTCACTGCGTTAGTAAATCGAAGCTTAGACGAGGTTAAGGAAAAATAGGAAATTGAGGATATACTTAAGATTGTAGAGTTTTGGTGGACTGCAATTGACAAAAATTACATTTACAAATTGATGGCATATTAGAGGGGAATTAGCATGACTATTGTGACGAATTCTGTCGTTACGAAAATGCATTTACAAAAATAAAACGGGCGTTGAACGTCTCTATTCATCAACAGCAAACATTGCTTAAAATTCACCAAATACTTCCAGGTATTTATAAATGCGTCAACATAATTTGCAAAAACAATCTGCATTCGACCTAAACCGGTTATATGACACTAGCAACGAAACCATAAACGCGATACCTACATAACTTGGGCATAGTTACTAGCTCTTGGGATCCGATTCTAGTTTACGTTTTATGCGAAAAATTAGACTCCAAACCGTATTCGGAATACATGCAGTCCAGGTCGGATCCGCGCGAGATACCAACGTTCAATAATTTTATGGATTTCGTCGAAAAGAAGTTTATGGCATTAGAACCATTGCATAGGAAAAAGCCAGGAAACGGTAATAAACCAAAACACAATTTAACACGCCACGTCTTCCGTTCGGCAAAAATTACAAGTCAGCAAATTCACAACCCAATAAAATATCATCATATTATTCTCGCAATTTCCAAGCATCAAACGCTGGGCAATTCAGCAAGATTATTTTCCACCGTGCAATACCAATCATGCATCATTTCAATGCTATAACTTCACTGACATGCTAAGCCCGAAAAAAAATGCATTTATAGAAAACAATAGAATGTGCAAAAATAATTGCTTGTATGTGCATACTGTGGTTACTGTGCGTCACAGAAAAGATGCAGAGATTGCAACGAGCAACATAATACACTTCTGCAGAACGATATTGTGAAGTCAGCGCAAACTCCCTCAGCAACACAACTAGGTCAAATAAAAACCTGCAAAATAACTTCGCATCAATTATTGATGATGAAATATTATTACCTGGTAAAGCAATAAAGATATTGAGTATTGAGTACCAACAGCATTAGTGCAAGTAGCAACAGCTGGAGGTAACTACATTACACTAAGGGCTTTAGCTTTAAACAATTTCAGCTTAGCTTTTAAAAAGTCAAAGCACCAAGGCTCACAAATTACGTTGATAAACTCAAACTCTTTTTTTTTATTGCATTCATGTGTACATTTCGTTGTTACAATATAAGTAAGTTCCAACATGAAACCCGGTTAGGGCACGGCAACATAATAATAATTTTAACATAATCTATGTTATTATCTATCTATTATATAAAAATCAATTGCTGTTCGTTTGTCTGGCTAAAACTCGAGAACGGCTGGGCCGATTTAGCTGATTTTGGTTTTGAAATGTTTTTCGTAGTCCAGGGAAGATTTAAACGGTCAGAAAATATGGAAAAAGGAGTAGGGTAGGAGTAGTGTAGGAGTAGGTTAGGAATAGGTTAGGAGTAGGGTAGAAGTAGGGTAGGAGTAGGGTAGGAGTAGTGTAGGAGTAGGGTTGAGTAGGGTAGGAGTAAGGTAGGAGTAGGGCCCCCCCCGGTGGGTTCCCCCCCCCCCCCGGTGGGTTCCCGCATTGTCGAGGCGGGGGGGCTCAGTAGCCGTGGCGTGGAGAACCACGGTGAAGCTAAGAGGAACCCGAGGAGCGGCCGCTCGTCAGGGCTTTGCGGCTAAGCCGACGACGTAGCGACCCGTGGGTAGGTTGCGGTGCCGCTTGGGCGACATCGCAGCCTACCCGAGGCGGGCCGCGATGTCCCCCGTGTGGGAGACATTGCGGCTGAGGATTGGAGGCCGCGGCGGGAGAGGAGTGTCGGTGTTACGTTGCCGCTCTCCCTACCTTCCGCGGCCTTGACGGGGCCGCCACCGTTCGATGGCGGACGCGGTGGGGCCGCAGGGGAAGAGGAGTGTCGGTGTGACGTTGCCGCTCTCCCTATCCTCTGCGGCCTTAGCCCCCCCAACCTGGGGGGCATGCGGGGCCCACCAGTTAGGCGGGCGTGGGGGCCAGCAGGCAACGGGTGCGGGGGCACCGTTGCCTGCATCGCACAGGCCTCCACCAGTGTGGCCCCTCAACCTGGGGGGCATGCGGGGCCCGCCATACCAGCTAGGCGGGCATGCGCCGGAAGGGTTGTGGAAGTAAAGGCTGAGCCGGTTTCCCATGACCCTCCCATCACGGCGATGTGGGAACACCACTGAGTTTTAGTGGGTATACTGTCATTCCGACAGAGAATCCCACATACCCCGTACCGTCCTTCGCGAGGCGGGCAAGCATAAAGCATTACTCAGCGACAAAAAAAAAAAGGGGTAGGGTAGGAGTAGGGTAGGAATAGTGTAGGAGTAGGCTAGAAGTAGGGTAGGATAGGGTAGGAGTAGGGTAGAGTTTCGGGAGCGCGGCGAGGGGATGAAAGGCCGTTGGGTGTATGGTCGTTAGCGCTCCCACCTGTTGGTACCTCCCGCCCCCAACAGTATATAGGGCTACGTTTTGAAGGGCATGGAGCCACTGCCCGCAAAGGACCCCAATACTTGCTTCCATTCTCGTGGGACTAATATGGAAAAATCATTAAAACCAAATTTAAACGACGTTGAAGGAGAGAAAGTGCCTCGTGTACTTATTGAGAGGATTGGAGGTGTGCTCTCGGACTCGGACTCTGCGTCGAGTCTGATGACCGTCACAAGCGCTGCGAGTGCAAGCTCAAAGCGCCCGGGCAAACGCCCTCGAAGTGGTACGGACTCGGGGTCGGATTTGGCCCTGAGTGATACTTTGGTACCGCCTGCCAAGGTCGGTGCCAAAAAAGGCAGGTGAAATAGGCCGGTGTCGACGGACAAGTACGTTGGCATCGGTTTGTCCAGGCGCGAGGTTGCGGCTGCCAAGAAGGCTGCAGCCGACGCCGACAAACAAGCGGAGGATGAGCGGCAGATTGCGGCTCTGACAAAAAGGGTAACGGAAGGGAGGGTCACCCGCGTGTCGGAGTCGTCTTCTGCTGCCTCCAACATGGTCATCGAGGCGGAAGACTTACCTGCCTCCGACCTCAACCAAGGGATGGTTAACGCTGTGGCTGCCATCAAGAGGGTTCAAAAAGTGTCGAAGGGCCTCAGTGGTGTAAGCCAGAAGGCACTCAAAGAGGCTACGGCCTCGATACTGGAGGGTGTCGAGGTGCTACTCAGCCGCACCACTAACGAAGAGGCGACCTTATTAAGGGCTCAAAATGCCAAGCTGGCGGCCCAAATGGCGGAACTCCGCAAGGAGTATGAGGAGCTAAAGGCGGAAATGGCGTCCTTCCGCCGCGAGCACCTCCGGAAGGAGTTGGGCTTGCCACAGCCACAGCAGCAGCCACAGCAGCAGCCCACGCAGCCGCAGCTGTCACCAGAGTTGGAGCTGGCTCGCCTTGTCCGCCAGGAGATGGCGAGTTTCAACGCCCGATTCTCGGTGTTAGAGGGAAGGATCTTACGGCCTCCCCTAGCTGCAGACCAACGCAGCGCACTGACGTCATCTTATGCAGCCAAAGCCGCAGCGCCTTGTGCCAATCCACACGCACAAGCGGCTGGTACTTTAACGGAAAAGACACCCCCAATAGCCTTGTCTCAAGATAAGGCGAATGGGAAAAAGAAAAAGAAGAAGAATAAAAAGAAGACGAACAAGTCGGGTGCAGCGGCTACCTCTACAGCGCCGCCAACACAATCTCCAAATCAGCGCGACCCTAAATCCGCCTCTTCACAAAAGGAGGCGGAATGGACAATTGCGGGCGCCAAACAAAATAACAAAAAGGCGCGCCGCAAGGCCAGGCAACAGCTTAGGCCAAGTAAGTAAAGACGGCGGCCCAAGTACAGGCTACGAGGCTCCGTGCCCCTCGATTAACAGCTGTGGTTTTGACCCTGCAGCCAGGCGCGGAGGAGCGGGGTCTAACATATGCCGGGATCCTTTCAAAGGCGAAAGCCGAAATCTCACTGAATGATCTCGGCATAACGGGCCTCCGGTGCAAGGCTACGGCCACCGGAGCCTTACTACTGGAAATGTCGGGGGCTTCAAGTGCCCCCAAGGCAGACGCCCTTGCCGAAAAGCTAAGGGCGACTCTCGGAAATGACGACGTCAGAGTGTCCAGGCCCACTGAGTGTGCAGATTTGCGAATCTCGGGCCTGGACGACTCTGTCACCACTGACGAGGTCGCCGCCGCCATATCGAAGGCCGTCAACTGCCCGCCAGTACAAGTAAAGGCGGGCACAATTCGTAGGGGTGTCTCTGGCCTCGGGACAGTGTTAGTAAGTTGTCCCGTAGCGGCGGCCAACAAACTGAAGAAGGGGAGAAGACTGCTGATAGGATGGGTCTCGGCGCAGGTGACGCTCTTGACGCCCAAGCCCTTGCGGTGCTATCGTTGTCTCGAGCCGGGACACGTGGGTGTATGGTGCACTGCGGGGGTCGACCGCAGCCAACTGTGCTTCCGCTGCGGTCAGCCCGATCATAAAGCTGGCTCTTGCACAGCCGCGCCGCACTGCGTACTCTGTGCGGCATCCGGCAATCCAGCCGATCACTGGACCGGGACTAAGGCCTGCGCCAGGCCCACAAAGAAGAAATCCGGGACCAAGACACAGCCGATTCATCCGCCGGCTTCTCAGGATACACCGACAGAGGCAACCGGTTCCTCGCAACCGGCTCACCCACCGGTTGCGGCAGCAGATCCGCCGGGGACTGGGGAGGAGACAAATTTAATGAATACCCAATAATGGCCCCAGCTCATCTATGTTTCCTCCAAGCTAACATAAACCACTGCGCCAGAGCTCAGGATCTCTTGCTCCAAAGCATGGCGCAGTGGTCAATCGATGTGGCAGTCGTCGCCGAGCCGTATTTTGTGCCGCCCAGGGATGCAGTCATCCCTGGGCGGCACACCCAGTTAACCCAACCGTTAGCGTCGCACACCCAGTGGTGTGCGACGCTAACGGTTCGGTGGCGCTTATAAGGTCTGCCGTGGACACCCCGCTCTTTGAGGCCGTCACCCGGGGGCGCGGCTATGTCGCGGCAGTTTGTGGCTATATTATGGTCGCGGGGGTGTATTTCGCCCCCAGCCTATCTCTCGCCGACCTCGAGGAGGTGGTTTCGGATTTGGGCACGGTCGTCAGTCGTAGTCGTCCTCGTCCCGTTCTCGTCTTGGGGGACTTCAACGCCAAGTCTGCGGCATGGTGTTCCCCGACAACTGATGTGCGGGGCGAGCTGGTGGAGGAATGGGCGAGTCCGGCCGATACCATCCAGGCGCCAGGTGTACTGGTGATCGCAGCAAATTGCGCATTTGCGCATCGTCTGCGTTAAGAAGCGACGCCAGTATGCCAGGTGCCGAAGAAGACGCCACCGCTCTCCGTCAACGGTGGATCGAGGCGGAACTATACGAGAGCTACAGGGAGGCGAAGAGCGCTCTCCAATTAGCCATCGTGCGGGCAAAGTCATCGGCCCGCGAAGAACTGCTGGAGACTCTGGACCGAGATCCGTGGGGACGCCCCTACCGTATGGTGAGGGGCAAGATGCGCCAGTGGGCCCCCCCACTGTCCCAGAGTCTTCAGCCACAGTTATTGGAGGACGTGGTGAGCGCTCTATTTCCCTTACGCCCAGAGCATACACCACCTGCTATGGTTCCGCCTTGGAATCTTAAGCGCATGTTTGGAGCGGGGCCAGCTTCCACGCCGATGGAAGACCGGAAAGCTGGTCTTCCATCGGCGGTCGCTCTTGCATCTGCTGGAGGCCGAGGCGGCAGCGTAGTGTTCCACGTGCGCCTCTTAGTTGGAGTTCCTGCGGCCACTGGGTGACGGCCGCAGAGGGTGACGGGGCTCGCCTAAAAACATCTGGTGGGCCAATACCTGCCGGGGGCGTGGATGAATGCGCGATACCCGTACCCCCGGCCATAGGTACAGGAAGGGAACACCGGGGTGGTTTTTAGCCGGTAAGAGACCGGCATGACCCTCTGCCTTCCCCAGGGCGGAGGATGTCCATGAGGATTTTCCCCCCGAGAAAAAAAAAAAAAAAGGTAGGATTAGGGTAGTAGTGTAGGAGTAGTGTAGGAGTAGGGTACGGGTAGGGTAGGAGTAGTGTAGGAGTAGGGTAGGGGGGTAGGGGGTAGGGTAGGAGTAGGGTAAGAGTAGTGTAGGAGTAGGGAGTAGGGTAGGAACAGTGTAGGAGTAGGGTAGGAGGTAGGACACCACGCGAACGAAGTAGCGCCGGGCAGCTAGAAATAATTTATATGGCCAAATAACGTTTGCCGGGTCAGCTAGTTATATAATTATATAATAATGAATTGACGTTTGTTAGTCTCACAAAAACTCGAGAACGGCTGAACCGATTTGCCAAATTTTGGTTTTGAAATATTTTTTAAAGTACATACAAGGCAGGCTTAAAAGGTGAGAAAATATCAAGAAGGTGCAATGACAGTAGTAAAGACAACTTTAATTGGCGGTATGAAGTTCTACTAATTATTTAATTATAACTACTGATTATTTTGTTCTACGTATTCTGCGACCGAGTAAAAGCATTTATGTGTTAGATATTCTTTTAATTTTCTGTTAAATTGATTAAATTCTGTTTCTTCTTATTTGTTCCGGTAATTTGTTGAAAATTTTGATTGCAATTTTTATGGGCTATGGTAAAGCATTTTGATCCGAGAGGGTGGAAGATGTAATTTGTTTTTATGCCGTCTGTTTACGGAGAATGCAGCTCAAAGATTGGGCATAAAGCGTCAACAGCTGAGTGCGAACATTAGCGGGATCGGTACTTTATCCAACAGGAGTAAAGGAAAGGTCCATCTACCCTGCAAGTCCTTACATAACGACTTCCGGTTTACAACGGAAGCGTTAATCATGACACGAGTAGTAAACAGTCTGCCTAATGTTACATTTGCTAAGAAACCTTGGGCTCATGTAACAGACATCACACTAGCCGGACCCGGGAGTTCACTTGAAAAAAATAAATTAATATTGAATTATTTTAACGAGCCAAAAAAAAATTAAAGAAATAAGTAGGTACATACAACGTACAAATTTAATCGTAGTAACATTAATAAAGGCGTTTTTTTTTTTTTAAATCAGAATAGCATAAAAATATCTTCTATTCTAATAATTATCTTCTATTATTTCTTTCTTATATTCTTTCAGTTATTGATTTTATCCCGCCAATATGTGGAGATGTTGGCCACTACAGGGCTAATTGTCCAAGAGTTCTTGGGAAATGGAATTGTTATGATGATATGAAAAGTAGAGTCATCAAAAGCCAGACGTTTGTTATACCACATTGTTTAATTTATGCATTAAAATAATTGCATCAGACAAGCGGCCGCCCGCGATTTCGGTCGCGTGAAATCATTTCTTAGTTGACGTCCTTAATTATAATTTAGGTAGATTAAGTATAATATGATATGTGTAATTTTGTTCATTGCAATAAATATAACTGGAATAATATTACAAATATATTTTATTACGGTCATTCAAAGAGTCCCATTTATAAATATTACTGTGTGAAATTTTGCACGATTTGAAGGGTTGCATATTAGAAAATCAAAACTTTCCTGAGCAAATTTCAAAAGAACAACGTACAAATCAACAAAGTTTAAAATAACGATGGTCATTTGATCAAAAGTTCAGCTGACCAAAGTCTGGACTATCAATGTTTAAATTATTTATTACACTATTGACCAAATCGTTTAAAGATCAAAATGGATTACTGGATAATTTTTTTAAGCATAAAACTTTATTAAGAATAACAATAATAATTTCAAAAAGGCCCCTATTTCTGTCTGCAGGGTTTAAAGGAACCTAACACGACGAACGAGTCCCCCGTCATCCCCTTCGAACCTAACCTGTCCGAGTTGGGGTGCCCCAATTCCCGAGCTCGCTTCGGTCGCTCTTGCATCCTAAGTTCTCATTGCCTTTTTATTAAATCAAGATGTGTTAGACCTTGGGGCACCCCGACTCTTGGAAAAAGTGATTCAGAATCCTAATTTACACATACATATCACGTAGTAATGATTTGAAATTTTAAAATTACATCTAGCAACTTTTGATCAGTCGTTCATTTGATGTCACATACATTGGGATTTTAAATTTTTTCTAGATAAAACATTTTGTTATTTCGTTTATTGTTCTTTTGAAATTTTCTCGAGAAAGTTTTGATTTTCTAATATGCAACCATTTGAAGGTAGTAAATAGTACCTTCAATATTTTTCTTTGCGTACACGAGAATTAAATAAAATGAACCAATAAATAGTAATAATTAAAAACTAAAGATACATTTTATATTAGCTAGATATTTTTATGCTATTCTGATTTTAAAAAAAAACGCCTTTATTAATGCTACTACGATTAAATTTGTACGTTGTACCTACTTACTTCTTTTTTTTTTTTGGCTCGTTTAAATAAACTTTAACGTAAGAAATTTTGTACGATTAGAAGGTAGTAAATAGGTATTAAATGTTTATCCTTCGAAGATCGAAAATAAATCGGCCATTTACCTGTTGCACTAAACAATTAAATCGTCAATTTGGAGGGACCAACTTATATAATCGATATCTTTTAAACGATATATGTTTGGGGCAGCCAAAATCAATAATAATAAGGTAGGATTAAGGTATTATACTCTAAGTAGGTAGAACATTCCAGGGAGCAGCCTATCAGTTTGCTCCCTTCATCTTGATATCATGATGGAGGGATCAAGCATTTTGTTAAAATATTATGTATATGATGAGGTAGCTAAAATTATAGCAAAAGTAGGAAATAGTAGATTAATGGTACTATTTTTTATATATGTATGACAGACATTGGAGATTTGGTCCCTCTCCCTTCATTTTGACGCTCACCAATTTACTTCAGGCGCTGACTTATTTGACAGGTAGTCCTGTCAAATTAGTCAGCGCCTAACGTAAATTTTATTGATGTAGGTACTTTTACTTAACCTACCCAACTAATATTTATATTCTGTCCTTTTCTTACCATAATACCATTTGCTTTCAAAATTCTGAGAAGTTTATTTGTCTATAACAAATTCTTTTTGCATTTAGTTTGTCTATAATATAATCATAATCGTCAATGTCCTCTATTAATTCATTGTCGTCACTTTCATGTTCAAACTCAAACTCAAATCATTTAATTCAACTAAACCAATTACAGGCACTTTTGAATAGTCAAAGGGTCAGTCAGTCAGAAAGATGAAGCTAGTTGCCCATTCCAAAGCGTAGGTACCTATGGAGAAGAACGGGCAAGAAACTCCATGGACACTCTTTTAAATCATAAAATTGTTACAAAATATTTGATTACATCATTCGTGTTGAAATTAATTAACCATGTGAGAACGATGTAGAAAGACGTGCACGTTTGAAGCGTCCGTTATAGAAAACATAAAAACAATTCAGAAATTAAAAATTACAATAAGCCGTGGCAGCTAAGAGATGACCAGTCCCTACTGACGGCGCCCGTTCTCGAACATGACGTATGGATCAGCACCATTCTGCTCAACCATTTTGAAGGGAACTTAATGATCAAACACACACGCCGCCACCAGCGAGACATTAGAGTGAGCATGACATACTCGCAGCCGCCAGGGCACATTCAAGTCAATGAAAGACGTACCCAGTAAATGGTAGCTTTATAGAAAGTACCTAATGCTCACACGTGTGCTATGCAATTATACAATACTAAACAATTGAGTTTATACAATGCAAATATAGTTTTCTTCCAATGTTCAGTAGCTCCAACTATGTTTCCGAATGCTAATTAGTTTATGCGCCCCTGTGGAGCTGGATCAGCATTGAGCCAAGCATTTTTGTCAGCGATGTAATCCCGTAACTTATAATATGCTTGGCTACATAGTGTGCGTTTAATACAAGATTTAAATTTCGTTTCATTCAGTTGGAGTATGTGGGGAGGAATTGTATTGTAACATTTTAAACAGTACCCCATGAAGGTTGAGTCTACTTTAGCCAGTCTGAAACCTGTTTGAACTAATTGGGCCCTATTTCTAGTCCTATAGTTGTCTTTCACCTCTTTTGTTGAATAGATTAAATTTTTTCTTACGTACATGATGTTTTCATAGATGTATTGACAAGGTACCGTCATGATGTTAATATCTTGAAACAGTTCCCTTAAAGCATCGCGCCTGCGCAGGCCATGTATTTGGTTATTTTCCAAAGACATTGCAATAATTTCTTCTTGCTCATGTGTATCCTTTATTTCTTCCACATTAGTTTGTGTGCACCTGCTAGCTACATTTTCTTTGTTTTCCCTTCGTTTTCTTTTTATTTCAATTGCATGACTTATGTATTCGGGATCTCTTATTGGCATTTTTCGTGGGTGTCGAGGATCAACTAATTCGGGTAAAATACACTCTGTGTATAATGTGAGTATGTCCACATCTTGCTACTATTGCACCAGCTACGGCACATGTATTTAAATTCATTTCTTCTGGGGGGTTGTCTCCCTCTATTGTAAAACTCATGTTGCATAAACGGCATTTTTGTTTTAATTTAGTCATCAAACCTGTCAAACGTTCAGATACGATTTCCATTGACTTTAAACTAAAGGTCCGTGGCTTGATATTTCTTGGAGTGATTTAAAAAAATGACTGATGTTTACTATACGCCTACCAATCGATAATTTTTCAGTGTCCCTAAAACAAAGTAAAACATAAAATTCAGTTGAAATTGTCGGCTTTAAAAATATTATATAATATTCAAACAGGCAGGTTTTGATCAAACAAAATGCACAATGTTGAAAATACCTTTCAGCTTCATATGTCGTTTTTTTTTAATAACCGACGAAAAATTTCGACACTATGGGGTCTAAGCTCGTGTGCTGAATCCATGGTTACAGTTTGCGCGTCGATGTCCCTGCCACCCTGTATACAAAGAAAATACAAATAAAAAAAACAAGATGTTGTAGTGATAGATCACTAAATCCCACAGGACTAAAATAATAATACGAAATTCGAAAAATTACCTGTCTTCTTCTTGAAATGCCTTTTGATTTGCTTGAATATTGTGAACAATAGATGATGATGGCTTTTTAATAGTAGAACTGGAAAAATACAATATTTATTAAAAATACACTAGCTAATGCCCGCGAATTCATCCACGTGAACGTATAAAAGGTTACGTACGTAAGTCAAAAAAAAAAAAAAAACAATTCCGAACCGATATTTCGAAACGGATTTCCGTAACGGAATTCCGACTGTATGTGGCTGGCCTAATATTATTACCCCTTATTTAACAGTCTGGTTGTGATGAGTAATAAAACAATAATACAGGTTGAAATTAAATTAGCTAGCGAAACTACGCAGACATGATGGGTATCGATTTCTACTAAACACGACAAAATAAAAAATGATGATTTTTTGGGGTCAATGACCGCTGGTATTGTTTTTACTTGATGTGTCAGTTGATAAAATCTGTTTTATCGTGTTGAGATATCGATACCCATCACGTCTGAAAAGTTTACTAAAAAAAATTATTAAACGGATATTTTAAGTGACTACACTACCGACGGTGGATGACCCCAAAAAAGTCCTAGCCCAACTAGAAACAACACCTAAAGTTGCTATTCCCCGTGGGAATCGAACCCGCGATCGAGAAGATAGCGCTCTCACCACTAGACCATGGAGGCATTCTATTGTGTAGTAGGCAGGTACTTACTCAACATCCAATCGAGAAGCTGTATCATACAGTTCTTGAGTAGCAATTTGCTTGTTTGCCAATCTAAAATAATAAAATCATTGAAATACAATTGGAAGCACAGCTGACCCTACTGTAGGTACTTACTCTGTGGCCTTCGGTGAGCCTCAGGTCACTCAGGTGATGATGTGATTCGGTAAATCGATTTCAATTTAGTAACAATGCCTATAATAGAGTGTACTCTGTATATCTATAGGCTTTATTACTAAGTCAGAAGTATTAAATTCACGAGTATTTCTCGTGAATTTAATACTTCTGTTGTCTATTTATTGTTATCATTCTTTATTTAGGTAGGTACTTATAATAAAGTTTCTTACCGTCTTCGTGCTATATTCTGCAAACTCTGGAGTAAACGCTTTCGACGAGCAGCTTTCCATCTCTTCCCACTATTATCTTTATTTCCCATTTTTATTTTCACGGTACAAAACGTAAAAAGTCCACTGCGGAGAAAAGCGACACAGGTCCGTTCTCAACAACGTTCCAAGGAACACTGGTGGGTGCAGGCAGCAAGAAATGAGCAAGCGTATGTCGTAAAAATGTACATAAAATCGTATAAAATTAAATATTAACTATTTATTAAAAAAATACTGGATCACTGGATGCAGTTTGGCATTACAAATTTTATGGTATATTTTTAATTATAATTATTGTTGTTAATAAAGGGATAAACTGCTTTTAAAGACAAATAAGAGGTTTGTTTGAAGATTTTTTTGATGCATTAATGTATGTTTAATTATGATTTGAGTTGGATCACTGTATTAAAAAAAGATTTGAAAATATCATACTTTTTTTCTGGTCCTAATTATTTACGGTTTAAGAGATACACTGCTTTAAAAAAAAAACACTTTTTGACCGTTTTCAAGAAATCTTCGCCTCTATGATTTGCTAATTCGTTTTACTATTTTTAGCACTCGATTTTAACATTGAATTAATTCTTTATTGCTTAAAACATTTAAACATCTTTTTAAACACGCACCATGTTTTTCCGCTTGACCAGTAGTTCAAACTATTTCCATTAAACAGAAATTAACCGAAAACCATTATTAAACTAAGTCATATCGCTTATTAATCAGGAAATGAATTTAGCAATTAAATAGACAACTTGTTTTTTAAACCTAAGTTAGAATAAACCTTCAGTTATGATTTGCTATTATAGTAACCGGAAATCATAACATGGCTTTTTACATTGAAAAGTAGCAAACTGAATACAACAATCAAATCTAAACTAATTTAAACCTACCCAGTCATATTTAACTGTTATGTTTAAACATAAAGTTAATATTTTAAAAGTTTAAGTTAGCCTGGCGTCGACATGTACCTATAATGTATTCAGTGTGTTCTAGTGTAAGGTTTGTGCTATTTATTATTTAATTTCTGTGTATTAATGAGTCCTTGTTACTTGATAAATAAATGAATTATTATTATTATTAATAGATTTGACTGATATCTACGACCTTGATTTAGAAATGAGTTTAAATTATTTTTATGAAACGACTAATGCGACAATAGACGTCTGTGTTCCCAGAAAACAGCGAACTCGTGTAAGCTCGAAATATGTTTACCCCGAGTTTTACACTGCTGAAATAATTCGCAACATATACGTTATAAGGCGGTACCACAAACGGTACAAGGCAAGTAAGAGCCAGGATGATTACGAGGCGTTTGCTCTGTGTAGGGCTAAAGTAAAACTGTTGATTATATTAGCACAAGAACAACATAGCAACAGGGTTCAAAATCAAAAACTGCAATAACACCCAAAATCATTTTGGAACTATGTAAATTCCAAAAGGGGTAGTCGAAATCCACAAAGGATTTAAAAAAATGGAGAGGTATTGTCTGGTGAGCAATGTGTGAAAGAGTTTGCTTAGTACTTTCACTCGGTTTATAGCGCGAGACAGGCCGAGTTGAATGTTGCCGCGGCGATAGAAGGGGCGGGTGGTGAGAATGGGGCGGCAGATTCATCTGCAGGAATCGCAATTGAAGGATATGCAAAGTGCGCTATTCATAAGAACATTTTTATGCAGGTGAGAACGCAACTCTCAGATGCACGGATTTCGACCGATGAGGAGCACCACCAGTAACTAGTAGAGTAACAGGAGAGTTATATGGCTCGATGTGCTGCCAATTGTAGACAGTGGCAAGCTATCGCTGCTTACTTCGACTTCAAAAAAGCATTCGACATAGTCAATAATGACGTAACGTGTTGCTGAAGAAGTTAGTAGCAGTTGGTTTCACTCCGCACCTACTTCATTTCTTCGCCAGATATGAGGGATAGGCAGGAATACGTAGAGTACGAGGGACACCAGTCAGAGCCGTACTTTACGTGGTCTGGTGTAAGCCAAGGGAGTAGTAACCTCGGACCTCTGCAATTTATAATTATGGTAAACGATTTGCCCAAAGTCGTTAAGGATGCAAATTGTTTATTATTTGCAGACGCTCTTAAGTTATCCCTGGCAGTGAGGTGTGATGATGACTGTGAACGCTTACAGAAGGCCATAGATAGCGTAGTTACTTGGAGCAAGGAAAACCTTCTGCAATTCAATGCCCAAAAATGTATCACCATCAGTTTCTCGCGTGCACGTTGTCCTAATGTACATGATTACAATATTGATGGGATGCCGATGATCAGGGCACAGAGGTTAGGGAATTAGGAGTCAGCCTTAATGCAGGGCTAGGGTTTCGTGATCATACAGTCAAGTGGGGAAGTTGATATATTTATGTATAGCAGTAAATCTATGTTTAATGTTTGCATGAAGTTTTTTAGTTAAATGTATGTTGTTGGCTTGTTGCGCGCTTTGGTGTGTACTGTAAGTGCAGCAAGCAATTGATATATAAATAAATAAATAAATAAATAAAGTGCTGTAAAAAGGCCTACAGAAATTTAGGGCTTATATTACGTAGTTTCCGTGGTTTCACAAATATTAGGGCGATTATCGCTTTATACAACACTTTGGTGAGAAGCCAATTACAATGCAACGCAGTCATCTGGGCCCCACATGAGACTAAATATAGTCTCATGTTGGAGCGAATACAAAATAAATTTGTTATATTTTTATATTTGAGGCTCTATGGAGTGCCGCTGGAGACGCCCTGGACGGGAGTCAACAGCCGACTCCCGGCCACCATAGGCGCGGGCTTGCGGGTGGTGAGCAATGGGCAGCTCGCCGCCTGGTAAGGACCAGGAGGACTTGTGAGGAGTTTTACCCTGCAACAACCAAGCGATTAGGTGATGGCAGATATGCAGTTCGTTTGCCAATGAAGCCTAATTTTTATCAGCTGCTGGTCAAAGCCACGCACACACACACGCACAGTTTATGCAATTAGAGAGGAGATTAGACAGTAAAGCACTCTTATCGGCTTTCAAGCGCTTCTGCGTACGTCGAGGTACGCCACGGGACATGTACAGGGACAACGCAACGGCACGAATTTCGTGTGCAAATCTAATCCTATTATACATACAACATAATTATAATTATTTTTCTATTGTCAACTTTTGATTATTTATTATTTTTTAAAGACTATTTTAGCTCTTCACGCCTGAAACACAGGATTACCTAGTTCAGGCACGTAAGTCTTAGGAATATAATTTACATTTAAGCAAAACTGTACTAATTTTCATGCCTTACAATTTTTTGAATAAATATATTATATATTATATTATTTTTGAATAAATATATTATATATTGCAACAATACAAATGCATTGTAGAAAACATTGACAACTTCTTCTTGGGCAAAATAACAGAGATGGGAGTTAAATGGCACTTCAATGCCCCGGTCTGGCCAAACGCAGGCGGACTGTGGGAAGCCGCTGTGAAGAGCATGAAATATTGTAACATAATGTACATACTCACAGTTACTTTCATTCATTCCTCCAGGTCAGAATAAGCATTCCTTTGCCGTTGGGTGCTGGTCTGATTATTTCTCACGACACCAGGACACGTTTTATCCACACTTAGTACACAGACAAACTTTAACATATGACTTCAACGATTCAGTGTCAACCATGGGTTGGTAATTTCGTCCACATTGATTCATATCATTTTTCCTATAAACACTATACTTTTACAAAAAATCAAAAAATCAAAATCAAAAGTCATTTATTCAAATTAGGCTGAGAATCAGCACTTTTTGAACGTCAAAATTACAAAAGACAGTCCCCCAAAAACGCCCGCCCTTCACCACTTCCTAGTGCTATCGCTGGGAAGAAGAAGTGGCGCAACAAACTCCCCAGCAGCACAGCTGTCTGTTCAATTTAAAAAAATACGAATGTATACAATACTAGGTACTTATGTTCGGTAATTAACATTACAAAACCAGAACATAAAATTTAATTATTTGCCATAATATGTCAGCTAGCCACGCCAATATACCAACAAATATAATAAAAACTATACGTACTCAAGCTAAAAAATAATTAATTAAAATGTAAATTAAAAAAAAACTTACTACCCAAATAAAAGCCTCCAGGCATAAAGGGCGAGACAGCTTACACATTTATGCATTGCTGGGTTCTAAGACCTGGCAGTAAGCTAATTCTGGAGAAGGAACATAAACATTGTCTTGCGTTAAACTAGGGTGACCAACTATTCTTATCGTCTAAGTAGTCGTTGATGGAATAGTATGCCTTTGAACAAAGGTTGGATTTTAGTTGAGCTTTAAACGCATTAAAAGGCAAGTCTAGAAAAGAAGAGGGTATCTTGTTATAAAAGGTTATACCAAGCCCAACAAATGAGTTATGAACCTTATGAAGCCGGTGAAAGGGGGCACGTAGTTTGTCCTTATTTCTAGTGTTAACACTGTGAATATCACTATTTTTAGTGTACAAGTGTAAATTTTGCCTAATATATAAAATGTTGGCAAGGATGAATTGTGATGCAACCGTGAGAATACCAATATCTTTAAAGAAATCTCTTAGAGAAACTCTGGCACCTAGCTGGTAAATTGCTCGAACAGCTCGCTTTTGAAGGACAAATATATTTTGTATATCAGCGGCTTTGCCCCACAGCAGAATACCGTAGGACATAACGCTGTGAAAATAACTAAAATAGACTAAACGAGCTGTATCAACGTCAGTGTATTGTCTTACTTTCCTGACGGCGTAGGCAGCCGAACTGAGCCTTCCTGCTAGACTTGATATATGAGGTCCCCACTGAAGTTTGGCATCTACTGTTAGTCCTAGAAAAATTGCCGAGCCTACAGTTTCAAGCACCTCTTTATCTAAGACGATGTTGGGTCCTAGGTTTCTAACATTCGGTAAGGCGAACTTTACACATTTGGTTTTCTTGGCATTGAGAACTAAGTTATTTGACGTAAACCAATCTGTAACTATTGAGAGTGCACTGTTTACGTCGTCAAAATCTTGTCTATTCCTGTCTACTTTAAAAATAAGAGAGGTATCATCTGCAAACAGTACAACATCACAGATGCCCGTCAAATGGAATGGTAAATCATTAATGTAAACTAAGAACAAGAATGGACCCAGTATTGAGCCTTGCGGAACACCTAACTGAACTGGTAGCCCGGATGACTTCACACCATTAACATCTACACATTGGACCCTATTATGTAAATACGAAATAATTACGTTGAGAGCTTCGTTTTGGACACCGTAATGACGTAATTTACGCAAAAGCGTGTCATGGTGCACGCAATCAAAGGCTTTGGAGAGATCACAGAAAACTCCAATAGCATTCTGTGATTTCTCCCATGCGTCAAATATGTGTCTCAACAGAGCAACACCCGCATCTGTAGTTGAACGACCTTTTGTAAAGCCATATTGCTCATTATG
Organism: Apamea crenata; assembly: GCA_949629185.1. NCBI lineage: Eukaryota > Metazoa > Arthropoda > Insecta > Lepidoptera > Noctuidae > Apamea > Apamea crenata. Next base: position 364,522 of record OX451356.1, read on the forward strand.
GAGGAGGCTATTTAAATTAAAATGTCTTAGCAGCTGCTTGAGTATTAACTTTTCAAATATTTTGCTGAATGCAGGTAAGATAGAAATAGGCCTGAAATTGCCAACGTCATTCTTATTACCTGATTTAAATAATGGTATGACTTTACTACTCTTCATGAGGTCAGGAAAAGTTCCTAAATCAACACATTTATTAAAAGTAACAGCTAGATAGGGGGCTACGATGTCTATTATATTACTTATAAGTTTAGTGGAGATGCCCCAATAATCACCGGTGTTTTTAGACTTAAGTGTATTAAAAACATTAACTACATCACGCGGGGTTACATGTTCGAAACTAAATAAGGGACTACATTTAGGTACACTACTGTGCAAAAGGTTTTCAGCTTTAGACGAGGACGAATTTAAGGAGCGAGTCGTAGTTATCGGTATGTTGGCAAAAAACTCATTAAATGCCTCAGCTACGTCAGCTGCTTTATTAACTAATTTGTTGTCGACCATAATCTCAAGTAGTTTTTCTTGTTTAACCGATTTTCCCGTTTCATTATTAATAATTTTCCAAGTGGTTTTTACTTTATTAGTAGAATTTTTTATTGTATCGCCTAAAAATTTTGATTTAGCAAAAGCACTAATCTTTTTGAATAATTTTGAATAAGTTTTGACATACTCTAGGAAGGGAGTATCAAACCTGTATTTTTTCAAACCATATAACTCGTATAGTCTCGCTCTACTTTTATAAATACCGGGAGTAGCCCATTGGTTAAAGCCAACAGAGGATCCATTAATGTTAATAGTTTTGGTCTTGAAAGTGGATTGGTACTCTTTTTGCACTACATCAAAAAGGGCACCATAAATTTCATTAGGATTCTCGTATTCTACTATCGATGGTGTAATTCTATGAGCTATATTATTTTTAAACATTTTGCAACGACTAGCTGTATAAGGCCTGCATTCAAGTTTATGTGGCTTTTTGTGTAATGGCATGGGGAAGCAAGCTAATAAACCACAGTGGTCGGACGTTAAGTCAGTTAACACTAATTTATTTTTGGCATCACAATCACTAAATATATTATCAAGACAAGTTGACGAAGAAGCTGTGATCCTAGTAGGTTCAAAAAACAAGTTAATTAAATTATAAGACCTCAAAAGATTGAGAAGTCTAATACTTAATGGAGTAACATCTAAAATATTAATATTGAAATCTCCACATAAAATAATACTTTTGTTATTTGATTTTAACCTATTGAGAGTATCTTCCATTACCGATTCGAAACTAATAAAATCCCCAGAGGGGGGTCGATAAACGCAAATTATAACATATCGCTCAAGTTCAACACAAGACAACTCTATAGTGCGCTCGATTGAAAGATTAACTAAATCTAAACGTTGTTTACATTTCAACTTGTTTGAAACAAGAACTAAAGAGCCACCGCGAATAGCACTTTTTCTCACAAATGCACTCTGTACGGTAAAGTTTTCATCATTTATAAACACTACTTCATGTTCCTTCAACCAGTGTTCAGTCATACATAACACCTGAACATCATAGTTTTCCATAAATAAACTTAATTCTAGCTCTTTGCCGGACAGACCCTGCATATTTTGATGTACAACATTCAACATATTATGTGGCTGACCCGTTGTCGCACCTAATAGTTTAAACTACAAGGCGTATCAAAAGTAGTATTAGTATCAGTACTAACAGTAATCGATGGTACACTACAAGTACCAGTGTCACTCTGTATATTGTATGCTAAAAGATTAGCAATTTGTCTCCTACAACTAGGTGGCAAATACATAGTATAATTTGTCAGTTTGTAATCAGTAATGAATTGATTACAATCAAAATATAAAATAGCATCACTGTGACGACAAGTCCTATTATAAATGAACATATTTAAATTATAAATATGCTTATTTTGCTCATCAGTTAAATAATGGGAATAAGGCAAGGCACAAAAAATAAATTTACAATTATTAGTCTCATTAAGATGCAACATCAAATGGACACATTCAATTATGTCCTTTTTTCTTACATTTAAGCTATCCCCATATAATAATATAACAGTTGAACTAGGGTTTATTTTTGTCAATTTGATATTACTAATTAATTGGCTAATAGTGGCACCGGGTAAACAATGATTAATTACATATTGTTGCGAACACTGATTTAACAAGCTACCAAAACCTTGACCAAATTTATCAGAAAAAATATAAGTAGTGTTCATCAAATTATTCATACTATTGCTATCATCACTAATACAGCTACCTACTGGCTGGGCTACTGAGGGTGTGGGTGTAATAAGTTGGGGTCCCTGGGAGCAGGTACAGCTAAAAGAGAGGTTATTTGTCAAAGACTCATACCTCTCCGCATTATACTTGACCAGGTCTGCCAACTCATTAGCCTCCTGCATGCGCTTACTCAGGTCTTGTTGAGAAGCCTCATATTTACTAAAGATATCCTTTAGAGCGTATTCCCTAACAAACAACTCATCCTGAAGGTGCCGAGTGTCTGTGTCATACATAGCATTACACAATTCTAATTCACTGTTACAGTTTTTTAATTCTTGTATTAAATTTACTGTTTTTTGCCTAAGTTTTGTATTTAATTTGTTTACTTTTTGGCATTTTAAAGATTTTTGCGTTTTTCTAATTAATCTATTAATTTTAATATATTTTTTTAACTTATTGTGACTAGTAAACAATTTATTTTTAATCATAGTATCATCAGTTAAATCTATTGTTACAACTGGCTCAACACACATGGGACCCGACCCGCTACCAACCAACTCATCATAAAGACTGCAGGTGATCGCAGACTCTTCACGGGCTTTGAGAGTTTCCAAAGCAGTTATTGTGTGGTGGGCCTTGCTTAATTCCTGTTCTAGTTCAGATATGCGTCTCAAAGCCAGTTCGTGGGTGTCACTACATTCCTGGAAATTTGACACTAGTTGACGGAGGTGTTGATGCTGGTCAAAATAACTATAGATTTTATTGTATTTTAATAATATTTATTTTATTATGACAGTTCTCACATTTGATGTTTAAAACGTCATGGTAACGTTTACTTTCAAATTCTTAGCTGCCAGTATCAAATGCTTAACTGCCAGTTATAAACATATGCATACTTAGCCAAAAAAAAATAACACTGGTCACTATCATATCTCAAATTCATATTTTCTACAAGATGTTGTTCTACGAGCTTTCCTTATTGATCCACGCAATGCAGTGGTGAGTTCGAGTTTCGCCTCTAAAGCGAACACTAAAGATAAGGCCTGATACTCCAGAGCCGCCTGTCTGCTCCAGAGCCACCTAACTACACCTCCGTCCTCCGTCCTCCGTAAAGGCCACGTACCGGAACCTATCGGGCCACTTCTCATCTGAGGCCCGCCTCACCTGGACACGGTGGAGCATACGGTGGCGGTCTGCCCTGCTTGGGCGGAGCCCCGCCGTGTCCTCGTAGAGGCGATCGGCAACGGCGGCAACCTCTCGCGTCCAGCCCTGGTGCAAGCCATGGTCCGGGGCGAGAGGGAGTTGGAGGCAGTCACCTCCTTCTGCGAAGCAGTCATGCTAGCGAAGGAGGTGGCTGAGAGGCTGAGGGAAAGAACCTCACGCCTCAGCCGCCGCGGGAGACGCTCCGGGCGTCGGGAGCCGCGTGACGACTCCCGGCCACCGTAGGCGCGGGCCTGTGGGCGGTGAGTAATGGGTAGCTCACCGTCCGATCAGGACCAGGCCCGTGCCGGACGGCGCGTTGTGTTCCACGCGCGCCTCAAAGAGATGTCAGCAGAGGACGGGGCCCCATAGGGCCGAAGCCTGCCGGGGCGGCGGGATTTTCCGAAAGGTTAACCGCTGCCCTGGAACAGAAAGGGCTAAGGAAGGAACACGGGTGGGTTTTAGTCAGTAAAAGTCTGACACTCCCTTCCGCTCCACCCAGAGCGGGAGGGGTCATTTGATGATTTCCCATCCACAAAAAAAAAAAAAAAGGCCCGCCTCACCTGGTGGGCTGACAGCGTCCTCGCCGTGCCTCTTCCTCCTGCTGCCGTACTGCGTGAGCCCTCCTACGGGTGCCCTCCGTCATCTGCACTTGGACCCTGTACTTGGACTTCTGCACCCGCATCTGTTGTCAGCAACTGGATCTTCACCTCAGACTCCTTAACTCACCCTTTATCATCATTACACCCCACCTCCACATACTACACACCACTCTTCAATCCATCTCCATTTTTTAAACTGTTTGTAAATATATCTTTAATTGTTCTCTACCTCCCTTTCTATCATTTCATCACCCCTGACTTAGTTTTACTTGTCGCTACACGACAGTATCATCTCAAACGGGTCATTGGAGATCAACGGCTAACATACGAAGACTTTACCACACTGCTATGTCAGATAGAAGCTTGCTTGAGCTCACGACCACAGCACTATGCACTGTTACAGAGAACGCCGAAGAGATTAACTGTTTAATTCCAGGACATTTCCTAATCGGCACTTCATTCATGACAATTCCAGCAGTTACCTACGTGTGCAGCGCGTAGTAGGTGAGCTACCCGGTCCTCAGCCTGGACGTAGAATCCGGTACGTAGAACAACTGGTAGGTAGAACCCCTATATTTGGGGTACCAGTATCTTGAGGATCAGGGAATCACTTCTGCTAACTAAGCAAGCGGATGCTAATATCAGAGTGTTCTAAGGAAATTAATGTTGTGCCATGATTCTAGTGATGTGCCTTACAACTTACTAATTTTATTATCAGTCGACTATTTGCCGTTGAGACCCTCACAACGCTACAGTACCCCGGCTTCAGAGAGAGGATTTTACCTATATAAAATCCGCTAGAACTAACACTTCCTACTTGCTGCCTAATCCCTAGCACAAGTCTGAATCCAGTCCAATCACAGCAAAGATTGAAACCATAAGTCAGTCCTAGTTCACTCAAGATTTCCAGACAGCAAGCCCAGAAATACACCAGTTTGTAAGCAAGTGTACCTCAGCCAGTAGTATTCTAATAGTAGCTAGTACCAGTATGTTTAGTAGTTTTCCTATATGTAGCAGACATATGTATAGTGTAGTAAGTATTTAGATTTTAACTGGTGTTAGGAATGTTTAGGTAGGTGAGTTCAGTGTGTACTTGTAGGTGTAGTTAGGTATGTATGCAAGGTGTAGAAAAGGTAATAAATAGACAAAACAAATGCCAAGGGTAGTTATAGTAGTGACCTGCTCTGCAATAAAAATAAACATCCCTTGGGATCCGCAGTATCCCCTAAAATAGCGCCAGTGATCATTAGTTTTGTAGTAGTTCATGTTAACTTATAGATATAGTTTATTTTTTGTTGTAGATGTAGTTTAGTAGTTTAATTTTTATTTTATTTCATTTATGTCATTAGTTAGTTACAATATCATTAGATAATATCACAGTTAGTAGAATATTAGCTTAGCAATAGATCAGATATCAGTAAGTACTAGTTACTGGTGTAGTTTCAACCAACGTCCCAATAGTATAATGCACACAAGACTAGAAATTAGTGTCTAGTCCGGAGTACACAGTAGCCAGTATGTAGCTGTTATTCAATTTATATATCACCCTAGCCTGCACAGTATACCAACAATTACATAGATAGACAGTTTACATAGATAGATACATTTGGTTTAAGGCTTATTTAGTGAGTAACCAACCGCTCCTGCAAAGCCTTATTTATAGAGTTGCAACCGCTCTTTAGAATATATATGAAACTAGCTTCTGCCCGCGGCTTCGCCCGCGTGGATGTCGGAAGTTATCCCACGGGAACGTGCTACCAGGATAAAAAATATGTGCTTCCCCAGGATGCCATCTATCTCTTTGCCAAATCAGAAGTTCAGTGGTTTAGGCGTGAAAATGTTACATACAGTTTCAAGTTCAAATCCTCCCCTGAAAACCAAATTACCCCTTTTTGCCCCGTCAGGGGTCAATTTTCGACAACTTTACATACTTATTATTAATTATTTTCTGTCGAAAGTATCAATACTGAGTTTCGAGTTAATCGGACCGCGCATTCAATTTCTTCCACACAAACTTCAACACCCCTATATCCCCCTTTGAGGGGTAGTTTGAAAAACTTATAATGATAAACTATGTTACTTACTTAGGCAAGTATTGTTGCCAAGTTTCAAGTTTATTAACTAAATCAATAAGATTTTTATATAAACTGTATCCCCGCTTTTCCCCTGTGCACAGGGCAGGCACAGGGGTGGAATTTTAAAAAATCCATAACTTGACTCAAAGATTATTTTATACCAATTTTATAATTAATCAAGCCACTTATTATAATCCTCCCCTGTAAAACTACCCCTTTTCACCCCGTCAGGGGTAGATTTTCGAAAAACCCTCATACGTGTTATTATTTATTTTTAGTCTTAAGTACACAAACTGAGTTTCGAGTTAATTGGACCGCGCGTTCAAATTCTTCCACACAAACTTTAACACCCATAAATCCCTTTTGACGGGTAGTTTTGAAAAACTAATAATGATCAACTTTATTGCTTACTTAGGCGAGACTTCATGCCAATTTTCAAGATTATTAACCTAACGAATAAGATTTTTCATATGAATTGTATCCCCGCTTTTCACCCCCACAGGGGTGGAATTTTGAAAAATCATTTGGGATTTGTTCATAACTTGACTCAAAGATGATTTATACCAATTTTCGAGTTAATCAAGCCACGCTGCAGGCCGTCAGGGGCAGATTTTTGAAAAACCCTAATACACATTATTCTTTTCTTTCAATTTTAGGTATAAATACTGAGTTTCGATTAAATCGGACCGCGCGCTAAAATTCATCCCCTTTTAGGGGGTAGTTTATAAAAACAATAAATGTCCAACTTCATAATTTACTTAGCTAAGTATTCGTGCCAAGTTTCAAGTTTATTAACTTATGAAATGAGATTTTTTATACAAACAAAATCCCCCCATTTCACCCTCTTAGGGGTGGAACTTCGAAAAACCCTTTCTTAGTGGGTACCTACTCTTCACGAAGAATACACCCTCCAAATTTCATTCTCTAGGACCAGCGGTTTAGGCTGTGCGTTGATGTCTCAGTCAGTCAGTCAGTCGGGACTTTGAATTTTATATATATAGATAGATAGATAACTTGGTTTAGGCTTGCTTAAGGAGTCACCAGTCGCTCCTGCATAGGCTTATTTTAAGAGTTGCAATCCACTCCATAGCATATAATAGATAGAAGATATATATATGGGATTGCTTAGATTACCAATGGTGTAGGCCCAGTTGATAATGCATAACCAGTGATCAATGCGGTAATAGAGCATCATGATCATTACAACTGTTGCGCGCCACAATTAATGCCTGGTACAGACGCCAGCACATCAAGTTGCTACAATCTGTCAAATGTCTTTAATAGATTTTCAACTTTATCGCTCAAGCTTCAAGGTTCAAGGTTGATTAGATAATTTTGACAGTTTCGGGTAGCTTGACCTGCTGGCGTCTGTACATTGTGACATTAGTTACCACTAGCGCCATCTAGTATCAAGTAACAGAACTAATTTACCACTAGCGCCATCTAGTATCGAGTAACAGAACTAATAGATCCTTCTAGAAATTTCGATGCTAGAACTATCAACATCTGGTCAGTCGGGGCCGGTATGTACTCGAACATTCTAGATATTTCTACAATAGAAGGTTCTAGAACTATCTGCGGTACTATATAAAACCGGGATTAGCCGCGACAAACACAGCCGGTGCGCCCGCTGCTTAACAGCGACGGGGCGCTTCGTTACATGGCGGCCGACCGGGCCGAAATATTCGCCGCCCATCTGGAGCGTCAATTCACGCCCAACCCGACGGATGCCCTCGACCACGTCGCAACAGTCGAGCAACACCTTGGAGAGTACTTCAAGACGCCGGTAGCCTCCGATGAAGAACCAATTTTCGTTTCCCCGGGCCAAGTACTGGGGGTGAATAAGGCGCGCCAAGCCCAAGAAAGCACCCGGTGCGGACGGAATCACAAACGCCGCCCTTCGACACCTGCCACCTAGAACGGTGGCGGCATTAGCACGCCTCTATAACGGCATACTCCGCACCGGGACCTTCCCCACATGCTGGAAGCAGGGGAAGGTCATCATGCTGCCCAAGCCCGGGAAAAACGTGTCGAAGCCGGAAAGCTACCGGCCCATCACGCTCCTCCCCACCACCTCCAAGGTGTTCGAAAAGCTCCTGTTGCGCCACCTGTCACCACACCTGGCACCACGCCCGGAACAGTTCGGGTTCCGGGCCGAACACAGCACGACGCTCCAGCTGTCGAGGGTACTGCACATCCTCACAGTGGCCGTGAACAAGAGGGAGTACGCCGCTGCAGTATTCCTCGACATGGAAAAGGCATTCGACCGGGTCTGGCACGCCGGCCTAATATACAAGCTCACCCTCACCACAGCGCCCCGTCGCTTGATACAGGTAGTCTCCTCCTTTTTACAGGACAGAACCATCAGGGTCTCGGTGGAAAACGAGCTCTCCAGCGCGCGCCCCGTTGCTGCGGGCGTGCCACAGGGGAGCTGTGTCTCGCCTGTGTTGTACTCTGTGTACACCGACGACATACCCGCCACGCACACTGCAAAACTCGCGCTGTACGCTGATGACGCCGCGTACATCACCACCTCACTGTCGGCCGACCACGCGGCCATCAAAATGCAGCGCGCTCTGGACGACCTGCCCGACTGGCTCAGCAAGTGGAGACTGTCGGTGAATGCAGGTAAGACACAGGCGATCATCGTCACGGCACGCAGCCGTGCACTCCCACCGAGCCTTGAGCTCATGGGGACCGAGGTCAGGTGGACCAGGACTGCAAAGTACCTGGGGGTCACACTCGACAGTCGGCTCTCCATGGGCCCGCACGTCTGCGACACCATCGCGCGGGTTAAGGTGACACGCCACCTACTCCGCCCGGTGCTCTCGTCACGCCTCTCCACGCGAGTCAAGCTGGGGATATACAAAACCTACATCCGCCCGCAGCTGACCTACGCCGCCCCGGCCTGGCTCGCCCTCACGGCCGAGACAAACAGGAAGAAGCTCCAGACGCAGCAGAACTTCACGCTGCGTCAAATCGTCAAGGCGCCTCGGTTCGTGAGGAACTCTGTTATTCACAGGGACCTGCGTGTCGAGAGCATCGAGGAATTCAGCACCCGACTGGCGAAGGGGATGTTCGCGCGTGCCGACTCCTCCGAGCACCACCACATAAAGGACATCGCACCCTGGCACGCGCGACCACCAGACCGCAAGCGCTTCCCGCGCGACCTCGTCGCAGACGTCGCGCAACCACCGGACTTGACGCCTGAGTAGATCGCACACACCTACACGCGGCCTACTCAACCAATAGAACTCCACACTCACCACACGACACCAGCCGCGCACAAAGCGGACTAAGTTAATATAGGCGTTGCGTGCGCGGCGCCCACACACTCACTACTCCACACTCGCTGAAACACCAAGAAAACCGCACGAGCGACGCACACACACTTTTACAAGTCGCTCGTTACACCACACCACGCCCCGCGCCCCGCGACGCCACCGGCTAGACCTGGCGGTGCCGTAGGGGGGCGGGGACAGCACCCACTGTAGCGGAGCGCCAACCAAAACCGGCGCCCTGTTGCTAGATCGGCTCTTGCCGGGCCTTCCCTAGGGAACTAGGGATCTCACCCAGCAGGGGCCTGGTCGCACGGGCGTCGTGAAGCACTTCGGGCGCTCCTACAGACACTAAACAAATACACACCAACAACCACCAGGGGGAGGCATACCCCCCGGGGGTGATAGGTGTGCGAAGAGCTCCCTCCCCTCCCACAAGGGGGGGGGGAGAAACCCAACGACGGGTCCCCATTTTTGGGGGCCGAGAGACCAACGCCTCGGTCATGGGGCCGAAAGGAGCCCCAAAACCGACCCCTCGCGCCCCCTTCGGGGGCGCAGAGACGACTACGTACGACAAACACAGTAATGGTTAAGCGATACAGGCGAATACATCGAAAGCGATGTATTCGCCTTCGATCTTCAAGTGCGACTTAAGTGTAATTGTGTTTTATAATTATTAGTGTGTTTTATAATTATTAGTGTGTTTGAGTTGTTATTAGTGTGTTTGAGTTGTTATTAGTGTTGTTTAATTAAAGTGTAATTTTTGGTAATTTATATCGGCAGTTTTTATTGTCACGAACCCGAAGCTCGTAACACAACTATAGCTGTAGGGGCCAGTAGTAAAAGGAGGTTGATGATGAATGGGGTAGGTCCATCATCAGTTTTACAACTATGGCTGAAGGGGCCAATAGTCATGGTTGGAGTAAAAGATGGATGGGGTAGGGCCATCATCCTTTAAAACCATTTGGATTACCAAATAGTTGCAGTTTAGTTATGTATGATAATTGTTGGTTGTATGTACACACAGTAGGAAGTTATAATGGGTGAGTGTAGTTAGTTTAGGTAGTTTGTGGGGTAGGTTGTGTATTTAGTTATGGCTGTTTTGTTTTTTATTTATTAAAATAGTCAGTAGTTAATTTAATTTATGAATTATAGTATTATTTTTAGTTTATTGAATTATAGAATTATAGTATTTTTTTTAATATAGTAGTAGTTTTTTTAACTAATTGTAGTTAGATAACAATTAAATAGTAGTTAACAATTCAGTTTAAGTATTAGATTGGTTTATTAATAGTGATAGCTGTCTTTTATTTTGGCCACTGTAGTATGCCAAGAGATAACTCATTGCTATTTAGGTTTTATTATGCATTTTTGTATCTTTTAATTTATGTATATTACATAGTTATTAGTTTACGCATAAGTAGCATATTAGGTTATGATGAAAGACTAAAGTATGAATAACTGACAAACTATACCTACCGCTTATCAGAATCAGAATTACCTACCGGTTAGATGGTTAGCGAGTGTGCGAGTGCTCAGTCAGATCAGTATGTTAGGTTTGGTAGGCTAGTCTAGTTAAGAGTTGGGCGCCACTGTGACGGGTAGGGCTTTGAAGGTAGGCTGCGCAGGCCATTAACAAGTTAGGTTAGGTAAAGAAACACTTAGCCAAGGTTCATAGGTATAATCTTCTTAGGTTTACAATAGACGTATTAGTAGACTAGGTCCGGGTAAGGACACACTTATCGTTCCGAGCACTAGCAAGTGTTAGGTAGGAAAGGTACCGTCCTTGGTTCTCCGGGATACAGGTATGCAGGCCCGGGATCAGGCTTGCCAGTCGGCTTCAGGAAGCCGGTCAGGCCTCAGCAGGGCGCAGACCACGGCGCGTCAGCAGGCTGCCGGCAGCGCGCGAATAGGTGTGCGTGCAGCGCGTAGTAGGTAAGCGCACAGTATAGCTACGCATGTAGTGCGCAGTTAGCTATGCGTGCAGCGCGTAGTAGGTGATGTACCCGGTCCTCAGCCTGGACGTAGAATCTGGTACGTAGAACAACCGGTAGGTAGAACCCCTAGATTTGGGGTACCAGTATCTTGAGGACCAGGGAATCACTCCTGCTAGCTAAGCAAGCGGATGTTAATATCAGAGTGTTCTTAGGAAATTAGTGTTGTGCCATGATTCTAGTGATGTGACTTACACGCTACTGGTTATCAGTCGACTATTTGCCGTTGAGACCCTCACAACGCTACATAAGCAAGAGATGGCAAATTGTACAACAACTTAGCAAGAATTTCTGGAACAAGTGGTCTCGACTAAAGTGGAAACGACAGAATACTGACTTAAAGAAAAATGACATTGTAAGCATTAAATGCTTACAATGTCATTTTTCTTGAAGATGAAAGGTTACCAGCAGGAAAATTGGCACTGGGTCGTGTAGCAGAGTTACACCCCGGAAAGGACGGTCACACTAGAGTTGTGATATTAAAAACTGCAAAAGGCAAAACTAAACGACCTATTACAAAAGTGGTACCACTACTTGAGGCTGAGGAACAAAACAACACCGACACTGACAAACTACCCAAAAACAGGCGAAACCGATCTAAAAATCTTACCTGGAACAGCTTCGTATGTTATATGCTGATGCTAGTTATGACATTGATACCACCTACTGTCCAGCAAGATATGAAACTCACTCAATTGACAAAAAATCAAACAATTTACTTTCACAAGATTGCAAACTTTATACAAGAAATTAGAGATGAATGGAAACTGGTATTTTATTACAGTATGACAAATTACTGGCGCAATGTGGACACTCTGCAAGTATTTGTACCTCATATAAAGCAAGCTCGTTGCGAAGAGTGGTTGATGCAATTTCATGTTCTAATTAACCAACTTGAAGAAACCACTAGTGAACTAAATTATTAGGTACAACGAATTACCGAGGTCTTAGCGGATAATCCAACACAGGTCCAAAAGAGGATTGATCGACGAAGTAGGGTATGTTGCAACCAATATGAACAGGATATCGACACAATTCAACTGTTCCAACTGCTTAAAAACCAGACAAGTATTCTGGAAGCCGAGAACAACATTGTACAGCGTAACGAAGCGACAATGGTGAAGCAGTTCACTTTAATCAACGATCACCTCATGTCCCCAGAAAACAAGACGCTCAAAGATAAACTTGAGAGTTTAAATGCATTCTCTATCATAACATCTGCTATAGCTGCAGAAAGAATGGTTCAAAACTTAAGAGATGTTCAAGAATCTCTCATTAACACACTGACAAATATGTACCAAGGACATGGACGTACATCTATTATCACCAACCCAAATGCAAAGTGAACTAGATAGAGTAGCTCGACTACTACCTCGCGATTCTACACTACCTGAAGTTCGTAATGACGTAAGAGACATCTACAGGCTGTTCAGAATACATGCACGTAAAAGGAAAATGTGGCTTTATAAATTGAATCTCACAAATTCATAGTAAATCAATATTAGAAATGGGAATCGAACCCATTTCTAGCTAATCTAACGGAACCTAGTAACAGGGTACATTTTGTAAGAAAGCAATAAAAACCTGATAGCAGTTTTGGCTAAATATCTATTATAATAGCAATTAATAAACAAAACTTATGTAATAGAACTATTTTAAAACTTAATGGGATAGTTTAGCAATATAGTCATTGTATATTTATAATCTCTAAGTAATATCTGACGAGTTTTTAGTATCTACCAATTGCAGCTCGCCATTACAGATTTTTGGTTTAAAATCGTTTAGTAACAATTTGGTACATCGAAATTGCAATGTAAAATCTAAGAAATATTAAAGTATCAGTCATTACGTTATCAATTCAAAACATTAACAAAAATAAACATTAGTTTTGATTACGCAAACTGCAAATCAAAACATTGGTTTGGACTCTAGTCTTTTAATTCATTTCTTATTCTGCCTTATAAGACTACTTCTTTTAACTATTAAGATAAATTATTCTGTCTTTGAAATATAAATCCAGGAAGTGATAATTACATTTATTTTAAATCAGAACACTTGTTTCATAAAATATTAATTTACGGTGAGAATAGAATGAATAAATAAGAGATGGACCGTTCCCATAAGTCACGTCACCTGTCTTGTGACAGCTGACATTGTCTTTGTTATTTATGCATTCTGTTTACCAGTTTACGTTTTAGAGGTGATTATTGTTTTACAACATTAATTAACAACGGGTAGCAATAAAACGAGTGACTGTAAATTACAATTTTAAGTGTCAAAATTAATTAATTTGGGTTATATAATTACTAAGTGAGCGACTGACTGTAAGTGACGAAAAATCAACAGAATAGTATCTTACAAACATTAATTTGAGTTACTTAAAATACAAAATGAGCAGCTTCATAATATTTGAGCGACTTAATATTTTTTTGAGTGTCAACGTTACGTCCTGCATTTTTTTCAATATTTGGCAAATGTATTTTTTATACTGAGCGGCATTTTATCTTAAATGAAGTGTTTCGAATACAAAAACCACTTTGAAAAATACACTAATGAGCAGAGTATAAGGAGCTCACAGCGATTTTTCCTATAGCAAAATGTTTCTGGCACTCGCCGGCCGCTGCCGCGGCACCGCTCGCTTCGCTCGCTCGGCTCGTGCGTTATGTGGTCACAGTTCTAACCTAACCTAACCTAGCTTTTTCGATTTCATTTTTAGCCGTTTCATTTCGGTTAATGTGCACATTAGCCGAAATGAGAGAGAGAAAAATCGATTCTATCTTAATATTGAAGTTGCCCTCTCTGTATTTCCAGTCGCTCACTTAGTAATGTAGTCGCTCGGATAAAATTTTAATATATGAAATGGATTTATCACAATCCACTTTTTGTAAGCTTGTTCTGGATTTTATTATTAATCAATATTCGTCGTTAGTTTAGTTAATTTTTCGCTTACTCAAATTCATACCGCTCAAGTTATTAATACAGTATGTCATCATCAGTCGCAAAGCTTTTTTTTAATCGCTCGTTTTATAATTCCCACATTAACAACAGTTACTTTCCTATAAATGTGAACAATCTAACACACGCATAACACAGCACTACCTGTTGATGGAAATAAAAGTACCAATCTTGAGTGATGCCCTATATGCACTGAACAGACTTATCAGCATTCCTCAACGTATTGACATTAATCGGGTAATGTACGGTATTCCCAACTCTGCATTAATAGCATTTAACGCCAACCAATACTCATTTATACCCCTAGAACAATATGACATTCATGAAAGCCAAAAATTACACGAACAAACTCTACTGTGCAAACTAAATCACCCTATAATACAACACCGGCGATCGTCACAAATCTATTTGCGATGTACATACAGCTGATTCAAGACAACGAAGAACACAGCGTTTATTGCCATACGGAAATAAAAGTATGCGCCGACAAATGGGTCAAATTACAGAAACAAAACACCTGGTTTTATTATTGATGTGACACATGCGATTCGTGCGAAGTACAATTATTGTGCGGCACTGACATCGGAGACGTTACGTCACTCGGGTCTGATAACGCTTAAACAAGGATGCAAGGCGACTCATTCACATTGCACGCATATATGGAACATACAAGTGACATTTTAGCCAATGAACCATATGCGATGATCATGCCCACGATCTCTCCAATCAACAACATTATCAATACCTCGATTCGTAACTCATCGTTGCATATTGAAACGCACGAAGAGTCGTTCAAGAAGATTTACACACAACTACGCTAAATAAAAGAACAGTCTAAGCTAGACACATTATCCTCTCACGATGTTCATTACAACATTGCAACTACATAATATGTGGTTGTTGCAATTAGCATTACACTGCTTGTAACATCGGTGTACTTTTGGCGAAAAATGGCAACCCAATGACAGGGGGAGGGTCCGCAAGACGCGAGAAGCAGAAGCAGACGAGGAGAAGATTATGACATCGAGGACAGGAACACCAAGATCGACATACGGGACTCAAAAGTGAACAAACATACATACCACCTAAAGCGCGAAAAAAAAATCTGCTGTTCCCTACATTTATGTTCGTCTCGTCAAAATGTAGGGAACACCAGATTTTTGTTTCGCGATTTCGGGTTTGGCCCCATAGTAAAAGTTGTTCATAATGATGAGTACAATGACCCCCTAGAGTTATGGGATATGAAAAAAAAACACGTTGTATTACATTTAGTGTTTAATTAGACGTGGTTTGAGTCGGACAGCTTGCATTTTTATTTTTATTCATCCCGTTGAGCATTCACTGTTTTATGCATTTAATTTTAATTTGACATTCTCCATTACTTTGACATTTTACATTTGCGTTACACACACAGTACTTATGTTAGGGATGCATCCTACAGAAGTGTTGGGGGGGGGGTGTATCAGAGAGTGTGGTGACTAGGCGGCGGCGCCAGAGACGTGAATGTGAAGAACTGCAGCCAATCAGCGGTAACGAGGTGTCGAGCGATGAACGAGCCGCGCCGACCCGCAGGGCTGCCATGTGCTAATTGTGCGAGCCAATAATGGAGTTTTGAGCAATTTCAATGACATAGACTAGAATATCCAATACAATCCGGGCGGATTCTCGGAGACTAGCTAGCGCCTAGCAACACATACACACAACAAACACACTAACACGACTAACATTAAACGCTACTTGCGCCGCCTGGATAACAATATTTTTCTCCATTGTAGTCTGAATCTCTCTCCACTAGTCTGCCCGGTTGTACCTAGCTGCGTAAGTACGAGCTTCCAGCTGTCACCGTCGGATTCAAAATATTGTATGTCTTTTTACGGCCTTACTTTCCAAACGTTGAAATCAGTTGTATGTAAGATAAGGCATCAGTGTAAAAACAAGCGGACGCACTTTCTGGTTTATAATTTGAATTATATGACCATCATGCTAACTGGAACAAAAAATAATGTTCTAACGCGAGAGTATACCTTGTGTTGTGACGCTAGGTGAACCCTACGCCGCGGTCATCCTCAGGGCGACTAGGGGCGGCTCGGGACGGCTCGGGGCGGCTCGGGGCGGCTCGGGGCGGCCTAATACAAAGTGCTCCTTCACTTCGATTACCTTCGGAGCCAGTATTTACACAACCGAGCGACGCCGCACTTTATGTGAAGGAGGACCATCTCACTAATGGCGGAGTGTGATCACAAGAAGAGACGGCGACCGCTAGCGATCACCAGTAATACCTACCCTGAAATATGAGACTTGTCTATACTGTCTGTACCTACTTACATTATATTTATTCCTCAGTACCATTACACAGGAATTTCCTGTTACATATGTTAGCTGCTGGAAATGTGTAGGTACAAAGAAAACGGAACATTACAAAGGATGTATTGAATCAACTGCTATGAACAAAAAGAAAACCAAATTGAATTTAGTGCACAAAGCGCGCGCCACTTGACAAGCTGAAGACCGGCGCGGACAGAGCACAACAATAAATCGCCACGAGGGGACAGCCCAATATTCCGGCGACAGGCTCCTTCGCCCCGAGCCCCCGCGCCCCCACGCCCCGCGCTCTCTGCGCCCCCGCGTCCTCGCGCCCGCGAACTCCCACACTCCCGTAAGGACACAATTTTTGTTTGATCCCCAATTTGAATGTAGATGGAGGGCCGTCGTGTAATACTCATTTAAATGACGAGCGGGTCAAATTTTGATTGGTTTTTGAACAAGATATTATAGAAATAAGCCACAATCTGCGCGACGCATACCTAACGAACACTCGGCAAATTAGCTCTGTGATTGGTACGGCTCTGTGATAGGTAAGTACCCCAGCGGTCCTGGAGGGCTGGCTGGGTCAATATTAGTCATCATTACAGATGTGTTGCGATGACACACATTATTGAGTTCTTCGTGCTAAACACCACGCTACACAGAAGTACCGACGCACAAGACTGCACGTGCTCAGTTTTACATACGACATTCTCGTGCACGTGTCGTGGATCGCTTTAAATCATCTGTCGTAACTCGTATGCATAGCTTTCGCTTACATTCCGGAAAGAATTGGCAGAGTGTCATAATGGCACATTTCCTTACTAAACCAACGTTCGAGGCGCCAACTTCACATTCTTAGGTACAACCTGACGATCGCAACTGAGCAGGAGCACACGTCGTAGCGTACTGACACGAACGCATTGCTCAATTTATGCGTAAATCAATTGTTTTGTGCGCTGTCCAGCTCGTTCCAAAAGTGTGATACAATGAGCAAGCCGCCGAGGCCGCTGCAGTTCCGTAGAGACGCGCCCCGCGGCGCCGCATCCGCCACGTAATTACATCCAAAAATCTCAACCCTTGATAAAATTTATATCTCCGACGGGTGGAACTTGAGCTATGCCTGCAATAAATCCGAACAAAAGTACAAGCGCAGACCGAATTTAAAGCCACATCCTGCGATATGAGGCGAGCGCCGCGCACCGCGCCGCGCCGCCACCGCACGTGTAATTGAAAAGATCTATTAGAAAAAAAGAAATACATCGTTTAATTCAGACTATTTAAATGTCCATATTTTGTTATTAGGTAAATTATCTTAAAATTATGTTAGTCATGAGGAGGTCAATTAATGCATTTAAGTACTTAGGTAACATACAAATCAAATGATTGAATATAAATTGTTCTTCTTAGCGTGTCGATAGCAATCTAAATGGACTCGGCCCAGAATTCACCGAGATCTGAATATAAAATATAAAATTATATTCAAATAAAGAATGAAATTGAAATAAATAAATTTAAATTAAATATGACTAAATAAAGGTGGTGAATATTTTTTGAGTAGCGCACATGTCGTCGACGTCTCGTGTCACCTGTGTGTTCCGCAACTGATTTCCCAGCAGCATTTTGGTATTCTGCGATGAACTACTAAAATGTTCTATTATTAATTTCAACTTGATACCTGCACGCATTCCTGAGAAAAAGGATCTTGACTGACAGACAGACGGATCACGAAGTGATAATATAAGGGTTCCGTTTTTTCCTTTTGAGGTACGGCACCCTAATAAAATGAGGCAATCTGCGCTATAGCCGTATGTTGCTTTGTTCAATCAGGTTTCCGTCGCGTGTGAACAAAGTATGTGCTGCGGAGCCGCGTGTGATTAAAGCTCGACAGCGCACGTCCGTGTCCACGCTGCCCCGCGTGTGCCCGCGACGCGCCTCCGCCGGGCGACTACACTGATCAACGGTAATTTAATCACATCATTAACAATGTTTTGAAACGCTTCCTACTAAAATGAAACCCTCGCTGGCGCTGTTAAGAATGTTCCCTTGTTGAACTAATAGAAACATGTTTAATGCTATTAAATTAATTACCTAATGGAAATGTGTATTTATATCGAAGTTATTCTATTGATTCAGAATGACTGTCGCGGCTAAGTTTTGCGTTCAATTGTTCAGTTAATATGAAGCCTAATGAGAGTAGGTTTTCTCTAAAAACTAGAGATCAAAAATATCCATCTGTTCAAATACCCGAGAGACTCCAGTGAGTTCTACTTGTACAAGTGTGAGCAAACATACGTTTTGTGTACTCGTTGAGAAACAAATACGTAATCTTCTATATATATAAAACAAAGTCGGGTTTGTTACAACACTTATAACTCGAGATCGGCTGGATCAATTTTCATGGTTTTTGTTTCGTTGGATTTGTCTAAGCCCTGAATAGCAGAATACATTTTAAAAACAATGAAAACTTGACGAATACATAATTATGAAAATGAATCATTTTCCATTTAATTATGTTCCTTTGTTTCGTACCTGTCAAACATTTGTTTTCCTCCTGTCATCCTGTCAAATACTGTGATTGACATTTATGCATGCGTTCAGAAATGTATTTTGCGTAAACTATTTAACAAGGGTGAATAAACTTTTTGTCTGTATTTTTTTTAATCAATTAAAAAGGTTAAAAAGTGTAAATTAAGCAGATTTGAATAGAAGTTCCTCAAATATTTATGCGTGCGTTCAGAAATAATGACAAATGGTTACCATCGGTAGGAGTAGGGTGGTAGTAGTAGGTTTGGAGTAGGGTGGTAGTAGTAGGGTAGGAGTAGGGTAGGAGTAGGGTAGGAGAAGGGTAGGAGTAGGGTAGGAGTGGGGTAGGAGTGGGGTAGGAGTAGGGTAGGAGTAGGGTAGGAGTAGGGTAGGAGTAGGGTAGTAGTAGGGTAGGAGTAGGGTAGGAGAAGGGTAGGAGTAGGGTAGGAGTAGGGTAGGAGTAGGGTAGGAGTAGGGTAGGAGTAGGGTATGAGTAGGGTAGGAGTAGGGTATGAGTAGTGTAGGGGTAGGGTAGGGGGTAGGACACCACGCGAATGAAGTAGCGCCGGGCAGCTAGAAATAATTTATATGGCAAAACAACGTTTGCCGGGTCAGCTAGTATCTAAATATTTTAGACATAGGTACGTTTTTGCATTATCGGTTGTCGAATCAGTGGAACGTAATCGGGCATCGATATCGACTCTGTACAAAAGGTGTAATTGCTAGCTGTTATAGGAATGGATACAAGCGGAACTAATCCAAATCCCTCTCTGAACGCCAATGTTTCAGCTCCGGGAGCACATCGCGCTCCCGCCGGCGCGGTCCCCAGGGCCCGAGTCCATACCACGCGCATGTGGACGAGAGCGAGTGCTCTCTGACGGGTGTCTTCAACACAACTCTTTCATATGTTTCAGATGCCAACGCACAGGAATGTGCGTTTATAATCAATCGTGTCCCGGTCCCGGTCCCAAAAGCCCCCGAAAATAACAGCTAAAACATAATTTGCAAAAATATCGCTTCTTCGTTTGTTTCACAACACAGATGGTTCTTTATAAAAGATTCCTCCGTGTAACGTGACGGCACGTGACGCGAGATATCTGTGGGGGCGCGCCGGGGGCACGGCGGGGGCGCGACGGGGGCGCGAGTGAGGGTGCCTCACATAATCGTAAAATACTGACAAAATGGCGACCACGCATTTTTGCGCAAACCTTTCTGCATCAGCAAATTAACTTTTAGTGAGAATATTGAGAAAATGTTACCCTTGCTCCCACCGTGGAGGACGGACCACTTGTATCTCGGATAAGTAGAACTCACGTGCCAGATAGTGCACTATCATTTCATACAAGTAAAATTAATAAAATTAAGCCCGAGACACTTTAGAATGTCCATCATGAAAGATCAGTATAGGATCACTCAAATAAAATACGGATTGCTCAGAAATATTTGGATTTAATCCGTACAGTTCGACCGTTGAGTTTCGAATGCAAATGACTCATTTCAAAATGGCTGGTAAGTTTTACAGTTGTCAGTGTCACATTGATGTCCACAGACATCAAAAGTGACACTGACAATAGATTCAAAAGACAACAATGTGAGAAATAACTCGACTAAATATTATTAAGCTAACAACTCGGCCATCCTTTTGAAGTGAGTCCTCTCACTTGATCAGTAAACATAATTATAAACATAACATCAGAAAAAAAAAATACAATGTTTAGTTAAACTACACAAAATCATTATAACTTTATCGATAACTTAAGGTAATATACATTTTCATATTCTTACGTAATAATTGGTTCCATTCTTATTCAGTTCACGTCATTATCATCATCAATCTGCACAGTCTGTTGTGATCTACGGTCATCTGTGCGATGTCAATTGCATGACACCATTCGCAATCTGCACTGACCGCTCACAACCCATGCTCTATGTCTACGTCATCTAGTTGCATAGTCTGCTATGATCTGCGACCATCTGTGCGATGATTTTCATCACCTTTCGCATTTTGCACTGGAAGCTCATAGCCTATGCCTAGATTTTCAGTTTGCTATAATCTACAATCATCTGTGCAATATCGGTCCCCGATATCAATCACTTTCTACACTGATTGCTCATAGCCTAAGCGTCGTGTCGTCAAGTCTCTTGTCTAGTCAATATTTTAAGTCAACAACTTAGCAAATCTCATCGTCCTTTATTAATCAAATACTCTCATTCACAATGACTCATAGGTATTTAATAATTAACTCATATTATTATTAATTTCCAATCAATATTATTATTATTATTATTTTTTTTTTGCCATCAATTTTAAGTTATAGTTATCATATAGTGTCCAGTTCGACCGCGCGGCCATAGCGTTTTTTTTTAAAAAAAACCATGTCAATTTTTTGTAAAAATTTGTCAAAGTTGATTCCCAAAACCATAAATTTGTCAAAGATACGGTTAAAAAGTTATAAGGGTTTGAACATGGCCGCGCCATTGAAACGCGGCGAACCGCGCGGCCACTGAGATCTTTAAAACTAAGCCTTGTAGAGACCTGAAATTTACGCAAATGCAAGATTTAATTTGTAAAAAATTTGTAAAAATATAAAAAAAATACTCAGGTTTATAGTTTAAGAGCTATAACACTAAAACCGAATGGCCGCGCCATTGAAACGGTGGAGAAAACGCTATCGCCTGTATCTCGCTGAAAAAAAATCGCAGAGGTGTGTAGTTTATTGTAATTACCCAGATTTGAATTTGTCGAAACTAGGAAAAATACAACAAAAATTCCTAGGTTTATATTTCAGGAGCTATAAGACTAAAACGATATGGCCACGCCATCGAAACGGTGAATAAAACGTTATTTCGCCTGTATCTCGCTGAAAAAGCATCGCAGAGGTCTGGAGTTTTTTGTAATACCTAGATTTTAATTTGTCAAAACTAGTAAAAATACAATAAAAATTCTTAAGGTTATATTTCAGAAGCTGTAGAACATTATCAGTATGTGGTGCGATAGGGTGACCATGTCTTATTGTTTACAGAATACTTTCTACTTATTGTTACAGAAATTATAATTCAAGGATTCTAAATAAAATTAAAATGAAACCATAAATATAAAAACAATTATGTTTATTGGTTTAAAAGTCACATAAATCACAGAATGTTACAAATTAAAAAAAAAAACTCAAAAATCACAGATTGTTTACTTACACTAAGATATAATCAAAAATCACAGATTGTTTACTTACACTAAGTCAGATATAAAATGAAAAATAGAAAAAATATAAACATAATTTACTTATAATTTAGTTGCGCTATCATTAAATATAAAGTTTAGTGTTTTAGTCATCATCTATTAAACCATACATTAAATTATGAATTGTAAGAGGTTGTGCAGAACTTTCATGTGTTTCAGTTTTATTGTCGTCGTAGCAAATAAATTTAGAATTATTTATTAGACAATGACACTTGTAATGCCCAATAATACCTACAACCGGGGGAACATATTCCACGGCACCTATGAATCGATATTTTTTTTGCCTTAATTGTATATATTGTGGTATTTCTTCGAGCTTAATTTTGTCTGTGCCGTTGAGATCAAATAAAATAATATCGCTCAATTCATACTTAAATCTCAAGGATTCGTTATTGCATTTCAAACAAATTTTGAAATTGGAGTCATCGATAATAACGGCATCTTCCAGTCCTCCGATTCCGAATAAATTTACGATTTCCATATTTATTGATAAAAACACTATGGTTCTTTTTGAGTGGTTGGCACATGTTTCGGTTACACATTCCTTAGATACATTGGCACTGTACAAATAATCTAAAAGTATGTGTTCAAATATAAAAGCCATATTACTTTCGCATCTATATATATTGTTTTCGCGTTTATAATATTTAGCAATAATTTCCTCTCGTAAATCATAACCATTTTCGGCCCTTGTTTGTTTGTTTTTTTGATCTTTCTAGAGTTACGTTAAGATTTTTCGCAGCTATTCTTGTCTCCCCTAATATAAAATTGTAATGAATTTTTATGAATTCATCCACGTTGTACTTATGCAGACGTGTTTCAAATAATAAATGTTTTAATGTTTTGAAATAGCTTTCAATAGCTGAAGATGTTGGCGACTTGTTTTCCGATTTGTAAAAAGGACACATGACATTGCTCCACAGAGGCAGTTTAATCATTAACCTTTTAAGAGTTGACACTAGATTCGGTAAGTAATAGTCATTTGGCTTTTCTGTTTTGTCCTTTAATTCTTCCAAGATTTTTTCTTTGTTAACAAGCTCATCAAACCAACCTATGATATCGTCATCGTCAGGTATTGTAACATAATAATAATAATCGGAAAGATCTTTTTTGTCGTTTTCTTCTACTGGGTTTTCTGTATTGACCAACAAAGATTTGAGATACTGCATGGAAATTTTACAAGTTTCATTGCTTGTGAATGCATATTTAAATGTGCAAATTTTAATAATATGGCCAAGTACAGCATTTATTATTTTAAAACTTTCACACTCTTTAATAAATAAAATACTGCGAATGTAAAACATTTTAATGTTTAAATCAACGTTATCGAAGCATCGCAAGTTGTATACGTTTTTGACAAAGTGACTTGTGTCTAATCTTAAGAAAACTTCAGGCATATCGTTACTTTTACTCATTAAAACTAAAAAAGATTGTCGTAAATAGTCACGGACTCTGAAAAGTAGTAAAAGCCTGAACGTTTGCTGCTATTAACGCAGAAGAATCATCAGTTACAATTTCGTGAGGGGCAGTACGTACTTCGTTGTGCCATCTTTTTAACCATGACAATATAGAGTCCGTTGTGTGGTTATCAGTTATCAATTGGCAAATTGCTGTTGACTTAATAGTTGAAGATGTTACCATGGCAACATAGAGGAACATCCGTTTCGTTAGCAGAGATCCATCTGGAAGTTTGAGCGTTCGGAAGAATGATCCAGTTGCATCTACAGTCATTGTAACACGAGGAATTTTCTCTATATACGCCTTGTAGTATTCCATTTGTTGTTCACACCAATAGCACAAATGAAAGCTCGGTACTAAAGTGAACTCTCGGACGAAATTTTGATATGTTGCCATTATCGACATCATGAGAATACTCATGATTGGATCAGAGTGCAATCGATTAATTTGCCTTCTTTCGTGTTTCACTTTCCTCAAAGTTTCCAAGGTTGGTATCACTGGACAATTTACAGTGTCATCATCATTTATGACTGCACAAGCAATTTCTTTTTGAACAACTGTTGCGGGTTTATATTGTAATTTTTTCGCTAGTTGTCGTCTTTTGTACGGTGTGAGCTTCGTCTTCTTATTTGGATTGTGGGATATATTATTATTGGTTTTAAATATATTGCAGGTTATTGTCACTATTTTGTCTGTCGCTGCTTTGCTCGTTATTTCTGAGATGGAACTACATTGTGAGCACTTTCCCTTGATCAGCACATTGTGGTCTTCATCGATCCGCTTGGTTTTGAAAACCCATGTGCATGGAAGCCTTGTAGATTCCCATAGTTTCTCTCGTAGTAAGCAGGACCACTTATACTTAGGTAGTGTTTTGTACTTTTTATGTGTTGTAGCAACATTAGGATCACGCCTGACGTAATTAACTGAGAGGGGTTCAAATTTCTTCCAGTCATATATATCCAGTAAAAAAGTGTACTGATCAACACTTTCTACTTCGTTTGTGGTGCATTTCACAGGTGAAGAAATTGGGCTTCGACATGAAGGCGAAGATGAGGTGCTTTGTGTGAGTGAACTTTCTTCATCATATCGTTGGCCAAATATCGTCTTGAAATTTCTTTTCAATCTCATGAATAACGAATACGGCGTTATTTCATTCTTCAGTTCTTGAGCGATAGTTGTAAATATAGGATTGTTGTATGAAATTTTTTCATTTCTGCAAGTAGCTGCATATTTACGAAATATATTATTCATTTGCGCTGCATCAATTTTTGGTTTTCTACCTCTTGCCATGTTTCTGTAACAATACAATATACTTAAATAATATTACTGTGCTGACGAATTCATTGGAATTTCCATAGTTTATGATTTGAAAGTAATAAACTTTTGTCTTTTAACAAAAAAATCACGGACACATGTTTAACTGCTACCGCCTTCTTAAAAGACGCCATCAAACAAAAGAAGAATTATTAAAATTTTCTTTTGTTAAACGGCTTCCTTTAAATCTTTTGTTTTTATACATATTTGTTTAACAAACGTTTGCCGTAACCTAGATCCGGGTTAGTAATCTTCATCTTACTAATATTATAAATGCGAAAGTTTGTGAGAATGTATGGATGGATAGATGTTTGTTACTCTTTCACGCAAAAACTACTGAACGGATATGGCCTCCGTGCGCGAGTCGAACTCGCACTTAGACTTTTTTTTTGTAATAATTTGAGGGGCGTAGCTTCCGCCGTATATGCTGTATCAATTATATGGGCCCCCCGGACCACGGGAGCCTCCAACGTACCTAAGAAAAAAAAAACTTCCCAATATTTTTCAGAAATTGCAAAGGTCAAAAAAAGCAATTTCGTTTTACCCGAATAAAGCGTCAGTTCAAAAGTTGACAACACCTTTCGATAATATTTATTTATTTTAATGGTGTATTTTTAAATTGTAATACAACAAACAATAATAATATTGTACTTCTGGTTTTGTAAAAAATAATGAGTGAGAGGAAAAGGAAGAGAGATTTTACCAGTGGAGTTACAAAAAAAAAACTGGGGAAGTACGAGTCGGACTCGCCCATGAAGTGTTCCGTAGTAACAAGCAAAGTTTTGCTCTTAACTTTGTTTTTCATAGTGTTTGTATGAATTACAAAGTTACGTGTGCGGTTTTTGAAATTGTGCTATATCTCAAAAACTTATGATTGTATCTTGTTCAAACCAGTTTTCATTGAAAGTTTTTATTGACATTTACATCAATTTTTTTTTCCAACTTTATTATTTCAAAAGTTAGAGGCGGGGGGGACTCATTTTACGACTTTGGAAGTGTATATCTTTCAAATGATTGACTTTAGTTTTTTTTAGTAATTTTTCCATTCATATAATATTACGCTTAAAGTAAAAACAAATATCTACATCCCTGCTAGTTATGATTGTACTTATTTAAAAATGTGGAATCAAAATGATTTACAATCATTTCAAATGTTCTAAGTTAAGTTCTAATTACCTATATGATTTAATAAAACATTAAATAATAATAATCCAGCCTATTATTGTCCCACTGCAGGGCAAACATTATATATTATTATTATTTTTGTTAGTTATTAGATAGTTTTTAGTATTTCATATAAGTTCATATACATAAGATTGTAAATATTTCATAGTAAAATATCTTAACTACACGGTCATCCATACAAATAAAGAGAGAGCTCTAACATAATCATAAAATATTTAAATGCAACATACCTTAATCACTTCTGCTGAATTGTTTACATAATTTACCGAACTGACGTTACACCACAGTACAACACTTAATCGTAATTACACACGAACTGAACATTTTAATAATCAGTAGATCACTTTTTTATCGTGTTAACATCACAACGACACACTGATAACGAAACTCTTACGCTTACGTCGCTGTACCACAGAATAATAAGTACTAACGGCTGTACGCGTCGCACTGACCTGCGGAGGCGCGCGGGGGTGGCGCGTGTGAGATGCAATAGTGTGCATTACCAATCACATAGCTTAGGGGCGGAGTTGCGTCATTTAAACCAATCTTAGGGCTAGTTTTTCGTAAGTCCACGCGGACTGTAACTGTATTATTGACTTTTCAAGCAATAAACATAATTGTTTTTATATTTATGGTTTCATTTTAATTTTATTTAGAATCCTTGAATTATAATTTCTGTAACAATAAGTAGAAAGTATTCTGTAAACAATAAGACATGGTCACCCTATCGCACCACATACTGATAATGTTCTACAGCTTCTGAAATATAACCTTAAGAATTTTTATTGTATTTTTACTAGTTTTGACAAATTAAAATCTAGGTATTACAAAAAACTCCAGACCTCTGCGATGCTTTTTCAGCGAGATACAGGCGAAATAACGTTTTATTCACTGTTTCGATGGCGTGGCCATATCGTTTTAGTCTTATAGCTCCTGAAATATAAACCTAGGAATTTTTGTTGTATTTTTCCTAGTTTCGACAAATTCAAATCTGGGTAATTACAATAAACTACACACCTCTGCGATTTTTTTTCAGCGAGATACAGGCGATAGCGTTTTCTCCACCGTTTCAATGGCGCGGCCATTCGGTTTTAGTGTTATAGCTCTTAAACTATAAACCTGAGTATTTTTTTTATATTTTTACAAATTTTTTACAAATTAAATCTTGCATTTGCGTAAATTTCAGGTCTCTACAAGGCTTAGTTTTAAAGATCTCAGTGGCCGCGCGGTTCGCCGCGTTTCAATGGCGCGGCCATGTTCAAACCCTTATAACTTTTTAACCGTATCTTTGACAAATTTATGGTTTTGGGAATCAACTTTGACAAATTTTTACAAAAAATTGACATGGTTTTTTTTAAAAAAAAACGCTATGGCCGCGCGGTCGAACTGGACACATCATATACTAGACTTTGATCCTAATCTGAACTAGTAGCTAATCAGTTTTATTCATCGCCGCTATTATCAATTTCACTACCGTCACTGGATATATTTGTATAATTTAGCCAGGGGTGTACCTCATCCACTGCTACAACATTTTCATACTTTTTATTGCCTCTCCTAGTAAGAGGAGTGTCCTCAATCACAAACCTGTCATTTTCTAGAATTTTTGTTATTCTATATGGGCCATGAAACTTGGATATAAGCTTCTTTGATTTACCTGCATGTTCTTTATTTATTATTGTTCTTTCTACCCTAACCAGGTCGCCGATATTATATAACGTCACCCTTTTTCTTTGCTTATCAAATGTCTTCTTTGAGTCAGACTGCTGTTTTTCTATTCTAGACTTAGCTTCTTTCCTTATCTTTACTAACTCACTATCACTAGCACGACATATAACTTCATTTAACACCTCATTTATTATATTTTCTGATGAATTTAAGACTTTAAAACCAAATAGTAGTTCTGATGGGCTTTTCCCTGTTGCTTTATTCATTGTTGTGTTTATACCTAGCTGGATGTCACCGACGTGTTCATCCCAGGTGTTGTCACCTTTATCGTGGCATTTCGTGCTCAAAGCGTCTAATATGGTTCTATTATAACGTTCTATTTGTCCGTTCGCTCTTGGAGTAGCCACTGCATTAAGTATATGTTTAACATTTGTACTCTCCATGAAAGACTTAAATTTTGAGCTTGTAAAACAAGTACCGATCAGTGATAAGACGTGTTGGAGTACCAAAAGTGCTAAAATGGTCTCTAAAAATTCTAATGGCTGTGGCACTTTTTGTATCCCGTACAGCACTTATGCTTATAAATTTGGTAAAAGAGTCAATAATCGCAAGAATATAAGTGTTGCCTCTCCTAGACCGAATGAACGGGCCTAAATGATCGGCGTGAATCGTATGAAAGGGAATATCTGATTTTGGTATTGGATGAAGCATCCCTTCCCTACGACCACCCGGAGCTTTATGATGTGCACATTCAAGGCACGCTGAAACGTACTTTTTGGTAAAACGTCGCATCTTAGGAAACCAAAATGTTTCGCGTAGTCGACTAAGAGTTTTCTCATAGCCAAAGTGGCCTACATTGTCGTGGTTCATTCTTAAAACCTGCCACCTGACGGCTCTAGGAACTACCCATTTTATTTTGTCACCAACAATTCTGTACACATGGTCACCTTTTAATTGATAATTTTTATACACATCTGCTATGTAGTTTGTATTTTTGTCGCGTAAAATGTCCCTAATTCTCCCAATTTCCTCGTCATTACTTTGTACTGTGGAAATCCAGTCTTTGATGTCTATATTTAAAACATCGAGTACGTGTGTCTCATCATCACTCGTTACGGGCTCAGTCACAGGTGCACGACTGAGAGCATCTACATGTGCCATACGAGCTCCAGGCCTATATTCAATATCACAGTCGTACTCCTGGAACTGCACCCACCACCGAGATATCCTCGGTATAAGATCACGTTTGGTAAGTGTCGTGCGTAGCGCATTGCAATCGGTTATGATCTTAAATTTTAATCCCAACAAGTATACACGAAAACGTTTCAATGAGGCTATCACTGCTAACGTTTCCAGTTCAAACGAATGTAGATTTTGTTCATCTTGAGTTGTTTTCCGACTGTAATACGCCACGGATCTAAGCATTCCATCGCTATGTCTTTGCATTAAAATACCAGCAATGCCTAACTTAGATGCATCGGTGTGTAGTTCCGTTTCAAATCTCGAATCGTACAAGGCCAAAATAGGACGTTCAACAAGTTTTTGTTTCAGCGTATTAAAGGCTTTCGAATGTTCCTCGTTCCATTTCCATGTGAAATTGGACCTGAGGAGATCAGTTAGGGGGCGCGCGATCAGAGCAAAATCTTTTACGAAACGCCGGAAGAAACTAGCGAGTCCAATGAAACGTCTGACGTCATGTACGTTCTTGGGTACGGGGAAACTTGAAACAGCTAACGTCTTACGTGACCCCGGTCTTATGCCTTGACCACTAACTTGAAATCCCAAAAAGTCTATTTCTCTATAGAAGAAGTTACATTTCTTAAGTTTTAATGTTAACCCGGCCTCATGCAGTAGTTTAAGTACTATCTCTAACCGTTCAAGACCCTCTTCGAATGATCTAGCAGGAATTAAAACGTCATCCATGAATATAATGGCAAAGTCGACTTTTGACTTTACCAGTATCTTATTCATAGCCCTTTGGAATACTGATGGAGCATTTGCCAAACCGAACGGCATCCGTTTAAATTGATATTGGCCGTCCGGTGTGACGAACGCCGTTTTGTCTTGGGAGCTTTCTACAATAGGCAATTGGTAATAGCCTGATGCACAATCAAGTGTGATAAAGAGAGAATGCCCAGCTAGCATATCCAGCTGGTCGTCGATCAATGGTAAAGGGTAATGTTCTTTCTTTGTTTTATTATTAAGAGCGCGATAATCCACGCATAGTCTTTTTTCGCCAGTCTTTTTCTTTACAAGCAGTATAGGACTGGCGTACTGAGAATTAGACTCGCAAACAATATCAGCGTCTATCATTTCCTGTATCATTGATCGTACCAACTGACGCTCAGGATATGAAAGTCTGTACGGACGATATACGACTGGTTTAGAATCAGTTAATTCAATCTCCATCTTCACTATGTTAGTAAATCCCAAATCATTCAAATTATTTGAAAAACACTCCTTGTATTTATTTAATAAGCTTTTTAATTGATCTACTTGATTACTGGTTAGATTCGGGTCATAATTGAATTCTGAGCAAAAATTACTAGCATCGATATTCAAAAGATTTACATCAAAATAACCGTCAGTTCTAAAAGCGCGAGTTATTAATGACTCCTTTTTAAGTAAAACTACCTTGTCAGATATATTTTGAATCAATAAACGACCACGACCATTGTCTAGTTCATACTCTCCTGGTAGAAGGTAAAACTCATGTTCAGACTTTCCACGAAGTGAACCGCGCACATACACAGTTCCTGAATAATCGCCGGTGCAACTAACTTCAACTAAGCACATTTCCTTAGCCCGTATTGATGTGTCCGAAACTAATTCAAGATGTAATTTGTTTGTAAGTTCCCGCGTAAATATCAAGGAATCGTAAGTTTTCATTATGATAATACCAGGCCTTTCAGTAAAACTGTGTCCGATTAATACAGGGTATTTAATAATGTTGTCGTCCACAACCAAGGCATCCAATTTTTCCATGACACCTTGTATCTGTATAGTGACAGTAGCGAGTCCCAAAGGTAACACTATGTTGTTACCAATACCTCTCATCGTAGGAAGATCTGGATTATTTGACCAACTAATTCCTAGTTTTCTAGCATCACTACAACGAATTAAAGTACATTGACTGCCTAGATCTACATAACCTACGACCGATTGTCCGTTAAGCATCAACTGCATAATGTACTTACAATCGTTTCTGGCGGTGCTCTCGGCGTCTATGCGTAAAATATTCTTTTGACCCGCTTTATCAGTATTACTATTATTATTGTCGGAGGGTAGTTTCGGACAATTGAATGTAGTATGTCCAAGTTTATTACAAATATTGCACTTGAGTATTTTTTTAGTACATTTAAAACTAAAATGTCCTGGTTCGTTACAGTTGTAACAAACAATAGAATTACTACTACTTTTAGCCTTTGCGTCATTGCTGGTAGGTTTTGCGTTCGATAAAGCGTTAGGTCTCTTATCCCCATAAGGACGTGACCTATCTGTTTCACGCGGTTGTTGTTTGATAGACTGAAAATATTCTAATACTTGTTCCGGTTCCTGACACTTCAATGCCTTCGCGCCTAATCTTAATGAACGATCTTCGATTCCGTACAATAAGCAGTCGACTGCCCTTTTACCTATGATATTACACCGGTTCAACAAATTGATTTTTTCAAAATAATATAATTCTAGTGACTCATTATATTTTACGCGTTTAGATAACATTTCTGTGAGTAGCTCGGCATAATCATCACTACTAGGGAATGATTCTAATAATTTTCGTTTCCATTCAGGCCATGAAAATGACATAGTGGGTAACGCTTGGTACCACGTTTTTGCAACGCCAATTAATTTAGGTAAAGCATAATGTATAACCTGTTCATCTGCCCATCTATATAATTTCGCACACTCATCGACTTTACTGAGCCACACTTGTATAGTTTGCCCCTTAACCATCGGATCAAAGTCAGGTATGACGTTTCCTAGCATTGGAAATTTATTACCTTCAGGACGAGAATTTGCCAAGGTGTTCACTAATTTAGTCAACAATAAATGAGTCACATTGTCAGTACTATTATTGGAACGTCTTACTGGGGAAGATGAGCGCCTGTCATGATGCGAAGATCTCGAGCCGCTGCTGCTGCCGCGCGCACCCGCATTCCTGCTGACCTGCCGGCGGCTACGGCGACTGCTTCCACTCCTACGGCGCCGCCCATGACGCTCACGGCGAGTGCTTCCACTCCTACGGCGCCGCCCATGACGCTCACGGCGATTGCTTTGCCTGCTGCTGCTGTTTTCCTGACGGCGTCTGTGAGGATCACAGTCACTGCTTTGGCTGCTGACAGTCTTACGTCGCTGACGACGATGCTCACAACGCTTCCGAGAACGACTTCTTCGCATAGCAACGCTCGAGTCAGTTGCTGATTCATCTTCAGTTTTTGATCTGCGTCTGCGTTGTTTTCTTTTGTCTTTGCGATCGTGTCGTTTCCTTTTTCTTGAAGACGATTTGTGACGATCCAAAGTCTCGGTAGGTGTCATATTTCCATCCTCCATTGTGTTGCGTCAGAACAATCGAAAACGCACGTGTAGCAAAACTCTTGAGTTGTGGGCGTTTTGCTAGAAATGTAGAGCTAGCCTGTCTAATGCCACTTCTGAGATGAAAGATCAGTATAGGATCACTCAAATAAAATACGGATTGCTCAGAAATATTTGGATTTAATCCGTACAGTTCGACCGTTGAGTTTCGAATGCAAATGACTCATTTCAAAATGGCTGGTAAGTTTTACAGTTGTCAGTGTCACATTGATGTCCACAGACATCAAAAGTGACACTGACAATAGATTCAAAAGACAACAATGTGAGAAATAACTCGACTAAATATTATTAAGCTAACAATCAGAATATACATTTGTTTAAAAAATACAGTGATATAAATACTAGGAACAAACACAAATGTGTTGTACCTACAACAAGGCTCAAGAAGATAGGCGGCTTATTTAAAAATGGCAATGTATAAATGCGCTTTTATTATAAACTTCCAAGCCACGTTCAAGACCTAAATCTTAATAAATTCAAATCATTCATTAAACGTAAGTTTTGCCAGCAGAAATCCTTTAATACTCGTATATTGGGGACAAGAAGGCTTGGGATTAAGCTGCTCTAATTTTTTACTATGAAAATGTGTTTTCTTTTAGCTCGCTTTACCTAATATAAAATAGCTATTTGACTTTGACACTTTGACATTTGATGATTATTATAATAATATACACAATGACATGAATATTTGTTTTGTGAAGTATAATATAATTATTTTAATTAAATGTAATTATTATTATAATGAAACCACTTTTCATGCTATTTCAGAAAATATTTTCGTTAATATCAATATCACTGTAGTCTAGTAAGAATTAAAATCTAATTCGAGCGACTCCCAGCGTGAGGTGTTTCACCATCTTCTTTTTCAATCTCCCCTCGTTTTTCGCGGCATCGCGGTTGGCTGTGTTGCCAATTACCATCAATAAAATTCACTGTGTTGCCAATTGAAATAATCAAAACACGGAATCGTGACATTCGGCCATCCGACAACGTGCTACTCCCGGAGCACAACTCCCACTTGAACCCGCTCAATCAGTTTTTATTTCAAATTACAAAATAAAAATAAACATTTATTACAAGAGTTTAGTTTAAGGAGATTTATAAACAAACACGGTAAAAAAAAATTAAACAAAATAAAATGCTAAATCATGACATTCGGGATCCTTCTTTAGGCAAGTACTCGTACTTAATTAATTATTATAATCACTAAATTAACCTTACAAAATAATATTTATTATTATTATATTCACTTTATTAACCTTACAAAATAATATTTCTTAGTATCTACACTTACACAAAATGCTTAGCTATGGCTACTAGTTTCCTCATCTGAACTACTACTAACATTTTCATCAAGCTCAAGGGCCTTGAGATGGATCCAGGGTCTAATTCTATCTGCAGACACAACAATTTCATAATAATTATTACTTTTTTTACTAAAACCAGGTACATCACTTATCCTATATCTATCTTTACCCAATACATCTACAATTTTATAAGGGCCTATAAACTTTGACAGAAGCTTTGTACTCTTGCCTTCATTATTATAATTGGTTCGGGTTAGTTTAACTAAATCGCCAACCTGATACGCAGGGGCAGAAGTACGACCAATGTCATGTTTACGCTTTTGTTCCTCTTGACTTTTCTTAATAGACTCGCTAATATTCTGGCGTAATGCAGACCAATCTTTGTTTCTCGACTGTTGTGGAGCATCAAACTTATTTGACAAACTATCGCGCATTTTCAATCCGAACAAAGCCTCTGTTGCAGTTTTTTGGGTGGTCGCATTAATAGTATTGTTAATACCCCACTGAACCTTACCTAGAGACTTGTCCCAGTCACGCTCATTTTTACTAAAATTTTGAGCAGATATTGAATTTAAAATTGTTTGGTTAAACCTTTCGGCTTGCCCATTTGATCTGGGACAAGCAACCGCATTAAGAACATGTTTTAAACCAAGGCCATCGCAAAAGGTTTCGAAAGCTGTTGATGTGAACGAAGTGCCACGATCAGAAATTATTCTAGCCGGTGTACCTATTGTGCTCTTTGTTTTCGTATCTTTCACTGCTCTGACAAATACGTTGTACGGTCTCATCGCCATACATTTTTCTGCTTACTCTGTAACCTACTTTAGACCAACGATGCGCGTCATAAGTTAGCGTAATAAAATGACATGACTAACGAATTAAAAGTATAGTGAACTTATAACTGAGAGGATCAACAACTGAGAGAAATAATCGCCTTCCACTCTAGTACTGTAACTTACTCTTAACTTAAATAAACTTAACTATACTTAGTGCATCTCAGTGGAACGTGTTTCTCTATACTAACTGAACTCACCAACCTTCACGACAAATCAGTGTACGGAGTTAACTACTACAACCCGTACATTTATGGTCCTTCGAGCCTTCGTGTATCTTAGTGTGTTGTGTCTGTTGTTACGGTAGCGAATCGGTTCAGCTGGTCTCCCGGAAGAGGGTCGCCCCAGTTGCGCCTTCAGAAACTGGAAGAGCCTTCGACGTTAACTAGAAGAGTCTTGAACTACAAGGAGAATCTTCGGGACCTTTCCAAAAAAAGATACTTTGTGATCTACAAGAAAGTTATCGTCTATAATCAAGATGAATAAGCTATCGTTACAATCAACATGTTTTGAAAATATCAAACCAACACCAACTATAGCAAGGACAGCAAAACCAGAAAAACAAAGGAATACTTGAACAAGTGGCTGTCCTCATTAGAAGCTCAATGGATGCATTTCGATGAACGCCATACATTGCTGTTGCAAGAAATTGAAGACAGGAACATAAACTATTTTGTGGAAGATGTCTACTGTAAGACAAAGACCATGTACGAAACAAAAATTTAAAATTTTTAAGACCTTGTAACTTGGCATAATTTTGTTTGTCTTATTTATATTTTCGCATAAATTATTTACGCATAATAGCTTACGCATAATTTCTCTAATCATAATAATGATTAAGCATAACATTCTAAAGCATACATTTTTTAAGCATAACATTCTAAAGCATAACTTTACTAAGCATAACATTCTAAAGCATACATTTTTTAAGCATAACATTCTAAAGCATAACTTTACTAAGCATAACATTCTAAAGCATAACTTTATTAAGCATAACAATAATAATAAGGCGTAATCGACGGAGCCCCGCTTCGCGCCCCCCCCCCCCCCCCCTATTTCTGTCTGCAGGGTTTAAAGGAACCTAACACGAAGGATCCCCTTCGAACCTAACCTGTCCGAGTCGGGGTGCCCCAATTCCCAAACTCGCTGCGATCGCTCTTGCATCCTAAGTTCTCATTGCCTTTTTAATAAATCGAGATGTGTTAGACCTTGGGGCACCCCGACTCTTGGAAAAAGTGATTCAGAATCCTAATTTTAGTAGTTTATTCGCAGTATTGAAATAGTTATACCTAAGAATATTACGCAAAAAGAAGGGATCCCATAATTAACACCTAACATGTTAGGCACTATACACATTTTTATACAATATTGCTCGAATGAAATTTGTAGGCACTATACATTGTTGGTAGAACAAATTATTTTTTTATTTTTCTAAGTAGACGGTGGTGTCACTGCAAGTTCACCACCACAATTTGCACCCAAACTCTGGAGTAAAAAAGGAAAATAAATACCTAGAACACAAAATCATGCAGAAGCATGGCACAATAGATTTGCACACTTTGTGGGAAAACACCATCCTGGATTTTATTTTTTGGCAAAAAAGATTGTTCAAGAAATAAAACACCAAACCATTGAAATAAATAAACTTGATGTCGGAACATCACAAACACAATAGGATTGAAAACATTATTAGTAAAAAAGATGAATATACTTTGAAACTTGCATATTTACAAGCGATTGCTAAAAATATACACCTAAAATAAAAATACATAGTTAAGTTACATAATGTTATGTATAATAAATCATTAACGTAGAAATCCAAAATAAATACGTAAAAATAACTCAAAATGTTTCCGTTATTTCTATTAATTGTATGCCTAATTATTATTATGCTAATAATCATTAGGCCTAGTAACGTTATGCAAATTAAATTTATGCCAAAACAAATTAGCCTTCAAGATAATTATGCCAACATAAACTGTATGCCAAAAAAAAATACGGCAAAGTATTATTATGGCAAAACAAATTATGCCAAAATCGTTATGCCAAAGTATATTAGGAAAAAGAATATTATGCGAAAAGAAGGGATCCCGTATTGCAATACTATAATGTGTGAGATTTTTATTTCAATATGATATACGAACCAGATCGTCTCCAGTGCAACAAAAATAATGTAAAACTTTGATTAGGAGGCCTGGTGACCTGACATACAGGTTTTGTAAGAAATTTAGTATAGGCAGCAGTCTTGCACAAATTAATAATTATGAAATTGTGTCTGTAGACTATTAATAACTATCTAACTACTAATAAAATATGACGGACGTGTAAAAATACCAATAAAATCATTTATCATTTAATAATTATTGATTTTTATTTGTTCATTGTATCTTGCGGTCGAAACATGCAATACTAGCTTTGCCCGTGGATTCGCCCGCATGGCTTTAGAAAATTATCCCACGATAACGTATACGATACGAAAGTATTCTATAACCCAAGTCATGGTCTATCTGCGTGCCACATCTAAGTCTGTTCAGCCGTTAAGGGTTGAAAAGGTAACAGACGCACAGACAGCGAACAGTTACTTTCGCATTTATTATATAAGTATGGATGACGTATACGTGTTGCGTACGTTAATACAAGGCGGGGCAAGTAATCGCCCGATGTTGTTTCATTGTAAATTTTTTTCTGTTTGTGAATTATGTTTATTTAATGAATTAGAATGATTTCCATCAGACAAGTGGCCGCCGTAAAATTGATGACCATCCCATCGTTTTCAATTTCCATCTCTTGTGTCAGAACTTCCGGCGATAGGATCTCGCATACTCCGTCGGATATTCTCTTTATGGACTTCAAGAGTCTGAGGCTTGATTACATAAACCAGGGACTTCAAATATCCCCGCAAAAAAGTCTGGAGCCGTCAAATCGAGTGATCTAGCCGGCTAGTGCAAATCACCAAAGCGAGAGATTAGAAGACGCCACACGACGACGACGCAATTATTCCGCGTTCTTGAGGAATATAGCGTTCCATGGCTTATTGACGTGTATTCTGCATCTGTTTACTTCACAAATGTCAAAACAGAATTGACATCTGCCGCCATTTGCAAAAGTTATAGCGCATTCCATTGGTGATTACTTTATTGTAATGAGAATCGATATTCAATCAAAACTGTAGCTATCAAATATTCTTATACATAACTAGCTGACCCGGCAAACGTTGTTTTGCCATATAAATTATTTCTAGCTGCCCGGCGCTACTTCGTTCGCGTGGTGTGCTACCCCCTACCCTACTCCTACACTACTCCTACCCTACTTCTACCCTACTCCTACACTACTCCTACCCTACTTCTACCCTACTCCTACCCTACTCCTACGCTACTCCTACCCTACTCCTACACTACTCCTACCCTACTCCTACCCTACTCCTACCCTACTCCTACCCTACTCCTACCCTACTCCTACCCTACTCCTACCCTACTCCTACCCTACTCCTACCCTACTCCTACCCTACTCCTACCCTACTCCTACCCTACTCCTACCCTACTCCTACCCTACTCCTACCCTACTCCTACCCTACTCCTACCCTACTCCTACCCTACTCCTACCCTACTCCTACCCTACTCCTACCCTACTCCTACCCTACTCCTAACCTACTCCTACCCTACTCCTACCCTACTCCTATTTTTCCTGAATTTTCTTTGCTATGAACCTCACGGAGCCCGAGACCTTTCCAACGAATGCAAAACCGTGGAAATTGGTTCGTGCGTTCTGGAGTTATAGCGTCAGGAAGGAAAACCCGACTTATTTTTATATAGTAGATAAAAGACGTCGTACTTCGAGCTTAAGATAATGCCACGGTTATTGAAACTTTGACGGAAATATTGAATGTAAACGGAGCGTTCTGCGCGGGCTGTCCACAGCGCGCGCGCGGGTGAGCGCACTGAGCGCCGAGACGAGCGGAGCTGCGATGCGCGGTGACATATCTAACATGAATCATACGAACACGCCGCGCTCAATCTAACCGAAGCAGTTATTTTTACGACATCGCACAAGTTCACAACCCTTCCTCCGGAGATCGACCCCTGCGGCCCCCCCGCCCTGCGCCGCCCTCCACTAAAACCGTTCATAAATTATGTAATTATGTCGATAATGGAGAGAATAAAATGGCCTCAGAGACGTAAAGTAATGACTCTTAACGACGGCCATGAATAAAATATGGGATGCCTCGCGTGGCCTTTTGGATAATCCAACAAAAACACTCCAATTTGGACGAAATCACATCCGAGCCCGGTTCTTACAAGAATGTTTTTTCGATTTCTATCATTTGTGTAACGCGCTGCTAATATGATTTTCTGCATAAATCGGTTCCCAAAGAACATGTAATTCCCGCCGATATTACTTGAACTTCCGCTGATTCTGCAATACGGTTGGTGAAATATGAAAATCGTAGCGTCTTCTACAGGGATTCGCACTCAAATATCAATCAGTTTTATATGTTTTCTATAACATTGCCTTTGTCTACGACGACGCTTGTTTTCTACTTTTGTAGCGCTCGGCGTAGCGAACACGTGCTACGTACGGATACGTTGTGCGTGCATACCTCGTAGCTCAAGTTAAAACTACGAACAAGCCACATATCATTACGCAGGCTTAACAAATAACTCGGAAGTTATTATATGTTATGTAAATAATAATTATTGGTGATTAACACGTTGACTGCCGGGCAACAGACACAATAGAAAATCTATTGTTGGTGAAAACGATGGCAGTCAATGTCATAAGATACAGACGAGCGAAGTGATCGTCTGTGATTTCCAGTTGCAGAGAATATTTTTTTTAATTTGTTGTTTGTTGGTAACTTCGTCAACCGAAATTGTTGTCATTTGTTGCACAGTAGAGCGGCGCGGGCGGCGGTCAGTACCCCGACACACTCGGCCACGTGATCGACGTCAGCCGCCAAATGGTGACAAACAACTGAAATAAAGCTCTCGCCGCAGAAATATTCAAATTAATAATTAATAAAAAAAAAACATGGTTTAAAGTGACAACAGCTGTACGTGACGACACGCGTGGTTATTTGAGGCTTTGATTCGCTACAAACTGTGGCGGTAGCAACAGGGATGTGTCGTGTATGTTATTGTGCCACACGTAGTTCCAAGTACGGGATGTGTTCAGTTATGTATGTAGAGGCAGAGTTCGGCAAACAGTCGCGTTATCTCGTCGAGCACGCGGCGCGGGGTAGTGCGTCGCGGGCGCCACTAAGCGATGACTAAACTTTTCAATTGGTAGGTACTTCGTTGGATAATAATATACTTATGTTACATTTAATTTACTGGGCCTAGTAACTAGTCTATTCCTGGGCGAATCCTAAATTCAATATTGATGCAAAGGTTTGTAGGTATTATTTAAGTTAAAATCCTCAAAAACCTAAATAAAGGAGAAAGTATGGAGGTATCAAGATGAAGAAGAGCTCTCATTAACAAAATGCTGAATGTATTCAGTAGACGTCATGTCGACTGTGGTCACATTGAATGCTGAATGTATTCAGTAGACATCATGTCGACTGTGGTCACATTGAATGCTGAATGTATTCAGTAGACGTCATGTCGACTGTGGTCACATTGAATGCTGAATGTATTCAGTAGACGTCATGTCGACTGTGGTCACATTGAATGCTGAATGTATTCAGTAGACGTCATGTCGACTGTGGTCACATTGAATGCTGAATGTATTCAGTAGACGTCATGTCGACTGTGGTCACATTGAATGCTGAATGTATTCAGTAGACGTCATGTCGACTGGTCACATTTTTTATTTTATTTTAAAACCAATACACTATCATCACAGGCTTACCTAATACAATAGTGTAGTTATAATAGCTTACAATTAGACTTAAAATTATTATCATTAACCTAGAGTAATTTTACAAAATGCGGCCCGTGTAAATTCACTCAGAGTACAGTTGAAGCAGTCAATCTGTTGTGACACCGTATTGAGGGTACGCAGCGCGCATTAAATCAAATCAAATCAAAATAATTTATTTGTGAATGCTGAATGTATTCAGTAGACGTCATGTCGACTGTGGTCACATTGAATGCTGAATGTATTCAGTAGACGTCATGTTGACTGTGGTCACATTGAATGCTGAATGTATTCAGTAGACGTCATGTCGACTGTGGTCACATTGAATGCTGAATGTATTCAGTAGACGTCATGTCAACTGTGGTCACATTGAATGCTGAATGTATTCAGTAGACGTCATGTCGACTGTGGTCACATTGAATGCTGAATGTATTCAGTAGACGTCATGTCGACTGTGGTCACATTGAATGCTGAATGTATTCAGTAGACGTCATGTCGACTGTGGTCACATTGAATGCTGAATGTATTCAGTAGACGTCATGTCGACTGTGGTCACATTGAATGCTGAATGTATTCAGTAGACGTCATGTCAACTGTGGTCACATTGAATGCTGAATGTATTCAGTAGACGTCATGTCGACTGTGGTCACATTGAATGCTGAATGTATTCAGTAGACGTCATGTCGACTGTGGTCACATTGAATGACTGCGAGTTTACATAGTGCACACGTTGTAAATATACTCTGTAGTTACTAGAATATCAGTTAATTTACTCCAAGTTGTGTAGGGACGTATTAGTTAGTAATACACATGACTGTGCACCGAGTTCATGCTGCACAACGAGCAGGCCGACACCGGTTTGTGATTCCGTTTCATACAACGAAAGATTTATTACGAGTCTACCTCGAAACACATGCTGTGGCCCAGATGACGTCACGTTCATAATATTATCATAGAACAATGAATCGCTTTGTGTAAAGTGTGTTCTATAAGGGAAGTGAACAATGCACGCCGCACGCGAGTCCCAGTCCCTATCAGGATCGTGATCGTGAGAACTCTCGCCGGTGGTGGTAGCTTTGTAGTTTCTTTGAAATGTAAGTATGAAAACGCTCTGTCTAACAGCATTGACAATCTAAGGTCCTCGGTTCTTGTATAACAACCACTGAGCTCGGCGCACGCGGTGGCATGTGGTTGTATTGCGAAGAATACACTCGAGCATTCCTTTGCACACAAAACGCCAAACCTAAATTGAATCATTGCTCTGTAGATATCATAACGTGCCTACTGAGCTTACAATCATGGCTGACGAGCGATGAGCGTAAGCAGCCAGAAATAAGCTAAATCAGCCGCAGCGAGTCGAGGACGCGCAAAAATTGATTAAAATCTGGGGAGAGATTAATCGTCATCAATCTTTTCTTGTCGGCGGCGTGGAGTGAATTGTGCCCAGCCCCCCCCCCCAGGCCGCGCCTCGACCCTCTGCGCCGCCGTCAGCCCCGAACCGCCGATATTGAAGTTTCAATGAACGGATGCTTACTAGAGCATCAGTCGTCAGACTGCCGGAACTTTATTGTGATGCTAAACTGAACATCGTAATATTCGGAGGTACGGTCACCAAAGCAGATAAGTAACCAGGGTCGTCGGATATAGTTGAAGTTTAGTAAGAAACCGATGGATGGTATTCTAAATAAATTTAATTTGATAATTGAACTGTTTGTTTTCTATTAAATAAATTAAATTTTATTTGAAAACATCCATCGGTTTCTTACTGAACTTCAACTCTATCCGATGACCCTGGTTACTTGTCTCCTTTGGTGACTGTACGCGCCGAGTGCTTGCATCGGCATCGCCTGTGTGTAATACGTAGTAGGTAGTACTTAGCTACCTGCGTCCACACCGGCGAGGGGAAACTGTAGCGATGCTGCTGTTTGTATTACAGCTCCCAACTGGAACTGCAGTACGAACATAGCTTGATTCGAAGCGAAAAGGTTAATAAGTTTTATAGCCACAGTTTAATACCAGCAGCTATCGAGAGGTTTCCGCTCGGGAACACTCCCGATGTGCTATAAAAGTATACACGTTCATCTAAAAGTTGTTATTAAAAAGTTTTACTTATATTTCCTCCTTTTACTGCCAAAACTGTAAGCACCTACATCAAAGTGGAAGCGTGATCG
The DNA here is from genome assembly GCA_949629185.1 of Apamea crenata. Lineage (NCBI taxonomy): Eukaryota > Metazoa > Arthropoda > Insecta > Lepidoptera > Noctuidae > Apamea > Apamea crenata. The sequence continues at coordinate 407,311 of OX451356.1, forward strand.
TATTCAGTGCTTACGAAACACCCGACGTTCGTACAACCTGAGCCTTTCATGAAACACATACGTTTCTTTACAGCGATCCCGCGCCTCGCAGACGTAAGCATCGCTATTTATACGTATATGAACGGTATTACGCACATATCTTTATTAAATTCCGTATGGAAATTGTCGTACGGACACAATAATACGAACGTGTAAACACGAGCAACATACAACGACAACGAGTGGATACATCACGCGGAACGGACTCGTGATGCTACTCAGTGGAGCAGAAAAGAGGCAAAGGGAGACGACAAATGATATGGAACGATGTCATCCAGGCAGGCCGCGGGCCGCATCGTGTTCTAACGGCCCGGGCTGCAACGGGCCGGGCCGGGCCGGACGGCGCCGCCGGTCGGACTGCGACCAGTCACTTTTGATTTGATGCTGCTTGAAAACGGAATATTATGAGATTGTTAACCTCACAACATTCAACTTTCAGCTCTATTCAATCTATTCATTTCGTCGTAGCCATGGTAGCAGCAAAATATTTTCATCAGCTGTTTTTTTACAGGTTTACAGGGTTACGTACCACAAAAGGAAAAACGGAACCCTTGTAAAATCACTTCGTTGTCCGTCTGTTTTTCCGTCTGACCTTTTTCTCAGGATTGTGTGGAATTATAAAGTTGATATTAATATCAAATACTCAGGGCTGCAATCCCTTGAAGAACTGAAAAAATCAAACTTCTGAGTCAACGCAATCAAAAGATACGGGGGTTTATGTTCCGTTTATGCCACATATTTTGACACTCGTAAGAGAATCAAAACCTATAGGGTACTTCCCGTTGACCTAAAATCATGAAATTTGGTAAGAGGCGATGTCATGCAGCACAAGCAAAGGAAAACATCCGAAAACAGTAAACTTGTAGTTACATTACAGAAAAAAAACCCGTGATAAACTATTTACATACCTACAAAGTACGGAACCCTCGGTGCGCGAGTCCGACTCGCACTTGACCGGTTTTTTGATATGTTCGAATTACCCCTTTTATCTAACTGGGTCGCTTTTTATCAAGCGCATCAACGCACGCCCGACCGCTGTGCTCATACGAATGTAAGTATAACATGAATATTTCACAAACTGTAAAACAATAAATTTCCCGTTTAGATATTGTGTATTGAGTGTGTAATTTTGTTCAGCGATTATCTACTATCGCACTACCCATTCACCGCATGATTAAACAAAATGACTGGTGCAATACAACATAATGCGTAGGTACGAGCCCGGCCAGGGCATCTACGAGTATAATATAGTCGTACAGCAGCGGCGGCGCTGCCACACACAATGCGAGGCGCCACGGAGTGCTCTCAATCTGTAGCAGTCTTCACAAAAGTGTAAGCGGACTTGTAGATGACAGACTTCGTCGCTAACGTGCTTAGTTTAACGTTTCTAAGTGACATTAACAATGTTATCTGTGCAGGCGGCAAGCGGCGGGTCGGCACAGCACTGGGCCGGTACGCGCGCGGTGCGGCACAGAGCTGGGCCGGTAAGCGCGCGGCGGCTTAGGTGAATTTATAAATCGCGTGAGCTTCTCCGCTTGTTTGCTACGATTTGTTTGGTCCCTGCCCCGCGCGTGCCCCGCATGACTCCCGGGAAGTTCCAGGCGGCAGGTAGTGGAACAATCGACACAGAAGTATCATTTCATGAATGCGATTAATAGCGGCTCACATATGGGCGCCGAAATAAAAGATGATGTAGAAGAAAAGAGACAACGTCTCGTCGTCGTCTCGTCTTTTCTTCAACGTGTTTTTTTTGACATCCCATAACTCTAGGAGGTCATTGTATTCATCATTATGAACAACTTTTACTATGGGACCAAACCCCACGCGCCCCACTTCAATGACATTACAAGTCACTGTGTAAATCATCAGAGTAGAAAATAATGGAACGAATTTTGTAACAGTGTATGAGGTTCTTCCCTAGTAAATATCATCGAGAGTTAATAGTATGTACTCGTAGGTACGTTAAGGAAAATCCGTCGTCATTTATCATCCATGATTACCTGACATTATTTAGAATAGCCGAGTTTAAGAGCCAGGCGCCGGGGAAAGGCAACGATATACAAAGATTCCTTATATTTATGCGCAAATTCTACCACTCCGGTATTTCCCGCGAGAAATCAGCTCACTCATGGAGAAAACGATACGAGTGCTACTATACATAATTCAAGCAGAATTAGTAAGGAAACCGTCTATTTCAATTAAAAGCTGAATAAGGTGTCGACAACTTCCTAAAATCGCGCATTAGCAAGTTGGTGGCAACATTTACAATTCAATTAGAGTGCCATAAGGTCGCGTGCATCATGTATGAGCGGAGGCCCCGCGGAGAGGAGGCGCGATCTCCACGGGCTCGTACGAGTCCATTACGAGTATTAGCAACGTCCGTAATCCTCCGGTAATCCGGCTGGAGGCTCCCGCGCCTTGACATCTACCCGGCGGGCGGCTCCTCCGCGCTCGCGCCACTCCACGCGACACAACTAGGGCATGCAAACCGGATAACCGACTGATTTGAAACTTGGGTTTTTTAGCATAACAAAACCGGATTTTTCGGTTTGTTCGGTTATGTTTCTCCTATGTTATTGATTTCATAATACTTTAATTTTCCCAAACAAAATATTAAATTTATCACTGACAAACGTGGATAGGACGGCGAGGCGGCGTTAGTTCCTATTTCGACCACTTTAATTTAGATCCTTGTCGCACACACTATGCCACGCTGTCGCCATTTTGTTTTTCCGTTTTATAAAATCCGTAGTACTCTAAATGATGACATGATGCACTTGTATTCTTACGGTCATTCTAGCAAAGTAAAAAATAGTTTAGATGTGTAACTTTAATTTTGATTTTTTAATCTATCAATAAGAATTACTGTAGGCCAGTCTTATCTAACACTAAAAAACGCTAAAATCGCAAACTAACGGCTAGTACTGATTTTTTAATATATTGTTAGGATCACTACCAGCAGCGTATATCCAAGTTTCCAGCTTCGAAAGACCTGTGTTAACTTTGCAGCACTCGAAAAACCGCGAAATTTTCACACGTCTTTTGATTTTCTCACGTTATTTGGCGCCAATGGAGATTGACCATTTTTGTATGGACGTTGGACCAAGTGCTGCCCAGCATTGAATCATAGTGCATAATGTTCCTTAGACTAATATTAGTCTGTAACCCAAAGCGCTTCAGAATCTATCCGAGGAATAATGAGAAAAAAAATATATTGTATAGGTTTTAGATTGACGAAAAATCATAACCAACAGCTTATTTTTTAAATAAAAGACGGTATATTATAAAAAAATGGATTGTAAACAACACATAAAACGTTACATAGGTTTACAACATAGTAAATGATCCTCTATATTAGGCCCCATGTAAACATTAAAATACCTAATCAATCGTCATCCTCATCGTCGTCTATAATTACTGAATTTAAAAATAAAGCAGGGCGTCTCACAGCGTCTTGGTGCCTAGCCCATCCCAATAACCAAACTAGGCAAACAACGTGGGCACAACTGCCGATCGTTCTTCGCCCAGTAAAACATGAGCAGTAGAGAGAGATTACAGTATTCATGACGAAAAATCCTATAATCCCGTTTCAGTCGTCCATTTACCACCTCAACAGGCCACCGGCAAATGGCGCACAACCGCGATTTATTGGCGTCAAGTGTGGTAAGTTGTGAGCCTCTTCTGGTCTGCCATCGTGGCATGATGCCGACATATCCGTGGCTTTTTATAGACGCGATAGAGTCGCGAAAACCTCGGTCTAATATAAAAATATCACCCGGGTGTAACAGCCAATGAATGACTCTACCCGGTCCATCTAGAAGGTTGTTTAAAAAGGTTGCATTCTGTACGTGTCTTTTTGAAACGAGAAATTGGAACTCTTTTGTATGAACATATAGGTACCATCACTTATAACAACAGCTTCCTGATTTTTTGCAAACAATGCGTTAGGAACTGCTAGATTTCTTTCAACGATCTGCTCTCTAGAAATATGATCGAATCCCAAGCGGTGAGGGACAAAATCACTATCCAGACACTCCCTAGCCATTTTCATTCTTCGTTCTAGATTTGGACGAGACATGTTGAAAAACGTGGCCAGTCGTTCATTGGATTCTCCAGTTCTCAGTTTGGCAAATATTATACCTGATGCGGTGGATTATGACACCTTTCTGCTAAAAGTGGAGTTTGATTAAATAATCTTTCGAATTCATCTCGTGTGCGGCCTGTCCAATAATGCAATTCTTCACCATTGAGAACGAGTCGAATTATCGATTTTGAGAACCTTAATGCAACGCATTAAGGATAATTCGACTTCTGGGTTCTTTTACTAATTCTAACATTTCAAAAACTTGTTGGGGACTAAAATCAAAACAACGATTTGGTGCCGTAAAAGAACATCCCAGGTGTTTTCTTCTAAATGCTCCTGACACACACGTGCGTATGGTGGAATATAATAATTATTATTAATAAGTAACTGCACTTTCAAACTTTTTGGTACTCGCCGACGAGTATTATTTGTGCAATTGTCCACCATGCAAGCATTTGACGTATTCGGGGCTCGGCAGTAATTTCCGGGAAAGGGAAATGTTACGTTTTGTCCTAGAATGTCGTTCTCCATGGGCTGATCTTCCACGGCAGGTGGATTACCCGCCGCAGGTGGATTTCCCACAGCAGGCGCATCTTCCGCAGCAGGCGCATCTTCCGCAGTAGGCATTGCAGGCAGCGACCCACGGCGAGCTCTTGTCCAATAGTTTTGGCAGAGGTATTCCTCATTATTGAACGTTATCTGGAACCAATAAAAAAACTGATAAACAAGGCAAGGCACCCAAGGCATAAGTTATTACTATAATATAAGATATTACTTACCTCACGTGGCAGAGCTTGAATGATATTTTGAACTGTATGATGATGGTCGTTTTGAAGATCTCGAGTTAACGTATATTTTCTGATTCGTTCCACAGAACGATCACAAAACAAACAGACTCTGTTTTGTGGTTGATACATCGAGTAGTCCAAATAAATAGCCGGGTCAACAGGTGATGCAGATGTGATAGTCCAAATGTAATGCCGGTTTGTAAAAAAATAAAGAGATAGATAAGCGCACAGTGCAGTATAGATCGACCAACTTATCTTGGAATTGAAAATCAAGACAGCGATTTACGAAGCTATCATTTTCGTATAGAGTGTATTATCTATTAAGTACCTAAAGATAATGAGAGTAAGCTCTCATTATCTTTAGGTACTTAATAAACTTGCTTCGAGCGAGACTAGCGAGGTCGGGTCTGGACTCGGGAGGTAGAATAAGTAAGATAACAATATTATTTAACCTAAATGTTTAAAAAAATATCAAAAATAAACACCAAAAAGCCATAAGATAAGTTTTTAGATAGTACAAAACCACGTGGATGATTTTTTTTTTTTTATTGTTTTTAATATCTCATCATGTAAGGAACTAAAAAAAAGTATTCCGATGCCTGGGCAGCATTTGGTCCAAAATGGTCAATCTCCTTTGTAGATTATTTCAGTCCAAACAAATGCTCATTATTATAAAAATAAGTAAGATAACGTAAAAAATACATAGGTATTTTAATAAAACCAAAATCAATCTAAAATATGTATTCTCAAAAATAATAATATACTTACATAATGTATAATCTTATCAAAATTTGTATTTTTACACATATTTCTCATTTCTTTAATGAAAATTGAAAAAATAAACGAAAAAACCGATTTAACCGGTTTCGCCGGTTTTGTAAACAAATAATCCGAAAAAAACGGTTTTTTTAAACCGCCGGTTTTTGCATGCCCTAGACGCAACACGAGGGACCACCTCGCCAAAAAGATGCACGCCGCGGGGAGATATCACTATAGGGATTATCGGGCAGTTACAAAAATAAGAGCGTGGAGTGGGCCGCGCGCCAACCGAACCAATCAATATGGCGCCGCGCCGAGCAGTACCCTGCCCGCCACGCGCATGCCGCGCACCGTGCGCCCGCCACGCGTTCGCCACGCGCTCGCCACTCGTGCCGCGTCACCTTCAAATTGGTCCACTAAGGGCCAGTTTTTTGATCCATAGTTAAACTCAACCAGTTGTTAAAAATAGTAACTAATGGTTAAATTTTGCAAAATTTGTTGTTTGATCAATTTTTACTTTATCTAATGATATAATATCATTTATTTATTTATTTATATATTCTTTATTATACACCACAAAAATACATAGCATAACCAATACATGAAACACTACAAAATATACAATGGGCGGCCTTATCGCATTACTGCGATCTCTTCCAGGCAACCTTAGAATGGACAATGTTTTCCTGGGCATAAAATGGGACTGTCATCGTTGGTGCAAATATTATGACTGTATACAAGACACTAAAATAGATAAACAAATATATACACTTCCAAAAATAAAAGAAGTCTGTTGATGATTGCAGTTAGAACAACAAGATCACGACGACAAGTAGTGTAAACATTTCAAATCAATCATGGCTGATCATATCAAATAATTAACTATCAGTTTAAAAAAATAAACATTAGTGACCATTAGATAAACTAACAATTGATCAAAAAACACATTTTGCAAAAATTTTGCCATTAGTTACTATTTTTAAAATTGGTTGGTAACTACGGATCAAAAAACCAGCCCTGACTGCATTATTTGCCACGAACAACTCTACCCGTAAATTCATAAAGCTCTTTATATATTTGACGGCACGGTTGGCGCAGTGGTTAAGCGATTGACTGCTGCGCTGCGTGTCGCGGGTTCGATTCCCGCACGGAACAAATATTTGTATGACCTACATGTATTTGTTCCGAGTCTGGGTGTTTTTCTATCTATAATATGTATGTATTTACAAAAAAAAAATGTATATAAGTAGTTTATCAGCCATCTTGTTACCATAACACAAGCATTAGGTTGCTTAGCTTGGGACAAATGGTGCTGTGTGAAATGTCCAGGGATATTATTATTATTATTATGTCGTTTATTTATTTAAAGGTCTTATTTTATTACATTTTTAAATATTAGTATAAAAAAAAAATAACATTTAAAAATATAAAAAAATAGTGATCCACCGGTGGCGGGAGCAGGGTCCAAGCTACCGGTGGTTAGGGCTCCAGAGACAGAAACCTCCTCACAATGCGAGCCGTATCGAGGAGTACTGCCTTCTGAATCAGGCCCTTGATCCAACCGCCTAACGAGAGCCTCGATAGATGTTGATCGAGGCTTTCGGCCATCAGGCCATTGGCCGATACGACAATCGGCACAATGATAGTCGAGCTCACATTCCACATGTCAACAACCTCGTGTGCTAAGTCAAGATATTTGATTTGTTTATCTTTCTCAGCTTTCACGAGGTTCCCGTCATGTGGAATGGTAACATCGACAATCATTGCGCGGCGCACTAATCGATCTATCACCACTATATCAGGTTTGTTGGCGACAACAGTCCTGTCAGTGATGATAGACCGATCCCAGTACAACGTGACATGGTCATTTTCGAGAACTGGGTCGGGCACATACTTGTAATATGGTACCTCAGAGTCGACAAGTTTATATTTCAAAGCAAGTTGCTGGTGAATAATCCTGCGACTTGGTTATGCCTGTGCAAGTACTCGCTGTTAGCCAGACGAGAACAACCAGAGATAATATGTCTGATGGACTCACCCGGACGGTGGCATGCCCGACACACGTCAACCGTCCCGTCCTTCATAATATATCTCCGGTAGTTATTCGTCAAGATAACTTCGTCCATAATTGCACAGACAAAACCTTCAGTTTCCCCGAAGAGGTCACCAAAACGTAGCCAGGATACGGACGCTAAGAAATCTACATCGGGCTCATGAAGAGCCCGATAGAAGCGCCCGTGAAGCTCCTTGCTTTGCCATACCTTCTTGCGGTCATCGGTAGTAAGTACTACAGGTTTGCGCCAGTTCTCTTTCGCCATGGAGAGCGGGGTGAGTCCCTTGTCCACTGCGACCACATCACGGTGCATACCCACTTCGGTTTTTAGAAAATATTCCCTGAGACTGCACACCTCGCGGTTGTGGAGGGTCTTCGCATTTAAAAAGCCTCGACCCCCACATTTTCGCGGGATATACAGTCTCATCACCGATGATCGTGGGTGATGCATCCGGTTTGCGGTCAGCAGTGTACGGACCCTTCTATCCAGGGCATCGAGTTCAGTCTGAGTCCATTTGAGTATGCCGAAAGAGTACATCAAAACCGGCATGACCCAACCATTGAAGGCGCGCACCTTATTTCCGCCCGAAAGAAGACTAATTAATACCTTCTTCAGGCGACAAAAGAAGCGCTCCTTCAATGATTGCTTCCTGTCAGCATCGTTGATGCCTAACGCTTCCGACATACCCAAATACTTATAGCTTTCGGATGAGGAAAGGGATCTAAGGTGTATGGAATCCGAAAGTGGAATTCCCTCGGATTCCATAATCTCCCCCCCCTTTACATGCATGACTGCACATTTCTCCACACCAAATTCCATCCTGATGGCACTACTGAAAGTTTCAGTTACCTTCAGTAGCTCCATCAGATGCAATTTGTTGGAGGCAAAGAGTTTCAAATCATCCATGTAGAGGAGGTGAGATATGACCTGACCACCTCTCCTCAACCGGTAGCCTAGACCTGAGTCCTCCAGCAGTGTGCTTAGAGGATTCAGGGCTAAGCAGAACCAAAGTGGACTCAAACTGTCGCCCTGAAATATTCCCCGCTTAATCCATACAGGCTCATCATTCCCCTGGATCTGTCGACACCCTGGATAGCGAAGGACCGTCTTCCATTGCCCCATACACGACTCAAGGAAGGTGCGTAGAGTTGCATCTATCTTGTACAACTCCAGCACCCTCATGAGCCATGTATGTGGTACCGAGTCGTAGGCCTTCTTATAATCTATCCAACATGTCGACATATCCTTGCGGGATCGGCGAACCTGTTGGCTAATGGCCATGTCTATGAGGAGAAGCTCCTTAGTACCGCGGGACCCATTCCTACATCCATTTTGAGAGGCAGACATAATCGAGTTACTGTCAATGTGCAAGTTAATTTTCGCTCTCAAAATGGATGTAAGAAGTTTGTAAACCGTCGACAAACACGTGATCGGTCTATAATTCTTGGGTTCCGCGGGACTACCTGACTTATGGAGCAGGTGGGTAACGCCAGTTGTTAGAAACTGTGGTAGCGACCCAGACTCTAAGGATGACTGGAACTGAGATGCCAGGCAAGTGTGTGAACTAATTAGCCATTTTAACCAAAAGTTATGCAGTCCGTCCGGTCCCGGTGATTTCCAATTCGGTAACGGACGGACTGCTCTGGCTACGTCTAATGGCGTAATTACGATTTTTTCCATTTCTGGTATAGTTCCACACACTCGCTCGACATTCCGCATCCAGCCACCCTCAGCGTGACAGACGGGCACCGACCAGATGCTGCGCCAGAATGCACTCGTGGTGGCATCATCCGGGCGGCACACGTCCTTCACGTTTTGTTCAGGTCGCTCCCAAGCTCTATATACCCACCTCTCATCGCTCTGGAACATGCGATTCTGCGTGTACCGATCAACCCGCCGCTTATACCGCCGAATACGACTCGCCCATGCACAAACTTTCTGCTTCAGGAAGTCGATGCGCTCTGTGACATTGGACATGTATTCCCGAGGGCTGATTCCAGTCCCCGAAAATGCCTGTCTCACAAAGCGCATCACTCGTGGTCGTGTATTGCCCTCCCTGAAGCAGTATAGTTTGCCGATGAGTACCCTGGCCCCATCGATACGACGCTCGATCCTGCATTGCCAGGCTGGTACGGCTGGTTTTGGTCGAGTAGCTGCGTCACAATTGGGAAACTTGACGTTAGCTAAACGACATGCCGCCACAGCCGCGCAATACAGGATTGAGTGTGTATCAACGAGATCCTCGCTGCTCTCGAAGAAATTCTTGAGCTGCGAGTCCAAGGCACACACCAGCGCCCTATTTTTTTTGTGCATAGGTAGCCGTGGTATTCGGGGTCTAAGTTCGGTTGGAGTAGACCTATACTCGCGAAACGCATCCTCCCGTGCGCTCCTCAGTCGGACGTTGCACTGGCTACTTACTGTGTCAACCCTATCATCATCTTCTTCAGCATGATTGGACCGCGGCAGGATGGCATCAGTAGTTGACGTTTGTGCCGCGGTTTGTGCCAGAGTCGAGACGATTTGGTTGCTCAGTACCTCTGAGCGCAGCCTATCAAGTGCGATGTCGTCCAACCTGTGATTGCGTTGGATGACCCGCACCTGATCCGACAGTCGTTGGGCCGAGACGTTGACGGTTGGTTCTAGTTCCTGGAACAGTGACAGCAACCTATCACGGTACGCAGTGAGGTTAGTTCCCCCCTCTGTAGACCCGTAGTATGCGCGCATGACGTTCTCGTTCATAGACTGAGTCCATCTCATGCGCTGCACACAACCACCGGCAGCGGGGACCCGGCTCGGGGCCGGATGGCCCCTAAGTCCCAAGCTCCTCGGTGGCCGGCCTCTCCCCTGCCGACGTACAGGTGTTGGCGACGTCGGCGGGGAAAAATAGTCGTCGCTCGAGCTCGACGCAACTGCTACGGCCAGTGTCACAGCACTCTCGATGGGGCTGGATTCCGGCAGCGGCGGGGCGGGGCTGAGCGACGACTCCGGAGGTGGTAGGCGTGCGCGGCGAGCTGCTAATCTCGTCAACATCTTCTTCAATCCGTTTTTGTCGTCATTTTTCACGTTTTTATCTATGAGGTGACATCTGTCATGTCACCTCCGGTTCGCCAGTTTTTGATGCTGTAAGTCTATGTTGTTCATTGTATAATTATTTAAAATTAATAATTTTGGTTTTCCTGATATGGTTTCATGTATCGAATATAAAAACTGCTTCTAAAAATTATCTATTATAAAATTGTGAAGAGACAACAAAAGAGACGTTGACGTTGACGTTGGTGTTGCTAGCTATTATTATTATTATTATTATACCTTATTATACCTCTGTGAACTTAGTTCCCGTTTTGATGTTTCGCAAATAATTCTTCCGCCGCGGCTCCAAATATGATACTCCGATATGTACTCTGTACTCTGTATGTACTCTGATATGTTCGATGATCGATACTCCATTCTAGCCGATGGAGGCTCGATTGAGCTTTTTCATTATGCAAAATTAATTAACAAGCTATCATATTCGAGTGAACCGGGCACGAGTTAAACAATAAATCTTGTCGATCGGAGGAAGGAAGCGCTGCTCGGCTAATGACGAATATAGATTAGCTCTCGTTCAATTGATTTGATCTCTGAATAATGTAGAACAAAAGGGTCACCCTACTGATTCGATTTGGTTTGTAATTAAAACACACTCGAGAAGGACTGGGATGGCGGCGCACCTTAGTGAAGGAGGTCGTCTCGTAGTTAATATAAAAAGCGCTCAAGTAGAGGTCAGCATGTGGAGGCTGTTGGAATGTTAGCAGCGTGACGCAGCGATGCCGAGCGTGCGGCGCGGCTTGAGTAATAGATGAGAGATCAAGCGTCCCGCTCGCACCGGCCGCTAACAGGTCACGGTAATATTATCTATACAGTATTGTATAATTAGTATGAGTCTCTTGTTGCTTGATTAATAAATAATAATAATAATAATAATTGTAACTCGGCCGCATCTTGGAAATAAATGCCTACAGCCGCGCGGAACGTAAACATGCGATAGGGCTGTCCGCCTCCAGCATTTTAATTAAATTTGCTTACTTTGTGTTTCTATTTAGTTTTGTGATTGTAAATATACTTTTTTTATATAAATAAATAAAATACTTTGTGAATTGAATAGGAAGTGTTCAATAAAAAAAATGCGTGTTGTTTTTTGATTGGTAGATTTAATAAAAAAACCATGTTTATGTTTGAATAAAAATATTTGTATGTATTTATATTTTATAACAACCGATTTGTTATAAAATATAAATATTTACAAATATTTTATAAATTTGCGACCGAAAATATTTGCACCTCGACTGAGACGTACGAAATGCTTTATTATTAAATTTTAGAGTATAAAAAATCCGCATTCTAATACTCGTCATATTAAATATGTACTTAAACTTATTTTTTGTGAAAAAATCGCGCGGTTATTGTTAAAAAAACAACACGCCGTCCGTTCGTCACTGCGGCACAGTCGCGACTGCCTGCATGTCGAGCGCATACCGAGATCGAGGCGCGTAGGTTAGGTATAGCTCGCGCTTCGTCCGTTTGTATGAAGTTGGAATACTGTATATAAAGATAATATTACCGTGGCTAGGTGCCGCCGGCGGATACCCACCTGCCTAATTGACGCGCACCTCGCGACCTCACGTCCTACACTCACCTCATTTGTACTGAGCTTATTTACTTCAGACTTCATCCAACATTACAGTCACAATCACAACGCGCAATCCTTCATTAATTGAATATACTTTTACCGAATTCAGAAGAGAAAGCATTGTCCTGAACCCAGCCTTATTGCTGCACTGTAGTGATCACACTACAGCCGGAAGCGGAGAAGAAGGGCATGTCCTACCGTGACGTGCTTACCAAGGCGAGAGCGGCGGTGAACCTGCAGGAGCTCGGCGTTGCTGAAGGCATCCGGCTAAGGGTCACTGCGACTGGGGCCCGGATGCTGGAGGTCCCTGGTGCGGCTAGCGTCCCGACTGCTGACGCTCTGGCCGAAAGGCTTAGGGCGTCCCGGAAATGTGGACGAGGCCCGAGTGTCCAGACCCACCAAGTGCGCTGACATGCGCATCCTGGGTCTGGACGACTCTGCGACGGTGCAAGAGGTGATGGCCACCATCGTTAGGACTGCGGGGTGCTCTGCCGAGCAGGTGAGGGCGGGCAACGGGAAACAACAAAAAAAGGAGCTCCGGGCTAGCCTGGAGCGCCTGTGCGACGCAGAGGTACCGCGCAAGGAGCGCACAGAGGAGAGGAGTGATGCGGGGTCGGAGTCCGACGCCGCATCGGGAGGATCGAGCACGGAAGGCTCAGAGAGCCCGTGCCGTGCAAAGGAGATGGCCGCCGCTGCTAACAGAAAGGGACGAAGCAAGCGGCCAAGTGGGCGGCCAGGGGTCGTCCTCTGACTGGGAGCTGGCCAGAAAAATCCCCACCAGCAGGCGGGGAGGAGTCCGGGGGCGAGGCGCACTGAGGGGCCTCACTGCTCGGGAGGCGGCCGAGCGTGCGGAGAAGAACCTCTCCCAGAAGAACCTCCCACGACCAACGCAGAGTGGCAAGTGGTCGGGGAGAGGAGGAAGGCGGCCAAGGCGGCCAGAAAAAAGGCGCAAAGGCGGCGCCGCAAGGAGCGAGCCGTTGCGGCTAGGCTTCGCTCCCCTAAGACCGCGGCTGTAGTCATAACACTACAGCCGGACGCGGTTAAAGGGGGGGTGACCTACTGCGACGTGCTCACGAAGGCAAGAGCGGCGGTGGACCTCCAGGAGCTGGGGATCACCGGGGGCCTCCGGTATAGGGTGACCGCCACTGGTGCCCGCATGCTGGAGATCCCCGGTGCGACGAGTGGCCCCACCGCTGACGCCCTAGCTGAGAAGCTAAGGGCGTCCCTCAACGCGGACGAGGCTCGAGTCTCCAGGCCCGTCAAGTGCGCAGACATGCGCATTATGGGCCTGGATGACTCCATTACGGAGAAGGAGGTGGTAGCCGCCGTCGTCGGGACGGGCGGGTGTCTGGCCGACCAGGTGAAGGCGGGCACCATACGTCCCGACTTCACGGGCATGCGAACCATTACGGTAAGCTGTCCCGTGACGGCGGCGAGACAGATAGTGGAGGGCGGAAGACTCCTGGTGGGCTGGATGTCAGCGCAGGTCAAGCTGCTGGAGCCCAGACCTCTGAGGTGCTATCGATGCCTCGTGGGGCACCACGCGAGCGCCATGTGCACCTCGGAGGACCGCAGCACTCTGTGCTTTCGCTGCGGTAAGCCCGGACATAAGGCCGGCTCGTGCAACGCCACGCCGCACTGCGTCGCATGTGCGGCTGCTGGCAAGCCGGCCGATCACCGGGCGGGGAGCAAGTCCTGCGCCCCACCCACCGAAGCCAGGAGGAAAGGCAGGCCCTCCGCCGCCGTCGCCACCACCACCACCGTCGCCGCCACTGCTGCCGCCGCCGCCACCGCCGCCGCCGCCGCCACCGCCGCCGCCGCCGCCACCGCCGCCGCTGCTGAAGGGCCTCCTCAAGAGGCCCGGGAGGGGGTTGAAATGGAGGAGTAATGGCTCCTTTACGCCTCCTCCAGGCGAACATCAACCACTGCGCCTGCGCTCAGGACTTGTTGCTCCAGAGCATGGCGCAGTGGTCGATTAACATCGCCGTGGTCGCTGAGCCGTACTTTGTCCCGCCCAGGGATGACTGGGTGGAGGACCTTAGCGGCTCAGTGGCCATAATTTCGTCGGCTGCCGCCGGTACCCCGTCCCTCGAATGTGTCACGAAGGGACAGGGGTGCGTAGCAGCACGGTTCGGAGAGATTGTAGTAGTGGGAGTTTACTTCTCTCCGAGCCGAACTCTCGCCGAGCTCCAGAACTCTTTAACAGAGTTGAGTGTCGTCGTCGCCAGGAACCATCCCTTCTCCGTGCTAGTGCTCGGGGACTTCAACGCCAAGAACTTGGCCTGGGGTTCCCGGTGCACGGACGTGCGGGGCAGGATGGTGGAGGACTGGGCTCTGGAAACAGGCCTGGTCGTCCTAAATCGGGGTTCTGTTCCTACTTGTGTGCGGATGCGGGGCGAGTCGGTAGTGGACATCTCGTTCGCCAGCCCCGCTCTGACGCAGCAGGTTATTGACTGGCGCGTCATGGAGGAGGTGGAGACCTACTCCGATCACCGGTATATCCGGTTTGATGTCTCCACCCAGACCTCTAGCGCGCTGGTCCAACAGGCCCCGAGTGGTCCGCGGTGGGCGCTGAAGCAGCTGGACCGGGAGCTTCTCCTGGAAGCCTCGATCGTGCAGGCCTGGGTGTATTCACCGGACAGGCCTGCTGATATCGATGATGAGGCGGAGTGGTTCCGGGAGGCCATGTCCGAGATTTGTGACGTGGCAATGCCCCGAGTCCGGCCAGGACGCGCCCGACATCAGGTGTACTGGTGGTCGCAGGAGATTGCGGCAATACGCAAGGCGTGCGTCGACGCGCGACACCGGTATACCAGGCACCGCAGGCTCCGCATCCGCCCTCCGGATGCGGAAGCCACGGAGGCGGAGCTGTACGAGGGGTACAGAGCGGCGAAGACCGCCCTCCGAGAGGCTGTCCAGCGGGCCAAGGATATGGCCCGCGAGGAGATGCTGGAGACTGAACAGAGATCCATGGATGGTGCGGAATAAACTCCGCACCTGGGCCCCCCCGCTGACACAGAGTCTCCGCCCTCAGCTGGTGGAGGAGGTGGTGAGCGCTCTGTTCCCTTCACGGGGGGAGCATACTCCCCCGCCTATGGCTCCGCCAATAGCGGTGTCCGGAAGCGAAGCGGACCACACGGACGACGACGACGACATCCCTGAAGTGACCGGGGTAGAGCTGGGAGCGGCGGTAGTCAGGCTGAAGGCCAAAAATACCGCCCCAGGACCCGATGGCGTGCCGGGTAAAGCCTGGGTCCTGGCCTTGACGGCTCTCGGGCCTCGACTGGAGGCGCTCTTAAGCGCATGCATGGAGAGAGGCCAGTTTCCACTCCGTTGGAAGACAGGGAAGCTGGTCCTCATTCAGAAGCCAGGGCGCCCTGCGGACTCTCCGTCAGCATACCGGCCCATTGTGCTGCTCGACGAGGTTGGCAAGCTCTTCGAGAGAGTGATTGCGGGCCGCCTCGTCGGGCACCTGGTGGGGACAGGGCCGGATCTTGCGGATAGCCAGTTTGGCTTCCGCAAGGGGCGCTCGACGGTGGACGCCATCATGCGCGTTAGAGCCCTCACGACGGGGGATGCGGTGTCCCGGGGCGGGGCCGTCGTGGCGGTGTCACTCGACATCGCCAACGCGTTTATCACCCTGCCCTGGAGTTGCATTGGGGAGGCACTTCGGTATCACCGGGTGCCGACCTACCTCCGTCGAATAGTCGGGGCGTATCTGACGGATAGAGCCGTCATCTACCCCGGTCGCGACGGGAACTGGATCCGGCGAGAGATGTCGTGCGGTGTCCCACAGGGATCGGTTCTGGGGCCGCTCCTGTGGGACATCGGTTACGACTGGGTGCTGCGGGCAGACCTCCCTGATGGCGTCAGCGTAGTTTGCTACGCTGACGACACGCTGGTCCTGGCGCAGGGGAGGTCGCATCAGGCGGCGGCCGACGCGATGACACGCGGGGTTGCGATAGTCGTGGATAGGATCCGGCAGTTGGGTCTCGAGGTGGCATTGCACAAGTCCGAGGCCATGTCCTTTCATGGGCCCCGGTACGGGCCACCTTCGGGATCTCAACTGATGGTAGGAGGGGTTCACATCGGCGTCGAGACAACGATGAGATACCTGGGTCTCGTCCTCGACAGCCGGTGGAACTTCGTCGAGCATTTCCGACGTTTGGCCCCCAAACTGGAACGGGCCGGGGCCGCCTTAAAGCGGCTCCTGCCCAACCTGAGGGGGCCAAACGCCTACTGCCGGAGACTTTACGCGGGGGTCGTGCGGTCCATGGCCCTATATGGGGCCTCGGTGTGGGCGCGTTCACTGCGGCTTCGAGCCGCACACTATCTGAACGCGCCCCAGAAGGTGGTAGCCGTAAGGCTGATCCGGGGCTACCGCACGATCTCGCGCGAGGCGGCAAGCCTCCTTGCCGGACTGCCGCCATGGGATCTGGAGGCGATAGTGCTCGCGCGCCTGCATGATTGGCGCGCGGAGGCACTACGCCGGGGGGAAACTCTGCACCCGCGGCAAATCGCTGCGGAGCGGACGGACCTCCGGCGCGATCTCATGGCGGAATGGAAGGCGCGACTATCGCAACCCAGCGCAGGGCACGCCGCGATAGCGGCGATAAGACCCCTCTTTGAGGAGTGGCTAGAGAGGCGTCACGGCGTTCTCACGTACCGCCTGACGCAGGTCCTCTCCGGACACGGATGTTTCGGGAGGTTCCTGCACATCATCAGGCGGGAGGAGACGCCCGGGTGTCACCACTGCCCGGATCGCCCAGAGGACACGGTGGAGCACACGGTGGAGGTCTGCCCTGCTTGGGCGGAGACCCGCCGTGTCCTCGTAGAGGCGATCGGCAACGGCGGCGACCTCTCGCGTCCGGCCCTGGTGCAAGCCATGGTCCGGGGCGAGAGAGAATGGGAGGCAGTCACCTCCTTCTGCGAAGCAGTCATGCTAGCGAAGGAGGTGGCGGGGAGGCTGAAGGAGAACACCTCACGCCTCAGCCGCCGCGGGAGACGCTCCGGGCGTCGGGAGCCGCGTGACGACTCCCGGCCACCGTAGGCGCGGGCCTGCGGGCGGTGAGTAATGGGTAGCTCACCGTCCGATCAGGACCAGGCCCGTGCCGGACGGCGCGTTGTGTTCCACGCGCGCCTCAAAGAGATGTCAGCAGAGGACGGGGCCCCACAGGGCCGAAGCCTGCCGGGGCGGCGGGATTTTTCGAAAGGTTAACCGCTGCCCTGGAACAGAAAGGGCTAAGGACGGAACACGGGTGGGTTTTAGTCAGTAAAAGTCTGACACTCCCTTCCGCTCCACCCAGAGCGGGAGGGGTCATTTGATGATTTCCCATCCACAAAAAAAAAAAAAAAAAAAGGGCGGGCAACTCCACGGGGATGCAAGCCGTTACGGTGAGCTGCCCCGTGTCGGCGGCCCAAAAAATAGCTGGGGAGAGCCGAAGGCTCCTGGTCGGCTGGGTTTCCGCGCAGGTGAAACTGCTGGAACCCATACCTCTGAGGTGCTTCCGCTGCCATGTGGGCACACGTGGGAGTGAAATGCACCTCTGAGGTAGACCGCAGCAGTCTCTGCTTCCGCTGTGGTCAGCCCGGTGACAAGGCCGACTCGTGCAACGCCATGCCGCACTGTATAGGCGGCAGCTGGCAAGCCAGCCGATCACCGGGCTGGGAGCAAGGCCTGCGCTCCACCCGCCAAAGCAAGGGGCAGGAGCAAGCCCTCCGCCACCATCGTCACCGCCGCAGCTGCCGCCACCACTGCCGTCACCGCTGCCGCCTCCACCGTGGTCGCCGCCGCATTCACCGTGGCTGGGCCCTCACAGGGAGATCGGGAGGGGGCTGATATTGAGTGCCAATAATGGCCCCATTACGCCCCCTCCAGGCGAACGTCAACCACTGCGCCTCCGCTGAGGATCCGCTGTGGTCGCTGAGCCGTACTTTGTCCCGCACAAGAGTGTCCAGGAGCCCAGGAGTGGATGGAGGACCTGAGCGGCTCAGTGACCCCAATTTCGTCGGCCACCGCCGGTACCCCATCCCACGAGGCTGTCAAGAGAGGACGGGGTTGCGTGGCAGCACGGTTCGGGGAGATAGTCGTGGTAGGAATATACTTCTCCCCGGGCCGAACTCTTGCCGAGTTCCACAACTCCCTTGCTGAGCTGAGAGTCGTCGTCATCGGGTTCCGTTTCCTCCTCGTGCTCGTCCTCGGGGACTTCAATGCTAAGAATGTGGTTTGGGGCTCCCAGCATATGGACACACGGGGCAGATGGTGGAGGACTGGGCTCTGGAGACAGGCCTAGTCATCCTAACTCGGGGTTCGGTCCCAACATGCGTGCGGATGCAGAGGAGGAGACCTATTCCGACCACCGGTACACCCGGTTCGACGTCTCCGCCCAGACCTCGAACGCGCCGGTCCGAGAGGAACCTGGAAAAGCCGGGGTCCTGGCCTTGGAGGCTCTCGGGCCTCGACTAAGGGGGTTACTAAGTGCATGCTTGGAGAGTGGCTGGTTCCCACTTCGTTGGAAGACGGGAAAACTGGTCCTCATCAAGAAGCCGGGGTGCCCTGCGGACTCTCCGTCCACTTACCGGCCCATCGTGCTGCTCGATAAGGTGGGCAAGTTCTTTGAAAGAGTCATTGCAGACCGCCTTGTCGGGCAGCTGGTGCGGTTTCCGCAGGGGGCGCTCTACGGTGGACGCCATCATGCGCGTGCGAGCCCTAACGATGGGGGATGCTGTTGCCCGGGATGGGGTTGTCTTGGCGGTGTCTCTAGACATCGCCAATGCCTTCAATACCCTGCCCTGGAGTTGCATAAAGGAGGCAGTCCGGTATCACCGGATGCCGACCTACCTCTGTCGCATTGTCGAGGCCTATCTGACGAACAGGGCCGTCGTCTACCCCGGTCACTGGGGAGAGTGGAACCGGTGAGAGTTGTCGAGCAGTGTCCCACAGGGATCGGTCCTGGGGCCGCATCTTTGGGATATCGGGTACAACTGGGTGCTGCGCGCCGACCTACCTAGTGGCGTCAGCGTGGTCCTGGTGCAGGGGATGTCGCACCAGGCGGCGGCCGAAGCAGCGACGAGCGGGGTTGCGACAATCGTCGAGAGGATCCGGCAATTGGGACTCAAGGTGGCATTGCACAAGTCTGAGGCCATGTGTTTTCATGGTCCTCGGGACGCGCCACCGTCGGCTTCACAAATAACGGCGAGAGGGGTTTACATCGGCGTCGAGCTGACGATGAAGTACCTGGAACTTCGCGGAGCACTTCTGACGTTTGGCTCCCAGACTGCAGCGGGCCAGGGCTGCCTTGAGGTGGCACCTGCCCAATCTAGGGGGACCAAACGCCTCCTGCCGGAGGCTCTATGTGGGGGTCGTGCGGTCCATGGCCCTTTACGGGGCACCGGTATGGGCGCGTTCCCTGAGGCGGCGTCCAGCCCGCCAGTTGAACGCGTCCCAAAGGCACTACTAAAGGTTAGTTTGTTTCTACCTTTTTATCACCCAACTACTGATCTCTACTCGAAATGGGACGTACTCACTGTAAGGCAGCTCTTCATCCTAAAAACGGTCATGAAACAACATGCCCTAACAACTTTTGAACCAGAAAGAATCAGAAACAAACGTCGTCGTAAACATATGGTCTGTTCCTCAGCATCTTTCAAAACTGAGTTTGCACATCGGTTTTTCTGCTACCAGGGTTCAAATTTGTACAATAAGGTAAATCGAGCTTTAACGCTATATCCCTTGCCAAAAATCAAATGCAAGTCTTTGGTTTCTGACTGGTTAAAAAATTTTGATTATAATTTTACAGAAAGTCTACTTCATTCAAATTAAATTAGTACGACATAAGTTTATAACTTGCACCAAAACCCTTTCCCGTACACATCGGCATGCAACACCTGACACTCAACACTACACACACTCATAGACACACACATACAGACAGATAGAGGCGCTCTTATTATCTTTTTAACTTTTTGTTTATTACCTAGTTTTAGTTGTAACGTCTACCCTCAAAATTATAATAACTTAAGCTGTTTATCTATAACGTTAGATTGCAATATTATGTTTTTTGTTAAGTAAAATTTTCTGTTCTTCCGTGGGGTGTAGATATAGGCGCCCTTATTAACTTTTTGTTTATTAGTTTAGTTTTAACGTCTACCCCCAAAATTATAATAACCTAGGTTTTTTGTTTTAAGTGTAAGTAAAGCTTTCTGTTCTTCCGTGGGGTGGGGACCTGGTGATTTGTAATACAGGCATTTTACGCCTAACTCAGACACCAGCTCCTCACAGTGCTAAAATATAAGAATAAAGATTATGTGAAACCTAGAATAAGCTTGTCATTGTGAGGAGAAATAAAACTTATTATTATTATTATTAAAGGGTCATGGCTGTCCGGCTGGTCCGCGGATACCGCACGGTCTTCACTGAGGCGGCGAGCCTACTCTTTGCCGGACTGCCGCCATGGGATCTGGAGGCCAAAGTCCTCGCCCACATATGGGAGTGGCGAGAGGAGGCAAAACGCCGGGGTGTAACTCCGCTGCCGCGAGAAATCACGGTACAGCGGACAGAGCTCCGGCGGGATCTCATAGCGGCATGGAGAGTGCAATTGTCGCAACCCAGTGCTGGGCACGCCACAATTGCGGCGATAAGTCCCCTCTTTGAGGAGTGGCTAGATAGGCGCCACGGCGCCATCACCTTCCGCCTGACACAGGTCCTCACCGGACACGGTTGTTTAGGGAGGTTCCTGATCAGGATAAAGCAGGAGGAAACGCCAGGGTGTCACCACTGTCGCTGCAGGAGACGCCCTGGACGGGATTCAACAGCCGACTCTAGGCGCGCTTGCGGGCGGCGAGCAATGGGCAGCTCGCCGCCCGGTAAGGACCAGGCCCGGGTCGACGGCGCGTTGTGGTCCACGCGCGCCTCAAAGAGATTTCAGCACGAACTGACGGGATCCGCTGGGGCCGATGCCTGCTGCGATGGGAACTGAAGGAACACGGGTGGGTTTTAGTCAGTAAAAGTCTGACACGCCCTTCCGTTCCCACCCAAAAATATAAAAAAATAAACCCTATAGCTGCAAACAATGCTTATGAACGACCGGTAACCATGGACTCACGACTCTACGCGACCCGTGTATCCATGCCATTAGTATCGAAACATTTTGAACATTTCACACAGGTTTGAATTAAACCTAGTTCGGGTGGGTCGCTACATTACTTGCCCCCGTAATAAAAAAACATACCTATAGTATAAGATGTTAAAAAATTAACTCTAAGAAAGTTGAGGAGTCGTTTGGAATAATAAATAAAAAATAATCATGAAATTTGTTTTTCTAAATAACAATCCGTTTCAAAGATATGCAATATTTTCACTACGTAAAAATTTATTGAATGCGCACTGTACACCGTGTAGGCCGCCGCTCGCGCAGCCGCACGCTCGAGTTCGTTCACCCCTGCGACAGCGCAAATTCGTAAACAGCTGATTCTAATTTTCTCATCACATTTTTCAGACTTTGGACTAGCAATTTACCGAATTTCTTACAAGTAGCTTTTTTATTGGCCACATTAATGAATTACTGTTTTTAAATTAAGTAAACTCGATAAGTTGGTATGTTTAAAAGAATCAACCTATTTAAAATCATTTAAAAACTATTTAAAAGAAGTCTTAATTTTTACCTTATTAACAAAAGGTGCTGAAAATGTCCACCACTTTGTCCAATGCACAAGTGAGCACAACGCACATTGGATTGCACTGCGATTAATGTGTCTCTGTCACTTTTAATTACATCGAATGCACTAATTATGCGGGCCTTTAATTCGTCCACGTTTCGAATATTGTTGTGTCCAAGTACCGTCTGCCCTATGATTCCAGCCTATACGTTCACTGAGAACCGGTGCTGAAAATGGTCATGGACCACAGCTCGCGGGTTTTCGTACGACCACCAGTGAGCATTGTGGATATTGAATAAGCCCACTCTACTAAAAGTGGACGCGTCCGTCCATAAAATTTTGCGACCAGGTTCTTCCACCAACCATTTACAGAATCTTAGCCGTGGTTCGAAATCTGTGTGTAGTTCTTCTTAAAAAATGGTACGGATCTTGGCCTTGTTCATGCAGCACATTCCAGGCAGTAACGTGACTTATTCCTAAGTACCGCCCTGAGTCACGTATGCTCGCGTGTGGATTGACGTTGAAATAGTCCAACACTCGATCTTCAATGTCACCAGCGAGCCGTGGCCTACCAGTATCTGCTTGACGAGGACGAAACTGGCCATAGTCTAATAAGCGCTGGTAGACCCTCAGAATTGTTTGGACAGCAGGCACTCGTCGTTGGTCACCATAAAGTTCACGGTATCGGTTACGTGCCGCGGCTAAACTCTCACCGGTCATGACATAACACACTATCATACCTAAATACTCCCGATTAGAATAATTAAACGGCATTGTTTATATGAAAATGCGCGAGCGCGCAGATGTAGCGAGAAGACACACGACAGCATACCCTTACGGCCTTACCGCGCGACAGATATCGGACGACTAAAGTGGGCGAGAAGGGTGGTGGGAGCCGCGGGTAGGGGGGCGAGCCGCGTGGTGCGACAGCGCCGAGCCGTAAGCGCAGCCCTGCGTACAGCGCACACAAAAATGTTTTACTAAATTGTTATTTTTATGTGAAAAAGTAAAAACGCTCGAATTTTTTTATTTTTTTTCTATATATTAGTTTTTTGATACTGAGTACACGAAATTCTTAGAGTTAATTTTTTAACACCTTATATATTTTAGTTGTAGTTTACTTTTAGGCACTATAATTGTATGGGAAATTTGCCACTCTTGGCTAATTGTACACCTTTTGTAAACGTTTTTATTAATTAATAAAAAATATTAAACGTTAAAAAAAATTATTAATAAAACAAGATTAATAAAACAAGATTTACTAGAGATGCATTAAATGAGCCGCCGCGCCGTTGCCCGTTGTAAGGTAGGTAATAAAAATGGCGCGGTGTGATTTATGTACAGCCGCTGTTGGCTCGATCTCAGAATACCAGATTCTCAAAATACCATATTCTCAAAATATCAGATTCTCAATATATCAGATTTCGGACAGTCGAATTCAAAATATTTATATTGCATTATAAAAAAAACCTAGCTAGTTTTTGCAGCAGATTACATGTTGCACATTCCAATAAAATGCTGTTTGGTTTTCCTATACTCGAATTATATATTTTGTTTTATTGACATTGTCATGACGTTGAAAAGTCCTCTCCTTAGTTTTCCACATTTATGTATTTTATTATTAAATAAAATGGATCAAACTGATATGACATATGTCATCATCATTTAAGCCAAAAGACGTCCACCGCTCTGGACATAGGGCTTACTGATAAATATGGAAGTGATTCTGAAATAAACGTATATTTATTTATTTACGCTCTACGCAGGCCATCCAGATCAAATCACATAATGAGAGAAGCAAATTGTGGGAAGAAAAGCATCCACCACCTCCAGACTTCGACCCCAGGACTATTTGTCTCTTGGCCGTGATTTGTAGCGCCCTATATGAAAAGCTGTCAATCGATTGCGTTACCAAGTAGGGCGCTGCAGACACAATTTTTCGAAATGGGGGATTACTGACCCATTCAATACCCAGGGTGAGTGCGGTGCCTCTAATCGGACCATGCCCCACTTGCTGGATGCCCTAAGTGTCCGTTCACCTGCACCTTGGATGACTTAATGAATGCCACTGATGCCGCAATCAACGTGGCCACCTACTGGGCTGAAACAATATAAAATATTGAAGAAAACTACCATCGACACGAAAAGACAAACAAAAAGAACCAGAAACAATTTTTCATTTAACTGTACTTCTGGTATATTGCGAATCTGGTATTTAGATAATCGGTTATATTGCGAATCTGGTATTTTGAGATTGAGCCCCGCTGTTTCTCAGCGAGCATCAACTTTTATTGCGACACACGGTCACTACAACTGCTTTGGATATAAGAGCTATTCCACTTTTCTAATTTAGTCGTCTAAGTGGCTCAAATACTCAATTGAGATAAGTGTAATCGCATTCAGCAAATATAGCCTATTAATAATTAGCAACCTAAATAGAAAACTAATTATACAGTATGTAACAAAAACCCTGGAACCCTGTTGTTCCAAGTAGGGACGTTTTCAGAATCGATATCCGATGGTAATTACGTAAGTCAATTAAAAAAATATTGAAGAAAAAAAAATCAAAATAAATATTTTATAATAAATATTTGAAAAGTAACACTGATTGCTCACCCCTGCAAAGAGAAATAGGTAGCAACCGGTCGCTTTGTCGCCGCCCGCCGCGCCGCACACTACCATACTACACTAAGGTCATGAACTCGTCACGTGTCGTTCACATCACTCAGCTGTTTGACTGATAGTTAACACTTTGGGAACGTTGGTTTGAATTTTTCAAAAAGTTGGCTTATCAAGTTTGACGATTGATAATTACCATAAACACATAACCAGGCCTCCGTCACTCCATGTACTTGCACGTTATAATTACCTACCGCCCGGCCGAGCGGTCCGGGCCGTTTGCGGCCCAAATTCAGTGCTGTGGGATCGCGCCAAAGAGTATAATAATAATACGGGAATCGCGCGGTGTGAAGCAATCACAACTGTACGTTTGAGTATTTAGGCACATTTTAGCATGCAGCGGTTGCTGACGAGACGGAGTAGGCTAATAAAGCAGTAGGTAATTTTCTCCTAAGTGAAGTATCTGTTACGTAGTAACTATTTAGTAATTTGTGACATAACTAACACTTTAAAATTAATTAATTTACCCACAGAGCACGTACTTCCGTAGGGTCTTCTTCAAACATCACGAGGATTTCTTCCTCAATGTCATGGTCTCGAGTCCTCGGTTATCCTTCGTCAATACGATGTTGGTCTCGACCGTGCACAGACCCAATGTTGAACGTCCGTATGTGGAGACGTTGGGAAGCCATCGTCCTTCCTTGAAGCATTCCTTGGAGTTGCGAAACGTTCTTGGTACACTACAATATTCCTCATTTGAATAAGACATTTTGAAAAAACGCACACACAGAATTCACTCACAAAATCACAATAATTTGGTTCTTTTTCTAATGCTGTCAACGTACGATACATCCGTCCGGAAGTAAGTTGCGCGGGCGACTGAGGGGCAGTGAGGGCGACAATCGGCTAGTGGCGGTCGTACAAAGGGAGTTTTTGCGTGCCGCCTGCTTTGTGTTTTGGCGCCAACCTGTCTAGCTATCGCGAATCAAAGGGGCCGCCGCCGGCGGCGGCAATCTTTATCGACCGTAGGCGAGATCCATTAGTACTTGTAAGTTCAGATGTTAAAAACATTTTGTAACAATGTATCGAATTTAAAAACTATCTTAATATGGACAATGTTTGGCCACCATTGTTTTTTTTTAATTATAACTTTAATAATGGTAAGCCTATAGGTATTATACGCTCCTACAAGGAACAACAGGGTTTTTGTTACATACTGTATACTCATTATAATAACGCACTCTGCAGACAGATTCAATAACTGATTCAGTGTAGTGAGTTCAGACAGAAGCTTTCTAAATGATCCCCTCCGTTCATAAACAGACGATTGTATTCAGTCAAGTGGAATAACCCCGCATCTTTACTGGATACAAATATAAATAGATGTTCATATTTTAACGATGAGTTAGACTATAGTGCTACTGTACACCCAAAGTAATTATTTTACCGATACACATTTCGGTCCGGAGTCAGGTGTGATTCCCTCTCGTTACAACACTAGTACGAGGCCGCACGCACGTCACGGCTGCTGGGTGCCTCTCGACGACTAATTAATTCCGACACCTGACCGACTATTAATGGCTCTGAGCCCGGGATATCCAGATTAATTCACAACTCGCTGCAATCCACGTCGCTCAACCTAATGAAAACTGAAACCATTATTTGAACATGAATTCTTATTGACAAAGGTAAAAGCCGGGAAAGATTTACGAAAATCATTGTTTTCCATCCGTACTGAGTGAAGTTATGATTAAATTTGAAGTGATGCCGCGGCGAGGGCGCTGGATTTAGATGAAATACTCGCCATCATCGACCGACATAAACGTTACAAACGTAATTACGTTATTAATTTCCTGAGCGAGGGGCGCGAGAAGCGGGCGGGGAGGGAGCGAGGGGGCGGAGGCTCTCGGCATCATCACACGACAAAAGAGCGTTTATTTCGTTCATTCTCTATCGCGTCACGTATGTTTTATCGCGAGTTCATCTAAATGGCGTCCTAATATTAATGTTTTATTCATATTATTCAAGAATTTATTAAGCAAGTAAAACAAAATAGAGACGTAACAGAGTTTAGTTTAGTTAGTCCTGTGTTTAGGAACGCAACATTGTACAGGCAACGTGCAACGCAACAAAGTGTATGTATACAGAGTGTTAAAGAAATTGCGTGCCATAGCTTAGGGGTAGGTTCAGTATCGATAAAGGAACCCAGGAAAAATAAATAAAAACAAAAAAAAAAATATTGCAAGATCAACCTAATTTAGTACCTACTAACTTAAAATAGCAATCGTTTAGAATTAAAATTATTTTATTCCATTAAATGTTTCAATTACTTACCTGCTATCGAACGCGTTGTCATTTTGTCCTTCACTTCTCGCGTCCGAATACTAAGGGCCGGCGCATTATTTGCTAATTGCTAGGTACTAAAAACTGCTCGCGACAAATGGCGCAAGATGTGCGCCCCTAACGCTACGACGCGACGGTATGTAAATTACAATTCCAATTTTCATTTCATACTCTAACGGGCTTACGACCGTCAAAATACAAAACCTACAAAAAAGATCTTGTTTAACTAGTATTAAACAATGTTGTGTTTTGTACCGCGAAACTATCTGTGATATGTATCTAATGATAGATAAGTAATACCAATAACTTTACGAAGTGAAAAACGTTGTGTTGTGATAACTTTCAAAAAGTGAGTAAATAAGTTGATTTTAATTCATTGTAAATACCTACCAACTTGATTCTATTTTAAAATACCCACTCGTTCTTCTACTGCTGCTGAATACTTACTAGTTAAACAAGATTTTTTAATTTGTAGGTTTTCATTTTGAAGGACATAGCACGATAAAGTAGTAAGAAGAAATACTTGGAATTGTAATTTACGTACCTAGTTATCTATCCTTCACCCGGCGTTGTCGAAATGTTCGGGCGTAGGTATTTCATTGCGTTCGATAGTAGGTAGGTAAATTATTAATTAGCATTTAAACAAAATATTTTTTTTAATCAATTCAAAACGATTGCTATTTAATTAGTAGGTTCATCTTATAATAATTTTCGGTTTTTTTTTTACTTTTTTTAAAGGTTTTTTTTTTTACGGGTTCTTTTATCGATACTGAACTCAGCCTGAAGCTATGGCACGCAATTTCTTTAACACCCTATATGTAATGAACAGCGCGGAGTGTACCCTGGTGTGACTGCCAGCTACCAGCGTGCAGCGATACAACTTATAGGTGTCATTGTCGTCGTTAGAGACCTGTTTTCTTGTAATAAAGTTAAGGTGATAACTGTGTGCGTAGCGGCGACGCGCTCGCCGACGACTGCGACCGGCGCGCGGTGGCGGCGGCGACGCCATTTTGGCGAGCAATGTGCGCCCACTGTTAATGGCTCCAATACTACAGTAGTACATACTAAACTGTATGTCTCGACGACAACCACTACAAGTAACGGCCTGTAGATTGAGCGACGCTGCTTACAGTGTAACCTCCAGTATACGTTGGCAAGTGGATGACTCTCTCGAGAATCAGGTGCAAGGTCGAGCGATCTGTATGTTCAACGATCTGGTTTCAATAACTTGAAAAGTGAGCGAATACGTAATAAAATAACCCATATTCTATGGAACCCATCGTAACCTTTCAGTTATCGCGTAATGTGTTCCAATAAACTATATGAATGTCAGGTACCTACGTACTGTTGCTACAAGTGGGTGTATCGTGCGTAACGCATGTAAACGGGCGACACTTCATTTCGGCAAACGATATTATCATGAAAATTTTAGCAAAGCCACTTCGAGGTGTGTGATCTTGTATCTAGTTGTAGTTATGTCGATAGTAGACTTCGAGCTCTATGCAGGCTGGTAGGGATCAAGACTAAATGTAATAACAACATGAATTACTATCAATCTACATACTTTCAATCCGGTGTCTTCTTCTGAATATCTTTTGAATCTGGATGTTTTCCTAGCCCACTTAAACAATCGGTTGTAAAACCTCTCCACAAAAAAGGTAACAAGGAAGATCTAGATAACTACAGACCAATAACTCTCATACCCATAATATCAAAAATCTTTGAAACTGCCATGCATATATGCATAAACGCCTTACTCTATTCATAGGGAAGCATGCTATCCTAAGGGAAGAACAACACGGTTTTCAAAAGGGGAAATGCACAACATTAGCATGTTTTAACCTAATTCACACAATCGTTACTAATTTATTTATTTAAATTTTTCGCACAAAAAAGGTACAAAAGCGGACTTAATGCCTTAGGCATTCGAAATTTAGACAAACGAAATCAGACAACAGGCATATTTTTTTATATGTCGAAGGCCTTCGATTTAGTATCACACAAACTGCTGATAGGCAAACTAGAAAATGGGATTCGGGGCCCAGGCGGCCCAGCACTTCAATGGATAGCAAGTTATTTAAATAACTGAATGCAGTGTAGAAATCATTTTTTTTTAATCCATCCAAAGGTTGTCTTTAAAAGATCGCTCTTAGCGATAAGATCGCTCTTAGCGATAAGACCGCCCATTGTGTCACCCTTTGTAAAATTTTATACAGTATGTAACAAAAACCCTGTTGTTCCAAGTAGGGACGTTTTCAGAATCGATATCCGATGGTAATTACGTAAGTCAATTTAAAAATTATTGAAGAAAAAAAAATCAAAATAAATATGTTCTAATAAATATTCGAAAAGTAACACTGATTGCTCACCCCTGCAAAGAGAAATAGGTAGCAACCGGTCGCTTTGTCGCCGCCCGCCGCGCCGCACACTACCATACTACACTAAGGTCATGCTCTCAGCTGTTTGACTGATAGATAACACTTTGGGAACGTTAGTTTGAATTTTTCAAAAAGTTGGCTTATCAAGTTTGACGATTGATAATTACCATAAACACATAACCAGGCCTCCGTCACTCCATGTACTTGCACGTTATAATTACCTACTGCCCGGCCGAGCGGTCCGGGCCGTTTGCGGCCCAAATTCAGTGCTGTGGGATCGCGCCAAAGAGTATAATAATAATACGGGAATCGCGCGGTGTGAAGCAATCACAACTGTACGTTTGAGTATTTAGGCACATTTTAGCATGCATCGGTTGCTGACGAGACGGAGTAGGCTAATAAAGCAGTAGGTAATTTTCTACTAAGTGAAGTATCTGTTACGTAGTAACTATTTAGTCATTTGTGACATAACTAACACTTTAAAATTAATTTATTTACCCACAGAGCACGTACTTCCGTAGGGTCTTCTTCAAACATCACGAGGATTTCTTCCTCAATGTCATGGTCTCGAGTCCTCGGTTATCCTTCGTCAATACGATGTTGGTCTCGACCGTGCACAGACCCAATGTTGAACGTCCGTATGTGGAGACGTTGGGAAGCCATCGTCGACGCAAAGTTATGTTCCTTGGAGTTGCGAAACGTTCTTGGTACATTACAATATTCCTCATTTGAATAAGACATTTTGGAAAAAACGCACACACAGAATTCACTCACAAAATCACAATAATTTGGTTCTTTTTCTAATGCTGTCAATGTACTACGATACATCCGTCCAGAAGTAAGTTGCGCGGGCGACTGAGGGGCAGTGAGGGGGACAATCGGCTAGTGGCGGTCGTACAAAGGGAGTTTTTGCGTGCCGCCTGCTTTGTGTTTTGGCGCCAACCTGTCTAGCTATCGCGAATCAAAGGGGCCGCCGCCGGCGGCGGCAATCTTTATCGATTATGGACAAGTTTCGGCCTCCATTGTTTTTTTTTTAATTATAACTTCAATAATGGTAAGCCTATAGGTATATATATACGCTCCTACAAGGAACAACAGGGTTTTTGTTACATACTGTATATTATATTTATGTTCTGTAACTTGTATGGTGTACGAGTATTAGTATTGTAATTGTAACGTTTATTGTAACGATGTAAGTGTATTCTATTCTATACTATTCTAGAAATCGAAAATAAAAAAATAGGAAATTAGAACATAAGTCATACAGGTCAAATTATAAACATAACAGTTCTAGTGTGCCCCAAGGGGTGTGCTGAGCTCCCTATTGTGTCTACTCTATATAAATGACCTTCCTGAAGTCAGTTTTCTGTTTCTGTCCTGTTTCCTGTTCTGTGCCTGTTTTCTGTTCGCAGATGACATATCGTTTATAATGACATCTAATAATATCGACATTAATAAATATACAACTGATAAAAATAATACAATTGAATCTATAATAACATAGCTTGACGAAAATAATCTACGAGTAAACGTAACAAAAACTAATTTTATTCAATTCATTACATATGGACAGGAAAATAAGACTTTAGAATTAAATTAAATGAAGTAAACGAAACGACATTTCTGGGTATGCAATGTTTATCAATCGTGATACCCACTCAATAAAGTATGCAATAAAATAAATAAATTCGTGTACGCTCTATACGAACTCTCAAAGACATCAGCGTTAAAAACCGTACTGTCTGCATATATACTATGGGTACGTTGATTCTGTGTTGAGATATGGTCTTATTACATGGGGTTACTCAACAGAAAGTCAGAGAATGTTCATCGCACAGAAAAAATGCATCCGTGCCTTAGTGGGGGATACGCCCGTTGCCCATGAGGATCTTGCAAACCCTTTTTCAAAAAGTTCAAGATACTGACGGCACGGTTGGCGCAGTGGTTGAGCGATTGACTGCTGCGCTGCGTGTCGCGGGTTCGATTCCCGCACGGAACAAATATTTGTATGACCTACATGTATTTGTTCCGAGTCTGGGTGTTTTTCTTGCTATAATATGTACATAATGTATTTACAAAAAAAAAAAAAATGTATATAAGTATCAGCCATCTTGTTACCATAACACAAGCATTTTTTTTTTTTTTTTTTTTTTTTGTGGATGGGAAATCATCAAATGACCCCTCCCGCTCTGGGTGGAGCGGAAGGGAGTGTCAGACTTTTACTGACTAAAACCCACCCGTGTTCCGTCCTTAGCCCTTTCTGTTCCAGGGCAGCGGTTAACCTTTCGGAAAATCCCGCCGCCCACCATAACACAAGCATTAGGTTGCTTAGCTTGGGACAAATGGTGCTGGGTGAAATGTCCAGGGATATTATTATTATACTTAAGGATGTCACCAAAATCTGCCCAAATAATGTACCGAGGTACGCTTAGTGGCATAAAATACACTATATTACACTGAATAATATTGCATTTATATTTTTTTCTTATGGTTGAACCCGGGGATGAGAATAAAATAACTTTTAACGTAATAAAATGCTCGCCATTTTGGGCACAATTATGGACCAAGGTAGTACCTTGGTCCATTACCTTACCTATTAAAAAAAAAACTTTCAAGTTGACAGTTGTCTGCTGTCTGCTTCAGGTGCTTTTTTGTTATTTAACTGGTAGACGAGGCTTTGGCCTTACTTTTGGTCAAGAAGGACAGTAAGCACTGAAGACGAGGCGGTATGGTAAAGGATGCTTATACCCAAAAGTAGCTGAATAATGTCCACAGTGACAGAACACATATACTCCTAATGTCAACCCGCACATGCCAAGTTGCCACATGATTTAATTGTGTTACAGGTTATTAAAACTTTAAATAATTTATTATGTAGTTTTAAATTATTTATGGATAAAAACACAATTATTTTCGAATTCCTGTATTTTTTCTCTACGATTTGGTGCACGTGTACCTCGAGGTACATGTTTGGGCAAAGTTGTATGGGCTTTTGCTGACCTCCTTTGGTAAAATGCACCCGGAGTTATTTAAAAAAGTTCATGAATTGTCTGTCGCCGCCAACTGATTTCATTAGCCATTCAGTTAAATGCCTAACCTTATAACTAAACGGCGCCGTTCAGTTAGCAGCCTGAATGATAATCAGCCATTCAATCAAATAGCTAGGCTAATGACTTGAACTGCTAACGTTTAACTACTTGCCTAGCCCAGATAATTAAATGGGGATTGATTGATTGGTCACAGTTCTAACCTAACCTAACCCATTTAGTCGGGGTGGCTTGGCTTCGTAACTGCGACCAGTTAATTTAACAAGCACCAAAAAATAAAATGACTGCCCGTTATTTTTTTCAGCTGATCATTCTAACATCCCTAATGTTTAAATAACAGCAGTGTGATTTTGTAACCATCTCACCGTGAAAACATAGGTGAAGTGAGCGTGGAGTGACCTGTCATTCCAAATAATACTAGGGATTGACACTACTGACAACTCACATCAAGCTCACTTCACTTGAGTTTTAACGGTGAGATTTGTACAGAATCGACCGGCTGTTGTCAAAATGATTAGCCATTTAAATTTCGTTCCATTTTCACTCTATTATATAAATGGCCTAAGCCAGCCAGCTCATAAGATGCATTGTCTGAATATAATTCAGGCCGTTAGTTGAACGGCGCCGTTTAGTTAAAAGGCTACGCAGTTAACTGAATGGATGATTAGGCTAGTTGGCGGCGACAGACAATTCACCCACCCGTGACTTTATATTTACTTGCCAGCTACAAAGTGTCTTAAAGTATGGTTAGGGGGAAAAAATTTACTCGGTAAGGGACAAATCAAAATCAAAAGTCATTATTCAAATTATGCTGAGAATCAGCACTTTTTGAACGTCAAAATTACAAAAGACAGTCCCCAAAAACGCCCGCACTTCACCACTTCCTAGTGCTATCGCTGGGAAGAAGAAGTGGCGCAACAAACTCCCCAGCAGTACAGCTGTCTGTTCAATTTAAAAAAAATACTTGATTGTATACAATACTAGGTACCTATGTTCGGTAATTAACATTACAAAACCAGAACATACAATTAAATTATTTGCCATAATGTCAGCTAGCCACGCCAATATACCAACAAATATAATAAAAGCTATACGTACTCAAGCTAAAAAATAATTAATTAAAATGTAAATAAAAAAAACTTACTACCCAAATAAAAGCCTCCCGGCATAAAGGGCGTGATAGCTTACATATTTATGCATTGCTGGGTTCTGTTCACATAGCTGTCACTTGAAGTCACAAAAAGATAAACTAAGACCATCGAAGCAGGGCCTGCGGGCGGTGAGTAATGGGTAGCTCACCGTCCGATCAGGACCAGGCCCGTGCCGGACGGCGCGTTGTGTTCCACGCGCGCCTCAAAGAGAAGTCAGCAGAGGATGGGGTCCGATAGGGCCGAAGCCTGCCAGTGCGGCGGGATCGTCCGAAAGGGTTACCGCTGCCCTGGAACAGAAAGGGCTAAGGAAGGAACACGGGTGGGTTTTAGTCAGTAAGAGTCTGACACTCCCTTCCGCTCCACCCAGAGCGGGAGGGGTCATTTGATGATTTCCCATCCAGAAAAAAAAAAAAAAAGACCATCGAAGCAAAATAAGTTAATAACAATAACCTATCAGTAAGCTAATTCTGGAGAAAGAACATAAACATTGTCTTGCGACCAACTATTCTTATCGTCTAAGTAGTCGTTGATGGAATAGTATGCCTTTGAACAAAGGTTGGATTTTAGTTGAGCTTTAAACGCATTAAAAGGCAAGTCTAGAAAAGAAGAGGGTATCTTGTTATAAAAGGTTATACCAAGCCCAACAAATGAGTTATGAACCTTATGAAGCCGGTGAAAGGGGCACGTAGTTTGTCCTTATTTCTAGTGTTAACACTGTGAATATCACTATTTTTAGTGTACAAGTGTAAATTTTGCCTAATATATAACATATTTATTAACAGGTTTTAAAATAAACATCAATCACAATTATTTACCCTCTGGCATTAATAGTATTTAAGAAATGCAGTTAATAAGTATTATAATAACAATATTGCTACTCAATTGTAAATGACCAATAATACCTAGAGTAATTATGACTAAGTATAAACCTAAATGTTTGCATGTCACATTATCATGTCTAAGTGTTATAGATCTGTAGAATTACTGCTGTTAAGACCGAAATTGTACCAACACTTATGGCAAATAATTTGATTTGATTTCTAATGATAATGTTCTAAATAGAAATCTTGCACACGTTTGTGAAGTGTTGCCTTTGGAAGGCGACACTTCACAGACCAAATAGAACCAAAATGTACTGCAAATTTAATTGGAAGGCGGCCTTCCAATTTAATTTGCAGTACATTTTGGTTCGGAGTACCTATTCTTAAATAGAAATCAAATTGCAGAAGATAGAGATAAATGAGTTAGAAATAAATATACGAGTATAAGCGATTTGTGTTTGCAGTGTGGTGTGTGTTCATATCGTAGCTATACATTACTCGTATGTATGTGGCGGTTCGTACCCACAACGCAATCTATTCCGAGCACGGGTGGGGGGGCAGAGGCTCACCACAATACAGTTTCGAGGGATGATTATTGGGAACTCCCGACCTATTGACCTCCAGCTTCAGCCACTGCTCCACAAACTGTCACTTCCCAACAATTCCTATTTAAAACTTTGCAATATCACAACGTTTAAAGTTAATGAAATCTGTCAGTTTCTTGCGGCTTCACAACTTAGATTAATGTTCTCACAACTTGTGTACCGTCAAATGTTAACGTGAACCTTAAAGCCGAGTTGTGTGCGACGATAACTAACAGACGTTACAAGAAAATATGAGCGATGTATGGCGCAATACGGAAATATTTTACGTTACTGGACAAGGATACCGCACAGTGGTTGTAAAAAAATCGTAAACGAAGTAAAAATACCTCATTAAAAAATCAATCAAAGTTTAAGCTTCTAACAATTTTATAGCAGGATATGTTTTATTTAAGTAATTTATTCATATCAGCATCAGCATCCGCTGATACAGTTTATACCTGCATCAGCAACAAGCCTGGTATGTACATAGTAATGTATGATCTAATCGATTTCTCAACAGTGGATATTGAAATCACCGTTGGCATTCGTATTGGTGTAATGCCAGTGGCGTACGGCTAATGGTGTGTGGTGCGCTGCGCTTGGCGTGTGGTGTGTGGCGCGCGGCTCGGGGCTTGTGACGCGCAGATCGTGGTGTGTGGTGCGCTGCGCGGGAATGGAAGGAAAATTAGTTCAATAGTTTATGTATCTATTACTATAGTATCTATTTCGTATGCGACTGCGGGGACGATTTCGGATTCCTTATGAAACATTTGCTTCTCACTTTAGTTGTTTCATAGTTGGGTTTTAGTCCTATAAAATGATATCGTGTAAGTATTATCATTTGCAAGGCGATGTGGTTATAACATCGCCTTGCAAATGATAATACTTACACGATGTATTGCAATTGTGTACAAATTAATGAACAATAATTGTGAAAACGCGCTCCTGGCGCAGAACATATGCGAAAGTCATGTACAGACGCCAGCACATCAAGCTACTACAATCTGTCAAATTTCTTTAATAGATTTTCAACTTTATCTCTAAAGCATTAAGGTTCAAGGTTGATTGGGAAAATTTGACAGTTTCGGGTAGCTTGACCTGCTGGCGTCTGTACAATTCGCACGTCTTGCCGAGTCCAATCCACATCAAAGGGTCACTTCGCGAAGTTGTGAAGGACTATGTCTACCTGGGGTAAATAATCCAGCGGTAGACACAAATTATCCGGAACAAAACCGGAATTACCAACATAGCTTGCAGAGTAAGCAAACTGAAGTGGCAGTGGGCTGGCCATGTTTGGCCAAGGTCCGATGGCCTGTGGAGTACACGAGTCCTGGAGTGGAGACCGCGTATCGGCAAGCGTAGTGTGGGACGCCCCCCAGCTAGATGGACGGATGACCTAAAGATGGTTGCTGGGACGGACTGAATCCGGAAGGCGGAGGACAGGGTGTTGTGGCGCAGCCTGGGAGAGGCCTATGTCCAGCAGTGGACTGCGATAGGCTGAGTTGATTGAGGACATATGCACCGGACAGCGCAGTGTGGGAAGGTTCATCGAGAACTCATACTGGTGTACACACATACTGTATTCGTTGGGACAACTCACTTCTTCTGAATCTAATCTTTTAAAGACTACTGTTGCAATACATTTTGCATTAAATCTTTAAACTCTGGAGAGTTACTGCTCCACCTGGCCCCGAGTAGAACATATGGCGCTTCTTTACCAGATACTCGACGCTGGGAGTGTCGTGTGTCTCTGAATGTGACAGACGAGCCAACGTATACCTAATAATATATCTATGCCACTGTGTACAGGTTAGTACAAACTTCTAACTAAATTGAAGTTCATCACACGAAACCTCGCGAGAATACGGCAAACTAGTTTAATAGCTGTCAGGAAGCGAATATCAAACCGAACACCACATTGTTATACCGCGAGCGGTAACTGAACTGAACTAAGTTTGTTTTACAATTTGAAACTTTTTCAACCATAGTAGCTAAGTCGTTAAATTCGCTCACAATAATTAAAATGACCAAATCAAAGCTCTGAGTGTTTTGGGGCGTTAGGGCTGACGTTTGAGGAATTGTGATATTTTAACATAATATTAACATATATTATTTACAACATAATACACATACAACATAATTACATCCCAATAAATGAAATAGGTACCTATTTTTAT
The DNA here is from genome assembly GCA_949629185.1 of Apamea crenata. NCBI lineage: Eukaryota > Metazoa > Arthropoda > Insecta > Lepidoptera > Noctuidae > Apamea > Apamea crenata. The sequence continues at coordinate 444,481 of OX451356.1, forward strand.
GTTTTCTCCACTTGAGTTTACGTTAAAATCACAGCTTAAAGATAGAAGAAATGAACATTAATTTGATCAATACTAACTTTTATCCGTATGTTCGCCCGCGTGGAGATCGGAAATTATCCCACGGAAACATACTAGCACAAGTATCTTATGTCCTAATTATGGTTTACCTGTGTGTCAAATCCGTTCGGGAGTTAAGCTATACATAGTCAGGCATAGAGACAGAGTTAAAGTAGGTATGGAGTATTTATTATGGATTACGTTTGAATGGCTACATCGGCTGTTTGTTGTGATATTTTGCAACAACACTGCTTCGGGCTCCGGGCAATAATTCATAGAGCCCGCTATAATAAACAATACAATTAGACGCAAAGATGAAATGTCTGGTCGCCGCCAGAGGCCGCCCGAGGCGACGCGGCCGCGGTTACTACCTGAACAAGTTTGTTACAGTAATTTCCTTCAGTGTTATTCGAACTAATGTTTAATTTATTTATTTATTTGTTTAATAATAATAACCAGCTGTCAATGTGTCGGCGCAACGACTGTCGGATCAGGTGCGGGTCATCCAGCGTAACCATATGCTGGATGACGTTGTACTTGATCGACTACGCCTCGAATCACGAAATAGCCACGTTACACCTGCTTCGTCATTCGTCGCAAAATTTACCCAGTTTTTCATCGCGACACAACCGCGTTGATGAAGAGGATGATGATGAGGCTATATCCGTGAGTTCCCAGTGCAATGTAAGATTGAGGAGCGCTTTGGAGGATGCTTTCCGTGAGTACCGATCTATTCCGCCTGGACTCAGACCACGTTTACCTCGTTTGCCCATGCACAAGAAAAACAAGGCGCTGGTGTGTGCTCAAGACTCGCAGCTGACAAATTACTTTGACGACAGCAAAGATCTCACCGATACCCATTCGATCTTGTACTGTGCAGCTGTTGCGGCATGTCGTGTGGCTCATGTCAAATTCCCGAACAGTGACAGAGCCACACGACCAAAACCAGCTGTACCAGTTTGGCAGTGCAGGATTGGGCGTCGTATCGGGGAGACTAGAGCACTCATCGGCAAGCTAATCTGCTTCAGGGAGGGCAATACTCGCCCTAGAGTGATGCGCTTTGTGAGGCGGGCGTTCTCGGAGACTGATATTAGTCCTCGAGATTATTTGTCCCGCGTCACAGAGCGTATCGACTTCCTGAAGCAGAAGATCTGTGCATTTGTCGGTACAGGCGGAGAGTAGATCGGTACACTCAGAATCGCACATTCCAGAGCGATGAAAGGTTAGTTTACAGGGATAGAGAGCGACCGGACCAAGGTGTGACTGACACGCACCTACCAGATGATGACGCCATGAGTTCATTCTGGCGAAACATCTGGTCGGTGCCTGTCTGTCACATCGAAGGTGATTGGACTGGGACTACCCATTTCTGGTATTAGTTCGCACGCTCGATCGATCTCGAGCGTGCGAACTAATACCAGAAATGGGGCCACTTATCATCAGCCCCCAAGATATTGCTCGTGCAATCCGTCCGTTGCCTAACTGGAAATCTCCAGGACCGGACGGGCTACACAACTTTTGGATAAAGTGGTTCCAAAGGTCGCACGCCCTCTTGGCATCCCAGTTCCAGTCAGCCTTGGAGTCAGGGTCACTGCCCCAGTTCCTAACGACAGGAATAACTCACCTGCTCCATAAATCAGGTAGTATCGCGGATCCCAAAAATTATAGACCGATCACTTGTCTACCAACGGTCTATAAAGTTCTTACATCTATTTTGAGAGCTAAAATTAATAAACATATAGACACCAACGTGGCAATGCTGCCAGCCTGTTAGGCACTGTTCCTGTTGACAGCGATGCGGACGAATTTTTTGATGCCCTATGATTATTTTGCTTATTTTTTCCCATGTACATATCATTATTTTAATGTTAGCATAAATAATGTAAATAAATAATGTCAATGTTATATATTGAATAAATTATAATTACTTTTTTAATACTTAAATAAAAAATATTGCATCGGTGACGATAAAAATCATATTCATATTTCCCTTTTTTATGTTATTTAATTGTAGTTTGGTTGTTTATTTCTACATTATGTAAATGAAAAAGCCATAAAAAGACACCAACTCCATCATGTCTGTCTCTCAGAATGGATGTAAGAACGGGTCCCGCGGTACTAAGGAGCTACTTCTCATTGATATGGCCATTAGCCAACAGGTTCGTCGTACCCGAAAGGATCTGTCGACATGTTGGATAGATTATAAGAAGGCCTATGACTCGGTGCCACATACATGGCTCATGAGGGTGCTGGAGTTGTATAAAGTAGATACCACTCTGCGCACCTTCCTGATGACTTGTATGGGGCAGTGGAGGACGGTCCTTCGCTATCCAGTATGTCGAAATGTCCAGAGGAATAGCGAGCCGATAAGGATCGAGCGAGGCATATTCCAGGGCGACAGTTTGAGTCCGCTTTGGCTTAGCCTTGAATCCTCTAAGCACGCTGCTGGAAGATTCAGGTCTAGGCTATCGGTTGAGGAGAGGTGGTTAGGTTATATCTCACCTCGTCTACATGGATGACCTAAAACTCTTTGCCCTCAACAATTTGCAACTGATGGAGCTACTGAAAATTACTGAAACTTTCAGTAGCGCCATCAGGATGGAATTTGGTGTGGACAAATGTGCGGTCATGCATGTGAAGCGAGGGGAGATTGTGGAATCTGTGGAAACCCAACTCTCGGATTCCACAAATCTTAGAGCCCTCTCCGCATCCGAAATCTATAAATATTTGGGTATGTCGGAAGCGTTAGGCATCAATGTTACTGACATGAAGCAATCGTTGAAGGAGCGCTTCTTTGGCCGCCTGAAAAAAGTATTCAATAGTCTTTTATCAGGCGGAAACAAGGTGCGCGCCTTCAACGGTTGGGTGATGACCCAACCGTTGAAGGCGCGCCGAAAGTATGCCGAAAGACCCAATGGGGTCTTTCGGCATACTCAAATGGACTCAGACCGAACTCGACGCCCTGGATAGGAGGGTCCGTACGGTGCTAACTGCAAATGAATGCATCAACCACTGTCATCGGTTATGAGGCTGTATATCCCGCGAAAGTGTGAAAGTCGAGGCTTTTTAAACGCTAAGAACCTCCACAATCGCGAGATATGCAGTCTCAGGGAATATTTCCTTGAAACCGACGTTGGGATGCATCGAGATGTAGTCGCGGTGGACAAGGGCCACACACCGCTCTCCTTGAGTAAAGAGAACTGGCGCGAGCCAGTAGTGCTTGACACTAATGAACGCATGGAGGTATGGCAGAGTAAGGAGCTTCACGGACGCTTCTTCTGGGCCCTACATGGGCCCGATGTAGATCTACTAGCGTCCGTAGCCTGGCTGCGTTCCGGTGACCTCTTTGGAGAAACCGAAGGTTTTGTCTGTGGAATTATGGACGAAGTTATGATGACGAACAATTACCAGAGATTTATTGTGAAAGACGGCACGGTTGACATCCGTCGGGCATGCCACCGGCCGGGAGAATCAATCCGGCATATTATCTCCGGGGGTTCTCGTCTAGCTAACGGAGAGTACTTGCATAGACATAACCTTGTAGCTAGGATAATCCATCAGCAACTTGCTCTGAAATACAACCTTGTGGAATCGGAGGTGCCGTACTACAGGTATGTGCCCGACCCAGTACTCGAAAATGGTAATATCACATTGTACTGGGATCGATCCATCATCACTGACAGGACTATTGTTGCCAATAAATCTGACATAGTGGTGGTGGATCGATCAGAGCGGCGCGCAATGATTATTGACATAACTGTCCCGCATGATGACAACCTCGTGAAAGCCGAGAAAGATAAACAAATCAAGTATCTTGACTTGGCTCGCGAGGTTGTCGACATGTGGGATGTGGACTCCGCGATCATTGTGCCAATAGTCGTGACAGCCAATGGCTTAATAGCCAAGAGCCTCGACCAACACCTGAGGAAGCTCTCGTTGGGCAGCTGGATCAAGGGCTTGATTCAGAAAGCGGTACTTCTGGACAGGGCTCGCATCGTCAGGAGGTTCCTCTCTCTGGAGCCCTGACCACCGGTAGCTTGGACCCTGTTCCCGATACCGGTGGGCTACTATTTTTTATATTTTTAAATGTTTTTATACTTTTTATATATTTAAAAATATAACTTATATGTGTTTACATGCATGTTACACGCAGCTGCATAAGGGGAATCGCCCACTCAGCACTCAATACTTTTATTATAAAATAATTTAATTTATGGCCGAAACAGCAGTAACGGATTAAGGTGATGGCCGAATGCATATTAATTTGGAACAATCTTTCCGAAACGTCGTTGAAATTTTGTATTTTTTCCTCAATAAATTCGGAATAGGAATTTTCAAAGATTGGAGACCCAAGGAGACGAAGAGAGCTTTTTACAACAATTTTAATATTTGGAGCTATTGCGGTAAATTTGGGAAGTGTCAGTTGTCTGTCAGTACTGTCCGCTACAAACAGTTCACATTTCGAAAGGTTGAGATCAAGGCCAATGGAATGAAGTTCATTTTTTAAGAATCTGAGGTCGTTTAAAACAGTTTCTACTTCGCCACCCAAGGTGCCATCGTCTAGATACCAAACATTAAATTTGGAATTTAGCTGTCGAATAATTGGGTGAATGGCTAAACTAAAAATCACTGGCCCGAGGGGGTCACCTTGTTGACAGCCAACAGCAGAATCCAGAAGGTTGTCCCGATACAGGAATTTAGATGGGTGTCTGTAACATTGCCAAATAAATGGTGTCAATTCACTTGGTTTACAAGTAAAAATGGGTGTTCTATAAGGCTCGATATTAGGTCCTTTCCTCTTTTTAGTATAATGACCTACCCCATTTATTAAAAAAAAAACAACCACAAATGGTGTTATTTGCTGACGATACTTCCTTAATTTTTAACATAAATAGACGTGATCAAATCTTGACGACGTAAATAATGCCTTACTGCAAGTGCGGAAATGTCGATACTGAACCTACTCCTAAGCTATGGCACGCAATTTCTTTAATACCCTGTTTAAAAATGACCTACCCCATTTATTAAAAACCAACCGCAAATGATATTATTTGCTGACGATACTTCCTTAATTTTTAAAATAAATAGATCCCATCAAATCTTGATGACGTAATTAACGCCCTACTACAAGTGCAAAATTGGTTCACTGCTAATACTCGTGATTTAGTACTAAATGGGAAAAAAACTGAATGTATAAGATTTGCTTTACCGAATGTTAAAAGTAGTGATTGTGAAATAGTATTGATTAAAGATAAACTACTCGTAGAATTCGAGCGAGCGAGCCTAGTCAATTTCAGTTACTTTCATAGTAGGTATCATGCCTTACGGTATTTTACTATGGGGATGGGCTGCAGATATCGAGTCTATTTTTATTCTGCAGAAAAGAGCCATCTTATACTTAACATTTGGTAAAGCAAATCTTATGCATTTAGTTTTTTTCCCATTTAATACCAAATTATTAGCAATGAACCAATTTAGTACCTGCAGTAGGGCGTTATTTACGTCGTCAATATTTGATGCACGTCTATTTATCTTAAAAATTAAGGAAGTATCGTCAGCAAATAAGCCATCAAGCCATTTGTGGTTGGTTCTTTAATAAATGGGGGAGATCATTAATATATACTAAAAAGAGGAAAGGACCTAAAATCGAGCCTTGCGGAACACCCATTTTTACTTTTAAAGCAAGAGAATTGACCTAACATTTATTTGAACTTTTTGCTGTCTATCATTTAAATAAGATTTGACTAAACTGAGCGCAAGTTGATCTAGTCCGTAATGCTCAAGTTTAAAAAGTAAGTATTCCCGCACGGAACAAATATTTGTATTGCCTACAGGTAGTTGTTCCGGGCAGCTAGAAATAATTTATATGGCAAAACAACGTTTCCCGGGTCAGCTAGTTATGTATAATTATATCCAAAAACTGCAAGATTGGCATCAGAGATACTGCCCACGACATGTTCCGGTCTTATCTCTCTAATAGATAACAAATTGTTCGGATTGGTGATATGCAAAGTAGCTGCGAAACTTTAACCTATGGCGTACCGCAGGGATCCATTCTTGGCCCTCTGTTGTTCATATTATACGTGAATGACATACATAACCTAAACTTGGCAGGTGACATAATACTTTATGCTGATGACACAAGTCCCTTTTTATTTGGAAACAATATCGAAGATGTCATTGAACAAGCACAACAAGATCTGGACTCTCTCTCTAGATGGTTCCAAGACAATTTGCTTACTGTTAATACCTCTAAAACCAACTACATTATTTTTAGTGCTAGGAACAAAAAAGTCGCAAAAAACTCTAATCTATACATATATAACGAACCTATAACCCAAGTTTCTACGGAGAAGTATCTTGGTCTCCACCTAGACAAACATCTGACATGGCAGATACATCTAGATAAGTTAAGATCTAAACTATCTTCTGTCATGGGCGCGCTTCGAGCGATCGTCCGCTGCTTGCCGACATCTGTTAGGTATATCATTTACAACTCTATGGTAAAACCTCACCTGGAATACCTTATAGAGGTGTGGGGCACTGCAGCTAAAACACATTTAAAACAAATCGAAACATGTCAAAACAAAATAATAAAACTCTTATTCTATTACCACTACCTAACTCCGACTGAAAAAATGTATAAAGAAACTAAATTGATGACGCTATCACAGATATATAAATATAACACATGCATACTAGTACATAAGCTATTAAATAAAAATATACACTCAAAAATAATGTTTACAAAAAAAGGACAAACACAAAAACGTAGCACCAGACGAAAAAACAACATTTGCTTAAGACCACCACGAACAAATTACGGAAGGAAAAATATACTATACGAAGGAGCAGAGTTGTATAATACATTACCTAATGACATTAAAGATATACAATCCTTTAATTTATACAAAAGAACTATAAAGCACCACATCTTGAAAGCTTTCTCTAGATTTTAAATTTAACCCACCACACGAATTTAATTTACATCCTCATCAAATTATTATTATTATTAACTTGCTAAGTATTAAGAAAACTAGAATACCGTACCTACCCTGTATTTCCGAAACATTACAGTACATATAAATAGTTTAAGGTGTAATTGCTATTGACTTGCCATCAAGAATCGATATGTAATAGTAAACCAATTTGTTCCTTTTACCTGCAACACTGTAAAAAATGTGTGTCTAATAACTAATTTACGTACCTACCTTCACCATAAGTAATTCTTATATTTAGTTTTAAGATTACCTTGTATTTCTCATCTTAAGTGAATTGTATTCTTTTTGAGAAATAAATGTCTTAAACCGTTAATTATAATATGTAACATTTCTATTTTCAAAATAATTTTGTTTCAAATTGGTAATATTCGTATTTTGCTAGTAGCCTAACAGAAATCTTTTTTTGTTTTAGAGAAATACCTACTGTGAGTCGGAGGGTCAAAAGATATCAGGAAAAGCCTTGCCAGTCGAAAGCGAAGTGGAAGGCCCCAGCTAGTCAGTGAATATGAAACAAGTGGTTTCATACCAACGAGATATTTTGCTGAATTATTCGACACATCTTTAAGAATGATCTGATGAGCAGTTGAAGCTGCATCGCATGGAAATATGGGAACATTTAAGAGGAACAGATATATGTTTCAATATTGTTGGATTCATGCGCCAGCGTTTACTTGATAGCATTGATAATAATGGGGGTTATACAAGGTATTAAGTTATAAATTACAAATTGATTTTAGTAATATTAAAATAATATTGTGTCATATCTGTAATAAGGATTATTTTGAGGGTTAGTTTCAATCTTCTTTTCATAATGAAAATGAATACTTAAGTCTTAATAAATACGATTTGTTAACTTTAACGTTTGAGATAGGCAACTAAAGTTAAAACGAACGCACTGGCAGTAAACAAAACGTAGTACTACTGAGTAATATTGTACTGAGTAGTATTGTGACAAGGAGTTCACACTTTTTTTATTTACGTGGGTAGATTTGCTAGTTGTCATTTCTTAGAGTACTCGCACACATTAGTAGTTAAAGCACAATATTATTATATTACTAAGATACAATATTCTAAGTCTAAGGGTCGTAGTTCACAGATTACCTGCTTTACTTCAATAAATTGTTCTTTATGAGAAAATAAACTGTTTTCACTAAAAGTTTATTTATTTCTAGTTTATAAAATTATAACGAATAAACTTTTTGAAATCACTTATAAAACATTTTTATTTTTAACCCAATGAAAATAAAATAATTATAAAGAATTACTCTTGTTTATTAATCTATAAAAAACGAATAATAAAATAACCGATAAAGATTATTGTTGGAAAAGAAAACTAAATGTCCCAACTCGAGATTGGAACCCAGACCTATGCGTTCCATAATCCAATACGTAAGGCGGTTAACACACTGCCACGCACCACGCTGCATGTTGCGTGACTGCGTGTTTTAACGTTACTTGTAAGTATCTCCGTTTGTATAGAAAACACGCACAGTCCAACACACAGAAAATGCATCCACGCGCGTTCATTTGAATTGAAATTTGTTCGTTGACACGCAACATGCAGCGTGATGCGTGGCGGTGTGATAATCGCCTAAGACTACCAGCTATGGGTACTTGATGTAACGATTTCAATTTTAGCAATCGTATCGTGAAAAAACACTTACATTTTGCCGTTCCGTAAACAACTAAGTATTAATATTATAATAACTTTACTTACGATATAGGTAAACATTGTGTGGAAGCCATAGCCATTGACGCCATTGACGGCACGGTTGGCGCAGTGGTTAAGCGATTGACTGCTGCGCTGCGTGTCGCGGGTTCGATTCCCGCACGGAACAAATATTTGTATGACCTTCATGTATTTGTTCCGAGTCTGGGTGTTTTTCTATCTATAATATGTATGTATTTACAAAAAAAAAAAAATGTATATAAGTAGTTTATCAGCCATCTTGTTACCATAACACAAGCATTAGGTTGCTTAGCTTGGGACAAATGGTGCTGTGTGAAATGTCCAGGGATATTATTATTGATATTATAGCCAAGTGTATGTGACATACGTGATATCGTTTGCAGAGTGATCAGTGACTATATTATAGCGGAAACGTGGAATAAACATTTAGAGAGGAGTGATTTTGCAAGTTCCAGTTAACACGAAAGTGGATGTTTAGAAAAAAACTTTGCCAACTTACTTCACTCTGATCGATGATAATTCTGTTGCGCACCAATACTTGTATTTCAAGAAACGAATCTAAAGTGTCCGTGGCAGTGTTTGAACAACGGAGGCTGAGACTCTTGAGGTACCGAGTTCGAATCCCAGTACAGCAATTTACTTTTTGTCTTTTTTTTGTCTTCGTTTGCTATTACTAACGCGACATGTCTCGTGTTCCACGCACTCCACCAAAACAAAAAGATACTACAAATCTAAGCCATGTTCAGTCCGAGCCCGATATGCTACATTCCTCGACCAACTCGCCTGAAGTCGCAAATGTTTGTGTCCGGCCCAAGCGTCCACGTCTGAATAGCTCTCCTGAGATTGACCACCATCAACCGAAAGTAACCAAAATTGTCGACATCATTCGTCAAGAGATACGCGCGGTTGTATCTACAGAGATCTCAACAGCTATTAAGGAATGTATTGCTGTAGAATTCAACGAGATGAAGGATTTATTCCGGGACCTAAAAGAATCTGTCAAGTTTATGAGTGATGATTACGACCGCATTCAATCTGAACTAAAAATATGTGCAAAAAATAACAAAAGCCTTAGTAAGGAAAACGATTCCCGTAAGCAGGTAGTTTCGGACTTGTCTGTATGAGTTAATTTAATCGAGAAATACTCGCGCCAGCAAAATATTGAAATTAACGGCATACCTGAAAACAAAGCGGAAAATTTGGTGAAGACGGTTATGCAGATGGGGAACGCGGTAGCAAGCATGATCAGAGAAGAAGACATACTGTCGGCCGTTCGAGTGCGTAAACTTGATCCCGAAAATAATAACAATAGAGCAGTTATTGTAAAGCTGCGTACCACTCAATCACGGGACGTTATCTTAACCTTGGTAATGAACTTTAACAAGGCGCACCCTACTGAAAAACTAAATTCGCAACACCTAGGGTATGGCGGTCCCGTCAAGCCTATATATGTGTCTGAACATTTGTCACCCCTTAACAAACAAATCCATGCGGCGACTAGAAAGGCAGCTACCGCAAAGGGATACAAATATGTGTAGGTTCGTGACGGGAAAATTCTTATAAGAAAGGCTGATGGAGAGCAAGCTAAACACCTACGAAGCCTGAACGCTGTTGCACTACTGTAAACCTCCTACAATAAAACCCTGCTACAACACCGTACATAAACAACAACAATTCAACATCTACTACCAAAATTTTAGGGGTATGAAAACCAAATTGAATATGATTGAATTATCCACACGGTTGCGCAATTACGATGTTATTGTCCGCACAGAGACTTGGCTAGATGATGGCATAAGTGATGGCGAAATATTTGACTCGAGGTACACCGTTTATCGTAGAGACAGAGCATCTACCGTGAATAGCGGCAAAAGAGGAGGAGGTGTATTGATTGCTGTTTTGAAGTCAATAGACTCTGTCCGGATGTCGCAGTGGGAAACAGACATTGAAAACCTATGGGTCAGGCTGAAGACTGTCAAAGGGAAAAAATGCCAAAACTTAAATGTCTGTGCGGTATATCTTCCCCCTCCAGTTCTACATCGTACACTGGACTCGTTCCTTGAGGGGGTCTCGTCTGTTATCGTCACCACTGGGGACGAAACCCTCATAGCTGGAGATTTTAATCTGAGTTTCATTAACTGGCAAATGGATAAAACTTTTTCCCATACTTCCAGTAACACAGCTTATAACTACGCTAACGCCTTGGGCTACTCACTGATAGACTTTATGTCATTATGTGACATGGAGCAAATAAACTCAGTCAAAAATTGTTATCACAAAACCCTAGACTTAATATTTTGTAACTTCTATGGAGGAATTATTGTAAGTGTATCCAATAACCCCTTATCAACTGTAGATGTCTATCACCCACCCCTCGAAATACTAATAAGAGACGTCTCCCGCATTATTAAAGAGTAAAATTCTTGTTAGATACAACTTTAGAAAAGCCAATTACACTTTAATCAGTGCTAAGATCAGCGACATTAACTGGGCCGATATTCTCAGACTTGCACGATGCCGATGCTATGGTGCATACACACCTATACAGGCACCTTAATGACATAGTGGATGAGCACGTTCCAAAATCGAAAAAAACCGAGTGATAAGTATCCCCCCTTGTTCTCTAAACCACTCATAAGACTACTAAACGAAAAAGAAAAACTCCGAACACGTTTCAAAAAGTACAATAACCCAAGGGACCACTTCGAATATAGACAATTAGAGGGGAGATCGAAAACCATGATGAACAGCTGTTATCTGTATATATATGTAACGAGACGTCCGGAAAGCACTAAAAAAACTCAACATCTACAAAGGGCCAGGGCCAGACGGTTTGCCACCAGTATTTGTAAAAAAGTGTGCTACTAATCTATCATTGCTGCTTAAAATAATATTCAACCATTCGTTTGCATCATCAAAGTTTCCGACGGTGTGGAAAATGGCTAACATCGTACCGATTTTCAAAAAAGGAGATTCTAGTGACGTCCTGAACTACCGTCCCATTTCACTTCTCTCAGTATTCGCAAAACTTTTTGAATCCCTGCTATGTCCTTTACTTTCATCACACATCAATTCTCAGTTAGTACCTGAACAACATGGCTTCTGTGTTCGTAAATCTACGACTACTAATTTGGTCCACTGCGTCAATGAAGTAAGTAAATTAATGGACTCTCGCGCCCAGATCAACTCAATATACACTGATTTCAGCAGTGCGTTCGACAAGGTGGACCATATAATCCTCTTAAAGAAGCTTGAAAGTTTCGGCATATTTGGTCAGCTACTCCTTTGGTTTAAATCATATCTCACAGAAAGAAAACAGAGAGTGGTTGTAAAGGGATATAATAATAATAATAATAATATCCCTGGACATTTCACACAGCACCATTTGTCCCAAGCCAAGCAACCTAATGCTTGTGTATATGAATCACCAGTTTATTTTTCTGTATCTGGAGTCCCCCAAGGATCGCATCTAGGCCCAATACTCTTTCTAATGTTCGTCAATGACATAGTTCTCTCAGTGAAATACAGCAATTGCTCTATTTTCGCTGATGATTTAAAAATCTATAAAGAGATAAACTCATCCGTCAACGTCCATTTGCTCCAGGCTGACCTCGACGCAGTTCACGACTGGTGCTTAGAAAACCGCATGTCTCTCAATGTGAAAAAGTGCTACCACATAACATTCACCAAAAAACGAAAACCTATTCCTACGTCTTACTCAATAAATGGGGTAACACTTCAAAAAGTGGACACGATTCGTGACCTGGGAGTCCACCTCGACTGAAAACTCACTTTCGCTAGCCACATTGATTAATATCACTGCCAAAGCTGCAAAAATGTCTGGCTTTATAAAAAGAATATGTCGGGATTTCCAGTCGATCTCTACCCTCAAGGTGCTCTTTAATACTCTGGTGAGAAGTCTACTGGACTATGCATCGCCAGTTTGGAACCCTACTTACCGTGTTCACGTGAACAGGATTGAACGTATCCAAAGAAGCTTCACTAGATACTTTCGTTTTAGAAGCCCTAATTGTCCACGGGATATTTCTTACGATCAAAGGCTCAGTCATTTTAAAATGTGTTCACTTGAACACCGAAGAGAGGTGACGGACCAAATCCTTCTCTATAAAATATTAAACGGTTTACTAAATGTTCCCGATCTTTTGGCGGAATTAAGTATAGCGGTACCGCGACAGAACTCTATTAGATCTAGTCGCGAAACCGTTACCTTTGCCTTACCTGCAAGTCGTACTAACCTTGGTAGCACCGCACCCATGAACCGTCTAGTGGGAAAATATAATAAAACTGCTACACGAACCAATAGCATCGACATCTACTCTAACTCTTTACGACAATTCCGATCGAAACTTTTAACCAGCTCGAATTAACACTTGTAACCAGCTCCGAGTCTCGAGTCGTCCGTGCGACACGAGCCACCCATCAATAATTGTATTTAAGTTCCTTTCCCTTCCCTGCCAGCCTCCTTCTCTTTTTGTTGCTTATTTTTTTAATTGTCTTTGTATTTTCGATCATATTTGTGAGCATCGCTTATTTTAATTTTTAATGCTACTTTCACTTTTACTTTCAACATAACTTATAATAATTCAACTAACGATAATGATGTAGGTACTTACTATTTGTTTCTGTGCTAGTGCTGTGCACTTCTGTAAGTGACGAACTCACAATTCCTAAAACTGTATGTGATTTTTGTTTGTGTATGTCGTAGTGAGTAAGTCGTTGAAGTGCCATATAAATAAATTAAAAAAAAAAAAAAATCGTATGAACCAACCAAGGTCATACGTAATTAGTAATTACGTAGCCTGTATGCAAAAGCGACGTATGTCTTTTGTTTCGTTCGACGCCAACCAGTGGGCGAATTGTGAGGTGAGCGTTCTGTGTTGACGTACATCACTTATGCACACACACGTAGGTACGGCCTTTACCGCGCGTTCACAGCAATACAGTCCTTAAGGTGACAATGGATTAATGACCTCTACTGTACAACTGACGCCGGTGTCACCTTATTAAAACACATCTTTAACGCATGGGAAGACACACAAGATGCAATAGGCATCTTTTGCGACCTATCCAAGGCATTTGTTTTATTGCTAGATGGCGCTTCATCTAGTCTAACGCGAATAAAAACGCTCTATGTAAAATATCTCTTTAAAAATACTATTACTATTATTAATTTCAAATTATCTTTTCGTTCGAGTACCCGCTACAGTGCCCACACATACGTAAACTATGTCGGATCGTGAAGAACACCCGATGTTTCGCATCTCGGTCACCCAGTGATGCGACATCAGAAGTGGGATTGGACCTCAACGACCCATGTGTTCAAAATGAGAACGCTTAAAGTGAAAGTGACCGTTGACATTTGAAAAACAAAGTGCAAACAAGTGAACGCTTATTAAATAATCGAGTGGATCTGTTCAAGTTGGAACCAGACAAGCCAGATACGGATGCGCGATTATGGTACATGTTGTTTTGGGCATAGGCTGTATGCAGAAATACCTTTGCCGAGTGACGCGACTGTTGCGCCTACCGCCATGTTTGAAAAAAAAGACTGTCTCTAACCGGTGTTTGAGTTCGACGTATCCCGTTGTGTTTAGAACACGCGGTAGGAGGCGTGTGCAAACATACAGTGCACAACAGCGGATTTGTGTTTTGTTGAAAATTCACTGCAAGGTGGTCAACTTATTGTGGCCAGCAGTAAGGCCCTCATAATCAACGTGGCTATCGCAAATAGCTACCAGTGACGTGAAGTGACTAAGAATCGAGCCAAGCAGCCCCGGAGCCGTCAGCGAAGCCCTTCGTGTGCTGCAAGTGAGGGAAACCAGGACATATCGCTGCCTGGTTCACGAGTAGTGGCAGCTAAGCAGATGGTAGACAACGTAGTGGAAATAGTGAACGGCGATTGGACGTCGTACAACTGCCCTCAGGCACATTGAGAAATAAAGGTGAGCTGTATTGTTTTGTTTACGATTCTGGTGCTGAATGCTCGTTAGTAAAAGCGAGTTGTGCAGCCAAATAAGTGGCAAACGGGTTAATAACGTTGTTGCGTTGACTAGTATTTGTCAAACACGTGTATTCACCACGGACCAAATCATATGTAGTGTTGCAATTAGCGAGCAACAACTTGAGATTTTATTACATTTCTACCCGAAATTTACTTGCAAAGTAATATTATGATAGTACGTGAAATATTGAACGTAGGCTTTTCGATTAACATGTCTGCGACAGAGTTTTTGTTGCATAAAGCTTTTGTAATAAATTCAGTTTTAAACGGTCAACAACAGAAAGCTAGATTTGATAGAACAAAGGCAGCTATAACAAAATGTTCGGTTGACAATTTCGTGTTATTAGAAAACGAAGAGTGAAATCGGATTATAAGACTAAGTTTGATCGGAAGTTCAAAGGTCCGTTTAAGGTAGCGGAAGTTTTGGCAATACTCTAAAAGCCTTCAACTCCAGGCGTACGTATAGGTAAGAACGCTCACGATCACATACAAACAATGCCTCTAAGTATGTAGTGTTCCTAACGAGTTAAACGTAGAAGACGGTGAGGTGAGTTCCTCCACCGAGTAGTAGAGCACATACCATGGCTATTAGGTCACACTGTACGCACTTGTCTGTAGTCGTAACTGCAACTCTATTGTGAGTCGTTCAGGGGGCGATGGGCAGCTGGTGGTGCAGCGGGGACCTGGGTCTCAAAGGAGACTATTGTTGTTGGTCTTGTAATGACCTGGGAGTCGTAGACTCTATGTAAAGTGATGTGTGTTGTTCGTATCACTTGAGGTGATGACGATATGGGTGGCATGAGTGTCACTAGCTGCTGCGGCAGCCGGGTCATGAGCGTTGTATGTAATCAACGAATAAGTTGATACAGTTTCTGACCAATTATTACTAAGGCTTAGAGGAACCTTTTGTTATCGATGATAGTTTGGATCAGAGTATTACTAACGAATTTGAGGAAAGCCAAGTAATGGTTTAGTTGCTGAAACGAAGTAGAGATTAGGTTGTGTGTGTTTTGTATGTGTTATGTGGGGTTTCGTGAGAAACCATAAAGTCCAGGAGTGACTTGGCGATCCGAGGGGATGCGCAAATGAATTTGACGAGTTGAGTAACTGGAGGTTACTAGATAGTATGAGACACATGCATCTTAGTTTATTTTTATTGTAACCTTAAGATTTGGGGAATCAAGTAGTGGGTAATGCTCTGAACTCTGCTATTTTTAGTTTGTTAGAAATTTCATTGTGTTTTTGCCTGTACCAAATGTGGTCAGGAGTGACCGAGCTATGTGATACTTTGCGGGTATGTTTCTTTACAGATTATCACACGTGGACATAGAAGAATACTACAGCAGGCCGGTGTTTATCGAACGTTCCGCTTCGAGGAAGTGCATTGATGATAACCTTGGGCAAGGTATCCAATGCTACCAATTTGGCGTCAAGTTCTGCAGGACCAAAGCAGCGATCAGACAGCATCTGTTTTGGATGTGGCAACACCGGACATTTTACTTCGAGATGTCCACGAAGCAATTATGGAAGCGCCTGCATGGCGAGGGGCCCAGGCGGTACCGGGCCAGCGCCTGCAGCAGTGGCTAATAGCGAGCGAAGCGCTTAAGTTTGCTATGTCAGCAATTCGAGCAGTGTCAGTACACTGCTCGAATTGCTGACATAATAAACTGGATATGACTCACCCAGTATTCATCAGTATGAATACTGGGTGAGTCATATCCAGTTTATTGCGATTCTGGCTTCAAAAGATTTTGTTAAGTCTCTAAACTCTAAGTTTTCTTTTAATGATTATGTTTTAGAGGCGCTTGACTCAGCGAACCTTAGAATACTGATTGTGTGAGGAGGATAACCGATCACCAAGTTTCTCGAGAATTAGACGTCATAGTTGATGACAGTGGTAGTGAGACCAAATCTGATTAAGAATGGCTTGTACACTCAAAACTTTAGACCGCACCTCATGAGTAACATGTGGCGATGGGTCTAGAAGAATCTTTGAACCGCACCTCATGAGTAACATGTGGCGATGGGTCTAAAAGGAGTCGTTGGTGCGATTTCTGTCTGTGTTGGTGCACAGAGCGCTTCATGTGTTGTAGCACATATTGCGTTAGATTTTTGAGAATCGTTGGTGCGATTCTTGTCTGTGTTGGTGCACAGAGCCCCTCATGTGTTGTAGCATATGTGACGGCAGATATGTAAAGAATCGTTGGTGCGATTCTGGTCTGTGTTGGTGCACAGAAATAAAGTTTGAGTTGAGTATAATAAGAGTTAAATAAGAGTTAAGTTTGAGTTGAGTATACATTGCTTATGAAATTCATTTCGGTAAATTCTAACGGTTTTGTTTTTGATTTAACTTGTTGATCGGTCGATCCAGGTCTGTGTTGGTGCACAAAGCGCCTCATGTGCAGTGAGTACATGTGGCGATAGGTCTCTTTGTACCGCACCTCATGTGCAGTAAGCCACAGTAAGCACATGTGGCGATGGGTCTCGTGAAATCTTTGATGTGAGACCCAAGCAACCTTAGTTATTAGGTATTGGCAGGATAGCCGAGCTACCTTAGTTATTAGGTATTGGCAGGATAGCCGAGCTACCTTAGTTATTAGGTATTGGCAGGATAGCCGAGCTACCTTAGTTATTAGGTATTGGCAGGATAGCCGAGCTACCTTAGTTATTAGGTATTGGCAGGATAGCCGAGCTACCTTAGTTATTAGGTATTGGCAGGATAGCCGAGCTACCTTAGTTATTAGGTATTGGCAGGATAGCCGAGCTACCTTAGTTATTAGGTATTGGCAGGATAGCCGAGCTACCTTAGTTATTAGGTATTGGCAGGATAGCCGAGCTACCTTAGTTATTAGGTATTGGCAGGATAGCCGAGCTACCTTAGTTATTAGGTATTGGCAGGATAGCCGAGCTACCTTAGTTATTAGGTATTGGCAGGATAGCCGAGCTACCTTAGTTATTGGGTATTGGCAGGATAGCCGAGCTACCTTAGTTATTAGGTATTGGCAGGATAGCCGAGCTACCTTAGTTATTAGGTATTGGCAGGATAGCCGAGCTACCTTAGTTATTGGGTATTGGCAGGATAGCCGAGCTACCTTAGTTATTAGGTATTGGCAGGATAGCCGAGCTACCTTAGTTATTGGGTATTTGGCAGGATAGCCGAGCTTGTTTACTCTCTGAGCATATTTGGTCACAGGTATTACACCCGAGGACGGGTGCTAGTCAGGGATGGCCGTGTCGTGGATAGATGCCGCCGTAGTACAGGACAGCGCCATCTAACAATTTGATGGGTAAACGAATAATCATGTGATCGGAAACGCAAGCGAGCCCTACCGCTTGGACACGATCGTCGGTGGAGGGGATGCAGCGAGGACTGGCGGAGAGACCGAGTGTTGCGACAGTCTACAGTCGACAGTCGAGCTCGGACAGTCTTGGCAAACGCTCAGTACCGTACGCACGTGTTTGTTTCAGACGCAAGTGTGCGTTTCGGTTGATAATCGCTAGTTTATTAAAGTTACTTTAAATTCAAATTATCTTTTCGTTCGAGTACCCGCTACAGTGCCCACACATACGTAAACTATGTCGGATCGTGAAGAACACCCGATGTTTCGCATCTCGGTCACCCAGTGATGCGACATATAGATATTCTTTTATTGATTTTCTTAATTTCCAATGACTTATCCTATCAAAACATTCGAGAAACTGAGCAGGTGGAGATAGGTAGGTATATCATTTGGATGCCGAGCCCATCCAAGAAACCAGACAATAAAATTGTCATCGTATGAGACAGTTTACTACAGTCCTTTTCGCAATTTTTGCAACTGCAATAATAATCAGAATACACTTTATCCAACTAGTCTCTGCCACATTTAATAATTTAAATATATCCACACAAGGAGAAAATAAACGTGCGATGAATACCTCAATTCAGCGCACGTGTATTTTAAATCAAATTGCCACCATATTTGTCGAAACGCCAAAAAAATGGGATTTCTTCTGATGTTGTCAGCAGCAGCAGAATAGAAGAATGAAATAGGAAGAGATTTTGGATGAAAAAAATCTTGTAATGCATTTTATTCTTTTTTGTTTATTCATGTAGTCCGCATTTGATAAATTCCACAGACAAGTGTGAGACTTGTCATCAATCAATAAATTGTGAAATTGTTTCACGATCCAGTTTGGCGTCCGTTCGACTTCCGCCGCAGGCTCTAAATGGTGAATGTTTATACACGATCAAGCACGCAACACGCGATCCTTTGGACGTACGTTCGCGTTATTCAATGTCTATCTGCACGACGTTCGCGGTGGTGGGAGTTCTCGCTTAATGCAATATTGGTCGTGCAAATTCGTCGAAACTATTTACGTTGTTTTTCGTCGTGCATCGTTCATGATATTGGCGGGAAATACAGATGGACCGTGTATAAGATACTACATTGGCTTAAGACATTGTCAAAGTGTTTGGGAGGTATAATTTGGGCTGCCATCAACAAATAATATATATATTATATACTAACATTATATAATTTATAATTTTTCTTTTAAATGGTCTAAAAATATTCTTTCAGTGGTTCCAAGTTCCAAATTTTTGTAGTTTTATTTGGGTGTAGTTTGGTTCTTGTTAGATTTTGGTCGGAATGAAATACCAACGTCAACGACGTTTATATTTCATTGTTTGCAAAAACTTTCTTGATGAAAGGAACTTTTAATATTTATTCTATAAGTAAAAGAAGCAGTATAGGAATAGCCATTCCTATACTGCTTCTTCTTGAAGCCTCAAGATGGATGATTGGAAGATGAATCATAGATTGTTTTGAGGCAACGGAACCTTCAAACGTCGTTATGATACTACAAACAGTAAGAGTCCTAGAGACCTATAAAAGTTATCATTATTTGAAATTATAGGGTTTTTACTAAAAATAGTAACTCTACGGAACCTCATTTATTCCACTTGTCACTTGCATGTATACATATACGCGCGCTCGTTTCAATTAAAATCCTTCGTGTTCCGGCGCCGAGCCGCGCGCTGGCTGCAGAACGCGGGTCCTCAATGACCCTTGTCTTCCAGTTTCAGAGAATAATGATCAGGATTGAATAATAAAAATCGTCTCAGGTGTCGTCGTATTTTCTTTGGGAGTTATATGACATTCACATTGCTACTGGCAGTGCATTCTGTTTAAACTTCACATTGCTATTTCAACATCAGAAACCTTCCGTTACTCTCAAATCGACACTGTAAAATTCAAACCCAGAAATTGTAAGCTCTGGAATGTCTGACAACAACTGAGCAACATTAGTAGCAACTGTCGGGTATTCTGAGTTGTTACTCCGCGGCGCCGGCGACGAACAGTAACAGCGACTTGTTATCGCAATAAACAAACACTGAAATACTGAATAAAACTAGATAATCTAATTAGTGTCGGCCGTGAGCCGGAGCTAAAGTAATTAGCCGGCCCCGGCATACACAATACTCTGTAATTTTCCCTTTCGTTCCATTATTGTTTATCCTCCCCGGACAGGAAAAACTTTACGAACGCTCCAATGGTGATAATCTACATTATTTTACTCGTCCATTCCCCAAAGTTTAGACTGTAAACATAATTATTATGAAACGGAATTTCGTCCCCACCTCTATAAAGTTTATAAAACAATGGACTCCTTTTGTAATATAGAATAAATGTTTAAACTGCCCCGCGCGCTCGGAGAAGCCTCTCATTTCCTCCAGGTTTGTGTCAACTACAATACGACGAGGCATCTCTTTGTTATGTTTCATATTGAGCTGTCAGGAACAGCGACTTGTGAATATCGAACACATCAAGTTGGATAACTAGAGATAATATAAATAAACCTAGTGTATTAGGTATTTATTGTGTCGTCGGAACCTTGCTGATAGGATGTATACTACCACGACTTGTAACTGTGCTAATTGCGTATACATAGAGGTGAGATAACCACTCGCTGCCAGATTTATGCGAGTTTTATTCAAATGAGTACGAGCAAGGTGTCCTGGCCCGTTTTATGAGATACACAACCTGAAGACTATTTGAAATAACTATTAGAATGCCAGAGTTTGCGAAAACCAACAGTAGCTAGTTAATATATATATATTAGGGTTGTAGCGGACGGACGGTGTGGCGGCGGCCGGGGGCGGGGCGAGAGCAGTGCGGCCGGAGCACGGTTAAATCAAATTACCGATTGGAAATCGGTATATCGGTATCAGTCGTTGGAGATTAGTTTTGCATATCTGGAAGTTGTGGCACCGCTCAGCACTGCCCCGCACTGCCCCGCACCGCCTCGCATCGCCTGCTCTGCCCGAGTGACTAATTAACATTCACATTGCTTTGTTTAGATGCACTCTATTCTGAAGGAAACTGAAGAGAGCAATCATATATCATCAGGAATAGAACAAAGAACCCGCAATGTTGTGGTTCGGCGTTACGTTTCTACGCACGCAACACTACACAATATTCCGATACAGATTATTGACCTGTTTTATGTTCATGAATATAAACTGTGCTCCCATTTTGTTTGATTTATTATCTACCGCGACCCCATAAGTTATAACATAAGGAAGTCAAGAGAATCAGCGGCGCGACTTGATTGAGCTAACAAACATGTTCGGCACGAGTGTGACGTCACTAGTAAGCGACACAGTAAGTACGCGCACAAACAGGATGTTTGTACGTTAGTTTATTACTGCGAACTACGCGGATGTCGCACGGCATGTAGCTACTGGTGCGAGGAGTAGCTCACCAAACGAACAGCTGCCGACTGCTTCGTTATTTAAAGGTACATACGTACATACTGAATTATGTCAAAACTAGACTTCTTTCTTTGGACATAAATAAGATAAGGGATAAGGGCAGAATAATGATGATGATGAGGATTTATTGATAGACAACAAACCTCTTAGACCAAACTACTACAAGCAAACCGCTACCGCATCACAATAGCGTACACAACAGAACATTGTTCAGGGCGCGTGACGAGCCTCTAACATGGCGCCCCCGAAGTGTTCCTCGCATCACTCGTATTTCACAAAATATTTCGCCGTTATGTTATCAGCCTTCCCCTATGTTCTTATTTGACATCACGTGGGAATCAACCTTGTACTATAGGTATGTAAGTACTGACACATACATATCTGAGGCGATCGATGTCAGAGTTCCGGCAGATAAGGAGTTGGCTCGTCGCTTCATTGCGCTACCGAAGTCCTTGTGAGCGTCGCTTTTGCGTCCCACGCCCTCTGCCCTCCGAGCTCCTGTGGCCCGTGGAACACTGAGCCGCACGTACGCTGCTGAATTACTGACGTTACTTACACAATTCTCCGCAAGTTTAGCGAAATTGTCCAAACACCCACAGGACATGTGCGATAATGTTGTGACGCAAAGTTATTTTATGACTTCCTATGATTCGAGGAATACACGGCAACTAATGGATACCAATATGTTGGGGGTGTTGGCAAAGGCAACTGAGGGATTATTTTGTTCTCAAAGTAGTCGGCAATACGGTCCGTAAATAAAATTTCTAATAAAGAATGCAAGAATCGATTGAATATTGAGTCAATTGAAATAAAAATTTGTTATTTTCATCGACGTTGATTTTTCCGTATCGTAAGTTGAACCTCCGTACGTTTACTCTGTGCTGTTCAAGATGGGGAATTCTTCACCCAGTGCGGGTAGTCAGTACATGCGGCACATCTGTCCACATTGCAGCTCCGCATAATTTACGTCCTTATAATAATAGTCGCACTACGCCCCGCAGGCGTCTATTTGCAGTTGCACAGGCCAAAGTTAAGTATAATACTTTGCGCAAATGGATGTGCCGCGTAGAAACGATGCAGAAGATCAAGTTCTACTTCGTGCTCTGGTGAATGGCTACGTTTGCTACGACGTAGCACGATTCTGTGTTGTAATAGCACGTAGTAGGTGTTACGAATCTGTGTTGTAGCCGGCGCTATGAATCTGTGTTATAGCGGCGCGTAGCAGGGTCTACGAATCTGCGTTGTAGCAGCACGTAGCAAGTCCTACAAATCTGAGGGACAATTCTCGTAATTTTAAGAACGTTCGCAGTCTAAGGGGCAAATCTCGTAATTTGAAGAACGTTTTTGACATTTGTTTGTCGCCGAGATGAGACTGCGACTAGATTTTGAATGTTTTAAATTACGAGAATTGGCCTTCTGTGGGTTAGCAGCGCTTAGCAGGTGCTACGAACCAATGTGGTAGCAACGCGTAGCAGATGCTACGAATTTATGTTGTAATTTCGCGTAGCAGGTGCTACGAATTTTGGTATGTAAAAACGCGTAGCGGGTGCTACGCATTTGTGTTGTAGCAGTGCAGGTGTACATTATTGTACATTCATTGACCACCTCTTGTTGTACAGTGAACGGTCATTAATTCATTAGCAGCTTAAGGACTGTATTGCTGTGAACACGCGGTAAAGGCCGTACCTACGTCTGTGTGTATAAGTGATATATCAACACAGTGACAGAACACACACCTCAGAATTCGCACACTGGTTGGCGTAGAATGAAACCAAAATCATACGTAATTACGGATGACCTTGGTTGGTTCATACCATTGCTAAAATTCAAGTCGTTATATCAAGTACCGATAGCTAATAGTCTTACGTGTTGGATCAATGAACGCATAGGCCTGGGTTCCAATCTCGAGATGTGACTTTTATTTTTCTTTTCCAACAATAATCTTTATCGGTTTTTTTATTATTCGATAGATTAATAAACGAGAATAATAAATAATTATATTTTTATTATTATATTGTTATTGTAATATGGGGTTAAAAATAAAAATGTTTTATAAGTGATTTCAAATATTATTGTTTATTCGTTATAATTTTATAAACTAGAAATAAATAAACTTCTAGTTAAAACAGTTTATTTTCTCATAAAGAACAATTTATTGAAGTAAAGCAGGTAGGTACTCTAACAATTTAACAACTAGCACATCTACCCACCTAAATAAAAAATGTGCGGACTCCTTGTTACAATACAATTCAATTACTCAGAAGTACTACTTTTACTGCCAGTTCGTTCGTTTTAACTTTAGTTGCCTATCTCAAACGTCAAAGTTAACAAATCGTATTTATAAGGACTTATTGCGGTTTTAGCTTAAGTATTCATTTTCATTATGAAAAGAAGATTGAAGCTAAACATCAAAATAATCCTCATTACGGATATGACACAATATTATTTTAAATAAATTACTAAAATCCATTTGTGATTTATAACTTAATACTTTGTATAACCCCCATTATTGTCAATGCTATCAAGTAAACGCTGGTTCATGAATCCAATAATATTGAAACATATATCTGTTCCTCTTAAATGTTCCCATATTTCCATGCAATGCAACTTCAACTGCTCATCAGATCTCTCATTCCGTGCTTCCCATCGCTGTATCGCAAAATGAACGTCTTGTTTATGTTTTTCAATCAAATATGGGCGAACGGTTCGTAAAGATGTGTGGAATAATTCGGCAAAATATCTCGTTGGTATGAAACCACTTGTTTCATATTCACTGACTAGCTGGGGCCTTCCACTTCGCTTTCGACTAATAATAATAATAAATAATTTATTTTGAACCAAATACGTATACACATTTCATAAACCTGCCAAACTGCGTGACAGTTTGTCGGCAGGATTAGCGCTTGTCTTAAAACATTTGGTATAATACACAATCTGATCAAACATCTAAGTAGGTAGACACAGATACATCAAATGGACGGTAAGAACATAAAATTACAGCAGCTGAACCGCTCAATGAAACCGCCGCAACACGCGACAATAAATAACAACTATCATCATTCTCCTGCCCTTATCCCAAATTATTTGGAGTCGGCGCAACATGTCTTTTTCTTCCATACTCCTCTATTAGCCGCCATCTCGACAGTCACCCCCTTTCTAACCATATCATCATTCACACAGTCCATCCATAACAAATAACAACTAGTTGCTAGTTATATTAATTACCGCCGCAAGCCGCGACAATTTCATTAAGCAGTTCAGTTTTTAATTTAATCTTTATTGTTCGCTTACTAATTCCACTATCATCTTTTCTTAGCCAGTCGATATTATTCAAAAGTGTAGGGGTCACATACTTATTGGTTCTTTTGCCATAGTAATTTTTCACTTGTGCTCGAACGAATTTACGTTCTCTAACGCTTCTGGTATTGTAAGTGTTTTGCACATATACTTTCAAATCATCGTTATAGAACTGCTCTAGAACCACCAAGTACTTGACCTTCTCATGCACCGGAAGCACCTTACATACAACAAAAAGTTTCTCATAATTTTCTTTACACTCAAGCTTTACTTTTGGATTAACAAGGTATTTCAAAAATCGGGTTTGCAGTGCTTTTATACTGTTCAGGTAGGTTTTGAATGTACGGCCATAAGTATTTAGCCCATAGCTCAGCAGAGACTCGGCGAGCGCGAAATAAATTACACGCAGCGTTTTCCTACTCAACGGTGCCTTCAGGATATAGAACTTACTTAACACTGACCTAAGCTTGGTACACACTGTGTCAACCGGTGTCTTCCAATTCATGTTCCGGTCCACCCACAGACCTAGATATCTAAACTTACTAACATACTCCAGCTGTTTACAGACACAGTTGACATTTCCCACGTGCATGCAATCGTACGTGTGGCCCACGATACCTATATCCTTACTATCGACATTTTTTGCCACCAGGTTGTGCGGCGAGTGCACATGCATAACTTTTGCAAGACTGGCAAGGCTTTTCCTGATATCTTTTGACCCTCCGACTCACAGTGGGTATTTCTCTAAAACAAAAAAAGAGTACTGTTAGGCTACTAGCAAAATACGAATATTACCAATTTGCAACCAAATTATTTTGAAAATAGAAATGTTACATATTATATCTATTATTATTATACTTAATGTTATATTCTATTATATTTTCTTACTTTTCTTTTCTTCTATTTAGGCTTTATGATAAATATAAAACGTTTAAAAAAATAATTAAAAGGATCAGCAGTTATACTTTAATTAGAAAAACAATCGATGAAATAATTAATCATTAATTATTAATCAATAATAACACTCACACTCAGTCCGGTTTCATCAAATTTCTGTGATATATTTTAAGTCCACTTTTACGCAGCGCGATAATATATCTGCTTTCATCTCAATCTACAACACCGCTAATAAATCAAAATCAAAAGTCATTTATTCAAATTAGCTGAGAATCAGCACTATTGAAACGTCAAAATTACAAAAGACAGTCCCCCAAAAACGCCCGCCCTTCACCACTTCCTAGTGCTATCGCTGGGAAGAAGAAGTGGATGAAGAAGTGGATTAATAGATTAAACACACGTCACTAATCTACAATAACAAGTATATCAAAAACAAATAACGTTTATTTAGTCGCGGTGAATGACTCGTAAGTTATCTGCATCCGTCTACCTTATAATTTGTTTATTTAGATTTATGTGGGTAAAATCACAAACTTTTACGAATAAGTGAACATGACAGGGAACTGTAGTCAATAGCGTGATTATTCAAAGTAATTGCAAACGAATGTGAGAGTGTGTGTTTAGAGTGTGTTAATAGAGTATGTGTGTGACGTATACTATAGAGTATAGAAATTACTCATTAGAAGAAGGTCGTAAGTTAAACAAAAGTGTCAATCTATTTCTTCGTGATAATGCCACTCGTCTTCTAACCGCCACTGTACATACAGCTCCAAAGAAACCTCACCCCCTAGAAATGTATGTACACAATATGAATACCGATACCCATAATAAGTGGGTATCAACAATTATATTTGTGTTATTAGAATATCCTTTCCTTGTTATGTTATTGTGGGTATACAACCAAAAATCTTATGAACCTCACAAGAGAAGTTCTTTTATCTAGACAGGAATGTGACGTCACAATTCTCATAAAAAGTTTGTTAATTTCATACCTAAATAAATAAAACAAATAAACATTTTTGTTATCATTCAGCACGGCTTTTTGATTTCCACCTTCCAACACCGAAAATATATAAATTAAATACAACATAATCACATAAATAGTTAGGCAATAATACAATAACTACTATTTAACTTCTTATAAATAAATAATAAGCATGAATACATTATAAACCAATTATAGGCAGAATTCGTACATTGTGCGTGCAAGCAGAAATTTAAATAAGCTTTGTAAACAGTACGATATAGATCCGTTCCTAGCTAGTGTGTCGTCAGCCAGGAAGTGCTTAGGCCGCAACTTTTTCATGTAGTTTTTTGTTATGATGATTTTTAAGCAGTTAGAGCAGCATAATAATATTATGCTGTAGTATATTGTAGTTGGTGTGAATGTCCTTAGAATTAACTTTTTTTTCTCTGTATTTTATAAGTGGAGACTTGTAATTGGCTTTCAGACTAATGTACTGTCCTTGTTCTGTTTGTTTTAGCTGTAAGTCTCCCATGTTATTTAAATAAATAAATAACCATAAATATTACCTAAAAAGTTTTTGCATAAATTACAAATATTATTATGGTTCAAAAAACAGTCACACATTGTAATTAACATTCGAATTCAGACTTCATTGATCGTGAACCCATTGCTTAGCCCAAACAGCTACCAGCACATGTTACATTTGCGCGAATTTTAGCAATGCAATGGTGAGAACAGGTCGCCAATATGACACGTATTCTAAATGCAACAGAAATATTATGTTATTTCACTCATACACGCACACGCACTCGTGTCTGTATCGTGCTCGCACAGTTCATAGCAATGTAGTCCTTGGCATGCCACTGGAGTTTCGAGCGTTACTGCACCTACTAAATTATATTTATTCCAATAATTTAATATCGGTGTTTCCTATTTACGTATACACACTTCCCGTGACAGCAGCAGAAGGTGAAAAGTCTTTTTCGTAACTATAATGAATATCAGTCTATCTTGGGGCATGCATGGTTACGCCCCAAGATAGACTGATATAAGTAGATTTAGAAACAGACGTAATCATCAAAATTTTGTAAACTTATATTGCCAGAAATTGCTTTTAATGTTTAAATGTAACTGTTAACTAATTTTATTGTAGAGTAAGTATCTTCTATCTATATATATAAAATTCAAAGTCCTGACTGACTGACTGACTGACTGACTGAGACATCAACGCACAGCCTAAACCGCTGGTCCTAGAGACATGAAATTTGGAGAGTGTATTCTTCGTAAAGAGTAGGTATCCACTAAGAAGGGGTTTTTTGAAATTCCACCCCTAAAAGGGTGAAATGGGGGGATTTTGTTTGTATGGAAAATCTTATTCCTTGAGTTAATTAACTTGAAACTTGCCACGAATACTTATCTAAGTAAATTATGAAGTTGGGCATTTTTTGTTTTTATAAGCTACCCCCTAAAAGGGGATTGGGGGGTTTCAAAGTTTGTATGGAAGAATTTTAGCGCGCGGTCCGATTTAATCGAAACTCAGTATTTATACCTAAAATTGAAAGGAAAGAATAATGTGTATCAGGGTTTTTCGAAAATCTACCCCTGACGGCCTAAAAAGGGGTAGTCAATTTTACAGGGGAGGATTTTACAGCGTGGCTTGCTTAACTCGAAAATTGGTATAAATAATCTTTGATTCAAGTTATGAACACATCCCGAATGATTTTTCAAAATTCCACCCCTGTGGGGGTGAAAAGCGGGGATAAAGTTTATATGAAAAATCTTATTCGTTAGGTTAATAATCTTGAAAATTGTCATGAATACTCGCCTAAGTAAGCAATAAAGTTTATCATTATTAGTTTTTCAAAACTACCCCTCGAAGGGGATATAGGGGTGCTAAAGTTTGTATGGAAGAATTTGAACGCGCGGTCCAATTAACTCGAAACTCAGTGTGTGTACTTAAGACTAAAAATAAATAATAACACGTATGAGGGTTTTTCGAAAATCTACCCCTAACGGGGTGAAAAGGGGTAGTTAATTTTACAGGGGAGGATTATAATAAGTGGCTTGATTAATTATAAAATTGGTATAAATAATCTTTGAGTCATGTTATGAATTTTTTTAAATTCCACCCCTGTGGGGGTGAAAAGCAGGGATACAGTTTATATGAAAAATCTTATTAATTTAGTTAATAAACTTGAAACTTGGCAACAATGCTTGCCTAAGTAAGTAATAAAGTTTTTCAAACTACCCCTCAAAGGGAGATATAGGGGTGTTGAAGTTTGTGTGGAAGAAATTGAATGCTCGGTCCGATTAACTCGAAACTCAGTATTGATACTTTCGACAGAAAATAATTAATAATAAGTATGTAAAGTTGTCGAAAATTGACCCCTGACGGGGCAAAAAGGGGTAATTCGGTTTTTAGGGGAGGATTTGAACATGAAACTGTATGTTACATTTTCACGCCTAAACCACTGAACTTCTGATTTGGCAAAGAGATAGATGGCATCCTGGGGAAGCACATATTTTTTATCCTGGTAGCACGTTCCCGTGGGATAACTTCCGACATCCACGCGGGCGAAGCCGCGGGCAGAAACTAGTTAAATATAAAAATTGATTCTCTTTGATTTTCGCACCCCGGCGCCCAATATGGTTAAGAAGGCCCTGGCTATCTATTTACATCTGTGATCATAGAAGCGTCATTGTTGCCATTTGCCTCCTACTCACATACTGTTATAAGTAAAACAAAATAACATCTTTCTGTAATTAAAAAAGTTAAAAGACAAAATATAAACACACGAACATCTGATTTGCAACTAAATTGCCGGCAGAAGAGTGGGAGAGTAATTCACTTAGAAGTCTTTGTGCATACAGAGCGAGCACATCAAGTAGACTCGTTCAGAAGGTCCAAGTCACACAATATGCGGTGGCTGGTTATGTACTCTTCAACGTGAAACGAAACCAACTTTTAACGTCATAGTGTGCGATGTGTAAGAGCGCGATTTGAGAACGTTCCGTGCTGCCTTCAGCGCTGAGAGAGTTGTCACGCGAGTAGGTCCCAAGGAGTGAGTCTTCTCAGGCAAGGCAGCGCGGGCGCGCGGGCGAGGGGCGCCAGACCGGCTAGCGCGGCGCGACTGTGTCAAGGCCCCGCTCAACACACCAGAAATACTCCACTAGAGAGATGCACCAGTCTGAACACTCACTTAATATAGTACGCCTACCACTCACAGCTTTTCGACAATGTTTGATATTTTATTACAAACAAAACTGGGGCTTTGCTTTAGTCTCAATCATTCTCGACGCCCAGATTTAATTTCAGGATTCGATGACGAAAACGTTATGAAAATGTTTTTAATATAATTCCATAATTTCCTGCATTTTGTTAACCGACCCATATTTTTCAATTCATTGGCAGCATGTCCTATCACAGAACAACACAACAAAGCCCCGTGTGGCGTAGCGGTACTGTGTGGGGACAGGGGCGCGGCGCGCGGCGTCGCTCGCACCACTACGACACTACGACGCGCTTCAGCTTTATTAATCATTCGCTGGAAGCCATTGTCTCCGCGACACGATATTACAATACCAAAGACGGAACCCGTAAATTGCTTAAAATGAATGACTTTCGGTTCTAAATTAATGAAATTCATCCGGTTAGCGTCGATACCTCCCGTGCCGACCTCCGAAACTCCTAAGTACTGAAACGTGTTTAAATTTCCTAAACACGGGTTGAGTCTACGATCGCCGATACTATACGAGTCGTAGTTACATCAAGTGACTCTCGGAGGGCCCGTTACCGGCATAAACAGGCTATTAGAGAGACACACAGTCACGTTCGAGCCCGTTAGAGGTTGCCATGTAGCGAAGTGGGATGTATCTGGGGCAGGTTAAAACCGGAAGAGATTTAAACCGGTCACGGCCTTGAAGCCCGGCCAAAACCGTGCGAGCGGCGCCGCCCGTTCTAGCAAGCGGACGAGAGACTACTCACTATTTATGCACATTGTTGGTCAATACGAGGCACGAGCCGAGGCACACACCGCCCGTCAGCATATGCTTATGCAATGCCACTTTAAGGAAAACGGGAGATCTTTATCTGAAACTTATTTCTCGGGATAGGATTGCTGGGATTGCGAGGCGATGTGTGCCTATTATATTAATTAACAGATACCATCGGGTCTCTGATACTCTGATGTCACTGACTTAATTTCAACTCAGTTCCTACAAGTTACTCTTACCTACGTTGTGTTATCTTGCCTACAATTCGTAATCAATATATTCTGAAAAGAATACTTAATTTCAATGAATAAGTAGTTTTACTTTCTTTTAGCCTACAAAAGTCAAGTAAACCCGTCTCGATGTTGAATCGCAAACTTGTTTTCCAAACAAAAAATACTGCGTATTTGTAAAGAGACTGTCCGATAGCAGGCAACTTCCTAATAATTATAACCATAATGCAATATAACCACATAATGCATTATAACCTAACCATATATTAGGTACGCAGTTTATACACTTGCAAACCTGCAACTTGCTATTGGACCGGACACACACTGACGTTTTTCGCAGAAATTTTGTCGTATGCGATAGATAAGATAGAGAACATTGGATTTTTGTAATGTGCATACAGGCTGGCACGGACATGGACGCAAGCTGTTACCATGGATTCAGTACCTGATTCATTCATACATTTTGACCGCGTAGGTTACACTTTTCTATGAAACAGCAGATTTTTTTGTCCCTGCCATAAGGTGAAGGTCATGGCAAAAGTTTGTGTTTTTGGAAATAAGATTTGTGGCCCTGAGTGGTTTCAAGTTTGAACATAATGCAGCGCTTTGAGTTTTGGATATAACGGTAACTTATTATATATTCAAAACTCAAAAACTTCAGTCGAGTTACTTCAAATGATAACGCTGCTTCTTAAAATATACTCCACCGAGCCGTAGTAGGTACCTACTGCCGCCAGCGCCCGTGCGTACAGAGCGTATGCTGATGCTGAGGTACTTATTTTCTTACTCATAGTCTCTTTTTAACCCTTCCAATTTACTTAATTTCTTTCCAATAATAAATCCTAAAAATGTTGTTGTAAGTATCAACTTCGTCTTGATGCTATTACATATTATAGTTTATATTTAGATTTTTATTAATGTCAAGGAGAGTTGACCAAAGTGCATAATGTTAACCGTTATAAAATTATTTTTAATTACACGCAATTGTTGTGTGGAACTGCGACCCTACAAATCCTACCATGCAACTTTAATAATAATAATAATAAATGTTGTTGCGAAATGAAATGCAGAGTAGCCATGTCATCGCCCCCCAGTCACCTGAAGAGGCTCTCGTTAGGCAGCTGGATCAAGGGCTTGATTCAGAAAGCGGTACTTCTGGACACGGCTCGCATTGTCAGGAGGTTCCTCTCTCTGGAGCCCTGACCGCCGGTAGCTTGGACCCTGTTCCCGATACCGGTGGGCTACTATTTTTTATATTATTAAATGTTTTTATAATTTTTATATATTTAAAAATATAACTTATATGTGTTTACATGCATGTTACACGCAGCTGCATAAGGGGAATCGCCCACTCAGCACTCAATACTTTTATTATAAAATAATTTAATTTATGGCCGAAAAAATATAATTTTTTACTTTTAAATAAATATTTATTTCCAAAAGGTTACAGGTTACAGACTTAATTTAAAAGGTTATCAAAAAGGCATTAGGTATTTATTACATCTAGTGGTAGGAGGTAAGTACAGATGCCAGCAGGTCAAGCTACCTGAAACTGTCGGGTAGCTTAACCTGCTACTACTACGGGTACTGTGTTATCGTTTGTGGCGACTTTAACATAAATACATTAAAAAGAAATAAACGGACCCTAGATTTTGAATATATTCTTTTAAACTATAATTTACAATTGCAATTCTCTCAACCAACTAGAATAAGTAGTGGGACATGTTTGGATAATTTCGCGCACAATGTCAGAGGTTGCACGGGAGAAATTATTGAATTTGGACTGTCAAACCACACCACACAGGTTTTAAGATGCCCAGTTAAAAAAACATGTGCTATTAAGTCATGGCGTATTAGACGAAGGAACTATTGCTTAGAATATCTAGATAAATTTAAAAATTGTATAAAAAGTCTCTCATTCTTAGACATTTACAATACTTCGGACCCCAATGAGGCTTATGTCTATTTGGATCTATTTCAATGCTTTTATGATCTCTGTTTTCCTTGCGAAACTATTACTAAGTCATTACCTAAAAAATCTAAGTGGATCTCAAAGGGAATAAAATAATGTAGTAAAAGGAAACGTGTGCTCCTGTGGCAATATAGAATTAAGCCCACTCTCAAGAACAAAAATGCGTTCAAAACATATTCACATAGACTTACAAAAATTATATCTTTAACCCAAAAATCCCAAAATAATTATTTTATCAAAACATCACAAAATAAACCTAAAGCGACATGGACCGTCATCAACAAGAATAAAGCCTACTTTCCTAAAGAACCTATAACTGAAATAAAAACTGACACAAAGATCGTCACGAATCCTATTGAAATAGCAAACTCCTTCAACGAATATTTTATTAACCAAGTATCTAATTCAAATCATAGCATAAAACAAGAAATCCCCATTCAATCAAACACTTTGATCTCTTTATTTATGGAACCAACTGTGCCGCATGACATGATAAAATAAATCATATTAGGTCTCTTAGAGACACGAACAGTGTAGGCAGTGATGGAATATGCACAAAAGTCATAAAAACAGTCTCTCAAAACATAGCCCCACATCTAAGTTATATAATCAATTTAAGTATTGAGAAGAGTATCTTCCCAGATAATCTTAAAACCTCCATAGTTACCCCACTATATAAAAAACAAGACAAATGTCTAATGAAAAATTAAAGACAAAAGAAAGTCATAAATAGAGCACTTTATACTTACCTAGAGAAATCAAACATTTTACTTGACGAACAGAAAGGTTTTGCAAGAACAGAACAATTAACATAGCTATCCATGATCTGATACGCCCTATATTATCGAATGTGAATCAAAGAAATGCCGTATGTGCTATATATATGGACCTTACAAAAGCTTTTGACTACGTAGATCATAAATTACTATTAAATAAATTAGAGAAATATGGTATAAGAGGCAACAGAGCTTAAGATTTGAATTAAATATGACAATGCATAATTTGACATATAATAATAACTTGTTCCATTTGATTGATTTTAACAATTATGTTAGTAATCATTTCTATTTGACAAAAGATAGATATAACAGTGTTATGTACTATCTTTCTAATTATTATAAAAGACAGCTAGCTGTGTCGCTATCATATTTTTTTACAATTACAGCCAAAAATTTGGCTAAACAACTTGCTTCTTTTGAGCAATGCAATGACATTATAAATAATTCTACCACTAATTTGGTCACAATTAATGACATTGTTAATAATTTAAATTAGAAAGTAAGACAATAGAGGCAACCTCTAGCTATATTGTACAGAATGGCAAAAGTACCTCAAAAAAGGGTTTAAAATCAGTAAATAGTATCAACCTGGTGCATCAAAATATTCAAGGATTTATGAGCAAAGATTTAGAAGTAGAATTATTTATGAATTTTAATAGTATTGATATTCTTTGTATAACAGAACATTGGCTGAAAAGCCACCAGTTCTTGTTCAATTTTAATAATCACCAGGTTGGTAGTTCGTTCAGCAGAATAAATGCTATACATGGTGGCTCATTAATTTTAGTAAGTAACCAACTCAAATTTAAAGATCGTAAGGATATTGTGAGCCTATCTGTTGAGCGTACAGTTGAAATTGCCTGTATAGAATTGGAGCATTTTGTTGTATTAAGTGTGTACAGACCCCATCAGGATTGTATGACTGCTTTGAAAAGGTAATGGATGAAGTGTTAGACAGGATTTGTAACTCAAACAAGTCCGTTATCATTTGTGGTGATTTTAATGACAATTTATTAGAAAACTCAGGTTCTTGTAGTAAAATTATAAGTCTGTTTCAGTCCTACAATCTTGTAAACCTATTTTTGGAGCCCACAAGAATAACCCCTACTAGTGCCACATGCCTAGATAATATTTATACAGATATTATACCAAGCCACAAAGAAATTATAAATTTACTAGATTCTGATCATTGCGGGCAAAGCATTACTATTCGAAATCAAAACAAAATAGTGGTTAAAAAAGATATCACTGTTAACCCAAAAACTGCAGGTCGCTTGGAGGCTTTCAAAAGTAAACTCACTGATAAATTACCAGTTTTGTCAATTCATGCGGATCCTAATCATCTTTATGGTAATTTTTTTAATATATACTGTAAACAATTTAATTCAACCTTTATTCCCAAGACTATCTCGGTTAATAGTAACGCATCTTTCAGTGATTGGGCTACCATTGGTATTCATAAAAGTAGAACGCGGCTTTATGAACTGTACAATGAAAGGACTTACGTTAACACTGATGCATTTAATTTGTATGTTAGAAATTATTCAAAATTATTTAAAAAAGTTTGTTATATGGCCAAGTCACTTTATTTAGGTTTAAAGATTAAAAACAGCAGTAATGTAATTAAAACGACTTGGAATATTATTAATAGTGAAACGGGAAGGTCTAGTAATCGAAACACTGACTACAGCTTGTCGATTAATGACAACATAATAAAATCAGACTCACAAGTCGCCGAGGCATTTGAAAATTTCTTTTCGGATATTCCCCTTTCAACTACTAAATCCCTAAACTCATCACCTTCTGTTGCTGAGTCTTTGCTTATGGAAAATGTTAATGGTTGCGATTCGGAATTTCATTTTGAACATGTTACTTGTATAGATATAATTAAAACTTTTCACACTTTAAATGTAAAAAAGACTGCAGATCTATGGGGTAATTCTGTAGAAGTTGCTAAGTCTGTTATTGACATTGTAGCGCCTACTCTAGCTCTTATCTTTAATAGTTGTATTGACGGTGGGGAGTTTCCTGACCTCATGAAAAATAGTAAAATAATACCTTTGTTTAAATCGGGTAGTACATCAGACCCCACAAATTATAGACCTATTTCTGTACTACCTACTTTTAGTAAAATTTTTGAGAAATTAATTTTAGAACAAATGCAAAGATTTTTTAATAAACACAAATTATTACATAGCAAACAGTTCGGTTTTACAAGGGGTCGTTCAACTACCGATGCCGGTGTTGAACTTTTAGGACATATTTATAATGCATGGGAAGACAAATGCGATGCCTTGGGCATTTTCTGTGATTTGTCCAAGGCATTCGATTGCGTTCTTCACGAAACTTTAATCAGGAAACTCCGTCACTACGGGATCCGGAACGCTGCTCTGGATCTTCTTACTTCATACTTGAGTAAGAGGATTCAGAGCGTTGACGTTAATGGAAAAAGATCTCCCGGATCTATAGTAACAATGGGAGTCCCACAGGGCTCAATTCTTGGTCCTTTCTTGTTTCTTATTTATATTAATGACTTGCCGTACCTCATAAAGGATAATCATGATATAGTGTTGTTTGCAGATGACACTTCACTTTTGTTTAAACTTAAACGTCAGCAGCAGGTTACTGACGAAGTAAATAGCGCGATCTCTAAAGTAGTCCACTGGTTCAATGTTAATAATTTACTTCTAAACGAGAAAAAAACCAAATGCATTAAGTTTACGCTACCTCACGTTAGGCAGGTGAAAACTAATGTGTTGATAAAGGGCGAAGAATTGAATCCTGAAGACAGCACCGTATTCTTGGGCATAACTTTGGATGCTAAGCTTCAGTGGGGTCCGCATATAGACAAATTGTCAAAAAAGCTAAGTTCCGCAGCATTCGCTGTTAGAAAAATTCGTAATTTAACTGATATAGAGACAGCCCGTTTAGTGTACTTTAGCTATTTTCATAGTGTAATGTCGTACGGTATTCTATTGTGGGGAAATGCCGCTGATATTCAGACTATCTTTGTTTTGCAGAAGCGAGCTGTTCGATCAATTTATAAATTAAGTACGAGACACTCGCTCAGAGACAAATTTAAAGAGATTAATGTTATGACTGTGCCTTCTCAGTATATTTATGAAAATCTTTTATATGCCCATAAAAATATAAAATTGTTTAAAAAATACAGTGATATCCATGATATAAATACTAGGAACAAACACAAATTTGTTGTACCTATAACAAGGCTCAAGAAAATAGGTGGCTCGTTCAGATGCCAATGTATACGCTTTTACAATAAAGTTCCAAGCCCCGTTCAAGATCTAAGCCTTAATAAATTCAAATCATTCATTAAACGTAAGTTGTGCCAGAAAGCCTTTTATACCGTTAAGGATTATATCGAGGACAAAAAGGCTTGGGATTAAGGTGCTTCCAATTTTTTACATATTTAATGTTTTTATTTTTATTTATATTTTTTTTCTCTCTGTCTTGTTGTTGTTTTTTTTTTTTTGTTTTATTATATACACTTTGACATTAATGGATTTTATATATACTATGACATTTGCTTACTTTGTAAAGTATTCTATTATTTTAATTATTGTGAATGTGAAGACTATGTGGGTCATTTTATTTATATTATTTTTAATTTTTCTCTCTGTTCTGTTAGTTTTTGTCATGGTCTGGCAGTTTGAGTAATTAATGTGGCCTACCCAAATGTCCTTTCTTTGGTATTGTTCGTCGAATCGTCGAGCTCCTTAAGTTTTGAGTTGAGCTGCACGATTTCTGACAAATGCGTGGACTGGCTGGACAGGTCCTCTTAATCTGTGTGGTTCTTTCCTCAAAAGTCCATCTCAGACATCGACCTGCATGGTCTTCATATGATCTGACCAAGATTATGTCTGGACTTTAAAAGAGACTGTGACCTCTGAGTTTGTTTCGGCCTTTCTTCTCAGAGTAGTCAGATAGGAAACGCCGACCTCATCTAGTTTTAAAATATGATTGACGTGTAAAAGTGTTTGTACAAACCTACTTACAAAAAATAAAATCATATAACATCATTTATCATTTAACATTTTGAATCTTATTGAATCTTACTTACACAACAGAAAGCAGATTTTAAAAATAACACGAATATGTCCACGCACTCGTTACGAAAGACGATACAGATCTAGTAGTAGAATTATTAAATACGGAGTCCCACAAGGTAGCGTGTTAGGACCTCCACTATTCTTAACTTATATAAATGATCTACCTACAGAAATAAAGCATCCCATGGTATTATTTGCTGATGACAGCACGATAGTAGTAAAATGTGACGATCCTAATTTATACGAAGCAGAGATAAATTTCTTGGCTAAATAATAATAATCTTGTAATAAATCTAAAAAAGACTAAAATAATGCATTTTTATCAAAGGATTTCTAGTATAAACCTTGACATTAACTACTTGGGGACTCAAATAGAGTCGGCAACTATGACTAGATTTCTTGGTGTTATTATAGATAATAACTTGTCCTGGATACCTCAAACGGAACATAATATTTGTAAAAAAGTAAATAAACTTGTATATGCCCTCTATAAACTGGCTAAAATTGTTAGCTTGGAATCTCTTTTAATGGCTTACCATGGCTATGTTGCATCCACACTAAGATTTGGTATAATATATTGGGGCAATTCAGTAAATAAGGATTATGTCTTCAAAGCCCAAAAAAGATGCATCAGAGCTATGTGTGGTTTACTAAGTACCGACAGCTGTCAACCTCTATTTAAAAGCCTCAAAATTTTAACCTTGTCTTCTCTGTATATTTATGAGGTAAATATATTTGTTAAAACAAACATGAACCTATATGAAATAGCTTTCAAAAGTCAGTATAGGCAACTACGTGATAGAAATAAGTTAGAGCTCAAAGTACCATATACAGGTACGGCCTTAATGAGGAAAAGTTTTTATTGTATGGCCCAAAGAATATTTAATTAATTACCTTGCTCAATAAAAAATCTAAATTTAGTCAATTTCAAGCGAAAATTATATACTATATTAATACAAAAATGTTACTATTCTCTCAGCGACTACTTTGATGACAGTTCTTTGACATAACATATTGTATACTCGTAACTTGACTATAGAAGCATAACGACTCTCACAGCACTGTGCACAATATCAATTATAAGCATTTTTCTTAGCAGTAACTTATTGACATCATAACTATTTATTATTGAAATAATCCTATTTCATTAAAGATTGACATTACCTGACATTACCCAATGCATTTTATTAAAATTGATATTGACATTACTAATTAAACTTTTACCTTATTATAATACTAGTACATACCTATACAGTATGTAACAAAAACCCTGTTGTTCCAAGTAGAGACGTTTTCAGAATCGATATCCGATGGTTATTACGTAAGTCATTTAAAAAAATATTCAAGAAAAACAAATCAAAATAAATATTTTATAATAAATATTTGAAAAGTACCACTGATTGCTCACCCCTGCAAAGAGAAATAGGTAGCAACCGGTCGCTTTGTCGCCGCCCGCCGCGCCGCACACTACCATACTGCACTAAGGTCATGAACTCGTCACGTGTCGTTCACATCACTCAGCTGTTTGACTGATAGATAACACTTTGGGAACGTTAGTTTGAATTTTTCATAAAGTTGGCTTATCAAGTTTGCACGATTGATAATTACTTACAATAAACACATAACCAGGCCTCCGTCACTCCATGTACTTGCGTGCTATAATTACCTACTGCCCGGCCTAGCGGTCCGGGCCGTTTGCGGACCAAATTCAGTGCTGTCATGCTGTGGGATCACGCCAAAGAGTATAATAATAATACGGGAATCGCGCGGTGTGAAGCAATCACAACTGTACGTTTGAGCATTTAGGCACATTTTAGCATGCAGCGGTTGCTGACGAGAAATTTCTACTAAGTGAAGTATCTGTTACGTAGTAACTATTTAGTCATCTTTGACATAACTAACACTTTAAAAACTAATTTATTTACCCACAGAGCACGTACTTCCGTAGGGTCTTCTTCAAACATCACGAGGATTTCTTCCTCAATGTCATGGTCTCGAGTCCTCGGTTATCCTGCGTCAATACGATGTTGGTCTCGACCGTGCACAGACCCAATGTTGAACGTCCGTATGTGGAGACGTTGGGAAGCCATCGTCGACGCAAAGTTATGTTCCTTGGAGTTGCGAAACGTTCTTGGTACACTACAATATTCCTCATTTGAACAAGACATTTTGGAAAAAACGCACACTCAGAATTCACTCACAAAATCACAATAATTTGGTTCTTTTTCTAATGCTGTCAACGTACGACACATCCGTCCGGAAGTAAGTTGCGCAGGCGACTGAGGGGCAGTGAGGGGGATAATCGGCTAGTGGCAGTCGTACAAAGGGTGTTTGTGCATGCCGCCTGCTTTGTGTTTTGGCGCCAACCTGTCTAGCTATCGCGAATCAAAGGGGCCGCCGCCGGCGGCGGCAATCTTTAACGACCGTAGGCTAGATCCATTAGTACTTGTAAGTTCAGATGTTAAAAACATTTTGTAACAATGTATCGAATTTAAAAACTATCTGATTATGGACAATGTTCGGCCACCATTGTTTTTTTTTTAATTATAACTTCAATAATGGTAAGCCTATAGGTATTATACGCTCCTACAAGGAACAACAGGGTTTTTGTTACATACTGTATAGCTAATTTATTCACTGGATTGGCAAAGGCCTCCTTTAAATGTATATTTGTACGCCAAATGGCAAAACATAGAGAAACTTTATGTATAACATTAACTGTAACATCTGTACTGTTGTAACCTATGTTTACAAATAAAGATTGATTGATTGATTGATTGACATTGTTAAGACTTTCGAGAAATTTGTCAAAACTTTCGCGAGAGTTGTATGAGGGTGAGTGATAGACTGCTACCACGGCATTTTTTTGTTGTCTATTTGACAGACGAGACAGTTTCCACACATAAATTCTGGTTCCCACACAGAGATTTGCAGACAAAGTTTCGCATAGACAACGATACCGTCGTTCTGGTAAGAGTTTACTTCTGTAAAGTGGGATTGAAAACCCTGGAGTATGGGTAGGTTACTAACCTTACTAAGCCAGCATTCAGTAAGGATTATGACGTCAAAGTAAAGTTTTGCTAAGTGTATCAGTACCTGTAGTTGTTCGAA
Source organism: Apamea crenata (assembly GCA_949629185.1). NCBI lineage: Eukaryota > Metazoa > Arthropoda > Insecta > Lepidoptera > Noctuidae > Apamea > Apamea crenata. The sequence goes on from OX451356.1 coordinate 485,324, forward strand.
GTTTTTGTTTACACTTCGTATGTTCAAATGTAAAAATTTTATGTTGCTATCGGAATTGTTTACGAACTTCAGACAGTCCTCGGGACTACAAGTGAAACAGTTGCCAACATTTAGCGAGTCCAGTTCACTGTATAGATTGTTTAATATAGCCATTAGAAATTAACAGAAATGACAAATTGTGGTATAATTTTGTGAATTTTTTAAAGTTATCATTTTTGTTCGCCCTTCGTATGAGGTTGAAATGTGTTGGAATGGAATATTGCAGGTTTAGCTGTGAGAATGGGTGTTTTTGTGGGAATCGTATCCTACATAGGTTTAGTGTGTGATGTGGTAAGGGTTTCATGATTTATAGCGTATTTATAGGGTGTTTAAGGTGTTTTTTGTTGGGATTTTTTACAGTTAGTGGTAATTAAACATAATATAAACAGAACATTAGCATAGGGTAGAAATAGTCACATATTTAAATTTTCAAGGTCGTGAAGACATTTTTCTTGCGCAGGATGATATTGCCATTAGAGATCCAACAGTACTTAAAGACTTTGTTTTTGGCAAACTCACGAGCTTGGTAAAATTGTTTTTTTGTAGTAGCAGGCAATGCTCGTCGATATAGACCGGTTGGGGTTTACCCGGTAAACCGATGAGGATGGTGTTCACTTTGTCTTCCTTTCCTTTCTCCTTATTATAAGCCCGTACAGCCGATAGGAGTGCCTGTTTGGTCTGGACTGTTGAGAATTCAGCAATAATCGGTCGAGGGGTAGACGAACTGGCTGCTTCCCTGGTAGCCGCTAGACATCGCGTATGCATGATTCCTGGACAGGGACTCCAACAACATCGCAGATCTGTTTTTATCAGGCTGGTGCTGGTTTCTGATGGCTACTGTGGAATATTTCATATTTCGACACCCAACGAACATGACTTGTGCTGTAGGTCAAGTATCTTTTTTTCTAGGTTTGCAATATATTTCTTTAGCTGATGACGTTCTTTCTAACTGCTTGTTCATAAAAGACATCGATTCGACTGTCTTGTCATTTGTCTTGCGAATTTCAGCATTGGACGCCTGTATTTGGGAGTTTTGGGACTTAATTTCCCATAAATCGGACAGTAATTTGTTCATTCGGGGCAGTCTGTTCCGCTAAGGTCTTTGAGACGCAGGGCCCTTGATTGTACTTCCCTGAGTCTAGTGAGCATAAGCCATCTTCACCTTGCGGTGGCTTCATCCGTGCGAAAACGTTTGTGCCTGTTGGTGTTTACGAAGTTACTCATCTGTACTGCCGAGTTGATATTTGGTTCCGACTGCGTCTGAGTCTAGCTCAGGATAGTTGTTTGGATTTTAGACGTATTGGGCGGAATGCGCGTTTAGTCGACATTTGACAGATTCTACTTTTGACATCATAGTCTACATATAACAGATTCTACATATGACAGATTCTACGTTTGTCAGATTTTGAAAATAGGACAAGTAAGGAACATTGAAATTATGATACTGTTTAGAATCAATCTTACACATTTTATAACTGTGGCGCTGTGGCTGTGTGGTTTGGTTTTACATTCAAAAATATGTTTCTGACACTCGCCGGCCGCTGCCGCGGCACCGCTCGCTCCGCTCGCTCGGCTCGTGCGTTATGTGGTCAGAGTTCTAACCTAACCTAAACTAGCTTTTTCGATTTAAAAAATTTTTATGATCTTTGAATTGTTTGATTTGTCTCCGCCATAAATAGCAAAAGTAGAATCTGCCATATGTAGAATCTGTCATATGTAGATTCTGTCATATGTAGACTATGATGTCAAAAGTAGAATCTGTCAAATGTCGACTAAACTGGAGTGCGTTGTACGCCTGCCATATTTAGAGGTGGCAATTATATGTAAACATTAGGGAGTACTTAACAAAGGGCGTAGTGCGAGTTTTTTACCTACTCGATCGCGTGAACGTAAACGCAGATTTGTACGGTATTAGAGCAGTGCCATCTAGTGGAAACTCGATAGCACTGCTGTCATTCCATACAAATCTGAGTTTACGTTAACGCCATCGAGTAGGTAGAAAAACTCGCACTATGCCCTCTGATCTGCAAGCGTAGCCGATGCAGTATTCGTAGAATCGTAGGCGATCCCCAGGCTCGTAGCACTCGTAGTCGTCGTAGCGGTGGTGTCGGACCCAGCGCGCGTAGCCGATCGCTATTTAGACGTCCGCTGCTACTTGCACGGTGGTGGCGCGATGGCCAGGGGGGGGACAGTTCCTTATATTTGACTTGAATCAAAAGATGGTGGCTCCATCTACATTTTGTTTCTACAACTTTAGGTTTAGTTAATATAACATCTCAACAGATGTCACTATAATAAAAAATCATTATTTTAAATGTTATGACATATTTACTGTAAAAATATTTATTTTACATCTTATTATTTATTTAAGCATATTTTAATATTTGACGACACGGCACGGTTGACGGCACGGTTGGCGCAGTGGTTAAGCGATTGACTGCTGCGCTGCGTGTCGCGGGTTCGATTCCCGCACGGAACAAATATTTGTATGACCTACATGTATTTGTTCCGAGTCTGGGTGGTTTTCTATCTATAATTAATGTATGTATTTACAAAAAAAAAATGTATATAAGTAGTTTGTCAGCCATCTTGTTACCATAACACAAGCATTAGGTTGCTTAGCTTGGGACAAATGGTGCTGTGTGAAATGTCCAGGGATATTATTATTATAATATTTTTACAGATGAATATAAGACATTATTTATGTACTGTTATTTTTTTCTTTTAGACTCGCAGTAGAGATCGAAGAAGATATCTTCGATTTCTTTGAACGGAGCCCTAAATCGAGTACGAGGGATGCAGTGCGGCGGCGCTTCGCACCCCGGTCACCAGATCTTACTCCATGTGACTTTTTTTGTGGGGCGAAATAAAACGACGAGTGTATGTACCCAAAGCCTAGACCAATTTAAAAGAGCAAATTGTACGTGCAAGAAGTGAAGTGAAAAGTGACACTGTAGTGCTCAACAAAATTAAAAATAATGTGCAAAAACGTGCAAGACTCTGTTTAGAGAGAAACGGTATGCATTTTGAACATTTATTAAAGTACTGTTAATGTGATTGTTATAAGATGATTTTGATTAATTTTTTAATTTTTTGTACCTACAGCTCCAGAGAAATCTCACCCCCTAGAAATGTATAAAAGCGCGCCATCTCTGTGAAATCAATGAAACTGCTGAGATATTCTAACTAGAAATAAAAAACTGACGGCGCTCACATAAGCGCCCGCTAGGTAATATCCATCATCACATCCTACCATCCTACCTATTGATATTTTTAAACTTACAAACGTGTTCCACAAACATTCTACTTTTTTTACAAATTTCTAAAAACTCATACTTAACAGAATTTTTAAATTGAATAAAATCTTTAAAGTCTGAAGTCAGAATCGAACCTGGACCTTATAACTCACAAAGCAAGCTGCTATACCTCTGCGCCAATCAGTTATTTAACGTAGATGTGAAATTTATCGATATGTTTATGAATCATCGATCACATCATTCATGTCGGCCGAGTCATTTTTATAATAAAATTCCAGTCCAGGGATATTTATTTTTATTTATAAAATAGATAATGAAGAAGATTGAGGGTAAGCTTATAATTTTGTCAAGTAAAACATGAAGTCGCATCATAGCATAATTACTCGTCTGCTTGTGCTGTTTGAATAATGACTTATAATTACCTACAGTAAAATCATGCCTCGATTGAGTAACTTTATAAAAATGAAAATAATCGTCCTTTGGGAACAAAATCAAAGTTTAAAGAGTATTGCTCGAGAGTTAAATGTCGACGTAAGTGTAATCTAAATTATAATCCGTTTATAATTTATTTATTTTTTTCCATTAGAATCCTAACTTTTTAATTTACTTCCTTATTGAGAAACACAGTACGTTTATGGGTGCGACGGTATCAAGAAACTGGTGAAGTGAAGTGTAACCGCCAAGGGCCACGTCCGATTGCTTACACAAATCAATCCAACCGTCATCGTGATATTGTGAATAGCCATACCACGGATTCTTTCACAACCACCCAATCTAGTGCTATAAGACATGGCATTTCGCTTACCACTGTTCGAAGACCTTTACATGCAGCTGGGATCCATAATTATAAACCAGCCAGAAAAATTGAACTAACCGAAGCTCATCGTCAAGCCAGGATAAGATTTGCAGCCCAATATATGAATTTAGATTGGGAAAACGAAATAGTCATTTTTACCAACGAAAAGACGTTTAAGTCCGATAAAGATGGACGTAAAATACTGTGGAGAAGACCAGGCGAACGCTACAACCTTCAAAATATTTACCTTTGAGGACTAGTGGCAGGTTATCGCTGGGTAAGCAATAGTTAATTTCATTAAATATTAAAATTTACCTACTCACTTGATTAAAATAAAAATGTAATAAAGCTTTTGTGTTTTTTCAGGATATTGGGGATGGATGTCTTCAACGGGTCCTGGAGAGCTTGTCGAAGTCGGCGCTCGAATGAATGGCGAACGTTACATGGAAATCTTAATTGAAGTGATGATTCCAACTGAACAATGCGCAACGTATACCCTGATGGACACATTTATTTTATTCAAGATAATAGTTCGGTGCATCGGTCAAGACCGGTTATGGAGTGGTTTTCTACACAAGACATAACTTTGATTGATTGGCCATCTAAAAGCCCTGACTTTAAACCCCATAGAAAATTTGTGGGGTCAAATGGTGCTTAATTGGGACTCAAGTAAAGTCAGAACTAGACAAAATTTAGATGAAGAGGTTATGAGAACTTGGGAATTAATGCGATTAAGTGACATTTGTTTTAATAAATGGTAAATGGAATGAGATCAAGATTAGAGGAAGTTATAGAAAGTGAAGGTTACCCACTCCGTTATTAGTATATGTTTGACCCCACAAGTACAGTTTAGTTTTTTTTATAGTTAGATACTTAATAGTTTTTTGTAAACAGTTTTGATAAATCTCGAGAGATGTAAATTGTTGTTCTGTTTGTTTCAAACGTGAGTAACATGTTGGTTCTCTTGTGAAATCATCAAAACTAAATTAATTATCAGTTTTATCAGTAAATAAATGTTTGTTATCTGAATTGTGTTAATATATTAATTAATACCATAAGAATAATAATTGATACTACGTATATAAGTGAATATTTATTCCGAAAGAGAAATACCGCCTTGTAAGCATCTACTTCCCCTTTCAACCCGCAACACCCCGCTACCGCCCTACAGTTACTACCAGGGCTGCCTAAATATTATGATGATGTTGGTAAGCGCATGACAATTTTGTATCAATAACGTAACCAATTATTGTTAAAGGGTATCTTGCACGCTTACCTACTTGTGGAATCGATGTCAATAACTACAGAACACTAACTTCATTGCTGTCACAGAGATGGCGCGCACGTACCTAATCATCGTAGTGTATCATCCTTTGATAGATGTCGCTTTTTATACATTTCTAGGGGGTGAGGTTTCACTGGAGCTGTGTGTACATAAAGTTGATTAAATTTTTTTAAATACGCGTAATAGCAAAACGTTTTGGCACGGTTTTAGTAAGGTCTAAAGTTCTTTTTACTGTATTTGTAATTGATTAATTAAGGATTACATTCTAATCATAGTGAACAAACCTTTTGCTTATTGACGGTCCTAATCCCGTGAAAGTATGAAGGAAAAATTTGCAACTTTGTTTATTATTTTGTTATCAATGAACTGCGGCGGCGCACGGGGAGGGCCGGCCCGCGTAACTTCACCTAGCGCGTACGCAGTGCGTGGCAGTGTCCAGAAACATAAACTTTTTATAGATAACTTTGTGATGTGATATCTCAATATTTTTGTATTGAGTAATACTAAAAGAAAAACCAGATATTCAATGATTTTCGCCAAAGATTAATATATCAAAATTTGGACAGTGACTAAACAATCTTTCTGTATAGAGATAGCTTTTGTCCGTAGCCATTTCGAATATGCATCTCAAATTTGGAATCCAAATTACAATGTCTTTATTAATCTCATACACTCAATATCAAATTCAAATTCAAATTGTTTATTGCTCAACACAGTACATTATATACATTTCAAGATGTCAAGTGAATGCGCAGTCCACTGTGTTGCACCAATTCAGGCATGCAAAATTATCATTAAAATTATACTATGTCATAAATTCATAATAATACGTTATACAATTTCATAAATTCAAAATAATATGTCCGTATTATCAGTATTTTTAGATATGAGCAAAGCATTTGATTTTGTACCACATAATCGCCTACTTTGCAAAATGGAGAAATACGGCATAAGAGGCAAGGCGCATGACTGGCTTAAAAGTTATCTATCAAGTCGCCAGCAAAGGACAGCAGTATCAAGTATTGACAATAACACAATAAAAACATACAGTTCAGAGTTAAGAATAAATAGTTGTGGTGTTCCTCAAGGAAGCGTATTAGGGCCCTCGTTATTTATAATATATATAAATGACCTTTGCAAGAGCCTAAAACATAATTGTACACTATTTGCTGATGACACTACTCTGACAATAAAATCTTCAAATAGAAATGACCTAGAAACTGAAACTAACAATGAAATACTAAAAGCAATGAAATGGCTGGAATATAATATTTACGTGTAAACATTAAAAAAACAAAGTTAGTACAATTTCAAACATATAATTCTTTGGTAAAACCACCTCAAATACACTACAATAATTCTATTTTGGAACCCGTACCTTCAACCTTATTCTTGGGAATAGTTATTGACGAAAAACTGGAAAGAGCATGTAAACAAAGTTTGCACTAGACTCGATAAATTCGTGTTTGCTCTTCGAAAATTGAGACGAATAGCTAGTAAAGAAACAGCCCTCAAGGCTTATCATGGCTATGTTGCATCAGTGCTGCGTTACGGCCTCGTGATTTGGGGAAATTCAGTAGATGTGAACAGAGCATTTATTGCACAAAAAAAGTGTGTCGGCTGTGTATGGAGCAGAATATTTGGAACATTGTAAGCCATTATTTAGAGAACTGAAAATTCTTCCACTTCCTTGCCTTTATATATTTGAAATTTGTATGTTTATAAAAAGGTACTCACACATATTCCCATTGTATGAGCACATTTCTAAGCGAGTAAAAAGCAGAAGCCCAAATAAATTGCTCGCACCTAGCCAGAGACTACATTTGTATAGCAGGAATTCCAATTGCATGGCAATCAAAATCATTAATAATTTACCTCCACTTATTAGAGTGTTGCCCACTAATAAATTCAGGAAAACAATATTTGCCTGGCTTTTGGACAACTGTTTCTATTCAGTTAATGAATTTTTTAACTATAAATTTTAACATTACATTTTTGTCAATATTTTGTGTGTATATGTCTTTGTATGTGCCGATTGACTTGTATTGTTTTTTTTTTTTTTGATATATCTTTTTAAATTTTGAATATAAATTTTGACAATAAATTTTTATCAATACTTTGTGTGTGTATACCTATGTCTTTGTGTATATCTATTGACTTGTATTATTTTTTGTTTATTTAGTATATCTTTTTTTTTTTTCATTTAAAAAAATATAAATTTTGACATTATATGTTATCAATAATTGGCCATTTTGACATTGTAACTTAATTTTTAATATTTCGACGCCGGCAACGGTAGTGTATGTGAAACTGATTAATATTAAGACCTTAATGTACCATATACTCAGAAATAAATTATTATTATTATAATACCATAAGCAATGTCATAAATTCAATTCAATAAGTTCAGTATACAATGTCATAAATACAAATAAATAATTAAGTTATTTCATATATTACAATTAAAAAGTAAGTAAATTCGGAGTATATAATGTCATAATAATTAAGTAATGTCTAGAACAGTCAACACATAATTAACAATACAAATAAAATAATTTTAATAAAATAAATCGGACCCAAGTACATTATTCACCATATTTATATTATATTATGTATTATTAATATACACACTTTTATCTGACAGGTATTCATTAATTGTGTAGTATATCTTACTTATCAGTAGATTATATTGATATCTGTAATACATAACAAAGCATTAGGTAATTTATTATAAATATGTGGTGCCATTCCTAAGAGGTCTTTTTGGAATACTGCTTTTTTGTGTTGCCTGCTGCTTATTTTATTTCTATGTCGTAAACTGTGCAGGTTTTCAAATAGGTGGAGGTTTGTTTTGACAAATACAGCCACCTCACATATGTATAGGCAGGGTACTGTTAAAATACGGACATTCACAAAGAACGGTTTGCAGCTTTCCGTGCTTTGAACCCCGCATATCGCCCTAACACACCTCTTTTGCGCTCTAAATACTGTCAATATGTTGGTGGAGTTACCCCAATATATGATTCCGTATCGTAATGCAGACGTAACATATGCATTATATGCCATAACTAAAACCTTTTTATTTACCTCCTTTGCCAGATTACGTAAAGCATAATATGAATGTTGACTCAGGCGTTTACATACACTGTCAGTATGAGTTTTCCACGACATGTCTCTATCCAGCTCAAGCCCTAAGAATTTTGTAGTTGTCGTTTTTAAAATTGTCTGATTTCCATATTTTATGTCAGGTTTTTTATGATTTGTCCGTTGCTCAAAAGTCATTATTTTAGTTTTGTCAATATTCATTTTTAAGTTATTCGCACCCATCAAACCCATCCATTCTACTAATACTTGGAGACAGTGGTTTATCTCTCAAGTGTAGTCGCATCATCCTTACCACTAAAAACGACCGTGCTATCATCAGCAAACAAAACCATCGGATGATGTGTTTCTCTGGGCATGTCATTAATGTAAATAATAAAGATCCTACAATACTTCCTTAAGGTACACCGTAGTTATTAGCTCTCTTACTCGATACATACGTACGTTCGGTTTTTGACGTGATGCAGACCTTACCCACTTTGGTAACTTGTTTTCTGTCGGACAAGTAGGTACGATTTCAAAAGGTTCAAAGCATTGCCCCTAACTCCATACCTTTCCAGCTTCTTCAACAGCACTGTTCTATCCACAAAATCAAACGCCTTGCTCATGTCCATGAATAAAGCAGCTACCGGGCTTCTGTTATCAAACAGACAGACACACACACACACACAGACACAGAGACACAGAGAGACAGAGGTCTGTTTGTTGTTCTGTTGTTCTGTCGGGCTTGTGTTCAGTTTTTTCAAAGAGATTGAAAATTGCCATATTTATATTCTTTTTTCTTCTAAAACCGTATTGTTCATAAACAAAAAGATTGTTACGTTAAAAAAATGTGTTTAATGTATTATATATCACTTTTTCTACAATTTTAGAGAATATGGGTAGTAAGGCAATAGGATGGTAGTTGGCTGGATCTTGTTTGCTACCTTTCTCATATAGTGGTTTTATAACAGCTAATTTTAACCTATCCGGAAACACACCCGATTCTAAGCACATATTTATTATATAACTAAATACCGGTGCTATAATTGTTGAAACAGATTTAATAACATTTGTTGTAATGTCATCATAACCAGAGAGAGAGTGGTTTAGGCGTGAAAATGTTACATACAGTTTCAAGTACAAATCCTCCCTAAAAAGACCGAAACCGAATTACTCCTATTTGCCCCGTCAGGGGTCAATTTTCGACAACTTTACATACTTATTATTAATTATTTTCTGTCAAAAGTATCAATACTGAGTTTCGAGTTAATCGGACCGCGCATTCAATTTCTTCCACACAAACTTCAACACCCCTATCCCCCTATCCCCCTTTGAGGGGTAGTTTTGAAAAACTTATGATAAACTTATTACTTACTTAGGCGAGTATTCTTGCCAAGTTTCAAGTTAATTAACCTAATGAAGAAGATTTTTCATATAAACTGTATCCCCGCTTTTCACCCCCACAGGGGTGGAATTAAAAAAAAACGTTTGGTATGTATTCATAACTTGACTCAAATATTATTTATACTAATTTTCGTGTTAATCAAGCCATGCAGTAAAATCCTCCCCTGTAAAATTGACTACCCCTTTTTAGCCCGTCAGGGGTAGATTTTCGAAAAACCCTGATTAACAAATTATTCTTTACTTTCGATCCTAGGTTTTAATACTGAGTTTCGAGTAAATCGGACCGCGCGCTAAAATTCTTCCATACAACTTTTGAAACCACCCAATCTCCTTTTAGGGGGTAGTTTAGTAAAACATAAAACGGCAAACTTCATAATATACTTAGATTAGTATTCGTGCCAAGTTTCAAGTTTATTAACTCAAGGAATAAGATTTTGCATACAAACAAAATCCCCCCATTTCACCCTCTTAGGGGTGGAATTTCGAAAAACCCTTTCTTAGTGGATACCTACTCTTCACTAAGAACACACCCTCCAAATTTCATGACTCTAGGACCAGCGGTTTAGGCTGTGCGCTGATGTCTCAGTCAGTCAGTCAGTCAGGACTTTAAATTTAATATATATAGATAGATAGTACTTCACTAGCTAGTTCTGGTGCTGTTCTATGGTACTTGTCCGCGGAAGCGACGGAACACCACGTCCTGCGGCCAGAAGTCTTCGACCATGACGACGGGCAGATAACAATTCGGTACACGCACCACAAACGCCTTGAAGTTGACGTTGCGGTGTGACTCCAGTAACTGCACCCTCGGCGTGTACCTCGTCTTCTGGCGCACGTACTCCAAGATGTCCTCCGCCTTAGTGGTGTAGTGTAGGCGGGAGATGTACACCGGTGTGTTCGGCTTTGCGGCACGCAAGCTGACTTTGGGCTCCGTAGGAGCTTTGCCGCAGCGGTTCTTGTTCGTTCGCGATCGGCGCTTCCTCCTTTGCACCGCCACGAAACCCTCATCATCAGCCCTATTCGGTGCCTTTTCTGGCATAGGCTTCATACTTGGAGCACCTGGAGTACTCGCGGTGACGCTAGCGGATTCCTTTTGTAGGGGCTTCGCTAGGGCTGCAGACAATGAAAGTGGGACGGGGAGAGGGGCTCGGGCGGCGCTGCGTGGAGGAGCCGCGATGACGGGCGCGGGGCTGCGGGGCATGCGGGCGGGGCGCTCCGCAAGCCCAGCAAACGACGGGTGCCCTGGCGAGGAAACTGCTGACGCGGAATTTGAGGACGATACATCGAAGCCGGCTCCGCGACACATGTTTACGTTAGATGCATCGACTGATGACCTAGTTACCGCCACACTGTAGGGCAACTCGCTAACTTCCTTGCGCAAATCGGCGACGGTGTTTTGGGATGCATCTAACTTCGCCAGAACATCCGCGAGGCGAGCCTTCAGAAAGACAATGTCCTTCAGAAGGCTTGTTACATCAACGTGGTCGAAGGTGACGGGTGGCAGCTTGTGCAGCTCCTTCGCCACAAACGTCGGCACGTCGTCCGGGTCGGTCTCCTTGAACAGCGTGATAATGTCTTGCAGGCTTCTCTTAGTCCCGTCACGCCGGCGGTCGCGCTTGTTTAGCACACTGAACAACAAGCTATGTCATCCTCGCTGAAGTTCGTTGCGCAGATTTGGACAGCGTATACCTCGTCCATCACATCCAGCTTCTGCTGCAGGAACGCCAGCAGCTTATTCACCACAAGTTCATTACTCATGGTGAAATAAAATTACGAGCGACAGCTTGCGCCGCGCTAGTCAGTGCACAGAATATGCAAACTCGTGCGCATCGGAACGCGGCACAAGCAAGACTGAGTTTTGGTGGCATTCTCCATAAATCAGAATCATATCGGTGTACTCCGACGATGTGAAATTGATTCGAGGCATATTGGAACCAATAACACAATGAAAATTCTGATTTCGCATGAACTATCACACACACCACCTTCACTAACCTATCCTGTTCCTATTACAAAAATAAAGTTAACACAAAACAATGTCCACAAAATAAAAACAATAATATTACGAAGGGCGCGTGCGTGGATAATAAACTCGTCAACTATCCCTCAAGGATTTTGGCGGCGGACTAAGTGATAATGTGACTCATCCGTCGAACGCGCCAAAGAAATTACAATCATGCCTACAAGCACCCCCGTACCCCGTAGCATTTCGCGCATAGAGATTTATACCTTAATTCGTCAACCGTAAGAATATTTTTGCATATTTTTTTCATACCTCATGCGGTCCCTTTTCATCTTTTAATTTTGCGCACAAAAAACGCCTTCAACTATTAACCGTAAGAAGGCTGTAAGGACATTTTTCGCTTGAATTGTTTACGTTTCTTGTAATAATAGTTTGTAAAATGGTAGTTTAGTGCTTGTACTGTAGGTAAGTAGTAATTCGGAATGGCAACGTTTGAAGTTTTGAACTATCTTCACCGGCCACGGGTCTTTGACCTACTTTTATTGGTCAGCTGACTCAGCTGGTTATGTTTATGCAATACATGATGTTGTGAAATATTAAAATGGGAAAAGGGTCCCGCGGCTATAATATTGTTTATTATTAAATTATTTTACTTGTTTATGATAAAATACCTAATATAGAGTACCTACGTGGTTTCAATTAATGTGATTACCTCATCGCCACGCTGTATAATGCTAGTCCAACTCCCAACTTACTCTAGGGTTCACTAATTAAAATTTTAATATTAGGAAGAGATGCTTCTGTTTTTATTATTTCTGACATTACGAACTAAGTGTGTATTTTTATTTTATTCTATCAAGTTTTAATTGCTGAATACAATATGCAATATAATGCCTCATAATAACAAAATATATTATACAATTCAAAAGACGACGACGACACGGTTAGCGCAGTGGCTGAGCGTCCCGACTGCTGCGCTGCGTGTCGCGGGTTCGATTCCCGCACAGAACAAATATGTGTATTGCCTACAGGTAGTTTTTCCGGGTCTGGCTGTTTGTGTATGTGAGTTTAAATGTTTGTAAACGCACCTACGATACAGGAGTAATTCCTAGTGCGGGGCGAGGTTTTAAAAAAAAATGCCTGAAATGATTCGCTTTTATGGTACTTCAATTGGTTAATTTAGTAATGAACCCGTTCTTCTTCTTTTTATTTTCGCTTCTATTTTCCCTGCGGTGGGTGTTTCGTATTGTGGCTCATTACCTTGGTCGTTTCTAATTAAGTGATCAATCTTTCTTGCTTTACTTTCTCTATCACTCTTGCACTGTTATATAATTGCATTCTCTTTTTGTATTTCGTAATTTGTTACATCAGCATTTCCGCTTCACGTGAACCTTACACATATTCCTGCCAGTGCTTCATAGCGTGGAGCGTTGTTATCGTGTGCTAGTGTGAAGTAATGGCGGATGGGAGCTAGACGCGAGGGTAGCGTTGTCTAGCTAGTGCCGGCCATAGTTGCATTCCGCACGATCTAGACAAATAACACGACGCGCCCCCGCCGCTGCCGCGCGCACTTGCCCCGACGACACGCTCGCCAGCACTGCATACATTACTCCTTTTGAATGAAGATAACTATGATAGCTTCTAACTCCGAGAGTATTGGAGTGAGGCGAAGTGGCAGTATGGCTGGCGAGTGCGAAAACTAATATTCGAGTAGCGGTTATCACGTCCGCAGTCGTCGGAATGGTTACGTGACGGCACGAACACACGACTCTTGGCACGAACCCCATATCTTCTCGGTTTCTACAAATACTATAAGTATAGAGATCTTAACCCAGATGCAAATGTTACGCGTGATTTTTATTTTAAATCCGGTTCGCATTCCATTTACGATCGGTAGTCCAGTGAATCCAGTGATGCGCCGATTAATTTGTTTAGCATCAGCCACGTGACGTGTGTCGCCGTCGTCCAGTTTATAACCGAATAAACGGTGAGGTAGTGAAATGTGGAAAGATCGCTCCCACTTCGTTCCAGTTAACAGCCGAGCTTATATTATATCGCGCGTGATCTGATAGAATGGTATGTACAATGCAATTAGGGCTGCTGTCGCACGGCCCGACGCCGGCCACGAGCCCACAGCTCCGGTATCGCAGTATCTTACAAACCGTATCCGTTTTATTTACTCGATTATACACGCCAACTCCCCGGGGCAGCCAGGACGAAACAATTGCCAAGTTCATTGTAAGCCGGCTACCATCTTGACACATACATAGGTATGTATACGTAATATGTACACGTTCTCTATACGTTTACATTATTTTTTGTCTCTTGTGTGACGGATCTGGAACATGTGTGTCACGCATATGCGTGATCTTGGGGTTCATATGGTAGCCGAGTTGACGTTTCGCACTCATATTATGGACTTGTGTAGCAAATCCTTCAGAAATTTGGGTTTTATACTAAGACAATGTACGGATTTTAAAAGTGTAGCAGTGGTAAAAATTCTTTATAATGCCTTAGTTCGTAGTCATCTCGAGACAAGTGCCATTGTATGGAATCCGCATGAAGATAAATATATTCTCATGGTTGAAAAGATACAAAACAAATTCACGAGGTATTTATATTTGAAGCAATATGGGGTTTACCCATTCTACCCGTTGATGTATCCGAGTCTGTTTGTGCTGGGCATGGTAGGGTACACTAGGCTGGCGGTTAGGAGAGACGTCGCGTTAGTAAAGTACGTGGCGAGGGTGCTGCGCGGGCTGGTGCACCACCCAGATGTGCTGGAGGCGCTGCGGCTGCGTGTCCCGGACGGGTACGTGGGGGCACGCCGCCGCCCCGCTTTGTTAGATGTGCCATGGGCTAGGACGAACTTACTCAAGTTTGCTCCTTTGTCAAGGGCCGCACGGATTATAAATAATATGCCGTCGGAAGATGTGTTCGATAGCCTGCCGAAATTTGTGTTGGGAGCACAAATGTGCATTGAAGGCGGCATAATATTGTAATTGTTAGATATTGTTAAATTTTTATGGTTGAATTTTATGTTTGTATAGTTTATAGATAGTTTTATTAAGTGTGTATAGCATCGTCTTGGAATACCTACTGTAAGATGTTGTACTTATTGGTGTGAAATAAATAAATAATAAATAAATAAAAATGTCTGTCGCTCTCTCTTGAGAATGATACCTGCGTTGTATTTGATCGTGATCGGTTTGTCTTCATCTCCCTGAGCTTCAGCTCTTCGGCGGAAAAAATATTCATGTCACGAAAGTAAGAAAAATAAAAATGTTAGGTGTGTTATATTATTTATAATAGAAAATACTTTTACCTCTTCTTGGGTGACACTAATTTTATATCGTGATACTCGTAGCAGCAAAATGTAGGTAATAATAATACGTAAGAAACACATCAAGTCAGTCAATGTGGTCCGTTTCACTGTTTCTTCAGCGTTAGGTACTTAGTTAGCCACAGGCGGCAAGCGGCAACCCTAAATGCAATCCCAGCTGGCGTTGATTTTATTACGCAGTATCTGAAAATGAGCTCAACTCGCACCGTACGTTACGAATTACGGTTATCGTGCACCTCTCATATCGTAATTAAGTGACGGCCACTGCGCTCGCTGTCTTTACAAAATAAACATTCGGAAGGGAACAAAGCGGCCGCTCTCGCTGGGCGTGTTTCAAATGAGCAAGTGTGCAAACAGTGCGTGTTGTGAACTTGTCGGGCACGTGCCACGCACTGTGAACTGTTTGCTCACGGCTTCATTACTAAACAACAAGTCGGTTGTTACTGGATCAACAATTCCTTTGCGGCCATTTCAAAACATTATTAAAAATAAACGTTAACCAATGACTTCGTTATCGTGGACTTCTCACGAGATAATCTTGTGAATTTTACTCATGTAAAGTAACTCGAGTGCTAAGTTATTGCAGGTCAATATAGCTGGCAGTTCCTTAGTTGTAAACCGGTATCTGGACCGTGTTAGCAATCGACCAACAATATCTAGAATTCTGCCAGCAAACTGCGGACGGCGGTCAGTCTAATGTTGCACTTGTAGTAAAACTATCTGCTAGGGAGGATGTTACGCCACTTCTTCTTCCCAGCGAAAGCACGAGGAACTGTTGAAGGGCGGGCGTTTTGGGGGACTGTCTATTGTAATTTTGACGTTCGAAAAGTGCTGATTCTCAGCCTAATTTGAATAAATGAATTTTGATTTTAATTTAACAAAGTTCACTTTTCATCCTTCCACTTTCCATCCAAGAAGAGATCCTTTTATTGATATTGTTCATAATTTGCTTTATTAACGAGAAAACTGCTAAGTTAGTCGATTTACCTTGTCTAAATCCATATTGTTGACTTACTTGAATGTTATATTTATCTAGGAACCTTAATAACCGCCTGTAAATTACTCTTTCAAATACTTTTGAGAGTATGGGAGTTATACATACATCAATGTTAAAAGATCATGAAATCCGTCAAAGGCTGCATTAGCATCTGCGATTTCATAAATTTCACTGAAACTTAAGCAACTTATGTATTCAATAAACTTTCTAACATAACCTTCAGTTAAATCATTAATAGCCACAAAAAAGAAATCTTTTTTGTGGTTAGTTGCTTGATCAATTGTAACGATTTGAGCTGTATTATGATCTGACAGGAAACAATTATATGTTTCACCTGTTGCATTTGCTACATTACCAATTATAATTATTGTCTATACACTTCTTAAGCCTAGTAGGCTCATGTATATAGTATTGCATTCCATAGTTAAGTAATGTTTCTTATTCTTTCGTATAAAGTAGATACAACTCTGCGCACCTTCCTGATGATGTGTATGGGGCAATGGAGGACGGTCCTTCGCTATCCAGTATGTCGAAATATCCAGAGGAATAGTGAGCCGATAAGGATCGAGTGAGGCATATTCCAGGGCGACAGTTTGAGTCCACTTTGGTTCTGTTTAGCCTTGAATCCTCTAAGCACGCTGCTAGAAGATTCAGGTCTAGGCTACCGGCTGAGGAGAGGTGGTCAGATTATAGCTCACCTCTCTACATGGATGACCCAAAACTCTTTGCCCCCAACAATGTGCAACTGATGAAGCTACTGAAAATTACTGAAACTTTCAGTAGCGCCATCAGGATGAAATTTGGTGTGGACAAATGTGCGGTCATGCATGTAAAGCGAGGGGAGATTGTGGAATCCGTGGGAACCCAACTCTCAGATTCCACAAAACCTTAGAGTCCTCTCCGCAGCCAAAACCTATAAGTATTTGGGTATGTCGGAAGCGTTGTGCATCAATGTTACTAACAAGAAGCAATCGTTGAAGAAGCTCTTCTTTGGCCACCTGAAAAAAGTACTTAATACCAGCTGACCCGGCAAGCGCTGTTTTGCTATTTAAATTATTTCTGGCTGCCCGGCGCTACTTCGTTCGCGTGGTGTCCTACCCCCTACCCTACCCCTACCCTACTCCTACACTACTCCTACCCTACCCCTACCCTACTCCTACACTACTCTTACCCTACTTCTACCCTACTCCTACCCTACTTCTACCCTACTCCTACACTACTCCTACCCTACTCCTACACTACTCCTACCCTACTCCTACCCTATTCCTACCCTACTTCTACCCTACTCCTACACTACTCCTACCCTACTCCTACCCTACTCCTACACTACTCCTACACTACTCCTACCCTACTCCTACACTACTCCTACCCTACTCCTACCCTACACTACTCGTACCCTACTCCAGCGCCACCTACCGGGTCCAATTGTATACAAACCTTGTCCTAACAATAACGAATACATAAAACCAAGAATCATCCAATTTGGTGCAGCCGTTCGAACGTTATGAGCGTACATACATTTCGAAGATCCATTTTTATTTATATGTATAGATTATTTTATCAGGCGGAAACAAGGTGCGCGCCTTCAGTTGGGTCATGCCGGTTTTGATGTACTCTTTCGGCATACACAAATGGACTCAGAGCGATCTCGAGGCCTACAAATCGAATGCATCACCCACGGTCATCGGTAATGAGGCTGTATATCCCGCGAAAATGTGGAGGTCGAGGCTTTTTAAATGCCAAGACGAGAGAATATTTCCTAGAAACCGATGTGGGGATGCATCGAGATATGGTCGCGATGGACAAGGGCCTCACCCCGCTCTCCTTGGCTAAAAAGAACTGGCGCGGTTCTTTCATTAGTATCAAGCACTATCGCATGGAAGTATGGCAGAGTAAGGAGCTTCACGGACGCTTTTACCGGACCCTACATGGACCCGATGTGGATCTACTAGCGTCCGTAGCCTGGCTGCGTTTCGGTGATCTCTTTGGAGAAACCGGAAGTTTTGTCTGTGCAATTATGGACGAAGTTATATTTAATTAATTTATTTATTTACTTCAGACACAGTGATCCATATTCGTGTTAGTATAATTCAAAAATTATGTTAGTAACCAAAGATTAAAATACATGTCAAAATAATAAAATTATAACTAAAATGATGACGAACAATTACCGGAGATTTATTGTGAAAGACGGCACGGTTGACATCTGTCGAACATGCCAACGGCCGGGAGAATCAATCAATCAAGGGCTTCATTTAGAAAGCGGCGCGGCGGCTGGCTCGCATTGTCAGGAGGTTCCTCTCTCTGGATCCCTGACCGCCGCCGCCGGTATTTTTTATCAGTCTTATTCATAAAACTTTAATCAATTGCTAAGCAACTGATTAGCAAAATTCTTATTCATAATAGCTATTTAACGCTAAGAGGATGCTAAGCAATTGATTAGTAGCTGTCAAAATTAAACACCACCGGACCACTGCTAAGAGGATGCTAAGAGGCCACATGGCGGATTTTATTTGAATCAGCTGATCGGATCATTGCACTTCGAGGTTATTTTGTTCATGGTATCGAGTAGTGCGTAAATATGGATTTCGACAATCTTTTACTGGATTTCCAAAACGATGTAGCAGAGTAAAATCATTTTGAAACGACGGAGGGAAGTAAAAGGAAGACCTACAAAGCTCGTACAAAACCGCTACGAAAATGATTACCTATTGCATATTCTTCATTCCAAGTACATATGATGAAAGAATTTATAGGGAAAGCTCAATGAGGTGGCTCAGTAGGTGCTCAGGAGGTTTGAAGAGAATGATTTCGTCTTTCGTCGAAAGCTTATCACAGATAGTGATTATTCAATGTGTTATCACATGTGCCCATGTGTTATCTTATGACGCCAGTTCTATGGTACAGAACTAAAGAAAAGCCACGTCGTGGCAGTCACACACAAATAATAAGAGACATTTTGTAGAAATAATTTATTTTGATACGTATTATAACTACATTTTTGTTGTATATATTCAGTGTTTTTGTTTTCCAATACTCTTCCTCCAAAGGCATGGGTGCTATTCTTTACTCATGCCACTCTCATTCTTCATCTTTTTCACGTAGCATGGTTTCCTCCATCGCCGTCTTTGCGAGGTTGAACAGTATTGGTGCTAGGTAATAATAGTGGTTTTCATAGCAGCAGTCAAACTTGTATCTGTTAACAAGTTTAATAATTGTTACTAAACGGCACTGAAACCCCGTTACAAAAACAGTAGAAAGTAATATCATATAGACACAAGTACCCACTTACATTTCTAAAAGAGCAAATTCATGTTAGCAAGCATAAAGGGCATGAAAATACATAGTTATTATCGGCTACTGCTCTCACATTCATTTGGGCAGTTTTTATTAGTAAGTAGATATAAATTCAATGATAAATACCTTTTCTTGTTTACTCCAATTATTGGAGCTTATTATTTTCATTGCTACCATCGCATTCGCTACGACGGAGGGAAGTAAAAGAAGGAAGACCTACAAAGCTCATACAAAACCGCTACGAGAATGATTACCTATTGCATATTCTTCATTCCGACTACATTATGATGAAAGGATTTATAGGGAAAGCTCAATGAGGTGGCTCAGTAGGTGCTCAGGAGGTTTGAAGAGAATGATTTCGTGAACAAACTTATCACAGGTAGTGATTATTCAATGTGTTATCACATGTGCCCATGTGTTATCTTATGACGCCAGTTCTATGGTACAAAACTAAAGAAAAGCCACGTCGTGGCAGTCACACACAAATAATAAGAGACATTTTGTAGAAATAATTTATTTTGATACGTAATAAAACTACATTTTTGTTCTATATATTCATTGTTTTTGTTTTCCAATACTCTTCCTCCAAAGGCGTGGGTGCTATTCTTTACTCATGCCACTCTCATTCTTCATCTTTTTCACGTAGCATGGTTTCCTCCATCGCCGTCTTTGCGAGGTTGAACAGTATTGGTGCTAGGTATTAATAGTGGTTTTCATAGCAGCAGTCAAACTTGTATCTGTAAACAAGTATAATAGTTGTTACTAAACGGCACTGAAACCCCGTTACAAAAACAGTAGAAAGTAATATCATATAGACACAAGTACCCACTTACATTTCTAAAAGAGCAAATTCATGTTAGCAAGCTTATAGGGCATGAAAATACATAGTTATTATCGGCTACTGCTCTCACATTCATTTGGGCAGTTTTTATTAGTAAGTAGATATAAATTCAATGATAAATACCTTTTCCTGTTTACTCCAATTATACTTCACGCCTCGTCCTCAAGATTAGTAGTTACATGTAGTATCGCATAGATCTCGCCACTTCAGCACTAGTTGAGAATATTCCTTTGCCTAGTTTTTTTTTTTTTTTTTTTTTGACGTGGGTAGATACTCATATTACCCGGTGACCGCTATTACGCTGGTTCCTCATTCGCAGTTTAGTGCTCGGCCACTGAAGACACTATCGTCCTAAATAATTCAAGTACCATTATTTCGTGCCCATTATGCCGAAACGTAAAGTATCTAGGACGTGTGAAGAAGAGCTTGAACATTTAATGCGCAAATTGCGTAAATTAGAAAAGAAAATTCACACCAACGAACCAACCGAGGATTTACCGGGAACCGCCTATGGCGTTGAAACAGGTATGTACTAATATTTGTAAAAGTGAAAGTGATAACTTTATAGCGTGTTGTTATGGGTACCTACATAATGCAAACCAGAATCAGTCATTGGGGCTTTTTCGTTGCAATTTAAATATGACGGTTGGCGTTCAATTCATTGGGGATTGTTACCTAACCCGAACAAGATAACTTTTGTTATAAAATATATGCAATTCGGTAGTCTTTTAACATAATTAATAAATTTTCTTTTACCTTAAAAAAAAAAAAAAAAAAACTAAGTACCCTTATAAATTCGACGTATTTACGTTGCGATGATAATAAGTGTGTAATCTGAATAGCCATTGGGGCTTTTTCACCGCACGCTTAGTGATATAATAAAACCGATTATCATAACCGATATTCGTGTTTTTTATTCTAGACCCGCCTGATGCGCTAGAGCCATCTGATTGGCTGAGCGATGAACACGAACCGGAAACATTCGAAATCATAGGCACCAATGTCATTGAGCAATCATTACCAACTAATGATATCCAAAACGACATATTGGCTCCTCCAGAACGGCCGGGCACGTCCGCGCCACCCATACAAGATGAGGTCACAGTCACAGCGCAGTCTAACACATGTTTAGACACTGAAGTTCTGGAAATCCTCGGCGAAGACCCTTCACTCGCGGAAAAACGTGGAAAGGATATCCATGAAGAAATAGCTTCTCGATTTGGACATATAGCCTCAGAGGGATTAAACAAAGACACCAGAAAAGAGCTAATGTTAAAGTACCCGCCTCCTGGAAATTGTCTTCGTATTGACTCCCCTAAAATAAATCCGGAAGTCAAAGCCGCTATGCAAGAAAGCTTCTTAAAACGCGACAAAGGCATTGAAGCCAAACAAAAGCAGGTGGCAAGTGCAATATCATGCCTGGGTGATATAATCACAGCACAATTAAACTCCGAAAATAAAGACAAGGAGTTACTTCAAAAATTGATGGATCTTGGCAGATTAATTTGCGACGTTCAGCACGCTGACTCAGTGACAAGAAGAAACTTTATATTGTTTTCACTGAAAAAGGACATGTCGGATCATCTTTCAAGTACAAAGATTGACGCTTTTCTATTTGGGGAAACGTTAGCGGACACGTTAAAGGCAGCCAAGTCAATAAATAAATCTGGGGTCGAGCTTAAAGCTGACCAACCTAACTCATCGAAGCGATCAAAATTCCCTAACCAGAGGTTTTTAAACATGAAGGCTCCCGGTCCGGCTTACAGGCAGTCGGGCCCTCAACAGAGGAGCCGCAAGCCTGCACCGAGAGCACGCGCAGCCCCGCCGCCGCCCGCGCTCTCATCGAGGCCGTGGCCGCGTCAGCAGCCGCCGCCGCCGCCGCCGCCCCCTGCTCAAACTCGTCGCCGCCTGTAAATACAGTTGAGTATGCCGGTCGCTTACATCTTTTTAAAACTCAATGGTCACTTATAACAGAGGACCGCACAGTCCTCTCTTGGATTGACGGTTATAAAATCCCCTTCTCAAGTCCACCAACTCAAAACTATATTCCGTCTACCCCAACACAGTCCAATGAAGAAAAAAGACAGTTCAATGAGACAATAGGTGATTTTTTACGTATCGGTGCGGTATCCCTATGTGAACCGTGCGAGGGCCAGTTTATATCAAGCATTTTTCTGACCCCCAAGCCTAGTGGAAAATATAGATTTATTTTAAATCTCAAAAATCTTAACCGCTTCATAAAGACTGATCATTTTAAGCTGGAGGACCTCCGTACAGCTATTAAACTTGTAACACAAGATTGTTGGATGACTACCCTCGACCTAAAGGACGCATACCTCTTGGTGAAAATTCATGACGAATCCAAAAAATACCTTCGATTTATTTATGACCAAAAACTATACCAGTTTAACGTGCTACCATTCGGGCTTAATACAGCCCCGTTCGTATTCACGAAAATAACCAAACCAATAGTTAAATTACTCCGAACCGCTGGTTTGCTCTCGACTCTTTATTTAGATGATTGGCTTCTATTGGGACGTACCTCTTCAGATTGTGTACTAAACCTTGACTTTACCAAAAAATTACTGGTTTCACTTGGCTTCATTATCAACGAAGAAAAGAGCATTTTCGTACCCTCTATGAAATGTAAATTTTTAGGCATGATCATTAACTCCCACAAGCTTACCCTAAGCTTGCCCCAAGAAAAAAGGGCACGCATCAGTTCTGAATTACAAGCCTTTCAGAAGTTGCGTCGCTGTTCAGTCAGGAAATTAGCACAATTAACGGGTTTACTCGTGTCAGCTTGCCCTGGAATAGAATACGGGCTTCTCCACACCAAGGAGCTTGAGCGCTGCAAATTCCTTAACCTGAAAAACGATGATGATTATGAAAAAATCATAAACATCCCCGACTCATTGCAGATAGATATTCAATGGTGGCTTAATCACATTTTGAATTCAGTACGCCACATAAGAAGTGACGACTATCACATTGAAATATTCTCTGACGCCTCAACGACGGGGTGGGGCGCAGCCTATATGGGCGATACAGCTAGTGGTAGTTGGTCAAACACCGAGCGCAAAAAGCACATCAACTATCTTGAATTGTTGGCTGCTTTTATTGCTCTAAAAATCTTTGCAAAAGACCTGTCTGACTGCCAGATTCTTTTGCGCGTAGATAACTCAACTGCAGTTGCCTATATCAACCGAATGGGTGGTGTTCAGTACCCACACCTTACACTAATTACAAGAGAAATTTGGGAATGGTGTGAGGATCGAGGATTGTACATTTATGCATCTTATATAAAATCTAGTAATAATGTCGTGGCAGATGCAGAGTCACGGAGAAACCACCCAGACATTGAGTGGGAGTTAAACGATCGGGCCTTCGACCATATTACTCATTGTTTTGGCTCACCCGAGATTGACCTATTCGCAAGCCGCATCAACAAAAAATGTGAAGCCTATATCTCATGGCATAGGGACCCTGATGCAGTAGCTATCAACGCCTTCACAGTATCCTGGGCAAAAACGCATTTCTATGCTTTTCCCCCTTTCTCGATAATTTTGAAAGTTCTCAGGAAAATAATCGCTGAAAAATCTAAAGGTATTGTAGTTGTCCCGTCATGGCCCACCCAGCCGTGGTATCCAGTCTTTCAAGCCCTTACAGTCTCTACAGTTTTATCCTTTCCACCTCACAAACGAGCTTTAATCTCGCATTCCAGCTCCAGTCGGATACACCAGACGATTACCCTGGAGGCTGCAGTCTTATCCGGGAGGCACTATCAAGAAGAAGCGTACCACCATCATCACTGGAAATAATGATGGCGTCATTATCGACCAACTCCCTCAAGCAATACGACACTTGCCTGAGAAAATGGTGGAACTACTGTATAAATACTCACACCAATATGTTTATTGCGTCTATTCCTACTGTCATACATTTTTTGACCCAACAATATTATCAGGGTGCGCAATACGGTACCCTCAATTCTTGTAGGTCAGCTCTCGCAATTTTATTAGGATCAAACATATCTAAAGATGACAGAATACAGAGATTCTTCAAAGGCGTGTTTCGTCTTCGACCATCTTTACCAAAGTATAGCTACACATGGGACACGAATTGCGTACTCGAACACCTTAGTCAATGGTACCCAAATGAAGAGCTGTCATTTGATAAATTAACTAGGAAAACAATCACATTACTAGCACTTACAACCGCCCATAGATTACAAACGTTATACAAAATAAATATAAAGAACATTACTGTTGCACCAAATCAAATCACTATTAGAATCCCAGATATCATCAAAACTTCTAAAGCAGGTTCCAAACAACCAATGCTTTACATTCCATTCTTTAATCAAAAACCTGCAATTTGTCCCGCTGCCACATTGCTCTGCTATACAAATAAATCGACGCCCTTAAGAAAGTCTGACCTGTTGTTCGTAGGTATAAAAAAGCCGCACAAAGCAGTCGGCACCCAAACCCTCAGCCGCTGGGTAAAAATGACACTAAGTGAGTGCGGGATCGACACGTCCGTGTTCTCTGCGCACAGCACAAGGCACGCCAGCACGTCGCGCGCGCACTCACTCGGTGTAAGCGTCGATGCTATCCGCAACACAGCCGGCTGGAGTGGCAACTCAACTGTGTTTGCGAGGTTCTACAATAGAACGATTTTGAACAATGATTGTACATCCTTGGCTCATTCGATTATCAATAACTAAAAACACATTTATTTATTTGTAAGAAATTATTTACATAACTAAGTATTTCATAACTGTTACGATTATTATAAGAATAATTTGTATTCATGTCATGTAAGGCAGAAGAAATTTCTTTCATTTTTAAGTTGAAGTGATTGTTAAAATTTTTACTTTGTAAAATTAAAATAAGGAGGTTTATACAGGGTGGCAGGGAAACGCTTCCGAAAACGAAGACAGGTGATAGGGCTACTGATTCTCGATACGATACCATCAAAAAATTAGAAAAAAAAATGAACAATTTTACCTATTTTTTTTAGCATTTTTCGTACACTATGCTGTGAGAACAGTTAAATTAAACCATTATTTGCTATTAAACACATTTTTTTTCTTTACAACTCTAACAAGCAATGTATTCGTAAATAAATATCATCTGACGCTTGCGCGTGACCTCAAGTTCAAAGTGCGCGCGCGCTCGCCGACAGCTGTGCGGCTGACGACCCCAAGTCCACGTGACGCGCCATGCGACGCGCCGCCAAAATAAATAGGAAGAAACATTACAGAGGCGTCAACAGTTTTAAATTGATGCAATGTGTCGTGTATTTAATAAGTTTTGTATGTAAGTCGATAATCGATAGTGAATGAAATAAAGTAAAAGATCGCGTGTACTGTTTGAAGCAACTAGCGCGCGTGATTCAATTGAATTTGAACTTTATGTCAATGCAATTAGAGTGACACGACGCGCGCTCATTTATTACAATAACTGTATCCTTCATTTAGTAAGTAAACCCAATCAATTTAAAGTGGATAATCAAATTAATTTAATCTAATAAACCCGTTAAATCTTATTTTAAAGTTAGAAAATGAAAACAGTTTGTACCTAATAAAGCATAAGTATCTACAATTTCCTAACAATTAAAATTAATTGTTTTCTGATTTCATAATTATTCTTTTAACATTTTCTCCTCTGTAATTTGTTAATCTTTGCACATCAAAAGACACCGCTATCTGACTCGTCGTCGCCGCGCCGACGGCAGCGCGTGGCGGTACCTTTTGTCGGCCGGCATCGCATGCAGGCGGCATGGTTGATCTTCATAGTACTTCTTCAGTATTCTAGTTACTTAGTTAGTTCCTTTCTGACTCGGTTCGTGAGCGAACGTGCGTTAATCGATCGATAGCCATTGAATCGTATTATTACTGTTTTGTTAGTTTTGTGTTTAGTTATTATTGTTACGTTTTTAGTGCTGTTTTATTGTTTTTTAGTAATATTTTTTTGTTGTTTTTAACAATGCCTGAGACATACGTGTACAGTGCTCGTGAATACGGCAACATGTTGATGTGTTTAGGAGAAGCCCGTGGCGCGCGTCTCACTGAGCTTTTTGATGACTGCTGGATCGGAAAGCTAGGGCCGCACGCCTGGCCAGCTCGTTCACCCGACTTAACACATTTGGACTTCTTTTTGTGGGGGTATGTGAAAGAAAGAGTGTTTGATCGGGAATGTGACAGTGCTGATGGAATGCGGGGCAGAATAGTGAGCGTGTTTAATAAACTACGTGCAGAAGTGTTGAGGATCCTACACTAATGCCTCGTGTTCACGGCTCGACACAGGGACGGGCCTAGCTACCTATGTATTGAAATGTATGGAGCGCAGTTCGAGCCAAACCTCATAAGATCGCAAAAACAGGTACGTAAAATGCCTCTGTCAACTTTAATGTTTAAAAGTGGGCTACGAATGCGATTAATATTCAAAATTTTGTGAAGTGTTGTAGGGGTAGGGATTTTGACAGTGGTGTTTGTAAATTTCGTATAAATCCCGTGACGGCCGTACGGAGCGCTCGGCGCACGCGACGCGAGAAGCGCGGTGGCGCGACGTTGCATTGCGTGTCAGTGACCTCACGTTTTGTACGGTTTCCATTGCGTGTTTGCGAAATATGAAGTCTTGAAAATAATCAATTTCAGGCGAAAGGTTAGTGGTATCCGTTTGCATAAAGGTTGTATATAATCTACGTTCTGGCTTCGGAAGCGTTCTCCTAACACCCTGTATACATACTCATTTTTTGGAAAATAAACATTCGTTTACTCTTTTCATATGTCTATAGGGTTGTATCATTGAAGATATTCCCCTCACACACTCTCAAACTCTACATGTAACTACTAATCTTGAGGACGAGGCGTGAAGTATAATTGATGATTAAACGAACTTACCTGTAAGTGAAGTTCTATCATAATTATACGAAACGCCTCGTCCGAAGAGATTAGTAACCGCCCGCCCGCCCTATCCATCCCGTTACTAATCTCTTAGGAAACACCTCAATGATTTATGGATCTTACTCTAAACTAAATGAGGAACCAGCGTAATAGCGGTCACCGGGTAATATGAGTATCTACCCACGTCAAAAAAAAAAAAAAAAAAAAACTAGGCAAAGGAATATTCTCAACTAGTGCTGAAGTGGCGAGATCTATGCGATACTACATGTAACTACTAATCTCTTCGGACGAGGCGTTTCGTATAATTATGATAGAACTTCACTTACAGGTAAGTTCGTTTAATCATCAATTATTGGAGCTTATTATTTTCATTGCTACCATCGCAAACACAATGATATAACATAATAGATTATTATAATCATATTCAAATTATCCGGTGAAAATTTCTGACTTTCATCTGCCAAAGTCACTACAGATAAAAAATCGTAGTTTTGACAAGTTTATTCTAAAAATTCCGTTTTTTAGTCGACTATTTTGATTATAATCTGTGCCGAACGCATAATTTCACCTCTACTTCGTTTCGCAACTAATCACCTGCTAACTAGTCTTTCAGTCTTATTCATAAAACTTTAATCAATTGCTAAGCAACTGATTAGCAAAATTCTTATTCATAATAGCTATTTAACGCTAAGAGGATGCTAAGCAATTGATTAGTAGCTGTCAATATTAAACACCACCGGACCACTGCTAAGAGGATGCTAAGAGGCCA
This sequence comes from Apamea crenata, assembly GCA_949629185.1. NCBI lineage: Eukaryota > Metazoa > Arthropoda > Insecta > Lepidoptera > Noctuidae > Apamea > Apamea crenata. The sequence continues at coordinate 513,309 of OX451356.1, forward strand.
CATGGCGGATTTTATTTGAATCAGCTGATCGGATCATTGCACTTCGAGGTTATTTTGTTCATGGTATCGAGTAGTGCGTAAATATGGATTTCGACAATCTTTTACTGGATTTCCAAAACGATGTAGCAGAGTAAAATCATTTTGAAACGACGGAGGGAAGTAAAAGGAAGACCTACAAAGCTCGTACAAAACCGCTACGAAAATGATTACCTATTGCATATTCTTCATTCCAAGTACATATGATGAAAGAATTTATAGGGAAAGCTCAATGAGGTGGCTCAGTAGGTGCTCAGGAGGTTTGAAGAGAATGATTTCGTGAACAAGCTTATCACAGGTAGTGATTATTCAATGTGTTATCACATGTGCCCATGTGTTATCTTATGACGCCAGTTCTATGGTACAGAACTAAAGAAAAGCCACCCCACGTCGTGGCAGTCACACACAAATAATAAGAGACATTTTGTAGAAATAATTTATTTTGATACGTAATAAAACTACATTTTTGTTCTATATATTCATTGTTTTTGTTTTCCAATACTCTTCCTCCAAAGGCATGGGTGCTATTCTTTACTCATGCCAGTCTCATTCTTCATCTTTTTCACGTAGCATGGTTTCCTCCATCGCCGTCTTTGCGAGGTTGAACAGTATTGGTGCTAGGTATTAATAGTGGTTTTCATAGCAGCAGTCAAACTTGTATCTGTAAACAATTAATAATTGTTACTAAACGGCACTGAAACCCCGTTACAAAAACAGTAGAAAGTAATATCATATAGACACAAGTACCCACTTACATTTCTAAAAGAGCAAATTCATGTTAGCAAGCTTATAGGGCATGAAAATACATAGTTATTATCGGCTACTGCTCTCACATTCAGTTGGGCAGTTTTTATTAGTAAGTAGATATAAATTCAATAATAAATACCTTTTCCGGTTTACTCCAATTATTGGAGCTTATTATTTTCATTGCTACCATCGCAAACACAATGATATAACATCATAAATTATTATAATCATATTCAAATTATCCGATGAAAATTTCTGACTTTTATCTGCCAAAGTCACTACAGATAAAAAATCGTAGTTTTGACAAGTTTATTCTAAAAATTCCGTTGTTTAGTCGACTATTTTGATTATAATCTGTGCCGAACGCATAATTTTACCTCTATTTCGTTTCGCAACTAATCACCTGCTAACTAGTCTTTATGAATAAAGAAAAGTTAAGCATTGATTAAGAGCTAAATAAATGGTTAGCTAAACAGTAGCTAATGAGTGATTAGCGAGATTTTTATGAATAAGGCTGATTATGAATAAAGAAAAGTTAAGCATTGATTAAGAGCTAAATAAATGGTTAGCTAAACAGTAGCTAATGAGTGATTAGCGAGATTTTTATGAATAAGGCTGTACCCAGTCTTATTCATAAAACTTTAATTAATTGCTAAGCAACTGATTAGCAAAATTCTTATTCATAATAGCTATTTAACGCTAAGAGGATGCTAAGCAATTGATTAGTAGCTGTCAAAATTAAACACCACCGGACCACTGCTAAGAGGATGCTAAGAGGCCACATGGCGGATTTTATTTGAATCAGCTGATCGGATCATTGCACTTCGAGGTTATTTTGTTCATGGTATCGAGTAGTGCGTAAATATGGATTTCGACAATCTTTTACTGGATTTCCAAAACGATGTAGCAGAGTAAAATCATTTTGAAACGACGGAGGGAAGTAAAAGGAAGACCTACAAAGCTCATACAAAACCGCTACGAGAATGATTATCTATTGCATAGGTATTGTTCATACCAAGTACATATGATGAAAGAATTTATAGGGAAAGCTCAATGAGGTGGCTCAGTAGGTGCTCAGGAGGTTTGAAGAGAATGATTTCGTGAACAAGCTTATCACAGATAGTGATTATTCAATGTGTTATCACATGTGCCCATGTGTTATCTTATGACGCCAGTTGTTGAAGACAAAACGTAGCACCGCCCGCCACTGCGACTACGGGAGCGGGGCAGCAGCGTGCGGAGAGCAGCGGACTGTATCGATAGGTATGGTTCGTATAATTGACATAAGGACGCGCGCCTCTCGGACCGTTCTAATTTTGGTAGTGAAGGGCAGTGCAGGCCATCGGCGGTCGGCAACCCGTCCCCCGCTCCCCGCACGCTGCTGCCCCGCTCCCGTAGTCGCAGTGGCGGGCGGTGCTACGTTTTGTCTTCAACATACTCCCCGGGTTGAATCAGCTGCCATGCCTACCTATTTCATCACCTCTGAGAATTGCCAACACCAGTTCCAAAATACCTATTAATATTTTTAGTTCTGTACCATAGTACAGAACTAAAAAAAAGCCACGTCGAGGCAGTCACACACAAATAATAAGAGACATTTTGTAGAAATAATTTATTTTGATACGTAATAAAACTACATTTCTGTTGTATATATTCATTGTTTTTGTTTTCTAATACTCTTCCTCCAAAGACATGGGTGCTATTCTTTACTCATGCCACTCTCATTCTTCATCTTTTTCACGAGCATGGTTTCCTCCATCGCCGTCTTTGCGAGGTTGAACAGTATTGGTGCTAGGTATTAATAGTGGTATTGGTTGCAAAAACAATAGGAAGTAAGTATAGACACAAGTACCCACTTGCATTTCTAAAAGAGCAAATTCAAGCTTAAAGGACATGAAAATACATAGATAATAGCGGGTATTGCTCTCACATTCATTTGGTCAGTTTTTAGTAACTAGATATTGCAAATTAATTTTACATGAATACCTAATAGGTACTTATTTTAATTAGATAAACAGAATATAATCTTATAATATGATCGATCAAAAACAAAACAAGAAAAATATCAAAATGTCTGAGGACACCGGGCGCGGCGTTGGGCTGTGTTGTCTATGGTGTCTGATTTCATAATAAATTATTAATATCGTCGTCGCGCGTGCCGTAGAAAAATGAAATTATGATTCTCACACTCACCCCCGTTAGTTTTAATGACTGTATTGAAATAACAAGATGGCGGTATTAGTTCCGATTATTATACAGCAATGGAATTAGTTAGTATGAACTTGTGTACAACGTTACAAGGTCATTTTGGCGCGTGGCCAAAATCGTAACTAACGTCACCATCTTGTTTAGTAAATACAATTTCTGTGACACCATTTCACATAATATTTAGGACAGGAACTTGCTAATTCATTGCTTCGTTTTTTTTGAAAAAATTGTATGCTAAACCAACGTAAATAACGGAATGAATGTTGTTGAACTGTCAAAATTCCCTAATCAACAAGTTAACTTATATTTTTTTTCTTGAACCGAAACTCGTGTAACTTTTTAGATACCTTATTGATGTTTGGCAAAAAAAAAAGGACAGAAAATAAAACTCTCCCAATACTTTACGACTTTAGAACCCTGATCAATCTATACAACATAGTATTTCAATAAATAGACTGATAACAGGTTTTGTGTTGATTATTGTAGATTGTTGTTGATTATTTTTTAAAGCGGTTTGGCATACCATTTTAGACATACACTACTAATGACTAACCACTTTCTTTAATAAATTTTCATGCTAGGCGTGCTGCCTCACTAAAACGATAATCCAACTAAAACGAAAATCCAAAGGTATTGGCATTGTAAATGGGGTTAAAGCTCATCATAGGTGGCAGCACCGTTCACCGTCTACAATCCGCCGTTGTTTTGTTCATGTTACTGTTGTGTAGATCACAAATGGGACTAAAAATGCTTTAATTACATCAGATATTGCTAGTATCCAGCTTCTTTAAGTTATGTTTTCAGTCAACAGCCAACGGGGTATATTAATTAATTATGCATAGAAGTCGCGTGTTTACAAAAAATGTATGGATAGTTAGCTGTCAAATTCTTAGACGCTGGATTGTAGTGACATCGAAGGGGTAATTCTTGTAATTTTAAGAAAGGTCACAGTATAATCTCAGTCTCAATCTGTCAAAAATACGTCTAATTTCCCTACATTTGACTTTGACATTTGTTTGTCGCCGAGATAAGACTGCAACTAGATTTTGAACGTTTAGTACGTTCAAAATCCGAGAGAGAAATTACGAGAATTGGCCTTCTGATGTGAGCAAATGGCAATTTTAATCCCCATTATTTACAATAGTGGAAATGAAGGTTTAGTTAGATAGTTTGTCTATGTGCAAACCAAAGGCAAAGAGTCAAAGACACAAAGTTTGATTTGATATTGATACCAACATTTAGAAACAAAATGTTAACCTCAAAATAATATGGAAATATTATAAAACATTTATCTGAAAACATAGGAAAACAATGTTATGTTGAATTCTATAAGTAGCATACGGTTACATATAAAACATAACCTGTATGTTGATATTATGAAGGATAATAAGCGATTAAAACTACACATTTTAACTTTGACGTTTATTTTCGCGGTAGACAAACGTTGATTCTTTCATTGAAACGTACAGAATTCTGTTGACGTCTACACTTCTTTACTTTAATTCCAATATGGGGCGCTTAAATTAAGTCATAGCTGGTATTCTAAAATAAACACAGCATAGGTAAGTTGGTTATTAGGTATTTTATTGTGTTATGTGAAAGGACAGTCGATCACTTCCGTTGCGACAGGAAAAGGAAGTGTGTTTTATGGCGGTCGAAGGCATGGCTTTAGCAACGAGCTTGACATCCTTATCCTGTTGAATTTCAATCAATAATATTGAGACGTAAAAAGCGCGAACTGAAATGTTCAAGTGTTCGTCCACTATATTGGAGATCCTTACCTTCGTGGTATACAATGTACTAAAAACTAGACAATGAACGTTTTCTAAATAAACTGACGAAATAAAATGTAACATTTTTGTTCCCAATCAGAGAGTTGATCTTTTATTTTTTTTAAGGTACCCAATAAAGTAGTCCAATTATAAATGTTGTAAACTTTGTAATTTACAACAATTTATATGAGCAAAGAGTAGTATTAGTAAATATTTTGTATTTTAATTTATTTTCTAATATTAATTATTTATACAATTAATAATGTTTTTCCTACTGAATATTTTCCAACACTCACAGTCCACAAGAGTACAACAGACAGAATAGTTAATAAAAAACAACCAGCCTGAACCATGTTTTATAGAAAGTCAGTTTCAGAATAGAGTCCTTTCATTACAACTGCCACTCCTGCCATTAAGTGTTTCTATCATTATATTGCACAATATTCAGGCAGATCCCTGAACTTTGTGCAATACATTATTTAGACAGGGAGCTAATATAATGTTTCCAGATGACTCACAATGACATCAGACCTGTGTTCAGAGGATGTGGTGGTGCGCATCACAGCACCGCAGATAATAACTGTAAGTGAAGCTCTGATGTGTTGATGGTGTTATGCTTCATTACTCAAAATGATTTGCAAACTTTAATTTCAATAGTTTTTAACCGACTTCTAAAAAAAGGATATTAAGATAATTCGGATGTTTGTATTTTTTTATGTTTGTTCGCGCGTAACTCCATTGCTTGCCAACCAATTTGAAAAAATATTTTTTGTTGGAAAGGGTATACTTCCCAAATGGTCCCATAAATCATCCGAATTGAGAACCTCCTCCCTTTTTAGAAGTCGGTTAAAAAACCAAAGACGCCAACTTCCGAAATTAAAGTTATTTTTCACTTTGTCGTTTGTTTTTTTTGTAAAAAAGTTTTTTATTTCTTTCAAGTATGTACTACCTACCTTTGGTTTTTAATTTGAACGCCATAAAATGGGTGACTATATTTTTTTGTACATATTTTAAGACTTATTGACTACATTCGTTAAACAAAATATCAAGATATTATGTGTTGCTCTGCATGATTGATTATTATTATACTATATTGAATATAACTGTGCATCCATAGGTACATACTTTGTTGGTCACTTGGTACGGACGCCAGCAGGTCAAGCTACCCGAAACTGTCAAATTTTCCCAATCAACCTTGAACCTTAATGCTTCAGCGATAAAGTTGAAAATCTATTAAAGAAATTTGACAGATTGTAGTAGGTTGGTGTGCTGGCGTCTGTACATCAGCAATGAGTTGGTGTAGGTACCTACTTATATTTGCAGTTTTTCTGTTTTATACATGGCTTATGATTAACACTATTTGTACTGTGTTAGATAGCAAAATGAGCTACATTAATTTTCATAAACTATCATTTTTTTTATGTGCCTTGTGTCACAGGGTCGGCGGTGTAATAACCAATACTTTCCATTGACCGAAGATGCTCACAGAATATAATCAAAAACTTAGAATTTGTATAAAACAATCACCCGTGGCTAACATCCCGTCCCGCGGTGCAGTCGCAGACGCTGGTCCCGGGCGGCGGCGCGACGGGCGCGCGCGTGGCCGCGTCGTCGGCGGCCGTGGAGCTGGGCCGCCGCCTGCTGCTGGCCGCGCGGGCCGGCGACACGCGCCTCGTGCTCGACCTCATGGCCAAGGGCGCGCCCTTCACCACTGACTGGGTACGTGATGCGATACTATTCTCTTACCTACTCGTCGGCGGCCGTGGAGCTGGGCCGCCGCCTGCTGCTGGCCGCGCGGGCCGGCGACACGCGCCTCGTGCTCGACCTCATGGCCAAGGGCGCGCCCTTCACCACTGACTGGGTACGTGATGCGATACTATTCTCTTACCTACTCGTCGGCGGCCGTGGAGCTGGGCCGCCGCCTGCTGCTGGCCGCGCGGGCCGGCGACACGCGCCTCGTGCTCGACCTCATGGCCAAGGGCGCGCCCTTCACCACTGACTGGGTACGTGATGCGATACTATTCTCTTACCTACTCGTCGGCGGCCGTGGAGCTGGGCCGCCGCCTGCTGCTGGCCGCGCGGGCCGGCGACACGCGCCTCGTGCTCGACCTCATGGCCAAGGGCGCGCCCTTCACCACTGACTGGGTACGTGATGCGATACTATTCTCTTACCTACTCGTCGGCGGCCGTGGAGCTGGGCCGCCGCCTGCTGCTGGCCGCGCGGGCCGGCGACACGCGCCTCGTGCTCGACCTCATGGCCAAGGGCGCGCCCTTCACCACTGACTGGGTACGTGATGCGATACTATTCTCTTACCTACTCGTCGGCGGCCGTGGAGCTGGGCCGCCGCCTGCTGCTGGCCGCGCGGGCCGGCGACACGCGCCTCGTGCTCGACCTCATGGCCAAGGGCGCGCCCTTCACCACTGACTGGGTACGTGATGCGATACTATTCTCTTACCTACTCGTCGGCGGCCGTGGAGCTGGGCCGCCGCCTGCTGCTGGCCGCGCGGGCCGGCGACACGCGCCTCGTGCTCGACCTCATGGCCAAGGGCGCGCCCTTCACCACTGACTGGGTACGTGATGCGATACTATTCTCTTACCTACTCGTCGGCGGCCGTGGAGCTGGGCCGCCGCCTGCTGCTGGCCGCGCGGGCCGGCGACACGCGCCTCGTGCTCGACCTCATGGCCAAGGGCGCGCCCTTCACCACTGACTGGGTACGTGATGCGATACTATTCTCTTACCTACTCGTCGGCGGCCGTGGAGCTGGGCCGCCGCCTGCTGCTGGCCGCGCGGGCCGGCGACACGCGCCTCGTGCTCGACCTCATGGCCAAGGGCGCGCCCTTCACCACTGACTGGGTACGTGATGCGATACTATTCTCTTACCTACTCGTCGGCGGCCGTGGAGCTGGGCCGCCGCCTGCTGCTGGCCGCGCGGGCCGGCGACACGCGCCTCGTGCTCGACCTCATGGCCAAGGGCGCGCCCTTCACCACTGACTGGGTACGTGATGCGATACTATTCTCTTACCTACTCGTCGGCGGCCGTGGAGCTGGGCCGCCGCCTGCTGCTGGCCGCGCGGGCCGGCGACACGCGCCTCGTGCTCGACCTCATGGCCAAGGGCGCGCCCTTCACCACTGACTGGGTACGTGATGCGATACTATTCTCTTACCTACTCGTCGGCGGCCGTGGAGCTGGGCCGCCGCCTGCTGCTGGCCGCGCGGGCCGGCGACACGCGCCTCGTGCTCGACCTCATGGCCAAGGGCGCGCCCTTCACCACTGACTGGGTACGTGATGCGATACTATTCTCTTACCTACTCGTCGGCGGCCGTGGAGCTGGGCCGCCGCCTGCTGCTGGCCGCGCGGGCCGGCGACACGCGCCTCGTGCTCGACCTCATGGCCAAGGGCGCGCCCTTCACCACTGACTGGGTACGTGATGCGATACTATTCTCTTACCTACTCGCCGCTTGCGAGACACGAATATTGCGTATGACAAACATTTCATTCTCGTCACAGGGACGACGATACGCGCATTTGTCATGCATTCGCTATTACAATGTCCATGTGCGATGATGACCACTAGCGATCGGGTGGCGGATCGGAGCCATGTTTAGATAGTCAACATGACTGTTACTGTCCCACTGCAGGGCAGATTGCTCTTCTCATACAGAGACGACATGAGCATTGATCGCCACGCTCGGTCAAGATGGGTTGGCAATTTAAAACTTATATTAGGTACCTAACTTAAAACCACCATTTATTTTTATACCACTTGCACTTAGGGTTAAGTAGGCTTGCAGATATTTTTTGTTTTTTATTAATTTATTTATTTACCATTTATGTACACACATATAAATAGATAATAGGTTTTTTTCTGTCGCTCGTAGGTAATATTTTAAAGAAGTAGTAGGTACCTACCCAGGTTTTATCAACAGGGATAGATTTGACTTCCGATAAACTTGTACAGACGCCAGCAGGTCAAGCTACCCGAAACTGTCAAATTTTCCCAATCTACCTTGAACCTTAATACTTTAGCAATAAAGTTGAAAATCTATTAAAGAAATTTGACAGATTGTAGTAGCTTGATGTGGTGGCGTCTGTACTTCTTCGATATTCGATGAACCAAAGGGCGTAACGATAAGCTAAGCCCGCCGCTCGCGCCGCCCGCAGCTCGGCACGTCGCCGCTGCACCTGGCGGCCGGCAACGCGCACGCCGACACGTGCGCAGTGCTGCTGCGGGCCGGCGTGTCGCGCGACGCGCGCACCAAGGTGGAGCGCACGCCGCTGCACCTGGCGGCCTGCGCCGGCCACGCGCGCGTGCTGCGCCTGCTGCTGGACGCGGGCGCGGCCGTGGACGTGCGCGACATGCTGCGCATGACGCCGCTGCACTGGGCGGTGCAGAACGGTCACGCGCAGGCCGCGGCCGAGCTGCTGCGCGCGGGCGCGGACCCGGCCGCGCTCAACAAGTTCCACAAGACGCCGCACTCGCTGGCGCTGCAGCTGCGGCGCGACGACCTGCGCGGCCTCATCGAGGACGCGCTCAAGGACCGCGAGGCCGCGCGCTCCGTGTCCGCGCTCGTCGACGGTGCGGGACTCGTCTCCTTAACTTATCTCTTTTGTTACCACATTGAATTCTAAAATGATGTGTGAATGTTTCGTATTGTAGATCAAATGGCAGAAACGGCCACGGAAGAACCACAAATACAAACATTTGAAGCTGTACAAAGTAAGTTAGTGTTCAGTTTTGTTCTTTACTCGTAGCTGACTCGGCAGCCTGTCCTGTCCAAATTTCAATATAAATTCATACAAAAATCCCATAGAAAAAAGAACGTTCATAAAACTCTAATTCGATTTAAATTCTATTACGAATATTCTAAAATAACAAAAAAAAAACGTATGCGGCAGGGGGACCCTCGTCAGGAATAAAAATACACAGTTTATTTGTGAAACATATTTAAATACTAAATATATACATGTATATGTACCTAATCTCTGTATACATTAGATCTTAAAAATAAGGGAGTGCGCTTGCGGTAGGTGTTGATAGAAATCGCCACGTAAAGAAAAACCGTTATGCCCCCTCCATGCGACTTTCTCTCTTTTTTATTGCTGTATGAGCCTGCTCTTGACCTCGATCAATCCTTATGGAAAGCGATGTATGGGATCTATAATGGCACGAGCGTGCCCAGAAGATGCCTGTTCACACTTGCATTGAACGCAGACGGGTAAAATGTGGAAGAAAACGCACAGGCCAAACACTCGAGTCGATAATAATAGACACATAAATAGGAATAGACAAGATTTTGAGTAACACTCAATGGTTACGGATTGGTTGAGGAAATGTGCAAGTTCGCCTTACCGAATGCTATAAATCTAGGACCCAACATCGTCTTGTACCTATATAAATATAGGTGCTTGAAACTGTGGTCTCGACAGTTTTTCTGGGCATAAGCCTAGCAGGGAAGCCCAGTTCGGCCGCCTACGCCGTCAGTAAGAATACACTGGCGTTGATACAGCTTGGTTAGACTATTTTAGTAATTTTCCCTACGTTATGTCCTACGGTATTCTGCTCAGGGGCAAAGCCGCTGATATTCAAAATATATTTATCCTTCAAACACAAGCTGTTCGAGCAATTTACCAACTAGGGGCAAGAGTTTCTCTGAAAGATTATTTTTAAAGATATCGGTATTTTGACGGTGGCATCGCAATTCATAATTCAATACTTATCTTATGTATTAGTCGAAATATGTATACACTAAGCAGTGACATTCACAATGTTAACATTTAAAATAAGGACAAACTACGTGCTCGGTATTCCACAGATTTCATCATTCATAATTATGTTGGGCTTGATATATCGGATAACCTTTATAACAAGCTACCCTCTTTGCTAGATCACCTACCTTTTAATGCCTTTAAAGCTCAACTAAAATCCAACCTTTGTTCAAACGCATACTATTCCATAGAATAGTTGGTCGCTGTGATTAACTCAAGACAATGTTTTCTTCTTCCTCCAGAATTAGCTTACCTACTTACTGACAGGTTATATGAGTTCATATAATCTGTTGATTTTATTTGACTGTTTATGTCAATTTATTTTAATTATTTTCGTTTTTTATTGACATGGTTTACTCATTACAATGTTTTTTTAAATTAGTTATATTGCTATATGGCTATAGCTAGTGACCTCGACAATCATAATTATTATTCTTGCCTGAGCAACCGGCAGCAAGTTCGACATGCTCCTTTAGATGTCACTGCTTGCGGTAACGTCGGGGGTCGGGTTGCCTCCTTCCCTCAATTATGGCGAAGGGGGTAACGGCTGATCTTTGCGTTATGCTCGTGAATGGGTGCTGCTTGTGGTGACTGGTCGTTCGCTTGCTGACTTTGGTTTTGTTATTTGTAATTAACTATTTATTTAATTTACACAGTGACAGCTATGTGAATATAATCTAGCATTGCACGCACCCTCCAAAAACTCACTATTGGCTTTAGCACCCTCCAAAATCAAAAATCAAAATCAAAAGTCATTTATTCAAATTAGGCTGAGAATCAGCACTTTTTGAACGTCAAAATTACAAAAGACAGTCCCCCAAAAACGCCCGCCCTTCACCACTTCCTAGTGCTATCGCTGGGAAGAAGAAGTGGCGCAACAAACTCCCCAGCAGCACAGCTGACTGTTCAATTTAAAAAAATACGAATGTATACAATACTAGGTACTTATGTTCGGTAATTAACATTACAAAACCAGAACATAAAATTTAATTATTTGCCATAATATGTCAGCTAAAACCGAGAAAACGACACCCATGATGAAAAATTTGTAATCTTTCGCAGCCGCCATGATTGTTATTTTGACCTCATTACCGGCTTTAGCATCCTCGAAAACCAAGGAAACGACACCCATGATGAAAAATTTATAAATTTTCGCAGCCGCCATCTTGGATTTTTATTTTGGCCGCACTTTCGGCTTATGCACCCTCGGAAATCATGAAAACGACACCTATGATGAAAAATATGTAAATTTTCGCAGCCGCCATCTTGGATTTTTATTTTGACCTCACTATCGGCTTAAGCACCCTCGGAAATCATGAAAACGACACCCATGATGAAAAATATGTAAATTTTCGCAGCCGCCAACTTGGATTTTTATTTTAACCTCACTATCCGCTTAAGCATCCTCGGAAATCATGAAAACGACACCCATGATGAAATATATGTAAATTTTCGCAGCCGCCATCTTGGATTTTTATTTTGACCTCACTATCGGCCTAAGCACCCTCGAAAATCATGAAAACGACACCCATGATGAAGAATATATAAATTTTCGCAGCCGCCATCTTAGATTTTCATTTTGGCTTAATTATCGGCTTTAGCACCCTCGAAAACCATAAAAATTACACCCACGATTGAAAATTTGAAACTTCGCAGACGCGAGATAGGATGTACTCGCACACACACTCGTAAATAATAGAAACGGGTTTTCCTTACGAGGCGATTTCTATTAGTCAACTCCAAGCACAGCCGTTCTCAAGTGATGCACTTACCAACGAACAGCATTTCATTATTTTTTTTATAGATTATTGTATGTAAATGTAATAGATTATTTTCTCTCGCTACTAATTGTTTTTTTTTTTTTTTTGTCTTCATAGGAATCCAGGATTTAAAACCTACAAAACCGAAACAAACTGAAAAGGCTATAAAGCAAGAACATAACATTGAGGTATGGGTTTCATGCTTTATTCAGAAGGTAAATTAGGAAGTGACGGGTGGACGGAGGACTAATGTGTTGTAGTGAATTTGCAGTGTGAGTCGCCGGGTGGGACTGGCGCGGGCGCGGCGTTGCTGCGGCAGCACGGCATCACGCTGCTGCCCACGGACGACGGCAGCACCGTGCTCAGCGCGCTGCAGAGCGGCCGCACCGTCGTGCTCTCGGGTACTGTGTTGTGTATGTGTAGGGTGAGTCGCCGGCGGGACAGCGCGGGCGAGTCGTCGGCGGGACAGCGCGGGCGAGTCGTCGGCGGGACAGCGCGGGCGGGTCGTCGGCGGGACAGCGCGGGCGAGTCGTCGGCGGGACAGCGCGGGCGAGTTGCCGGCGGGACACGGGCACGGCATCACGCTATCACGCTGCTGTCCACAGACGACGGCAGCACCGAGCTTGTCGTGCTCGCGAGTATGTGCTCGTCGTGCTCTCGTACGACGCGCGTACTGTCACGGACGCACGCACGATTAACTCGACTAAACGTTTGCAGATGCTGGCAAATTAATGCTGAAAGAAAGTGAGACATCTCCACCGACAGTCGGCAAAATGGCGTCGATCGCCAACCAAGCTAAAGGCATGGTCTTGACGGCCACGCCGGTCAAGTCGCCGCCCAAGCCCGGAGTGAAGATATTCACGCTCAACAACAAACTGCTAGCCGTGCCCAAGGACAACAAGATACCCATTAAAAAGATTATCAACCCGCAGGATATGCAGGTAATTTCTATTTCATTTATCTTGTGACCGTTTCGCTAGTTTCTTCATCTCTTTGTCCGAGTCTAACATAATATGAATAAATGACAATTTTAAACATTCAGGTTAAGTTCGTGCAACTGCCAGCAGACACAAAAATAATCTCCCCATCAAAGATAGTTCCCATGAAGGCGAAGAACAGGATCGCACCTCGCGCGGCCACGCCCATCGTGACGTCACTGCCCAGCCAGCGGCCGGCCGTGAAGATCATCATGAACAAGAGCAACTTCAACAGACTCATCGCCACGGCGTCGCGCTCCGAGCAGAGCGGCCCGGAGGTAGGCTCAGCGGCCGCACCGGCCTGGCGGCGACATCCGGTATGCCTCGCGGTGTACAACGATATCAACTGTTTAATTTTGACAGGTGACGGTGACGAGCGACCCGTGTCACAGCTTGACGCTAGAGGGCGACGCGGAGCTGGCGGGCGAGCTGGACAGCCCGGGCGGCCTGCGCGCGCAGCTAGCGGGCGAGCCGGACAGCCCGGGCGGCCTGCGCGTGCAGCTAGCGGGCGAGCCGGACAGCCCGGGCGGCCTGCGCGCGCAGCTAGCGGCCGCGCAGCGCTCTCTGTCGGCGCTGCGACGCGAGCTCAAGAGCACGCGCGCCCGTCTCGCGCAGTACGAGCGAGTGTCCCTCTAGCCCAGACACGCTGGCGAGCGACGCGGAGCTGGCGGGCGAGCCGGACAGCCCGGGCGGCCTGCGCGCGCAGCTAGCGGGCGAGCCGGACAGCCCGGGCGGCCTGCGCGCGCAGCTAGCGGGCGAGCCGGACAGCCCGGGCGGCCTGCGCGCGCAGCTAGCGGGCGAGCCGGACAGCCCGGGCGGCCTGCGCGCGCAGCTAGCGGGCGAGCCGGACAGCCCGGACGGCCTGCGCGCGCATCTAGCGGGCGAGCCGGACAGCCCGGACGGCCTGCGCGCGCAGCTAGCGGGCGAGCCGGACAGCCCGGGCGGCCTGCGCGCGCAGCTAGCGGGCGAGCCGGACAGCCCGGACGGCCTGCGCGCGCAGCTAGCGGGCGAGCCGGACAGCCCGGGCGGCCTGCGCGCGCAGCTAGCGGGCGAGCCGGACAGCCCGGGCGGCCTGCGCGCGCAGCTAGCGGGCGAGCCGGACAGCCCGGGCGGCCGTCCAAAAGACTTCGCGATGATTAGACATGTTTATCTGAATTGTTGTTTCGAAACACTGAGCATTATACAGGGTGGTAATGCAGGATATTTGAAATTTATAATAATGACCATTATCATTAACACAAAACAGCCTTACTGCACCATCTCGTATTACCTCGTATTATTCTGCAATCTGCATACTATATTGAACACAATAATAACCGACATATACAGTGTGAGTCTTCATAATGTGCACATATCGAAATGATGAAATCTATGCTTAATTTTATCGACGGGAAAAATATATAAAAAAAAAAAGTATTTTTTTATTTTTTTTATGAAATTTTTAAAAATTTAGATCAAACCGAAAATAAAACATGAAACACACACACACGATGACATGATGATGTATTTATGAAATTTTACGATTATTGTAAAAATTTATGAAAAAACAACAGATTTAAAAAAAAAAACATGTTTATTTTCAATTGAGGGTAGATTTTTTTCCACAATTTTCATTTTATGAGAACGCCTAATTACTTCCGATCATTATGAAGTTTGTTTTATCGCGATAGATCGTTCAGTTTAGAAGTTATACCGTTTTGTTCACACTGGGATCACAGTAACGAACAAAATTTTTAAAAATTTCATGAAAAAATTAAAAAAATACTTAGATTTTTTTTTATATTTTTCCCGTCGATAAAATTAAGCATAGATTTAATCATTTCGATATGTGCATATTATGAAGACTCACACTGTATATACGTAAATCGTTCTGGCTTCCGAATGATCTGTTAAACATAACGTCGCTTACGTTGAAGCTAATAGTGAAGTGACCCTATTATGTTACATTAACATATTAAATCTAGTGATTAGATAGGAATTTTCTAAGAATTTTGCTAAACTGTAAATGAATCTTGTCGTAGACTGTCTCTCTATGAAATTATAATTAAGCGAATGTAAATTACCCATCGTTAACACCCACAAAAAAGTTGTAAAAGACTGTATAGAACTAGTATTGACAATGTTTTCATGTTTTAAATATTTTGTTCACATTTTTAGGGTTCCGTACCTCGAAAGGAAAAAACCGAACCCTTATAGGATCACTTTGTTGTACGTCCGTCTGTCTGTCAAGACCCTTTTTCTCAGGAACGCGTGGAGGTACCAAGCTGGAATTTATATCAAATACTCAGGTCTGGGTCAATAGACCTGAGTATTGGAGCTGTGAAAAAATCAAACTTCTAAGCCAACGCAACCAAAAGATACAGCCGTTTATGCCGCAAATTTTCGACACTAGTAAGGGAATTAAAACAGGGTACTTCCCGTGAACTCAGAATCTTTAAATTGGGTACGAAGCAACGCCATAAAGCACAGATAAAGGAAAAATTGCGAAAACCGTAAATTTTTAGTTACATCATACAAGACATACAATAAAAATATGTTTAATCATTTTAAATTGTACGGAACCCTCGGTGCGCGAGTCAGACTCTCACTTGGCCGGTTTTTTGACAAGCCTTTTAATTTTGTTTACATCACTTTTAGGTGTACACAATAGATCCAAACTGTACAATACATGTTTTATACCTTGGTGTAAACGCGGGGTCATAGTACCCAGATAAATAAAGTATATAAAAATACACAAGATGATTTTGAATGTAAATATTGTCAAGTAGACCCAAATAGAGGTGCAAGGCGAAAGCCATACGTAGTAAATATGATTTAAGGAAATTAAACATTTACTTTTCTATAAATCGCTCATTTATTTACAATGTGTATTATCTTCCTACTCTTCTGCTTTATTGCCCAACGTACAAGACTTACTGTGATGCCAGCTGCTAAACGTTTACTTACTTCATGCAGCGTCGCGACAACATCTAGCGTTAGGCGTTGTCGCCTGCGCGAGGTGATGGCTAGGTGTTGTCCCGACGCTGCGTGGGCGCTAAGCGTTGTCGTAACGCTGCGTGCGGGCTAGGCTTTGTCGCGACTGCGTGCGGGCTAGGCGTTGTCGCGACGCTGCGTGCGGGCTAGGCGTTGTCGAGACGCTGCGTGCGGGCTAGGCGTTGTCGCGACGCTGCGTGCGGGCTTGGCGTTGTCGCGACGCTGCGTGCGCGCTAGGTGTTGTCCCGACGCTGCGTGCGGGCTTGGCGTTGTCGCGACGCTGCGTGCGCGCTAGGTGTTGTCCCGACGCTGCGTGCGGGCTTGGCGTTGTCGCGACGCTGCGTGCGCGCTAGGTGTTGTCCCGACGCTGCGTGCGGGCTAGGCGTTGTCGCGACGCTGCGTGCGGGCTTGGCGTTGTCGCGACGCTGCGTGCGCGCTAGGTGTTGTCCCGACGCTGCGTGCGGGCTTGGCGTTGTCGCGACGCTGCGTGCGCGCTAGGTGTTGTCCCGACGCTGCGTGCGAGCCTGCAGAACGTCGCGAAACTGCGACAGGATTGCGTTCTCCCGCTTGGCTCGCTCCTCCTTGCTGAAGGCCGCGAGCGCGCGCTTCTCGTCCGCCGAATAGATCTGGTTCTCCTTGCGGATACGCACCGCCTCCATGCGACGGTGCCTGCAATCATATCACACTGTTGAGAATTCAATAATCGCAATGGCATACATCAAATAAATAATTATGTTCAATTTCACGTAATTCTCTATAATTGGTGCAGTAGCACTCGAATTCGAATTCTGATCACTCTCGCGAAACACATAAATAAGTAAAACAAGTGCGCACCTGCTGCCACTCATGACGTATCCCACAGACTCGTAGGAGGCAATCTCATCGGAGGTGAGTCCGATCTCACCGCGGCGCGGGATGCGCTTGCCCTCGGCCACGAAGGCGGCCATGGCCGCGCCCTCGCCCGGCAGCAGCGCGCGCCCGAAGTCCTTGTGGCCCAGCGCGGGGCCCACGCGCGGCGTCGGCCCGAACGCCTCTAACGCCATCTCCTCGTCACCTTTCTTGGACGACATTGATTCCCTTGTTGCTTCTATTTCATGTTCTTCTGTGAATAAAAGATAATGTAAATATTATTACAATAAATAAAACCTCTTAGAGATAACTAATACATTAAAGAGTATTCTATCTATTGATAACCTGCCTACTACACGAAGCTAAGCCTGAGAATTTACATAATAATAATATTATGTTGTAAGTGAAACCCCAGTGCACAGCTTGTCATGTACACCAAGCCCATGTTTAGTAAATAGTCATGGAGAAGCTAAGGCGTTTATATAACACCCACATTTTGGTATCTCATAATTATATTTTTGATAAGGTATATTGCACCTTTAGAATTACAAGAATACTATACACTCGAGAAAAATGCATTTGAAACTTTATTTTTACTCTTTCCTCAATATCTTTTTTTTACGATAATATTTATAGATAATTAATATTATACCAATACCTGGTTATATATACTTGAATGTTATTTAAACATAATGCTTTTGTATTTTGTAGTTTAATTATAGTCCGCGCGGAACTAATTGGCCGCGCCTTAGGTATGTGAGCGGTGGGACGGGAGGGGCCCCGCGCATTACGTTAACTACGTACGTGCGTTGCAACCCGCCGCCTCACCCGCCTGTCCCTCCCGTCCCACCGTGAGCATACCTAAGGCGCGGACAACTAGTTCCGCGCGGACTATAATATAAATTTTCAAAATACAGGGCACCTACAGTTAAGTCATTGTTCCACTAAAATATATATAAAATAGTAAAAAATAGCGACGAACAATGACGTTAAGGTACAACATAAGAAAAATTAAAAAATATTTTTTATTACTATCTCAATAAATATATACATTAGAAAAAGAAATATTTAAAAGTTAGTGTATAACTTGAAAATGGCGAATGGAAATCATTTTGTTTCGTGTTATAAAGATAAACGGTTAATAGGGCGCTACTTATTGCAGAAGATAAATAAAACAGATTCTAAGTAATAGAAAATTTTCAAGTCTCACTCAATTTTTTTTGCACTTGCGTTATTGTAATTCTAAAGGCGCAATATGAGAACATGCGTTTGAGCAATATCTTCACTGTGATCTTAAAAGTTTCAGTTAATTTAAGAAAAAAACTCTTAAGACTTGTGAGCTGGTATGTTGTCACATAAAGCAACACTTACGTCCTTTCTCAACCCACACTTCCTCCTCGCTGCTGTCACTTGAGTCTCTGCTGGAACTCTTCGCTTTCTTCTTCTTTGCCTTCTTCCTTGCTTTCTTCACTTTTTTTAGTTTCTTCTTTAACTTCTTAAGCTTCTGTTTGGTGTCTTTGTCCTTGGACTTTTTACTCTTTTTCTTTTCTTTACTACTGCCTGAGTTTTCAGGTTGTGACTGTTCCTCTTCAGAACTAAAATGTTAGAGAGCATAGGTAAACAAAAACGTTTCGCTAGGTCTGCTGAGAATAACAATGCTTCCTGAAAGTAATTATGTGATTAGGATACATTTTCCATGCAATTACATGGCATCCTAATAAAAAAGAACCTCATTTACATTGTCTTGCACCATTAATTAGATTAATAAATTTTGAACACTTACTCTGCCCTGAGTGGTGACTTGCCCCAAACAGAAGACACTCCAATTTGACCGATCCTCTCCCTCTCTTCTCGTCTTGCATCAAAGAACTCTTCTTCTTGAGGTTTGTAGCGGGCTCTTGCTGGAGGACCGCCTCCTCCTAAACCTGAAAATATAATATTAAATATATGATTTTACTATCCATCGACAATAATACTGGTACAAAAGCACATTGCTCAAGTGTCCATGTTTGCAAACATGTGTATAAATTCTTACTACAAAATGAAGACAAAATTGGTTTTCTTTACAGCTGCCTAGCTTTTTGAATATGACCAGATTCACATGCATTTGCCTTGTTTAAATGAAATTATACAATAATGCTGAGATGTTCTCAACTAATACTAACCACCACCCAGCCCTCCTCCATTGTACTCCTTGTAGGAGCTGCGTCCACGATCACGCTCGCGCTCCCGCACGTGCGGCCGCTCTCGTTCCGAGCTGCCGTCGTTGTTCTTAGTGCGTGCGCGGTCATCGCGGCCGCCTCCCCAGTCTTTACTCTGTTCCTGACTGCGGTTGCGCCCGCCGCCGCCGAGCTCTCTGCTGCGATCTCTGCCACCTCTGTCCATGCTTCGATCTTTACTACGGCCTCGTCCACTTCTCTCCTTACTTCGCTCTCTGTTGCGATCTCGTCCGCCTCGTTCCTTGCTTCGCTCATGGCTGCGGTCACGACCGCTTCTTTCCATGCTTCGCTCTCGGCTACGGTCGCGACCACCATGATCTCGGTCACGACTTTTAAGCGTGTCACGACTACGGCTCCTGTGTCTGTGTCGGCCGCGTTCAGGATCACCGCCCATTCTCAGATCTTCGTCACAATTTTAAGTTGTTCAGAACTTTCCTAAGATGAGTCGCAATAAGAAATCATGAAAAATACTTCACGATACTTTTAAAATCGATGAAGAGCTAAATAAAATAGACCAAACTACGGCTTTTAATGAGATCTTAATATAAAAGACACTTATTTAATGTTTATCAACCAAAGCATCACACTTGACTCATGAAGTCATGAGTGACATTGACATGACTTTGACTGTTTCTTACTGTCAAATACTGTCATACTACTATGACAAAAGGTTACATGCTCTGTGACTATGACTGTCTGTTGGTTGCATTGAGATACTTTTCTATGTCAGTGGTTGGTTACTAATGACATTGACAGTTAATTTGATTCATTTGAGTACATACTAATGCCATGCTAGAACATGAGAACAAGGTTTAGCTTTAGTCTAATTCGCTCTCTCGCTGTAGACCGTATCGAATCGATTCGATATACAATAAATATAGCATCGTTTGACAGGAGGAGGGGGGTGGTTGCCTCCCCGCACCACTTCCATGAAAAGGTAACGACGCGACGCGACGGTGCGTTACCTTTTTATATGAAATCTTGATAAAAACAAATTATAGTAACCTAACCTCAAAACACTTTAAAATTGCATAAAAGGCGTAGTCGGATGGCCGGGATGGCGGGGTCTGAGTTCGCTCGCTCATTTGACCCCGCCATACCCTTCCAACCCAACCTGTCCGAGCTCAGAGTCGGGATGCCCCAAGTCCAGAACTCGCTTCGCTCGCTCTTGCATCCTACCTAAGTTCTCATAATGACAGTAGTAACATTGCCGTTTGTGCACACAATCACACATACGGGGGTACACTAACTTTCTTCTGAGCAGAATTTCTAGGTTGTTACTAAAAACGAAACAACACAACATTATTAGGTAATGTTTTTTACGTTTGGTTTTATAACGATTTTGCAAGACAGTTTACACCACGGACAATATCTAGGACTGGGGGCTTACCATTAGCTCCAGGGCGGGGGTTGAACTGCACTGCTTTTTTATACTTAGTCATAGAACAAAAAAGCAGCGCAGTTCAACTTCTGCCCTGCAGGGGGCAGGGCAGAAGTTGAACTGCGCTGCTTTAGGGTATATAATGTTCTGTGGCTCTGCCTCAAGCCACAACTAAAGTCCGTTTCATAAAAGAAGTCTCATAAACGCGGCGCCACTCTCATACGACAGAATCATACATATTGATTGATTTATTTATCTCGACATCATAATATTACAGGCACTGTTGTCAATAAAATTCACAATCTTAAATAAACAAAGGTTTCTGAGGTATGAGGGTAGTAGGAATGTTGCTAACTGTATAATAATAATTAGTTCAACTTGTTGCCGCGCCACTTCTTTCGTGAAACGGACTCTAACAAATTATATCGCACGATTGCACAGGCGAAAAAGGGGAAAGGGACGAGTGGTGGTAGGCATTTTTGCAAAATTTACTCATAGAGAAATACATTAATTATTAATGTTAGGATATTTTGTTCTGAGATTACCAGCCGAGAAAGAAGCAGTCAAAACATACTTTATGAAAAGTATGTAGGTACTTACATAAATAGTTGTTCGTTTCGGTTTTGAAAATCAACACAACTACATAAAAATGCTAATCTCTTTCATCCCTTTTTTTTTGTTTTTGGATGGGAAATCATCAAAATACCTCTCCCGCTCTGGGCTGAGCGGAAGAGCGTGTCAGACTTTCACTGACTAAAACCCACCCGTGTTCCTTCAGTTGCCTGTGGTACCAGGGACCACGGTATCTCTTTCGAACAACCCGCGGCCCTGGCACCACAGGCAACTGATTAGTTAATAAAATATAACTTTAATAAATCATATTGACTATTTTATTTATATTTCTTTAATCAGTTTACTTTGAAAAGCTTATAGAAGAGAAGATACAAACTAAACTATGTGAAATTAGTTCAGACTAGGACGTACCAGTTTATCCTAAAGCATGTAAATTCTAACTAGGATAAACCGATTCGACCTAAGCTAAACTGGTTTAACTTTTCGGTAACAGGATGAACGAGTTTGGCCTAGGCTATACTGGTTTGTCCTATCGTATGTAGGGAAAACTAGTTTGACCTAGGCGAAACTAGTTCATCCTAAAATCGGGTTTGGCCGGTAACATATTATATATATGATTTACCTCATTTACTAAAAACCCGACCACAAATGATGTTATTTGCTGATGACACATCACTGATTTTTAAAGTAGGCAGACGTGCACAGGAGCTTGACGACGCAAATAATGCTATGCTTATAAGGTCCTTATTTGGTTAACTGTAAATAATTAAGTATTATATGAGAAAAAAACTAAATGCATTAGATTCGCTTTACCGAATGTTAGAAGTAGTGAATGTCACGTTGTATTGAATAGGGAGATACTTGAATTCGTCGAAAATACGGTTTTCTTGGGGATCACGCTTGACTCAAAGCTGCAGTGGGGTCCTCAGTCCTCACCTAACATCACTTGCAGGGCGGCTAAGTTCAGCCGCTTACGCTGTTTGGAAAATCCGTCAATTAACAGACGTGGATACCGCGATACTGGTCAATTTTAGTTAGGTACTTCCAATAACATCATGTCTTACGGTATTTTGCTGTGGGGACGAGCTGCAGATATTGATTCTATCTTCATTCTGCAAAAGAGGGCTGTCAGTCAGAGTCATCTACAAGTTCAGCAGACGCGAATCTATAAGGGAACTGTTTATAAAAATTAACATCATGACGGTTCCTTGTCAATAAATACACGAAAACATTATGTATGTACGGACGCCAGCAGGTCAAGCTACCCGAAACTGTCAAATTTTCCCAATCAACCTTGAACCTAATGCTTTAGCGATAAAGTTGAAACTCTATTAAAGAAATTTGACAGATTGTAGTAGCTTGATGTGCTGGCGTCTGTACATACGTTCGAAAAAATCTACATCTTTTTAGTAATAATACTGATAGGTGACAGGCATAATTTTAACACTGGGAATAGGAACAAACTAGATCAACCGCGCTTCAGATTGTCATTAAATAAATTGCAAACTATAGTTTTGTATAATTTAGAGGCATTTTTTAAATTTTGTAAATGTAAGAACCATGGTTCCGTTTTGTATGATATTTTGATGTTGACTTGAAAGAGAATATATTATGTCATGCTCACTCATTGACATAGAAAAGCGTAGAAAAGTATGCTCACTTAAATGTCTCACTGGTGGTGGCGCGTGTGTTGGATCATTCGGTTCCCTAATCCATAGACTATTATTTAACCCTAATCCGTAGGTATGTATCTACAGAATAGTTGAGCTGGGTGGTGCTGATCCATGCATCATGTTCTTGATCGGGTGCCGTCGCGTCGCCGTCATAGACTAATATATACATATAAATGTCGCCGTCGGTTGAGACTGGTCATCTCTTAACGGCCAGGGCTTATTTTTAATTTTATATTTTACTAGCTTCTGCCCGCGGCTTCGCCCGCGTGGATGTCGGAAGTTATCCCACGGGAACGTGCTACCAGGATAAAAATTATGTGCTTCCCCAGGATGCCATCTATCTCTTTGCCAAATCAGAAGTTCAGTGGTTTAGGCGTGAAAATGTAACATACAGTTTCAAGTTCAAATCCTCCCCTAAAAACCGAATTACCCCTTTTTGTCCCGTCAGGGGTCAATTTTCGTCAACTTTACATACTTATTATTAATTATTTTCTGTCAAAAGTATCAATACTGAGTTTCGAGTTAGTCGGACCGCGCATTCAATTTCTTACACACAAACTTCAACACCCCCTTGAGGGGTAGTTTTAAAAAACTTATAATGATAAACTTTATTACTTACTTAGGCAAGTATTGTTGCCAAGTTTCAAGTTTATTAACTAAATTAATAAGATTTTTCATATAAACTGTATCCCCGCTTTTCACCCCCACAGGGGTGGAATTTTAAAAAATTCATAACTTGACTCAAAGATTATTTACTTATACCAATTTTATAATGAATCAAGCCACTTATTCTAATCCTCCCCTGTAAAATTAACTACCCTTAACTATTTTCGAAAAACCGTCATACGTGTTATTATTTATTTTTACTCTTAAGTACACACACAGTACACTGAGTTTCGAGTTAATCGAAACGTTCAAATTCTTCTACACAAACTTTAACACCCCTATATCCCCTATGAGGGGTAGTTTTGAAAAACTAATAATGATAAACTTTATTGCTTACTCAGGCGAGTATTCATGCCAATTTTCAAGATTATTAACGTAACGAATAAGATTTTTCATATAAACTGTATCCCCGCTTTTCACCCCACAGGGGTGGAATTTTGAAAAATCATTTGGGATGTGTTCGTAACTTGACTAAAAGATTATTTATACCAATTTTCGAGTTAATCAAGCCACGCTGTAAAATCCTCCCCTGTAAAATTGACTACCCCATTTCAGGCCGTCAGGGGTAGATTTTCGAAAAACCCTGATACACATTATTCTTTCCTTTCAATTTTAGGTATAAATACTGAGTTTCGATTAAATCGGACCGCGCGCTAAATTTCTTCCATACAAACTTTGAAACCCCCCAATCCCCTTTTAGGGGGTAGTTTATAAAAACAAAAAATGCCCACCTTCATAATTTACTTAGATAAGTATTCGTGCCAAGTTTCAAGTTTATTAACTCAAGGAATAAGATTTTTCATACAAACAAAATCCCTCCATTTCACCCTCTTAGGGGTGGAATTTCAAAAAACCCTTTCTTAGTGGATACCTACTCTTCACGAAGAATACACCCTCCAAATTTCATGTCTCTAGGACCAGCGGT
Source organism: Apamea crenata (assembly GCA_949629185.1). Classification (NCBI taxonomy): domain Eukaryota; kingdom Metazoa; phylum Arthropoda; class Insecta; order Lepidoptera; family Noctuidae; genus Apamea; species Apamea crenata. The sequence continues at coordinate 537,837 of OX451356.1, forward strand.
TTAGGCTGTGCGTTGATGTCTCAGTCAGTCAGTCAGTCAGTCAGTCAGTCAGTCAGTCAGGACTTTGAATTTTATATATATAGATGTTTCTTTTTTACATTGTTCTCACCTAAAGAAGCAATAAGAATAATGTACGGACGCCAGCAGGTCAAGCTACCCGAAACTGTCAAATTTTCCCAATCAACCTTGAACCTTAAAGCTGTAGCGATAATGTTGAAAATCTATTAAAGAAATTTGACAGTTTGTAGTAGCTTGATGCTGGCGTCTGTACCCAGGATTTTGTAATAATATAATATCTTGATTTAAAAGAGTGTCCTTGGAGTTTCTTGCCCGTTCTTCTCCATAAAGATCTACGTTTTGGAATGGGCAACTAGCTTCAACTTTCTGAGTCTATGGACTCGGTCCGACCGCGCTCGTCCTGTCTCCCCACGTGAAAACGTAGCTTTTAATAGTCGCTATGAAAAATGTAGACACGAGTGGAAATGGAAATAACATTTTAATAGTCTACTGTCTATGGGCTTTTGTTTGTCGAAGGGCGGTTATGGCGGAGAGAAGGAGAAGAGTGGGGTGGAGAAAAGCAAGGAACATAATTTACTCGGGAAAAGGCAATAAAGTGTCAAGAGTGTTTGCGGTCAATTTAATTTTTTTATAAAACACGGTAACGAACGATTGTTTTATGAAAATGAAGTTATCTACGCCTAGATATACGTTTTGTTTATTTTTTCAAGTAATTTTTATGGTTTGTGATCTATTATTTAACTGTGTAAGCTTATTTCCCCGAAGTCGCGATGGACTGCTCGTACTTTTCATGTAAGAACTTCATACAAATTATAACCCTAATAAAATAATAATACAATCAATACCACTCTCATACATTTATTTTCATAGATTCCAGGATTTATTCATAGTGCTGTCCATTACAACGATGCTGATGACCTTTTTCTCGACCTACCTATTTCAAGTAAGCACAATTTTTTTCTACCTGTACACGCAAAGTTAAATAGATTTTCTTACTTTTCAAAGGGTCAACCCTATAAAAAAGTAAGAAAATCTATTTAACATCTAACACAATATTTTGACCACGAAAAAACAAGACGTAACTAACGTATTTTCATAGCACGGTTTAGCTTAGTTTTTTTTAGGTATTTTATAGATTTAATTTGATTTTTTTTTATTAATGATTATTAGGCAGGGCTGGTTGAGGTTTTGGTGCGAAAGTTCCGCGCTGCTGGGTCGGTGTGCGTGGCCTACATGCTGGCCAGCGTGGCGCTGCACGCCGCGTGGCTGCTGGAGAAGTGGGCAGAGCCCGAAGCCGTTTCCACGCCCCTGCTCATATGCCTGTTCACGCTGCAGAGATGCTGTGAGTTAGCCTATAAAAACAAGATTCTCTTAATTTTATTGGATGGTAAACAATAACAGCCGCACAGGTCAGTCGACCAGGTCAATGGCTGAACATATTTAAACACCAAGACCTTTACATGCCTCGGAAAGTATGTTAAGCCGTTAGTCCTGGCTATCTCTTGTCAATCTTTGACAGTCATTATGGGTCATCATGACCCATAATGACTGTCTGGCTACCAGTCTTACCAAGAGGTGTTGTATGACCCTGTAATTGCACCGGCACCGAATCCCTTCAAACCGGAACACAGCAAGGCTCCTTTGTAGAAATTGATATGGTGGTAGCTGTACTTCATCAGACCATTACTTAAAACAATTTTCTTTATTTGTTATTTCAGTATCTCCATGGTACTATTTTTTCTACAAGAGGGCAGCACTTCGAGTGAGTGACCCCCGGTTCTATGAAGACATAGACTGGATCAACCAGCAACTTCAGGCACACTAGATGATGATGCTTTCTCAGTGGGAGTCAGCGCATACTGAAGCAGACTGATATAGGAATAATCCAAATAATAAGGAACTTTATTCATGCCACCATGGCCTATTAACATTATGGATCTGCAGTGTGGAACTTTGCCAGGGTCTGTGTTCCCTTCCACATATAACCCATCAGCCTTCAGAGCAAGACTGAATAGATACCTTCCGGGCTTGCTTGTTCCATCATAGACCTCATCCATCACTTTCCACCAGACAACATTGAGTCAAGACTTTGCCCATAATGCAATAAAAAAAATGAATATCTGGCGAGTATAGATTGAAAAGCTTGTTTATCATCACATTGTAAGCAAATGCTATTTGTTGAAAACATTAAAAAAGAACATAGTCATAGGTATCTACTGTTCTTCAGAAGTAATTGATTATGATGATGTTAATAGGCAATGGCGGTTCTAAAGCAGGGGTTTTGTATGTAATGAATATCTTAACAACTCTTAGTCATAATAATATAATCTCTGTTGTAAGAAGACTGGTAAGATATTCATAACCTCATTCATTCTAGTCAAGTAGTTGTACTATTATAAGGTAAACATGTATTACATAAAAGTAGTATAGGAAATACTATACTCACAATTAATAAACATTGAATAAATTTTCTTTGAAATTAACTGCGAGTTCTGTTGCTAAAGCCTGCCCACAAGGCATACGTAAGGTTAATTTTTTCCAAAAGTGCGACCGACCACAGTAGCTTGGGAAAGTGCTTTATGTATTTTGTGTATTTCTTGGTTACCGGTGTTATAAAATCAAACTTAGGTAGGAGGTAAAACTTTGTGTATTTCATTGTCCTTTACAATATACACAGGAATACCTACATTCACGACTATAACCGACTCAATCTAAGAGCGCACTGCCGGCCCCCGAGCCGAGCGGCCGCACCATGCAGTCAAATTTAAGCATAAGCTACGTCAGCGATATGCAACATTGTGTCACTAGTTCACTACAGTATTCCCCCCCCCCCCCCCCTATATTTATTTTTTATAAAAATTACACAAAATAAATCTCTATACATAGATCAATTTTATTCCTTCAACCAAAACCATTATGTAGCTGTTGGGGGTAAAATGCAAATAGCCTAGCCTATTTCATAACTACAGGTATTCCTTCCTTTTTTATAATTTGTTAGAATTATACAAAATAAAAGGTATATTTTCTTTGCGCTTGCCTAGTACATTTGATGGTATAATATTGTCATTAGGTTACTTCTTATTTGCTGGTATTACGGACACGTTTGCCCCTGTCCACTAGGAAGTTCAAACCCGTGTTTGTGTCTGTTATGCTAAGGCGGCGGTTGGCTGGAAGCACGGAGCAGATTCTCGCCGGTGTCTGCTCCTGTTTTAGTTTCCCGTTTTTTTCCAGGCACACGGTTTTAGACATTTCTGCGCTTTTTCTGCGTAACGGAAACGGTAAAGGCATAACCAATCGGGATCTTCTTCAGAACGCCGTGTTCGTGAGCTGCTGCGTGATCGGTTTCCTCTGTAACGGTTTTCCATTTCTTCCAATCGTGTACTTAACTTCGCTATTTCATTTAACATTGTCTTCTCTGATTCACTTGCAGATGAAGACTGAGGGCTGCTGTGATACCGCTTCAACCGCAGCTGCTCTCGTTACTTCGTTGACGTCGTCGGCGATATTAGCTAATTTTTCGAGGTCCTTCGTCTCTGTAACCGTGAGTACGGTCGTACTGTTTGCGGTAAAAGGTTCTGCCATAAAACTTTTAATGTTCCATCCGTCACTTTGTCTCGTGCGAGGACCTTCATTTTAGCTAATAGTTGTGACGGCTTCTGGTCTTCCAATTCCATTTCATTAATCAGTCTTTCTATCTGCTTGGTCTGTTTGGTTTGTTTGTGTTCGTATATCTTTAATAATTTCTGTTTTAAGGCCTCGTATTTGCCTGTCTCTGGTGGATTTGTTAAAAAATCTGTTAACTGACTTACGATGTCGTTGTTGAGTTTTGACACCACCAGGTCGAATTTTGAGTGGTCTCCTAGTTTCTGCGGGGCCAGTGTCGCTTCTGTCCTGATGAACCACACTCGGGGCTGGTGCGTCCAGAAGTCAGAAATCCTTGACGTTGTTGATAACGCTGCCGTTTCTGGAACTGTCGGGGGTTCTGACGTCATCTTGCTCCGTTATTTGCGATAACACCGAATTATAAAGTTCTTACACAGGGGTCACCACTTTTGTGTATTTCTTGGTTACCGGTGTTATAAAATCAAAGTTAGGTAAGAGGTAAAAATTTGTGTCTTTATTTCATTGTCCTTTACAATATACACAGGAATACATTCAGGACTATAACCGACTCAGTCTAAGAGCGAACTGTCGGTGCCGGCCCCCGAGCCGAGCCAAGTGGCCTCACCGTGCACGGTGCAGTAAAACTTAAGCTTAAGCTACGTCAGCGATATGCAAAATTGTGTCACTACATGTATGATTTGCGTGTGGTATGAGGGAGCAGATAGTACCTTCTATTGTAGAAACATCTAGAATGTTCGGGTATATACCGGCCCGGCTGACCTCTGTCGACAGTTCTAGTATCGAAATATCTAGAAGGGTTTACTTGTTCTACTACTCGATACTAGATGGCGCTAGTGGTAAATTAGTTCTGCTACTTGATAATAGATGGTGCTAGTGACTGTTAGTTTTACCACTTGATACTAGATGGCGCTAATAGTAACTAATGTCACCATGTATCAGGCATTAATTGTGGCGCGCAACACTACTAAATAAATTGTGAAAATTTGTGAAACCAAGAACAGGTCAAAAATCAAAAGTCATTTATTCAAATTAGGCTGAGAATCAGCACTTTTTGAACGTCAAAATTACAAAAGACAGTCCCCCAAAAACGCCGCCCTTCACCACTTCCTAGTGCTATCGCTGGGAAGAAGTGGCGCAACAAACTCCCCAGCAGCACAGCTGTCAGTTCAATTTAAAAAAAATACTTGATTGTATACAATACTAGGTACCTATGTTCGGTAATTAACATTACAAAACCAGAACATAAAATTAAATTATTTGCCATAATATGTCAGCTAACCACGCCAATATACCAACAAATACAATAAAAACTACGTACTCAAGCTAAAATATAATTAACTAGCTTCTGCCCGCGGCTTCGCCCGCGTGGATGTCGGAAGTTATCCCACGGGAACGTGCTACCAGGATAAAAATTATGTGCTTCCCCAGGATGCCATCTATCTCTTTGCCAAATCAGAAGTTCAGTGGTTTAGGCGTGAAAATGTAACATACAGTTTCAAGTTCAAATCCTCCCCTAAAAACCGAATTACCCCTTTTTGTCCCGTCAGGGGTCAATTTTCGTCAACTTTACATACTTATTATTAATTATTTTCTGTCAAAAGTATCAATACTGAGTTTCGAGTTAGTCGGACCGCGCATTCAATTTCTTACACACAAACTTCAACACCCCCTTGAGGGGTAGTTTTAAAAAACTTATAATGATAAACTTTATTACTTACTTAGGCAAGTATTGTTGCCAAGTTTCAAGTTTATTAACTAAATTAATAAGATTTTTCATATAAACTGTATCCCCGCTTTTCACCCCCACAGGGGTGGAATTTTAAAAAATTCATAACTTGACTCAAAGATTATTTACTTATACCAATTTTATAATGAATCAAGCCACTTATTCTAATCCTCCCCTGTAAAATTAACTACCCTTAACTATTTTCGAAAAACCGTCATACGTGTTATTATTTATTTTTACTTAATAATTTAATTAATAATACTTTTTTGATAGTTCCCGGTAACCCCGTTGCAAGCACGACACTTATGACTTATTTTGAGAACCATAGACATGGTGAAGCAATTTTCACAATCAATCCTGTGGATCAGAACGACATCTCTCGTATTATATCCAACCTTAAAAGTAACGCCGAAGGTTATGATAACATTACACTTGACATGCTAAACATGATTCTGCCTTATGCACTAAGTACTATAACTAACATTGTAAACTGCTCAATAGTGACTTCAACGTTCCCTGACCAATGGAAAATTGCTTCCGTTCGGCCCTTACCAAAAAATGACAACCCAATTGCAGTAAAAGACCTTCGCCCTATTAGCATTTTACCGTGTCTGTCTAAAGTGCTGGAAAAAGTCGTCAGCCACCAGTTAACGCATTTTCTGGAACAAAATAACGTGTTGCCGGACCTACAGTCTGGTTTCAGAAAACAGCGCAGTACTGCCACTGCCTTACTGGATGTGACTGATAATCTTCTGTCAGCCCAAGATAAGGGTATGTGCTCATTGCTGGTCCTGTTGGATTTTTCCAGGGCATTTGACGCAATAAATATTCCGTTATTGCTATCGAAGCTAAATTATTACGGGTTTGACCCCAGCGCTACGCAATGGTTCCGCAGCTACCTTAGTGATAGAAAACAACTTGTGGATCTGCGTTTGGGTGACGGCACTGCTCTTACATCGACTCTTACTTCCATTGAGAGAGGGGTTCCGCAGGGATCTATATTAGGCCCAATTATATTTATTTTATACTGTGCAGATATAATTAAATGCCTCCAGAGATGCAAGTATCACATATACGCCGATGACGTCCAGTTATACATATCTTTTAGTCCAGAGGAATACGATAGTGCCATTAAAGACCTAAACGAAGACCTTCGTAGAATCGCAGCCTGGTCTGGGGAAAATTGCCTGTCACTAAACCCAACCAAGACGAAATACATGGTGTTTGGCACAAGGCAGCAACTAGCTAAATTACCCGCAACGTTGCACCTGGAGCTAATGGGCGAACCAATTGACAGAGTTTATGAGGCGCGGAATCTCGGTCTTATCATGGACAAAGACCTCCGTTTCGAAAAACACGTAGCCGACTCGGTAAGCAACTGCTTTTACCGCCTGAAAGTTCTGTACAAGATTAGGCCGTACTTGTCCGAAACGCTGCGGGAGCGGCTAGTTGAAACCCTGGTTTTGTCTAGGCTAAACTACGCAGATACCGTCTACGGCCCCCGCCTATTGGCTCGCACAGATCGGCTCATTCAAAGGGTCCAAAACGCTTGTGCTCGGTTTTGTTACAAAATTCCTCCCAGAAGTCACGTGACTCCCTTTTTAAACAAACATTTCACATTGAAAATGAAGTCGAGACGCAAATTACACTTAGCGTGCCTTCTGTTTGGTGTAGTTAAATACCAGAAACCGGACTACCTGTACGACAAGTTGAGTTGGATAGCCAGTAGACGAGAATGTGGGAGAAGGCAATGCTCGCAACAACTCTCGACCCAGTCGCATAGTACAGCCGCTTTTAGAGGTAGCTTCCGATACGCGGCTTCCAAAATATGGAATAACCTACCACCACCAATCAGAGAAATTAACACCATAGCTGTTTTTAGACGACGCTTACGACAGTATCTCATAGAAGCGCAAAGGAAGGTAGATATGGTCACACTAAATGTTTCAATTATATGATGTATGTACCTATTAACCCCACTTGAGTATGTGTCAGTGTTTCGGTGAGTGTTGCACGAAAATATAAATAACTAGTTGTAATACTATACAGTCTCATTGCTGGGTATTGCTCATGCTCATGATGACGCTCGGCTTGATTGCGTTGTCCGCGGCATGGCTGCTTCCCATTCGCAGATGTGAGACCTGTAAAGTGCAAGACAAACGAATTAAAATAAAAGTTACGTTTCAACCTGGGCATCGATGAGCCATGTTTGCTTGTCAACGTACCCAATGTTGCCTGGCCTACTTGCATACAGATGAGACGTACGAGGTCGGGATGGTGCCTTTTCACCCATCCTTCACCGAGACTTGGCAGTGGACGAACCTCTGTGCAGTTTGTGATGTGACATAAGACTGTAGAAAGGAGGCAGAAAATTAATAAAAGTGGGTACCTAGGTGCTTTCATAATAAACAAGAATCCATGACGAGTCTATTTTCTACAAATAATAATTACTGTTATCGACTAGTGCTTACCTTTAATTCATATACTTTTCGTGCATGTTTTTTTCTTCTTTTTCTTTTCACTTTCACCAACAACGTTTAGCTGACTTAATTATAGTCGTTATATCCATCGTATTGGGATACTCTCAATACAAACCATAGCAAAGACATTTTAAATTTACAAAAGTTGCAAACTGTCCGTAAATTGTCCGCCGCGCTCGGCTGTTTGCAGCGTATTGTGCGATGAAATGCACGGATTAATTAATTATGACAATGTGTTGGAACGTGGAAGTTTAGGCATCGTTTTTAGAACCGGTTTATGTTGTTCTGAGTCGTTTCGAAGAATTTATTAATTTATCTACATATTTACAAAGGTCTATCACGCGGCCGTCTCATTATATTTGTCAGTGCTTTTTTTGGTTTATTTATTTATTTTTTGCAATATTACCCAACTCACACTATTTATGTACATATTCGTTACTATTTTTTATCTCTCACATATTTATCTTATTTAATTATGCATACACACGTCACGTTGCAGTGTAAAACTGATTTACATCCGTCACCTCACTCAACAGGTTCAGTTGAAAACCAGCGTCAGGCACTAGTTGTCAGGCATTTTTGCTGAACTGAGCCTTTTTGGTGCAGCCGTGAGGCACACTTTCCTGCTAATTTCTTACATAATAATATGTTTTATACTTTCTACTTGTTTTCTTTATTAGTTGCTATCTGATGTATGTATCTTATGTATTGTGTGTCTTTTGGTATATGTGCTAAATAAATGTATTTTTCTTTCTTTTCTTTTCTTTCTTTCTTACTCTTAAGTACACACACAGTACACTGAGTTTCGAGTTAATCGAAACGTTCAAATTCTTCTACACAAACTTTAACACCCCTATATCCCCTATGAGGGGTAGTTTTGAAAAACTAATAATGATAAACTTTATTGCTTACTCAGGCGAGTATTCATGCCAATTTTCAAGATTATTAACGTAACGAATAAGATTTTTCATATAAACTGTATCCCCGCTTTTCACCCCACAGGGGTGGAATTTTGAAAAATCATTTGGGATGTGTTCGTAACTTGACTAAAAGATTATTTATACCAATTTTCGAGTTAATCAAGCCACGCTGTAAAATCCTCCCCTGTAAAATTGACTACCCCATTTCAGGCCGTCAGGGGTAGATTTTCGAAAAACCCTGATACACATTATTCTTTCCTTTCAATTTTAGGTATAAATACTGAGTTTCGATTAAATCGGACCGCGCGCTAAATTTCTTCCATACAAACTTTGAAACCCCCCAATCCCCTTTTAGGGGGTAGTTTATAAAAACAAAAAATGCCCACCTTCATAATTTACTTAGATAAGTATTCGTGCCAAGTTTCAAGTTTATTAACTCAAGGAATAAGATTTTTCATACAAACAAAATCCCTCCATTTCACCCTCTTAGGGGTGGAATTTCAAAAAACCCTTTCTTAGTGGATACCTACTCTTCACGAAGAATACACCCTCCAAATTTCATGTCTCTAGGACCAGCGGTTTAGGCTGTGCGTTGATGTCTCAGTCAGTCAGTCAGTCAGTCAGTCAGTCAGTCAGGACTTTGAATTTTATATATATAGATTAAAATGTAAATAAAAAAACTTACTACCCAAATAAAAGCCTCCAGGCATAAAGGGCGTGACAGCTTACATATTTATGCATTGCTGGGTTCTGACTGAGGGCCCGAATTTTATCAGGGTCATAACTTTCAAACACCAAGAAGTGTCGACTTCTTTTTGATTTCACAAATCATAATTTATTTAGTACCGTAGAACGCTTTAACTTTGCCAACCAAGCCCAAGTTTGCCTATTTTGTTTCAATTACGATATTTCGCGTTTGCTTAGTTGTTTCTTATTTTCTACCTTTTGGTAGTGATTTGACATTATTAGTGCATTATATTTTTCATATTTTGTAATGGTAACTTCATTGTTACTTTGTCAGTTGTACGACAAACACCAGTGCGAGCGGGTGAAAATTTTTAGTGTCGTGTAACTTTTGAAGTTATAGCTAAAGAAAAGGTGTTTTCGTGCAGCTATAACATCCCAGGGTAAGAAAATCCTATCTACTTTCCGTATTGCTTGATATTTTTATTAAGAGGACACAATTTCATTAAAATATCTTAGTAGGCAATGTTGTGCACTGTTTTGGAAACTTGAGTGACACAACATTGCCTGGGTCTAAGGTTGTCACTAGTCGGATTTTAATAATGATAATTATATTTTTACTATGTAAATGTCATATTTACACGATTGAATAAATAAATAATCTATATATATAAAATTCAAAGTCCTGACTGACTGACTGACTGACTGACTGAGACATCAACGCACAGCCTAAACCGCTGGTCCTAGAGACATGAAATTTGGAGTGTGTATTCTTCGTAAAGAGTAGGTATCCACTAAGAAGGGATTTTTCGAAATTCCACCCCTAAGAGGGTGAAATGGGGGGATTTTGTTTGTATGGAAAATCTTATTCCTTGAGTTAATAAACTTGAAACTTGGCACGAATACTTATCTAACTAAATTATGAAGTTGGGCATTTTTTGTTTTTATAAACTACCCTCTAAAAGGGGATTGGGGGGTTTCAAAGTTTGTATGGAAGAATTTTAGCGCGCGGTCCGATTTAATCGAAACTCAGTATTTATACCTAAAATTGAAAGGAAAGAATAATGTGTATCAGGGTTTTACGAAAACCTACCCCTGACGGCCTAAAAAGGGGTAGTCAATTTTGCAGGGGAGGTTTTACAGCGTGGCTTGATTAACTCGAAAATTGGTATAAATAATCTTTGAGTCAAGTTATGAACACATCCCGAATGATTTTTCAAAATTTCACCCCTGTGGGGGTGAAAAGCGGGGATAAAGTTTATATGAAAAATCTTATTCGTTAGGTCAATAATCTTGAAAATTGGCATGAATACTCGCCTAAGTAAGCAATAAAGTTTATCATTATTAGTTTTTCAAAACTACCCCTCGAAGGGGATATAGGGGTGCTAAAGTTTTCCCGAAACTCAGTGTGTGTAATGAAATGAAATGAAATGAAATAATTTATTTGCTATGAATGTAGGTACAAAAGTACTTAAGACTAAAAATAAATAATAACACGTATGAGGGTTTTTCGAAAATCTACCCCTAACGGGGTGAAAAGGGGTAGTGAATTTTACAGGGGAGGATTATAATAAATGGCTTGATTAATTATAAAATTGGTATAAATAATCTTTGAGTCAAGTTATGATTTTTTTAAATTCCACCCCTGTGGGGGTGAAAAGTGGGGATACAGTTTATATGAAAAATCTTATTAATTTAGTTATTAAACTTGAAACTTGGCAACAATACTTACCTAAGTAAGTAATAAAGTTTATCATTATAAGTTTTTCAAACTACCCTCAAAGGGGGATATAGGGGTGTTGAAGTTTGTGTGGAAGAAATTGAATGCGCGGTCCGATTAACTCGAAACTCAGTATTGATATTTTCGACAGAAAATAATTAATAATAAGTATGTAAAGTTGTTGAAAATTGACCCCTGACGAGGCAAAAAGGGGTAATTCGGGTTTTAGGGGAGGATTTGAACTTGAAACTGTATGTTACATTTTCACGCCTAAACCACTGAACTTCTGATTTGGCAAAGAGATAGATGGCATCCTGGGGAAGCATATAATTTTTATCCTGGTAGCACGTTCCCGTAGGATAACTTCCGACATCTACGCGGGCGAAGCCGCGGGCAGAAGCTAGTAATAAATAGATTTAAACAGCTTGGAACCCGGCAAATCGAAACTCAAGAGCTTGCATGCACTAAATTCCTTTCGGTTTACGATATGTTAATTTTATTGCATAAATTGTTAATGTTCCGAAATCGGGTGTTACAGGAGTCCCTAATGGCTTCAATTGAAAATGTTACACCTTTTTTATGTCAATAAAACTTCATCATCTGCCTAGCCTTTTCTCAACTATGTTGGGGTCGGCTTCCAGTCTAACCGGATGCAGCTGAATACCAGTCAACCTAAATACCTGAATACCTGTCAATAAAACTTATATAATGTTTTTATTTCGCCAGTTATGTCTTTAATCGCCTGTTATGGTGAGGCAGAGGTGTATCTCTACCTAACCCTTCGAGGATTACAGGCATGATTTTGTATTTATGTAAGTCTTAATTCTATTGCAGTTATATGAAAAAATGCTGAATACACAACGAAGCAGGAGAAGATTGCCTTTTGTTTATACCAATACTCGTATAAACACAAATATTTTCTGGTAAAGCCATGTTATAAACAAAAATGTTTTTTGTTTTATTAGTAATTACGAGTCCGCAATGTTAAAAAAGCATTACATTTGTGATTTTCACTCATAAGTATTAATTTGTTTTATTTAAAAAATAAAGTGAATAAAACTAAGAAAATAATCCGTTTTTTTTTGGGACAACCCTAGAGTCAACGACATTTTTGTATGAAAAGTTTGTGGTACCTGCTACAACATTGCCTATAAGCAGTAAAAATAAAAATATTAACTTCATGGCAATAATCTAACTGCCGGGGACAAGCATGATGTCTCATGTACAGGGAAATAAAATACAAAAAGATCAACAATAATTATATTTATTGAGATATCCTTCTAGGCAAAGTTGTGTCTTATACCTACAATTTTGCCTATGACTTTGAGTGTAATTCTGAAAAACAGCATGATTTAGATAGATTTGGGTTCTAACTGGCAAGGCATAAGGTCTGTTTTCCATCTGAAAGTCTTTAAAAGCCGTAATAATAAATAGGTTAAGATACGAACAAAAAACGTCAAAATCCAGGCAAAGTTACAGCATTTTACGGTAGCTTATAGGATTTCAAACAGTAGCTGAAAGTTAATGGAATCATTTTATTGGCGTGATAAACTTTTACGTGTATGAGAATTGAGGGTCCATTTTGAACGAAGATTTACAAAGTAGGACAGTGTTTTGCGATAATATCTCGGTTTCACAAATTTTGTTTGGCATTAGGTAAGATTTTGGCATAAAGACTTTTTCTGTAGTGTACATAGTTTTTCAGGTACAAATGGGCCCTAAATCCTCTATGTGAGAACTAGGGCCCAACTTTACAGTCAATAACTAGCTTATATGACTTTCACAAAATCTGATTCCAAGTTTCACAATTGTTAGGGAATGTTCTCCCAAAAACAAATCCTACGCACATTTTCAAAGAGTTTTAACAAAGTGGCCCTCACACCACACGCACATCATGTATGTCCCAACTCGGTAATATGAAAGTATGAATGATGGCGATGTCGATTTGTCATGCGATCCAATTCGACTGCAATTATAATAAAAGACAGTATAAAAGAACACCCTCTTTCAAATTTTAAGTAAGCATACCTACTGGCGGGACCCACATAAGATCACCGCAGAGTGCAGTGTACTCCTCTCCTCGGCTTCGAGTCGATGAAGAAATGTTAAGCGATTTTCCTAACACACTCGGTAGCAGATATGTCGCTGGAGGATCTTACTCATACCACTTAAAACAGAAGAAGACAGAAAATACAGCCTGGCAACAAACAACCAACCTATTCCAAATAGCCGCTTGGATGTCTACTCCGTGCATAAAATACAGTCCTCAAAAATAGGATTAGAACTTAAAATAAGGGAGATCATAGCTGCTTAACGGAGACTTAGGCGACAATGGCATACAAGCAGGAACGCACATTATAAAATCAATAAAACACAAAAGGAATTTAAGGAAATGCATAGACCTACGATAACGTCACTCTGCAAGATAAACTAAATACCTACTTGATCAACTCACAAAGCAGACTATTCCCTATGGAAAATAACGAAGTCATTAAAATGGGCACAAGAACACATGCATCCATTAAGACAATGAAAGAAATGTGCGAGGAAACCTGCGGATAAAGCCTAGCTATTTCCTGAATTTCTGAAAGATGTATTCACACCAAAGCAACCCGAAATCATGTATCCAGAGACTAGAGGAAGAAATTAACGAAATCCTTGACAGTGACCAGCAAATGTCTCTACCGTTGCGACTGTGTACCCCAACAGAAATTTGGAAAGCTATTAATTAATTTAAAGAAGAAAAAGGCACCAGAGGGGTGATTGCGTAACACACTAAAAGTAGGGATGGCTTTTATTTACGTTATTGAGCAATTAAATGTTTGTAACATATATGAAGCAATGGATTAGCGATATTCTTCAAAATTATTCAGATTGTGATTGAGAGGGTGTTATTATCAACTACCGAGACAGGCGCAATCGCATCCCAAGATTTTGGGGGGGTCACCAAGTAGTAAGTTAGTATCTTAAGTTAGTAAGGCAAGGAAATCATGTAGACTCTCGACAGCTTGAATGATTTGGGTCATGAAATATTGTCATGTCTACAAATGCTAACTGTCAAGGAGGAGGAATCTCGAGATCACTCGTTTCAAAAGTATTATTTTTACATCTCTCATCACTGTGACGCATAATAAAATAAGTGTGAATGGAGTCATAAATTCCTTCCTTCAGCCACAGTACACTAAAGTAAGCAGTATTACGTCTTCATATAAATTTTTAGTACAGAGATGTAAAATATTAATTTACTCTTCGCTTGAGAAGGCGAAGAGTAAATATGTCCCTGTAGCTAATTTAAAACTAATGAAGAATTTTATTATAGCATTTTCTCAACTATCGGGTCGGCCTACAGTCTAACTGTATTTTAAAGGAGCGACTGCCTATCTGACCTCCACAAACGTTACGGGGTAATACGATACCCCTTGGTAAGACTGGTTGTCAGACTTTCGGGTTTCTGACGCCCCGTAACGCCTGCCAAAGACCCACGAATCAATCACTTTTGTAAATACAAATAAACCCAAATAGAAATTACCTATTCAACATAACAAAGGTTACAAAGGTCATTCTCCGCAATCTTACACACCCTCTTACACTCATTCACGCACCCCTACATCACAGACAAAAAGAGGACTTGATACACACCTAGATATATTCCCTTTATTCATAAACGTTGCTTAAGGTTGAGCAGTGATTGACGACTGTTTAACCATACATTTTTGACGTTTAAACGTTGCTTAACTTTGGTCATCGTTTATGAATAAACCCCATTATTATATTCTTAAATAAGTTAGTTAGTAAGTTTTTTCTTCTAAATTTTTATATGTTGAATAAGATACTGTACATTCATACATGGGATCATTGCACTGTCATATTAAGATAGTTTAATTTGTAACTCAGGGGGATCGGCGTTTAAGGCTGATATACAGGCTATGCCTAGTTCGGCCTCAAATGCTTATACTTTTGTGTACTGTAAGTCCTAATTAAGCACTCTACTTGATAAAAAAAATGTACTTTTTGTGTGAATAAACATTATTTTTATTATTCAAATAAAAACTTACGAAAGCAGTAACATATTTCTACGAAAAGATAATATTATGACGATTTAATATAGCATTATCAAATACTAAACCCAAGAGATACAGTCAGTGGGCAGCCCTAGCGCGTGTTTGTCTACCGAGCGGCAATTAGGTATTAATTTTGTGGCGGCACGTACATGCGAACTACGCAGCACACCGGCGTTACGCACCCGCATCGCGCAAGCAGAGTTTACTGCGCAACTAGCATATATACAACGTTACGCACCCGCATCGCGCAAGCAGAGTTTACTGCGCAACTAGCATATATACAACGTTACGCACCCGCATCGCGCAAGCAGAGTTTACTGCGCAACTAGCATATATACAACGTTACGCACCCGCATCGCGCAAGCAGAGTTTACTGCGCAACTAGCATATATACAACGTTACGCACCCGCATCGCGCAAGCAGAGTTTACTGCGCAACTAGCATATATACAACGTTACGCACCCGCATCGCGCAAGCAGAGTTTACTGCGCAACTAGCATATATACAACGTTACGCACCCGCATCGCGCAAGCAGAGTTTACTGCGCAACTAGCATATATACAACGTTACGCACCCGCATCGCGCAAGCAGAGTTTACTGCGCAACTAGCATATATACAACGTTACGCACCCGCATCGCGCAAGCAGAGTTTACTGCGCAACTAGCATATATACAACGTTACGCACCCGCATCGCGCAAGCAGAGTTTACTGCGCAACTAGCATATATACAACGTCCCGACATCAATTGTCGGGCAGTTGCTCGTCAGACACAATACCCGACTAGTCGGAGGATACTCCCTTCATAAATGGTAGAGACTACATTTCTCGAATAAAATCCGAACATGTCATGATAAATTCTCGTTTATTTACAGTTAGAACCAACAATTTCACAAAGTTCCAATATTCACAAGCACACTCTAATAACGAGTCACTGATCTTTGCCCACAGCTTTGCTAGCGCCTTGCGAGTTGTGACGCAAAATATAGATAAAGAAATTGAATGCAACAACGTTTAGGTCATTCATGTAATACTATTCGACGTAAACATACCAAACCTTGCTGTTTTGTGAGTCTAATTTCTTACTTACATAATATATAAATACCTACATGGTATAAAACAATCTAGCGATTATATTTCTTCTAGCTTTCGATAAAGTTCTATCACGTAAAGTAATTTGAAAAATTGATATAGAAAATAAATGATTCGATATATCTGTACATTTGTTTAGGGAGGAACTATAGTATGATGATAACATTCAATTAAACTATCTAAAGGTCAGCCAACCAGCTCCAAATTCTAACATTGTATAAAGTTATGTATTACTCTAGTTCATTAATGTTCCAGCATAACAAAGGCAAGGTATCGAGTCATATATCCGGAGACAAGACAAATGGGTTTTTCGACGAGATGAGTTAACGTGAGTGTGGCTCGCGTCAGACGCGCTGCATCAGAAAGCAGACCGGCACAGCGGGCAGTTGGACTTGTTGCTGGTCGCGAACCACTTGCGCTGCGAAATAAACGTGTAAATTAAACATGCAGTTTGTCACATCAAAAAGTTATTTTCTGACGTCATCATCATCTGCCTAGCCTTTTCCCAACTATGTTGGGGTCGGCTTCCAGTCTAACCGGATGCAGCTGAATACCAGTATTTTACAAGGAGCGACTGCCTATCTGACCTCCACAACCCAGTTACTGGGTAATACGATACCCCTTGTTGTTAGTTATTTTCTGACATATAATAATAAATATAAGGGGATTTATAACCACTTCTCAAGAAATTTTTAGTTTTTGAAAAACAACCTCCCTTTAATATCAAATTAGATAAAACATCTCCGATAGAAATAGTACAAGATCGCACATAACAATTGGTATTTGTTAGTTCCACCGCGATGTATCGCTCTGTATAATTATCATGAGACAAGATGAAAATCGTGCAAAACAAACGGCAATGAAGTGTGGTGTACCAGGCATATGGTGTGGAACTTGTTCTTGCACTGGTAGCACAGCACGCGCGGCAGGCGGCCGTTGTTGGGGTGCAGGCGGCAGTAGCAGATGTAGCACTGCGGCGACTGCTCCACGCGCGCACTCACCGCGCGCGTCCACATCTTCAGCGCGTTCAGCAGCGTGCCGTTCTGTAGCGCACTCTTCATATTAATAATCGTTTGTTTATAAACGGGACCTACTCACAATCAATCATTAGGGATGATGACAAATATTAGAAATGTTCGAACAAATAATGTAATTTAAAATGACATAATAAAAAAAAATCTGATAAATCAATGGAAATATGGAGAAGCTACACGCTTTAAAAGTTTTTCGAAGGGATTATTCCCGTCGTTGTCGCGCGGTACGGACTATTTATAGCGCTTGTATGAAATTGCATAGTCGTGACATCACTTCTGTGACAGTTCCGTGGTTGTCTAGCAGTTATTTTATAAATGTTTACGACTTGGCAAAGAAATATTTTTAGAGTTTAAAATTAAACAAAATCAAAATCGGTTCATCCATTCGGGAGCTACGATGCCACAGACAAACAGACACACACACACACAGACACGTCAAACTTATACCACCCCGTCGCGGCGCGGCCAGCTCGTCCGTCCGCTCGTCCGCGTGTCACGTACCTGGTAGGACAGGTACAGCGCCACCCAGTGCGTGTTGGCGCCGGGCCCCTGCGCGTGCGGGGCCGCCAGGCGCGGCGCGGCCAGCGGGTGCGCGCGCGCCAGCCACACGCGCAGCTCGATGAGCCGCTCGTCCGCGTGTCACGTACCTGGTAGGACAGGTACAGCGCCACCCAGTGCGTGTTGGCGCCGGGCCCCTGCGCGTGCGGGGCCGCCAGGCGCGGCGCGGCCAGCGGGTGCGCGCGCGCCAGCCACACGCGCAGCTCGATGAGCCGCTCGTCCGCGTGTCACGTACCTGGTAGGACAGGTACAGCGCCACCCAGTGCGTGTTGGCGCCGGGCCCCTGCGCGTGCGGGGCCGCCAGGCGCGGCGCGGCCAGCGGGTGCGCGCGCGCCAGCCACACGCGCAGCTCGATGAGCCGCTCGTCCGCGTGTCACGTACCTGGTAGGACAGGTACAGCGCCACCCAGTGCGTGTTGGCGCCGGGCCCCTGCGCGTGCGGGGCCGCCAGGCGCGGCGCGGCCAGCGGGTGCGCGCGCGCCAGCCACACGCGCAGCTCGATGAGCCGCTCGTCCGCGTGTCACGTACCTGGTAGGACAGGTACAGCGCCACCCAGTGCGTGTTGGCGCCGGGCCCCTGCGCGTGCGGGGCCGCCAGGCGCGGCGCGGCCAGCGGGTGCGCGCGCGCCAGCCACACGCGCAGCTCGATGAGCCGCTCGTCCGCGTGTCACGTACCTGGTAGGACAGGTACAGCGCCACCCAGTGCGTGTTGGCGCCGGGCCCCTGCGCGTGCGGGGCCGCCAGGCGCGGCGCGGCCAGCGGGTGCGCGCGCGCCAGCCACACGCGCAGCTCGATGAGCCGCTCGTCCGCGTGTCACGTACCTGGTAGGACAGGTACAGCGCCACCCAGTGCGTGTTGGCGCCGGGCCCCTGCGCGTGCGGGGCCGCCAGGCGCGGCGCGGCCAGCGGGTGCGCGCGCGCCAGCCACACGCGCAGCTCGATGAGCCGCTCCTCAACGTTGTACACGCATGTCACCTCGTTCGACGACCACGCGATGCGGATCTGGGGGATGAAAGCAGGTTATGTAGAGCGTGTCAAGCAGCTTTGAATCGAAAGTACTGATCGGAGTAGAGTGGTCGCGCTCCGTGCAGGTGTGCGACCATCTCTACTCCGAAGTAGTATCGGCCGTTTCCTGCTATGAAGTTACTATTTGGTTCGGTCGGTTCCGATCCTACACTCCTATACTCTTTCGAATATTGACTATGGTCCCGACGACAACTGAGCCGAACCGAACTTTTTTCGCATTTTTCAATAATATTCGTTTCGGCCATGGGTCGGTCCGATCCGAACATTCGCACTTTGCACTTCCGCGCAGTGTGACCTACCTCGGCGTCCTCGATCTCGTGCGCGCGCCGGTGCAGGTGCTCCAGCTGCTCGCGCGCCGCGGCGGGCGCCACGTAGGCCACCACGACGCGCTCCAGCAGGCGCGCGGCCCGCGCCGGCGCGGCCGCCCACCAGCCGCGCGCGGCCGCCGTGCCGGGCCCGCACAGTGTGACCTACCTCGGCGTCCTCGATCTCGTGCGCGCGCCGGTGCAGGTGCTCCAGCTGCTCGCGCGCCGCGGCGGGCGCCACGTAGGCCACCACGACGCGCTCCAGCAGGCGCGCGGCCCGCGCCGGCGCGGCCGCCCACCAGCCGCGCGCGGCCGCCGTGCCGGGCCCGCACAGTGTGACCTACCTCGGCGTCCTCGATCTCGTGCGCGCGCCGGTGCAGGTGCTCCAGCTGCTCGCGCGCCGCGGCGGGCGCCACGTAGGCCACCACGACGCGCTCCAGCAGGCGCGCGGCCCGCGCCGGCGCGGCCGCCCACCAGCCGCGCGCGGCCGCCGTGCCGGGCCCGCACAGTGTGACCTACCTCGGCGTCCTCGATCTCGTGCGCGCGCCGGTGCAGGTGCTCCAGCTGCTCGCGCGCCGCGGCGGGCGCCACGTAGGCCACCACGACGCGCTCCAGCAGGCGCGCGGCCCGCGCCGGCGCGGCCGCCCACCAGCCGCGCGCGGCCGCCGTGCCGGGCCCGCACAGTGTGACCTACCTCGGCGTCCTCGATCTCGTGCGCGCGCCGGTGCAGGTGCTCCAGCTGCTCGCGCGCCGCGGCGGGCGCCACGTAGGCCACCACGACGCGCTCCAGCAGGCGCGCGGCCCGCGCCGGCGCGGCCGCCCACCAGCCGCGCGCGGCCGCCGTGCCGGGCCCGCACAGTGTGACCTACCTCGGCGTCCTCGATCTCGTGCGCGCGCCGGTGCAGGTGCTCCAGCTGCTCGCGCGCCGCGGCGGGCGCCACGTAGGCCACCACGACGCGCTCCAGCAGGCGCGCGGCCCGCGCCGGCGCGGCCGCCCACCAGCCGCGCGCGGCCGCCGTGCCGGGCCCGCACAGTGTGACCTACCTCGGCGTCCTCGATCTCGTGCGCGCGCCGGTGCAGGTGCTCCAGCTGCTCGCGCGCCGCGGCGGGCGCCACGTAGGCCACCACGACGCGCTCCAGCAGGCGCGCGGCCCGCGCCGGCGCGGCCGCCCACCAGCCGCGCGCGGCCGCCGTGCCGGGCCCGCACAGTGTGACCTACCTCGGCGTCCTCGATCTCGTGCGCGCGCCGGTGCAGGTGCTCCAGCTGCTCGCGCGCCGCGGCGGGCGCCACGTAGGCCACCACGACGCGCTCCAGCAGGCGCGCGGCCCGCGCCGGCGCGGCCGCCCACCAGCCGCGCGCGGCCGCCGTGCCGGGCCCGCACAGTGTGACCTACCTCGGCGTCCTCGATCTCGTGCGCGCGCCGGTGCAGGTGCTCCAGCTGCTCGCGCGCCGCGGCGGGCGCCACGTAGGCCACCACGACGCGCTCCAGCAGGCGCGCGGCCCGCGCCGGCGCGGCCGCCCACCAGCCGCGCGCGGCCGCCGTGCCGGGCCCGCACAGTGTGACCTACCTCGGCGTCCTCGATCTCGTGCGCGCGCCGGTGCAGGTGCTCCAGCTGCTCGCGCGCCGCGGCGGGCGCCACGTAGGCCACCACGACGCGCTCCAGCAGGCGCGCGGCCCGCGCCGGCGCGGCCGCCCACCAGCCGCGCGCGGCCGCCGTGCCGGGCCCGCACAGTGTGACCTACCTCGGCGTCCTCGATCTCGTGCGCGCGCCGGTGCAGGTGCTCCAGCTGCTCGCGCGCCGCGGCGGGCGCCACGTAGGCCACCACGACGCGCTCCAGCAGGCGCGCGGCCCGCGCCGGCGCGGCCGCCCACCAGCCGCGCGCGGCCGCCGTGCCGGGCCCGCACAGTGTGACCTACCTCGGCGTCCTCGATCTCGTGCGCGCGCCGGTGCAGGTGCTCCAGCTGCTCGCGCGCCGCGGCGGGCGCCACGTAGGCCACCACGACGCGCTCCAGCAGGCGCGCGGCCCGCGCCGGCGCGGCCGCCCACCAGCCGCGCGCGGCCGCCGTGCCGGGCCCGCACACCGCGCGGCCCAGCGCGCGGCACGCCAGCGCGCACACGTCCGCTCCGCGCGCCGGCTCTGCGGCCACACGTTAGTACACAGCTCCGCACGCCCACGCACCGCACTCGCCGTCGCCTCCGGCCGGTCGACGCAGAGCAAGTGCGGTGGGGCGAGAGGACGGGGGGAGTGGACGGGACTTTATTAAAAATGCTTTGACATTCTGATTTTATAAGATTATAAAGAACAGCTCCCAAGTCTAATAAAGTAAATACGGATGCATCTAACACTCCTTCTCTCTGTAAAATTGATTTATCTGCTTCAGAAATTCTCAAAGCGCTCACTGATTTAGACGTCAATAAGGGCGCTGGACAGGACGGAATATGACCTATCTTTCTAAAAAAATGTGCTCGTTAATACGAGCTATCTTCATCCCCAATCCACAAAAATGGCAATGTATTGAATGTATCAAATTATCGATGCATCTCCATTCTTTCATCCTTTGGTAAAGTTTTTTAAATCGCTTGTGGTGAAAAAAAATTGAAATAAATGCTTGAAGTTTGAGTTTATTACCCAATTTGTGTATCTATAATAATAAAAAAAATTAAACGAAAAATGTTCACTAAATAAAAAATAATGTCAAAATACCAGCCTTTTACCAAATGCATATGAAAGCATATACAGGACTTATGACAAAAAAAAGCCCGTGTGTTTGTTCCGGCTAATCTCTGAGCGACGGGACCAATTTTGGGGACTTTCACTAGCTGAAGACAGAGATATATAAATGGGAAGCAATATGTTTGAAAATTGGTGTACGTAAAGCCTATTGCTACAAGAATCTTTTGGCGTTTGAATGACATTGACATGGGCTTGCTCTTAAACTGTTTTTTTTAAACTTTATTGACTTAACTTGCGTGTGCGCTCACCATGTACTGTCTTGTGCTGGATGCTGAGGAACAGCTCGCGCGCGGCGGGCGGCGCGGGCGCGGCCCCGGTGTGGTCGCTGGCGAAGGCGAACACGGCGGGCGGCAGCAGGCGCAGCGTGGCCGTCAGCAGCGGCTCCGCGTAGCCGCGCTCTCTGCGCCGGGAGGAACACAACTTACTACCGTGGAAGTAATACTAATAGTTTACTTTGCCGGACCAGGGCTAGGGTTGTGCTGTTGGGCAGTAGCGACCCCACGGAGTCCCGGGAGGAGTCATCTTCCTCACCTCTGGCTTGCCTTTATTGGCCGGCTGGAGTGAACACTGACGAGAAACAGAGCTCCCACCTCATTCTGGCGTTAATTGACCTGATAGCTGTGGAATACCTCTCCACTCCTCATAAGCACCTCAGGACATGTTGCCCTCTTGTCGCTACGACACTATGTGCTAACGACCGTTTTCGGGGGCCCATTATTGAGTGTGCAAGTCACCCCCTGCCATTTTGTCCGTGTAGGTATATATGTATAAAACATTGATCAGGTAGGGGCCATAGTTCTTCCATAGTTATTGGTAACCAGTCCACTTTAGCCACCCAAACCCCTAGTCCAAATTTGTATTTTTCCATATCCTGCATGCAATAGTCCTTTTTTTTTTTTTGTCTTTGAGAAATGCTTTATGCATGCCCGCCTCGCGGGGGACGAGACGGGGTATGTGGGACTCCCTGTCGGAATGACAGTATACCCACTAAAACTCAGCGGTGTTCCCTCATTCGCCGTGATGGGAGGGCCACGGGAATAGGCATAGCCTTTACCTCCATAGCCCTCCCGGCGCATGCCCGCCTAGATGGTATGGCGGGCCCCGCATGCCCCCCACACAGGGGGGCTACGAGAATGGCCGGGAGCACCTAGCCATTCCCGTCCAACACTGGTGGAGGCCTGTGCAATGCAGGCAACGGTGCCCCCGCACCCGTTGCCTGCTGGCCCCCACGCCCGCCTGACTGGCGGGCCCCGCATGTCCCCCCGGTTGGGGAGGCTACGGCCGCAGAGGATAGGGAGAACGGCAACGTCACACCGACACTCCTCTTCCCCTGCGGCCCCACCGCGTCCGCCATCGAACGGTGGCGGCCCCGTCAAGGCCGCGGAAGGTAGGGGGAGCGGCAACGTAACACCGACACTCCTCTCCCGCCAAGGCCTCCAATCCTCAGCCGCAACGTCTCCCACACAGGGGACACCGCGGCCCGCCTCGGGTAGATTGCGATGTCGCACAAGCGGCACCGCCACCTACCCGCCGGCCGCTACGTCGTCGGCTTAGCCGCAAAGCCCTGACGAGCGGCCGCTCCTCGGGTTCCTCTTAGCTTCACCGTGGTCCAGTCCACCACGGCTACTGAGCCCCCCCGCCTCGACAATGCGGGAACCCACCGGGGGGGTGCATGCAATAGTCCTACACTAACCGGAGGTTATCCGTAGGGTTAAAATCAAAATAAAAAGTGGCACCGCCCAGGAGTGCCAATTTATGGCAAACCCTCGATGCAACCACCCACAGTGTGTAGTCGCATCCAGAGCCTCCACATCGGCGAGTCCCAGCGGCCCACAAATTACTTGCCTATTTTATATTAGGTACCATGATTACAAAGTTATAAAATAACAACTCAATGCACTTCCAATAGTCTTTTCTAAAACTTTTGAGTGACAGATGACGATCTGCGACCGGAGGCAGTAACCCGACAGAGAGCAAACTTAGACTAGATAAAGCGCGGCAGTACAAAACTTGAGAAGCTTTGCCTCTGAAGGGGGTTACTCAGTGGCGCGACTAACTACTAACTACATTACCGAAGCGCATACCTTTTCTAGCTTGTATGTAAGTACTGTACAGAATACGTATGTTGTCGTTTCGAAACGCACGATGATTATATTTTTCGCACACCTTTCCGGTACACCACGGTTAAATAATTATACAGCGTGGCGATTAGGTTATCACATTATTTGAAAACACGTACTCTATATTAGGTATTTTCTCATATCCAATTAAAATAATTTAATAATAAACAATATTATAGCCGCGGGACCCTTTTTCCATTTTAATATTTCACAACATCATGTATTGCATAAACAACGCATAATCAGCTGACCAATAAAAGTAGGTCAACCATCCGTAGCCGGTGAAGATAGTTCAAAACTTCAAACGTTGCCATTCCGAATTACCTACAAGCACTAAACTACCAATTACCATTGTACAAACTATTATTCAAAATCAAAATCAAAATCAAAAGTCATTTATTCAAATTAGGCTGAGAATCAGCACTTTTTGAACGTCAAAATTACAAAAGACAGTCCCCCAAAAACGCCCGCCCTTCACCACTTCCTAGTGCTATCGCTGGGAAGAAGAAGTGGCGCAACAAACTCCCCAGCAGCACAGCTGTCTGTTCAATTTAAAAAAAATACTTGCTTCTATACAATACTAGGTGCTTATGTTCGGTAATTAACATTACAAAGCCAGAACATAAAATTTAATTATTTGCCATAATATGTCAGCTAGCCACGCCAATATACCAACAAATATAATAAAAACTATACGTACTCAAGCTAAAAAATAATTAATTAAAATGTAAATAAAAAAACTTACTAGCCAAATAAAAGCCTCCAGGCATAAAGGGCGTGACAGCTTACACATTTATGCATTGCTGGGTTCTAAGACCTGGCAGTAAGCTAATTCTGGAGAAGGAACATAAACATTGTCTTGCGTTAAACTAGGGTGACCAACAATTCTTATCGTCTAAGTAGTCGTTGATGGAATAGTATGCCTTTGAACAAAGGTTGGATTTTAGTTGAGCTTTAAACGCATTAAAAGGCAAGTCTAGAAAAGAAGAGGGTATCTTGTTATAAAAGGTAAGGTATACCAAGCCCAACAAATGAGTTATGAACCTTATGAAGCCGGTGAAAGGGGGCACGTAGTTTGTCCTTATTTCTAGTGTTAACACTGTGAATACTATATTACAAGAAACGTAAACAATTCAAGCGAAAAATGTCCTTACAGCCTTCTTACGGTTAAATATGCAAAAATATTCTAACTGTTGACGACTTAAGGTATAAATCTAACGCACCCACGACACAGGAGAAATTCCAAGTGTGGGGCAACGTTTGATTAAAAAAAAAAAACTAAATAAAATCTCTATGCGCGAAATGCTACGGGGTACGGGGGTGCTTGTAGGCATGATTCTAATTTCTTTGGCGCGTTCGACGGATGAGTCACATAGTCCGCCGCCAAAATCCTTGAGGGATAGTTGACGAGTTTGCTATCCGCGCACGCGCGTTTTGTGTTAACTTTATTTTTGTAATAGGAATAGGATATGTTAATAATACGATAGTATGTACATACATTAGTGAAGGTGTTGTGTGACAGTTCATGCGAAATCAGACGCTTAAATATATTATTATTGTTATTTTCATTGTGTTTTTGTTTCCAAGATGCCTCGAATCAACTTCACATCGTCGGAGTACACCGATATGATTTTGATTTATGGAGAATGCCACCAAAACGCAGCGCTGGCGTTACGAACATACCGAGGAACATTTAAGTGGAGATTTTCAAGTTAATTTGTAATTATTACGTAAAACAATATCATAAGTATGTTGTTAAAATGTTGATTTACTGTCGCACCACGCGCGCGTGCCACAAGTAGTAGGTCGCGTGCTCCGTCGCCGGCGCCGCGGCGTTGCCGCTTTTACAGGTCAGTAAACTTTTTTTTTAAAAAACGTTGCACCACACTAGGAATTTCTCCTGTGTCGTGGGTGCGTTTACAGACATATAAACTCACATACACAAACAGCCAGACCCGAAACAACTAATTGTAGGTCATACAAATATTTGTTCTGTGCGGGAATCGAACCCGCGACACGCAGCGCAGCAGTCAATCGCTTAACCACTACGCCAACCGTGCCATCAAACTAATATTATGATTTCTTTTTTACCAATTATAACGCCATTTATTTTGTTTGAAAAATGAATTTTAGTAAAATTATTTATTTTATTACTACCTGCCCGGCGCTACTTCGTTCGAGTGGTGTCCTACCCTCTACCTTACTCCTACCCTACTCCTACCATACTCCTACCCTACTCCTACACTACTCCTACCCTACTCCTACCCTACTCCTACCCCATTCTTACCCTACTCCTACCATACTCCCACCCTACTCCTACCCTACTCCTACCCTACTCCTACACTACTCCTACCCTACCCTACTCCTACCCTACCCTACTCCTACCCTACCCTACTCCTACCCTACCCTACTCCTACACTACTCCTTTTTCCATATTTTCTGACCGTTTAAACCTTCCCTGGTCTACGACAAACATTTCAAAACCAAAATCAGCCAAGCCGTTCTCGAGTTTTAGCCAGACAAACGAACAGCAATTGATTTTTATATATTATATTTTATTATTTTAACGGACTGTTAACAACTCGTAATATCTGCTGTACAATTTAATGTGATAACCTAATCGCCACGCTGTATAACCGTGGTGTACCGGTAAGGTGTGGTCAAATTTAAGGCGACCATCAAACTGAACAACTTTTTCCACGGGACCTACATCGTAATCGTAAAAAAAAAAATCAGTCGTCCCATGATGTCCATCATACATTTGGGTCGAATAGGTGTTAAAGTTTTGTATGAAACAGTTGATCCTTTTGTCTCGATTACAATTTTGGACACCCCTTGTAGGAGGTTACTTAGTCTGAGGTTATTACAACATTTAATTTTGTTTTTTTAATAATGGTTTGGGAAATGGTTCAAACAAAATGCCTGGACAAGCTTGTAGAGGAGTGACACTGTGGCAGGATGTTACCTGTATATCTGTATGTAGTGGTGCGTGAGGTCGCCGCGCGCCAGCTGGCACAGCGCCGCCAGCACGTCGGCCAGCAGCAGCCAGCCCAGCGCAATGTTGTACGTGTCCGACATCGCCACGATTTCGCACGTGCCTTCACCCAACCTGGACCGAAACCCATTGTTTTACTGACCGTTAAGCCTCGGATTCACTCAGGGACCAAATGTGAATGCTGAACATGCCGCGCTCAATTGAAACGCCGGGCAACATTGTTCCCAGGATACTCATAATAGATGCGTCTAGCGGCTTGTTGCTCAATTTTTCTTCTAGTGAATTATAGGCTTTACTTAGTATAGAACAAAAAACAATTATTATACAAATACTTGATGAAGTGTAATATCTCCAACGATAGAGGCTTCTGCCTGAGTTAATGAGATCTCCCACATCTGTACTGTCCGTCATCGGACTGTAGGTCTAGAACGTTCTGCCGGTACAGGTTACGGATTATGAGATAACAATCCAATGACGCCCGGTTTTGTTCAAAAGCAGCTAACATTGAAGATGATTTTGATTGAATTTATTTTATATTTTTATTTACGTACTTCTGTTACTTGATTTAGTTATAATAGTATTTAAATCGTTGGCTACTAGCATATTTTTTAAGTAAATTTACATACATATACAGATCACAGACAGTGCCTGAATTAAGAATGATGTTCTGAAGAAAGAATGATGAGGTGCCCGTAACTTGATCGTATAGGTGCATTACTCACACGACAGTGCTGAGCGCGGCGTCCACGATGTCGTGCAGATGCACGAAGGCGTCGTGGAAGTGGTCCAGACAGAATTGCGGCCGCGGCATCTCTTCGTCGCCCTCTGCGCTGTCTTCACTCCACAGCTTCAGCTTTTCCGCTGAGAGGACAAATTTCTACGGTGGTCATACGAACACCTTAACCATACACACACCAAAAAGTCTAAGCAACATGTACGGTTTTGAACTTTTGAACAATTTTTACTATTTTAATATATTTCTTTTATAAATAATAACTAAGCATTTTTTGGTGCATTAGTGACTAAAGCAACAAAATCTTTCATTCAATTGTTCATTTACTCACAATAATTAACAATATGTGTACCATAAAATAAGTACCTACTTAAGTAGTCTATATATATAAAATTCAAAGTCCTGACTGACTGACTGACTGAGACATCAACGGACAGCCTAAACCGCTGGTCCTAGAGACATGAAATTTGGAGGGTGTATTCCTCGTGAAGAGTAGGTATCCACTAAGAAGGGGTTTTTCGAAATTCTACCCCTAAGAGGGTGAAATGGGGGGATTTCGTTTGTATGAAAAATCTTATTCCTTGAGTTAATAAACATGAAACTTGGCACGAATACTTATCTAAGTAAATTATGAAGTTTGCCATTTTTGGTTTTCATAAAGTACCCCTAAAAGGGGATTGGGGGGTTTCAAAGTTAGTATGGAAGAATTTTAACGCGCCGTCCGATTTACTCAAAACTCAGCATTTATACCTAAAATTGAAAGTAAAGAATAATGTGTATCAGGGTTTTTTGAAAATCTACCCCTGACGGGCTGAAAAGGGGTAGTCAATTTTACAGGGGAGGATTTTACAGCGTGGCTTGATTAACTCGAAAATTGGTATAAATAATTTTTGAGTCAAGTTATGAACACATCCCAAAGGATTTTTCAAAAGCGGAGATACAGTTTATATGAAAAATCTTATTCGTTGGGGTAATAAACTTGAAAATTGGCATGAATACTCGCCTAAGTAACCAATAAAGTTTATCATTATAAGTTTTTCAAAACTACCCCTCAAAGGGGGATATAGGGTTGAAGTTTTCGTGGAAGAATTTGAATGCGCGGTTCGATTTACTCGAAATTCAGTGTTTATACTTAAGACCAAAAATAAAGAATAATATGTATCAGGGTTTTTCCGAAAATCTACCCCTAATGGGTTGGAAAGGGGTAGTCAATTTTACAGGGGAGGATTTTACTGCATGGCTTGATTAACTCGAAAATTTGTATAAATAATCTTTGACACAAGTTATGAATACATCCCTAACGATTTTTTTAAACTCCACCCCTGTGGGGATGAAAAGCGGGGGATACAGTTCATATGAAAAATATTATTCATATTAGTTAATATACTTGAAACTTGGCAAGAATGCTCGCCTAAGTAAATAATAAAGTTTATTATTAAGTTTTTCAAAACTACTCCTCAAAGGGGGATATAGGGGTGTTAAAGATTGTGTGGAAGTAATTGAATGCGCGGTCGAATTAACTCGAAACTCAGTATGAATACTTTTGACAGAAAATAATTAAGTAATAAGTATGTAAAGTTGTCGAAATTTTACCCCTGACCGGGCAAAAAGGTGTTATTCAATTTTTAAGGGGAGGATTTGAACTTGAAACTGTATAGGTTCATTTTCACACATAAACCACTGAACTTCTGATTTGGCAAAGAGATAGATGGCATCCTGGGGAAGGACATACTTTTTATCCTGGTAGCACGTTCCCGTGGGATAAAATAAAATAAAGTTAAAATGAAATTAAACTTTGCGTGTTTTACAAAATTAAATAACGACATTTTTTTAATTGCTTGGTAATTCAATACAAAGTGTGACCATGTGACTCAGGCTGGCTGGACAAATCTTCAAAATAGCTCGCATTTTCAACGGGCGTTACATAAATTTGTAACAGGCATCGAGCTAAAAGTTTTGTGATACGTACAGCGGTTTAGTAGAAAAATGCAAAAATCTGTGTCCAGCCATCTTGAATTTACGCATAAAACTTCTGACTGGCACTTACGAATCTCAATAACGGGAGCGTTTTCGAATATGGTGTACTTTACTAACATTTAGTACCGCAATGTGTAACGGTAATAACGTTTGATTTATGGCGTCACATGTAAGGGTTTACGAGAAATCAATAAAAACTTAATGTCCAGCCAGCCTGAATTCAAGCTGGCTGGACACATGTATCTCCGCTGCCTGATGATCATTTAAACATTTCGAAGGTCGCAACCTTCGAAATGTTTTCAAAATTTTGTACCGGGGACGATAATGATAACCTGAATTTGTAACGGAGAAACTTTGCGTAGTTTCAAAGATATTGATCATTTAAATTTTCCCATCCAAACACTGCAGTAGGGTTACCAATAATGTAGGTTTTATGTAGGACTAAGTATATTTTAAGGTGTTTTCTTTAATGGACGAAAATCCGTGTATTGGTGATACTAATACGAACAACTGTAGGTATTTAAATCAATAGAAGACAAAAGTGTGGAAGAGAGGAAGGGGGTGGGGTTGTAATTTTTTAATGTTATTATTTACGTGCAGATATCTACTCTTTTTAGTAGGTAGGTATTGGCGTTTTTCATGGTAAGGACATAGGTAGATATTGTGTCAGGATATTTTTTGTTTCAAATTCAAAATATTTATTGCTCAACACAGTACCTACATTTTATACATTTCCAGATGTTAGGTGAATGCGCAGTTCACTGTATTGTACCAATTCAGGTATGCAAAATTTATAGTTATAGTTATACAATTTCATAAAATCCCATTAATCCGTTACATAATGTCATAAATTCAAGAAACAATTGATATAAATTCAAATTAATAAGTAAAGAATGTCATAGATTCAAATTAAAAGGTAATGTCAGAGTATATAAATGTCAAAATAATTAAGGGAATTTACCAATTTATAATTTTTCATGCATTGTATTATTCAAATTAAAATATATGCTATGAATCATTCAAATTACATTATATAATTGCACTTACATAGAATTAAGCTTAAATAAATAGGACATTTGACATATTGAATTATTGTTTATTTAACTTGTCTGGTAAGAATTCACCAATGGAAATAGTACGCTTTTTTAACCACAAGGTCTGTAAGCATTCTTTTGAATTTGTTAACAACATTCTCAAGTCTTATAATCGTGGGCATTATATTATAAATTTTTGGATACATTCCCAGAAAACCTTTTGCATATAATGCTGTTTTGTAATAACTAATGCTCTAAAGTATTTAAATGAAAAAATAATGTTTGCTGTAAATAAAATCACATTTATTTATTTGTACTTATACAGCGTTTCAAATAACAGCGAATTGCAGCGCTGGTAGTCAATTATTATTTTGAATTAACACATACTTACGCTTTCTACTGCAGGAAAACCTTTTATTCCCACGGGAAAATCAAATACCTACAAAGCAGGCGTGGCTGCTACCGGCCGATTAGTCGATTAAAAAGAAATACTTTATTTATGTAAAAATTATGGTCACCTCACAATATTAATGGATGTTTGTATGGGAAAATTTAAATGACCAATATCTTTGAAACTACAAAAAAGTTTCTCCTTTACAAATTCATGTTATCGTTATCGTCCCCGGTACAAAATTTTGAAAAAATTTCAAAGGTCGTAGATCATCAGGCAGCGGAGATACATGTGTCCAGCCAGCTTGAATTCAGGCTGGCTGGACATTAAGTTTTTATTGATTTCTCGTAAACCCTTACATGTGACGCCATAAATCAAACGTTATTACCGTTACACATTGCGGTACTAAATGTTAGTAAAGTAACCATATTCGAAAACGCTCCCGTTATTGAGATTCGTAAGTGCCAGTCAGAAGTTTTATACGTAAATTCAAGATGGCTGGACACAGATTTTTGCATTTTTCTACTAAACCGCTGTACGTATCACAAAACTTTTAGCTCGATGCCTGTTACAAATTTATGTAACGCCCGTTGATATGCAAAAAGTCGTCAAAATCACTTCCGTTACCGAGATTGAGAGACCAGCGAAAAGTGGTTTTTCAAGCTGGCTGGACACGTTTTCGATCGATTATCTAAGATTCTGTAGCGTTACAAATTCTGAAATAAGGGTGTTTAGCCGTTACATAAAGTGCCCTATTGCCTAGTAAAATGCGAGCTATTTTGAAGATTTCTCCAGCCAGCCTGAGTCACATGTGTGACCGCCTCTGTTGGTTAAAACTTGTCGGCAACGATTTTTCATTGAGTTTATAAGATTGTTTTTGTGATCCTGCGGCAATCGCTCCCAATGAAATTTTAATAATTCTTTCAGTTGTTGGGTTGTCGACACTCCGTCCAGGTTCCCTAGAACACGTAATTGGAGCATGTCCCATGCGTGCTCGATGAGATTGATGTCTGGCGATTGTGCAGGCCACGACAATACTCTGATGTTTTCCATTGCCAAGTACTCTCTGGTTCTCCGAGCTGTGTGCGAACGCACATTGTCATGCATCAGCGTGAAATTTGAGTCAAGACTTTGTGCAAATGAGTGAATATAAGGCCCGAGGACATCTTCAACGTAACTTGCATATTGCCACCTACAAAAACGAGCTCAGTTCGTCTGTTCTTCATAATAGCCGCCCATACCATCACTGGAGCCACTGTAAGGGTTCACTTCCTGGACACATCTCAGTCGTTCAGCATTTCCGGGACGACGATACACTCTTACCCGTCTCGTATCAGGCGTAAATCCAAACCGGGACTTATCGCAAAATAAAATTGTATCCCATAGCTCCTGGGTCCATGTCAAGTGTTCCCTGCATCATTGCTCCTGGGTCCATGTCAAGAGTTCCCTGCACCATAGCTCCTGGGTCCATGTCAAGTGTTCCCTGCATCATTGCTCCTGGGTCCATGTCAAGAGTTCCCTGCACCATAGCTCCTGGGTCCATGTCAAGAGTTCCCTGCACCATTGCTCCTGGGTCCATGTCAAGTGTTCTCTGCACCATTGCTCCTGGGTCCATGTCAAGAGTTCCCTGCACCATTGCTCCTGGGTCCATGTCAAGAGTTCCCTGCACCATTGCTCCTGGGTCCATGTCAAGAGTTCCCTGCACCATTGCTCCTGGGTCCATGTCAAGAGTTCCCTGCACCATTGCTCCTGGGTCCATGTCAAGAGTTCCCTGCACCATTGCTCCTGGGTCCATGTCAAGAGTTCCCTGCACCATTGCTCCTGGGTCCATGTCAAGTGTTCTCTGCACCATTGCTCCTGGGTCCATGTCAAGTGTTGCCTGCACCATTGCTCCTGGGTCCATGTCAAGAGTTCCCTGCACCATTGCTCCTGGGTCCATGTCAAGAGTTCCCTGCACCATTGCTCCGGGGTCCATGTCAAGAGTTCCCTGCACCATTGCTCTTGGGTCCATGTCAAGTGTTCTCTGCACCATTGCTCCTGGGTCCATGTCAAGTGTTCTCTGCACCATTGCTCCTGGGTCCATGTCAAGAGTTCCCTGCACCATTGCTCCTGGGTCCATGTCAAGTGTTCTCTGCACCATTGCTCCTGCGTCCATGTCAAGAGTTCCCTGCACCATTGCTCCTGGGTCCATGTCAAGAGTTCCCTGCACCATTGCTCCTGGGTCCATGTCAAGTGTTCTCTGCACCATTGCTCCTGCGTCCATGTCAAGAGTTGCCTGCACCATTGCTCCTGGGTCCATGTCAAGAGTTCCCTGCACCATTGCTCCTGGGTCCATGTCAAGAGTTCCCTGCACCATAGCTCCTGGGTCCATGTCAAGAGTTCCCTGCACCATTGCTCCTGGGTCCATGTCAAGTGTTCCCTACACCATTCGTTTCCCATGGCGTATAGGTGGGCACCTAATTGGGCGAGGTGCTCGGGTTTGGTAGCAACAACAACAACGTTTGAGAATTGTAGCTTTAAACCGATCTCCCGGGCGGTTAACATTGGCTGACGTCTTGCAGTCAGTTGTATGTAAGTATCGGTAATGTCGAGCAGTTGTCTTGACTCACGTGCAACTGAGTATCTGACTATGCTTGCCTATCACAGTATGCTGTCGGCACACACTCTTCCTACGCGACAAACTAACACCTGTCTCGACCACTTAATTTTAAAAAACGAGAAGAGCTGCTTTTTGTTTTATCGCCAATACTTCGGACACTGATCATGACACTGTTTTATTATTTATAGACAACAATAACCCTTCCAATATTTCACTGAAAAAAGCTAGACAGACCCGAGTTTTGGATTTTGACAAAATTGAATTGGACCTACTTAAGACCGATTTTAGCCCTGTGTATAACACCCCAGATGTTAATGAAGCAACTGACTTCTTTATCAACACCCTTAACCTTATCATAGTTCAAAACTCTATTTTGAAGGTTGTCCCAAACCGTGAAAGGCTGAGGAAGCCCTTCATGACTCCAGAGCTCCTAAAATCCAGGGCGGCGGGACCATCCGAAAGGGTTACCGCTGCCCTGGAACAGAAAGGGCTAAGGAAGGAACACGGGTGGGTTTTAGTCAGTAAGAGTCTGACACTCCCTTCCGCTCCACCCAGAGCGGGAGGGGTCATTTGATGATTTCTCATCCTCAAAAAAAAAAAAAAATGTCTCCTAAAATGCCTACGAAATCGAGACAATATGCATATGAAAATAAAATAAAAAATCCCGAAAATAAAATACTTCAAACAACTTTTAAAAGATACAGGAATTTTTGCTCTAAGATACTAAAAACTACTAAAATTAATTATGGCCTTTTAACTAACGCACAAAATAATAATAAAAAAAAGTGTGTGTGTGTCAGCTACGACGCACGATTGGAGTTTACTCCTTACGAACGATAATTATGATATATATCGAATAGAAAAAAAGGGTAAATGAACGCATCTGCTAAAATGATAAGAGAAACAAACATATATCTGTAATTATTCGGATTATTTATATTACTTCTAAATCTTAGACGTACATAAAAAATATTAGTACCTGTAGTAAGCTTATCTAATACTTCAACCTAGTTGTAAAAATCGTGGCAGTGGAATCAAACACTGTACTAAAATAAGGTTTCAAGTTATAAAAAAAGTATATTACTGGCATTTATTTTCAAAAAAGGTTTTATTTTGATAAAAAGTAAATAAAGAGGAGACCCCGAGAATGAGATACGCTGTGTAATGTATTCCATCTCATTCTTTTACACGTTCAATCCTACAGATATATATGTTTGTCTCTTTCTACGTAACGCCTCAACTTTTCGTGTTACACTTGATTTTACTCCTCATAAAATTTCCGTACCGGGCCTTATAACTCAAAACGTTTCTTAAGGAGTAAACTCCAAAACTCTGGGATGCTATAAAAACTATCACCTATACATCAAAAATTAAAACACATGCCAACGCTCTTCTGTCATCCTCCAACCCAGAGCGCTCTGTAAATGAAGTGAACTAGTACTTTGCTAACGTTGGACGTATACTAGCTGAAAACGTACCATACGGCTCCACATGCTTTCCTCCACAAACCTCATCGAACATTCTGATGTGGCTTTGAGAAATACACCACAACATAGCACTGACCGTCATCCAGCACGAGCGGCTCGGCGAGCGCGAGCAGCAGCCGGTAGGCGAGCCGCGCGAGGCCGGGCGGCGCGGGCGCGCTCAGGGCCCCGGCGGCCGCGCGCGCCAGGCGGCCCAGCGCCAGGGGCCCGCGCGCGTGCGGCGGGGCCAGCGCGCCCCACTGCAACAGCGGCGCGCAGGCCTGCAGCTCACCCACCACTTCTGTCTGCGGGCCCGTCGTCTCGCCCTCGCCGCACGACTCTGCAAGACGTTCGTAATGAATACGCTTCTGACATCTTCTCATGACTGGCTATCGGCATTTTTATAAAGAGAGAAGCCCGACGGGCCCGTTAGCAAAAATTACGAATTTCCATACAAACTTTTATGCCCTATTTGACCCTTTTAGGCATATATTTTCAGATATCTTTCCTTAGTGCTCACTATAGTTATATAAGGAGCTCTTGTGCAAAATTTCATACTTCTAGCCCTGTCGATGAATTCATGATTTTTTTATAATGTAGATTTTAAAACTATTTAAATTCTCAAAGGTGACCGACAGAAAGTACCTATAGCGCGAAGTTCCCGTCTGTATGTATGTACTCAAAGATGTAATTATGAAATAAATAAATAATTCTCAGAATAATCATCTACCTAGCCTTTACCCAACTGCATGAGGATCGGCTTCCAGTCTAACCGGATGCAACTAAATACCAGAGGTGGTGGTCACCCCCCAGTACCTATTACTTACAGTACTACTTTACATGGAGCAACTACCTATCTGACCTCAACAACCCAATTACTGGGTAATACGATACCCCTTGGTAAAACTGGGAGTCAGACTTTCGGGCTTCTAGGGTCTCCCTTGTTTCATCGAAAAGAAATTGCCAAATTATCACTCCCCAAAAAAATTTCCGCATAATTTCATTTGCCAAATTATTACTTAGCAAAAAATCTCTTCACAAATAATTGTAACGCAACCCTAATGTTTGGCAAGAGAATGTTTGAACAATGACTTGTTTACCAACTAGCACTTTTACCAATTTTTATGTAGTAATATATTTCAGTTGGACTAACTCATTTTACGCAAAATAAAATTTGCCAAATATTTAGTATTGTCTGTTTTCAATTTACCATTTCTTACTTTGAAGACGTTTTATTACAAGGGTGATTTTTCTACTTGGGACAAATTCTAAACAGGTTATAATTATATTAATATGGCAACACCGTCAACGTCAATACGTCACATTTCAGTAATTTTCGGATTTAATATTCAGAAGCAGTTTTTATACGCATACCTATTGTGAAACCGTACAGGCAAAACCGAAATACTAAATACTTATCAAGATAATTTCAAATTACAAAAATAAAAATTACAATGGACCATAGAATTGCCGAATCGGAGGTGACATGACAGATGTCATCTCCGATTCGGCAATTCTATGAAAAACCAAAACAAATAAGAAATAGAAAAATGTGAATATGTTGACAAGAGCTGCTTCTCGACGTGCACGCCTACCACCTCCGGACTCTTCGCTCAGCTCCGCCTCGCCGCCGCCGGTACCTAGCCCACTGTGAGTGCTGTGACGACACCGGCCGCGGCAGTTGCGTCGAGCTCGAGCGACGAGTATTTCTCTCCGCCCGCGACGCCACCACCTGCTCGTCGACGGGGAGGACGCCGGCCGCCGGACGGCTTAGGACCTCGAGGCCCACCGGCCTCTGATAGGGTCCCAGCTCCCGGCGGAAGTGTGCAGCGCATGAGATGGACACGATCCATCAATGAAAATGTCATGCGCTCACACTATGGGGCTAGAGAGGGGGGAAACCGGACCGTGTTCGGATGCTCTCTCTTTTTGAGATGCTTGAGCCAGCCACCTGATCCGACAGTCGTTGTGCCGTAACGTTGACAACGTTACGGCACAACGACTGTCGGATCAGGTGCGGGTCATTCAGCGTAATCACATGCTAGATGACACTGTACTTGATCGCCTGCGAAATGAAATGCAGAGTAGCCATGTAATCGGCCCCCAGTCGCAGACTGCTGTAGTATTACCGCAGTCCAACACAAATCATGCTGACGAGGGGAGTAGAGTTCTCAAGGTCGCACGCTCGCTTGGCATCTCAGTTCCAGACTGCTTTGGAGTCTGGTTCGCTACCCCAATTCCTAACGACAGGAGTTACCCACCTGCTCCATAAATCAGGTAGCACCGCGGAAACCAAAAATTATAGGCCGGTCACGTGTTTACCGACGGTCTATAAAGTTCTTACATCAATTTTGAGAGCAAACATTAACAAACATATTATAGACACCAACTCCATTATGTCTGCCTCTCAAAACGGATGTAAGAATGGGTCCCGCGGTACTAAGGAGCTGCTCCTCATTGATATGGCCATCATTAGCCAACAGGTTCGTCGTTCCCGAAAGGATCTGTCGACATTTTGGATAGATTATAAGAAGGCCTATGACTCGGTGCCACATACATGGCTAATGAGTGTGTTGGATTTGTATAAAGTAGATGCAACTCTGCGTACCTTCCTGATGTCGTGTATGGGGCAATGGAGGACAGTCCTTCGCTATCCAGGATGTCGAAATATTCAGAGGAATAGCGAACCGATAAGGATCAAGCGAGGCATATTTCAGGGCGATAGTTTGAGTCCGCTTTGGTTCTGCTTAGCCTTGAATCCTCTAAGCACACTGCTGGAGGATTTAGGTCCAGGCTATCGGCTGAGGAGAGGTGGTCAGGTTACATCGCACCTCCTCTACATGGATGACCTGAAACTCTTTGCTCCAAACAATTTGCAACTGATGGAGCTGCTGAAAGTAACTGAAACTTTCAGTAACGCCATCAGGATGGAATTTGGTGTGGACAAATGTGCGGTTATACATGTAAAGCGAGGGGAGATTGTGGAATCCGTGGGAACCCAACTCGCGAATTCCACAAATCTTAGAGCCCTCTCCGCATCCGAAACATATAAGTGTTTGGGTATGTCGGAAGCGTTAGGCATCGACATGAAGAAATCGTTGAAGGAGCGCTTCTTTGGCCGCCTGAAAAAAGTACTTAAAGTCTTCTATCTGGCGGAAACAAGGTGCGTGCCTTCAACAGTTGGATCATGCCTGTTTTGATGTACTCTTTCGGCATACTCAAATGGACTCAAACCGAACTAGACGCCCTGGATAGGAGGGTCCGACGCTGCTGACTGCAAATCGAATGCATCACCCACGGTCATCGGTAATGAGGCTGTATGTCCAGCAAAAGTGGAGGTCGAGGCTTTTTAAACGCTAAGACCCTCCACAATCGCGAGATATGCAGTCTCAGGGAATATTTCCTAGAAACCGACGTGGGGATGCATCGAGATGTAGTCGCGGTGGACAAGGGCCTCACCCCGCTCTCCTTGGCTAAAGAGAACTGGCACAAGCCAGTAGTGCTTGACACCAATGATCGCATGGAAGAATGACAGAGTAAGGAGCTTCACGGACGCTTTTACCGGGCCCTACAAACTCAAACTCAAATCATTTAATTCAACTAAACCAATTACAGGCACTTTTGAATTGTCAAAGGGTCAGTCAGTCAGAAAGATGAAGCTAGTTGCCCATTCCAAAGCGTAGGTACCTATGGAGAAGAACGGGCAAGAAACTCCATAAGAAAGAAACTACATGGATCCGATGTAGATCTACTAGCGTCCGTAGCCTGGCTGCGTTTCGGTGACCTCTTTGGAGAAACCGAAGGTTTGTATGTGCAATTATGGACGAAGTTATGATGACGAACAATTACCGGAGATTTATTGTGAAAGACGGCACGGTTGACATCTATCGGGCATGCCACCGGCCGGGAGAATCAATCAGGCATATTATCTCCGGGTGTTCTCGTCTAGCTAACAGAGAGTACTTGCAGAAACAAAACCTTGTAGCTAGGATGATCCATAAGCAACTTGCTGTGAAATACGGCCTTGTAGAATCTGAGGTGCCGTACTACAGGTATGTGCCCGACCCAGTTCTCCAAAATGGAAATATCACATTGTACTGGGATCGATCCATCATCACTGACAGGACTATTGTTGCCAATAAGCCTGATATAGTTGTGGTGGATCGATCGGAGCGGCGCGCAATGATTGTTGACATAAC
The DNA here is from genome assembly GCA_949629185.1 of Apamea crenata. Lineage (NCBI taxonomy): Eukaryota > Metazoa > Arthropoda > Insecta > Lepidoptera > Noctuidae > Apamea > Apamea crenata. The sequence continues at coordinate 577,328 of OX451356.1, forward strand.
CATCCCGCATGATGAGAACCTCGTGAAAGCCGAGAAAGATTAACAAATCAAGTATCTTGACTTGGCTCGCGAGGTTGTCGACATGTGGGAGGTGGACTCAGCGATCATTGTGCCGATAGTCGTGACAGCCAATGGTTTAATAACCAAGAGCGTCGACCAACACCTGAGGAGGCTCTCGTTGGGCAGCTGGATCAAAGACTTGGTTCAGAAAGCGGTACTTCTGGACACGGCTCGCATCGTCAGGAGGTTCCTCTCTCTGGAGCCCTGACCGCCGGTAGCTTGGACCCTGTTCCCGATACCGGTGGGCTACTATTTTTTATATTTTTAAATGTTTTTGTACTTTTTATATTCAAATATTTAAAAATATAATTTATATGTTTACTTTTAAATAAAGGAAATATTAATGTTAACTATTCTGGTAGTATATTTTTTTAGGTGTAGCATTTTTTTAAATAATTAATCTCTAGTTCGGTTACTACTACTAGTTAGGTGAACCGCCACAAAAAAATATATGGATAAAAATGACAGAATTAATCTAATTCTGCAACACAAGTCTGAATTCTCCGAAATTAAATTGCTAATGTTCATTGCAAAAAATTTAAAATTGTAAGTTACAATGATTTGTATTAAATAAATGATTATATTAAAACAAAATTGCATTTTTGAAGTTATACTTCTTTAGACGCGTTATGAAAAAACCGGCCAAGTGCGAGTCGGACTCGCGCACCGAGGGTTCCGTACAATTACAATTTATGACGTATTAAAAAAAAACTACCTACTAGATCTCGTTCAAACTAATTTTCGGTGGAAGTTTACATGGTACATCATATATTTTTTTTAGTTTTATCATTCACTTATTTTAGAAGTTAGGTGGGGGGGGGGGGGGCACACACATTTTACCACTTTGGAAGTGTCTCTCGCGCAAACTATTCAGTTTAGAAAAAAATTATATGAAATTGCATTTTTGAAATTATACTTCTTTAGGCGCGTTATGAAAAAACCGGCCAAGTGCGAGTCGGACTCGCGCACCGAGGGTTCCGTACAATTACAATTTACGATTTATGACGTATTATCTCGTTCAAACTAATTTTCGGTGGAAGTTTACATGGTTTTTTTTAGTTTTATCATGCACTTATTTTAGAAGTTAGGGGGGAGGGGGGCACACAATTTACCACTTTGGAAGTGTCTCTCGCGCAAACTATTCAGTTTAGAAAAAAATTATATTAGAAACCTCAATATCTATATTTTGAAGGCCTATCCATAGATGGACCCCACACGTATGGGTTTGATGAAAAAAAAAATTTTTGAGTTTCAGTTCTAAGTATGAGGAACCCCCAAAATTTATTGTTTTTTATTCTATTTTTGTGTGAAAATCTTAATGCGGTTCACAGAATACATCTACTTATAATGACCGGCACGAGTCGTGAGCACAGATGGGCAGTAGTGGGGGCAAGCTCGCGCAGGTACACTTTCGGCCAAATTTATTTAATACCGCTTTTGCTCAAATTATTGATAGCTACTTACGCAAACTATAATTAAAATATTAGTGGTACTTGAAATTTTATTTTGATACAGTAATGTTGTAGGCCTTTGTGACTTACGGCCAGTTTCTTCATCAACACAATCAGTCAAAGTATTAACTTATACTTGACCTTTACTGATACTACGGCAAATGTTTTCTTCATTCAAGTAACTGCTAAAATAGTGAAGAAACAAATTTAACCGTTACTTTGACTGAACAAATACGAATTATCAAAAATAAACTATTTCAAAAATAAAAACGTGAGTCACTAAAATTGCACGAAAGTGTACACTAGCCGAATGACACGTGAGAGTCCAATAGACGAAGAGCATCGACAGACGAACCAATCGCGTGCAGCCTCGGTGCTCCCCGCCTTCTTCATACCGCCAAAGAGACCGAAAAATGAACTACTGCGCAGGTGTCAGTTTGTGCTCACGACTCATGCCGGTTACTATACCAAGTTTCAACAATATAGTTCTTCGGAAAAAAGTGGCTGTGACATACGGACGGACAGACAGACATGACGAATCCATAAGGGTTCCGTTTTAGCCATTTGTCTACGGAACCCTAAAAATGATGAGAGTGAAATTTTAAGATGCGCGCGCATCACCGTCACACAAAATTCACAGGTTGAAGCTAAAAATTGTTTTTAAAAAGTATAAAAAAAAAAAAAAAATAATTAAATATGATATAAAAAAAAAAAAATTATTAAAAAAAAAAATTAATTAAATATGTTATATGATTTTGTAATTATTAATTTTTTATATTATTGTTATTTTTAATTTTTTTTTTTTTTTTTTTTTAAAAAGAATAACATGTGACGGGCGTACATAAGTACACGCACCCATTTATTTTATACCAATGCAATGTTTGGAATGAATTTAGTACGCACATTTTCATTTGGTAAAATTTTAACTTCGCAGAATGTTATCAAGGATAATGTCATTTAGGCATTTATTCAAATGATTTATTACAGCTAACAATCTTTAGACAATATACGTTTGGTCAAATGATTTGTTATGGCAAAAAATATAAAGGCAAAAATAAGATATTATGGGAATTATATAATTAAGAAAAAAAGGGTGCGTGTACTTATGTACGCGCGTCAGAAGTTATACTTTAAAAAACAATTTTTAATTGCATGCAAATAATTAATTACAAAAAAGGTTACATTAAAGTTCGTTATTTAGGCTGAATAATGTTGGTAACAAGTCACGGGCCTTTTAAAGAAATTAAAATCATAATAAAAAACCAGAATTTTATGGCATCCAATTTTGTATAGTGAAATGTCCATTGCCTTTTTTTAATCGATAAGAACAAACAGGTTGCTATAAAAATGCTCAAAATAGGTACAGGCCGGTTTATGCTGAAAAAAGTGACGTATAGCTTTAAAAATAATGAGCGGTTTTGCGGACAACTTCAACCTGTGAATTTTTTGTGACGGTGATGCGCGCGCATCTTAAAATTTCACTCTCATCATTTTTTCATAACGCGCCTTTTTTTTTTTTTTTTGGATGGGAAATCATCAAATGACCCCTCCCGCTCTGGGTGGAGCGGAAGGGAGTGTCAGACTTTTACTGACTAAAACCCATCCGTGTTCCTTCCTTAGCCCTTTCTGTTCCAGGGCAGCGGTTAACCTTTCGGTAAATCCCGCCGCCCCGGCAGGCTTCGGCCCTATGGGGCCCCGTCCTCTGCTGACATTTTCTCTTTGAGGCGCGCGTGGAACACAACGCGCCGTCCGGCACGGGCCTGGTCCTGATCGGACGGTGAGCTACCCAATACTCTCCGCCCGCAGGCCCGCGCCTACGGTGGCCGGGAGTCGTCACGCGGCTCCCGACGCCCGGAGCGTCTCCCGCGGCGGCTGAGGCGTGAGGTTCTTTCCCTCAGCCTCTCAGCCACCTCCTTCGCTAGCATGACTGCTTCGCAGAAGGAGGTGACTGCCTCCCACTCCCTCTCGCCCCGGACCATGGCTTGCACCAGGGCCGGACGCGAGAGGTCGCCGCCGTTGCCGATCGCCTCTACGAGGACACGGCGGGGCTCCGCCCAAGCAGGCCATAACGCGCCTTAGAGAAGAAGAAGTATAATTTCAAAAAGGTAGCTAAAATATGTTTGGGTAGTGAAATTTTGGCAAAATCTTTTCGGCAAAACGGCAGGATCCCCGGGCTTCTAACTACCGTCGGGACCGACGGCTTAACGTGCTTTCCGAGGCACGGAGAGGTCTCGGTACGTAAAGATGGTCATCTAACCACAGACCGACCGCGGCAAGCGTAGCTTAACCTGATCGATCGACCCGTGCGGCTGTTAATATTTAGCCACGGGCCCCTCCCAATTCTAAAATAAAATAAATAATTCTTACCGAGCACGTGCACGATGATGGAGAACAGGTTGTAGCTGGTGTCGGGCTGGAAGATGTCCCTCCACTCGTTGGCGAGGTCGGCCACGTGCGCGGGCGGCGCGCGGGCCAGGCAGGCGGGCGGCACGCCGGCCGCGAACCGGCGCACGCGCAGCCACAGGCGCAGCACCGAGCGGCTCAGCATGCACAGCTGGGGGGGGGGGGAGGAACTTGAATACGCTACGCAACAGAATTTCATTGCTCAGAACTCAAGTCTCGCGCCCTGTTGCTGAATATGTTAGTGTTTGATCCGCTTTAGTTTGTTCGATATTGGGTTTTCATAAGCACAAATGAAGGTCGAGTGTATGTATGTAGCAGGGACGTGGGCAATCTTCAGGCATGCAGTAAAATCGTCTTCTACGGTCTGTTCCAAAAAGATCTGATAAATATGTAAACGAATGGTTCTCTAATTTTAAATAACTTTAAACATATTTTTTCATTTGACGATTGAGCTTAATTTTATAACAATTTTTGTCGATAATGTTTAATTTTTTTTTCCCTTTTATTAATGGTTAGCCTAATAATTTAACCTAAAGGGGTTTACACACTTCTCCAGATAGTTTTCGAACAGACTATACCATATTGAGTGGTACCTTAGTGGACCCCCAGCTGCGCATGCTCTTGCGCACGGAGCTGAGCAGCGAGCACAGCGAGATGGTGGCGAAGTCCCAGTGCGACGGCCGCGCCTCCCAGCCGCGTGACGTCACCATGGCCGACAGGAACTCCAGCACGGCCACGTTGCTCACCACCGCGCTCCACGGGCAGTCGCTGACGTCCCTGTGAGCATACTGTACAGATCAACATCCGCAGTTCTTGGGGCACAGCTCCCAGACCGTCTTCCTTTAAACATGAGTAGGAAGCTTACGGATACGGCTAGATCAGGTGATGGCAGGTGGAGTAGAGCTCTACCTGAATGGCTGCAGAGACGGTAGAAGAAGTGTTGGCAGATTAACAGCCAGATGTGCGGTTGACATTCAAAAGATGTCGGGTAAGACCTGGTTGAGACTCGCATAAGAAAAGCAGGACACAAAGTCCTCCCTTTGTGTCCTGCTTTTCTTATGCGGCCTACACTTAGCTGTGGGTAGAAGAACAAAGTTGCTAGTGATGATGATGAGGGAGTTTAAACAATGAAATTAAAACTGTTGAGTTTAAATAATCGTAAACAACGCAATAAGTTCGTGTCCGGGTCATAGTTAAAATGGCGAATTATTTAAAAAATATACAATGGCGCCGATTCCCTTGTTCACAAACTAAACTAAATTTGAGTTCTGTGCATCTTTTTCTTTCTATTTCATTATGAAAAGGACAGAAAATAAATATGTATTAGTTTAGTCCTGTCAAATTAAGATACTCCATAGACAAATTAGACGTGATTAAAAACATGGCTACTAAAATACGTAAATTTACGTCAGGCGCTGACTAATTTGACAGGACTAAACTAATATCTATCTTCTGTCCTTTGGTACGAAGTAAAATTTGGTACGAAGCAACGACTTATAGCACAGATAAAGGAAAAATTGCGAAAACCGGAACCCTCGGTGCGGAGTCCGACTCGCACTTGGCCGTTTTTAAAAAAAATATTTTTAGGTCACAACCTGTTCTGTGTTTTCACCGAACACCTTAGTTAGCAATATCGGCGCAAAGCGTTGACCTAATTTTATTACTTATTATTTTATTATGTCGGAAGTTATCCCACGGGAACGTGCTACCAGGATAAAAAGTATGTGCTTCCCCAGGATGCCATCTACCTCTTTGCCAAATCAGAAGTTCAGTGGTTTAGGCGTGAAAATGTAACATACAGTTTCAAGTTCAAATCCTCCCCTAAAAACCGAATTACACATTTTTGCCACGTCAGGGGTCAGTTTTCGGGCGGCGGGATCATCCGAAAGGGTTACCGCTGCCCTGGAACAGAAAGGGCTAAGGAAGGAACACGGGTGGGTTTTAGTCAGTAAGAGTCTGACACTCCCTTCTGCTCCACCCAGAGCGGGAGGGGTCATTTGATGATTTCCCATCCTCAAAAAAAAAAGGGGTCAATTTTCGACAACTTTACATACTTATTATTAATTATTTTCTGTCGAAAGTATCAATACTGAGTTTCGAGTTAATCGGACCGCGCATTCAATTTCTTCCACACAAACTTCAACACCCCTATATCCCCTTTTGAGGGGTAGTTTGAAAAACTTATAATGATAAACCTTATTACTTACTTAGGCAAGTATTGTTGCCAAGTTTCACGTTTATTAACTAAATGAATAAGATTTTTCATATAAACTGTATCCCCGCCTTTCACCCCCACAGGGGTGGAATTTAAAAAAATTCATAATTTGACTCAAAGATTATTTATACCAATTTTATAATTAATCAAGCCACTTATTATAATCCTCCCCTGTAAAATTAACTACCCCTTTTCACCCCGTTAGGGGTAAATTTTCGAAAAACCCTCATACGTGTTATTATTTATTTTTAGTCTTAAGTACACACACAGTACACCGAGTTTCGAGTGAATCGGACCGCGCGTTCAAATTCTTCCACACAAACTTTAACACCCCTATATCCCCTTTGAGGGGTAGTTTTGAAAAACTAATAATAATAAATTTTATTGCTTACTTAGGCGAGTATTCATGCCAATTTTCAAGATTATTAACCTAACGAATAAGATTTTTCATATAAACTGTATCCCCGCTTTTCACCCCCGAATTTTGAATTTTGAAAAATCATTTGGGATGTGTTCATAACTTGATTCAAAGATAATTTATACCAATTTTCGAGTTAATCAAGCCACGCTGTAAAATCCTCCCCTGTAAAATAATTGACTACACCTTTTCACGCCGTCAGGGGTAGATTTTCGAAAAACCCTGATACACATTATTCTTTCCTTTCAATTTTAGGTATAAATACTGAGTTTCGATTAAATCGGACCGCGGGCTAAAATTCTTCCATACAAACTTTGAAACCCCCCAATCCTCTTTTAGGGGGTAATTTATAAAAACAAAAACTGCCCAACTTCATAATATACTTAGATAAGTATTCGTGCCAAGTTTCAAGTTTATTAACTCAAGGAATAAGATTTTTCATACAACCAAAATCCCCCCATTGCACCCTCTTAGGGGTGGAATTTCGAAAAACCCTTTCTTAGTGGATACCTACTTTTCACGAAGAATACACCCTCCAAATTTCATGTCTCTAGGACCAGCGGTTTAGGCTGTGTGTTGATGTCTCAGTCAGTCAGTCAGTCAGGACTTTGAATTTTATATATATATATGTCGTCGCAAGCAATTTCAAGACGACAACATTATCAAAATATTCAAAATACTACTACCCTTTGATTTCGTAATATTGGTCAAACTGTAACTTAATTCTCATTGGTTGATCGGTTAGTACAGTGAACACCGTTAGGGGGCGCTATAATTTCGCGCCATTTTCTATACGTGGACAGAGTCGATTTGAAAAAGGGCGGCATTCTTCATTCTTTTTTTAGGGTAATATTAGTTTTTAAATTAGTTTTCTCTTTTGTTAATTATATATTTTAAAATTCTAAGCACCTTTCTAGCCTGAAACACAGGTCTCCACCTAGTTCAGGCAAATGAGAAACTGTGCCATCTATAATTTTTAAGATATTGTAAATCTGCACCATTTTTATAAATAAACGTTATTATTATTTATTATTATTATTTTATTCGATTTGCGGTAGCTGACGCCTAGATACTTGAGAGCATACGATCGAAACTGTCACGTTCACCGTACAAACCTTTGTTCCTCATTATTCATAAAGTCTCATTGTAAATTATCAAATAAAACGTGATTGTGATTTGTGCTTCAACCTACGTTTTACTGGTTTGCCCGAGTACCCACCTTCCTCATGGAACCCGTACCAAGAAATGATTATGATGGCCCTGTTATCGCAACGCCCACGCTCGCGCCGTCATATAGATAATATTATGTTCAGTGCACTTTTGTCTACCGCGTTAGCCGGGTGTATTCAAACATTCTATCAACATTTTATCACTAAGAACAGTTTGAGAGTGATTCAATAAATAGTGTTAAACATAAACATTTGTTTCTCTTCAAAAACTCCGACACCTCGCTACGTACCCCGACACAACCATTTTACAATACAAAAATCATAACTTATTTTTATTACCGTCAATTAGTCTTTTACCTTATCACTCAAAATTATAATCGCACATTTTATAGATAAAATATTAAAAACCTGAGTGTACCTTCAACTTAAGTATAAAATCGTATACGAACTTGTCATAGAGCATGGTTTGGTTGTGCTTGTAATAAGCGTTGACGATTACGTCGAGGTCGCAGCGGTCGCGGCAGCGCGTGACGTCACGCACCAGGTCTGCGTCGCCGCGCTCTCCGAACGCGATGTACCAGCTGCGCAGCATCACTAGGTACTTGATCTTGTACGCGGCGTCAGAGTCGCTCTCGGTCGACCATTTTGTACTGGCCTGAGGGTGTAGGAAAACATTTTGATGCGACACAACAACATACAGGTAAACCAGAAAAGGTCACACTTCGATAATATTCGTGTATCCGAATAAAAAATTTCATACAAATGCGCAATTATAAAGTTATTTGGAATTGCATAGAGTTGGTAATCTACAATTTTGTAAACATGGTAATATAAATTAGGCAAGTACTTCTACAGTGGTTACAGCTCTATATTAAATCTTATCACAGCGCAAAAGGATAATTATTGTGATATACTCAGCAGTGGGTGGAACAAGGCTACCGATGATGATGATAGCGCGTTCGTATTTCCGATAATGATTCCTCATTTTTTTTGGAAAGCTGTATATGAAGTGTTTTTCATATTCATTTATAAAAAAAAAATCAACAAACCTGTAAACTATGGAAGTATCCGTTCCCGGATACAATATCCTCCAGTTTCTGTCCTTCAAGTATCCCTTTCTCCTCCTTGCCTTCCGCATGCAACGTGTACCATCGGTGAGCGTACGCCCAGAAGTAGCCCTTAGCCAGCGCCAGTTCGGACACCGTGCTTGTTATGGCACTCCTGAGTTCTTGAGATGTCGCGCTTATCACGTCTACTAGGAGAGAATCCAGTTTCTGTTTTGCCTCAACTATGATGTCGTAGTGCGGCCACTGGAAATTGTAATTGACTTAAATGCTGACGGAAAAATGTTAACAAGCCTTGGACTTAGTTGGGATGTGAAAGACAGAAAGGAAGAAAACCCAGCCAAGTGCATGTCGGATCACAAGATGGAGGGTTCCGTAGTTGGGATGCATTTATCTTATGAACAAAAACATTGTAATTAAAAAACATGTTCTATACATTTCAACTGCAAATGTAAGTTGGTCGGCAATTACTTATTAACTTGTAAATCCTACTTAGCTGTGATAGTTTTCCTTTTAACTTAGTTATAACTACTGCCGTTAATTTTTTCACATATCTAAAACAAAACAACCATGTAGCTGCCAGGGGGCTTCGGACTCATTACTCTACCAAAAATGAGCACTTTAAAGCTTAATATTTCGCAAACAGATCCTACCGGCCTATCCAACGACACCCCACACCATGGGATAGACGAGAAAATAATACCACCCCACTATAAGTATAGGGCAGGAATAAAAAAAAATATTTTACCACTTTGTTAGCGAAATTAGAGCTTTCTACTACTAAGAGTCTCCGAGCTAAACCGCCGACAGAAAGAAAGACAGACGGACGGTTCCTTGTTGACTACGGAACCCTAAAAAAGAGGTATAAAATACTTACAAATGCGTATCCTTCGTGTAAAGAATTGATGACAACATAGGTATACAATATATTGCAAAACTCTCTCTGAACATACTCGTCTTTCAGCAACACATCGCACCAAGTCTTCTGTTCGCTCGGCTCCTCGTCATCATCAGCGGAGTTGACGTTGTGCAGCAACAGAGTCCGCAGATATATCGCACGGAAAAGATGTTTGTTGACATAGAGCAAAAGATCTGTTTTCGTTAGCTCCTTCACGTCGGTTCTCGCCGAGTCTCGTACGACGGTGGCGATGACGTCATTGTCGTCGTCGTACAGACAGTTGAGCTGGCACGTCACGCACTCGTGACGTAGCGCGTACGACTCGACCACGTGCGTCTCAGGGTCCGTCATGTTGAAGATTTGCTTGGTGAAGGCGAGCATGTCAGTGACGTCATCAGGTACTTCCGCGTCGTCGCAGCGGTTGAATAAGTGCGGACATAGAGACACGATGTTCTCGATTTTAGTTATGTCCAAGTTTTCCATGCTGGAATGGAGGATTTTAGGTTAAAATATTTAAAAGTTAATTTCCGAGTATTTGACGCGAGACACTTTTTTACAAGTTACAATATAAAAACATAGGTACTAACGTCTGGAACAGCTGCTCATGTAGGAACGCGGCCGCTTGTTGCAGGAACTGTGTCCGGTCCGCGTCCGGCAGCGTCGCCACGCCGTCTTGCCACGACGACCGGATCTCGCACCACGTGTCCACTGACAATCTGCTGTCTCCTCTCTGGGAAATACGAGATCAGATGCTTCTAGAACACATTTCACAGCGGCTATGCGGCTGCGGAAGTTTTTATTATAGCTAAACTAAAATATAGCAAGCAGTTACTATTTTTTTTTATTAGTAAATTCTATCGGCGCCGGCGTGGTCTTGTAGCGCCGTGGCCAAGGGAGCTGCTAACGTAGCAGAAGATACACTGTGGCAGTTACCGGCACGAGTATGTTGAGTCGGAACAGCTCCAGCACCAGCAGCGCGTAGTGTTGCCCGGCGTGCTCCTGCAGCGACGTGGCCAGGCGAGCTGCTAATGCGCCACTCGCTTCCAACGTGCTGCTGTGTGGCTGCGATATGGCGTTGGTAACTATCTTCAGCACGTCCGATACACTGTCCTCGCTCACTAGTAGCTCTGGAACATGGAGGTGCGGTACACGAACGTTAATATGGCAAATAAGTTTTATAAAGAGATGCGGATATAAGAGATAGAGATGAGAGGCGACGTTTAAAGTCGTGAAAGTAGGCAGACGCGAGGGTGTGATACTAGGTAGGCAGTCAATTTGTCTGTATGTACGATTCCACCTAGCGCGCATACCTCCGCTGGGCTCGTCCGTGAGGCAGGCCAGCAGCAGCGCCCGCGCCGCGCTGTCGGGGCGCGCGCCGTCGTGCCCGCCCAGCGCGCGGCCGGCCAGCGCGCGCACGGCCGCGCCGCACCGCGCGCCGCGCAGCCAGCGCCGCGCGGCGGGCGCGCGCACGTGCGGGTGCCGCACGCAGCTCGACACGCACCACTCCACCGCGCCGGCCGGGAACTGCGGAGAACGAGTGCGTCAACACCGTACCGAACATAATCAGGTATTCACCAGTGCTTCAAGTTTCATAAGCTATTAATTCGAAATCGAATTGATTTTTAATTATTCTATTAATTTTTACTCTAGTCTGAAAACGATTATTTACGCTTTGTTTGTTAGCTAATAAAAAATATAACTGGGAAAACATTATCAATATAATTATTACTGGCAGTCGGACAACTAATTAGAAACAAAGCGTAAATTACGTTCGCGTTAGCGTAAAGCGCTCTTTGATTTCGATGCGCGTTTTCCCTTCCAAAAATAGGAATCGAATCACCGAACGATATTGCTCTTTTTCCATTTTTGTAAAACCGATCGATACATTCGCTTCCATAAGTTGTCAAATTAAAACAAATGATGGGATTGGAATGAAAATTTGAAAAAGAATGTGCTACACTGTGGTAAAACTCTTTTGAAACTACAGCGCCCTCTGGCGATGAAGCTAGGTACTTATTGAATGCACCTCGTATGTCCGATCGGCTGCTGACAATACCGACGAGTTCAGTGTGGCTGTAGACTTGCACCAGAGATCGGCTTTAAGTCCTTACCTCTTCCTGTTAATTATGGACGCACTGACGGCGGACATACAGGAGAAGGCACCCTGGTGCATATTGTTTGCTGATGACATTGTTCTTGTCGGTGAAGATGTATCTGAGATCCAGAGCAGATTGAAGAAAAATGGCAATAGAAGCTGGAGGATGTTGGCTTGAAAATCAGCAGAACCAAAACTGAACATAATTATGTTTTGATATTTCGGCGGTCTCTCCAGTTCTAGAGCCACAGCGCTTAATGGCGCGCTTCTCCCACTCTGCCCCGACTTTCGGTTCACTCGTGCAAAGCGATGGCGAAGTGCAAATAATTAGCACTGGATGGATGAAATGGCGGCAAGTCACAGGAACAATCTGCGACTCCCGCATTCCCCATATAAGGAGATATACAAAACCATGGTTAGACCTGCTGTCTTGTATGGATCAGAATGTTGGGTCAGAAAAGGGACGAATGAAAGGCAAAGATTGCATGCTTCTGAGATGAGAATGCTGAGAAGACAAGAGGAAGTCTGAAAGTGGCACCGGTAACTAAAAAGTTGTGTGGAAACCGGTTGTCATGGTATGGGCATGTGTTAGGGAGGAATGAGGAAAATGTCGTGAGGAATGTTTTGAGTATGAATGTCGATGGCTACAAGAGTAGGGGAAAACCAAAGAAACAATGGATGGACTGTGTGACTAATAGAGGAGTATGGAAGAAAAAGACATGCTGCGCCGACCATAAATACATTGGGATAAGGGCAGGAGAATGATGATGACGATATTCTGAGTGACTTAATTATTAAAAACCGGTCAAATGCGTGTCGGGCCACGCGCAGTGTAGGGTTCCGTAGTTTTTATAACAGCCAAGTGCGGGTCGTATTAGCTGACTGATAGTTTTGTACCATGCTCTAACTGCAACACAACTACTCGACTAATACTAACTACTAATAACTAATAGTCGACTACGATACAACTGACGCTTAGCGCCATCTATCGACATTTCTATGGAGTTGTTCGAAATTTTCGAGTCAAATACAATTTGTCGACTATTACTCGTAAACTTGTAAAGCCCAGTTAAGAGTGATAGTTTTCATTTAAACTTCGTTATATATAGGTACTACTGCCGTGACATTTGAATTTCTAACTACTACCGTTTAGTTGGTAGAGGGGGAGGGGGGGGGACACACTTGACCCTAACGAAAATTGGTACTTTAATTAAAGCTTGATAAGTCACGAACGGTTTACTTAATCAAAAAACGGTCTTCCCAAACCCCTAATATTTTTGAAAGAGCTATCCAAGGATATCCCACACTATGGGAAGGACGAAAAAAAAAATTATAATCCCCACTTTACAGGTACCCCAAATAATTGTTTTTTTCAACATTTTATTTTACCACTTTTTTGGCGTCATTAACATTATGTATACTCATGCCAAATTACAACTTTCTAGTAGCAATAGTTTTTGAGCTAAACCGCGGACAGACAGACAGACGGACATGGCGAAACTATAAGGGTTCCTTGTTGACTACGGAACCCTAAAAATGGTTAAAAACAAGAGCTGTTCAGCAACAAGAAAAATTATTGTGAATTTTCATTTCAAACGAAAATGGGCTTACAGGATAATATTACTTAGTGTTAGGCTGTGCGTTGATGTCTCAGTCAGTCAGTCAGGACTTTGAATTTTATATACATAGAGAATCAGGATATCTATCAATGATCATCATCTGTCGGCTTCCAGTGTAACCGGATGCAGCTGAATACCAGTATTTTACATGGAGCTGTAGTGACCTACTCCAATGAAACTTAATATTAATATAAATTATGTAATTGTTTAAAATTAGATTCAATAATAATTTATATTCATATTTACAAAGCAACTTAACAACTAGTCTAATATATAAAATTCTCGTGTCACAGTTTTCGTTGTCATACTCCTCCGAAACGGCTTGACCGATTTTGATGAAATTTTGTGTGCATATCGGGTAGGTCTGAGAATCGGCCAACATCTATTTTTCATAAAAAAAAAAAAAAATCCTTACATATAAGGAATTTTTTTGCCATAGCAAAACAACGTTTGCCGGGTCAGCTAGTATTATATAAAATCCAAAATTAAAATAAAATATTAAATCCCGAGATTAAAAAGCCACTATCATCATTCCGGGATTTCACAGGAACCTTTACAGCAGGTTTTACTTCCTCGAAGTTTAGGTGAATATACTCTACCTGTTCCGATCTCTGGTAATTATACTTGGTCACATGTCATATGCTATGCTACCTACCTGTTGTGCAACCGCAAATAACAAATGAAAAAAAAATGTTGTTGAAAGCAATCAGTCGAGAATAAAACAAAATGGTGGCCACATATCGATAAATGGAGCAACAAAATAATAATAAAATTACCTGTTGGAAGGTGTTAAACATAGCATCTTGTTCCTCTTCAGTCATATACTTCATCAGTAGGAACACTATATCCACGACCGTCTTACAGCGCATGGTGTCGCCAGACAGCCAGGTCCGCAGCACCTTGTCGTATAGTTGGTACACACTCTCTGCATCAAACTGTCTGGCTAACGCTGTGAACAACTGCTTACTGTCAAACTCCACCAGTAAAGTGATGACAGGTGTCACGATAGCGCTAGATATCTGCTTCTTCTCGGCACTGTCCAAATAGTGCGAACAAATCTTATGCACCACATCCTCTAAGTTATGTTTGTACCGCTCCACAACAGACGCGTCGCACTGCTGCGTCACTACTGCACTCTTGTCGGTCACAGGTTGCGCGTCGCCGTCAAACTTAATACTATGCCGTTTCTTCACTTCCTGTGAAAACGACGTCTTTAATGTTTGCAACAGTAAGATGTGCCCCTCAATCATTTTCCCTATTTCATTATGGTCTGTGCCAGATTTGTCAATTTGTGTCAAAACTGTGGAACCAACGTTTTGCCAAAAGTTTCTGACGAGCTGGTCGTATTTTTCGCTGTTTTCTTCTTTGGATTGTTTTAGCCAATATTTGACGAGTGAGGCCATGTTGATCGCGGAACACTTTAAGAGGTTAGTTCGGGTTTGCCCGTCGTGCTTCGTGGACAGCACGTTGGTCAGCCACGTCCTGTGCACGCTGCTCACGATCTCCAGCACGAACTCATGCTGCTGTATGGACAGGTATCGCAAACATTCGGCCAAACTCGTGATCCACGACTGCCGTTCACTTTTCGAGTTTAATATGTTTTTCTTTTCTAATCTGAAAGGACAATACGTGATAATTTGAAGTCATTTTATGACTAGGTTCATAAAGGTATGACATTAGCGGTTAATATTATGATCTTACCCAGTAAACACAGCATTAAAGAAAGCTTCGTAAAAGTCTTTAGTTAAAACATCTTGAGGTAAATAGGCTAACAGCGGCAGCAGTATGTTGGACAGATGCCTCGCGTCACCCCAACCACCTAGACGTAAGTTTTTATAATTATTTAAGCATATTAATTTTTAGTTCTTTAAACTTTTTCTTAAAATCTTGCGAAGAAAGTCTGTGATGTAGCAATGTTCAAAATGTCAAACTTACCGTTTTCCAAAACATCTAATATCCTTTTGACGAGCAATTCTTTCTTATGTAAATATGTGTGCCAGTCCTGCAACAAACAATTATTGTTCACTTCGTTATTTTATTCATATTACCAACCCAAATAAAAGCAAATCAGGCAAGATTGCTGTGAAATGCTGTCAATATAGCTTACAAACATGTAAACAAATATATGTTTTAGGGCTGATTTTTCCAACGCCAGATAAAGTATCGGCGGAATAATTTTCAATTTTTGACAGTTCTTCCATACAAAAACTGTCAAACGTCAATTTTATTCCACGAATAAAAATTATCGGTCGATTGAAAAATCAGCCCTTAGAAAAAAAACTTTTAAACCCACAAATAAAAATCAGTTCGCGCAGTAATATAATAATAATAATGTTTATTGTGTCCAAAAGTTATACACAAACAACTTTGGGGTTGGAGTCCTCATTTAAGCAAATAATGCCTGTATTAGAGGACTCCAACAGCAGTAACTTCAACATTTTTAATGAATTTTTCAGTAAGTACTAGAAATTCTGAAATCCAATTAATTCACACTAATCACACACACAAACTAACTTAACTACCTAGGGGTATCGTATAATCCAGTAACTGGGTTGTGGAGGACAGATAGGCAGTCGCTCCATGTAAAGTTCTTTAAATATCAAATTAAAGTTTAAAAGTAAATAATAGTATAGGAACCGGTATGTTGTGCATGAGCTGCAGCAGACAGGTCCAAAGCTGGGCCGCGGCGGGCGCGCCCGGCTCGCGCGCCGCCTCCAGCAGCACGCGCAGTGCGCGCGCGCAGCACGTCGCGCCGCACGCCGCGCCGTAGCGCTCGGCCACGCGCCCTGTGGCGCCGTACCACGCCGCTCTGCGCACGGACACATACAACATTAACATCCCTATCACACCGCTACAAGGACGCGCAGCACGTCGCGCCGCACGCCGCGCCGTAGCGCTCGGCCACGCGCCCTGTGGCGCCGTACCACGCCGCTCTGCGCACGGACACATACAACATTAACATCCCTATCACACCGCTACAAGGACGCGCAGCACGTCGCGCCGCACGCCGCGCCGTAGCGCTCGGCCACGCGCCCTGTGGCGCCGTACCACGCCGCTCTGCGCACGGACACATACAACATTAACATCCCTATCACACCGCTACAAGGACGCGCAGCACGTCGCGCCGCACGCCGCGCCGTAGCGCTCGGCCACGCGCCCTGTGGCGCCGTACCACGCCGCTCTGCGCACGGACACATACAACATTAACATCCCTATCACACCGCTACAAGGACGCGCAGCACGTCGCGCCGCACGCCGCGCCGTAGCGCTCGGCCACGCGCCCTGTGGCGCCGTACCACGCCGCTCTGCGCACGGACACATACAACATTAACATCCCTATCACACCGCTACAAGGACGCGCAGCACGTCGCGCCGCACGCCGCGCCGTAGCGCTCGGCCACGCGCCCTGTGGCGCCGTACCACGCCGCTCTGCGCACGGACACATACAACATTAACATCCCTATCACACCGCTACAAGGACGCGCAGCACGTCGCGCCGCACGCCGCGCCGTAGCGCTCGGCCACGCGCCCTGTGGCGCCGTACCACGCCGCTCTGCGCACGGACACATACAACATTAACATCCCTATCACACCGCTACAAGGACGCGCAGCACGTCGCGCCGCACGCCGCGCCGTAGCGCTCGGCCACGCGCCCTGTGGCGCCGTACCACGCCGCTCTGCGCACGGACACATACAACATTAACATCCCTATCACACCGCTACAAGGACGCGCAGCACGTCGCGCCGCACGCCGCGCCGTAGCGCTCGGCCACGCGCCCTGTGGCGCCGTACCACGCCGCTCTGCGCACGGACACATACAACATTAACATCCCTATCACACCGCTACAAGGACGCGCAGCACGTCGCGCCGCACGCCGCGCCGTAGCGCTCGGCCACGCGCCCTGTGGCGCCGTACCACGCCGCTCTGCGCACGGACACATACAACATTAACATCCCTATCACACCGCTACAAGGACGCGCAGCACGTCGCGCCGCACGCCGCGCCGTAGCGCTCGGCCACGCGCCCTGTGGCGCCGTACCACGCCGCTCTGCGCACGGACACATACAACATTAACATCCCTATCACACCGCTACAAGGACGCGCAGCACGTCGCGCCGCACGCCGCGCCGTAGCGCTCGGCCACGCGCCCTGTGGCGCCGTACCACGCCGCTCTGCGCACGGACACATACAACATTAACATCCCTATCACACCGCTACAAGGACGCGCAGCACGTCGCGCCGCACGCCGCGCCGTAGCGCTCGGCCACGCGCCCTGTGGCGCCGTACCACGCCGCTCTGCGCACGGACACATACAACATTAACATCCCTATCACACCGCTACAAGGACGCGCAGCACGTCGCGCCGCACGCCGCGCCGTAGCGCTCGGCCACGCGCCCTGTGGCGCCGTACCACGCCGCTCTGCGCACGGACACATACAACATTAACATCCCTATCACACCGCTACAAGGACGCGCAGCACGTCGCGCCGCACGCCGCGCCGTAGCGCTCGGCCACGCGCCCTGTGGCGCCGTACCACGCCGCTCTGCGCACGGACACATACAACATTAACATCCCTATCACACCGCTACAAGGACGCGCAGCACGTCGCGCCGCACGCCGCGCCGTAGCGCTCGGCCACGCGCCCTGTGGCGCCGTACCACGCCGCTCTGCGCACGGACACATACAACATTAACATCCCTATCACACCGCTACAAGGACGCGCAGCACGTCGCGCCGCACGCCGCGCCGTAGCGCTCGGCCACGCGCCCTGTGGCGCCGTACCACGCCGCTCTGCGCACGGACACATACAACATTAACATCCCTATCACACCGCTACAAGGACGCGCAGCACGTCGCGCCGCACGCCGCGCCGTAGCGCTCGGCCACGCGCCCTGTGGCGCCGTACCACGCCGCTCTGCGCACGGACACATACAACATTAACATCCCTATCACACCGCTACAAGGACGCGCAGCACGTCGCGCCGCACGCCGCGCCGTAGCGCTCGGCCACGCGCCCTGTGGCGCCGTACCACGCCGCTCTGCGCACGGACACATACAACATTAACATCCCTATCACACCGCTACAAGGACGCGCAGCACGTCGCGCCGCACGCCGCGCCGTAGCGCTCGGCCACGCGCCCTGTGGCGCCGTACCACGCCGCTCTGCGCACGGACACATACAACATTAACATCCCTATCACACCGCTACAAGGACGCGCAGCACGTCGCGCCGCACGCCGCGCCGTAGCGCTCGGCCACGCGCCCTGTGGCGCCGTACCACGCCGCTCTGCGCACGGACACATACAACATTAACATCCCTATCACACCGCTACAAGGACGCGCAGCACGTCGCGCCGCACGCCGCGCCGTAGCGCTCGGCCACGCGCCCTGTGGCGCCGTACCACGCCGCTCTGCGCACGGACACATACAACATTAACATCCCTATCACACCGCTACAAGGACGCGCAGCACGTCGCGCCGCACGCCGCGCCGTAGCGCTCGGCCACGCGCCCTGTGGCGCCGTACCACGCCGCTCTGCGCACGGACACATACAACATTAACATCCCTATCACACCGCTACAAGGACGCGCAGCACGTCGCGCCGCACGCCGCGCCGTAGCGCTCGGCCACGCGCCCTGTGGCGCCGTACCACGCCGCTCTGCGCACGGACACATACAACATTAACATCCCTATCACACCGCTACAAGGACGCGCAGCACGTCGCGCCGCACGCCGCGCCGTAGCGCTCGGCCACGCGCCCTGTGGCGCCGTACCACGCCGCTCTGCGCACGGACACATACAACATTAACATCCCTATCACACCGCTACAAGGACGCGCAGCACGTCGCGCCGCACGCCGCGCCGTAGCGCTCGGCCACGCGCCCTGTGGCGCCGTACCACGCCGCTCTGCGCACGGACACATACAACATTAACATCCCTATCACACCGCTACAAGGACGCGCAGCACGTCGCGCCGCACGCCGCGCCGTAGCGCTCGGCCACGCGCCCTGTGGCGCCGTACCACGCCGCTCTGCGCACGGACACATACAACATTAACATCCCTATCACACCGCTACAAGGACGCGCAGCACGTTGCGGCCCTATCGCATACTTACGTTTGGATGTTTTTTTTTTTGTAATATTAATCCATAACAAAATAATATTATATGATTACAACGACATCATGGAGATAACATTTGCCCTTTACAGCATAGTTAAGAGGGAAGTAAGTTATCTTCATACAAACGCACCGCGTATGTGTGCGCCAAAGTATCTATGCGTCGCCGCACGCACACCTCAACAAAATCTCGACCCGTTTCTCAGTGCGCCAGTCGAGGCTAACACCGCACGAGGTTCGCGCGAATCCGACGTAGCGCGGACAGTCGCGCCCACACCGCCTTCCGGTTTATTTTATCCCTTTTTTTACAAATAATACTGCTCTGAATCTTGAATACATTTCTGTATTTGTTAGGAAAACCATTGTTGAACGTTATTGACTAATGATCACTGAATTAGTTATAAAGAAATGTGTTATCTTTGGCAGGGGCCGGGCTTTAAACTAATGAATTGGTGACAGTACTATCAGTAACCTACCGTTTACTCGTGCTCATCACGGCCCCGCGCCGCCCGTCTGCTGGCCCGTCGCTCTTTCTTTCATCGTGAAAGGTTTCATCATCGTTTAGGTAAAACCGACCTCACAGACCCTGTACCCAGACAATACAAGTAAAAAATACAAATTCCCGACCCTTGCCAATTTATAGGCACTGAATTAAAATTTAGCTAAAAGTGACAACCCTGAGTTAGTAGGCAATTATATCGCAGATTGGGCCGGAGATTCCCCTCTTTATACTATGTCTACAGTATGTCCAATGGTGACACAGTTTCGGAGATTATACAGCGTGTCACGGAAAGGGTATATACATAGCAAAAGCACTTTGGATGATATCAAACGATATTGGAAGGGGTTTTTAATCCTATGTCTACATGTTCGGAAGTTATGAGATTTTTTAAATCATTGATACCAGAAACCGAACTATTAAAATTGAAATAAGCACATCACTAGCACTAAGTCAGCTGATCGGTGTCAGCGAACTGTTTGTAAGTAAAAATAAACCTCTTACTGCTGATAATTCTGAATAAAAGGTTCCGCATGTTTATTTTTTGTTCACAAAATATTATTACTGACTTTTCCTAAAGGAGATTGCCCACGGCACTATGGACAAATGTACTCAATTTAACATTGTTGTGTCTTCATCAAATCATCTTTAAAATACTCGATGACATGTCTAAATACATCCTCAAAAAGTACAATGGCATTACCGAGATATTTTGAAAAATTAAAATATTATTTTGAGGTTATGTTCGACTACAAAATTAATTGAAAAAAGCTATTTGAAGGGATCTGAATGGGTTTACGAGTGAGCTCTGTGCCTTTGAAGTACATTTGTGTAAAATATGTAGCGGTTTAGCTATTTTAGGTGGCCAATTACTGGTGGCCTGTGACCACCTCACCAAGTCTTGATTTAGATTTGGAGCATCTTCGTGCTTCAAAATCGTATTCCCGCGTTTCATTCAAAATAATGCAAAGTATGGAAGAATCATTACTTGATAGTCAAACGCTCAGTGTTATATCTAGATCCTACTCAAATAATAGATTGTAGTAGGTCTCATGAAATGGTCTATGTACGTAGGAAGGAATGGAAAACAGCTACACTAGGTACAATAAATGAAAGCATGATTATTCCGTATAGGTACCTTTATTTTAATCTTTCAAATAAACTAAACTGATAGAAATATACAATCCTAGTTAATAAGTTATGTTATTACCGACACAATAGCAGGTACCTATCTAAGTTATTAAAATCCGTAACCCAACTAATGAGGTGAGGAACTAACATACAGACATAGATTGCACTTATTGTCCTCTAAGATTTTCATATGGTACACATTATAAAAAACGCAGTTCCTAAGTAAATAATATCAAAACGACAATGTTAATCATTCTTACCGGCGTTGGTGAGATCCAGACACGTAAAATGTTCATGATATTATTTGGAATCTCCGACAACATGAGTCTGCGCATAAGTGGAGTTAATCTCAAACAGCAGTTGAGACATCGCTCCACAGTCGCACTCGCCATGTTTAATGTATGTACAACACAAAAAGTCCTGGTTTTAGTAATATACAACACACACGGTGCAGCGGGTTGGAAGTATGTTTATTTTCAATGGGTTAGGTTAGGTTAGGTTAGCGTCGAATTTGAGCCTTTTAGTTCCTCCGTTACTCCTGGTAACGGAGGAACTAAAAGGCTCAAATTCGACGCACAACGTACCAAAACCAGCAGAAAAAAACATACTGGTTAACTTGACAATGTGTATGACAGACGGGCAATAAATGTCAATCAAGGTTGTACCCGTGCTGGTAAATGATTCTAAAACATTCGACTTTTAATCGATTTCCACAAATCACCCAGTGGTATTTCACGAATACAACTAGGTGCCTTTCCCGCGGTTGACAACTACCGGTACTTACAAATACCAGCAAGTTACATGTGATTTAGAACTCTGTTGTTGCGTTGAGAACATACTTATTTTGTGTTTAAGCTTCTTTATGCTTATTATAGGAAGAAAAGCAAACATATCGATTAGCAACATTAAAAAAAATAAAAACCATAATGCGTTTTACAGATTAAAACCTTTATTGTTTTTAATCAACGTGGGAGTATTAGTATGATTAGACGTTTGAAACTATTCCGATTACAATATCAACAATAAATAAAACCAATGCTAATAACCATACCAACCAAATATCTACCTCACCGCACACTATTGTCTCGTCTCATTTTCAATGAAAAGATAGATAAATGTACCTACTACATAATGTCTAATTCTGTGGGGATATAGAAACTGATTTATTTATTTTACCTTGCGAGCTATTTATCGATTTAAAAAAAATATTGTATACAGCTGTTTTCCTAAATAAACAGTTATTTAACTTGATACGCAATAATAAATCGAATAATCAGAATCAGAATCGATATTATTATGTATTTTTGTAGGCGGGTAGGTAGTTAGGCACAGTACACTAAATAGAAAAAATGGACACCCCTAGTTTTGACAGGCTATAGTAAAAAATGGCGTACCTTATAGTCAGAAACTTAAAAGTACTAATTATTGTTCAAAATACTATCCCATTATAAATATGAATTAAGTCTTATTTAAAAAATATATTTTTATTTTAGATAGTTGATGCTGTTCAACTTTTTGAGACACGAGACAGTTATCAAGAGTACTGTGCCTGGGCATTCTCCTTTGATTATGTTTGTGAACTAGCTACAATACAATTAATTGGTCTTGGTATCATTTAACGAAATAATATTTAGATACCTGCTTACATTGTCACGTATCATTTACACACTTGTTGGTTTTTTACTTAGTTGCCCTTTTGTAGAAGATTACTTTGCAGATTATTAGTATCTACCTAGTAATCTTCCACCCACCTTACCATCGTACCTACAACATAGTAAATACCTAATTCAAAAACAATATTCCTGTAAATATCCTGGGCTATGTCATTCGAAATGAGAACTTCTATCAAACCGTCAAATGTTGCAATCTTCGCTTAGTGCTAACATAACCAATGCGGACAAGTTAAAAAGTGTCTGCATAATAATTATGTACGGTATGTAATTATTGATCTTATTTGAAATAAATAAACCTACCGATTCGCTGTTTATGATTGTCACTTGTAAGCACAATACTTTGGGCAAATATGAACTTCAAAGATTGTGAGCCCATAACATAATAATTCCCAAACCAAGAACCAAACATTCCACAGAAGTAATAGCGCGGGCAGGCGGCCCGGGGAAACCAAACATTCCACAGAAGACACACAGAAGCTAAGCTAGCTAGTAAATACGTCTGTTTTTTTTAAACTGAACTGTGCAATCATTTGGAATTACGTCGGTTGTGAATGATTCCCCAACAAAAAGGGAAACCTATACAATGAGGCAGCGTGTCATACCTGACCTGCGGCGTGCCTTGCGCCAGCTTCCAGTAGCTCGCGGCCTGCAGCAGCGGCAGCAGCTGCTCCCACAGCCACGCGTCGTGAGCGGCCGGCAGATGCAGGCAGAAGTACTGCAGGCCTTGCAGGCTACTCGTTGTGATGCGGCTCATTACGAGCTGGCGTTCTTCCGCGTTCTCTATCCTGCGGGAACACGCGGTTTTACCACACAGGTACAGTTGGTGACACTGACAAACAATGTGTATCATGCTGATCTAACAAAACCGGCATCAGTAAATTAGGTCCACCTCATCAGATTTTGAAAACCTTCCGCCTAGTCTAAAATAAGAAGACATGTATGGAGCATTTTTACAAGCTTTTATTTGTCCCGATATTTGTCTGCGGTGTGCGGATGTGTAATCAAATCTTGCAAGTTAAATTTGATCCACTTCCCGGTTACCGATTGAGCTGAAATTTTGCATGCATGTGTATATCTGACGACAATGCAAAATTAGTGACATGGAGCTGATCTGATGATAGAGTTGGAAGTCAGTCCAATCGAAGAATCAGTAATTAAACGACATAACCCCATCAAATTTGGGCTCGTGTGATTCATCTCGACGAGTACTTTGGTGCTAGATGGTAACCAGGGTCTGATGATGTAGCTGGAAGGTGGCCATAGGAACTCAGTAATTAAGCGACACAACCGCGTCAAGTTTGATTCGTCTTGATGGGTGGTGAGTGCTGGTGGTTTGGTGGACGTGAATATGCGACCCCATCTTTGGGAAAATAAGTTCGTTCGTTCCTTGATTAGATGGATGACCCAGTGCCAAGGTGAGCACGTGCCGAGGGCTGAATGGTATGAGGGTTTATAAACATGTCATATCGCTAACGTTGCGCCTCAGGGCACCAGGGCGAACCCTGTTGTACTGAAGACCTTATCCCCCTACAATGGAGGGATGGGGGGATGCACCGTTTTTGTCCTATACTCGTGGGAACCACATGAACCCAAAAAAATTTTTTTTGGCCAGAATCGAAAGGAACAGAATGCTCAGGCAAGCAAGTCAGTTAACACAAACGGCAGGGGACCGCATTGTAACAGCAGAGAATGAACGCCAGAAAAAGACTAATCAAAGAAATATGCAACGTGGTAGCGTTGAGTACTTTAATAATGCGATAAATACGTTTTGCGATAAAATGTGTAATATTTGTACGAAGATTGTGATTTCAAAAGAAAAATAATGAAGCTGTAATATGATAAATGTTGTTTAATGTTCTATCAAAATGTAACACGCTTTTCTTTATACAAAAACCGGCCAACTGCGAGTCGGACTCGCGCTCCGAGGGTTCCGTACAATTACAATTTATAAAGATAAAGATATATTTATTTGTAACATTATACATATACATGCAAATGTGGACGTAGAAGTGAAAATCTGTGAGTTTCAACATGATTTGCCACCATTGGCGTACAAAATAAAATATAAATTATAGTCACTTGAAATATATAACACAATTAAGACAGAAAAAAAGCATAACAAAATTAAAATATAACACAATTAAGACAGAAAAAAAGCATAACAAAATTAAAATATAACACAAATAGATTAGAAACTATCATTTAAATAATTTTTAACATAATAGTAACATTTTTCAGTACGTAACTTCTTAAGTTCTCTTTTGAATAGGTTTGGTTGGTTTATATTTTTAATAACCTTTGGAATTTTATTATATATTAATGGTGCCATACAAAACACGCTTTTATGAAGGAGTGCTGTTTTCACAGAGTGAGGCTGTAAGTATCTAGTGACATTGTCTGACAAAAGAGGAAACCAGTGAGGATTGTTTCTAACAAATAAAGCTATTTCCAAGATGAATAGTGCAGGAAGTGTCAGTATATGGTATTTTCTAAACAGTGGTTGACAGCTGTCGGTATTTTTGATCTTAAACATAGCCCGAATACAACGCTTTGCATTTTAAATACCATGTCGGTGTTAATAATAATAATAATAAAAGACGGTACGGTTGACATCTGTCGGGCATGCCACCGGCCGGGAGAATCAATCAGACACATTATCTCCGGGTGTTCTCGTCTAGCTAACGGAGAGTAATTGCATAGACACAACCTTGTAGCCAGGATAATCCATCAGCAAATTGCTCTGAAATACAGCCTTGTGGAATCTGAGGTGCCGTACTACAGGTATGTGCCCGACCCAGTTCTCGAAAATGGTAATATCACATTGTACTGGGATCGATCCATCATCACTGACAGGACTATTGTTGCCAATAAGCCTGATATAGTGGTGGTGGATCGATCAGAGCGGCGCGCAATGATTGTTGACATAACCGTCCCGCATGATGAGAACCTCGTGAAGGCCGAGAAAGATAAACAAATCAAGTATCTTGACTTGGCTCGCGAGGTTGTCGACATGTGGGATGTGGACTCAGCGATCATTGTGCCGATAGTCGTGACAGCCAATGGCTTAATAGCCAAGAGCCTCGACCAACACCTGAGGAGGCTCTCGTTGGACAGCTGGATCAAGGGCTTGATTCAGAAAGCGGTACTTCTGGACACGGCTCGCATCGTCAGGAGGTTCCTCTCTCTGGAGCCCTGACCCGCCGGTAGCTTGGACCCTGTTCCCGATACCGGTGGGCTACTATTTTTTTATTTTTAAATGTTTTTATAATTTTTATATTCAAATATTTAAAAATATAATTTATATGTTTACTTTTAAATAAAGGATATAATAATAATAAAAAATCGAATTGTCCCATTGTTTGTCGAATTACCCCAAAATATTAGACCGTATCTAAGCACCGATTCAATAAGTCCATAATATGCCATGAATAATGCGTTTCTACTTACTATTGGTGCCAGTTTGTACATCGCAAAAGATAAACTACTTATTTTTGTACAAAGGTCTTCTGTGTGACATTTCCAATTGATTTATGACGTATTAAAAAAAAACTACCTACTAGATCTCGTTCAAACCTATTTTCGGTGGAAGTTTACATGGTAATGTCCATGATATATTTTTTTTAGTTTTATCATTCCTTTATTTTAGAAGTTACAGGGGGGGGGGGGGGGCACAAATTTTACCACTTTGGAAGTGTCTCTCGCGCAAACTATTCAGTTTAGAAAAAAATGATATTAGAAACCTCAATATCATTTTTGAAGACCTATCCATAAATACCCTTATACGGGTTCGATGAAAAAAAAATTTTCGAGTTTCAGTTCTAAGTATGGGGAACCCCCAAAATGTATTGTTTTTTTTTCAATTTTGTGTGAAAATCTTAATGCGGTTCACAAAATACATCTACTTACCAAGATTCAACAGTATAGTTCTTATAGTTTCGGAAAAAAGTGGCTGTGACGTACGGACGGACAGACAGACAGACATGACGAATCCATAAGGGTTCCGTTTTAGCCATTTGGCTACGGAAGCCTAAAAAACCGGCCAAGTGCGAGTCGGACTCGCGCACCGAGGGTTCCGTACAATATAAAATTATTAAAAATATTTTTACTATAATATGATGTAACTAAAAATTTACGGTTTACGCACTTTTTCCTTTATCGTGCTATATGACGTTGCTTCGTACCAAATTTCACGATTCTGAGTTCACGGGAAGTACCCTGTAGGTTTTGATTCCCTTGCGAGTGTCGAAAATTTGCGGCATAAACGGCTGTATCTTTTGATTGCGTTGGCTTAGAAGTTTGATTTTTTCACAGCTTCAAGGGTCAGTAGACCTGAGTATTTGATATAAATTCCAACTTGATACCTCCACGCGTTCCTGAGAAAAAGGGTCTTGACAGACAGACGGACAACAAAGTGATCCTATAAGGGATCCGTTTTTTCCTTTCGAGGTAAGTACGGAACCCTAAAAATTGGGTTTTTCTTATCAGGTTTAAATTATTTTTTACTTTTTAGTTCTTTTTATTAACAAGTAATAAAAGCTTGTTTTTAAAAAGTTTTTTTCGGGTTCCGTAGTAGTAGTAAAACACTCCATACATGACTTCTTATTTTTGCCTCATATTTGTAATCTGAACTCAATCAACAAACCTCTTGTTGACGATGGCTTCAGTATTCCCGTTGAGGTTATCAAGCAGATGCGCCATGACCTCGGTTTTGCAGAATGAGATAACTTCAGGCAGCTTGCTGTCGGGAAACGTGCTCTGTTGACAATGCGCAGGAGTTCATTTTAGACTATTCGTTGTTGTAGTGCCATTTGGTAGCAGGCGGGACCGCGACGCTAGTGACACATCATAAATATACATTACTAGCTTCTCCACGCGACTTCATTCGCGTGAAATTTCTTGTTCCCCTGACCCACCGCATAATCAGCCTATAATGTTCCCACTGCTGGGACACAGGCCTCCTCTCAATGAGGGAGTAGGTCATAATGCACCACGCGGGCCGAGGGGGGTTGGTAGATGTCACTTGTCTTCGAATTTTTCCACATTTCACCAGTTGTTTCAGTTTCATGTACTAGGGGACGAGCCTATTGCTGTCAACCGGGCTCGCATACACACTTCAGGTGGGTACTGGTACTGAGAAATTTCTGATGGAGAAACCCAATAATACTTTGCCCAACCCAGGAACCCTCAAGCTCTGCAGTAGCACTTACAGTAACAAAATCAAAATCAAAATCAAAAGTCATTTATTCAAATTAGGCTGAGAATCAGCACTTTTTGAACGTCAAAATTACAAAAGACAGTCCCCCAAAAACGCCCGCCCTTCACCACTTCCTAGTGGTATTGCTGGGAAGAAGAAGTGGCGCAACAAACTCCCCAGCAGCACAGCTGTCTGTTCAATTTAAAAAAATACTTGAATGTATACAATACTAGGTACTTATGTTCGGTAATTAACATTACAAAACCAGAACATAAAATTTAATTATTTGCCATAATATGTCAGCTAGCCACGCCAATATACCAACAAATATAATAAAAACTATACGTACTCAAGCTAAAAAATAATTAATTAAAATGTAAATAAAAAAACTTACTACCCAAATAAAAGCCTCCAGGCATAAAGGGCGTGACAGCTTACACATTTATGCATTGCTGGGTTCTAAGACCTGGCAGTAAGCTAATTCTGGAGAAGGAACATAAACATTGTCTTGCGTTAAACTAGGGTGACCAACTATTCTTATCGTCTAAGTAGTCGTTGATAGAATAGTATGCCTTTGAACAAAGGTTGGATTTTAGTTGTGCTTTAAACGCATTAAAAGGCAAGTCTAGAAAAGAAGAGGGTATCTTGTTATAAAAGGTTATACCAAGCCCAACAAATGAGTTATGAACCTTATGAAGCCGGTGAAAGGGGGCACGTAGTTTGTCCTTATTTCTAGTGTTAACACTGTGAATATCACTATTTTTAGTGTACAAGTGTAAATTTTGCCTAATATATAAAATGTTGGCAAGGATGAATTGTGATGCAACCGTGAGAATACCAATATCTTTAAAGAAATCTCTTAGAGAAACTCTGGCACCTAGCTGGTAAATTGCTCGAACAGCTCGCTTTTGAAGGACAAATATATTTTGTATATCAGCGGCTTTGCCCCACAGCAGAATACCGTAGGACATAACGCTGTGAAAATAACTAAAATAGACTAAACGAGCTGTATCAACGTCAGTATATTGTCTTACTTTCCTGACGGCGTAGGCAGCCGAACTGAGCCTTCCTGCTAGACTTGATATATGAGGTCCCCACTGAAGTTTGGCATCTACTGTTAGTCCTAGAAAAATTGCCGAGCCTACAGTTTCAAGCACCTCTTTATCTAAGACGATGTTGGGTCCTAGGTTTCTAACATTCGGTAAGGCGAACTTTACACATTTGGTTTTCTTGGCATTGAGAACTAAGTTATTTGACGTAAACCAATCTGTAACTATTGAGAGTGCACTGTTTACGTCGTCAAAATCTTGTCTATTCCTGTCTACTTTAAAAATAAGAGAGGTATCATCTGCAAACAGTACAACATCACAGATGCCCGTCAAATGGAATGGTAAATCATTAATGTAAACCAAGAACAAGAATGGACCCAGTATTGAGCCTTGCGGAACACCTAACTGAACTGGTAGCCCAGATGATTTCACACCATTAACATCTACACATTGGACCCTATTATGTAAATACGAAATAATTACGTTGAGAGTTTCGTTTTGGACACCGTAATGACGTAATTTACGCAAAAGCGTGTCATGGTGCACGCAATCAAAGGCTTTGGAGAGATCACAGAAAACTCCAATAGCATTCTGTGATTTCTCCCATGCGTCAAATATGTGTCTCAACAGAGCAACACCCGCATCTGTAGTTGAACGACCTTTTGTAAAGCCATATTGCTCATTATGGAGGAGGCTATTTAAATTAAAATGTCTTAGCAGCTGCTTGAGTATTAACTTTTCAAATATTTTGCTAAATGCAGGTAAGATAGAAATAGGCCTGAAATTGCCAACGTCATTCTTATTACCTGATTTAAATAATGGTATGACTTTACTACTCTTCATGAGGTCAGGAAAAGTTCCTAAATCAACACATTTATTAAAAGTAACAGCTAGATAGGGGGCTACGATGTCTATTATATTACTTATAAGTTTAGTGGAGATGCCCCAATAATCACCGGTGTTTTTAGACTTAAGTGTATTAAAAACATTAACTACATCACGCGGGGTTACATGTTCGAAACTAAATAAGGGACTACATTTAGGTACACTACTGTGCAAAAGGTTTTCAGCTTTAGACGAGGACGAATTTAAGGAGCGAGTCGTAGTTATCGGTATGTTGGCAAAAAACTCATTAAATGCCTCAGCTACGTCAGCTGCTATGTTAACTAATTTGTTGTCGACCATAATCTCAAGTAGTTTTTCTTGTTTAACCGATTTTCCCGTTTCATTATTAATAATTTTCCAAGTGGTTTTTACTTTATTAGTAGAATTTTTTATTGTATCGCCTAAAAATTTTGATTTAGCAAAAGCACTAATCTTTTTGAATAATTTTGAATAAGTTTTGACATACTCTAGGAAGAGAGTATCAAACCTGTATTTTTTCAAACCATATAACTCGTATAGTCTCGCTCTAATTTTATAAATACCGGGAGTAGCCCATTGGTTAAAGCCAACAGTGGATCCATTAATGTTAATAGTTTTAGTCTTGAAAGTGGATTGGTATTCTTTTTGCACAACATCAAAAAGGGCACCATAAATTTCATTAGGATTCTCGTATTCTACTATCGATGGTGTAATTCTATGAGCTATATTATTTTTAAACATTTTGCAACGACTAGCTGTATAAGGCCTGCATTCAAGTTTATGTGGCTTTTTATGTAAGGCATGGGGAAGCTAGCTAATAAACCACAGTGGTCGGACGTTAAGTCAGTTAACACTAATTTATTTTTGGCATCACAATCACTAAATATATTATCAAGACAAGTTGACGAAGAAGCTGTGATCCTAGTAGGTTCAAAAAACAAGTTAATTAAATTATAAGACCTCAAAAGATTGAGAAGTCTAATACTTAATGGAGTAACATCTAAAATATTAATATTGAAATCTCCACATAAAATAATACTTTTGTTATTTGATTATAACCTATTGAGAGTATCTTCCATTACCGATTCGAAACTAATAAAATCCCCAGAGGGGGGTCGATAAACGCAAATTATAACATATCGCTCAAGTTCAACACAAGACAACTCTATAGTGCGCGAACAACATTTTGCCCATTGTTTTTGTTTATTTATGATTGATGAATTTTCCGATGCTATATTTTAGTTTGTAAATAGTTTTAGTTAATTTGGGATACATGTTTTCATTAAAATATTTATAAATTTACCGTTTTTATTTAATTTACTGTTGTCAGTTCCTTATTATTTGGTATTTCATCCGATTTGGTTACTATAACATAAAAATGCCTCATTAGCTGCTAGACATTGAATATCGTCGTGTGACGACCTCACTCCCCAAACATCAGGTGAAGGGCGGGCGTTTTTGGGAGACTGTCTTTTGTAATTTTAACGTTCAAAAAGTGCTGATTCTCAGCCTAATTTGAATAAATTTTTGATGAATAAACTTTTGATTTTGATCACGCCGTCACAACATTAAATGGGAATGTGGCAAAATAAAGTGCTAAAATGAAATAGACTCGATTTGATCTTTTGGCGCGCGAATGACATTGACAGGGATACTGTTGGTAAAAATTTATGTTATTGATTTGAGAAAATTGAAAAATAAATCATGATGGCGGCGTTAATTCCGCTGTTGGTCGCGCGCCAGATAAACCTTTTAGCTCAAAAATTAACTTACGGTGAGCGAAAGATGTGCCTGCGCCTGCGCAGGTGCGTGGTCGTCGTACTGCGCCTGCAGCCACGCGGGCAGCAGCGCCTTCAGCTGCGGGGCCGCGCGCCGGCCGCACACGCGCACTACCGCGCCGTGGCACACCTGCGCGCGGTACACATGGCTTACTCATTGCTGGTTAGGTTAGCTTAGTAGTAAGTAAAGTAAGTAAGTAAATCATTTATTTGCGTAAAACATGGTATACATTGATGTTAATATTATTACAGTAGCTCAACATGTTTCGCTAAGATATAACATAGCATGCAAAAATTTCTATTTTGACAAAAGGAATCAACATCTCACCTCCATAAAATCTTTTAAACTGTAAAAATTACATTCATTAAGCCACTTGTGTAATTCTATTTTAAATTTCCTAGAGTTCAATATTTTAAAGCGACTTGGTATTTTGTTATAAGTACGTACGCACATTGCTAGGCAGTTTTTGTTGTATTTGGCAAGTCTTGGCAAATCACTTAATACCAGTTTATGAGGATCTCGTCTGTTTCTGGGATTTACATCATTTGCTGATTTAAATAGATGTTTGTTGTTAACTACAAATACACATACCTCATATATATATACAGACACAGTAGAGGTAGCAGACCAAACCTCTTGAACATTGGTCTACATGAGTCATCAGGTTGAAGACCACTTATTGCTCTGATGCACTTTTTTTGTGCGATAAATGCTCTATCCATATTGGTACTGTTACCCCACATTACGAGACCATATCGCAGTATCGACTCAACATAGGCGTAATATGACATAATTGCAGTTTTTGTGTTAGTTATGTTTTTAACTTGTTTCAGTGCGTATGCAAATTTATTGATTCGAGTGCTTACATTATCTACATGTTCTTTCCAGTTAATATCTTTGTCTATTATTACGCCTAAAAACCTTGTATGGGTAACCTCTTCGATTTTATTTATATTAAGTTTTATATTGTTTTTATTGTTATTTGATTGATTGAATTGGATGTATACAGATTTATCTAAATTTATTTTTAAATTATTCATGTCAAGCCAAAGCAGTAATTACTAAACTTAAATTAATAAACTTAGTTATGCTTATACAGGAGACAATACTTATAGTGCTGTTGAATAATTGCAGAACACATTTTCAGTTGCAATGCCTTTCATTTTGACAATTTAACAACATTCATGCCATTATTTATGTAGTTGAAAAGACAATAAATTTTTCAAACATGAAGAAATTGATAATGAGATAAGAGATTGTGATAGAAAGTGTGTTACACAATTTTATTCTAATTGTACATATAATTATTTGCAATCATGTAAGCTTAGACTTGGGCTTATGGTAAATCTATAGCTATAGAACTAACTACATTTAAAGAACCAAAAGCTCAATGTATGTATTGATATTCCCTGTACCTGTGTCATCTCTCTGACTTTGCGATCCGTGTCCGCTGTGAGAATCTTGTAGAAGTGTGCCCAGCTGGGCAGCGCGGCCACCACATCTTCGACATCAGCATTGTTTACAAGTTCACACAGTTCATGGAGAGCCTGGACAATTAAGAAGCTTATTATAATATTTCTTCCAAATATCATTCTGTGTAATTGCATTGAGTGATAGTGTTGCTAATAATCAAATAGATAAGATAAAATTATCAACCTTAGCTCTAGTGATAGGATCCTTTTTGTTAAGCTTCTTGATGCACATCTGAAACTCGGGGTTGAGGCCCTGCTCCAAGTTAGCTGCTGCTAATGTCGGGAACAATGGTGGGAGGGGCTTCCCACCAGCGAGGCTCATGAGCCCTCCATCAAGACTCATACCACTGCTCAGCAGCTCAGCACTCCGGGCGCTGCTTGAAGGCTACAAAAACACAATCATTATTCCTTACTGATAATAAAAAACAATATAATTTTAAATAAGTCTTACCTAATTACTATTTTAAATAATCTACTTGCCACGTCAAAAAAATTATACCTATTCATAAAACCAAAGTAAGTTAGGTTAGGTAGTAGGTTTAAAATACTTTTCGAATGAAAACAATATTGACCTTGCCTCAAAATTTCGTAATAGTGGTCCTTATCGTCAAAATACCTCTAACAAACGAAGTTGGTTACTAAGAACACATGTTCCGTGCTAAGAAAAGACTCTTTGAAGCCTTATAAAATAATGGATATTTATAACTGCTTTATTACTCAAGGAATGGAATAATAATACACAGCAATTGCGACATAGAGCCAATCATGGTTATACTTACTCTCACATTGTTTTTAGTCCTTTGGCTCTGCTTTGATTTACCACCCATTATAATATAATTTGAACACTGTTAAAGTAGACTAACATACATAATTTGCTTTGTATTTCAGAGTAATGTTTTCACTACGATTTAAAAATTATTGCCTTGTTAGATAGCCCTCTGGCTGACAGAAGTGACAGATGCCAATGATGCCATGCCAGCATGCCACAGCCACAGATGCCACAGATGGTCTAAAGGTGACAGATGGTAATTGACATTGACAGCTAAAACGTTCACGTCACAATTCGCTTGTCATACGCAGTTTAAGAAGTGAGTTATAAAAAAAATATCACAACAAAAAAGTGAAAAATAAAAACTTTTTACAAAAAAAACAACCGACTTCCATAAAAAAACTACAAAATGAAAAATAACTTTAATGGGGAAGACAACTGTCAAAGTGGCGCTGTGTACGATTGTTCCAAAGTAGCTGTCAAATTGTATAACATAAATAGAAGTTGATCACAAATATCGTAAAAATTACTAAGTGTTGTGTAATTGGGTGTAAAAACGTAGGAAATCACAAGTTTCCAATAAATCCTAGTATAAGAAGAAAGTGGATAGCTGCCGTAAGGATTAAAAACTTTGTGCCTACTAGAACGACGAGGTTATGTCGAGATCATTTTCATGAAAATGATTACCAAACATTAAGTGTGACTACAGGTGGGTGTTATAAACGATAGTAAATAAATACCACAAGATTAGTTACATGACGTTATATTTTTACCTAGGTACATACCTACTATAGAAAATTAAAATAAAATATAATAAATACACATACTATTGATTAATAAGCTATTCAATTATAATATTATTTGTTCAAACATTATAAGCGTATTGATTTCAAAGACCTAAAATTGACCTAGATACAAAAAAACGGCTTAAATAGATGTTTTTTCAAGAGCATTACCTTTCCACTAAATCAGCTTTTCGTCCTTTTACAGACGCCCCTCTTCTCTTTAACTCTGCTTTGAGTTCAAGCAAGCTCCAAGTAGAGTACATTTTCACGTCCATTTAGTCAATTAAACCACACTAATCGCCCAAAATGTGTTTTTCTTGCTTTGTTTACACACTTCAAGAAATGTCAAACTGGCGCCATTGGGAACAAACGCACGCAGCGCCATCTGAGATTAGCTTTAACTTGCCATCCCCATTTCGGAAGTCGGTGTCTTTGGTTTTTTTTTTTTGTATTTCGTTTTTCGCCACCGACTTCCGAAATTGCTAGACATTGAATATCGTCGTGTGACGACCTCACTCCCCAAACATCAGGTGAAGGGCGGGCGTTTTTGGGAGACTGTCTTTTGTAATTTTAACGTTCAAAAAGTGCTGATTCTCAGCCTAATTTAATAAATTTTTGATGAATAAACTTTTGATTTTGATCACGCCGTCACAACATGAAATGGGAATGTGGCAAAATAAAGTGCTAAAATGAAATAGACTCGATTTGATCTTTTGGCGCGCGAATGACATTGACAGGGATACTGTTGGTAAAAATTTATGTTATTGATTTGAGAAAATTGAAAAATAAATCATGATGGCGGCGTTAATTGCGCTGTTGGTCGCGCGCCATATAAACCTTGTAGCTCAAAAACACTACAAAATGAAAAATAACTTTAATTTCGGAAGTCGGTGTCTTTGTTTTTTTTTTTTTTGTATTTCGTTTTTCGCCACCGACTTCCGAAATTAAAGTTATTTTTCATTTTGTAGTGTTTTTATGGAAGTCGGTTGTTTTTTTTTGTAAAAATGGTTTTTATTTTTCACTTTTTTGTTGTGATATTTTTTTTATTTATGTTGTTTTTTCAAAAATCGCTTCTCCGATTTCGATAAAATTATCATGGGACCATTTGGGAAGTATACCCTTTCCAACAAAAAAAGAATTTTTCAAATCGGTTGGCAAGCGAAGGAGTTATGCGCGAACAAACATAAAAAAAAATACAAACATCCGAATTGAGAACCTCCTCCTTTTTTAGAAGTCGGTTAAAAAAGAAATATGACTCTGTGCCTACTGGGCTATCCGACTTATGGTTCAAAGTTCAAATAAGTTCAAACTGAAAAAACGTTTGCGATATCAGCACAGCTATTCACAACTATCTGACAGGCTATCGTATTGAAAATGGCACATTTCGATAACCGGATTTGCCTTGCTTTCAGAGGACTCCTACGATAACATTGACTGATGTTCGATATGGTACGCAAGCATATCGAGTGGTTGTAAATAGATAAGCAGAACTATTCAATGAACCCATGTGAACCTTAACTGTTACCTATTATTTGTGTCTGATGTTATTTAGTTTTAATCACAAAATAAATAATAAAAATGTGTGCGACTAGGAGAGAAACCCAATATAAGTTGAGCTGAGAGAAGGAAAAGTGTCTACTGTTTAAAAAAAATTAGAGAAAAACAACCTTGAAAAATATCGTATACTTATTAGTAATTAAGTACCTAATTTATTCAAGATGGTTTATTTTGACGTTACAGACATTCAATAGTCGTTTAGTTGCTGTCAATTAGCAGGTCATGGTAAGAAATTCTATAAAAAAAGAAGGTGATCAGTTTTTGTAAACGTCAACGTAGCTCTTCTAATAAGACGTCATAGCACAAAAAAGCAGTTCCGTTCAACTTCTGCCCTGCTATAAGAGCTCATGCTTACCATGAGCCCCAGGGGGCTTACCACCAGCTGTTACAACAGGGCAGAAGTTGAACTGCACTGCTTTTTTGTTCTATGATTAAGTAACCCAGACCACAGTTTCAGATTAGTGCCACGCAGTAGCGATTATAGCAGAGACCAGAGACAAAGTTTTTACCTGTTGGCAGTTTAGTTAGTCGAGAAGTGGTTGACATTGATATCTAGAGGTATTAGAATCTGCAGCAAAAAACAACGCCAATTACTTTGGAAACAAAGACTTAATCCTACTAGTGAAAATAAAACGACATTTAAAGAGTACTCAAAAAAATTTAAAAAAATTATCAAACTGACCCAAAAAGCACAGAACAACTTTCTAATTAAAAATTCCAAAAATAAATCTAAAACATCCTGGCAAATAATAAATAATACAAAATCTATAAGTGAACCCATAACAAGAATAAAAAAACATGATTTAATATTAACTGACCCTAATGAAATAGCTCAATCATTCAACGACTTCTTTATTGATCAGATCTCAGATCCACCCTTGAACACAACTAAAAATAGTGTAAGAATAACGTATAACCCTCATTCTATTTTTATGGCCCCTGTTGTCCCTCAAGACATTACAAGGGTGATCAAATCTTTAAAGAACAAGAAGAGTTATGGATATGACGGTATTTCAACAAACGTTATAAAATTTGTCTGTTCTACTATAGCTCACCCTCTAAGCCACATTATTAACACAAGCATATCCGCTGGAACATTCCCCGATAGTCTAAAAACCACAATAGTTAAACCACTTCATAAAAAGAACAATAAAGAAGACATGGCTAACTATAGACCAATAGCTTTAATCCCTGTATTTTCCAAAATAATTGAAAAAGTAATTTATGAGTCATTTTATTCATTTCTGTCCAAATATTTTATATTATGTGAGGAACAAAAAGGTTTTCGTAAAAATAAAAATATAAACATGGCCATATACGATCTAATAAATAAAATAATGGTCAATGTGGATAAAAAAATACCAATTTGTGCCATTTTTACCGATATGACCAAAGCTTTTGACTACGTGAACCATGAAACGCTTTTGGTCAAACTTGACGCTTACGGTATACGAGGGAATGCTCTATGTCTAATAAAATCGTATCTAAGTGGACGTTTTCAATATACAGAAATCTCTAAAATATGCGTCAAATCAAAACGTGAGGTTAAATATTTATCTGGCCATAGGGAAATTAAATATGGCGTTCCGCAGGGCAGCGTTCTAGGACCATTATTATTCTTGCTGTATATAAATGATCTACCCCGACAAATCCCATACCCTTGTGTGTTATTTGCCGATGACAGTACAATCTTAATAGACTGCCTCAACAAAGAGCTTTATGAAGACGAAATAAATAATTCTCTCAAATTAATAATAAACTGGCTTAACGACAATAATCTTATCATAAACCTCAATAAAACAAATATAATGCATTTCTACCAAAAAATTCTTCCTTTAAATCTAAAAATTAAATATAAAGGACAAACTATTGATAGCGTTAACGTGGCAAAGTTCTTGGGTATATTGATTGACAGTCAATTGACTTGGAAACCGCAGGCTGAAGAAGTTTGCAAAAGATTAAGCACGTCTGCGTATGCTCTCTACAATCTATCCAAGAAAGTTAATGTTGATACGTTAATGGTTGCATATCACGGTTTGGTGGTCTCTGTTCTAAGGTTTGGTGTAGTATTCCGGGGTAATTGTTCCGAAAGAGAGTCTATATTTAAAGCCCAAAAACGGTGTATAAGATCTCAGAGATTTTTGGTCTCAAGGTTACAGATAGTTGCATTCCTTTTTTCAAGAAACACAAAATACTAACTTTTCCTAGTATATACATTCTCGAAGTAGCTATGTTCGTTAAAACTAACAAGCATCTATTTCCTGCATTGAATGATACGAGGATGCGAACTGCTGCCATGAGATCAAAATATCAGAGTCTATTGTGTACTGGTAGATATAACACTGCTTTGCTTAAAAAAAACATTATTGGCATGGCACCTATCATATTTAATAAATTGCCAAATTGTATTAAGGATCAGCCCTTAATTAAATTCAAGAAACTCCTATCGTCGTTGCTGACAGAGAAATGTTATTACTCTGTTATCGATTTTATAAATGATAAATTGTAATATTTGCCTCACTTTATCTCATTTATTATGTTGTAAATAATTTTAGACTTAGCTGATTCATGGTCTCATTTTGAATTTAAGTACCTAGATTCTAAATTATCTGTAAGCTAACCACTGTATTTTTTGTATGCCAACAGGCAGAATGTACTGGGAATATATTATATGAAACTAACACCATTATTGTAACACCTGCATTCTATACAAATAAATAAATTATTATTATTATTATTATTATTATTATTGACACTAACAATAAAAGCACGCCAGTAATCTGTGGCACGCGTGCGTGCGTAAAACGTAAACGGTGAAAGATTGTTTTCAAATTAAAAAAAGTTTGTGTTTTTCTATTTGATTTGCTGTGGTTCTCTGTACGAGTATTAGTTTTGTATATTAAACATTTTTAAGACCTACACTACAAGATCAACAGTATATATATATATATATATATTTGAGCACTGGGTTTTCAACGCATTTCTTAGTGTAGAGAGTACAAAATCCAACACTGTGTTTTCGAGGCATTGGGATGCTCTTTGTTGGATTCTTAATGCTCGGCTCAGCACCGAGAGTTGAAAATTCACCATAAAATCCCGCCGGAATACGTCGGTCATCGGTGCGTACGTGGGCTTACACTATTTACTTTATTTTTTTTTAAACGTGGCCCCGCACTAGGAATTACTCCTATATCGTGGGTACGTTTACAAACATTTAAACTCACATACTCAAACAGCCAGACCCTTTTGTTTCTTTACTAATGTGTTTGTTACTGTAACTTGTAGTTATTGTTATTTTTAAGACTAATGAC
The DNA here is from genome assembly GCA_949629185.1 of Apamea crenata. Classification (NCBI taxonomy): domain Eukaryota; kingdom Metazoa; phylum Arthropoda; class Insecta; order Lepidoptera; family Noctuidae; genus Apamea; species Apamea crenata. The sequence goes on from OX451356.1 coordinate 616,923, forward strand.
TAATGTAAGTATGTCTATGTAGAAACTTTTACGTAGTACCTACTAATATAATTTTCAATAGGGAAGTACCTACCTACATAGGTTTTTCTCAAATATTAATTTCTCTTGCTTTAATCGTAAGTAAGTAAGGCTCCAATTGTAATTCAGGCTTATGTCTGTTGTGGCTTTTTCGACTGCTTTAGTTCCTACTTTTGACATCAGCTCTTGGACATATACTGTTTCTTACGGGAATAAGTATTTAGGTGTCAGTGGCGACCTATAGCTGCAGGTGGTCAAGGCAGATAGAAGGTAGGTCAAGGTAGATCACTATTGAAGCTTGGAAACTGGTGACAGCTCAAGCTCAAGATGTGACTCAGACTCTGCCCTTTTAGGTATACTTTTAACCATGTAAGTACCTACACTAGTATCTACTCCTCTCACCAAATTAAAGTAAGTACATATTTTAGAGCAAGAGAAGAAGAAGAGCTGCACTTGGAGTGGAGTACCTTGGAGTAATAGGTTTCTTGTGAAACATTCAAATGTATTCTATTGTATAACATCTTATATAACTTTCCCCTCTAACTACAACTCTAAACATTATAAATTATTTGAGGACATTTTTTTTTAATTATAGAAAGTTGGAAACCACAAGCAACAAATTAATTAAATAGAATAGAATAGATTAATTTATTTCGGATAATACACAAAGCACACGAAAGAACAGCAAGACACGAAGCAACTAAATACGACTTAAAGGAATGTGGCCACTTTTCTTTAGATCGAATTTTGTTGCTTCGTGTCTCAATATGAAACTTAATAAAAGGTATTAGAAAATTCTAGACACACTTACCGAGGTCGCTGATTGAGCAGATTTTCATAATTCCTTCTCAGTCACGAGATATTTTTTTTTGATATTTTTTTTTTTTTAAGTAGTGGCGTTAGTGGACCCGTGTGCGCCCTCAAAATCCACCCAGTATTTTTATTAACTAGATAGAAGTGCTAGGGTTTGCTCAGACTATGCTTTCGAAGGTAAAGGTCTTGTTGGTTTTTGTATTAATAATAATAATAATCCCCACCGCCGTATCTCTACGTTGACGTCGTGGTAGGGCTTGCGCGCTCCGAACTCTAGGCCTGTGCCGGAAGAGTTTCCTCGTACGCCTTCCAAAGGACCGGAAACCCCAGGGTCCCGAGATATGTGAAACATACAAAAAAATAATAACAATAATCACAACTCGGCGATCATTGTGCCGATAGTCATGACAGCCAATGGCTTAATAACCAAGAGCCTTGACCAACATCTGAGAGCCTCCTCAGCCCTCAGGTGTTGGTCGAGGCTCTCTCTCTCGTTGGGCAGCTGGATCAAGGGTTTGATTCAGAAAGCGGTACTTCTGGACACGGCTCGCATTGTCAGGAGGTTCCTCTCTCTGGAGCCCTGACCGCCGGTAGCTTTGACCCTGTTCCCGATACCGGTGGGCTACTATTTTTTTATATTTTTAAATGGTTTTTTTTGTATACTTTTTATATTCTAATATTTAAAAATATAATTTATACCTATGTTTAGTTTTAAACAAAGGATATAATAATAATAACCCCAGTACTCCACCGCCGTATCTCTACGTTGACGTCGTGGTGGGGCTTGCGTGCTTCAATGAGCCCTAGATTTGTGCCGGTAGTTTACTATGCCGAGACAGATCTAGGGTGAGGAGCCAGACCAAGAGAGATACCATCCAAGCCAAGGTCGCGCATGCCGAGGGCTGCATGGCTTGGAGAGAGCGCTAGTCGTTAGTGTGCCAACTCTGTAGAACGGGACCTCTAGTTTTACTCACCCTTGCCGCAGTGAACGCAGGGCTCTGCTGTGGTCGACTTTTTTAGTCCGTAGCTTCTCGTGGTAATAATCATGATAACAAGGTCTAACATCTAATCCAGGCATATAAGCCTTTAGCAGATGATGAAACATCACCGGTTTTATCATCATCCTCTCCGAGGTCCATCTTTTCATCAATCGTGTCATCACCACCTTCATATTTATCACGCTCATTTTATGATCATCATCATCGTCACCAATGTCAGTAGACGTTGTGTCGGAGGCTAGTACTGCCATAAACCCGTCACCCGCTACTGTCACGACAAATACGCGTAAAAAATGGAGCAAAGACATGAACCAATTCATTTGGCGTACCTATTTAATTCTCAGCAATTTAGATACTGAAACAAATTCATATTTTACATCATTGTACCAACAATTCATTATCAGATTTCCGCAAATGAATGTCTCGAAGCAAAGAATTGAAGATCAACACACACACACACACACTCACTACACTACACTTGAGAAAATTAGATTAGAAGTAAGCAGAGAACTACAAACAGACACCACTAACTTAGATACACACATTAGGACACCGTCACAGTTAAATACAGATCAAAGCAACACACATTTACAATCGGGATCAAAAAGTAGAATGAGGTGGTCCAACGAAATGAACGAAACTCTAATAAAATGCTATTCTATCACTACAAGAATGGAAACAGATATGGCTGTCTGGAAGAAAAAATTGAGAGAAATGTTCATTGAGTTCTATCCACAATTATCACATTTATCTGAGCAGAGAATATCAGATCCAAAAAAGGTCGTTCTAAATAACAAAATGATGAACAGAATCACGACTTCAAGGACTGAAAACAGATGCAGAGATATACACTAAACCAAGCGAATCCTTATAGGCAAACAGAATATCACAATTGACTTATACCTGCAGACAATACCCCAACACATGAATCCACAAATAATAACACAGAATATTTATTGTATTATTAATTTTAAATATACATATACATATAAGATAAACCCTCAAATCATTGCCTTTTTGAATAATACAATTACATAATGGAAAACACGTTTACATCTTACGACATCTACAGGAATTGTTGTGTCAGAATCTATCAAGATCCAATGAGGCATATTCCAAGGTGAGTCGCTTAGCCCACTATGGTTTTGACTTGCCTTAATCCCCTTATCAAACAAATTAAATTCACTAATGCCAGGATAATGGATATGTATAAACTCAATTATAATCACACAATAGATGACATGATACGGACGGACAGACACGACTGTAAAATTCAGGGCAGGTCAAACATACGAACATGCATATACCTAGCATACAGTCAGATGAAACCATAGATTCCTTAGATGAAAATGGAACATACAAATATTTAGGATGTATTCAAGCGAAGCAAATAAACATAAGGCATTAAAAAATAAACTTACACAACAATTTAAACACAGACTAAAATCCATTCTTTCTAAACACTCAATTGCACTCCAAAAATACTATCAAAGCAATAAATAGGTACCTATGCGATCCCCGTCCTTACATACTCCTTTGGCATAATAAGCTTGACTAAGACGGAACTTTGACCAAATACAGAAAACACCACCCTCGATCTTGCGTACAGCGACTAACACTACCAAGGAAAGAAGGAGGATGAGGATTAAATAAATAAATAAATAATAGGATTAATAGATATAACGAACCTACACAATAAACAAATCAGTATCCTTAGAAAATATTTTAACACAAAAATTACAACCACTACGATCACTGTGGTCTGAAATAAATGAATTTTATTTTATTTAAGTATTTATTTATCTCATCATCATCATCTGCCTAGCCTTTTTCCCAACTATGTTGGGGTCGGCTTCCAGTCTAACCGGATGCAGCTGAATACCAGTATTTTACATGAAGCGACTGCCTATCTGACCTCCACAACCCAGTTACTGGGTAATACGATACCCCTTGGTAAGACTGGTTGTCAGACTTTCGGGCTACTGACGACCCGTAACGACTGTCAAAGATCCACGAATGACAGCCGGGACCAACGGCTTAACGTGCTTTCCGAGGCACGGAGGGGTCTTGGTATGTGAAAATGGTCACCCATCCACGGACCAACCGCGGCAAGCGTAGCTTAACCTGATCGATCGACCCGTGCGGCTGTTATTACTTAGCCACAAGCCCCTTAAGTATTTATTTATCTACCCTACAAAAACCAATAGTTTATAATGATCGAAAACTAACCCCACTAAATATGTCTGACAGAACAACACAAATTAATGAGAAACAGACTGATAGACAGACTAAAATATCGGAATGGACCCAGAAGTCACTCCTTGGAAGACATCGCCATGACCTTTGCTAACCTAACGTCGAAAAGTAAGCGACTAAGAAGCGTCGAACGAATGGCTCAGGCGCGGAGATTTATTCCCTGAGACTGAAGGGTTCATGACAGCAATTAAAGACCAAATTATTGAAACCAGTAACTACCAAAAGCACATCATGCGAATCCCTATTTCAACAGATATCTGTAGGCGATGTCATAGTTATTACATCACCACGTCATATTTATATAATATACGGTACCTATTATGTCCTCTTCATTGCTGTGTTGGATCTCATATCCTAGAGTGAAACGGCTAAGAGTGTCCGTGTATGTAAGTGTGTAAAGGTTCTATCAGTTTGTGTAGGGTGTGTGTGTGTTCGTGTCCTGTGAGTGTACATGAGTTTAGGTGCAGTGTGTGAGTATGTGAGTTATGTGTGTAGGTCAGTTTATAATGAACGTGAAGCGTGACTGTGCGTTATAGATTCTATGGGACAGCTAGGCACTCAAAGTTTAACTCTTCACAACTAAGTGTTTCTCTGTTTCATCATAGCTTAGTTTTTGTAGATTGTGACAAACATTCTATTTCAATTTTTGTTTGGTCAATGGGTATATATTTAAAGTTTTGTTTAGCGTGTTGTACAAATGAGGCCTCAGAAATCCAATAAACCCGTTCAGGGTTTATTAGTACTTTGTTTTAAGGCCAGTTGGAATCGTGCATACCATATGCTTACGGCGTCTTTCCAGCAGGCACGGATCGTAAGTCAGGTGAGAGTGTTGTTGGAGGATAATAATGAGAATGAACAACTGCCTGACCGTTAGTACCTCACGCATTTGGTAGAGCAATGCAGAGGGGAAGTAAATAAGGCTTGAACCTAGGTACTTTAGCTTGTTATAATCTAAAACCACCCTAATCTAGCCTGTATGGTCTCACTGCAGGACAAAGGCCTCCCTCTGCCTTTTCCACACAATTCTGTCTTTTACAATGGACATAAAACAATGAAACTTTGTAGCTGAATAGACAATACCCAATACTAATGTACTGTGGTGTAGCCATTATTACAAAAATATTCTTGTAGTTTTTAGTTTAGTGCATGCATGATTTGTTCTTGTTGATTTAGGGATAGGTTTTGGGAATAAAATAAATATTGTATTTGCATTGAATTCTCAATATATATATTTTTAATATTCATAAATTCAATATACATTATAATATCAAGTAAAATGAATTACTATAATTTATATAGGCAATATTTTAACACATGTTAATCTATAGGTAAGTTTAACAATCTAGAGTTTACTTATTTTAACATTTATTCAGCAACCTTTCGCTGGCACACAGTCCGCGTCCAATCACACAATCTTACGAAATACAACAAACGCAAATATGGCAATAGGAATTCACATTGGCTAACTGTTACACTTAAAATTACATCATATACACTCATTAAAGGAAGAAAATACTTTTCTGCAATATCAAACTGCACAAGTAACCGAATTCAGTATAGTACATCATGCCATTCCATGTAAAAAATAAAATTCTCATATAAAAATTTATATTTCAAGCCTTAAAATTATTATTTGGCACAACTAAAACTAATCTAAAGCTAAATGATGGGATATTTATATTTTACAGTTTTCCTCATCACATATCAACATAAGTAATCTTTGGTTTATCTAGCCCACCGGTCACAATTTGGAAATTGCTTACAATAAAAATATAATAAAATATGAAATAGTTCAAACAGGATCGCTTAATCCAATTAAATTATTTTAAAGATAGAAGAAGGACATAATAACATACTCAGATAATATCTTTATATTGTACGTGTAAGTATAATTTTGACCGAAAATTGTTATTCGCTGAATACTGTCGTATTAAACTGTAAGACTGAAATGGTAGAGGACCTGTGCTAGTGGCTGACAGAATCTCGAAATGTTCGGATACAGCACTTCTGAGCCCTTACGGTGCACACTACAAGAATAAACTATAGATATACTGCTTGTAATAATTTATGTAGGTAATTCGTTGCTTAGAAACCTTTAAAATTAATTTTAACTACTTACATTTATAAAATATAGAAATAATTATTAGGTAGGTATGTCTTAAAATGTATATTTTTTTGCTTAGGAACTTTCTGTTCTAATATTTATACTGTTGTGATAAATGAATGATAATTAATATGAAATTTTAATCTCCGTGATATCTAGTAGAGCCTCAAAGTAGATGATGCACGTGGTACCTTTTCGTTACGACTTAGGTAAAATTAAGTACATCAACAATATCGCTTGTACTTCATTAGCTGAATTATTTAAAAGATTTTACGTAAAATAGTGGGTTCTCATGGGTAGATCTGGGTAGATCTATTGCTTGCTATGGGAGTTTAAGTTTTATTAGGTAGGTAGGTATATAATCCATACTATTATTATTTTTATTTTATCCTATTGCTTTCAATAAACTGATGTTTATTATTGTCACTATAATCATTGTGTTGTTTTGCCGTGTGGACACTGCACAATTTATATTAAATATATGTACCGTTACTGAGTAGGTAATAAAGCGATCATATTTACACATAAATCCTTACTATGTACAATTTATTATTTACAACTTAACAGACGATAATCTTTCGACTAATTTTAAGAGTTTTTTAAACACAGCAGAGATCCCATAGGAGTATTATGGAATGCTTAAAACTTAATTAAGATTGAATCTATCTAAACACTTAATACGTACCTATTACAATACGAGAAGCTTAGTGGTACTAAATTTTAAAATGTTCTGATAACAGAGAATAAAACTATCGACCATTTTTTATAACCATTACTTAATAGTGTTTCTTCTATTCATTTATTATCTGGGGTTTCTTGGTTTGCGTGACTTACAGCGGTTTTCGGTGATGCTATAAAACATGGTCATACTGCATGCACTGAGGTTTTAGGCTAAGATTGGTTTAAAATTGTAGTTAATTATCAACTTGGTAGTTGGATTTCCAATATGAGATTTTTTTGCTTCATTGAATACCAATCGGTGGAAAAGCTAACTATCTGGCTGGTTATATATATCAAAGACAGTTGGTCCTTAAATAAAATGAATTCAAAAAAATGTTCAATATTGAAATACGTTACATAGGTACCGCACCTGCTGAAGGCATCTAAGTAGGTGCGTATGTTGTTACGTATGATTAGGAGCAGGAGTTCGAAGAGGACTTACCTATTTTAATAAGATTTATAAATAACACTAGTATATTGTCATCACAATAGACATACAGGTCTCACCAACATACTCGTGCACGTTGGCGTGAACTGCAGGAGCGCTCTTTTTATTTACGTCAGGCCTCTGGAGTTGCAGCACATGATCGATAACGATGAGTTCGGTACAATCTTTTATTTCTTTTATTCAAAAATACTGTAAATAGTTTCAAACTGCACTTTGTATCAGTGGTAGGTATATTTATACAATGTCATCACCAAGCCTTGTGTAAATAAATGTAGTAGTTGCACTTAAACAGGACCATAAAATAATCTTAAAACGGACGATGAGTTCGTCGTTCTATCGCTTAATCGATAGGTAATTTTGGCCATAACATTATAAAGAATAATAAAATAACATTTATTATAGTGGAGTATTATGCTACAGGTACTGACCTTTGGTATTATTAAATAATAAAACTATACAATAATTAAAATCGTTTACGTAATATATGTATTAATAAGATCAATAATATTTTTGGCATGTTGCATGGCACTTTTTTGGTAGGTATTTGGCATTATGTTATAAATAGGGAATCCAAATTATTTTCTACAGTATAAAAATATTATGATGTTGAGCAATGACCTTAATTAAGTTTGAAACGAGAATACCGGGCAAGGAATACTTTAATAAATGAGTACCTATTAGTTTAGTATGCGGTGTGGATGTGTCTCCTAGCAACACACGATAAGGCAAGTTTTATTACCTTAAAAGTTGAATTTAAACTGGCAAAGCATTTTCGGTTGTCTATCTTATTCGGCGTTCCAGACAAACCTCTGTGGTATTTGTTCTAGCCTTGGTATGCTAAGTATATTACCTAAATGTATTTTTTAAAACTATCAATGAAATCAAAAATGTCCTAGAAGTAGTCGATCGGCCTTCTGTTAAGAGTATTTACCGTTTAGGTATACCAATAAACTTCAAAGCAATTAACATGAATCTGTTCAGATTTTAGGTGCTCTTTTGAAATTTAACGAGTGCACTAGAATTTTTTAAAATTATTTAACGAAATGGATACCAAACGTTGTTCAACAACCGATGCGATGTCCAGGTTAATCTCTGTAGGGCTTGCAGATGGCGAACCTGTGGTTCATGTGCTGACTGTAGGAGCCCGAGTGAGAGAACTTCTTGAAGCACTTGCAGCACTGGAAGGGCTTCTCACCGGTGTGGAGCCGCTTGTGTTCCGTCAGGTGATGTTTGTGTTTGAATGCCTTCGGACATTCTAGACACTTGTACGGGCGTTGACCTGTAGAGCAAAAGAGCACCCGTTAGTTTAGATTGAGCTCTTATCCTTATCTTATCCCTTATAACCAAGTTGGTAATATTTTATAAATATTGCGGAAATTGCAGAGTTATTTTCAAAAGAAATAGCTTAGTCATCTCAACACCCCTCTCCCTTGAATTTGTATAAGTATATATATACAGGGTGACTTGTAATTTGACGTATTCCTTCCAGGACGTTGCTAGAGATCCATTTGCAACAATAAAGCACCCCATAATGTCTTGGTTTAAATTCGTGGGATTCGAGAAAACTAAATTTTTATGTATTTTTGAATAATTCCCAGAATTCGTCACTAAACATCACTTTTCTCTAAACTCTCGAATTTAATGGCGTTCTTTCCATTGGATACCTGATACTTTAATAAATCATTCGATGTAACCAAATGTTCTAAAATATCAAACAAGTTATCTATATCAACATAGTTAGTAAAATTCTTTCTGTAACTTTTAACAAGTTAAAGAAAGAAGTTTATTAACTATTTCCAAATATCACCTACATACATGAACTTTAAGACCAGTTATCTCAAAATTTGACTATGATATTAAGCATAAAAATTACCGGGAAGACATCCTCATTTAATGAGCTATCTAACGAGGTACAAATATTTGTAAAATAATTAGAGATCCATGTAATTTGTACGCTTAATATCATAGTAAAATTTTGAGATAACTGGTGTTAGAGTTCATGTATATAGATGATTTTTAGAAATGTTTTAGAAGAGTTGGTTATATTGAAAGACTAGCTTCTGCCCGCGGCTTCGCCCGCGTGGATGTCCGAAATTATTCCACGGGAACGTGCTACCAGGATAAAAAGTATGCCCTTCCCCAGGATGCTATCTATCTCTTTACCAAATTTTATCGAAATCCGTTCAGTGGTTTAGGTGTGAAAATGCAACACACAGCCAGAATTTATAATAATCACTCTGCCCGCGACTTCGTCCGCGTGTACTTTACTCTAAAAATATCGAAGATGTATGTTTACGATCTTTATCATTTATTTATTTAATTCGGGTTAATTTTAAAGTTTATAGATCAAATGAATTCGATTTTTTAAATAAACCTTGTCGTCCCGTTTTACCACGACAGGCTTTGTTTTTAAAAAAGCGTTTGGTACGTTCCCATTGTATGACTTAAAGATAATTTATACCCGTTTTCGAGTTACCTAATGGAAGCAAGCAGTAAAATCAACCCCTTAAACTTTATTACCCTTTTCTACTCCGGTAAGAGACGATTTTTGAAAAACCCTTAAAATATATACTTTTCATTGTTTGGTTTAAGTATTAATACCGAGTTTCGAGTTAATCTGTCCAAGGGGTTTAAATTTTTTTCTTACCTATTCACTTTTTCACCCCCTAAATCCTCTGTGAAGAGTTTTTTTTAAAGTGAAAAGTTACCATATATATATATTAATTACTAAGGCAAATATTGCGAAGTAAGTATCAAGTTTATTGACCAAAGGAAAAAGGTTTTTCATATTAATTGTATCCCGTCTTTTCACCCCACAGGGGTAGAACTTAGAACTTAATATTAACTGTAAAAACCTGTAGGTACTATTGCATGCTATATATTGGCCAAATGTGTGTTACTAAATATTTTATTTAGGAACTTCATGTACCTACCATATTTGATGCAATAAATGAATTGAATTGAATTCAAAAAACAAATATTGGGATGTTTCCATAATTTGACTCAAAGATTATTTATACCAATTTTCGAGTTAATCAAGCCACGCATTATAATCCTCTTCTGTAAAATTAACTACCCCTTTTCACCCCGTTAGGGGTAGATTTTCGAAAAACCCTCATACGTGTTATTATTTATTTTTAGTCTGAAGTACACACACTCAGTTTCGAGTTAATCGGACCGCGCGTTCAAATTCTTCCACACAAACTTTAGCACCCCTATATCCCCTTTGAGGGGTAGTTTTGAAAAACTTTATTGCTTACTTAGGCGAGTATTCATGCCAATTTTCAAGATAATTAACCTAACGAATAAGATTTATAAAATAAACTTTATCCCCGCTTTTCACCCCCACAGGGGTGGAATTTTGAAAAATCATTTGGGATGTGTTCATAGCTTGACTCAAAGATTATTTATATCAATTTTCGAGTTAATCAAGCCACACTGTAAAATTGACTACTCCTTTTCAGGCCGTCAGGGGTAGATTTTCGAAAAACCCTGATACACATTATTCTTTCCTTTCAATTTCAGGTATAAATACTGAGTTTCGATTAAATCGGACCGCGTGCTAAAATTCTTCCATTCAAACTTTGAAACCCCCAATCCCCTTTAGGGGGTAGTTTATAAAAACAAAAAATGCCCAACTTCATAATTTACTTAGATAAGTATTCGTGCCAAGTTTCAAGTTTATTAACTCAAGGAATAAGATTTTTCATACAAACAAAATCCCCCCATTTCACCCTCTTAGGGGTGGTATTTCGAAAAACCCCTTCTTAGTGGATACCTACTCTTCACGAAGAATACACCTTCCAAATTTCATATCTCTAGGACCAGCGGTTTAGGCTGTGCGTTGATGTCTCAGTCAGTCAGTCAGTCAGTCAGAACTTTGCTAAAGTATCAGGTATCCAATGAAGGCCATTAAATTCGAGAGTTTAGAGAAAAGTGACATTTCGTGACGAATTATGGGAAATTTTCAAAAATACATCAAAATTTAGTTTTCTCGAATCCCATGAATTTTCGCCTAGGCTTTACGGGTTGCTTAATTGTTGCAAATGCGTCACACTATCAAGTCCTGGAAGGAATATTATGTCAACTTACTAGTTACCCTGTATGTTATAAGTATGTAACATCATCATTCTCCTGCCCTTATCCCAATTTATTTCGGGTCGGCGCAACATAAGTATGTATATTATAGTAAATATTATATATGTGTATATAACTTTATAATGTATTAATGTACCTAGTTTTAATAGTTTTTATTATTGTTCCTGTCAACCAAAGCACCTGCCATCTTCTTCACCACCCTTGGTTGACTGGTAGAGAATGCCTAGGGCATTAAGTCCGCCTTTGTACCTTTTTGTGCGCAAAGTTTAAATAAATAATATTATCAAGATGTTTGTACTGACCTGAATGTTCGTATTTGTGCCTCGCGAGGGAACTTTGCTTAACGAAGGTCTTATCACACTGATCGCATACGAATTGTCCTTCGCCTTCCTTGAACTCTGCCCCCTGCTTGAGTTTGCTCTTCTTAAGTACTGTCGCATCTTCATCGATCTCGTTGGGAGCTTGCATTTCATCCCAAGGAGGACGCTCATATGATGGACTCGAACCTTGTCGGCTGATGTCGGAGGTCAAGTGCATGTTAAGAATAGGAGATCGAGCATTTGCCATATCGTTGTACTGAAGGAGTTTATCCATAGGTACTAAGGGGTTGACGTGTAGTTTTTGTGGTAGTAACCGTTTGTGCCCATTAATAGTTTCTCCGGGTGAAGGAGACAATCGAAAATCGGTGAAGGAAGATGACGAGCAATTGGAATGTGGATAAGTATTCAGATAGTTGGTGCGATGAGGAGTTGTACTTCGTGAGGATTTCTGACTGAGGTTCACTGCTTCCTCCGAGTCGGAATGTGTCACAGAAATGCTGCATGGTGGCGATGGCGAAGGACTCGACGTAACTGATGGATTTGACTTCTTTGTAGATAAATCTAATGGCTGGTCAGAAGCGGTCATTGTCTGTGTCATACGTCGCTCTCTCGCCCTGTTATTTTGGAACCACACCTGTACTACTCTGTTGTCGAGACCGATTTGTTGAGCTATTCTTTTAAACTCCTCACGATTCGGGCGTGGGTTTAACGCGTAGTGTTCTTTTAATACCGACTGCTGTTCCTCGCTTAATGCTGTGCGAACCCTGATCTTTCTATCATTGTCGTGTATTGATATCTTATCATCGCGATCGTCTCTATTAAAGTCTTCATCTTCACTTGCACTTATTCCGTTTTGTATGGAAGCATGAATTTCTGCTTCTAATCTATTAAGAGCTACCGTTTCGGCTACTTGAGCTGCCAAACCTTCGTGTTTCCTAAACATATTCCCACAAAGTCCTTTTTCGTGGTCTAATAAGTCACTCTTGTTTGTGAAAGTTAGGTTACATTTCAAACATCTATGTGTGTCTTCTGGTTCCTCCTTTATTACGACTTGAGAAGCGGGCGGTGACTCTATGCTGGGACAAATGTTGCCCGATACAGGAGAGAGCTTTTCCATGTTAGCTCTAAAGAAATGTTTCGTTACGGATGCGCTGACAGATTCGAGTATGGAATTAAATCCTGGATTTTCGGCGTTGTGAACATTGTTATTTAAAGGGACGGAATCGAAGTTGCGAGACGGAGATCTCAAGTCGCTATCTCGTTCCTCTTGCTCCTTCTTTATAGACACAGCTTCTTCATCCTCAATGTCCATCACGAGCTCGGCACTTCCTTCAGATCGTTTATCATCATCTTCTGTAACTTCTTCGATCAAGTCTTCAGGATCTGCTGGTAGAGGACTTGACGGCTTTGGACTAGCAGGACTTTCTATTTTTCTTGGTTGATACTGCGACGAAGCTAGCTGCTCTAAAAATTGGCTGATGGAGGCCGGAATGCTGTAAGGAGCTATCCCGCCCGCTGGACTCATGGGCATGCCCGGAGGCATGTAGAAGGGAATTCCAGGCTGTCCTAAGGGCGGACGATGGTAATTATTCTCTTGCGCCGACATGGATGCAAAGAAGGCAGCTGGCATGGGTAGGAAAGAATTTCCGTTTGGTGATATATTATTATTTAACTGGGAGGCCGCCATGGCATTAGTCCTTTTTCGTGATGGACTTCTTTCTGGGTTAAGGGCAGGGTTATTGGGCTTAATCCGTCCCATCTTGAGATTCATAACAAGACACTTTTTGGAGGTCATGTGACTGGAGTATGAGCCAGAGTGGGAAAACTTTTTGCCGCAGTTAGCGCACTCAAAGGGCTTTTCTCCGCTATGTATCCGCAAGTGTTCTTTTAGGTGGTGCTTAAATTTAAAAGCTTTGTCGCAATCATTGCACTTAAACTTGCGAAGCAGCGCGCTTTCGTCATGGCTGATCATGTGTCGCTGCAGTCTGTATACATTTGCGAAGCTTTTGTGGCAGATCTTGCACGACTGTTGACAAATAACAAAAAAGAAATTAGATTTTCCATAGAGTTGCTTCTTTTACCTAATCTTAGTGCCTTGTTCATTTTGTGGTATAATTTTGAAAAATGTAAGCGACATTATATCATGTCAACTGAACATCAATAATTCATGAATAAGTCTGGTTGTACATTGAAATATTTTTTGTATCTCTAGCTAATATATGCGTAAAAATTTGCAAGTTTCATTGTTATGTAATACAATGGGCACTGACATATTTGACTGTATCCACCTGTGTGTTGGGCGCGTGCAGGGTCTCGTGGCGCTCGAGTTGCTCGCGCGTGGGGTAGGCTCCGCGGCACTGGCTGCAGGAGAATGGTCCTCCGGGCCCGAGTGGCGAGCCTCCCCGCTCCTCCTCTTCCTCAGACGGCTTGCCCTCTGACCCACCGCCGGCCAGCGGACGGACTGTGGGATCAACAACAACAATTGTTAACTTTAGATGCTTGGCTACTCTTATGTACCAACCTATTGCCAAACGATTTCAATGCACATAATTGCTGTAGACAGAATCAATAAATAGTATTATGCAGGAACTTTTTAAAATATTAAAAAAAGGATACAATTTAAAATAATATATCTCGAACTATTTATGCGCAGGGTTTTATCAGTGCATAAAGATGTATTAGGTATAGGTATAAAGTTGTGCATTAAAAATTGTTTGCTTCCCAAAATCATACCAGTTGAATTAGGTACTTAACATATTATCATGTAGTTACATTTGTTAATAAATAAGGCACGATCTCGGTGTAGTAAGTGATTTCGGTTATAAATAGGTTATGGCTTATTTATATTGTTTTTAATTGTTGGTCTGGCTTAATGTTTGTACGGGTGTATGTAATAATATTATTAGTTAAATCTCACAAACAGCGACGACATGGCAATGTACGTAACTAAATAAAATACGAGTACCCCGTCAGGGATAGTTTACACATCGCTCGGTAGTCATTTAAAATACTAGTTTCTAATGCAACACGATCATCGTAAACCTCAATTGAAAGTAAAACAATTATACCTATGTGTTGTTAGCGATTAAAATTATTGTGGACACCTTTACGGGCGATGTTCGCTCTATAAAAACAAATATGCAAAAATTCAATTTGTAGTCGGTTATTTCGGTAATACGGCTGTTATTCCAGCGTAATATCGTTTTTAAAAGCGGCGTCGGCGAGCGCGTCGTAAATCAAATATAATAAAGAGCAAAACAACGGGGCGACGTATTAATTAGTGCGGCCGCGCGCCGGCCGCGTGTCCTTTACATACGCTGTAATCCGCTATCGGGACACCGGTATTGAATTTTAGAAAATACGACCTCGCGACACACCTAGCTAAGTACCTGTATTTGTCTAATAAACCGGTTAGATGTAATGGCGTTCATACGATATTTTGACTTAGTTGCTCGTTGCGGCTCAATATTTATAATATCGACCATCCTAGATAAGCTAAAATCAATACCAAATGCTCAGTATCGAACGTGATGCAATGTGGAACGAGTGTGGTGTCCAACCACTACCATACCAATGTAGCATTTTATACCTACTTTTTGCTAGTATTTAAGGTTTCAAGACAGTGGTTGTAGTGTCGGAGTAATACGAAGACAAGTAAAAATACCCGGTGAATATAATATACGAGAATTAGAAGAGCGGCAATTTATGTTTTAAAAAGGTTTTTAACATTACAACTATTTCATAACAGATGGCGCTAGTAGTAGGTTCCAACTGCAGATAGAATTAGTTTTCATTGGGTACAAACAAAAAACAGAAAACATAGCTAGGTCTTTAACATCTTGCACAATGTTGTAAGTGTAACCTATGTTTACGGTTTAAGTCATTTGAATTGATACATGTAGATAAATAATCTACTTCTCAGTCTTGAACTTAATTCAACGTTTACGGCACTGACAGATCTACCATGTTTATGAAAACATTACCCCTTATGCCATAGGTATCACTTCTATTTTAGAGAGTAGGTATCGGAAACACGGTACTACTTAGGTTCAGACATCGTTCATAGTTAAGTCGTTATAAAATATTATGATAATTATGATTTATACCTTTGAATATTCTTTTTATAATGTCTATTAATGCATAATCTAGCGAACTGTAGTATAATGATTGAGACAAATAATGCAAAGAACACAGTCATATCATATTCCACACTTGATTGATGTTAGTTCGTAATAATTAAGTAAAGCGAGAACCGCTAAATAGATGTAAGTAGGTACTCTAAGAATCCCTAAATATGATTACTTACCTATTTATTAAGAATCACTTGTCCTCGAATACATCTTTATCGTTACTATCAGAAAACAATATATTTTAACGAAATAAAATTACAATAACTTTATCAGAAAATTTTTACAGCTTTTTGTGTCGCTACTTGCCGGTAGATGGCGCTGAGCGACGCGCTCATTCAATACTACGAGTTATCCATTCATAGAGGTGAGTAGGTAGGTACACAATGTACTTATTTCAATTGTTGATAATAAGTAATTATAATATATTTGTGAATCATTGTTGACTTTACTATAAAGGTGCGATTTATGTCTGCATTCACTAAAGCAATTCAGAATTTAAAATCCTTATAGCTAACTTTAACATTATTAAATTGGTTCTTCTAAGTCTAGTCGTAATTAGTTTTCGTAGTAGCAATGTGATTAAATCAACTTTACGAAGCGCTTTAAGATCTATGGTTCAATAACTTAATTCGCTAATGAGTGCAGTAAACAATTCATGCGTATCGTTCGTTAGGTGGAGCGGACGTACACCTACACACCACATTATCGGCGGTACAATAATCTGTGCGCACGGGCAGAGTGCGTCCGTTAACCGCTGATAAAAAACCTACATACACACACCACTGCGGCGCGCTTCCTATTGCTGCTACAACAAATAACAATTATCGGACACACGCACACGCGCGCTCGTAGTCCACAAGATAAGAGTTTGATTGTTGATCGCAGCACACAAACGCGCGCAGTGGTGATTGGTCGCACCTGTGTCGGCGGGCGGCGAGGTGCGGCGGGGGGTGCCCAAGTGTTTGCTTTACGCGAAGAAAAAACTCCGCCTGTCCGACTGCAGACACCATGTTGTAACCTCTCGCTCGGAATTGTAATTGCGCGTTGAGAGAAATATTATTGAACTGTTTAGACGCGAGCTATTTGTTCGGTTATTGTATCGCATTGTAGCCGCGCCGTATGTTGTACGTCTTGTTGGCATAGGCACTCGCCTATTAACTAACGTCGTGAAAATATTTTCTGACCGCTACATACATCATGTTCGCATGATAAATCAATACGCACAGTCTTATTGGTCAGTTATTGTTCAGTAAACATTGAAGTCGTTTTTCAAGCTCATATAGGGCTGGTTTTCAGCCTGTACTGCCCGACACAAAGAACTCTACTTTAACTATCTATAGGTACCGGATTACTTTAATTTAATCAATTAGAAGAATTGCATTATATATTATATCTATGGGTTAATCTGAATGAGCAAACACATTAATTATGAAATATTTATTCTTTACATTAGGTTCACACAGTTCCCTCCTTTCCAGTAATTTTTTTTTTACGTCTTACATTTCTCGGGACCCTGGGGTCCCGGACCTTTGGAAGGCGTACGAGGGGCCGAAGTCAACTCGCAGAGACCCGTTATTACGTTTTCAATGAAATAAGGCACCAACCGACGATTATCCCTGTGTGCACTATGCAAGTGTACCCAGGAATAACCCCCGGTTGGTGCAGGACTATTGCAGAACATAGAAACAAAATTTATATTGGACGAAGGCTTTGGGTGGCTTTATTAAATATTGTATACAAAATCAAAAGTCATTTATTAAAATTAGGCTGAGAATCAGCATTTTTCGAACGTTACAATTACATCTATAAAAATGATGCGATTTTAAGTATATAAACCTTTTGACATCTTAAAATTCTCTTTTTAGGCATAACATGGTGGAAACCGCACACCAGCTACATAACATCAGTGGCCTACTATTTATTATTTCATTCCGAAATAAATGTGCAAGATCGCTCAAATTGAAGTTGATGCATATCCAATACAGCGGTCGCGATACTCCATGAATTAAATGAACAGGTGGAAAAAAAGGAATTAATTTTGTTGTATTCAATGTGGCACTTAGTTGTTGTCAAATGATGTCGGACACGTTACGTAGGTACCCAAATTGTCATCGCGCTACAATTCCCAGACGGTAACGCACAGTTATTGATACTCGTAATGTAAAGTGACTCAAAATTTCAAATTTAAATAATGCTGCGAATAATAGCTACGTTTCAGGTAGGAGCGTTGACGCATAACTATAAAGTATTGCTTGTTGTTTTACATAATGTAAACAAAGTTATTAATATAAATATGAATAAGTTTTACGTTAATCTAATACATTTTCCAACAATAGTTAGGACACTCACACCAAGTTCAATACTGGCATTAGAAGTAATCTATAATGAGTCAGATTCAGACTGGAGAGGTGAAATGACAAAAAAACCACTATTTAACTCGGCTGAATCACAACCATGAGTCGTCATGAGATCACCGAAATACAACTGGAGTATCGCTGGAGTGTTTGACAAGTGATTAACAAATCGACAACGAGTTATTAGCAAAGCCGTTAATATTTTGTCTCCAACAAACAAGTAATTAGCGGTGCAGTACTAGGTAACGAGATGTACCAACAGTTTGTTTAAGGCAATCGATTCCTGGAAAGGTTTATTTATACAGTACGTCACATATATATTGCGATTGGCTCTTAAACTGTCTTGTTTTGATTGATATAAGGTGACTACCTTATATCATTCAAAACAAGACAGTTTAAGTAGTTTTGTTTTAAATATTATTGTTAACCATGACTACGGTTAACAATTATATTTAAAATGAATAGTTAAACACCGTATTCATTATAACAGGCGAGACATACCTAAAAGTATTCTTATCTAGTTTATTTATTTGTTACTACGGCCAATTTTTTATCTCGAATTTCATAGGTTTACTGCGTTGCGCAGTTTTCTTAGGTATGTAGGTTTAAATACTTGTATAACAGGTACAAAGTATAATTAAAAAAAAACGTAATCGACTAATATACCATAGCACTGGTAAAATACTTTGTTGCTAGTCATCGAATGTTTTGGCGTAGGTACCTAATAAGACATGATTTAGGTTCGTGGGTGCGTTTTAATCTCGGATGCTTAGATGATTACTTTATTAAAATGAGAAAAATCCGTACGTCACACTTTCGCGTCTGTTCGGCGGAGAACAGCAATAAAACGAACTTTTACTAATTTATTCATCCGCGTTCCACAAACTCGCGTCTAAAATATTACGCACTAAAGGTCGTCCGAATGCATCAAAGGTCCCTTTTATGTTATCCACTCCAGACAGGCGGCACTCAAAGAGGAAGAATAAAATAAAAAGTAAGACAGAAAAAAGCAAATGAATTAAAACAACATAATCATTTACGATTTAAGACGGTGAAAGCGAGCGGGGTTCCCCTCGACAAACGAAACTTTCTTTCAAGTCTGTGTACCTGTTCCCGATTTTCAAGTGGATGAATTATATCCCGAGGGAGAGTAGGGGAGATTACCGAACACGGAGGTTATTTCTAATGAAGACGTGCTCGAGTTTTATTTTTAATGCCTCAGAGGTGATATCATTTTCACCTGCATTCGGAATATAAAAATTAATGGAATGTTTGGACATTTAAAACTTTTTTTTTCAGGTATCGTGTCTGGGGGCAATTACTATTTAACTTTGTTAACTTTTGGTACTGTTTCAGGTAGGTACAGGAAGTAAGTTATGAAAAGTAGATAAATGAGTTTTGTGATGATAAAAAATAATAAAGGAAGTGTAAAAATATATATTGGAGGCGAAATAAAATTATAAAATGCAAATTAAAACAAAAAGAAAGGAAGCTTACTTAAGGCCGCGAGCCGCCTGGCCGAGGTGGTAGACGTGGGGACCTGCTTACTCCTCATGTCCGCAAGCCAACCGGCCGCCAAGCATTCGTACCAACCGCCAACTCCCATTAACGAGCTCTGCACTTTCATCGAGCGACACCTCTGTTCTCACACGTCACTGGCCGCGACCACGGGGTATCTAATAACGCGGTGAGCACTTCGCGGCGGAGTCGAAATCGCATCTACGTCGTACTACACCGAGATTTCACAGCCTCCGCTGACGTCAGCGGTAAAAGTCCTAGTTTTGGTATCGGGGGGGCACGTGTACTGCGGACCGTTGGCGGCGCGCTACTCACATCGGCAGGCGCCCCACACGTTGGCCAGGCTCCACAGGCGGTACGAGTAGCTGTCACCATAGCACCCGAACATGCTCTCATCGGTTCTCGCGACCATGGCCCGCGCGCGCGGACGTACGTGTTTCTGGCGGCGCGGCGCGCGGTGGAATGAGCCGGCGGCCCGCCTCTCGCCCCGCCCTGCGCGCCCGCGCCCTCCGCACCTCGCTCCACTCACCCCCGCTCACCTCCTGCGACCTCCCCCCACCTATACTTAATTAGTAGAGCCGACTGGGACTGCTGAGCCGTGTCTCACCACAACTAGTATAATAACGATACACCGTCGATATTATAACACCTTCACAATTTAATGACCCTTGTCTTTTTCAAGCCACACGCGGCTGCGACTCTACCTTTGCGTTGTTTATTTACATGCTCTACGCTCCACCTTCTCGTTGGTAATCTACCTGTCTCTATCTAACGACGACCTTACTTTGCTTAGTTTGCATTTATAACTTTGCGAGTACCTACGTAAATATACGATTTAGGTACATTGGAGAGTTTTAATTCTGATTTGAGGTCGTTCTGCAAAAGTTAATTCAATCATAAAATAAAAACTAAACCTATAATCCTAAACTACCGAACGGATTTAAAATAAATGATTTTTTTTTAATAAATAAAAAATATATATAAAATCACTTTTACCATTTTAATCTATTGAAGCCTCCTAGTACTTTAATAAAATGAGCGTACTAGGACTTGCACTTTTAGTTCAGCTTTCGGTCACTAGATGGCGTTAGGAGTTACACCGAACTTTCCTGTTGCTCCAAACGAGTAACTGCTCGATATTTATTCATTCACTGATCTTATTAAGTAAATAGGTTTTGGTCAAATTAAAACATTCCTTGCATTGTTTACTTAGGTAATTGCTGAAAATTATTTATTTAACTTAATAATAGCTGTGTTATTTGATTGTCATGCACGTACAGTCACCAAAAGAGATAAGTAACCATGGCATCAGATATAGTTGAAGTTTAGTAAGAAACTGACGGATGTTTTTGAATGAAGTTGATAAGTAAACTGTTTGTTTTCTATTAATTAAATTAAATTTCATTCGTAAATATCCATTGGTTTCTCACTAAACTTCAACTATATCCGACAAACCTGGTAACTTATCTCCTTTGGTGACCGTACCTTACCACCTTTTCACCACTTAGGTAGCTGACTTTTTTTTTTTTTTTTTTTGTGGATGGGAATTCATCAAATGACCCCTCCCGCTCTGGGTGGAGCGGAAGGGAGTGTCAGACTCTTACTGACTAAAATCCACCCGTGTTCCTTCCTTAGCCCTTTCTGTTCCTTGTTAATGAAAATGTGGTAATAACTGGACGGTCGGCTCCGCGGCGATACACTCATGTTCAATTTGTTGTTTTAACTAATAGACTAACTCTTAATGATTTGTTTTCAGTAACAACATGTGGTAGGTAAGTTCCCGACGTGTTTTCGTTGTCTAACATTAGAGGTGATTCAATGACGATAGTCAATTAAGGTTTACAATATCTACGTTTTGCTTGAAACTAACTATTCTATTGACGTAATATCTGTTTTTACTGAGAATTGTTTACATGATGAGCTTTGATGTTTTTGATCCTTATTATTTTGGTAAGAGTGTAGCTCGAGGTACCTACATTATTTACTTTTTAATCTTTTCGAACACATGTAGAGCGTTCGTTATTCTGTTTTTTTTTGCGCTTACTGGGTTATTTTCTGTAAAAGGTGATTGAGTAGATACAACAATAAAAAATAGAAATACGTATCAGTACACAGTCATACATTATCCTTATCCCGTAAGTAGTTAGGTACCCATACTGTGTGCATGTATTGATAACAAGATGACACCTGCCACGTAACGTATCAGTCGGGTGGCCCATCTTAACGCTAGAACTTGTCCTGACTAGTTGTAGATTAATTTTTGTTTCCATTTCATTGACAACATTTAGATTTGCACTTAATTCACGAATCATTAGAACTTAAATTGTTCTAATTCTTATTTAATATTTTATATTTGTAGCGGGTCGATAGTACAGTTAATATTTTTAGTTAGTTACCCTTATAAAAAGTTGGTGTGTGTGTGGTGGTGGTAGTGGGTTGTGGAGGTCAGATAGGCAGTCGCTCCATGTAAAATACTGGTATTCAGCTGCATTCGGTTAGACTGGAAGCCGACCTCAACATAGTTGGGAAAAGGCTAGGTAGATGATGATGACCCTCATAAAAGAGCCGTAGATCGGTAATGCGTTTTGCATTTTAAATTCAGTCTTTATATTTTCAGTACAACGGCTTTCATATCTAGCTTGCATAATTTATGAGCTCATTGCAGAATCCTGTCACAAAATAAACAAAGACCATAGAGTAGTGGTAAACTAACACTACCATCATAATGTTACCTCGGACTGGAAAAGCATTTCTATGTCGAATAGAGGCTCTATTACATTATGTGTAAAGCTCGTTATTGCTTGAAAGATATTTATTTACTGCCCTCATAATTTACCTTCGCGTGACAAATATATTTATTATTGAAAAACAAAGCTTAAAGTTTTTGTTATAAGATTTAAAATTGTGTGGCAGTAAATCGTTGTGTAAAGTAGACAATAGCACCTTGTTCTAAACGTGTGCGCCACGTGCGCGCGCGCCGCCACAATGCCACCTGCGGCTTTGTCCGACGCTTTGTTTTATAGACGCTGTAAACTCGCTTTACGCTGCGTTCAAATGACTTGTTTGCTGTCTGTAATAGCGACACATGGATTGGCTGCAGGCTGCAGTCTTCGCAAATTGTTTATCAGTCTACTTGTTTTAGTTGAATCACATGCAATGTCGCGACATTATAGTTCAGATGATACTGGTGTCAATTAGGTGTGTATTATGATATAAATAATTACTCTATTGTTTTTTCATTCTGGCGTAGTTGCTTTCCCTCTAGTCTTGAAATCTGCTTCGATGTAGTATATTTTACAGCAGAAACAAGCTCACACCTTCTAGCTAGCAAGTGCGTCAATGCATTGTAAAAACTAGTTTCTTTTAAATCTTGGCACAGTTCAACAATTTCTAGAGCGACAAGACACCGGATGTTAGGTTGCCAGATGTACCTATCTTAATTAGGGCGCTCGATTCCGTTTATTTAACCGGTAATTTAATAAAATAGTTATGGAATTGATTACCTACTAATATATAGTGTATTAGAACATATCGGGTAGTTCTTCTTGGAGCAGCATGCCATACCTGTTGCTCCATGTATACCTACCAGCGCGGGTCGCATATTATTATTCTTTTTTTGATAGAACAAAACGACTTGTGCTAACGTAACGTAGATGCTGCTAAACAATTGCACATAATGAAGCTTAATCATAATCACACAATCAACCCGCGTTGTTCGTCGCGTGAATTCATACGTGTGGAGGCAACCTGTATGAGGTTAAATAAAGTGTGCGCACAAAAGGTGAACAGTGGCTCCTTACAATAGAGCTGCGTCGATGCACGTGTGCTGTGCGGGCTGTGCCGTAGACACACGGCGGGAGCGTGTGGGGCCTCTACGTGTGGTCGCATCCCTACTGCAGCAGGAGGTCGTACAGAAGGCCAACATTACCTAGCAACGTGTTGTAAATACATGAGACTATACGAAAAACGAAACAGCATCAAACACTGCAGAAGCAGTGTGCGTTTGTTGATGTATCGGGAGTCCCGATTCGGGACTCTCATCAAAATAACCATCATATTATCTGTACTATACCTACGAGTATATACCTACATTATTGGCAAATAAATGATTTCTAATTTGATTGGTATATTTTTATTTCCATGGAGGTATGTGATATGGGGCAGTCCTACATATCATATCATGTGAACCTTCTGATTGCAGTGGCCTTGTGTGTCAGGCATGCAGGACAACCACTGCGTGTGCGCACTGATAATGTGGTGGTGCGCTAATGGATGCGCTCGAGTGGATTGCTTTCAGTACAAACAAGTTAGTGTATAGATATTCGTCACTAGCACTACTTGTGACATGTCGCAGAGCTACCCTAGACTGATGTGAATAGAAAAATGTATCATGTTTAATTTCAGTTTTAAACGTAAACTGAAAATATAATTTCAACAGAGTAAGCCAATACGATGGTTTGCTTATTAACAAAAATGGTATCCATTCAATGTTTTCAGAACTTTAAACTGGTGATCGTTGCCAAGTATATTGTTTGTAATATATCAATAGTTATGATGTTTTCTCACGGCAGTAGGTGCGTCGTGGGAGACTCGCCGCATCTGGCCACATCTGGCCGCCAGCGGTGTCGCTTGGCACAGGTAACTTTATCGTTTTACAGCTACAACACCACCGTGACAGCTCTTTATTGCCGCTGTCAAACAAATATCACTTGTTTATACGCCCATTCATTTACGTGGCGAATGAACACTGAAGTCTTTTATGAAATATTCTATTGTGCTTAATGTGCTTTATGCTAAACGTGTAGCGGACGCGCTTGCGCGGTGTTTTGACTTGAAATCTATCTTTTCGATGAAAGTCAATATATAGGTACGTAAGTTACTAGACTACCACAGAAATACAGTCAGTAGAAAAGGAAATTCTCGCAGCGAATATAGTGTTTTTGCAAAACAATCGTATTTTAGAATACGTTACTTCCGTTACGGTGACATCAATCTATGGCAGTTAGCAGTACACTAGATAGGTTCACGAGATGATCAAAGCGTGCTTTTTGGACTGTTCACCGAAATTTAGACATGAGACATGAAATGTTCAAAGGCATTATACCGGTTAATACAAGAGTCAGAATATAGCTCGTGGTATGAATTAGGTTCTTAAATGCTGCGTTGTCATATTTGTGTGTCGCGGACGTATTGATCGCTGACAATAATTGTCAAATTTATTCCAGTTATTTGGTTCCAGCCGGCCGCGGCCGCGATCACACCTATGACATAAAATAGAACCAACGCGAGTTCACGCGTACGGATCCGCGTCCACGGCTAACATTTATCTATTGATGTTTACGTAAATTACTTTTACTTTAAATTATGTATGTATGCATGTTATTGTTGAATCTAATGATGCATTAGCTTTGGATAGTTGATGATGCAATATGTGTTGTTCTTACTGATTATATTTTCGATCGATTGCATGACTACGTAAGTATATAGGTAATACCACATTCTTGAGAGGTGAGGTTAAATACTGCGTTTTTTATACTGCTAGATGTCACGGGTTTTGCATATTGCATCCTCTTTTTGGTTATGCTCAGTGAAAGGCAGTAAGGTTAGGAGCTATTGCTCAAAATTATATTTAACATAAAACTATAAACCACCTTATCTTATACTCAAATTATTTATGTATGTATGCAATGGCTAGTAGGTATACATTTTTTCAAATAATGAATATACCTTCCTAGCATTTTGATAACATTATTACAAAATAACCAATTTATTTCTATAACATTGGAAAGTATTGAAGTAGTAGAACAGTAACGACGTCGATATTGTTGCGTACGGCGGCAGCTGCGGGCCTACTAGTGTTCTGGCTAAATTGCCAGTTTGCCCAGTGCGGTACCGACATACAGTACGGGGCCGACGGGCGGCATCGCGATCTGTGTCGATAATGAGCCGATAGCAAACGCGCGATATGTTTCCGATGCCCGCATACGTGCTCACCTATTATTAGTTCCGCTATTGTACTACTTAACGGATTTTTGGATGCTGTGGGAGTTCTGTTTGTTATGTGGGAAATAGTCGCGGTCTTTGTTGAAATCGATATTATTGAGCATTCTTATAGAATTGTTTAGTGGTTTGTAGATCACAGAATATTTTAATAGCACATAATATATAATTATGCGTGTAAGTACCAGCCTATAAGGTCACCTACAACACTAGTGCCTTAGCGTGTAGAATCATAAAAATTAGAAAAAAAAGCTATTTAAGAATCGAAGCGAACAACGGAAATCTTGACATTTGGAATGCGTCCAACCAAACACGTCAATCAAAGCTTATCAGTAATAGCATTATATTCCTTTAAAACTATCAGCGAACAGTTTTGAGTGGTGATAAACAAACCGGTACGGAATAAAAACACTGTAATCAGCTTACTGAGCGTCCCGAGGTTATCGCGTACCATTCTCTAATCTGCCGACCGACGTGAGACAAAAACATTGACATATGGAAAGGATATCCACAGATACTAACGGTACTGATAATAATAAATGTCATTTTGTATCCTAAATACTGTAGAATTATAGTTTTCTGTGTGCTGACTGCTGATGTGAGAACAGGTACATTACAATCCGTACTATAGATTCGGGGAATGTTTAATATTGATGGACCTCTTTAATATGATTTTCATGAAGAGTTTTCGGAGAGCTAGTCACAAAAATATGTGCGTTGTTTTTTTATTAACCTAGTAGGTACCTATTCTGTGAATGTATGTGTCAGTGAAGAGTTGTAAAACCACCTCAACGTAGCTTGCCAACTATTGTTGATTTGCTGCAAGTTTTACATAATTCCCTTTGTGTCATATAACGTCGGTTACGGCTGTCGTGTACCACGTGTAAGGCTACGTGTCCATTGTGCCTGTGTGCCGTGTCGCGGGACATATGGCGGCCAGCCGACCCCTGGACACGCCAGTCACGTCTCGGACCTACCAACAAACGCTAATTGTTGTAACTATTGCCTGCTTTGTCCTAAACAATCACTACTTAAACATTACTCTCTATATCACCCTTATGTGTTCGTGATAAGGTTTGAAATGCCTCCGGTGGATTGTTAAGAAGAAGACGTCGCCAGATGGTCTGACAGGATGCGTCGTGTTTTGTTAGAAGTGTCAAAGTAATAGCCTTTGTACTTGACTTGATAATGAGAGGATGCGAAAGCCGTAAATCTGTTATTTGTAAAGTATGAAAAATATACTTTTAATGAGATATTAGGAAGGCATTACGGGGACGTTACAATGAGCTTATTTGTAAAAATAACAGGATTAATAGGATTATGTTGTTCAAAGTTCATTAGCATTGTTGTAGTGCTTTACATAAATGCTAATGGTAGATAGGTAGTTATGTAATGTGCCACAGCTTCATATGTATACCCCTTATGATGGCAAGTAGGTATAGGTTTCTATCGTATGTGAAAGATGAAGAAACAACCGTGCTAAAATTGGATGTGTAAAGAAATTAATATAACTCTAGCTAGGAGTTTATGCCATTAGGTCTTCGATCAATAATATTAATCGAAGCATTAGGTATTTCATATTTATATTAAATCAACATGACGCTCTATGTAGTTTAATAGATTTACAATCACGTAAAGGAAACCCACGTCTCTACCAACATAGACAAGCGTCGTTGATAGTTGTTGTCGTGTTCGACGATTTGTAGAGTCCCTATACGTAAAGGATTTATCTCTTTCTTTGAATCCTCAGCCAAAACATGTAAGCGTAATGATCGGATATCGTATATAAGTGAAGTATTTCCACATTAACAAGTGGCGGGTGATGTATGGAGCGGTCGCGCTGTGTCGGGACACCGCCGGCGCGGGCGCGGGCGCGGTGGCGAGCGGCCGGCGCGCGCTTGGCAACGGTTCAAACGTCGCGCGGTAATTTGCGCCTCCTCACCTTGCCTACACTTCGAATGTTCATTATCATTTGTCGAACATTTTTTTTTTCGCAAAAATATTAACAACGTGTTTTACATGTTACAACTATTTCACTTAAATAAAAACTGAAAACGGTTACTTACATTTTTTTTTAAGTATGTATATATATTTTCCCTTGCTTGTATATATATGATAAATTATATGAGTTAAACAAATATGTATAAACCAACGACACGTAAAGAAACGACCCCATTAGATTTCAGACGTAAATAGGCAAGCACATAATATGCCTACATTACGTGAAGTAGTAAGGTGGCGTGCATCTCTCAGTGCGTATGAGTTATAAACAAATGGCCGGCGAGTCTTTGTTTCACATTAGTGTTAGTTGTTATGTAAGTAATCCCCCAAATGAACAGCGCAGTATTTTTGCCGACGCTAATTTAATATAACATTATTCTCACATCACAGCGCACAATAGCTCGGCGAAAGTTTTATGCGTCTCCATTGTTTGGAGTGGTTTACAACTCGTAAAAACCGACGTCCCCCGCTAACTATTGTTATTATTTGTTAATTAATTATAAAGTGCGGCTCCGCGGCCGCCCTCGCTGTGACGCGGCTGAAATCATCGCCGTACACTCGCATAACTGCATACTTATCACAAGTGTTCCTGATAGTTAAGTATATAATATTTTTTACCTGTTATTAATGTACATAGAGTACATACCTACTCTGAAACCAAATAAATAAACTAAACTCCCGAAATGTATTTAGCAGATTTTTCTCTCACATATATAATGTATTTTGATACTACGATATGACATAACATATGGAAACTATCTGTCAGGAAGTTTATGTTATTGTTCATTATTAAGTATTGTATAATTAACTTTGAGGAAACCGGAACGTGTACATACAATAGTGTTCACTGGAGGACGTAGGCTAGAGGTGGCGATAACACATTGTTTCCTGCAGGTGAGTAAACTATCGCGGTCGTGGCGATGGAGCCCAGTGCAGGACAGCCAGGTTAGTGCTCTGGGGCTAACATACTAAAATTATCATTTACTAAATCAACATTAATGTTGGACTGCCCCGTTGGTCTCGTGGTTGTAAGCGCGACTGCTGAGCCTGGGCTCCTGCGTTCGATTCCCGGGTCGGACAGTGGTATTGGGTTTTCTATTAGTAATTTCTTAGTAAAAGTCCGGAGTTTAGAAGTTGGCGCTTTAATATCCCAGTGCCTCGGGAAGCAAGTAAAGCCGTTGGTCCTGCGCCTGATCTCTCCCCGGTCGTGTCGGATCGCTGTCTCATAGGACTATGAGAGTAGAGGAACAGAGAGTGCGCCTGTGTTTGGGCACCCACTTGTGCACTATAATATCTCCTGCGTACGTACCTACTTGGCTAATCTCCGTGAGATTGGCCGCCGTGACATTAATCTTAAATCAAATAGTGAGAATAATATTTTCCTGCTTTATCCAAAAAAAATATTGCGTAGATATAATAATTAGGTATTATGTAAAGGTAATGAGTTATTTGAATTAGTTCTAAGAATAAATTGCGTAGTTTAAACAGGAAGTCCCAACGATTACATTTATTTATGAAATAACGATATTGTTTAGTAAATATTGAGTTAAAAGATTAATGTTCGAGGAACTTTCATTTGTAGGTAGGTGCACATGGTTGGCACAGTCGATCGCATCGGTGTTAACAATTTTACCTTTAGCTGGCGTAGCGTAGCCGCTGGAGTTTCAATAGAATAAGCCATATAATATTGGTTTTGTTACCACTAACTTGCGGCCTACTGTACCTAACAGCTGTTAGTGCCCAAATGACCTGCTAGTGCTGCTACTGATAACAAAGTGTTTAAAGTTATCAGTAGCAATATAGTACTATAATAGAAAGAGATACAGGGGCATAACCATAAACACAAAATAAAAATAATGATCTAGATGATTTTTGCCCTAACTCTTACAGCTTCGGAAAAAAAAGAAAAACTCATTCATATTTCACCCTCAAAACCGGTTGTCAGATCTGCGACAATAAAGCCGGCTGTTGGCACGTGGACGGCAGCCATTCGCAACGCTCCGGGTGCCACGAGGCCGCCCGGACTGAGGAGAGTCCCGCTCTCTGGCCGTACAGACGCCTAACTGCCAGTTTTTCTCGAAAGCACCCATCGAGGTACGCAATTACAAGGAACGCGTTACATCTTCCGCGAAGCCGTACTGCGGAAAGTGCTTTAGCGATTGTTGTGCGATGGTTCTCGAATATGTTTGCATAGAGTAGTTTACTTTTCATTATTCTGAGGTAATTAAAACACCTACAGATGATTATAACCTACATGTTCGAACCAAAGTAACGACACTGTAACCTCTTTGCCATCCATAGACGATCAGTTACCTTCTTAATGACAGAATAATTAATCATGCGGTCCGTAGGTACGTAGCCTGCATCGAAAGCTCAGTTGGTCTTAAGTACACATTGCTTTGTTGCAGTTTTAAAGTAGGTACAATACTTTGCTTTGAGTTTCCTTGCGAACATTGTCACACTTGTGGCAACTGGTTGCCGATTGCCCCTTATACTGTCGCGTATGTCGTGGTGCGGCGCGCTGGCGCGACTCACTTCCGGCGCAATAAAAACAATGCGCCGATGCGAACCTTTATTACGGGAGGTTTCCGGCCGCGCCCGCGCCGCTTGTCGCCCCGCAGTAATTATGATGCCACTTGCCAATTGTCGCTGCGACCTTTCATTTTGACACTTGGGATGATTTGAGGGAAGGGTGGTGTATCATGTACCTAATAGTACGGCATGGGTGAGTCCGTGCAAGAAGTATATTTCAGAGCTGTTCACTGCAGTGAAGGGTTAGAGTGATTCGCAAGCGAGATTCTCGGTGTAAAACTAGATTTAATCATTACCATTAACTGAAAAGTATGTCATCTGTCAGTTATTCCTTAGCTTTAACGCTCTTCACTTCAATAGATGTGCACGGAATGTGGCGACACATGATGTGCAACCTCACATGGAAGCTTTTCAATTTTAATAGCGAAATAAGATACCTCAACCAAAATGCTACTTTCTTCGCAGTCTACTGTTTAACTACTTACTTTGCAAGGAATAAAAACTTTTTAACAAAAAAATTAAACCGCCGAAAAAACTGAAAAGCAATAAATAATAAACCCTTTTTATTTAACCTTAATAACTAAGTTCTTAAACTAATGTAAGTATACCTAAGTAATTTTGAGTCGGCGCCAAAAAATCAATAAACAAAGATCACTAAATTGCCTTTTTAAACGGCGCCGACTCAAAATTATTTTTAATTTTTTTGTGGCTATGATATACTAATTGTTTGCCAAAGGGCAGGCATATGTGGCACTGAGTAGAGTAATAATACACAACTCAGCATTCAAATCTGTGAGTAAACAATAAGTCACCCCTATTTTCCCACCCTTACGGTTGGAATTTTTCTTTCAAATTTATATGGGACCAACTTTGGGGTATACCCTTTCCAATAAAATTATCAAAATCAGACTACTCTGTAAAAAGTTATGCGTGGTCAAGGTCATACATAAAAAAAAAACATAAGCATCGACTTGAGAACCTCCTCCGTTTTTTTCGTCGGTTAATAAGTAACGCCAATCTATTTTAGTTTTATAATAAAGTTATCATTCGTCGAGCTACCTCCATTACGTTTAATATTTACGATCGCGGTGACATATAAAAATATTATTAAACCAACGTTCTATTCGTGTCATAAACGTTTTCAAGTACCTATATTGTGAGTTCTTTAGTTTAGAATAGTCAATACGGATGTGTGGAACGATCATGTAAATAGGTAGTAATAGTGTTTTATAGGTGGGTTAATGTTGATGAGCGTATTAACGAATATATTATTAGATATAGTTAGCGCTCGAGATGAGCGGCATGCGAGCCGTGAGGCGGTGAGAAGCGCTGGAGGCTCGCCAACTGTGCCGGAGGTGCTGAGCGCCTCGCCGCTGCACCTAGGTAGGTATAACTTGGTATAGTGCGGTCACTTTTGTTTATTTTATTGGCACACTATTAGTGAAAGCTAAATGAGGTTTTTCTCGAGACAGATCATTAAAAAAAATAAAATGTTTGTAGGTAGTAGGTACTACTTACCTAGGTGCTTTATTTAGCTGGGTAATTAGTTAATAGTTTTTTGCACTATTTTCGGAAACAGCAATTTGTCTGCTGGTTTTATAAGCATGTACTTACCTAATGAACGTAATAGTCAATGCAAATGAACCAAAGAAATTATGAACCTTAATCCTATGAAATCGCCCGAGCCCTATCAGAATAACAGCGCTGCGGTATTTATTTTGAAACTAGCTGTTGCCCGCTACTTCGTCAGCGATCCAGGGTGAAAAGTAGCCTATGTCCTTCTCCAGATCATGGTCTGCCCATGTCATGTGTCAAATTTTATCTAAGTAAATCCTTTCAGCTGTTTTAGCGTAAAAGCGTAATTCTTAAATTTTCTAATTTTCTGCGCAACTTTCTTATTTTTTTTTCCGTAAGAACCTTTACAAAGTATTAGAAAACTTAAAAAAAAGATGGATGACATCGGTAAAGTCGTTCTCAAGTTATGGCGTGACCAAGGGAAATAGGGATTAATAACTTTGTTAGTGTGTCCCAAATAAAATATTTTTCTTTTCTTTTTTATGAAGGATATACATTATTTATAACAAATGTAACAATATAACCTACATAGAAATTGTAGCAAATCACGCAGCACCTACCAAACATTCTTCATTATAATACCATTATAAATCCATCACATTTGTTTATATATGTAGGTATGATCATTCTTGTGGTTATCTATATAATTATATAAAATTCAAAGTCCTGACTGACTGACTGACTGACTGAGACATCAACGCACAGCCTAAACCGCTGGTCCTAGAGACATGAAATTTGGAGGGTGTATTCTTCGTGAAGAGTAGGTATCCACTACGAAAGGGTGAAAAGCGGGGGTTTATATGAAATATCTTATTCGTTAGGTTAATAATCTTGAAAATTGGCATGAATACTCGCCTAAGTAAGCAATAAAGTTTATCATTATTAGTTTTTCAAAACTACCCCTAAAAGGGGATATAGGGGTGTCAAAGTTTGTGTGAAAGAATTTGAACGCGCGGTCCGATTAACTCGAAACTCAGTGTACAGTGTGTGTACTTAAGACTAAAAATAAATAATAACACGTATGAGGGTTTTTCGAAAATTTACCCCTAACGGAGTGAAAAGGGGTAGAATTTTACATGGGAGGATTATGATAAGTGGCTTGATTAATTATAAAATTGGCATAAATAATCTTTAAGTCAAGTTATGAATTTTTATGATTTTTTTAAAATTCCACCCCTGTGTGGGTGAAAAGCGGGGATACAGTTTATATGAAAAATCTTATTAATTTAGTTAATAAACTTGAAACTTGGCAACAATACTTGCCTAAGTAAGTAATAAAGTTTATCATTATAAGTTTTTCAAACTAAGGGGTAGTTTGAAAAACTTATAATGATAAACTTTTCATAGGGGTGTTGAAGTTTGTGTGGAAGAAATTAAATGCGCGGTCCGATTAACTCGAAACTCAGTATTGATACTTTTGACAGAAAATAATTAATAATAAGTATGTAAAGTGGTCGAAAATTGACCCCTGACAGGGCAAAAGGGGGTAATTCGGTTTTTTAAGGGAGGATTTGTACTTGAAACTGTATGTAACATTTTCACGCCTAATCCAATGAACTTCTGATTTGGCAAAGAGATAGATGGCATCCTGGGGAAGCACATACTTTTTATCCTGGTAGCACGTTCCCGTGGGATAATTTCCGACATCCACGCGGGCGAAGCCGCGGGCAGAAGCTAGTTAACATATAAAAAGCTATGGAAAACATTGTAATCTCTCTAAATATAACTTAATCGTAGGTAATCTACCTACTCCCGAAAGATGTGGTTAATAATAAAAGTGTGTGACACTTACATGTTGATAATAACGTATAATATAAAAAGGCTCGATATGCAGGCTACAGTAGTACGTTGTTATTATATTCTGTAGGTACGTGATTGTGTCAAAATTGCTATTTTTATTTCGTGCAAGATAAAACAACGCAACGTTAAGTATGTAGGTGCGTGTGTGTGGCGTGTCCTTTACAACCCGAGTAAAGAGTCGCACATTACCGGTGTCGGCCCACTTCTCGTGCACACACTCATCCGAACAAAGAGCAATCAATCAAGTTATCTCATCTTCCTAGAATACGGCGATGTGATCGACAACACGTGAACGTTGCGTATCCGCGCGATCCTTCACCTCCGGCTCGTTATCGCGCAGATAATGCTCACAAATAGGGTACCGATTGACGTCAGCGCCGTACACCGCGGCGAGGTAACTCCGATACCGCGCGACCCGCGACCCGCGTATCGCGCGAGGGGCCTGTTCACCTAGCTCAGCGGTGCCGGGCGCTGCTAGCCGCACAACCCCGGCCCCGTTTCGACAAGGCTCCATTAAATACGACGCAGTACGAGGCGTTAACCTTACAGTTTTGACGTTTGTTGTTGTTATAATCGTGTTTCAGACGCTATCGCGGGCCGCGCGGGTCAGCCTGTGTGCAGGAAATGGATCAGGCGTCATACCTATGTGTTTACGAGGAAGATGTTTTCTTCGCGTTGATGTCGATATGGTTCAGTGATGTACCTAACGATTAGAGAACGAACTTAATTAGTTATAAATAATCAATTAGATGTCTCTCCATTACGTAATCGAAGAAGATCGGTTTTGTTGCGTAGATTTTACCTACATGCCCTTTCCTAAGATGGAGCCCCACTATGTTGCTAAAGAGATGGCTATGAAAGTTATTTTCTGGTTGTGTAGAGTCAGCATTTATTTTGTTACACCGAGTACTTGATTACGTATTTACACGGGGACCCAATGTGTACATGAATATTGGGCCGTTTATTATTTTGGGTGCCACCATTAATATCTTTCTTTTTTATACTTAATATTAATTCATTATTTTCTATTCAAAAACTGAAAAAAATATTTAAAAATTTCAGTAAAAAATAACTTGATATTTGTTTAACTTTTATTTGGTTAACTTTACAATATAAATGTAATTATTAGATGCATGTATTGTTGTTAGTAGGTAGTAGGAATAATCATTTATTACATTCTGTATAGGTACGTGGAGCTCTGTGGCTTATCTAGGGGTTTTACCAACTGCTGTTTATACAATAAAATTGTGTAATTGTATTAATTCCAATTGATTAAATGCGCGGTATTATTAATTTTAATTGTCTCGCAATATTAAATATTTCACTTATTGTATTATTGATCTAAAAGGCCTCAATTATCAAAAAAGTTTCCAGTAACGTGTGTGAAGTAGATAGGGCTATCTGTGGAGGACTGTAAGGAATACTTATATCATTTAAACATTGTTATTGCAATTACCTGATCCATTTATTGAAATAAAATAATGACTTACCTACGGAGTACTTTCAAAAAACAAAATTCTCTGCTAAGTAGTTAGTTGATACCTATCGGCCACACACGTCAAAGTGACCTGTTTTCCTCAATCGGCTTCGAATCTGCGTACTTGATAAGTTCATGACCTGGATGCCAGTTATTTGCTTCGTTTCTTCAGTAATTAGGGATATATCACGCAATGTGTCATTAAAGACGTAGACAAACCAATGGTTGCACTTACAACTCTTTAGACATTGATTGAGTTACCGACTGGGTGATTCGATAGGTGACTTGCTGCATTACCTATGTTTGTAAGAACAGTTTCGCACCTTACCTGTAGGGTGGGTAATAGGTACCTGAATATATCTGTGATTTGTTTTTGAAAATCTATTCATCATTATTTAATGTCAACACCTAAGTACCTACCTACTTATTACGTAGAAGTGACAAGGAAAGTACCCAGCTACTCATTTAGATATTTCCAATTAATGAACACATGTAGGTAGGGACAGTATCTCGGTATTCACATGGTTATTACACAACAGAGGTATTAACGGTATCGACAAACATGTTTTGTTAATAAACGACGTGTTTCCCCAACACGAGCGTGACGACACAGATTCCTTCTGTTATATCACGGCGCCTCGTGCACATTGTCACAGCCACCGGGATTGTTAATCAAGGGAACCAGGCAGCTAACTACAAATTGTATCAAGGAATTTAAAAATATTGAAAAGACCCCGAAAGACCTCAAGAGGTAGATTCTTGAGCACATGCGAATGACAAAATAGAACAAGTAAAATAAAACACTGAAAGTATCTTGAGCATATTTTCCTCATCATTCTCCGGCCCTTATCCCACTTAATTTGCGGTCGGCGCAACATGTCTTTTCTATACTTTCTCTAGTAGTCGTCATCTCGGCAGTCAGAGAGTGAGTTCTAGCCAATATTTCTTATTATACATTCATCTTGAGTCTATTTTAAAGTGTCCGAATTGACGGTGTCTAGTAGATAAAGAAATTGGAAAGTGTCTCCTAGAAAATTCTGTGGTGTTGGAACAGATTGCTAATATTTTCTATGGTCATCTATAATATAAAAATGAATCGCTGAATGTGTTGCTAACCGCAAATCTCGAGAACAGCTGAACCGATTTCGCTAATTCTTGTTTTAGAATATTCCTTGAAGTACGAGGATGGTTCTTACGAAAAAAAAAGTAAGAAAGTTGCTCCACGCGGACGAAGTCGCGGGCAAAAGCTAGTTTAACATAGATACAAGTATTTAAAAAATCGTTCATTGTTGGGCTACATCTCGGTAATAAATTTTCATATAATCCAAGTTTCTGATTGTGACATTAATTTGTTGTTTACATTCTGTACACATATTTGTGAATTGTAAAAGTGCCAAGATATTATGTTCTGTTTTTATTTGTTTTGTTCATCAGATATTTACAATGTCGGTATGTTGGTGATGTCCTTTGAACCAAATATGCTTGTTTTAGAAACTTTTACGCCGATACATGACGGACACAGATAAAAAAATGGTTTGTTTGCGACGTAGTTTTGATATACTATAAGTACGTACTCAGAATGACGTTGCAACTTATAAAATACCTACTTAGGTATTTACCAGTTTAGCCCAAGCTATTTTAATTTACAGTAATTAATGGAGGATATTACGTCAGTTAATTCGTGTTCCACTTAAATAAGTTATCAAACAATGCTCTTACTTCACTGCGAGTGGTGGACGTTTAAAGATTACTATTCATGAACCGTTTTTCTGATTCGGATTCCGTAGCAGTCGCATGCGAAAAAGTTAATGAAGGAATAGTTTGTTTACTTTTGTTTTTTCATGATAACATAACGGTATCTATGTACCAACTTAACAATTATTATTAAATAGCTGCACACTATTACAGTTAGCTCCT
Organism: Apamea crenata; assembly: GCA_949629185.1. NCBI lineage: Eukaryota > Metazoa > Arthropoda > Insecta > Lepidoptera > Noctuidae > Apamea > Apamea crenata. Next base: position 654,002 of record OX451356.1, read on the forward strand.
TTCAAGTTTCAAAGCAGTTTTCTCATCAACCTAACTTGCATACCTACAAAGACCAAAGGATAGTCATCCCGGCACGGCGACTCTATCCTGAAAGTATGTTTGCTTCGTACCTTCTCCACTTGACCTGTAAGGTTTGTGTGGAAGGTTGATGGATCAGTCGATGAGCAAAGGGTGTGGGAAGGTCTCCTTGTTTGGCATTGGATGGATAGCCGGAAAAAGCTTTGTTTATTGGAGAGTGCAATACAGAACTAAGAACTTATAAAAATACTATGTAGCTAAAGGCGATTACAGTAGCAAGTAGGTACCTATGCAGGTTGCCTGATGGTAAAGGATCGTGATAAGGGTGCTGCTGCTAAGGGTGGAGCTGTTTTTTTTATGAAAAGCTTCTGCGACAGTCAGGCAATGAATGCGCAGCTTTACAGAATTATAATAATTGCATGCGGCGCAGTGTAGGTGAAGCGCATAGATTACGCGCAATGGTCTCGTTGTGCAATGTGCCCGTTATTGATGTGCCGACTGACGGCTGCAGTCGCGAGTTATTGCATCGCTGCCGTCATATTAACCTAGTGCGGGGGCACGGACCCAGTAGCGTACCACACCGAAGAAATAAACGTTCAAGATTTCCTTAACAAATAAGAAAATCCATTATTTAGACCACATTTTCGATTCAGTAATTGGTAATTTTATGTTCTTCTGTCTGTTCAGGGTTTTCGTAAAAAAAAAACGCAATACCTACGCGGTCTAAATGTATGGTATAGCTATTTTTTTTTAATAACCGAGGAAAAATTGCAAAGCAGGGTTCAGAATCATATACTGAAACCATGGTTATATCTCCCGGCCATCCTGTACAAATGCTCTAAGAGCTTAAGAAAGTGTTGAAATTTTTAATATTTTTTTAAAGAAATCGTTAATATGTCAATTCAAGATAACAAAACTCTGCAACCGTTCCAGAGTCCATCCCTGTGAGTCGCAGTGACAAGCTCTCTATAAACACGTCGTAGTGACAGCTTTATTCAAACATTCAACTAGTATAAAAAGCTTTTTACGTGAACGCCCCTTATTTTTAGACAAATTTACTGAAACAGGTGCAACGGGCCTCGCCAAGGTATCATAATGTTCGCGGTATAGTACCCGCGGAAGCATTTCAAATGTTCTTTACGTTTAATTCAAATAGCAACTGGTTTTACGTGGATAATGTTGTCAAAATATATTTGGTCAATTTACCAAATTACCCACTCTATTAATATGACGTATTCCCAGAGCACTGATTTCAACGGCTCGCTTCGAGTTCGAGTTCTTTTTTTAAATTAACTACCTAATCGAAACTACTAAAACCTTAGGAAGGTTAACGTTTTCTCTAATAAATGGATGATGCCATTGGATGTAGGTAGGTATTACCTATTTATTTTTCGATTAGCTATTAGTAGAACATACTTGTATCAAGTATTGTTCTTGCTCCATGTATCGATTTCATGATACTATTAAGTGTTCGAGAATCAATATTCTGTGTACAAGCAAGTAAGTAACGTAAACACATAGTATCATATTCGCAGATTGTGATTGAACTTCATACATGTCATCCAATTATGATCGTCTGCTATCGTCGTCGTCACAGTGAATCTTTTGTCTTTATCCGTTGGAACCATTCTAGAACAGTTCTCGTTTAGGGAGGTATTTACTTCGGTGTCATGTAGGGTGCTTACCTACGTCAATCCAGTTCGGACTTTATTCCAATTAGCGGCTGATATAACTTCTTCTGTTCTAACAATCCCTTATCTCATTAGCTTAACCATCGGTGAGCCAATCAGCATTTGGATGAGATCGGTTATCGGCGCAATAAGGTAAAATTCCCGTCACTTCAGATAACGCACGACGTCCATCCGCCACGCATGTGTGTGTGCACGAGCGTGTCTCTACGTGGCACTGTCGTGTGTGTGTTATCGGCCGCACTCATTCATACGACGCGTGACCTATCGCTGTGGCATATCGGTGCATTTGCGTACGCGCAGCGCGCCAGCGGTGCCATTCATAGATCGGTACACCATTATTAATGGATACTTGAAAAATATCATGTACCTATCTTAATACAAGTAGTAGTAGTATAAATTCCAATAAGAACAATACATATTGTCACGCAATAAACCCGTAATAATCGCCTTAGGTTTTTAGAGAGCCGTGATCCGTGAGTTAGCAGCAGCACGACGTAGATAGAGAAAATATTATAATCACATGCAGAACTGCCCAAATAAAAAAGATAAAATATTCGTCTAACCGTCAGTTAAAATAAAACTTGATATAAAACTGTAGGTTGAACTCTGGAGCATTATATTTTAATTCTATACTAGCAGTTTCTGTAAGGTGAGGGATGTACAAACAAACTCATGGCTACAGCGCGCCCCTGGCCCCTGACCGCGCGTATCGTGCTCAGATAACGAGACCTGCGCGCGGGCATGTGTGTGTCTGTGTGAGTTGCACGCGTCCGCCGTACCTCGAACATCAAGAGGCTATTTATAAAATATTAACAAATATATAATGCAAGCAGAAGAATAACTTCTTTTTTTAGTCATTTTGGTGTTTATCATTTTGTTGTTTTATAATTAGGCGTGTGTTTGTCTTATGCTTTTATTACGTACCTAGTTAAAACGTTTTTGGAATAATACAGCAGCATTATTGTGGTGTTCAATTATGACCACAATTGTACTTTAATGTCGAACATGAGGTAATGGGTGGTCAGGTGCGATGGCGTTGTTTGTGTTCTCGTCCTCGTCATTCTTAAATTCTTCGCCTTTTGATCAGTTTTATAAGGTTTTATTATGTAATGTATATTGTTGCTATTTCTTTTACAACTAGTTTTGCCATTCTAGTTAGAGAATCACTGCTGTAAGATTATTTACCAATACACTACATTCACTCGATGGATAGCAATCTTCAGTAATAGGTAGGTGCTGGAGCGTGTTGACGGTATTACCGCGATATTCCCCCGCTTGCTCGGCTCATAGGCTACAATACTTTACGTCGAACGAGAAATACTACCGAGCCTCGTTACAATGACGTGCACTGATTAAACAAATAAGTATCGCTCGTACATTACGCACTGACTACATTCTGTACGCACGCCCGCGCTTTGTGCGTACACACGGCGTGATTTTATTTTTCTGTCATGTGTAAGATTAGCTTGTAGAAGTTTTTTGAGTTTTCTTGAAAGAAAGTAGATTGCTTACTTCTAAAAAGAATATATTCTAGCCATCATCTCATAAGATCACTACTAGAATCAATCCAAATGTTTAAAACGAAACTACCAGCCCTATTACTTGATAAGTGTTAATAACTTATACTTATTATTCAATTAATTATTTGTTAAATGCACTACAATTAAGATTGAATATTTGTCATTGTGTGTTTCCTTATAAAGATTGGTTTAAATTCTAAGTTTTTTTTAATTCTTTTTTTTGACGATATTAATTTGATTGACGTGATATTTTTATTTATTAAAAATTTATTTTAATTTATTGTATGATTAATTGAAGGTGATTGCTGTACAATCATCTTCAATTAATCACAAAGTTTTGTAAAAATCTTTATTTTCAGTCTTATTTATAAAACTTTAATCAATTGCTAAGCAACTCATTAGCAAAATTATTATTCATAATAGATATTTAGCGCTAAGAGGATGCTAAGCAATTGATTAGTAGCTGTCAAAATTAAACACCACCGGAGCACTGCTAGGAGGATGCTAAGAGGCAACATGGCGGACTTTATTTGAATCAGCTGATCGGATCATTGCACTTCGAGGTTATTTTGTTCATAGTATCGAGTAGTGCGTAAATATGGATTTCGACAATCTTTTACTGGATTTCCAAAACGATGTAGCAGAGTTGACTCTGCTAAAATATAATAATAATTTTGAAACGCCGCCGCCGGAGGGAAGTAGAAGAAGCTCGTACAAAACCGCTACGATAATGATTACCTATTGCATATTCTTCATTCCGAGTACATAATTATGATGAAAGGATTTATAGGGAAAGCTCAATGAGGTGGCTCAGTAGGTGCTCAGGAGCTTTGAAGAGGATGAGTTCGTGAACAAGCTTATCACAGATAGTGATTATTCAATGTTTCCCATTCCCATGTGCCCATGTGTTATCTTATGACGCCAGTTCCATGGTACAGAACGAAAGAAAAGCCACGTCGTGGCAGTCACACACAAATAATAAGAGACATTTTTTATTAATAATTTATTTTGATACGTAATAAAACTACATACATTTTTGTTCTATACTCATTGCTTTTGTTTTCCAAAATTCTTCCTCCAAAGATATGGGTGCCATTCTTTACTCATGCCAGTCTCATTCCTCATCTTTTTCACGTAGCATGGTCTGCTCCATCGCCGTCTTTGGGAGGTTGAATAGTATTGGTGCTAGGTATTAATAGTGGCTTTCATAGCAGCAGTCAAACTAGTAACTGTAAACAAGTATAATAATTATTACTAAAAGACACCGAAACTCCGTTACAAAAGTAGGAAGTAATATAATATAGACACAAGTACCCACCTACATATCTAAAAGAGTAAATTTATGTTAACAAGCATAAAGGGCATGAAAATACATAGCTATTATCAGCTACTGCTTTAGCATTAATTTGGTCAGTTTATATTAGTAAGTAGATAAATAAATTCAGAGATAAATATCTTTTCCTGTTTACTCCAATTATTGGAGCTTATTATTTTCATTGCTTCCATCGCAAACACAATGACTTAAACATAACACATTATTTTATTCATATTCAAATTATCCGATGAAATTTCTGACTTTTATCTGCAAAAGTTACGACAGATAAAAAATCGTAGTTTTGACAAAAAACTAACATTGATAACTGAGACTCGGTTTTAACGTCACTTTTTGAAATTGGAACTTTAGCATTGTCTGAATAAAGTTCGAATCACAAATAAACCTTTATCTAATGATAGACCTTGTTTGTAATAAAGTCGCTTAGGTTTTTCTTTGAATTTCTTGGAATTTCTGTAGACATACCTACCACACGAAAGTTAGCCTAGTGTGTATCGGGCCGGCTGTCAGTGAATTCTTCCAATCTGTGTAACGTCTGGTGATTCGCGTTCCACTTATTATCGTACCGTGGGCATTTGCATAAGAATAACAAGGAGGATTATTGATGTCGTCCCCCCGCGTGCTCCCCGCGCCCCTGCGCCCCCTGCCTCCTGCCTCCTGCCTCCTGCCCGATCACAGGGAAGCGACACATGTGGATAAGAGGAAGAGGTTGCGGAGAGTAAGCCGGAGGCCCCTCTGTAAGTACCGATATTTAATAAGTTATTTTTTTTTATGTTATACTTACAATTATTATTTTCACACTCACTATTTCACCTTACTTGGGATAAGAGGTTACTTAATTTTGAAATCTACATAATATACCTAGCACTGTGTCCAACGCTGAGAATGAACAGCATCTAACAAGATTAGTTTCTTCTTAGTTGTGGTTGTAATTAAGATAAGAATGTATAACAAAGAAACTTATTAGAATCCCCAGTTGCACTGTGATTTGTAATAGTATGGTACTAGCTCGCTGCCGCTCCTGGTTTACGTCGCGCGCTAATGCTTAATTTTGTTCTCTTTTCATGTTTGCTCTGTATACATTTCGTCTAAAATGGAATGGAATAATTTGACGTGAGGCCGCCATCGACGCGGTGGGACGGCAGGCTTCAGTTTTACGAGGAGGCTTCGACTGCAGATCCTCACAGCGTCATAAATAACCCACTTGTTTATAGGTGCTTATTGTTTGCTATAAATATAGCCTGATCCTGAATAGTAATGCGGTGTAACATTATCTTAACAGCTTCTCACAGGAACAGCTCTCACGAACATGGCGGTATTACGTCAGAGTATGTGTTGTTTCAGTCATTTTTGCGCTCCTGTATATAGCGGTTTGCTGTTTACAAGCTTCATAAATTATAATATTATTGCACGTCAAAATATATGGCTGTGGCCGCAAACCAAACGAAATCACTGAAGATATTAATAATTATGTTGATGTGATGAAACGTTCGCACTCCAATAAACTAGGGTTCGTAAGTACGTACATTTGTATACATGCCATTCCGCAAACACGTACCTATGTCAGATGAGGATGAGGTACCTAACTTATTAATGTAGGCGTCCGAACATACATACTTTTAAACAACAAAGCTATATTATTATTATTTAAATCAAAAAGTTACTTTAAATACTAAATACACCCCACGGTGCGTAACAGCTTACCTTAAATGATTGCGTCAATACTTTTATAATAACATTACCGTGGGTCCAGCATGAACTTACATCAAAGTTATTTAAGTGAAAAGTTTGTAACTACAGAGCATTAGTAAGTTAAGCCACCTCTCAGCGGCCGGTGCGATTCAATTAACAGCCTCCGTAGCACGTGACAGCTACGAACTTGCTACGGTGCTTAGCTACGCGGCTACGAGTTACGACGGTGAGCCGCTACGGTGCTACGTGATCGGGAAATACACTGCTACGATTTACCTTTGAACGGTTGGAAAATTGGATAGTTACTTTTCTTCGGGTTCATTAACTTAATTATTTTTGCCAATCGTTTTCGTTGTGTGCAACTGAAATATAAATGTGTTCATTTAATTTGTTTTATATTTAAAAAAAGTATTATCTTCTAAGTTTATTATGCTTCCTCATACATTTTCAGAACGACTGTTATTTTAACGGGAGTGAGAACTAAAACTTTCGCGCATTATCACAACACTGAATTTCAGTTCAAACAAATCAAAACCAAATCAGTGTTTTCGAATCGAACTGCTTCGGTGAACTGGCGAGGGCAGGTTGACCCCGATTGGTCGCAAACTAAAACTGACCGTTCAAATCAACTCGTCCAAATTAACCTTAAATAAACTCAGCCGGTCGGACAAACGGTTTTGTTCCGTACGTTTCCCACGATTAAAATTCCAAATTCCCTTTTTGCCGGCAATTTCCGTTGGAGGTGTGTTGGGTACAAAGCGGTCTGTCCCTAAATCACGGGAGGCTCGGGTGCAATTCAGAGCGGAGTTACTTAATTCAATCATGATAACTGCGGTCCCCGGCAGGCGCAAGAAATAAATTGACCAATGACCGCTGTTGCGAGCCGCCGACGGGACAGGGCTGGCGCGCGCTCCTGCGGCGAACACATTGTTATATTTAAATATTCAATGGCCGAAGCCACTCCAGTCATCTTGATTACAGACTTTTTACTGGATTGGTAAAACGGTTAATAATATAGCACTCATTATTTCTCATACGTATGTGTTTGTGTTTCCTTGGCTGTTATTCCGACCTAATCACGCGTATATATTTTTTATTTAAATGATTTCAGTTCCTATCCAAGTTCCATTGTACCCAATCCGGGGCAGACATTACATTGTTTGACGTACATAAGAAATAAATGATTACTAGCCGACAATACAATGAGTTCTCTAAGTATCGAATGTTCATGTCATTGAGTGATTTATGATACGATTCGATATTATTCATTCCTGTGTATTGCCTCGATATTGTTTACCTTACTTGACATCCAAATGTATTTTCCTGCGAGTCACTTATTTTCGTTCGCAGACGCGAAGTGAGAAATGTTAACATGTTTTCTAAAAAGTAAGTAGGTACCTACCTATGTAGTTAGCTCGTGTGTTGAAAGATAACCTTAATGATGGTTAATGCATAACAAGTTCTGTGCAAGTAGTTCCAGAGGCAACCCTACTGTAAAAGAAAGGGCAGGGTGTAGTACCTGTGCGGGGCTGTTGGGGGCGACCTTGCAGCGGCAGATAACAATTGAGAGTCGCTAGCCGCCGCAAATTCAATATCCAGAGGTGTCGTCGTATCTCCACCGACCTAGCTCCCCTGCCGCCCGCGCGCCGCCCGCACCCCTCGCACTCCCCGTGCACCTTGTGTTTAGTGTCCACTAGCCCTCCTCTGTCCACTGTTAAAGGGGATATAACCACTTAACGAGAAGTGAAGTCTGGCTCGAATTGAATTTCCGAACCGCCATGCACTAAAATATGTAGATACTTGTAGGTAAATAGGTACCTATACCTACTATAAGCAGTCGTTATTTTATCGCAAAACAACACATTGCAGTTTGTATTGCTGGGAATATTATAAATTCATTTTCGGAATATCAAAATCAGGAAAACCTGTTTGTTCGATACCTATTCCTTTGAGAATGACGTCAAGAGTTAATAACAAATAGTTAAAACTGCAATAGTAGGCAGCGTAGGCACATATGAATAAACCCGCAATAACCGTCAAAAATGATCCGGGCTCGCGACGTGCTACGGTTGTACCTACTTACCTACTGAACCAAATGAAAAGTAACGTCTCCAACAGTAAGGAATGGCCGAACTTGGGCTCCACGTATCGTGCCTTATCTGTTGATAGTGAGCTACATTTGTTATGAGATAGCGCGATGGCAGATCGGACCGTCCGGCATATTAAACGGCGATTAACCCACCGGCCGCTTGCGCCGCTCTGATTTATGTGAACTATTAAAATCTACGAAGGCACAGAATTAATTGCACTACTTCAGTGTTGGCTGCTTTATTAATTGGGAGCGAGTCGCCTGTTGTTTATGGACGGTTCCCTTTCCTTGGGCGCGGTGGCGGTGGTCGGCGCCCTTATCGTGACCCGGGCCGCTCCAATTTGTCCACTCACGTTTCTGTTCAGTTTCAATGGCTATTAAGGACCCTACCTCTGGTGCCGAATACACTGAACAATGTTCTTGTGTATGCCCTAGTTCGGGATAGTATCAAGTTTCTCAGTTGGTCCCTACACACTTAGGTATTTGAAATAGGAAACTATATCGAATCCTAATTGTACAATATGGCTACTCAAGTCTTAACATAAACAAACATCAGAGCTGGTGTCCCCGAAGGTTAGGCAGAGGTGTATGTATAGGTGCACTCACGATTCGCCAGTTATGTCAAGTTTCTAATTTTTATTAATTGGTAGGTTGGTCACTTAATCTCAAGTTTCAAACAAACTGGAACAAACGAATGAATATTGCGAACATTTGCAAGTAGACACTCGCTCACAACACGACAAGACACTCCAAATGTAGATTTAATAATATTCAAATCACACGAGGGCAGTTGTTGGGGGCGAGTAATTTATAACTTGGACAAACGAAAATTATGTGCGTAGGTAGCCGTCAAAACTCCGCTGGAAGTTTGCACATTTACATATAAATTCGGGCACGTTAAAATATCACCTTGCGTGTCGCGGTGCTCCGAACAAATTAGAACAACAATTAGCGCGGTTGACAAAGTTGCCGCGCGTCGTGTCGCCCGCGCGTCGCGCCGCCTGCGCGTCTTGCCGCCCGCGCGTCCTGCCGCGCCGTGCCCGCTATCGCCGGACGCGAGCTACGCGTGCTCCCAACTTATTGTCCTTGTTTATGTGAGTTTTGTTGGAAATCGGTTTCAATTTAATTTGTTTTCGTTTGATTGTGGCTAGGTTTCCCAATTTAATGGATAACCATATTTGGTATTTGAATACGATATGTACGTTGTTTTTAATTATAACATATTAGTATTTTTACTGGACTTCCGTCACGTATTCCTTAAACACAACTACTACAATGGACCCTATCTATTTGGAAATGACGCAGTTGCATTAACTGGGTAATTCCTAACCTTTAAACAAAATTCCGCAAGAAAATATTACTGTAACTATATATCCGTTCGCATCCAAAAAGTCAATTCCTGCGTCATTTGGGCAGCAATTAGGCGTGCGCCCTGACCGCGCGCCTATGAGATATGGCGCACACCTGCGCCGCGCCGCATCCGACAGTGTGCGGACGCATTTATCTTATCCTTGCGAGAACACGGGCCCACCACTCATACGTCTAACCTAAGGGGTACAATCCGCCTGAGTGAAAATGGTAGGTTGGTTAGGGGCCTGCCAATTATCATCACGTTTTTTGCTTTGTTATGCTTGCGAGATCAATAAATACGACAATGATTGTGAGATGACGCTGTGTAGGCATGCATGTAGGTGTCTAATCGGTAACCCTTAAATATATTAATGCATAGATAGACGAAATACTTTTTGACTGAGTTTATGTGTACCTAACTTGAAAGTATAAAATTCATGTATAAACTTTGACAAACTATCAAAGTACGTACATACTTACGTATCTACAGAAGGTAGGTAGACTGCAATATAAACCCGTCCCTTAGGTGTCATAACGCAGGTCCTGAGGCGCGTCATCCCGATGGAAACTAAAAGAATTTCTCACAATCAGGCGTCATAAAACTGAATCCGCCTATTTAGATCATCTCAGCTGCCCATGTGTCCTCGAATTTGTGGCAACCCAACATATTTTTTATCTTGAACCTTTCCAAAGTGTTTCTTGTGACGTGGGGGTAAGGTGTATGTTGGTGTGGTAAGTAACTAAGTCGATGTTGTATCACGGAGGTAGGTAAGACAAGCACGCGATAAGTTTTATTCGCGCGGGGAGGTAAGCCGGCGGCCGCGCGTCCAAGGAGCCGATAGGCACGCCACTTACGACGATAGCCGGGTGATGGCACCGGACGACGGCCGCCATGCAGTTTACAAGGGAAAAGGATTGCGGATATCGCAAGTCGTTGAGGAAAGAGGTACTTACGTTTGATTATGAGATCTGCTCACCTTGATTTAATATGGATTAGACATGTTTAAAGGGCATTTTTTTTGGTTAATTGGGGCTCGTTTATCTGATTATGATTTTTTCCAGCTTTGAATTTGTCTGGTGCATCGCGACTATTAAGACTGAAACCGGACCTTAATTCAAAGAACATGTGCTCGATTTCGATTTTCATTTACACATTTAGGGTAATTACATGCCGAAGATACCTCCACCTCCAAGGTGGAGGTATCTTCAGCATGTACCTAATTACCCTAAGTAAATTCCCTGCGTAGCAGATCTAGGTAAACAGTAAGTATACTATGCTTATTAAAATATAATTAACAAACACGTTATCTGTGATAGCGCGCTGTGCGCTCCTGAGCGGTGCTCGGGTCGCGATGCCCACGAGTAGTGAGTCGACCATAAACATGTTTGTATCGACGTTTGACGTAATTCCGACGTAATCATTAATGTAAGTGCTAGGTGTGAGCAATATGATATAATGAATCACGCAGCAGCATGAAACTCGATTCAAAGTGAGAGATGTCATACCTACTAATCTACGCTAAATCTATTTTTAAATCCAGAATAGTATCATTATTTCTAGAATACAGAATACAGTATATGATAGAGTGCAAGGTGCCTGGCGGGGTAACAATGAGTAGATCACAGGAAATTTTCCTGATTGCCAGTTCCTCGGCACCCTGTTCATCAATGGCTAACCTCACCTTATAAATCAAATCACGAAAATGCAAAGGTACCTATAGCATCAAAATGAAAGTGTCACATTCGTCTCAATGTCAATAAGGTTATGCATTTTATATGGTTTAACAGCGCTAAGGTAGCCGCGAAATTATAAATAACTCAAGTTTTTTGCGATTTGCAGGTGTGTCAGGTTGTATGTTGATCAAAATATGTTTCGCGACGGTAAACAATGTGTATTTCGAGAATTAAAAATACGCTGTCCCACTCCTGGGCAAAGGCCTTCCTCCACTCCTTCCATCTTCCGCGAGCCCGCGCGTCCTCCTTCCAGTTTACCATTTAAACATTTATTTTAAAAACATGTTCGAATCAATAAAAGTATGTACTACTGTGTTTGCTTCAAATTACAACAAAAAACTAAATAAAATCTAAGAATCAAAATTAAAGAAAAGATAACACTCAAATCGAGAATGAAAAGAAAATAATAATAATAAAACTAGAGAGAAAAACGCTATTATTATGTGAATGAGTGTGAGAGTGTGTGATCATGGGATGGTGAGTTTGAGGGTGTTTAAGCGAGAGTAGTAGTAGAGTAGGTGTATGTGAGACAAACCAAGTAGTGTTGGTCTACAATAACTCCTAAGTATCTTATTTCATCTACTCTGTCGATGTCATTGCATGAACATTGATTATCGGTGTTAATAATTGTGCTATGACAATCATCTCCGTGAAACTTTAAATTCCATAAAGGTACTTTGGTAGCTAGAGTTTTCCTGAAGGTTATGTATTTAGTCTTTTTGACATTTAGTGTCAGCAAATTCGTGTTGAGCTATTTAGCGGTCCTGATCATTCCCGCTGCTGCTTTCTTGTATAAGTCTTCCCAATCGGTTCCGTGAAATATTATTACAGTGTCGTCTGTGTAGCAAATGAGGTCAGCATTTGGCATGGTGATTTTGAGTATATCGTCCATGTATATAGTAAATAGTGTTGGGCCGAGTATACTCCCCTGCGGGACTCCAAAGCTGATTTCCTGTTCATCGCTGACTAGATTATCAACTCTGACACATTGCCGCCTGTTGCTCAGGTAACTACGGAGCCAGTCAAGTGTTGTTCCTCTTATTCCTAACCTTTCGAGTTTTCTAAGAAGGATAGGAATAGAGATGGTGTCGAACGCTTTAGCAAGGTCTAAGAATATTCCAAGACAACGTTCGCCACCATCTGTATGTTTAGATGTTATGTTCCTCAGCAGTTCGACCGCATCAGTGGTTGATTTTCCTTTTCTAAACCCAAATTGCCTTTCTGAGAGATGTGAGTGACTTTCTAGGTAATTAACTAAACGGTTAGTCATAGTTTCTCGAGGACTTTTGAGAAAATGCATAGCAGAGATATAGGTCTGTAATTATCCGGGGAGTTCTTAGGACCGGCTTTATGAACCTGAGAGACTAGAGTTACTTTCCAATGTTCTGGGAAGAGTCCTGATAACATACTCAGATTGCAAATGTAAGTGAAAGGTTCCAAAATAATGGCCCTTATCACTTTGATTAGAGACGGTTTAATTCCATCTAGACCAGGTGCACTATCGTGTTTGAGTTTTCTTATAATAGAGTCAACCTCATACATGATATCTGTAGGCGTAGTGAACATTGAATCAACGGATGAGATGTTTGTGTCGATATCAGCAGATATTACTTCTTCAGAAGTTGATAGTCGCTGAAGTATCCGCTCAGACAGGATTTGGCCCACTGTTGTAAAATAGTGGTTACAGTAGTTAAGCGATGCCTGTGGTGTACTTTTCGCTTTTAGTAGATCAGCAGAGTCATTTCTTTTCCGTCGTATCTCACATATTTGTTTTATAGTAGTCCACAATTTCTTTGAGTTTCCTTTGTTGTCATCCAAGGCTTTGTTTTCGTAGTCTTTCTTCGCTTTTCGTAGAATGTCTATAAAGAAGTTTCTGTACCTAGTATACGAAAGTTTAAGAGTGTCATTTTTAGGGTTTTTAAGTACTTGACGGTGTAAACTATCTCTATGACGCATACATCTCATCAAACCGGGAGTGATCCATGGCTTTAGGTTGTACTTCGAGCGGCTACTTTTAATGAAATGAGTGTGAGTGTTTACTGTAGAACTGATTATATTATTGAAACATTCTAACGCCTCATTTACATCGCTTTATATATAAAAGATTTGATGTGTTTTTAGGGGGCAGATGTTTTTGTTATTACTTGAAGTATGAGTTGAGAAAATATGTTTTATCATGTAGACGTCGAAGCCAATCACGTCTCTGAAGATTACAGAAAAAAACGGATTTTTTAAATTTATACAATTTCAAGTGAATACACTAATAAAATTGCGGACCCCACAAAAAAAAAACATTAAATTCATTTCTTTTTTGTGTTATCATGTTCAGTCAAGTCAAAAAACGTAAGAAAATTTAAATTTCGCGGACTACCCTGACGCTTCCCCTTAAGATTTAATAATGAATTAGTGTAGTCGTCACTAATGCACGTGTTGCACAACTAATATGAAAATAATATTTATTCTACTAATGCAAGGAAATCTGTTTTATTTCCTGAATGCAATGTTCACATCATTATTTACATACGTAAGTACCTACTTTTAATCATGAGGTTAATTCGTGAGCTAATAATATTTGGCGTAAGTTATTTTTAGTTCATATAGTTTGTGATTATGTAGATGTTATTGTTAGCTCCTGTGGTTTTAAAACCACATCCCTGGGAATTTCATGAGTCGAGGTTAGTTTTATTTTTAATCTGCACTTTTGCTGTTACCTAGAATATGTTGGAACTCTATTTCAGGATTACAATTACAATTCGTGCCCTGCCGGGACATGCAAGCAACAAATGACTTGCAGTTGTAATTGCATGTTGCTTCAACTTATGGTATGCCACTGGCATTTAAATCGCACCGTGTAAATCAGGCTTTAGGTACATACCTACACAAAATCAAGGTGTGTCATAGTATATGTAGGTAGTGCAGCGTTACCTCTTGGGTTAAAACCTTTTTTCCAAATATTGTCTTTTCCTTAATGTTTTTTTCAAACGGAATTTGTAATTTTGGCATAACAGCAAGAATATTTGATAGATAGGAAAATGTTCTTGAGTTAGTTACTTGACAGTTGTTGACCTGGTTTCCCTTGAAATAATTTGAAAATTCCTATTAATCAATTACCAAATTGCTGATATTATACATGCATGCACTGATTCCTGCCAGCGTAAAGTCTTGATGTCGAGCTTCGTATCATAAGCTGACTGCTGTATTTTCTTCTAATTTCCAGCCTTCTTCTCCCTCAGTGAACCTTTCGCTTTTTTCTTTGGTATTTTATTTGTCGTAGGTGTAGAGCCAGTTAGCCAACCTGTACTTCGAGTCCCGCGCAGCGTTGGCTGCTGAACTTCGTGACCACCTTTGCCTGTGTCTAAGAAACTACGATCTAATGCCATGTTTTCCTTAACACTCAAGCTCCCTTACCTTTTAGGGGTTCCGTTCCGTACCTCGAAAGGAAAAAACGGAACCCTTAAAGGATCACTTTGTTGTCCGTCCGTCTGTCTGTCAAGACCCTTTTTCTCAGGAACGCGTGGAAAGCTGGAATTTATATCAAATGCTCAAGTCTACTGACCCTTGGAGCTGTGAAAAAATCAAACTTCTAAGCAAACGCAATCAAAAGATACAGCCGTTTATGCCGCAAATTTTCGACACTCGCAAGGGAATCAAAACCTACAGGGTACTTCCCGTGAACTTAGAATCTTGAAATTTGGTACGAAGCAACGTCATATAGCACACCGATGAAGGAAAAATTGCGAAAACCGTAAATTTTTAGTTACATCATATAATAAAAATATTTTTAATAATTTTAAATTATACGGCACCCTCGGTACGCGAGTCCGACTCACGCTTGGTCGGTTTTTATTTATCTCTGGAAAACTTAGCTAATGTATTGTATATTGAATTCCTTTTAAAAACTCTGTAAATTGGTTCTCATAAGCCTAAAACCCGATTACAATCGATTAGATTATGAACTGATATCCTTAAAGATACCATGAGTTTGATAAACTCTCCTAATCCCTCATTTTTTTCCTAATATGTTTGCAACTGATAACCGGGTTATGTGTTTAGATTTTTTTATACGTCATTATATTTGAAACTTGATTTACCAAAAAAAAAAAATATACGATTTATATTCAATGCAGTGAAATGATTTTTATTTTCACTTTATATTATTACAATAAATAAGTAAGTAATTTATTTTTCTCAAAAAGGTACACTTTTGATTTATATCATCAAGTTACATTTTTCAGTTAAACTAAGAAGTGTTCTATTGTGTTGTCAATAAGAGGCTGTACATGACGTGTCCTAATTTAGTTCTCTCCCATCCGCCTGGATCCGCGTCTCGTTAAATCAGCGCGTGTTTGCTTCACTCGATTATTTACGTGCGTAAGCGCAGCTGCCGCGGTTCAATATACGAAGTATATTTAACGTATTTACGTGAACAACGATTTTGTTGGAGGTCGGCTCTAATGGAGTCTGTAGATTAATGAGCAGTTGCATAACTTGCGGGGTTTCTAACAACTAATGGTTAAACCAGGGTCTGCATATCAGACGTTTCTATTTGCCTTGCCTTGATAACTAACAGGTAGGTATAACTCATTCAAAGAAGATGTAGGTAGGTATATAACTCCTTATTAGAGAGTGAGCTGACGCCTGGGTGGTTATTAAGATTAAGTTTCTGAAAACAAACAGAATTTTGGATTTTTTACAAACATGTTCAGTTTGATATGTGAGATGTGAGGTAACAACTTGCAGACCTTGCAGTTGCTGCTCTGAACTTTTGAACTGAACTGAACTGAACTGAACGTATCTGAACTTTTATATAAACTAGGAAAACTTATTTTTCTCTTTATTGACAGTATAAGAATAGAATGCCACGACAGCGACTCCATGCCATCCATCATAGTTACGAATGATGCTAACAAAATACAATTCACAATATGCTCTTTTGGTTTTGATAATTCTGTGAGTGAATGCATACGAACTTCTATTACTCTATCTATGTAAATAAGCTAGCTTTGCACTAACATGTTGTAGACAAAGCAGTGCATTGACACCTTCAGCACCCGCATAAAATAATATCATTCTACAAAAACTTATTTTGTCTTTACGGCCAGTTAGATTTGAAGATTACTTCGTCGGGCGAAAAAAACTGGTGACAGCGAAATTTTCAAATCTCCCGCTAGCCCCCGGCGAACATAAAACGCGAGAGTCGAACGGTCGCCGCGAGGTGCGTCCTTACACAAAAACTCAATCTTATCGCAGCTCCGACATATTCCACCGAATGGCGCTTGCGGGACGTACGAGTAGGTATCGTCTCACGATTTCGTCGCTATGAATACAAACAATATGTTTGGGTATCGAGCTCCGAGAATGACTTATAAAGGATTTGCGAGTTGATTGCATGCAGCAATCTAGATGGTTGGAAACTGACGAAAATATGGTGGAAAAGTAATAGGTTATTCACGTGTGTTGTAGATGTGGTTCGATAGGAGCCCGGGGACTGGGGCGCGGGCCTGCGGGGCTCGTGAGATCTCCAGAGATAGCCGCCGGGGATCACTTCGGGTTGACGACCGCCGTCTATCTGTTGATCGTTTGACGTCCTCTCACGAGCACAGCGCACTGATAGATTTTACACTTAACTTTCATGCGACCATAACATTTAATGGATGAGAAGGTACCATCATGATACGATACCACGGTAGGTAGGGACTTAGTTAATATGATGTGTGCGATATAATTATGATATAATACATATGATGATGAATGAATGATACGATACAATTTGAGCAACTACAAGGTAGGTAACTACGAACGCGTCAAAAAATTGGGGAACATCTTTGTTTGAAAATGTTATAGCATTTCTCTTTATTAAATTGCGGTATTAAAGAATTATTCAATAAAATAAAATTCATAAACAAAACACAAAGTCGGCCCAAAATAACGAAAATTGGAAACTCTCTTGATTGCCAAATATGGAAATGAATGGGACTAATCGAGAAAACTCAAGAAAAAACCTCGCGGTAATGAACGAAGTAATAATAAATTGGACCTTAGTTGTCAAAAGGGTCCTCAACAGATTATAAAGAAGTTCGATAAGAGTATTCACGACTCAATCGAGATCCCGGCTCCACTAATCTAATTACGGCTCCACCGTCTCTTTGTGCGGTGCGGGCGAGCATCGTTTGTTTATTTCCTTTGCCTCGCGAGCTGATATATTTTTTTGTTTATATTTTTCGCGGAGTTTGTGAGCGCTCAAAGGCGGAGCCGAGTTATGAAATTGTTCAAGCGTTAATTGTAGACGTCCAGTGTCGAATATTAAAGTGGTTGTGTGCGGCGAGGCCTGCGGAACTAACTAGTTAACCTCGCTGCTACACGGAGAGCCGCAACTTTAAGCGTTGCACACCAAAAAATAATATTTAATTAGCGAGTTGCGGTGGAGGCGATAGATATCGCGGCGCGTAGGATGTTCATTAATTCTGTTGTTTTTGGGACTGATTCGTTTGCAGTTTATCCACACACTGTGAAGTTAGCTGCTTTGAAGTTTCATGAAATGCGTATTCATACTTTCAGTGTTTTCTACGCCCGCTTTTTGGAAAATATGGAAATGCTAACTTTAGCTAAAGGTTTTCCTGTTTACAAACTACCAAAAAACACTAATAGCAACCAACACCACTCATTGATGATCACAAAATAATGGTACCCACAATAATGGCCAGATTATTTTCGTCCAGAATCCAGTTGATTCAGTCGGTCATTTGTTCGCTGGAGACTGTAGAGCGCTGCGGTGGGCGGCCGACGAGTCGATTTTTTCCTAGTGATTGGTAATCGGCGAAGTCATTAGGAAAGCCACGCTTTGTTTTTTACGTCGAGGGTAATGGCGCGAAAAATGTCGTTAGCGAACAAAACACCAGCCGAGAAGAATTCAGGTGAAGAGGTCACTCGTGGAGCTGTTGGTTCATTTGTGTCTTTATATGGTCAATAAAGTATTTGTGCAAAATCGCAGACTTTCTTCGTCCAAGGGTCGTTACAAGGTTTGCTGTGTGAGACAAGTAGGGATGTTTGAGGTTTTTAGCAGAAATCAGATGAATTTCAATATCATGATCTGCAAATAATGAGTTTGGGAAGCAGGGTAATTTTATTCATAAATTGGGTATTATTCCCTCTAACCGGGCTGCCAGTTACAAAGTAAACTTTGAAAAGGTTCTGGAGTAATAAAACAGTGCTGTGCGTTACGCAGTGGCGCCCGGCCGACGGCGACTTGGGAACTGTGGAGCGGCCATTATTTCATTACTTTGCCCAATAAAACGAATTAAAACCTAATTAGACGCCGCGATTTTTGAACATTAAAAGAGGGGCGGAATTAATTAGTGAAGGGCAGAGGCAATGATTCCAGTTCGGCGAGTAATTGCCGCTCCACCGTTTCAAATATAAATCAGAAAATGGCTCAAGTGATAAGCGGAGTGCACTGTTCAGCACCTACCTCATCTTGTTCAGCACCTACCTCATCTTGTTCAGCACCTACCTCATCTTGTTCAGCACCTACCTCATCTTGTTCAGCACCTACCTCATCTTGGACAAAATCTTGGCTTAAAAAGATTTTAGAAAAATGTTGCTTTGTGGGCTATTAATTAATAAGTTACACACATAGCGCTCCTTCGTCGTTTCACTTTTGGTTCAGTTGATCTCTTAATATTTTCAGAGCTTCATGCTTTATCTTAGTTCTTTTATTTCTAACCCCTTTGGTACGCTATGAGTCTGAAAAAATAGTTTTACTCTTTCCAAGATTACAATGGTTCTCGCTAACGCCTATGCCTCGTACCACACAAACACGTCCAGGAAAAATCTCAGTGTAGCAGTCTTAAGATTCACTTTGAAGGGTGAAACAGATTTCATTGAATCAACGATGAATTATTCTGTTTGTCCGACTTTTTAAACGTTTGCTCAAGACCGCAGTGTTTGGACTGTAAGGCGGAGTGAGGGGGGGGGGGACTAGCTCTTCTTGGTACATTGTATAAAGACAGGTACGTAGACATCAAGAACTGAGCGGTCGTTTGAGATTGTTGATTGTTATAAGAATGTGCCTGGTGAGAAGCTGAAGAAAGTTTAATTAAACGTTTTTTGTTATGTTAGTAAACCCCCTTCATATTGTTAAATGGATCTTCATTATATTTGCCTAATATCTGTAAACTAATCAAATTGTTCCAATACTGGTTAATGAATACTTTACTATTATTATTGAATATCAAAATCTAAAGCTTATGTAAAGTTCCATGAAATTCAACAATCTAAACGAAAACATTGACCCTACCATGAAGTTAAGGAAAGCATTTGAAAGTGTTTACCAAATATAAGTCAGCAACTGGCACAAGTTAGTCCAAGTTCAATCAATTATCGGAGAGCGAAAGTAGTTGAAACTGTGTGTTGTACGGGACGGGAACCAAGCGGCGCGCGGCGCTGCCGGAGTGCCGGCCATTGCTATAAATCCAATAATTTAATAACGATTAACTCAATTCGTTCATTTCACAAATTAAACCGAGTTTCGTTATAGGCTCTCTTTATAAACACCTTCATTTTCGTTAAGAGCTACTGATTACTGGAACTTTAGTTATTTACTGAATTTTATTGTGGAGATTATTTGCGTACCCTATACCTAAGGTATCATATTCGGATTATGATACCATAATATATATGAGAATCAAAATTTGATTAGAATATTCGGAATTCGTAGTTTTGGAGTTTCAAGAATACATAGCACTGTAAGCAACTTATGTAGGTACGTTTTCTGATAGGGTCATAAACCTTGTGATGATTGGTAATTACCTCTGTAAATTTATGGGTTCCTATTACAGCTGATAATAGGAACCCATAAATTTACAGAGGTAAGTTAGCTAAAGATACATCACTGGTTGAATCTTTTGGTGCGTTTTAAATGCAAAACTAATTTATCAGATCATTACGCACCTTTTACCGCTGCCATTTGTACGAAAACAAATTAACTGTAGACGAAGGACGGAGGCTTCCGGCGGCCATTTATACAATGGCGGCGTTTTCGGAAGTTTGACAGGTCGGATGAAATGTCGCGCAATTTTTAGTAATTAAAGGGGTGATATCGGCGAAGCGCGGCGAGGTGAGGGAGGTACACCAAATGATCACTTTCATGCTTTTATCGCCTCGACATTTTTGAGGGCCAACAGTTTGATTGCAGTAATTATTTTTGATTAAATCTAATGATAATGGTGACGACTTGTGATATCAGTGCAGTTTTTTATACATTGCCGTATGTTTTACTGCATTTTCCTTTGTGTGTTAATGATTGACCTTTCTACAGTTTGTATCAATAAGTTTTCCTGCTATCGAGTGTTAATAACATTGGCCTGGCGCCGGTTATCTGCGCCCGCGCTCGACTCAAGCGAGTCTTATTTAATTAATGAACCCTTGATTAGATAGCGTAGTATTATGCGTGAGGAATTCATTCAGATTGCATTTAATAATATAATCCATGCAATCGAACGAGCACTTAGCACTTGTAGATCAACCATTCGTTTTCTGATAAGTTCAGGAAACAAAATTCATTATTTAATATTACGCTTATCAAAAGCAACATAATTATCGACTTGTTCGAACAGCTTATTAGTTCGTGCCAGATGTAAGAGTTCCACCCAATTAGTAGAGACCTATATCTGGGCTGTTTGTTGAGCTACCTACACCGCTACATCAACTGTCTTCGTCACCGTATTGTCACAGCTTCCAGTATTCATCGTGACTGTATTCTTTCTCGTCACCCTTCCGCCGCTGGCGCACGTAATTCAGCACACAATCAAACTGCCACCACTCTCCTCAAATTAGTTTTGATATTTAAATTAGTCCCGCCGCTGGCGATCGCTGGAGACGTCTTAGACCGTACGATTTTAGTTGATAATATTCAGCGCAGAGGAATGAAAATGAAAACAATAAATGCTAAGATTTGTGAGATATTCAATATGTAATCATAGATTGAGAATTTTGGTGTAGACCAAACTTTTAATTGCTGTATTCAAGTCAAATCGTTTAGATCAAGCTTTTATTATCTGGTTTTATAGTTTACAAAAATGAGTCGCGGGTATATTAAGTTAATAGATCTACTATCTATTAACTCAGTATAGCTACGACTCATTTTTCAAGCCACTTCAAAACCGGGGAAATCAACACGTACCTACCTACTCGTGTCGTACGGTGTAAAGCCGCCGACCGTCCGGCAGGTTCGGTTCAAAGATTGATTTCTCTTTCTCGTCGGACTAACTAAAACTTCTCCGAACTGCCCCCCTCACCTCAGCTCAGCCCCCCTGTGGGGCCCGCGCTCAGGCCCGTTTGATCGCGTTATTTCGCAAGATAAGTCCGTTAATTGCCTTTACAGACAGGTTGCTCATTCTATTCCAGATTATTGATCTTGCTGAGAAGTTTTTGTATGTCTTCAGAGGGGATTGTTAAACGGTTTTTGTTTTTAATTGAACAGTTCTGCGAAGCCGAAAGGCTTGAACTTGCTGGTAGGGGTTCGTGTTCTCATTACATTAGCCGCGTGACAATAACGGTGTGATTGAAACAATGGACTGTGACTCGAACGGTATGGAACAATCTAAAATAAAATATAGCCATTCATATTTCTTTTGCGAAGTAAGTAAAAGAGAACATCTTAAGAAGGCAGACGTAGACAGATGGAGGTATCCATAGCAGTAGCCGGCGAGACAAAGGGCGAGTTAACAAGTGTAAGGAGAAGGAACACCTTCAGACAAAGGTCTTTGTGCAAAAAGTACAAAGTGCAGCCGACAGACACCGATAGAACGATATAATTAGTACCACTAAAGTGATACAATGATCGTCCCCTCACTTTGTATTAGTAGCGTGCAAAACATGGAAAAGTTACGTACCTACTTTTCCATGTTTTGCACGCTACTCGATACTTGCTTCCCTACCAGAATTGCATAATTTTAATTAAAATTGATGGCAAAGTTATTATGGTCCTTTTTACCTTAATAATTACACTGCGAATACTATCAATGGTAATAAGCTAAATATAGCGGTTATAATTGGTCCAAAACCGTAAAACCGCACGCAACGTCAGGTGAATTACATACATGCACATAATGTGGTTACTGTCGGCATTGACGTACGCAAACATACTGATTAAATATTATATTATTGCAGCAGAGTTCCTTTTCCCTGTGCCGAGCTGTACTCTAATATTGAGCTACTCCTTGGTCCTGCTAACCAATTTTTTCACATCTCAATGCTAATGTTGCATAAACTGGTTTAAACCGGTTATTGCTTAAGATTTTATTGAATTTACAATTGGGACTGTCTCCCCTAGTTCCCGACCTAGTCGACGCGATTTCTTTTTAATCAAATTCCGTTTTGGCCACCCTTTTCCGAGTTATCGGCTTTCTTTAAAGAATTTCATTCGCGGGATATGAAATTGTTGCCTTGATTATGAAGTATTAATTTGTCTTGTGTCAAATTTATAATGTTCTTGTTTGGTGAAAAGTTGGTGTCGATTAAGTTTGGTTCGGTGAACGCCACTATTATTTCAGTAGCCAGCCTTATTGTTCCATGATCTGCGATTTGTTTCGTCATGAATATCAAAGATTATATAATTAAGATCTTTACTAATCCTGCGTCCGTCTCTAACTCGGCTCGTATTGTGTTCAAATTGAAAAACTTTTCTCGTTTTCAACGAATTATATCGAGAGGAAGACGAAAATCTTTTGCAAATATTTATTGAGAACTCGCGATTGTCGCGCTCGCGATACAAAGATTATTCGCGGACCAATCGAAGTTTGAAATAATCCTGTGGCTGTCCTCTTTATGCGTATCAGAAAACTTCTAGAGAGAGCAAGACGGAGTGATTGTAATAGTTATCAACTAGCTGCGAACGTTCTTGAGGTGAAGGCTGGTTCTTGTTTTTAATTAATTAATTTTATTATTTTTCGCCGGCCGCCGCCGCGTTGGCTTTATTGGCGGAATTTCTCGAGTAATTAGTCGTTTTATTATTATATAATATCGGAAGGGTTGAGGTGCGACCAGATGCCACCACCATTACGACTCGCCGCCGGTGCTGCTCGCCACGGGGATGCCCATTTTTATTTATTTTGGGGAGCTCAAGATTCAACCCTTGGATTCCTTGGGTTTGAAGATAGAATTTGTTTTCTTTAATTAATTTTTGATTTTTAAGTTCTCTTTCGCGGGTTTTTAGTGCTGCGTTATTTAACTTATAAGGGGCCTTTAATTCGATTTAAGATAATTAAATAAATAAATATTTATGAACCTAGTTAAATTAGTTACTTATTATTAGTAATGTAATTTAATTTATTTGGGAAAATAAACGGTTACACATTAAAATATTGCTAAAAATATAAGCTACAGAGTGAGTAAATGAGATTAACCCGTTTGTCGTAATTACAGACACAATTAAAAAGCCATTGTGTCTGGCGTGGATCTACGTTATCATATGAAAGGTTAAACCCATAACATTTTCCACATATTATAAAGAAAATTTATAAAACTAATGCGATGTGCGCTTACAATAACATTACCGTAGTGAGAGTGTGTCGGTGGGTGAAGGAATGCAGATAAGAAGTCTATTAGGTAGGTACTTATAGTTGGTAAATTACCTACCTACTTACCTAATATGTAAAGAGTCAACACGACACGCGTTAGACATTCCTAGAAGCACAGATAATAACTAGAAGTAAGAACGTCTGTATCTTGAACAAACAAACCATTTGTGGCGACAGTGCTCCTCTCATCACGTGTCAGATAATCAGTAAACAATGGCCACCTCGCCATTAAGGTAATTAGTACGGGACTTAATCCAATTTGTGCTGTTTATACTTACTTCTTGCTCCGGCAGCTAATTACCGAGAGTGCCGCCTACTTCCCTGCTCACCCACCTACCGACACACTCTTACGTAACAGTGAATGTTTATCTACATTCTAGCTAGTTCCTAGTTTTGGGAAAAAGTATGTAAGGTTAGGTTAGGAGAAGGAAAACTGTTTGATTAAGGAAATTATAAAATTGGTGTTGTAATCAGAGATATCGGCTGGCGAATACAATGCAATAGGGTGTTATTGTGGCTTTAGTTAGGTAGGTAAACGAGTTGCGAATAGTTATTGCTATGGAAATGTACCACGAAGCAAATAGGTAACAAACAACCAATTACCGATCATTAATGAGTACCTACGTCAACAATGAATGTCGACTGTTGCGGGGGGCATCGGTGGGTCTTACCTATCATACCTATGTAATAGGTAATGCGTGCAGTTACCTGTAACCTACGAGTATGACGTGACGACGCCATCCATTGGCTGATGGCTGGCGTACACACACCCACACTACCTATGTATATTATGTACGTATAGCCAACTAATGAGTTAAGTACCGATGCAAGCCGCTTACTAGTCTCACACATCTGCTTTTGATCGAGCTATGACACATCAGGAACGCACACACAACTTTTATAAAAAAAAACATTCATTATATATTGTCACGCTAAACGTGTTAAAATCTGAGCACAAAATAAACTCAATCTAAAATGGACGGAGGATAGTCCAGCAGGAAAGTAAGAGAGTTCCTCGTGTCGATTATACCTACTGCTTGAAACATAATGTTACATGGATCAAAACGTTGCTATTGGTTTGTTCGAGAAATGTGATTCGTGTACAACAACGCACACGTACACGCACGCGCGTTCGTGTAGCAACGTTTGCCAAAAATAAGGACGTAAGATCATCGATTTTGGTTGAATGAATATCCTAATAGGGGGCATCCTAATAAGTACACCTCCCCACCTCCCCTGGTACATCCTAATAAGTACACCTCCCCACCTCCCCTGGTACATCCTAATAAGTACACCTCCCCACCTCCCCTGGTACATCCTAATAAGTGCACCCCCACCTTCCCTGGTACATCTTAATAAGTACACCCCCCACCTCCCCTGGTACATCCTAATAAGTACACCCCCATCTCCCTTGGTACATCCTAATAAGTACACCTCCCACCTCCCCTGGTACATCCTAATAAGTACACCCCCCACCTGCCCTGGTACATCCTAATAAGTACACCCCCACCTCCCCTGGTACATCCTAATAAGTACACCCCCACCTCCACTGGTACATCCTAATAAGTACACCCCCCTACCTCCCCTGGTACATCCTAATAAGTTATACATACGCGTTATTTAATTTTGTTACTGAACGTAATTTTGTGAACCTATTCGACATTTGTACCTCTTTTATTTGCAACACCTATTTTTACTTTTATGAATAACAAGTTATCTGCCTACATTTTTGTGAGAATTTAATTGTTGTTATTAGTTTATGTTAAATGTTGGTACTTATTATACAATATACTTTGATTTATGTAATTGGTTTCTTAAGCCGTGTAAATCAAATAAATAAATTATAAGTAAAATCGTTGACTTTGACTATTTGCGAATTTAAAGCTCAACTAAAATCCAACCTTTGTTCAAAGGCATACTATTCCATCAACGACTACTTAGACGATAAGAATAGTTGGTCACCCTAGTTTAACACAAGACAATGTTCTTTCTCCAGAATTAGCTTACTGACAGGTTATTGTTATTAACTTATTTTACTTCGATGGTCTTACTTTATCTTTTTGTGACTTCAAGTTACAGCTATGTGAACAGAACCCAGCAATGCATAAATATGTAAGCTGTCACGCCCTTTATGCCTGGAGGCTTTTATTTGTAGTAAGTTTTTTTATTTACATTTTAATTAATTATTTTTTAGCTTGAGTACGTATAGTTTTTAATATATGTATTTGTTGGTATATTGGCGTGGCTAGCTGACATATTATGGCAAATAATTTAATTTTATGTTCTGTTTTGTAATGTTAATTACCGAACATAGGTACCTATTGTATAAAATCAAGTATTTTTTTTTTAATTGAACAGGTAGCTGTGCTGCTGGGGAGTTTGTTGCGCCACTTCTTCTTCCCAGCGATAGCACTAGGAAGTGGTGAAGGGCGGGCGTTTTTAGGGGACTGTCTTTTGTAATTTTGACGTTCAAAAAGTGCTGATTCTCAGCCTAATTTGAATAAATTACTTTTGATTTTGAGTACGTACCATTATGACGAGTGCGCTCCGCACTCTCAACCTCATTGCTGAGGACTTAGATATTATATTCTGTGGCGCTTTGGCTGAATTTACAAAAACAGCTACGTATAGAATTGGCTATGCTAAAAACAACTAACTTGAACTGTGTATGTTAATTGTAAGTGAGCTACAATATCGCATTTGGTCTAGCCTGTAAAGATATTTGTATGTTTAGAGTAAATAAATAAATGACAAGTTACACTACAAAGTCGAACTGTTCCTTAAATTCGATGTTAGGTACTGCACGTAGTTGATAGGTTTAAAGATATTTATTCTCAAAAAGCCACAGTCACTTGCACGAGAACAATGTTTCTAAGCTAAATTATGAACATAAAGTTCGTCAAAATCGTCACTGCATCAATTATGATTCACCCATCCAATGCATTAATCACTTTATTCATAAACGTTGCCTAAAGTTAAGTAGAGTGATTAGCGACTGTTTAACCATACATTTTTGGCGTTTAAACGTCACTTAACTATAATTATCGTTTATAACTAAATCTCTAAATTTTAAGCAGGGTTATTCGTTTGTTATTTGTGATTAAATATTGAGCTAATTGAGTCTTGAATGCATTGAATGAGTGTATTTTGTACAGACACATATTCCTTTCTCTAACACGTGGCACTAGGTACCTGTAGTCACCTGTTGTGCAGGTGAGGTGGGCGTGGCGGCAGGTGGGCCGCGCGCCCCGCCCACCGCACCTGCCCTCCCACCTGCCACCTGAGCCGCAGCGGCGACACCTCCCAGGTACATAGGGCTATGTGCACAGGTAAATAAGCAGGTTTACCTTTCCACGTTTATTTACTTTATCTATTGAATAATGATGCGGTCGAGGTCTAGAGGTGTGAGTGACGAGTGTTGAACTGTTTACTAAATACTACGTGTTTGGTTAGTGTTATTCTACCTACCTATTTGTTGTCATTTCACATAGGTGATTAAAAACTCAAACAAAGGAAAGGAAAGTGAACACTTTTTCCTCCTATTATAATGGGTACCTAATAGTAGGAAATAGCAGGTGGCGTTTTGTAGTTTCTGCCTACCCCCATGGGAAGAAGACGTGGGTTTATGTTATGTATGTATGTGTGTGTGTGTGGGAGGACCAGTGATCACTTTCCTTTTGTACCCGTCTTAACCTATCTAGATGGTGTTCTAGGTAAAATCTACATGTCAATGTATCTAAATTACATAGATAGTCCTAGGACACTTTGACTATATAGGCATCTTTATTAAAGAATCTTGGACGTATCTTAAACCTTAAATCACAAAAAAATGCTCAATCTTATAGTAAAATCTCATCTATCATGCTAACTATTCACAATTCAATGTAGTCACAATACACACAGTCATAGTCACCATTTAACTCCTTATCATATCACCTATTCAACCCGATCGATGCTAAAGCACCTCTATACTCTGCTCCAAGTGGCCGGCCACTCAACCCCGCGACCGCTACGGGTGTCACCTTCGGATCGCATAAATTTTTTGTGCTCTTAACCGTGCGACGGCGCGGCGGGTGCGCGACACGGAAAAGGAGGTGCCGTCTTAGGCACGCGAGCCTGAAGGGTTGACCTCTGCGCTCGCACGCTGCCGGACGGTGTGTTACTGACTGTACAAGTTTTATGGATATGCAATAGTGATAAAATAGGAGGGAGTATTCAGGGAGATAGGTGGCAGAAGAGATCTGAAGGCCAATTTTCGTAATTTATAACGTTCAAAATCTAATCGTTCTCATCTCGGCGACAAACAAATGTCAAAAACTTGTCAAACGTAGGGAAATTGGAGGTATTTTTACTGCGAACATTCTTAAAATTACGAGAATTGCCCCTCAGGTCCTGACCATAGTATTTTCCCTATCTTATCTCATGAATATATACTTTATTCCTTCATCAGATTCTTAAACCTTTCCGTTACACTTCCACAATTGTAATGACGACAAAAGCTCGAAGTTTAGTTTTATCATCAAAATATCAGTTTCAGTTACGATGAAGTATTCTATCTTTTTTGATCCTTAAGGATCCGGAAAGTCTTAGACAGGATTAAGAGACAAACGAGATCAAAGCAAAAACCTTAGGAAATGATTAGTTTTCGAAATTATATTTCCAACAGTTTCAGATCCTAAGGGTCGAACCAGGAACAGTCCGCGGTCAGTGTATTGTCTCAGTTTTTCGCGACACGAGGACCATCCGGTCGACACCGCGGTCCCAACACGCTTAGCATAATTTACACATACAGTTTTTGTTCGCAATCCCCTCGCGATTGTATTGCTCTTGCATAAATACGGACATTTGAATTTGAACTCCTTTTGGAGCAAAGGACCAAATGTCGGGTGAAAAGAACGTTTTTCGAGAAAGAGAAAGCTTTGGGTTTTAGAACAGCGTTTTTTTTGGTATCTCGAATAACTTTCAGAACTGGATGTGAAGATTTGTCGATATGGAAGAATATCATTTATGAATCGATGTTTGACACACTTGACATCTGAAGGATTAAGGGGTCTTGTAACCCCTGACCACACAGCAACCCGCCACGTGCGTGCTATACATGTAACCCCGAACAAACTGTGTAACATGAGGACATGACGTTTGTGCTCCGTGACGATGGGGCTCAAGTGCAAACACAATCATGATGTGATCATACCGACGTGTTCCTAATGTGGTACAATGTTTATCGAATATGACGAGTGAAAGTTTTACTCACAGCGCACTTAATGGATTTAAAAATAAATATTGTGTTATCCCAGAAAAAACAATGGATTGAAAACACTATTTTCGGATTTTGCGAAAGACGTCAACCTACTGGTTACATCGCAGCACTAGCGCCTGCATGTTTCTTATTCAAATTAAAATCTCTAATCTTGCCTTAATTACATTAACACAAAGAATTTCAACTTGCATAAACAGAAAAACAATAAAAGTAAACATCGTTTGCTTGGTACGTGCGGCGGCGCGAGGGAGTGCACCTCAGCGGAGCGGTGATGTAAAGTAAACACAACAAGAGCGCACATAAATAAATGCGTCACGAGTAATGTTTGCCAACTAATCCCACGGCGCTAGCACCTCACGAGGTGATACAGAAGGACCAATTCTAGGACAAGTTTCGATCTAAATAAAAGAATAGGTCTAGGTTGCCGAAATATTTTCAGATAAGATAAAAAAACAGTCAGCCAACTTGACAGTCATTGGTCCACTTGCATAGTGCATTTAAGTACTGTGCCCTTTCTACATATGTGGCCGAGTAAATTACATTTTAAGAAGAACGAAAATCATTCTCTAGGATTGATAAAACCAAAATGTTGGAAACAACAGCCGTAGTTTACACGTACCATTGTAAAGTGGTAAAATTATCATTTGATGGTAAGGTTATGTGATGTCACATAAAGTTTACCTTCTGTTTTCTATTTCACACAAGACTCGCCACGAAATTGAAATTTTAATGGGAACAGGTGCGCGAGAGTCCGTCACCTCTAGAGACGTTAGAGACGTACGCTTGAGGGTTAGTTTATAAAAAAGGTATTATATCCTTAATGGAGACGCTTCTTTGTGAAGATATCGTCCGAGAAGGGTTTATTTATTGAAATTAATGGTATAGTTTGTGTTGAATGCGTCTAAAAATGACTCTGATAGTCGTTTAAATAAATAAGGAGATAAACATAGTGTAGTGGAGTGTCAAGTTTCTTTATGACACCGTTAAATAAAATTACTAAACGTAGTTCTTATCATGCTTTTAAATGTAGTCAATTAAAGTGTTATTTGTATTTGTTTACTTATTTACCGTCATAGAAAAGTAGCTTTTTAAATCGGAGTCTATGACTAATCAATGTACGATAGATAATTATTTTTTGCAAAGAGTAATGTTAACGACCATGCTCTTTTACGACTTTTATTCAGAACCTACACGTAAATGGATTGTTACGGAATAATTAACAAATAATTGGCAAAATGATTGTTCTTCCCCATGTCAACGTGCATTGTAATTCTGTATAATGTTAATGAACGCTTTAATGAAACTTCACTGCTGCGTGGGATGCTTTCACCGCGATCCCAATCAGCCGCCAGCGACACAGCGCCGTGGGAGTGACGTAACGAGCGGCTTATTGTACAAAAATGGCCGCGAGCAAGAACCTGGATTGAAGTGTAAATTGAATCGTTTTCACTGCGTACCGGTACTCCCCCGCAGCCACAGTAGCAGGAGAACAGTGAGTCAACTGCGATTTAATGTAATCGTCAATAATTATCGCAGATGCAATCATAGATTATCAGGCAAACGTAGATTGTCTATGCATGCGAAGTACTAACTTTCCTACTTGTGTTCAGATAAAACATTGAAGAGGAGAGTAATATTGGTTTATAGGTATAACTTCAAACTGTGCAAAAGCTTTGACTGGAAATAGGCAGGTAGCGCATAAATGCATTACATACTTAGTACACTTTCGGTGATTCGAGTTACAGTGAATTGAAATCAAATGGCAAGGTATACTTTTGTTTTACTGTAACTACGTTCACTGGGTAGTAAGAAACAGCGCACACCTCAAGATGAGCAAACATAAATTGCGTGAGGTTCCGGCACAATCAACCGTACACTTTGTTAGCATGAATACGAACGATTCCCTGCGACTCGTAGCATCTCGTAGCGATTCGTAGCGGCTCGTAGCGGCACGTAGCGCTTCGTAGCGATTGAAGGTGCTATTGTAATTGAATGATGTTTGTGTAAGTGTTTGTATGTAAATTGGTTTTTGCGATTACAGTTGTAATGTAAAGACAGGTGTTTGTATGTGTCGTTACTCGTTACAAGTTGAAATTGAGAACAAAATAAAATCGGCTTTTCTTAGCACATAAAACAAAGTCGTTTTAATACGTTAAATCGCTCATAAAGTCTGGTCGACGGTGACGGTGCGATTTAATTGTCCGTGGCATGCCATTACTTAAAGCAAAAATAAACAACAAGTAATTTGTTGCTTCAATTTTATTGTATGCCACAGGCAAGGAACTTGCATCGGTGAAATGGGGCTTTATAAAGCAATCACTAGACGTTCTTCATTTCTTTAGTCAATTAACAGTAAATAACTTTCTTTCTTTCATCCTAATCTTCAAGAATTTTATACAAATCTGGAAATTTTGCCAGTCTATGTGATTTCCAATATTTACCTGAGCTATAATAACTAAATGACAGCAGCTCTTGGCACGCACACTCTCCCCTACACATCTAATAAATGTAGTCAGTTTTCGTTCGCCGTTCTCCGGCGCTCCGGCAGGTATCCGATATGATTTTATTACGCGCGCCAAATATTTGCACCACTCTCCCCTCGCCAAAGATGCTGTGATCAGATCAATTTCTTCTGCGTGTGCTCCAATCAAATTCCTTTTTTATTTGTTTGATGATTTCAATATACCGGTGAAAATGTTGTATACATTGGTACCTCTTCTTCTTTGTGTTCTCAATCAAAAACAAACTTGCACGGGGATGTTATTAGTGAATCGTTTGAATAAGGAATTTATTGAATAACCCGCACTATTATCCAACAGTTACCTTAGTCCAGTATACGGCTGATTGTCAGTTAATCACAGCGATTACCGACATCATCCGAGTGCAGTGGCCAGCGGACACTTGCGAGCGCGGAGCGTGCGCACACTGTAGGGCTGCCAGGACCATAATAAACAATGTTTAGTGGTAGAAAGTATGTGAGTAGGTAATTAATTTTAAATTATTATTTTCCCTTTACAAACGAATCAACGCTTAAAATAAAGCGTTTTTGTCTTCATTTTGTACCCATAAGTGTACGCACGACGACATGAATCATGCTATTAATTTCCAGTATAAAACACGGCGGCGGCGGCGGTTGACGGCACGGTTGGCGCAGTGGTTAAGCGATTGACTGCTGCGCTGCGTGTCGCGGGTTCGATTCCCGCACGGAACAAATATTTGTATGACCTACATGTATTTGTTCCGAGTCTGGGTGTTTTTCTATCTATAATATGTATGTATTTACAAAAAAAAAAAAATTGTATATAAGTAGTCTATCAGCCATCTTGTTACCATAACACAAGCATTAGGTTGCTTAGCTTGGGACAAATGGTGCTGTGTGAAATGTCCAGGGATATTATTTATTTATTTATTTAGTATAAGCCGACAGTACGAAAAGCCTATACAATGCGAGGTCAGCTAAAACTATAAATGTATAGCTTGATATGACGCCGTGTGTCCCACGTGGTAAAAGTTTATTTTATTCAGTTTCCGCATGACAATAGTCAACATCTTTCTCATCCAATTTTCGTAAAGATGGTAGTCAGCTCTTTTTTCCCATGACACACTCTGTAACTACCATGTTATTTTGCCATTTGCCATAATAGTTATCAATACATTATTTCGTTTACGGTTATCGCTTGAGCATGGCTATGTGTTTTGGGTGCATGTATCAACACTGGTAGGTAAGATGAATGCTTGACGTGTACATCCCTAATAACGAAGGTAGTTGAATGATCTGCTGATGCACGTCTCGTGAGCAGTGAACAAGAGCATACAACCTTTGTGAGTGCTATATAACTTTGTTGAAATGCGATTTAAATAAATTGACGTAACCAACAATTGACGCTCGCTTAGTCGTTATAATGAGAGACTAAAATATCTAATTTATTATCAGTTTATTTCAGCCACAACCAGAAGTGGACCACACGAAGCTCAGACGTCGTATTTCACAGCAGCACACACCTCCGACCAGATTGACATCGACGGAATTAACCAATGTATATGTATGAGATTCGCACGATACGACTTTTACGAGTGCGCGTCGTGTCGCTCGGTTACGGCGCTACGAGACAGTTACATGTGTTAATATTTTTATTATTTGTATTATTGCGCACACGATGCTATAACTCCCTTCAATTAAACTTCCAAGCTTCTTTATTTACTACTGACTGCTTAGACTGTGTAAACGCAGGATAAGAAAGGAATTCTTGTCTTTTTGGGCGGATCTGTTTCCTGTCTGCTTGTTTCCAAATGGCATTAAACACTATAGTACACGAGCCATTACAACACACATACCTACCACCACCACCAGAACCACCAGTCGTCCAGTTTACCACCTAAGAATACCTACATGTGGAATACAATAAAAGTATTGAGTATACCTACATGAGACCACTAATGAATATGTTACGTTATTTATTTTTTAGTAAATCTCTTTGACATACAGAAGATATTTAATCGAATAGTTCAAGGATGTGGTTTTTTTTTGTTTAAGTTGGTTTACTCGTCACTCCTTTCATATCCAGCTTTGCACATTCCTCGCCCTCCGCGAAGTTGTTGCGGCTAAAAGTTGGTGTTGTGCTTGACGCGCTGTCCTCGCGTTTTTATGAGCGCTTTACAGCCCATTATACGCTTGTTGTGTAATAGAAACACTTGATTTGTTCCTCCCACGACGCCGACACCAACGCACTACACCGTGTTTGTAAACAAGTCATCGCCGGTTTTTAATTTTCTTTTGGGTGTTAACATGGGGGACGAAGTTTACCGAAATAATCTAAGTTGTTGTTGATCCAGTTTAAGTTGTGGTCAGGGACTTCTAGTGGATGTAGTTGTAAACGAAATGACAGATACGACAGTTATTAAAACAAATGGGAACCTAATCTGAAACTTCGTTATATAATCTCAGAGGAAAAAGCTTGTTATAATATCAGTGCAAGTACAGTCGCGGAATAAATAGTTAAACCCCTTAAGGTTAACTTTTTTCTGACTATGTCATTTCCTTAATTTCAAATGAAAATGACAGTTCGAAAAGATGACAAGCGCCCTCTGTGTGGGAAAGGAATTTGTTTGAAAAATGGTTAACATTTATTGAACCTTGATACCTACCTAATACAACAACTCTACATTAAAATAGGGAAGTAGGTATGTGTTAACTACTATAAAGGCAATAAGATTCCCATATTATATAGGTAGGTATATTTTAAAGTAATTTACCTCCAGGCGCACTGCGCTTAACCATATTGTTGCCGAACGTGGCACTATAGTATTTTGACCCTTATTGTCGCTCTTCTAAACCCGTCGATTACTTATGATGAACGCTCTAATATAATGTGCAGATACGTACGATTTCCCCGCATGCTCCGCACTCCGCAAGGTACACGAGGCGACAATAAGGCAATAACACACTGATGAGGAGCGATAGCGCCGCACGTGTACACCTCGCCCTTGAACCGCGCTCTCATAACTAGCACACGCGCACGTAGGCAGCGCCTATCGCCGCTGACGCCTAATGGAAGTGATGGAAATTAACATTAAATAGGTGCATGCTTGCAGTTGTAATACAAAGTAAAGACAATCCATAGGCACTTTGGGTAAATAGGAATCTTGCCTGTAACACGCATAAAATAAATGAATATAAATAAGTACCTAAATAATATAACCTACCTATAAGATAATCGGTGATAGGTAACTATCGACCACTCTGCTATGGAAATATTTACTTATTTTATAAATCGGAACAATGTCGGGATAGACGCGGTGTAGGAAGTGAAGTGTGCATTGTTGTTTTAAGTTAGCGATAAATAATTAGCCATGCGTGTCGCTCTGTCGCGCATGTTTACTTTATCCTTGATCCGCGCTATATTTATGTTATTGTACGGATTAAGTTTCTGACGTTTATTCACGCAAACAGTTCCGAATAACAAGGAAAAAATAATAATCATCATTCTACTTTAAGTTTTTATCTTTAATTCTTACGAACCTTCCGGGTTGATTTTGTAACATTTTTTTTCGTGTTGATTGAAGGGTGTAGCTATTGAATACATCCCTACAGGCTTACCGCTATGTATAGTAGAATGTATGACCGATGAAGACTTATCTTTCGGTGATTTTATTTTTATCTCAAGGTTGCTACACCAATTTCAAATTAAGTATTATGTTTGTCCCTTAAAAACAAACGTGCAAAGTATATCCGCAATAGCTTTCAACCCCGTCCGGTGTAGGGTTTTACTTTTCTACATATATGTAGTATGTAGAAAAATTAATAGTTGTGACTCGCTAATGCGCGCCGGGCGTTAGATTAAAAACGATTGTGTGCCGAAACTGGGACGCTGTGGGACGCGGGGCAGTGGCTTGGGACAGTCGGGACCAATGCCTCATGGCACGGAACAATGCGGGAGTTCTCAGGGAACTGATTGATAAACAATCTACTATATTGTGGATCATTCGGCTTCAAAATGGTTGAGCTAAATGGTGCTGATCCATGCGTCATGTTCGTGAACGGGCGCCGCCAGTTGGGAGTGGTCATCTCTTAACTGCCATGGCTTATTTTAATTTTTTACTATGGACGCTTTTAATTTTCATGTTTAAAAAATGTAAATTTCAACTTGAATTTTGTAACCACTATTTTGTTTTTCTGCTTTTAGCTGTAAAATGATTGAACATAATACTTGTTTAACGATAGAAGAAAAAAAAAAACGGAAAAATGAGTTGTCCATTACATAAGTGTAAGTTTTTGTTGAAGTCGAACTTAACAACATTTCCAACGCAAGAGGATGCAAATAAGAAAGAGGAGCACGTGGGTGTGGTACACAACATTTCACCAGTAGATAACTGTGATCTGATCACTCATCGTTAAAATAACCACTAAAATAGTAGCTAAGTGTTTATGATAACATTTATCTAACTAATACAATTTTGAAACAGTGGTTTTCCTCACAGGAAATGTCCGTTTAGGTGATACGAATATATCAAACTATAAATACTCATAATTAGCCTCCTTTCCTCATTTAAATAAAGTCTAAAACAAATTATTTACTCAAAGTTTCACCTCAAAAAATGTTGTGGTTTTTGTGTCGAGTCCCACAAGGCCCGAATTAAAAGTTGCCATCCCTGTTTCGAGGATTAAAAAGTGTGCGGTCGTAACTCCCGCTGACTGTACTCGAGCCGGGTACGAGTGACACGAGAAGTGTTTGTACGGATGTGATTGTTTGAAGTTAAAGGTTTGTAGGTGTTAGGAGGTCACCGGTGTTCGTAAATCGTAAGGTTATTTAAATAACAAAGCAGCTATATTGTGATTTTTAAATAGCAGTGGGACAAAGAATCCAGCATGACATGGACTACCTTTGGGAATTCGTAGCTCTGCTTATCACAGTGGTTCGCTTTACTAAATGTAGTTTGTCTTCAAGAGGCGTGACAAATATGTATCTACGTAGGTATTGAGTGTATTTGGGTTATTGTATGGGCGTAGTGTGGTGATGGATAGCTCGTTTGTGGTGTTCAAGCGCCATAACTGATTGGCGATGGCAAGTTACACGTTCGCGAGACCAGAGTGCTACCTAACAGCAATACCTAAACGAGAAGAAATAAGTGTTGCTACATCCTAAATAAGGATTTTGGTGTAATTTATCCGTTCAATTAAAAGTAATGTTTTACTAAATGCCTTTCAGGAAATATCATTTAGGTATCCGTTCTAAATATATGTGAAATGATAAGCCGGTAAAATTCCATACATTTATTTGAATTAAAAGCTTAATAAAACGGTCAAATACCTTTTATTGCCAACAGCAATACCAATACCTATATTAACTCATGTTACTGATGGTTATAGTAACCTCGGAACCACTTGCCTGATTTATTTATTTACTTAAACTTTTCGCACAAAAAGGTACAAAGGCGGACTTAATGCCTTAGGCATTCTCTACCAGTCACCCAAGGGTGGTGAAGAGATTAGATGGCAGGTGCTTTGGTTGAGAGGGACAATGATAAAAAACTTAAAACTATACTTAAACTATATATACAAAATCAAGGAAGAGAGGTGTTAAGATGACTCTACGCTATTATTTAAATTTGTTTTGAAAATAACTCTGCAATTTCCGCTTAAATGCATACCGACTGGTGGCCGTCCTGATATCAAGAGGAAGCGCATTCCAAAGAAGAATGGACTGAATATGAAAAGAAGAATGAACAAAGTCAGACGTATGAGAAGGACAGAGTAAGAGAAGATTGTTAGAAGAACGCAGATTCTTAGTGTGTGAAGAATATAGATATTGGAAGTGAGATATTAGATAAGAAGGAGGAGTGGGAGAGTTGAGAAGGGAGAAAAGCGTGGTCAAAGCGCGCAAACTTCTTCTTTGGCGAATGGACATCCATTTGAGCTCAGACCTATAGCTCGACACATGATCATATTTCCTGAGGTTGAATATGAACCGGATCCCATTGTTAAGCAATCTGTCGAGCTTATCCAGCAAAACCGCATTCAATTCAAAGTAGCACACGTCACCATAGTCGATTATAGGGAAAATCAAAGTCTGCACAAGCATGGTATTCGTCTTAGCGGGCAAAAAGTTTCTCAAACGATACAGGGATCGCAGAGTCCTGTTGACAACGCCAACGCCAGGTCTCTAGTGTTAGTCAAAGGGTGACTAACACTAGAGACCTGGCGTTGCCAACTAAGCGTTGAGTCAAGATGCAAACCGAGATCTTTCATAGTAGGTGTAATGGGTATGACGGTACCATTGAAGATAAGAGGTGGAAGAGAGCTAAGCGGCACCCTACCCATCGTGCGTGAGCTTCCAATTACAATGACCTGACACTTCGAGGGGTTTACTGACACCCCGAAACTATCAGACCACTTTTTGATAGCATCTAAGTCACGGTTTACATCTGCTATAGCGTTCGACAAACCTTCTACCCGCTCAGCTGTATATAATTGAAGATCATCAGCATATAGATGATACGAACACCGAAGACAGTGAGTTATAAAATTAATGAAGATGGAGAATAACAATGGAGAAAGAATACCACCCTGTGGAACACCAGCATCCAGATCACGCCAACTCGATGAGCTCTCATCAACGCGAACCGACTGCTGCCATCCCCGAAGATAAGAAGAGAACCATTCCAGGGCCTCCGACGAAACCATAAGGTGAGAGAGGATAGAAAGGAGAATATCGTGGCTGACGGCGTTAAAGGCATTGGATAAATCAATTAAAACCAAAACAGAGTAATTTTAGTATCCTCCATCGCCTCTCTAATGTCACCAGTCACTTTAAGGAGAGCGGAGGCTGTACTGTGCCCAGGCCTGAACCCAGACTGAAAGGGGCTAACGAGGTTGTTCTGATGAACAAACCCCGTAAACTGCTTGTGCACGCAGGCCTCGAGCACTTTAGACAGGAATGGGAGAATGAAAATGTGACGAAAATGACTGGGTAAGGAGGGATTTGAAATTTTAGGGAGTGGGCGGACATAGGCCATACGCCACAGGGATGGGAATTGTCCGGAATAAAGACAAAAGTTAATGATGTGGGTAATCGGAGGGAGAAGGCTATCAAGGATCCAAACGACCATACTACGACTGATGCCATCACAGCCCACAGCCTTGGATTTTATGGACAGGATGATCTTTTTAATTTCGTCCAAGGTCACCGGAGAGAATTGAAATGGTGGATGGGACTCACTAGGCCAGTAATGTAATCTACCGTCTGGGACAACATTTGGGAATCCAAATGACAAGTGGTTGTGAAGTGACGGTTGATATCATCTAGGCCTATTGTATTAGGAAAATCCACATGACGTGGTCTGCCGATACCAAGAGTACCAAGGAACTTCCAGATATCAGCAGGTGAAGAAGAAGATATGTTCTCGAGAATATGGCGGCGTTTAGCGTTGCGCACCGATTCCTAGCAGCTTTGAACCTTTTTAAATTTACGAAAGGCCCGATCCCTGTGCCTCATCGCCATTCGCACCCCTGTCGTCATCACAGGAGCAGAAGGACGTCGAAGTTTTACCTGTTTAACAGGAGCGTGTTTGTCGTAGAGAGCAAGGACCGCCTGATCGAAAATGCGCAGTTTTTCGTCTACAGCTGTCGCCGCTGCCAGGTGTTCCCAATTGAGGTCTGACGCATCTTAGGGACCTGATCTTAGGGACAAGGCTACTTGCTGACGAACTGAACTGAAACCTTGACAATTTACAAGTATGGTGTAATAAAGGTGGCAACATCTTCAAGCGCACCGCATTTACGCGCACATCGCGGGATATAACGTCTCTAGATGTGCTACTATTGAGCGTACTCCACGTCATTTCAATATGTGGGTCGTCAGTCACAGTCGTGCACACACTTCATGATGGCTCATTAGGTGCTTACGTATATAGCTGTGTCAGTCACGTTATAATTATGTATTTCGTGAATTAGTCGCGTCTTTAGGTTTGCGGTAATGGTTTACAGAAGGCAATTCTGCAAGATGACGTGTTTACCTACGTCAGGCATTGTATAATTTTTTATATTATTATGTAATGATGACGGTTAGCTAGTTGCACCTACGACCTGTAAATCATAGGTGTAAGTCATTATTACCTCATCTTGGCATGACTGGATTAATTCAAATCAAATGAAATCGAATCTTTATTGCTGAACACAGGAACTCATATAAATACATTCCAAAAGGTTGAGATAATGCTTAATGTTCAAGTTAAGGCATGCAAAATTATAAACATTACATAATTTAAAATTATAAAAAATAAATATATGTAATCATGACGTAGTTTTCTTTTTATTCCAGCATTCCAAAATAGAAGGACGCACGGAACCGGGAAGTGTGGCGGTGTAAAGAGGAGGCCTATACCCAGCAGTGGGTGACTCCGGGCTGAAGTGATGATGATGCTGATTCCAAAATCAAATGACTGTTTCAAAATTCGGTATCGGTATTTTAATCCAAGTCATCACAACAGTTTCCATAGTAATACCCTTCAGGTTGTCGTTTCAACTTTCTCCTATAAATAGCTATCAATTAAAACCAGCACAACACATGGGAAAATTCCTCCACGTGTAGGTACCAGTAGCGCACAGGATCAAGTTGGTGTGTGTAGGTGTTCACTTCGTCGCGAAGTGCTGATGTCCGCTGATACATATGGATGAGACAACTTTGATTGCTTCGCAGATTAAACTCACTAGTTGTGTGACGTGCTTTAGGAAGTATACGTAGATGCGGTTCTACATATTTGAAGGACAGGAGCTGTGCAGGTTTTTAATTCATATTAAATAGTAATGGTTAATATATATTCTGATTTTTCAAGTCAAGTAGATAATTACTAACAGCTTAAAGAGCATTAAAATTGCATTCACGACACAGTTAAGTAGCACTTTATTGCTGACTGGCTCATACTCTACCACAGACAATAGCTCATAGTACCTACCTGTGTGTGGTAAGAGAAGAGGAAGCTTTAAGATTGATTCATATATCTACTCGTATAGTATCCTGTAAGTAAGTCCTGGAGTTTAATTTTCTTGAGATGTAAGTCAAAGTTGGCACGTATGCAAATACATGGGAGTGGACTTGTGGACACTCGGACCTCTGACTCGGACTCGACTCGGCGGCACTTGTCACTAATTGTGCTCAACTTGCAACTTGCTCACTCACCGTAACACCGACAAGTTGGGGCACACCGGGAGACTGTAACGCTGATGTTAGATACGTCGAAAGAAGCAAGTACGGTCTTTTGTCTCATACTTATTCTTTGAAAACTGGGTATTGTAAAAGAGAAAAAACAGTAACAAAACATGAAAAATTGTGAAATGCTGTTTGATACAACACTGTATTTTATTTTATCATTATTCAACTGTGCCTACATTTTTGGGACTTTCCGATTAGTTAAAAGTGCGGTCCTGAAAGTGGTGACCTTTCAGCTTGTTTAATCATGATAACATAGGCCACGTAAGAGCCGAAATTCCTTTACCAATTTCTTTAAATATTTTATAAAAAACCCGTTAGCACTCTTGAAAAGTAGTCAACACACAAGCACTCATTTTTATTACATTTAGTTACTTTTTCATTTAATTTAGTGTCGCAACCGCGAATTAAATCAAAACCACTATTTGGAAATTAGGTGTATTATGTAGAGGTTTGTTATTTATTAGTAGGTTCAGAAATTAAATATTGAAGTGAAACTTCTTAGGTGGCGATTCGATAATAGGAAGAGAATTAAGAGTGAAATTGAAATTTTACATTTCATTACACGAGAGAAAACAGATACAACTATCTCTCTCTCTGTCTCTCACACTAAATATCTCTTATTATTTAGTGTCATTTCTATCACGTGTACGGTGCTGCGCGCGCATTTTTTTGTAACTTTTTATTATTATTTATTAACATAAACCTACTTCGAATAAAAATACACAATGTAATTTATAATAATCGGTAATGAGGCTGTATATCCCGCAACAATGTGGAGGTCGAGGCTTTTTGAACGCTGAGACCCTCCACAATCGCGAGATATGCAGTCTCAGAGAATATTTCCTAGAAACCGAAAGAAAGAAAGAAAAAAGTTTATTTGGACACAGATCCAACGATCCGACCTGCGGATGCATCGAGATGTAGTCGTGGTGGACAAGGGCCTCACCCCGCTCTCCTTGGCTAAAGAGAACTGGCGCAAGCCAGTAGTGCTTGATACTTTAAAGATCGCTTGGAAGTATGGCAGAGTAAGGAGCTTCACGGACGCTTTTACCGGGCCCTACATGGACCCAATGTAGATCTACTAGCGTCCGTAGCCTGGCTGCGTTTCGGTGACCTCTTTGGAGAAACCGAAGGTTTTGTCTGTTCAATCATGGACGAAGTTATGATGACGAACAATTAGCGGAGATTTATTGTGAAAGACGGCACGGTTGACATCTGTCGGGCATGCCACCGGCCGGGAGAATCAATCAGGCATATTATCTCCGGGTGTTCTCGTCTAGCTAACGGAGAGTATTTGCATAGACACAACCTTATAGCCAGGATAATCCATCAGCAACTTGCTCTGAAATACAGCCTTGTGGAATCTGAGGTGTACTACAGGTATGTGCCCGACCCAGTTCTCGAAAATGGAAATATCACATTGTACTAGGATCGATCCCTCATCGCTGACAGGACTATTGTTGCCAATAAGCCTGATATAGTGGTGGTGGATCGATCAGAGCGGCGCGCAATAATTGTTGACATAACCGTCCCGCATGATGAGAACCTCGTGAAGGCCGAGAAAGATAAACAAATCAAGTACATTGACATACCCTAGACCACCCCCACCCTCAAAGACCATCATCTCCGATTTATTGGAGTTGTATATCAAACCATGTGTTTTGGCATACCCCTCACATTCGGCGACTAATTTTCTGGGACCACAGATTGACGCGCTCAGAAGAACCATATCGTCTGCATAGCTAATATTATTTGCACAGATACCATGATCTGGTGCTACTGAGTTCGCCAATTAGCCCGTCTCCCTGCCTCGCCCCGTTTTCCAACCTGTATGGTCTGGAAAACGTTCCAGCCCATCGTACACTATTGATCTGGTTGCCATACCAACATTTAAAGATGTTTATCAGCTCCGTTGGCCACTTATCCTCTTCCATCTCTCTCCACAGTACGTCATAAGCAACCAGATCAAAAGCCTTGGATACTTCGAGGAAGCTAGCATAAGTCGGCATCCTACCCGCTGCGTATAGTATGTGACAGTATGCTTAAGACATAACACTGCAATTTCCGTTGATAAACCACGTCAAAACCCGAACTAGTTATCATGAACATTT
This sequence comes from Apamea crenata, assembly GCA_949629185.1. NCBI lineage: Eukaryota > Metazoa > Arthropoda > Insecta > Lepidoptera > Noctuidae > Apamea > Apamea crenata. Next base: position 697,086 of record OX451356.1, read on the forward strand.
ACAGTATTATTTAGTTGTGTATTGAGCAGACTGTCAAACACTTTTGATATTATAGTAGCTAGTGAGATGGGCCTATAGTTGCTGCGCTCTGCGAGGTCGCCAGTGTTATTTTTTACAATGGGCACTACTACTGTTCGCATCATCTCACTAGGCAGCAACTATGGGTCATACAAAAGCTATAAAGAATTGTAAGAACTCTCGCCAAGTGTGGACCGGATAACGATAACACAGATGCTCAATACTGAGCCCGTCATGGCGTTTTGAGTAACCTCCTTTGACTTAAATTTTATCCCTATCTCCGATCCAGACTCAGTATTAAGCACCGTACGTGAGGGCCCCAAAGGAGACTTTACAAAAAAGTGCTGCTTGATATGATTAGCAATCTCTTTAGGTTTACTACTTTTCTAGCCTCACACATCTCATTATAAACCAGCCCAGAAACTGGTTTTAGCCCATAGCTTAAATCTTTGCTAAAATCTAGCCTTCCCGTGTGCGTCGGCCACATGAGTGTTCCAGCCTGTCACCACCTTTTCAAGCGCCCCCTGCTGCTTCCTCGACCAACCACGGCTGTCTCACATAAAGCATGTACGATTTCTGAAGAATTTATCAATAACTATTTTATGCTCATCATTATTGCACATCATATCATACAATTTATGGTCTCTCTTTAATTATTTTCAAATTATTATCAACGTTTTAGAAGTTACATTATGAATCGAACCGTGGAGCTTTCGTCTGTACCCCCAGCCTAAGGAACTTTCTTAGAGTTGTTAAGAGGTCGCCAATTAGTCAAATTGTCGCAGCAGTTAGTTGCTCACTTGTTTGAACAGGATCCGGACAGTCTTTGATTCGGGACTTTGCTTCATTTGGTCTTTGCATAAATTACTATTAGGGGCAGTGTCCGTTCTACCTGCTTGTTAATTGGTAACGTACATTTACCCGTCTTAAGCTTGTTAGTACTAAGGCTCAAGATGTAAAGAAGGTTGTGCTATAAAGTGTACGTTGGGGTTCGGACGAATATTTCAGCAGTTTTGTTCGCGACGAAACGTCACCAACAAATTTAATAATATTTTATTTGTTAATGTAATTATCCTAACTCGATATGCCAATATTAAAATGTGTGGGTACCCGGCGTAGCACAACTTGTGCCTACGTACCCAGATAGTCTTAATTAGTAATTTGAAATATAGTGTTTTTATATTGTTTTTAGATATCTTAGGTTTAAATCTAGCCTGGATATTGTAAATAATGTTCTAGATAGGTAATAAAGTTATTGCCATCTTAGCATCAAATGGGTGAGCTATATATAGCCAACCAGTTTTTTGGTATGTCCAGGTAGCCTAGACCGAGACCTAGTCACTGGGGATTCCACTTATTTGATGATCACAAGTTGCCAACAAATAGCAAAAGTATGTTTTTGCCGACAGACGTTCAGAGGCGCGTCACGCCCTGAAAAGTCTAGACTTAGGTTTTAAAATGTCAGCTTTCATTCATTTGATAGACCTACTTAAGGTACCAAAAATAGTTTTGTTTAAAATTCTCACCCTTTTTTCCCTTTACATTGAAATAGTGGTTCAGCTGAAAGACACATAGTCACCTCTGTAGTGTCAATAGATAGGGAATTTCATGAGGAATCCAGTGATGTATAATAACATGACCGGATAGGGTACCTGAGTTCTAACTCAGGTACCCTATCCAACATGTTCATCAACTATGTTTATGCTAAACTCTAGGGAGTTTAGCTTTATGAAAGCATGTAAACATAGTTAAAAAACTGTTAAAAATAAAGCAAAAACAGGAAGCAATTCGCGGTTCTCGTTGGGGTCAAGTTTCCGGTAAAGTTTACCGATCTAAGCGCGCGCATCAGAGCAGCTGATTCGTAGTCAAGGAACTTTAACGGTTAAAATACGTCAACAGTGAACCACTCAAGAGTACTAGAATCGCTTCCTGATTATTTTGAAGATACGTGAACTTGGTGTTATTATTTCAAACTGCTCGAAGTACCCCTCCACATGAAGACTTCAGTACGTAGCCACAGATTCTGAAATCGTGAAGAAACCCGCAATCTATAGGTGCAGGACGTCAGCGCTGCTGTGGACTGGGAGAGATTTGACATCATACCGGGATACCTCTGGTTAGGTTTACAACCTCCCCTGTCCTTCGTGTCCAGCGATCACACCCGGCCGGCACAGGTTTTCTATTCAACGGTGGAGCGAATAACAATGTTTTACGTTACAAGCTTGAATCGGTAGAGCAAACAATACGCAGGCTTTTTTCAGTGATTTATGTATGTTGTATAAATAATTATTAAAATGAGTGGTGGTTCAGAAAAACTATTATTTAAAAGTAACTCACGTTTAACCAAACAAACTGATTTAGATTAAAACTATAATTAAAACATTGCAAGTGGCTTTAACTAAAAAATAAGCAAGAGTACGTGGCGATGCGACGCGGTGGAAGTAAGAGGCGACACGACACGATCGCGGCAAATAAATTAAGTAAAGCGACGGTCCGCACCGCATCTGATCGCGCCGCACCGCGTCGTGTCGTGCGGACGGCAGCGTACGGACCGGGCGCCGGCTATGCAACAAAACAACGCGATTGAAGTACATTAGGATTTACAATGTAAATCTCGGAGCTGAATTAATTGATTATTGTGTACTTTTCGTTATTCTTGTGGCTGAGGATGCAATTTAATGTTTTTGCTTAGAAATTTCCAAAACTGATGCTTGTGAAATAGTAGTTTTCGTTATAGCCCAGACGTTAACCCAATCGCGGAAATTTGTAGTTCAAATCTGTATCGGGTTAGACTGGAAGCCGACCCGGGAAGAGGCTTGGCAGATGATGATGACCAGTTCAAACCTATCATATCTTTCTCATTATAACTTCAAAGTCAGCTCTTTGGAATTCTTTGGAATTCCGCATCTATTTCAACCAAGGACCAACAATAACACCTAACTATTTAACATTATAGTGTTCGCCGTAAGCAGATGACACGAATACCGTGTAGCTGTACAAGTCTTAAACATAAAATTTAAGTACCTACATGTTCCACAAAGACTACAGCGGCTAATCGTTAACCAGAACACTTTAATTTATCTATAACGGCCAAGCTGGTACAAAGTTGTCTCTAAATAAACATGGGTCATGGAATGGATGGGGACAGAAGGACCACTCGCGCATAACAAATGTAACAAAAGGTCCACTCGATAGGAAGCCAATCTTAAGGGCTGACTTTGGTGGTGAAATTAATATTATTACTTGAGGAAAGTTTGTGTTTGTTTTACGTTTCATAAAATTATTATTGAATTATCATTTGCTACAGAATTAAAAGTGGCTCAATGGTGCAACAGAAAAAACTTGATTGAGGCGACCACTTTATCGCTCCCAAAGGACCTTAACGCATGTACAAATTGGTGATGGTTTAAAATAGGTAGTTTTGTTTGACCTATTTTTTTATTTACTGAATGGGCCTGCTCTTGGTGTCGATCATGCCTGATGGAAAGTGATGGATGAGGTATATTACGGAACCTAAAACCTATTGACTTGTTGGATAAAAGTTACTTTTCCACTTGAGGAGTTGGTTTTCTGCGTTTTCTTATGTCGGAGGAGAGCCAGTGCCAGAGTACATCGGGCGGTTAGTTGTACGAATATAACCGAGCGCGGAATAACAAAGACTGCACAATGCAGTTTTAATTTTCACATCGGGTTATTTCGGCTTCGGTGGACCTCTTGCACGGAACACTACTGTGAGCGCGAACTTCGTACTTTCTCTACGATTTAAAATAATCTCATAAATTTTAAAGATGAGGTTTATTGGCTCTTGCGTTCGTAATTATTCATTAGCTTATTACGAAATGATAATTCACATGTTCAACATATGGTTCAGATTGTGACTTATTCTCTAAAATTAATGCTTCTAAAATGGAACTATCACTGTGATGCAAACCATTTCAGATCATATCATATTTTATTGCAACACACTGATAGTTGGTATGTATAAAAATTAATGAATTAGTCAAACCAACTCTTCCACCGCATTCAACATTTAGGATAGCAGTCAGTAGGTACCTAGTTGCATGTGTCTCGAAGCGATGCAAGCTAGTACTGACGAGTCCGCAGAGCAAAGACTCCATTCCTCTCATTTTCCAGCCATAGATAGTTTTACGTGTCATAGACCTGGTTACCTCACTTTTGAATTGGTAAAGACTTCTGTGAAGCAGCGAGGTCCGCAGTAGTCGCGAGCCCGGCACGGTGCCACTAGTGTTGTGTTCCGTGTAATTTATATAACACTGCACAGGAACATGTAGTGTCGTGTGTATGCAGCCTTCCTGCGAGGACATACACGCGTGGGTCACTAACTAATGGCTATTTCTAAATTTTGTTTCAGAAACCAAGGGTGAATGTGGTAACAAACATGTGCCACATGTTATTACGAGTGTATAATTTTACTTTTGACCAAACATCCATTTTCACCTTGTAGTGAAAGTAGAGTAGAATTTATGGTGAATTGTAAAAGTCAAAAACATTGTTAGTAGCGTCGCGTGTTTTTATTTCTTCACAAAATTACCTTTACAATTTAACCTCTTAGAAAGATAGTATAATTGCAGCTGCAGCAAAAGTAAAGCTATGTCCAAACCAATAAATTAGCTAAGTAACTCCCTAAGTAAACCTTAAGCCAAGATTTAATGAGGGAATCTAAAACGGAGCCAAATGACCGCACTGCTGCAAAAGAAGTGCTCTGTGGCTGCGCGGCCATGCGTTACGTTCACGTTTGATTTAGGCAAATTGACAGGAAACATGGAGGCTTGCCCGGGGAACCGAACGCAATTGATATTAAAACCTTCTAAGACACTGCACTCGAACAGAACTGTGTATCTGGCAGATGCATTTTCTTGATAAATTAACCCTAATAGACTTAACGCCCTCTTTGACCGTTGGGCGCTAGTAAGGTTAGTTTGTTACGCAATGCATGCGTGGCAGGTGCAGTAAGGATTTGTAAAGAAATTACGAAAAATATCTTCTTCAAAGAGCTTTTGAAGAGACACATTTGAAGTCAGTGTAAAGGCTGAACGATACAACGATACAACTAGTAAACTCGCTATACATCATGTATCATCCCATAATGACAGAAGAAATTCAAATCTTATCCGTAAAATTCGTAGGTAAAACGTTTAAATTCATTTATAAAATCTCGAAAAACGTTTCACATTCTTACCGCACTTACAAAACAAGGCGTAATGAATTAATGTGGCGTTCAGCGTTCTAGCTGTGAGCAGTCGCACAAGCGGAGCGGGGGGCGGACAGCCGCGCGTCACCGTCGCGGAATTTATGGCCCCACACTAATTTATAGTCGTCCAGCTACGTGCGATTAATGGAAACACTTATTCGAACTTTAATGTCGTTTCATTAATATTTATACTATTTAAATATTACAAATGGATGTTCATCGTTTTATTCCAAAAGGTGTATTGAAGTAGATGACATTTTACTTTTGACCATAGCCAGGTAGAAATAATCTACTTACCTGGGTATGTTCTACCTAGCTAGCTTCAAGAAGATATTTACGTGAAATAGAGCAAGATAAAGACGATGCAGAAAATATTCTAAATCACGTGATATTCGTACATAATTATAATTATATTCTAAAAAAAAAGTGCCCTGTCCAGAACAATTGAACGAAAACAATAAACCTTCAAACAACAATATTTTTTTGAATAAATCAAACAGTAATTTGAATACCTATCCACCTCGATAATATCCTGCGATATCGATAAAAAGTGAATTAAGTAGATTTACACGAGTCGGGGGTGAGTGGGGGTGACAGGAGGGCTAGGTTCACACGCCGCTGCGTCCGTTAATATTCACGTCGGACGAACAAAAGTCCGTTTTGATCATCCACGATGTTCATACCTGTAATGGTTGATCATTTGTTTGCTTCAAATTGTATTTGTTTGCATACTGATTTCAGAAATGTGTCATTCCTTGTGTAATGGGGTAGTTTTAAGTCCTCTTGTGTTGCTGGTTTAAGTATAATCTACATATATAATTACTGTGAACTGTAGTAGTAAGTATCATTGTGAAAAACTATAATAATTTTGTTATTTTCAGGCTTTTTACAAATTATTTAAAACCAGTATTCTTAGACAAAAATATATATTGACTCGCGTGTACATTTTTATAAACTCGGAATTTGGAATTCAGAATTCCAAGACGTTTTTGTTTATACTTTTCAAATAACTTAGCCAATACAAGTTTAGTACTTAACCTTTCGAAAAACGAAAAAACTGCGAGCTGAACGTAGACGAAGAAGTCAATATTTCATGGAAGTGCCGCCGAGACCTGTACTTGACAAGGATTATGTAAATTAATTGGGGGCAAATATTAAATAAACGCGATCCGCTTGATTTGTGACGAGAAAAAAGGAGGGGGCGAAAGGGGGTGAAGGGGAAATGGGGAGGAAAGAGCTTTGTTTTTTACGAGCCCACGCACCTATCGCAGGAAGTTGTGTTATGCTAATAATATACAAATACTTACCTATACTTAAGACTTCTGCGAAAGAAGGAAAATAATTTATCATTCTTTGCAAGAGGAAAATTAAATATATTAGAGAATGACAACCCAGAATTCTGTAATAAAGCCTTACTTAGAAATGATATTAATGTGGTTTTCAATGTAATTTGTCTGTCATAGAATATGAAAAAAATGAAGGCAAAATAATGGTAATAATGGCCATAGACTCTATGGTCTTCCAAGGAGAAAATAACACGACTAAGCTAAGACTCCAAGTAACTCCTCCTCCACATATTTTTAATAAACTACAGACGCAATACGCGGAGCCTAATAAGAGTATTATTTATAGAGAACTAACTAGTGTATGATAGCCGCGGGATGGTCTCCAGTAGCAAGTCGGCGCTATTACCATGCCATAGCGATCTGTCCCACGAGATATAGACTATTACACGGTAACATATTGTTGATTAGGAGAATTTGACTAAACCACAATAGTCGTGTATCATGCGCAAATGGCGGGTAGTCGTAAGTTTTTATTAGCCGTACCTACAGACTGTATGTACCCAGACGTAATATGTATGAAAAAATGAATGTTCATATTTTTTTGGGAAGATAGCCGGTAGCGACAGCAAAGGAAATTGCTTGGTTGCTGTCTAGCAAATGTGTATTTGTGTATGTGTGGCTGTGAACGTTATGAATAGAGAAAATGGTTTGGTATCCGCTGTTTTCGTCGTCACCGTTCATGTACCTAACTAACTACCTTTTAATAGTTCTGTTTATTCTACAACAAGGTACTTGTCTTTTTGTTTTTGAATAGTTAGTTATTTAATGTGTAAATTATTTTGATTGCTAAATTATTTGTAAAACATTTCTCAAATACTTTTAACAAATGTCATTTTTAGATTTAGCTAGAATTTAAATCATCTGTATTCATTTGGTGTACGTTCTTAATCCTTAGCTCTAGAGATTCTTTGTTAGATATATTTTATTTCCTCCCAGGCCCATAAACAATTGCACATCGAACTTTAATTTAAACATAAAAAATGGCAAGTTTAATGTTCTAAGCTGTCATTTGTTCTGCCATCGCTACAGACGCGGTCTCCTCCGTGTATCGTTTCGTACCTATTCGAAATGAGAACTTAGATAAAGCCTATTATATTTACATAGAGACAGCCTCCTCTCGTGGTCGCCTTATATGTAAGTATGTCTGTATTGTCCACAACACAGTTATTAGTTCAAGTAGCCGCTTGCTTGAAGAAATCTTCATAACTTGTCGGTTTATGGTGACAAGTGACTAGCTCGTCAATGAATATATCAAAACTCGCTTATTTTGTATTGTTTTGTTTATGATTGTGACCACTGATCTATGGATAAGATTCCTATTTATTTTCCATATTTTAGCAATATCGATAATGCGCAATCTTACACAGTCAGACTAAATCCCTAAAGTTATAGAAAAAGTATTTTGGGTGATGGTAAAACTATTGCGCAAAACAACAAAACAAAACAACTTCACTAAGCTGATAGCGTCTACGTATACCTAGCACTCAATAGACGAACATAGAGCTATATTCCGAAGCGCTCCATTTGAAACTTAATAAATTAAATCGCCGGCTCGTGCCGTATTTTCCAATACATTACTTAAGTAAATTGAACTTATGAAGCATATATTCCCCTCTGAAGATTGTATGAAGGTAATTCAGTCGCGCGCACTATTCCAATAAAAATAAACAGTCGCCGTCTCAATCAGACGCGCAATCAGGTGCTCTTATTCTCATACATTGCCGTACAACACACACACTCCCGTCCATACACACACCCACACTCATAGAAGCTCATACACACGACACCCTCACGTATGCTTCGAGTTACTGCGCTCTTTGTGATGAAGCTACGAAAATGGCGAGTGATAAAGGTTGACTGAAAAGCTCTTATTCTAGCTAGAGAAGAGGCTTTAATATTGGGTTGCCTTAAATAAAAATATGAAATGTAAGTAATTAATTCAGTCCGTGAGTAAGGTACTGAATTTTTTTTTGTAGCAGATTATTTTTTTTTTAAATTGTTACAGCATTGCAGCATACATTGTAATAAAGGTATAGAAGGAGCACGAGCTTTGTTGTAGGTGTAAGTTTGAATGAGCTGTCGTACGATGATTTCCTTAGACGATAAATGTAAGGTGCTGTAGTACACCTAAGGCGCCAGTCCCTACTCGTCGCCAGCTGAGTGGCCCCGCAGAATGTGTGGAACGCGTCACGCGCGCCATTCTGTCAGCAATATTGTCTAAAGCAATTTGTATGTAAATCAATTGTTGTTAATACTATTTATGCCGTTGGTTATTGAGCATTACTATTTACTTTCACCCTAAAAAGTTAAACGAATCTCATTCTTATTTACATACCGCAAAAGGCGATATTTCCATCAAATTACTTGGGTTACTTAAGCCAGGTTGACGAAAAAACATGAAGCCGAGACGTGCTGTAAGGGAATTGTTAATAAGAGATTGTCTTACTGTGAGCTTTGTCGGGGATTATGGCGGTTATAAATTTTATTATATTATAAATAAGAAATTTATGTGTGCTGTTTATCGGCGTTAAAAAGAGATGGGATATCGAGCCATGTGCAGGGAATGTAGGCCACTCGGCGACGGCTCTCACTTCGTTCATTCGCAAATAAAACGGAGCTTGGTAAGTAGGGATGTCAATTAATTCTTAATTTTGTTAGCTCGCTAGATGGAAACCGACCTTACTACAGAAGCAAACTAACTGCATATATAGCTATGAAGGTTTAGGAACTAAAATTAAATGCAGACGTAGTTTTTTATGAATATTACCTAGGTGGATACCTTTAGACTATAAAGTTCAGAGTATCAACACGCTTCGTGAAAATCATATCGTGAGCAAAGTCTAAGTAGATCGATTCCGCACTCAAATGAAACAATAAGGAATATTCGCCATAAAGGTTGAATTTTCCTGAAACCTTGTGGTCATAAATTGCAGGCACAATTTTCTTTTTTCTTCCAATTGATATAAAGCTATTTGTTAAAGGAGATACAGCCAGTACGAGTGTGCGTTAACAAGTGGGTTAAGCTAGTAAATAGGCCGAAATAAGTAAATAAGCAACAAATCACCGCGTATCGGATTAGCGCTATAAGTTATTTATGGCGCTGACTTGGCGATACGTGACCAGGATGTCAGAGGACATGGATGTGGTAGCTAGAGGAGGGCTTTACTGAAACCATAGTTTCTTAAAAGTACACATACTCGTACATACATAAACTCATGCCTTTTACCCATGGGGGCAGGCAGAGACACCAGGCGAGAACGCCACCTGCTAAGGTCCTTACATACTCCTTTTGCTTCGCTTACGTTCGTCCCTTAAACGTATTCATAGATGATTTATTGAGATGTAATTAAAAACGATTGCTGTTATACTTCTGAATACTTGTTGTCTACCACATGATTTCACAATACTGCTAAGTCAAGATGCGATACTGAAACTGTACGGTGTACTGTATAATAATAATAATAATCTTTATTGATCATTTTCAAGTATTGCAGTACATGGGTATATAATAATATTAATTTATTTTCTCACCACAATATCCTTATAAAATAATAACAAAAAAACAATATTGTCCAGTCATAGGCTTAAAGAAAAATATTTTGGGAGACTGGTGCCTAAGCTAAGTCGAAGCCTCTATTTCAGATCACCAGGTCTCCGCCTCAAATATACAATTTTATTATGGTTTCCCGTATACTAAAACTAGACAATGTTTTCAATTATATTTATAGGAAGGAGTGTTCGTGAGGAGTGTGTGGGTGAGTGAGGGTGTCTGTACGAACTAGGGTGTATGTACAAGTGTATGTATGTGTGCTTGTTGTATTACACATTATGTTAAATGTGCTGTGCTCCATTTTAACTTACCTCTAAATAAGCCTTTTTTCTGTTTCTTCGGCTCGAAGGACCAAAAAGATGTAGGATCTTTACACCCTTTAATGATGATAGTTGAATGATACGCAAAAATACGTAATAATATATTTTATTGATGATGAAATGAATTGAATGCTAATGAGTGCACGCGATTTGGATGATATTTGTGTACTGAAGTATAGACCGCGCGTAGCAAGTAAAGTGCTGACACAATGATGTCAATTTTGTACGTGCTTACACTGTACAGTATGTGTAGTCTAGAAGAAATGAGTAGACCATTTTCTTACAGTTGTAGTGTGTTAAGCCGTATACTGGACAAATTTTTTTCTTTATTAAAAAAAAAATAAAACGTTGCCCCACACTAGGAATTTCTCCTGTATCGTGGGTGCGTTCACAAACATTTAAACTCACATACGCAAACAGCCATTGTTTATTTATTCTACTATACAAAGAAGGGCCAAGAAAATAAAATAATCTTTTAATTAAAGTGGAACGTGCACGTGGGAGAGTAATAATTAAGTCTTTTCTACGATTGTCCTATATGGCGTTCTTTGGTGTTGTAGGAGAACTGCTTGCATGATAAACTGTTTTCTTACGTTTAGAATATTCCATTTGCGGTATAATTCATTAGTAGGGAATATGATGGGGCGACAGGTAGCAACTTTTAATACTGCTCTATGTGCTATCTCCAATGGTTTTAAGATCGTTTTAGCAGCGCCACCCCAACATGAAATGCAATAAGTGACAATAGATTGGCACAAGGCAAAATAGATATTGCGTATAACAGTTTGATTAGCAATTTTCCGAAGTGTTTTAAATATGAAAATAAGTATCCTGGCCCTGCCTGTGAGAATGTTTATATGTGACTTAAAGTTTAGAATTTTGTCCAAAGTCACACCCAGATATTTTATTTGGAGGTTAGTGATGGACAGTTGCGAAGAGTTTGGGATTGATTAATACAAGAGTGAGCTATTAAGGTTATTGGGATGCGTGGGTGAGAGGCTGCACTGATCGAATATGTAAGGAAGTGTTTAGTGCTGTGTTGAATGCGAGTTGCGCTCTAGTTTCTAGTTGAGACCACGTTTCAGCCACAACAGTTATATCGCAGTATCATCCGCGAATGATATTATGTTACCATTCTGGATATTAAGGTCGCATAGCTCATTGATGAAGATGAGAAAAAGGGTTGGCCATAGTATACTTCCCTGGGGCACACCGTAATACATAGGAAGTTCATTACTATTGTTATTATACATACATATCCAATTGAACACCTCTGACTCCCACTCCTTCAAGTTTTGATAAGAGAGTAGAGACGGGGACCGTGTCGAACGCTTTTGCGAGGACTAAGAATATGGTTAGGATTTTTTATTATTATTAATACTTATTACCACGTGATAAGTTAATTCGTGGACTGCATCACATGTTGATAAGTTTCTGCAAAAGCCGAATTGATGAGTGATATTAGCTTATAGTGTTCCAAGTAATTAACTAATCTCTATTATTAATTAAACTTTCGAGCACCTTAGATAACGCACTTAGGACTGCTATGGGTCGGTAATTATTAGGTAAAGTCCCGTGCCCTCCCTTGAAAATTGGATGAATAATTGCCTTTTTAAAAGAAGTAGGGAAGACAGCATTGTCGAGACAAAGATTATGGCATAGGATGGGTGCCAGTAGGGTGGAGTATTTTTTTAGGATATAGGGTGATATACCATCTCATCCAGTAGCAGCGTTGGTCCGTAGGGTGTATATAGTTTAAATGATTTCGTCATCGTCGGTATGTTCTAGGACGAAAGATGAGGTGGTGTAATTTGGTGTACCGTATAAGAAGTTGTAGTTCGTTGTAGGGGAGTTGTTCTGAAATTATCAGCAAGGTTTTTCTCGACATTGACAAAAAAGGAGTTAATTTTGTCACAGCATTCTATGGGCGAGGATGAGGTGGTTAATAGTTGTGTAGACGCATTACTAGGTTTTTTGGTATAGGTGACTCGCTTTATTGTTTCCCAGAGTAACTAAGGGTTATGACCAGCTTTGTCCAGTTCTTCTGTTTCATAAAGACGTTTTGCTTTCTTTAGAATTCTTGTACATAAATTTCTGTAGCGCTTGTAGCTTAATGTCAATATTTCGTTTCCTGGATCTGGTTTTGCCCTTTTATGTAACGAATTCCTATTTGTAATGCAGCGTAACAGACCAGTCGTAATCCAGGGTTTTAGGAGTTTTTTTCTCGCAGGTACTTTCATGGTCAAGGTGTGTTTTGTGATGGCTGTGTTTACTAGTTCCAGAAGCTTATTTGTAGAAACATCAGCATTAGATATGGAGAGAATTGGGTTAAAGTCTAGTTGAGACATTGTTTCATCTAGTTTCTCAAAGTCTATATTGGTGACGGCGGTAGGAATTGAGCTACTTCGTATATTTATTTATTTATTAAGCAAGGCACACCAACGATATATTTACAAGGGTAGTAACAATAGGTAATCACGAGTCTTCAATTCTGTGTAAATACATCACTTATAGGCATGCACAACATTCACATTAAAAGGATTACAATAATTCATTAAAATATTAAACTATTAATATAGTTTAATATTTTAGTATACGTCGATTGTCCAAGCAGACTAGTGAAGGATAGTGGTCTGTGACCACGGAGTCATAGACGACGGAATATGAGGGAGAGTTTGTTCTTAAAATAAGGTGATCCAAACAGTTATCGCCTCTAGTTGGAATGGTATGTGCTGCTAGAAGGCCATGAAAAACCAGGCAATTAAGGTATTCATGGAAGCGGATATCAGAGGTTAAAGACAAACAAGCCAAGGGGTTTAAGACATTAAACCTACTACCTCTGATATCCGCTTATATCTGATATATTTTAACAGGTTTATGTAACCTGTTAAAATTACCGTTTTAAAATTTTGGAGAGATGGAAGTATAATATTAAGAGCTGATAAAAAGTTTTAGATGTTATCAATGGATGGAGAGCGATAGATGCAAATTATAGCCACCTCAGCTTTTATTTGAGTCCTGAAGCAGATTGTACTGTATATAACCTATTTATGTATTTGTGTACCTAGTTTTAAGAGTTTTTTTAATCATTGTCCCTCTTTAACAAAACACCTGCCATCTAATCTCTTCACCACCCTTGGTTGACTGGTAGAGAATGCCTAAGGCATTAAGACCGCTTTTGTACCTTTTTGTGCGAAAAGTTTAAATAAATAAATAAACTGGCCTGTTCGTCCAGACAGACAAAGCAAAGGCTGAAGAAGGAATCTCCTGAAACCGCGGTTGGAAATTGAATTTTGACTGGAAATTAATATTTCTTTAAATAAGTTTACACCTAGCGAACCAAAACTGCCGCCTCCATAGTGTAAATCGTCTTATTACTGATCGTACACAAAGACGCAAGTGACAGTGCGTCCGCGCGGTATCGTCGGCCGCCCGATTTGATCGAGTCCCAATTAGCCGCCCATACGCCACACAGACGCGACACTCCCGCGGTACGCCCGCTATACCTCGCGATTCGCCCGCGACAAATTCGCGATACGCCGCACTCCGCAATGGACGAATAAAATTTTTATCCCTCCCTTTTCATTGACCTATAAAGGACAGGAATAAAAGTAGTGATAATAAATTCTTTGGTTTTAGGAACTAGTTTTACATATTGATCTGGTCATAAAAAATGTAGTTCACGTGGATTGGCTGTTTTTCTTCCTGTGAGATTTACAACCATGCTCATATCCTAAGTGGGTCGTTTTGGAATACACGAGCATCGTGCTCGTTCCGACCCAAAAACCGAAGAATGGTCATACGGTTTCTGGTAATTAATGAACAACAGCACATACTATGTCCAAAATTACGTTCTTTAATCATAATTTTATACTTTTGTTTCTAGTAGACCACATTTTACTGTGAAAAATTTAACTCATGTCAAATAATGCTGAAATGAACCTTTTTGACACAAACTATTGTTGTCTGAAACATTATTTTTTATTTTATTAATTTTGTATTTTGTGTTTCACGAACTGTGTCCAAATAAACTTTTTTTTTCTTCTAAATACTTTAGACTATATTCTACCCACCTATGTATTTAAATTAATGAACTAAGTAGGACCATGTTGATGCAATACGAAGACCTTTCTCAAGTGTCTTTCCAATAACACAGTCAATTAATTGATGTTAACCAATTCCTCCAATCTCCAATGTGCTACAGTGTGCTACAGCGTGTCGTACGACTCGTCCGAGGGTCACAGCGATGCCGCCGCGTATCTGTCGTTGATTACAATAAATCAGCGGCTACCGCTCGACACTTCAGACACACTCCACAGTTGTTGCTACAATTAAATGTCTATTGCAATCTCAAGATGTGGCGGTGTCAAGTGTATGTGGTTTTATTGACACTGGTGGGTGTATGGTCTTGAAATTGATATGGGTCCCTCTTAAACTTGTGTAGATAAATCTAAGTATCTATTGTACACACGTTTATTGTACATATCAATAATATATATTATTGTACATATCAATAATATATATTTTTACATGTATTTCCGTTGGTTGAGGAGCTTTTTGATTTGTTTTTACTAAACTATTAGGTGGTAACTTTAAAGGCTGGACAATACAATCTGAAACAATATTACATCCAATCACCGTCTAGACATAAATTAGACTCAAACTTTTACGATTTTATTGTCCGAAGCCATTTCGTTATTTGTGGAAAACATAAAGAAAATTCATTCCAAAGACGACCAGATAAAAGATCGTTGGCAAATAACGTTAAGGGAATAAAAAAGCGGAGCTTAGCCTCCTACTGCCTCGATACAGCGCCATCGAGTAATCAAAAGACAAAGGAGATCCTCTGTAGCGGTTTCATAAATCAAAACATGAGTAAACGTCAGTTTTGGACGATCGTAAACTGTACAACATTTACAGTTCTTTACAACCGAATATTGTTCAACACCACAGCCTAATAGATTCCGTAGAAAACTACCTACTGAAACTTCAGTAGAATAATTCTCTGTATAAAACGATTGTTATACTGCGGTGTTTCGAAGACGATTGGATGGTATTATGAACGCGTAGGGATAAAAGTGTGGGCATTAAAAAGGGCGAAACAATTTGAATAAGAGTGCGGTCGCGATCCAATTTTGTGATTGTGAGTGCTGCTTCGGTTTACCTACTTATTGAATGTAAAATGGTTTGGAACGCAAGCTTGTCAGGAAATAATGTGGAACATTTTGTATTTATGTATTATCCTGTTTTAACTTGAAAGCATTATCATAGAGTTATTACAATTTGTTCTTCTGTCTATGTACTTGAATAAAATTCGTACATATTAGGTAGTTCGTAGGTTCGTAGGTAATTGAAAATTTCACTAGATAAAAACATCTAGTATAGTACCTTCTTATTTGCTTACAGTAGGTACCTACTTACATCGATCAATCTGCCCAAAATTACTTTCGCTCTCACTTCTAAAACGTCTGAAACTGTTCGTCACACAAATTGAAATGAAGTTTTTACGCGAAAGGAACACAGCAATATGACATGTCAATCTGCACAATTCGTATGCGGTGACTCCCAAGCAACCATTACGCCAATACCATAAAACGAACGTAAAACAATACAATATTTACGCCTATAGTGCTGTCACCTAGTTCATGGTGCGTGATGTCGCAGTTTTCGCGGGACGCGCTACGAGCGGGACTTTCTATCTTATATTGATGGACTTATATTTTACTTAGCCTTTGAAAAACGAACCGCAAAACCGAAAGTGACCCATTTGGTAAATCCAACTAACTAACATTGAGCAAAGATAGTAGCTGAATTTCTACTTTTAATATTATAAAAAAATCGCCGTTACTGTAGCGCGCAAACTAAACTGAAATTACGCGAAAGTTTTGTTATATGGCCGGGACTGTCATGTGTCTTTCTAGTCTCTCTTGTTACAGTACGCACATCACTACCGGTAGCAGTAAGTGCTGTTTATCCCACGATGGGCACTACAAGTCGTAGTGTTGTACAGTTTATAGCTCATCATAACTGCGTGATGGCCATCGCGCTTATCTCTGTATTTATAGTTCTTTTAATAAACTGCTCAATCTTGAGGAAAGAGGCTTCGCGGAGCCTTTTCTACTAGCCATCGAATTGAGAATTATTTGTTCCTTCTGTAAGTCCTAATCCTAATCTTATAGGTACAAAACATATAAAAAATAAAATCTATTCCAATTTAGTTTAATCTCTGTTATTTCAATTCATTGTAATCAGTTTTGCTTTTAATAGTTCATTTTTATTTTTTCAAACTATTTATTACTTGCTTGAACTAACTAATTGTGTTATTGCCTGCGCTTAATGTATTGCATGCTGTACTTTTCTGTAAGTAATGAAGCGCTTAGACTAAAGTTTGCATTGTACGAATTATAAAGTAACAGTGTACTCATTGTTGAAAAGCCTAATAATAAGTAAATAAAAGTCAAGGGATTGTGCACACTTTAGCACCAATTAGCTCGCATATTTCATGACTTTACAGCAACTCTTACTTATCTGTAACTGTCTCTATGAAACACAACTCGTCAAGTTGAACATAATTTATAAAAGAAGCTACAGCAAGGCTATGTGCATTAGATATACTGTAGTAAAACTACTTCATTAGGATTTACTTATTCGTACTGTAAGCAAGGTTTCCTGCTCCTCCGTGCAAAGGTAACGTTTGGGAAATAGCTTGCGGTCACCATACGTTTTACATGTTAGGATTAAACAATTGGTTTGTGCTGCAGCTAAGAAATGGAAAATAAAGATTTTATTTTTAATCAAAACGTAATAAAAGAGATGTGAGAGAGTCGTGAAGTTTTTTCTGCCCTTAACCACACTTTGATTAAACCTTACATTCAGATCGATGCGCTCTCTTTACGATCGATTGAATCTGATTCACTTTACAGCAGCAGATTGAAACTCAACAAACAAATAAGCAAGTCTGAAGTTGTTTCTAAAATCAAGTAAAGACATAAAACGGTCCGTTTTAAATGAAAAAACGATTGTTTGGCAGTAAATGTGCAGGCCGGTTTATGTGCGGGCGGGCAGTGGGTTCGAGTCCGCGCCGCCCACCGCGGCCGCATAAACAAACACTTTGCGCTTTTTACACTTTACAGCTACCCTCGTAAACGACGCGACACGACGCACCGAATCAGCGGTTTGCTTTCAGTGATGGGATGCGTCGATGACAACACTCGATATCTACTAAGTCTGACTTTGAATTCAAACATTTACTATGTAGTCACGTACTTTCAACATCCAGCAGCCCAGCTTCTCCAATGCAGCAGTGGTGAAACTTACCTGACAATAAATCAATTTGAATTACAATGGACTTGCCAGTGTTGTAGAGCACAAGCAATCAGCCTATACTGTTCCCACTGCTGGGACACAGGCCCCTCTCGGTGAGAGGGAGTGGGCCGTACCTAATCCAACACGCGGGCTCAGTGCGGGTTGGTGGATGTCACATGTTTTCGAATTTTCGGTTCTAGGTCATCCCGGTTTTCTCATGATATCATTTTCCTTCACCGTTTTAAGACCAGTGGTGATGAAATAATTTACACTAAGTAAAGCGCCTGGCTGGGTTCGAAACTACGACCTACAACTCGTATGTCACGGCCGTTACCTATTACCGTCGGCCACCACTGCTCTGTGTTGTAAAACAGAACATAAATTGAGTTTTTGAGAGTCATCTATTGCTTTGTTGAGATGTTTCCGCTGCGAATGATCTAACGTATATATATCGACTCGTAACGAACGAGTCCATCCCTACCGTTTTCTAGCCGGGCATCGTACGTCTCCTTTGGTCGCTCTACACTACACAATATTTGCATTTTATTCGCCCGGGGCGTCCTCGCCGTACGCCGAACTGCGGACTCCGGCCAGATCGCTTTATGTGCTTCAGGTAATAACCTCTTTGACGGACACTCACCGCCAACCTACCTTACCAGCACCACATCTAACATTCAACCTTATTACTTTAACATAGGGATGTTGAAGACTGCACTCGTCAATGGTACAAGGGGTTGAGAGATAAAAGTAAACGGATTATTGCTTGTGTATCGTGGAATGGATCCGTGCGGTCGTTTGTCCCAGTCTCCAACGTCTGAAACTGGAGAATGTCCATGTACGTGGTTATATTAAATTATATGAGGCTAGTTGGACTGTCCAATAACTATTTGATTTTTTTTAAAGGGGTAGGTAAGCATATTGACAAGTAGGTTTCTATTGTCTTGACTGCATTATATAGTTTCATCTAACCAAACATGTTTCATTTATCAATATACAGGGTGGCAGGGACGTCGACGTAACCATGGTACACACTGTAACCACGAATTCAGCAACAACATGTGCTGAATTCGTGGTTACGGTTTGCATGTTAGTTAATACATTTACCCTGTAAGTATTAATTGCTCACCTTAACCATAGTAACTATTTATTAATCTGTGATAACCATAGCCTGTTTCATACCACACTAAGTAGAAAGTCAGTAGGTATCTCATTTTCTTCAAGATACTACAAATGACTCATTCACCCAAATGAAGGCTAAGTTTCTAAGCGGCAATAAATCTGGGCACCTAACGCTAAGCGTGTGCGCCGCGATAAGTGTTCGCCGTGTAACAGTGCAGTGGAGGCGCGGCGTAAGTGCGGCGGAACGACGCGCGGGTTATCACCCCTGTATGCAAATCGACGCATTCACCTCCAGCTATTAGGGAACAGGGCTGTGTGGAAAGATGCTAGGATCTCTACCCCGGATCCGCATCTAAGAAGTTGCTCACAATCATTATTTTTCAACTTGCATTTGCTTTATTGTAGGATGTTTAAGTTACTTTTTTCTACAACGACGTTATAAATATGTGAGCAACAATAAATTAATGAAAAAAATTCCCATTTGAACGTCACACAAACCATAGAACCATTAAAATAACCCACCACGTTATAGACTCGCTTTATATACAAGTTGTTTATTTTAATTCTACTAGTGCCTATGAGGTTTTATTGCTTTTCTACAAATCAAATGGACCCACGTAATACTGTGTCATATTTTATGGCTGTGACGACTTTTCCAGTAGCAATACACTGATAATTTGTGTTCTTACCGTATTTAGGAATAAAATATAAAATTAAGTGGGAAAACGCATAAAGTAAGTATTATTTATTAATTATCACGTGTTAATAGAATATTAAAATAAATTAATAATCAATTTTGAACCATTTCTCACGCACACTTACAAACCAACTATCTCATATTGGCTGACTCATTTCATCAATGTTTCCCAAGTTTAACATATAAATTATGGATATTTTCACTGAAATTTTCCTTTTCGATATTTACCTACCTATTGACATGCACATAAGAAAATTCTGCCGCCAAGTGCCATTCAATTAATTGAACCACAACTCCTGTCAAGAGGTGTAATTGGAGCACCTTCCAATTCTTCGCATCTCCATGACAAAGCGGCTCGGTGGCACCCCTGAGCCGCGCACGTAAGAGGCGTCTGAAGAAAGCAATTATCACCTCCCGCTGGCATGGCATTAGAGGTGCTATTACAATTGCTGCACCTTGTTAGCATGAGGTCACTACCTACAGAAGGCTCACTGAAGCCCACTCCTTGAGGTGTGAATATTTGTTCATACCATTGCTAAAATTCAAATCGTTACATCAAGTGCCGATAGCTGGTAGTCTTACGTATTGGATTATTGAACGCATAGGTGTGGGTTCCAATCTCGAGACGGGACTTTTATTTTTCTTTTCCAACAATAATCTTTATAGGTTTTTTTTTAATATTCGATAAACGGGAATAATATGTAATAATTATTTTATTTTTATTATTATATTGTTATTGAAATATAGTGTTAAAAATTAAAATGTTTTACAAGTGATTTCAAAATGTTTATTCGTTATAATTTTATAAACTAGAAATAAATAAACTTCTACATACTTAAAACATTTTATTTTCTCATAAAGAACAATTTATTGAAGTAAAGCAGGTAATCAGTGAACTACGACCGATTAGACTTAAAATATTGTATCTTTGTAATATAATAATAATTAGGTACTGTGCTTTAATTATTACTGTATGTGGGTACTCTACAAACCAAAACTAGCAAATCTACGCACGTAATTAAAAAAAGTGCGGACTCCTTGTCACAATATAATTAAATTACTCAGTAGTACTACTTTTTGTTTACTGCCAATCTCAAACGTCAAAGTTAACGAATCGTATTTATTAGGACTTATTGCGGTTATAGCTTAAGTATTCATTTTCATTATGAAAAGAAGATTGAAACTAAACCTCAAAATAATCCTTATTACGGATATGACACAATATTATTTTAATTTTATTATAATCAATTCATAATTTATAACTTAATACTTTGTATAACGACCATTAGGTATTATCAATGCAATCAAGTAAACGCTGGCGCATGGATCCTACAATATTGAAACATACATATAACATAATATGTTAAATTTTTCCATATTTCCATGAAAAGCAACTTCAACTGCTCATCAGATCTCTCATCTTCCCATCGCTGTATCGCAAAATGTAAACGTTCTTGTTTATGACTTTCAATCAAATAAGGTTTTTGAGTTGGTTTTCATTTGCACGGCGAACGGTTCGTAAAGACGTGTCAAATAATTCGGCAAAATATCTCGTTGGTATGAAACCACTTGTTTCATATTGACGAGCTGGACCCTTCCACTTCGCTTTCGACTGGCAAGGCTACCCTCTTCCTTATATCTTTTGACCCTTCGACTCAGACTAGCTATTTCTCTAAAACAAAAAAGGAGTACTGTTAGACTACTAGCAAAATACGAAACGATCGACGATCTTTGAAACAAAATTATTTTGAAAATAGAAATGTACTCGTACATACAGGGTTTTTTTCATGTAGGTGTGGACTGAGGTGGGACATGCTGACGCTATTGTTGGTCGGTGCTGGTGTATGACAAATGAATGGCGGTCATAATTAGAGATTAGGCCCAAATCGAACGGTCGGCATGCGGTGTGATCGCACGGTGAAATATCGGCTGCACGAGATGCTGACGAGCTGGATGTGATCAGGAACATTTTATTATTTAAACGAATCATTTTTAATAATTGCACAACACGCTTCTTGGTTACGTGACATGCTTACAATCGCTATAGCTTTCATTTGACAGTTCAACTATGTTCATTGCACCTTGCTTGCATCTTTAAAATTCGTTTTTTCGACGTTCAGTATAACGCAATGTTATTCAGAATAACATTATTCAGCTAAGAAAGCCAAATTGTGTCTGTATTTTTTTGAAGATTTAGTTATGTTTGAACACAACTGCCTGGAACGCCTGAATTACCTTTGGAAGAAAACCGATCCTTCATTTTTA
Source organism: Apamea crenata (assembly GCA_949629185.1). Classification (NCBI taxonomy): domain Eukaryota; kingdom Metazoa; phylum Arthropoda; class Insecta; order Lepidoptera; family Noctuidae; genus Apamea; species Apamea crenata. The sequence continues at coordinate 718,918 of OX451356.1, forward strand.
GGGTTCCGTACCCAAAGGGTGCCAACGGAATCCTATCACTAAACCTCCGCTGTCCGTCCGTCCGTCACGTTGGTCCGTCTGTCCGTCTATCTATCAGCGGGCTTTAACTCATGAACCGTAATAGGTAGACAGTTGAACCTTTTACAGTGTGTATTTTTATTGCCGCTTTAACAACAAATAATCATATAAAACGTTATTAAAAATTACTATACAAGAAATGTGTTTTTTTCGTAGTGGTACGGAACCCTTTGTGTGCGAGTCCGACTTGCACTTGGCCGGTTTTTCATATGCGCGATCAAAGAATTAGCGTCATTATTTTCCATACCTATTCAATGTTTAATATGTACTTACGTATTCTTAAATTTATTTTACGCTTGTATTTAGTCGTCGTCCCTTCCAGCGTGCACGCAGCGTATCGCCACGGGCCGGTCTCGTTGATTACGCGCGTGACAAAGATCCGCCGACAACAATCCACGTCAATTTGTGAGCTGACAAGGTGCGGTCGCGAGCTGAACTGCATCACAGAGCGTGCAGTGGAGCTGACCACGCGAAAAAAAATTACCGATGGGAAGTTACGAACTTCTATACATACTTTCATCCCCATTGGACCCCTTTAGGGAATGTATTTATTTTCAAAAGTATTCAGTCGTTTTAAAAGGAACTCATATGCTTCTAAACCCAGCGGTTTAGGGATGGCGTAATTGTCATAGGAAGAATGAATGTAAGATTTTTGTTAAGTATAAGATAACTTTGTCTGAATGTTTAATTGTCTGTGTGTGTCTGGTGGCATCGTATCACCAAAATGGTGAACTGATTATAATGCGATTTTAGTTTGATTTTGTCAAAATTTATCTTAATCATGTTTGATGATGATCAGCCCTTTTATGATCATCAGCCCATAATAGGAATACCAACTAACAACAGGTTAGTAACTAGCACTCCTTTAGCAGTGTTTATTCACTGCCAGCTACATCTCAGTCGCTGCGATTAGCTTGTCCAGTCAGTCGCACATCTGATAAGGAAGTCTCCACCGACCTCTGTGCGCATACACAGTCAGGTCGGTGCGTCACTAGTTTTGCCAGCACGAGAGCTCTCTGAGTGCGGCTCTGGCACTCGTGGCCGCTTCCACATTTTCAATGCGCTAAATTCGCTTGTTGATTGAGCGTGTATTAGGTTCGTGTTTAGAATTTAGTGAAAGGTGTTTTTGTGTGATTTCATAATGTTAGGACTATTTCAAAATTTCGTGAAAAGTAAAGTAAATACAGTTATGGTAACAAGCTGTATGTAGTAAGAAAGCTATTCGTCACATGCCATTGCTTTGAAAAAACTATGCTATGTACTCAAATAGAAAATTAATTAAATGACTCACATTTTCTGTGAGATATTTGACTTTAGCTACCTCTTGCTTTCATCTAAATCGCAACCAGATTACGTTTTCCTTTAATATCTAAAAAATATGTCACTAATTACGACAAACCTTGAGGTGCTCGGTAGACAGTCAGGCTCTGCCGATGTTATCACCGTATTATCTGCGGCTCCTCGTCGACGTCACGTACGTTACACGTCGCTGCCCACCCCGTAATGAGCGGTAATGACTCGTCTGATTGTTGTAATAACACAACAAATAACAATTACCGATAAGGTAGATGATTTGGAAGAAAGCTGCTTCGACTGGATACTAATTGATTTGTAGTCAGGGAAAATGCTACATCGGAAATAGATTGCTTTGATGTTGGTACTTGTAGCTGAAGCTAGAGCCCTTTAGGTGCCCGAGAAACTTAATTGTGTGCGTCCTCACATTAGTATCACTCCCAGAGCAATCAAATCAAAAACTGCTGCAAATGTAATTACATTCTAACTCCCACATATTTAATCGTCGACCATTATCAAAAACACACCATACTCTTAATGGTCGTCATAATCCCAGAGGTAACATTGCATAATGTGATTCATAAACAACAGGAAGGGATGCTGCACTGGCAGTGATCACTCCTGGAGCCGGCACCGCCGCGTGTAATCCCGGAGTTAAAACTTAAGTGTCATTAGACTGCGTCGTCCCGCGCATATTTTTATCATTCCTGCTTCCCCTTAACACTTAATGCGTAAAGTTTTAATTGAAATTTGATCTGGCGCACTTTTAACGAATTGTCCCTGATAATTATGTGCTCATAATTAAAGTAATGTCTTTGAGTGGAAAGTTATTGGTCCGCTGTGCGCCGTGGAGCGGAATTGCTGCAGATTTTGTATCGATAGGGATAAATGAAAATATGTACTATTACGATTTTAATTACATCCTGTTTTTAGATTTTGATGTAGATTAATAGGTTCTGGTTGCCTAATGAGCATCCCGATAAGCGGTTGGGTTACAGAGTATGAAATACTAGGTGACGCCCGCGGGTGCACCCGTGTGCATGTTGGAAAATATCCCACGGGAACGTATACGATATACACGATAATATTATATACGATATATATACGAACGTATACGACAATACCGGATAAATCTTTGTTTGTTCCCTATTTGAATTTAAGGCGAAATGGTATCGTGGTCACGTAGGTTTCGAGGGGGTGAAGCAGACGCGGACAGGTAAGAGGCGCGCGGGGCCCCGCGCTCTGCCGCACTCGGCCGGCAAGCTATAGTCCGACCGCTGTAAGCGCGACCCTCTCTCGTGAACCAAAATACTTCTGCAGAGGGTCGCGCATACGGCGGTCGGACTGTAGCGGCAAGTAACAGTTTTAGTCAGTACTAGTTGCGCAGTAGGTATTTTAAAAAATGTATTTATTTTCTCAAAGTATATACTGAGGACATAATGTATGGTGCAATAAATAAATATAAAATCATATTTTAATTAGGTGCATAACTGCATATGTTACTGTGAAAGCCCGAAATGCGGTAAATCTTAGGATTTACCGGTAAATCCTAAGATTTACCGCAGTTCGGGTTTTTACAGTAACACATACACTAGTATTTTCATTATTATATCTATCTACTTACGAATACTTGCCTACTTATAATAAAATAATATATATTATGGGTTCCTATGACAATCCCAATTAGCTCGCTGTTTGAAAATGAATGGATACTAGTATTAGAGATAGAATCCAAACCAGTGTTATCAAAAACCGGTTTTACCAAAACCCGGTTCTTACACGGGATATTTTTTTTATCACTACCCAAATTTTCATAGGGTGTCCTACCGATGAATATGAACAACAACAACAGCAGATTTTTTTTCGTGGTTTCAGAGTTGGTCCCATAGTAAAAGTTGTTCATATTCATGGGTAGAACACCCAGTGAAAATTGGATATTGATAAAAAAATTGCCCTGTAGAAATGAAAAATAAACAGGTAAGCATAACAGCTTTGATATATGACGGAGAAGGTATGGGTGTGTCTCGTTATAATCAACCATATTTCAATTACTGTGGATAGTGTTGGTTATTGCGCAATAGAAAAACGGTTTGCAGTTCAAATCAGATTGTAATTTCACGAACAATTTAATCATACACTGTAGGTACACGATACAACCAGATACACAGTAAAATAATTATGTACACAATTAACAAAGTGATTGGACTGAATGTTAACATCGTGTGCCGCATCAGATATAGGTAGCTGTTGTGGTGAGACCGTTCCTGCTCCGTCAGTGTCCAGTGTTTCATGGGTGCTGAAATATTGGAAATATTTTTAAAAATACAACATAAACATAATGTACCTTAAAATTAACCTATTCACTGCAACAACTAACTTCATAGTGGTGGTGCATTTCCGCTACATGCTGCGTAACTTGTAACCTACCTATGAGAATAAAGTCTACCCTCAATGTGCCAAAAGAAATATAAGTAATAAAAAAATACACATGACGTGTTAAGAACCGGTTTTCTTGAAATCCCATTCCCAATATAATAATACCAAAAAAAACGCTACACTACACTATTCAATGAAAAGGACTGAAAACCGGTTTTTACCAAAAACCGTTTTTTTCGGTATTTTTATATATTGGGAATGGGATTTCAAGAAAACCGGTACCAGGTAAAAACCGGTTCTTAACACGTCATGTGTATTTTATTATTACTTATATTTCTTTTAGCTCGCTTACATACCTACCTATTATTATTATATCTGTCACGGCTGCGTAGTTTCGCTAGCTAATTTAATTTGACCCTGTTTAGTTGTGTAGGTACTAGAGAAAGCTTTTGAACATATTTACAACGTGTTTTTTTTTATATCCCACTCTAGGGGTCAATGTACTCATCATTATGAACAACTTTTACTATGGGACCTAACACGAAATCGCGAAAAAAAATCAGCTGTTCCCTACATTTTGAAGAGCTAAGCGAATATAAAATAAAATACTTATAATAGATGATTTTATTTCGCGATTTTAGGTTTAGTAAAAGTTGTTCATAATTATGAGTACATTGACCCCTAGAGTGGGATATAAAAAAAACACGTTGTATGTTCAAAAGCTTTCTCTAGTACCTACACAACTACACAGGGTCAAATTAAATTAGCTAGCGAAACTACGCAGCCGTGACGGATATAATAATAATAGGTAGGTATGTAAGCGAGCTTACTCAAAAAACTTAGGTAATACAGATTGAAGTTGTACTAGTGTCCATCAGATGTTTCTGGTAATTCAGACTCAGTGTTGATACGAGTTCTGTAAGAACATAATAAACCATATTATGTATAAATAAAGCTATTGGGGTACCTACATGAAAGTTTTAGACCATAATTATCTATCTCTATTGGGCCGTTTACACATTATGCCGGGGCTGCAGCGGCACCGCTGCATCAGTCACCCTTGGATTTGTAAAAACCCCCACACAGGGCGCCGCGGCGGCGGCTGCAAGTTTTGATAAGACCTATCAAAACTCGCCGCAGCCGCGCCGCCGTGTGCAAGGGTTCATACAAATCCAAGGGAAACTTACTAAAACTACGGCATGATGTGTAAAAGGCCTGTCAAAATGAAAGTTGTGTGCTTATACAATACATACGAGTTAGTACGTCAATGTCAAATCTCAAAATTGATATTTTTTGGGATAATAAATAAAAAACTTACCTATTCAGGTTCATCACTTTCAGCTTCTTGAGCTTCAGTCCTGAATATATTTTTTTTTATTATGTTTGTTCATCACTTTAGACTTCAATGTTCGCTTGAGTAGTCGGCGACAACGGACGCAATAAAGTTGTACACGAGTGCTCTCTAAGAGGCGCTGCGGCCGACTGACGGGACTGCGCGAACGGTGGGATGTCGGACTTGCGCGCAATATTATAGTATTATATTGCACGCTTTTTTTATATACTTCTTTTTAAAATTCTAAACCCATAATCCCCTAATATCTTTAATGGTGAACATATAGACGAAATTTTATTGAAATTGCTTGAATTACAATCGAATAAAACCGTTTTTTCTCATAAAATATGCAAATTTTGAGGAAACTTTGCGATTTTTTTGTATCGAGCCAAATTATGTCAATCGTGTTTTGGCCCTCATAATTCACTAAAGAAAATCTTCAATTTTAATAATCATGAAAAAAATTCGGCAAATTTAGTAGTTTTTGAGGACAAAAATTGATTTTGCGTGCAGCCGAAATGCGTCAAAATCTTCTTTTGGGACACATTTCGCCTTAAGTATGTCATGAACTCATGTCATGAGTCATAGTGTCACTTTCTTTCTTTAAAAAGTATTTTTTTTACTTTGGCACAATTTACTTTCATATTCATCTACCAACTTAAGTAGTTATCATTTATTTCTGATTTTGTGTTGTGCTTTTCTTTTATTTGAACAAAATACTTAAAGGGTTTATCTATTATTTTACCCAGGTACCTTAAAAACATTAATAGTTACCTACCTACTAGTGTTTGTTCAAACGAACAACAAGTACTCCCTCGCTAATGTGTTCAATATCACAAAGCTAGAATAATTAAATCGATCACGTTCATTCTAAATTCATTGCAACGCACATTAAAATAGTCGTGCGCCAATAATCCGGCCGTTACAATTCAAACGCGTCGGTAATCCATACAAAAATGGCGGGTGGCGCGCGCGCACAATCGCACACATGTCCCGCACCTCGCGCATTTACATAATTGAATATTCTATTGTACGTGTCTAATGCTGTTACCTTACACATTAGCGCTTCCATCGCTACCCTACTGGACTACGAAAATTATACAGCATTTTGTGAAGCGCTTTATGGTCCTTGTACACAATTAAGAGTATAAAGTTACCTGTAGAGGGTGGCATAAAGCGCCATCTGTCGTCAAACGAGACAATGCAGAGATTTATCGGTGCAAAATGCGCTTGTGGGGGTTTACGGGGATTCGGTTTTTTGCTCGCTATCAAGTTTCCATTAGCTAATTTAGTATCGATTCGCTCACGGTGAAAGTTTAGCGGTGCGCGGACGATTCACAATTGATGGATCGTTTTTATTCGTTCCAAACTCGAATGCTCCAAGTTTACAAATTCAATTTTTATGGACAGAAGCGGAATATTTTGGTAATTCAATTTGGAATCTGGATGGAAACAGAGGTTTTTTATGTTATTGTTTTGGCTGTAATATTAAATATTGCTGCGCTAGTTTATTTACGAGCACTACTCAAATAAAACCCTGCAAGGAGGTACTTATTCGCTGTTACCTATCCTCTGTTAAGCTTTATCCATCTTAATATCTTTCATCCACTTCAGTGCATTATGCCATTTCTCCATAAGCAAAGGTAATGTAATACATTTATATTAATCGAAAACGTCACTGGAAATTGCTTCTGTCATCAATGTGAAGCCCTCCTCGGAGGGGCTACCTCGGGTCCTCAAACATCTGCATTATCTTACCTACGTCCCTCGCGAAATCAGTTACTGCACGGGCATTCACTAAAGTGCATTTGCCATTCCGCCCGTCTAACCTTACAATTATCTCCCTGGCTCTATTCCAAAATCAACCTTGTCAGTTTGATGTAAAATTCAAACTCGGATGTCAGTATCTAAACATGCGTACCTAAACGATGATAACTTATACTTTTTGTTGACCAATCGAAAACTCAATCTAATGCTGAAGGCACACGCTTCATATTCCCAAATCAGTGCACCAACGGTTACAAAATACGGGCCGTTAAAGCTAAGAGGGTAGTTCACATGTTGGCGGTGCGATTTATCAAATTTTATACGTTAGGGCACGACATGTGCGTCCGCGGACAATCGCTTAGGTGCAACGCACAGAGGGTTCACAATTAAATATGGGCCGAGGTGGCTAATGGATTAGCAGATGAGCCCGCCGCCTTATGGCGCGCAATCAGAACGTGCAGATGCGCCTCGATTGGATCCGTGGGTGACGCGTAATATGTTTACCGGCCGATTGAAACTGAGTGTGAGATCTTTTTACAGACACATGCCGTGAAAATATCGCGTTTAAAACTTATTTACATTCGCATCTGTTAGAATGTGTCGATGATAAAAAAGAGGGTAGAGCGCAGCCAAAAAGGACTTGGACCTTTTGGTATCAATAGACGAAACTATCAACCCACTGATGGCGGTATAACGCACTACGATACGACTGACCAAACTTATCTTCAAAAGAAAAGCGACCGTCGAAAGTACCTCCATATTTGCAAAATATATGTGAAACTCCGACAGTAACCTACCTCAACCTACGTAGGACGGGGCTAGGCCCATGACAAGACGTGCTGACGTATGTTTACGAGCACTATTTGCTATTGTGCATTGATGTCAGCTTAGATACAGCACACAATGGGTGACCTAGCCAGCGATCAAGTGCAATGATTGTGGAGATATGTGTCGAGGTCGAAATAATGGACGCCGGAGGTGCTAACTCTTTGAATGCACCGGTTTGTGCTATGTTTAGATGTAAACATGGCAGCTAGAGATAATTGTATCAGTAGCTGCAATGTTTATGTTAAGCATTGGCTTAACATATATTCGTCGGCAGTTGTTTGATTTGGATGAACAGTCGTTATGAGTTAATATGTTACTGATAAACTTATTTCCGTAAGTGGTTATTTCTCGCGTTCGCTAGGCAGACATTTAACACATGGTGTCATTGTGTACGTTAGTAATTCTTACTATAAATATCGACGCGCAAACTGTAACCTGGATGGATTCAGCACATGAGTTTAGACCCCATGACGTCGAAATTCTTCGTCGGTTATAAAAAAAAAATTCTTCTGTTTCATATAAAAGTGCAATATCTACGCGGTCAAAACGTATGGAACAGCAATATATTTTTTTAATAACCCTCTTTACTTCTTGAATATGCCTGAGACGGAGAGGAGACCTGAAGGCCAATTCTCGTAATTTAAAACGTTCAAAATCTAGTCGCAGTCTCATCTCAGCGACAAACAAATGTCAAAAACTTGTCAAAATGTAGGGAAATTAGAAGTATTTTTTGACAGATTGAGACTGAGATCAGACTGTGAACGTTCATAAAATTACGAGAATTGCCCCTCAGAACACAGACCAAAGGTATACGTACCTTTAGTGCAAATATGTTACATGAAATATTTAATACTTAAAAAAAGTTTAAATGAAAGTCAAAGCAATATTAACGAGTTAAATTTCTTATATTAACACATAAGGAAAATGCTTTAACCACTTTGACCACAAAAAAAATTAATAACGCGAATTGTCTTTGCGTCAACGATAAAATAAATAAAATCCCTCCGTTGGTCATAGGTACACGTAGGCAGGCACTAACGGCTCTCCTAAAATATAATAATAATTTATCGATGGTAACGTTTGGTGCGAGGCAGCTTGATGTAATTGCACGCGTGTGTCCCGTCACTCACGGCGACGTAGCGTCTGCAACACAAACAAATTATCAGTAATAAACTAACAGTATACCTTTAAACTAACATTTCCAAATTTGCGAATAGTTTATGTATTTAAAATAAAGTTTGGTAAAGAGTAAAAATATCTTTAGATTCGGATACCAGACTCGTCATCTCAAACGTATTTTATTGATTATTTTGTTGAAGTCGAAATTGCTGGAATACGATAATACGTGCTCAATGTTAGTTCCTACTCGTACTAGACTACAGAGGCTCTATAACTCTGTCTACACAACTACGGTAACAACAGTGTCATAAAAATAAAGCATGCAATCATTTGAGCAGAACTAATAGTTGGTTCATCTATAATCTTTTGTTTTGCAACTATCGGACATACAAATTCTAATAAATATTCACCTCAGCACTCTGCTGACGCTCCCGGCCCACCTATTCACGTGGGTGATGGATTGCGGCGTCGATTAGGGCCGCGCTGACCTGTTCTTTCATATCTCGCTAATGGCCGCCAGTCCGCCAGTTCGTCAGGCCGCCGGCCGCCACTCGTACACCTACATACACCTCTACCGCTTGCGGGATGATGTACACATTCTGGATGAGTTCGATTTGCCTAAACCCGATAGATTTTGGAACTGACATAATTATTGCTCTCAGATTTTCCAAATTTCCCGACTTGGGTTATCTATTTTCTTTTATAGTTAATGATCTAGACCCACCACGTTGAGCAGCGACCTCAATGTGGCGGGTCTAGATCATTTAAGAAACCCTAGCTTTAATCCTACATGGTGATGAGATCAGCTAGCCTGATCATTTCTCATACAACATGGATGTTGAAAACAAACCGAAGTACGGTTTGTTTTCAACATCCTTGTTGTATACATTGCATAGTATCACATCTCTGTTTACTACATCGAACAGTATGACTACATCTCAATCCAAAAATGTTGCTGACTAAGTTCTTCCTAGCTCTTCCATCTGTTCGGTGTCCAGGACGGTACCTGTCGGCGTCGGCTGTCAAATATACAAGGGTCATTACTTAGAGCATCACCGGCCGTAATTAATATAACGTGCGCCTAAATTGAGGCGACTGCCTTTTTGCTGAGTCGGTGACGTCATGACGTCCGACGGGGGCGGTGGTGAGCAGGCGGCTAGTGATCGGAGAGCGGTAATTGATATTGCACACGATTTGATTTTGGTCAGCTAGTCACATTTGGTGGAGTTATATTTAGACTGCTAAGATGACTGTAGGAGGTTAATCAAGCTTGAGTTGGCAAAACTACGTTTTTGAAAAGAAGATTTTCCCCAGTATTTAGCTTAACAATTTTTTTTACAGCAGGTACAACTTTTCTATTCGTTAAATAAGATTTATATTCAAAATATAGTAATTACGGAATGAAAATGTGCAAAAAAGATGCTTATTTTCGCTATTTCAGAGTTGGTTCCACTGAAACAGTAGTTCGTATCAGTCAGTCGTGTCGTGTTCAGTCATCCCCTGAGAGATGGTCAATGAACTCAAAGTCATCCGCTATCCGTGTATTCCACTACAAAACCATTAACTTATTACGTGCGACATCCCCAGTTCATCACTAGAGCCGGCCCGCAACGTCCCAACACGGTAAATTACAATCAGCAGACGAAGGCAGTCCGTCATTGTCTAATCACGCGCCTGACGCTACCTGGAGCCTATCGGCCGCAGTCAGCGCTGGACACTAAATCAGGACGTCTAGCTTACAGTGTACCACCGAGTAGTTAGTGACACAGAAGCTTCAGTTTGTGGCGGTATCTACAACGCCACTTGCAAACTACACATCAAAAACCTGACGTCCCACAAATCTTGCATCGCGCAAGAGAGTTATCCGCGTGACAAGCATATAATTATGCAATATCCCGACATTAACCGTCAGGCAGTAACCCACCAGAAACAACACTCCTGTGGCAGAAGGATCTTCTCTTCGAAGGATGAACAAGGTACCTTATAGGTATATCTATAAGTTCAAAAGGTGCAGGTTTTCAAGCTCATCTACTACACGCGATGAAACAAGAATCTACTATTCTTGTCACAAGCAGAAAGAGCTAGACTATTCTGTGACTTTTTATTTGTTGAACGAACAGGTTACAGGATACCTACATCGTCGTTTTCCATCGTCATCGACATCAGCGCTTACCATTAGGTGATATAGTGGTCAAACGCGAGCCTATCAAAAATAATGAAAAAATAGCAAATTCACAAATATCCACTGCTGAATATCACCCATATAGTAGACTTCTTTAAGAGCACAACCTATTTGTATCAACATGGTGATGAATTATGCCAACACGACACCAATAAGCCGTGCAGAGGTCCATGCAAGCTTCCATACAAGGTCCTCGTACCTACTATGTGGTTTCCCGAAATTCACCAGTAGTCAGGGTTTTTTCAATTAAATGGTATGCAGGTAAATTACGAGTATGTAGAGGATTTTCATAGATTAATGCCTTTTTGGAAAGTTACATACTGTGTAGGTACTTCCCCTTTATTTACCCCTTGATTAATTATAGTCGGAAGGAGCTGTCCTTCTGTGAGTCATTCCTCCATGTTTGTCCGTCATGTACCTGGAGCGGACAGTAATTAATGTGGGCCCTGCGCCACCAGAAGGCAGTAGGGGAGGCGACGAGCCGGCGCCGCTCAGGTGGACGCACGAAGTCGTTGTGGCTGTATTTATTTATATTGCAGATTGAGATTTTACGGAAAACATCTTTAATATTATTTTTTTTACATGACTGGTATTTTGTTAATTTCCTATTCTTTGTTTCCTTATTGGTTAGTAATGTGATGGAAACAACTATCAAAAGCTATGTATTTAAGTACATACTTGAACTGTTAAACACCATTTTTTTATTTAAGAAAATAATTTGTGAACGTTTGTAAGTTCCTGTTACGTGTACAATTTGTTTCTTTGAAAGATTACGAAAAAAATAAAGTGTAAACGAAAAAAGTCTAATAGTTAGCTAGCATGGTGCTGTTTTTTCTCAAAAAAATAAACCTTATTTCTAATTTAAATTCTATCATCAATTTTTTCCGTTCATTCCTGTACACAAATGACTGGCACCTACTATGCAAATAGTAGCATATTCCCCGCCGCGGCCCACTGTCCCCGCGTCGGTTTCGATTGCTCAGTAATTAATCTCACCTCCTTTCACGTCACCCCACTCTCTCTTCCCTTTGTGTTAACATCGTGTCCTATTATTGATAACTCTCGATCGCTGTCCAACATGTCTGCTTTACAATGTAAAGAAAAAAGATTTTAGCTTTATAGATGTTAAAACACTTAAACACGCAGAGTGATATAATAACACGGCAAAGGTTTTGTCGTATCTACAGGAAAATGTGATAACATTGACCAGAGCAGCTTTCCCACCACGAAGCAACTCAAAATGTTTTTATTTTTTAAGCTGTCCCTGTTTTTAATTGTATTAAAAAAGCCGAACTTACATAATTCAAACCTCAAAAATCGCAGTTTAATTTGGAAATCTCTCACCGAAAACTTTTCTTACAAAATATGATGTTCAATGCAGCAATAAGTTCATCTTGCAAGTCTAAAATTCAGAAGCTCGCGTCCGCGCAACGTGGCGACTTGCATGTGATGTGAAATGGCTTAATATAACGGAATCGAGTGTAAGTGCGAATAGCCGCCAGCCGCCCGCCGCACGCAATCAAACCGCAGTAAAATCGCAGCGCACTGATAACTGCTTTCGGACGGTGGTGTACAGGGAGCGAATGAGTTAAATAAATAATGAGTATTAAGTTGAATGAGCAATCAGAATAGAAGGAATTGCATTGAGCAATATGTAATATCTGTGATCCTATAAGATCCTATAACTGGCTGAAAAAACTGTGATCCTATAAGGTTATGGCAACATTCCGTCTAAGAATGTATGTCCCAACTTAGCACAGCTGTTTTGCAACACCAATGAATGACGCAGAGTACCTACCTATATTTTTTGCCCCGCAGTAGGTATTAGTAAGGTTTAATTGGACTCTTTGAATCTGATATAAGACGGTCAGCGTTGTCATAAATCTTAATTTACACAATAAGTAGGAGGAGCTTTAGAATTAATGGACTAACATTTTTTTTTTAAATCGTGTTATCCAATTAAAGAAGAGACATACACAAGGATGATCTTTTACATAGACAATAAGGCATGATCTTTAATAACATTAACGTGAGAAACAATTTTGTCACCTGAAATTAAATAGCAGCTAGAGGCCTTTCCAAAGAACTCCTATTGTGCCTTCTAAGGTATCTCTCGGTGTGTCTCTAGAACCGCGGAGCAGTTTTCATATCGAGCGCAATACTGAAGTCGGCGAGTGATTTATAGAGCGCTGTGCGGACATATGAGCAGATGACGACGCCGCACATGACGGCCACCGAGGTAAGCCCACGGCTTTATTATACCCCAGTAATTTTCCAACAGGTCTGTTTTAATAGTAGTGGTCCTTGGAGCTCAAGCTAGCATGCATGTCAGATTAATTTAATTAGGAAATTCCTACTGAAAGTGTATTCCCAACAACATTATGCGAAGTTTACTTAGGACAGGAAAGTACAGATCAAAACACTATCGAAATGTTGGTGCACTAATAGTTAAGCGTTTTTCCCATTATTGTCACGAGTCGTCAAGGAGTAATACGAATCTATTCTTTTCGATATATATAACTACATAACACAACAAATACATACATAACTACTCTGATCTAATGCTCAGATGGATATGTTGCCAATCAAGTGCATGTTTATGACCCGTCAATCGACGCTTCACGCAAAAGCGGTTTCAGTCCGATTCTCAGTAAACTATTTTATTGCTTGTCATGTTTATTTTCATAATATTAGAAGGTCTTTATTAAGTGGTACCTACACAGGCACTAATACAAAGCTACGTGCCTAAGTTCACGTCTACTGGTTTGGATGTTGACATCAAACGCGTAGGATTAGTATAATCATTTATTATGGTTTTACCAAACGCATCGACTTCCTGTTCTCGTCATCTCAGCTCCATGTTATTAAACTAAGTACTTAATATGTTTATTTGACGTCACTACTGGGTTGAATACGTATGACTCACATTTGACACCCTATCAACCCCAATTTTACGCGAAATTATGATAAAAGCGTGTTACTTTTAGGCTGTGTGAGTCTTGTCTGTTTTTAGTAAGATCATATTAATAATCAAACTTTTATCGTACTGAGAGGTGTTTTAACTCAACACAATGCTGTTTAGACTCTGGTGTGCGCACTGACTTCGTTATCAAATAACGTTTACTAAAAGAATTGTATCACGCGTTAGATCTGCACTCTCCCGTCACCTCACAATTATTCATAAGTTGATGGCGTCGGGTCGCCGGCGAGCCGCGAGCGGACGCGCCGCTCATCGCAATGTTCTCGCAACCAGATGTATGACAGGACAATCCACTCCTCAATACGCTCATACTTCTACACGAGGTAAAAGATTACAAAATAGGCGAGAACAGGAGGATCGTTCAATGTTAGCCGGCTGGGTCAATCAGATAATTGAGTTAAACGCAATGGACCTGCTCGCTTAGCATCTTAGTACTGTTCAAATCCGTCAAATATTGCGGATGACGCCACGATTGGTAAATATCTAATTAACTTGGTAAACTAGCAATGTATGAAAAATGCTTTTGTTCACCATTCAATAGTTTGAATATTTCTAAAGAAATAAAAGCATCCACTTGCATACTTGCATACTTCTTCACATTTAGACTTTAGCTACATTCGAATATTCGTGGACTACACCGGCTACGCCGTAGCCTCGTAGGCCGTAGCGCGTAGCACCTTTTTGCGTCAGCCTTTTGTGGGTTTTTGGTATTCTGTTCCCTTTCATTTTTAGTAATTCAATTTCATTTATTTCAGATTATAAAATCCAATTTGTTAGTATATACCTACACACACAACTTAAACACTAGTGTTAGTACATTCAACATATAACATTCATAATAATTGTTAGTTACAAAGGTCTTAAAACTATGTTAGTACCTACCTATACATATTACACTACAAACTAAGTAAGCAAAACAATAATTAAATATAATAATTATAATATTTTTGACAGGTATGCCAAAAAATCATTACAATTCAATTCAATTCAATAAATGTATAATGTATAGTCCACGTACTTTGGTAAAGTAAAGTGGGTTACAAGGCTTTTCAGCAATGTAAAAATAAGCCTAGTCAAAAAGTGATTAAGTTTTGCATTCCAAACATGCTTTCCTACTTTCAATATCACCCGTATGTACCACACCTCCAGGGTCGTCAACTCATCTTCATAACGCCCGGCAGTCGATCAAATAAAGACATATATCGTCAGCCGCATACAAATGAGGCTCAGTTCAAAGTCGACCACGGCCGGCAGGTTATGACGACACGTATGTGGGGATAATAATTGTTTTAACGTATTATTTTATTGAGTGCATATTTGACATCATATACTTATTATAACTTATAATTTTATATTTAAGAGAGCATTTTACATTATTGAAGTTTACTAGTGAGAGTTTAAGACTACTACTACTGATACAATCAATCAAAATATTGCCTAATGCTGCCGACTGAATTGGCTTATCCAAACTTGTTCTCTACATCCAGTACTTAGGTACCATTTGAATTGCTTAATGATAGTTCAATGTTTGTACTAGCTAATATTTTAGTAGGTAGGTACGATTTGACAGTTTTTGTATGGAAAACCATGAAGAACTGTCATATTTATTCTATAGATAAAAGCTAAGTATCTAATTATTGAAAAATCAGCCCTCAGTGTGTTGTGCCGTTCTTTAGTGGAACGAAGTTCTTTAACGGAGCTTGCGGTAGGAGTAGACAGGTAGAGATCGTCTCGCAACGAAAAAGCGTTATGCCACTCCACGTACTTTCTCTCTCTCTCTCTCCACCTTTTTCTGTTATATGATAGAGAGAGACATATACCGTTGAGCATGCCGAGAGCATGGTTTTAGAGGCTGCTGAAGCCAATAGTGAGATCAAAATGAAAATCTAAATGGCGACAACTTCATAAGAGCTTCTAAAAACTTGCACTAGATGGCTCTCTATTAAAAACACTTATTAAATTCAGACTTTCTCTCTCTCTGTGTGTGTGTGTACGTGTGAGTATCGCGTAAGGAACTTCGTTCCTGACGGGGGTGCCCCGACTGCACACGTGCAAAAAATTGCACGTGCACCGTACACGTGATAAAAGTGAAACTTTAAAAAAAATATAGAATTATGGAGATTTAGTGTGAGCGACAGCGAGGGATATCGTTCTTCTCTATAATGCAAAAAAATAAGCTTGAACGCGACGCAACATTGAAATTTCACTCCAATACTCGTCCAGTTATCGAATCGCCGCCTGAGAAGTTTCATTTCAAAAACTTAAGCCCTCAGATTCCTCCATGAATGCACGCGTTACGCTTTAAAATAGTAGAACAGTCATTGACTCCGCCGTGTTCCCAGGTTATGGGGATAAACGGTTAGCTGGAGGCAGCTGGACACTCGAGCGTTCATAGTTCATTTCGTTTATTACGGGCCATCAAAGCAGTTAATAATCAATTTATCAAACGACTGTCTCCACTCTAATTCTCACACGAACGCACATCGTTGTGTCATCAAAACATCTATAAAGACGTGTTTCGAAGAACTTTTTAGTGTTTCTGAAAAAGTTTGTTTGGAAGTACGTACAGCGTAGCTTTGTTTTGATTTAAAGGATAATAAGTATGCCATAGAAATACGAACCAAGAAAAAAACGTACTGCGCCGACCACAAGTAACATGGGGCAAGGACAGGCAGAAAAAGAAATACCTATTATAAATTATTATAGGACTTCAACTTGGTGTTTCAGATGTATCACGCGAGCAGGTCCAATCTTATACTTGTCATTAGGTGGGCAGCTAGCCTGTTTGCAAACAAAACTCAGTTTCTATTATCATCTACATATTACAAAGAGCAACTATTAAAATCCCTTCAGTAATCGCACCGCCACTAATAAGAAAACTTTCAATCAGATAGACTCAGTTATCAAGTGACTGGCAGAGCGCAGGTCCAGCCCCGCGATGTGTATCACCGGCCGGTGGTCGCCGTGATTTATGCGAACAGTTAATCCTACTATTTACTAGTTTTAGTGGAAGGTAAAGAGGGAGTTTTTCCGAGGACCCTTAGGCCTGTGAGTTGAGAGTCGCGAGGAGTAAGCGAGTGGCGAGTAAACGGTAACAGTAGGTAACATGTAGGTATGCTATCATTAAAGGTTATCAACGTGTTTTTAGTTTAAGGTAATATCCTTGGGAATTACCTGTTCGTTACGCAAGGAAAACGGAATAGAAACCTTTTATGGAGATTATTATTTGCAAATGTTACGGTAACATTTACCAAACTTAGATATTAGAAACATATTTGTTTTTTCCTTGTCTTTACCTTTTAGCTTTATAGCTGACGTCAGCGCTCATTATTATCAACCACATTGGAATTCTGTATCAATTTCCTCTCGTGAAAATATCCCTGTGCGGGGTGTAATTTATCCGATAGCAAATATTGTCAGTAGAATATAATATAAAATGAGGCAAACGATGTCGGTTATACCAATAAACACACGGCACCCCGCTTTCTGCCTGTGCCTTGCACCTCGTCCTCACTAAGAACAGTTATCAGTCAGTGCGTGTGATGTATGTCGCTCGAGGGACGGCGGACACAGGGCGGACACAGGATGGCGGACGCACCGGCGGAAAATTATCTGATACCTTTGTAGGCTTGATATGCTTCAAGAAAAACAATGTTAAAGCATCCTTATCCGATAAGTATTGCAGGAAAAGATACACTTTAGTATTGAAGCCACATGGCATCCGTACGTGGACTACAGTTAACTCAAAATCAAAACAAAACCTACTTACACTTAGTATCTGAATTGCGAATTTGAAGTTGAGAACTTGTCAAACAACTTTAGCATTTAGCATTAAATTGAAACCAAGGAAATTTAAAAAAAAGTAAAAAATCACGTGCTACTCAATCACGTTGTCAACTTCAAATTCACAATTCAGAAACCGATTGTTAGTGGCGAAGTGCTGTCACAGATAGAGCCGCAAATCATCTATTGACTACACTGTACACTGTTTGCAATAAACTTTGACTAGAAAATTGTAAAAGTCTGTAAAAGAATTTTGCTTAGCAAACATGTGAAGTACGTTCAATCAAACAATATCAAAAGTTAAGTTGGGGCAAAACAAATCTCTCAATGT
The DNA here is from genome assembly GCA_949629185.1 of Apamea crenata. Taxonomy (NCBI): domain Eukaryota; kingdom Metazoa; phylum Arthropoda; class Insecta; order Lepidoptera; family Noctuidae; genus Apamea; species Apamea crenata. Next base: position 736,988 of record OX451356.1, read on the forward strand.
ACAGGGTGACTGGTAATTTGACGTATTCCTTCCAGGACGTTACAGTGGGAAAATGTTACTATGACAGTAAGCGTACAAATTATGATGATGAAATCTTCATTTAATCAGCTATCTAACGAAATAAAAAAAATAAAATAATATTTAAAGGTGCCAATGAAACGGTCGACAATGCTGGCAAAGGTCGAATTTGCAAATTGTTGAAATCTTAAAAAAAATGTGTGATAATCGTATTAATTAACTGACTTATGTTAACCCTTAACTCCTCACCACCCAGCGATCATTCCTACGTCGTTGAGCCAGGCCTTCGCCACCAGGTCGCAAGTTAACACACCACTTTCAATTTGGTTAGTATTACTCGTATTCGATGAGCACATGAATTTTCAAAAATACATTAAAATTGGGTTTACTTGAATACCATGAATTTTCGCCTAGGCATTATGGGGTGCTTAATTGTTGCAAATGGGTCACTATCACGTCCTGGAAGGAATACGTTAAATTACCAGTCACCCTGTATATGGACCAAAGCATCACGGCTGCAACCCAGACGCTCACAGCACAATTAGGAGCAGATCACTTTCCATCTAAGAAGGCGTTTCTTGTTATTTTTCCCTTGGCTTTGTCCTCCGTCGGGCTAGGGAGCCAGGAGCCGAACAAGAAGGCATATGATCGGAAAGGCAGTAGGCCCAAAATAAAAGTGACTTACATACGAACATTTCGCTGCGATTTATTATTTTAACGTTTTTCGTTTTGTTGGTACATTTTGGGGTGAAAAATAATTGATTGAAAAACAAAACGCACGCTTGATTTAATTATATGATTTAACTCATTGACATTGACGGCACGGTTGGTGCAGTGGTTAAGCGATTGACTGCTGCGCTGCGTGTCGCGGGTTCGATTCCCGCACGGAACAAATATTTGTATGACCTACAATTAGTTATTCCGGGTCTGGCTGTTTGTGTATGTGAGTCTGTAGACGCACCCACGACACAGGAGAAATTCCTAGTGTGGGGCAACGTTTTTTCTTAAAATAAATAAATAAAAAAGAAATATTTTTGACTTAAACGTATTTTATTTTAACCACTGCCAAGTTAGTTGCGCAACTTCGCTTCTTTACCTTCCTTTTTTTGAGTGGACCCTTCGCTTTACCCTGTTGTGTGACCGGGGGAGAGTAGGGGTGGCTCGTTAATTAGAAGGAGTATTTTATTAAGGCCAATTTGTCGGGAATACCTGCCTGATTGCCGAGGCTGAGGCGGGCGATTTGTTTGAATTTTTTAGCGAAGTTCCTGAGGGGATCGCGCTCATTTGTTTGAAGAGTGCGCCTATTTGGGCGATACAATCCGCTTATGTTGGTATTTAAAATATTGTCCTTCATTGTATTAGAGTATGTATTATTATTGTCTTTCACATATCTCGGAACCCTGGGGTCCCGGACTTTTAGAAAGCGTACCAGGGGCTGAAACCAACTCGCAGAGGCCCTTTAGACAATTTTAAATGATGAAGAGACACCACCCGACGATTAACCCTGTATGCACTATGCAAGTGCACCCAAGGACAACCCGTGGTTGGTGCAGGACTATTGCAGGATATGGAAACAAAACATATTGGACTATGGGTTTGGGTGGCTATATTGGATCGGTTAGATGTATTATATATCATTAATTTAATAATTTCTAATACATTATAAAAAAATAAAGGGTATTAAAAATCTATTCACTAAATTCGGTAATAGAGTTAATTTAAATTATTTAACAAATAACTACGCTTGATAAAATTAACTCCACTGATAAAATGCAGAGAGTGCATTCCTATGCTTGAAATATGGACAGGTTTTGTTTTTCCTGTAATAGGGTAGTTTCCTGGGTAAAAAAAAATAAATATATTCAGTCCTTTAGTTAGATTATAGAAAAATAATGGACACGTATTTTTTCTTGTCAATCAAACAAAAAATTACAAAGATAAAGCGCGTCAAAATTTGGGATGACATTTGGGGGGTCGAGACGTCACTTGCTTGCAAAACTGTTGCAAGCAAGTGACGTCACGCGGAACTTTAATGGGCGATATCTTCATCATTTTTTATACACTTAATTGAGAAAAGAAAAAATACGGGTTCAATATTTTTTGATAATCTAACTGACGAACTAATTAGATTTTTTTAGGAAACTAGCCTATTGGCGACTGTGTGAGTCCGAGGCTATTGTTACCTATAGTACTTAAGATAATTATTGAATATAAGCTGTTGGTGTATCTTAATAAATAAATACATCATTAAAATTGATTAGGTTAACTTTTAGTTTAAATATATATTAGTACCTATTTAAAACTAGGAAATTATAGTATTCATATTAGTATTTTGTAATAATATATTGTACCTTTTCCTGTGTATTTACAACTAATTAAACGTTTAAATTTGTTTCGTTTCGGAAGTTGCCTACTGTTATCAGTATGATTGTACGTACTTATTGATAATATTTAATTACATTATTTGCACAAAACTAAAATACCACAATTACTGCGTTGTTATTAATTCTGTTTATTTGCATTTGACTACCTACCGACTGGTGCTTAGGTGCAGTATGAAACAAACGTTATAAATAGACGGTATGACCTGACCTAAGGTACTTATTATTAGTATAGTCATAGACTACTGTACTTATAAATAGGAAGTAATAAATAGGTAAGTATCAAAATCATTAAAAAAAGGAGCGTTCATCCAGCGCGGGCTGGCAACGTCGCATTTCTAGTGGTTTTCGTGAGTATTTTAACCAAAGCACTATTTTTTACTGCCGAGTACTCGATAATAGAAAAGAAAATACCATCGATCTAGTGCTGGGCTGTAAAAAAATAGTACTTTTACCTAATGTTGATAAAAAGAGAAACATATTGCATTATTATATATGCTGAGAAACACTGGTAATCGAAGTTATTTGTTAATATAAATAACTTTCCCTGAAATAACTAAGCGTGTCGGAAAAGCCTGAAAATGGGGGGAAAATTACGTAAAACACAGTGAGTTGAAAGAATAAAGATACTGATTTTAAGTAGGTATGGTGAGAAAGGTTTAGTACATACCTAGCGAGTTCATATTCACCAATATACCTATATATTTGGATATTCTTATAGCAAACTAGCTTCTGCCCGCGGCTTCGCCCGCGTGGATGTCGGAAGTTATCCCACGGGAATGTGCTACCAGGATAAAAAGTATGTGCTTCCCCAGGATGCCATCTATCTCTTTGCCAAATCAGAAGTTCAGGGGCTTAGGCGTGAAAATGTATGTAACATACAGTTTCAAGTTCAAATCCTCCCCTAAGAACCAAATTACCCCTTTTGCCCCGCCAGGGGTCAATTTTCGACAACTTTACATACTTATTATTCATTATTTTCTGTCGAAAGTATCAATACTGAGTTTTGAGTTAATCGGACCGCGCATTCAATTTCTTCCACACAAACTTCAACACCCCTATATCCCCCTTTGAGGGGTAGTTTGAAAAACTTATAATGATAAACTTTATTACTTACTTAGGCAAGTATTGTTGCCAAGTTTCAAGTTTATTTACTAAATTAATAAGATTTTTCATATAAACTGTATCCCCGCTTTTCACCCTCACAGGGGTGGAATTTTAAAAAAATCATAAAAATTCATAACTTGAATCAAAGATTATTAATACCAATTTTATAATTAATCAAGCCACTTATTATAATCCTCCCCTGTAAAATTAACTTATACCCCTTTTCACCCCGTTAGGGGTAGATTTTCGAAAAACCGTCATCCGTGTTATTATTTATTTTTAGTCTTAAGTACACACACAGTACACTGAGTTTCAAGTTAATCGGACAGCGCGTTCAAATTCTTCCACACAAACTTTAACACCCCTATATCCCCTTTATCCCCATTATTAGTTTTTCAAAACTACCCCTCGTAGTTTTGAAAAACTAAAGATTATTTATTCCAATTTTCGAGTTAATCAAGTCACGCTGTAAAATCCTCCCCTGTAAAATTGACTACCCCTTTTCAGGCCGTCAGAGGTAGATTTTCGAAAAACCCTGATACACATTATTCTTTCCTTTCAATTTTAGGCATAAATACTGAGTTTCGATTAAATCGGACCGCGAGCTAAAATTCTTCCATACAAACTTTGAAACCCCCCAATCCCCTTTTAGGGGGTGGTTTATAAAAGCAAAAAATGCCCAACTTCATAATTTACTTAGATAAGTATTCGTGCCAAATTTCAAGTTTATTAACTCAAGGAATAAGATTTTACATACAAACAAAATCCCCCCATTTCACCCTCTTAGGGATGGAATTTCGAAAAACCCTTTCTTAGTGGATACCTACTCTTCACGAAGAATACACCCTCCAAATTTCATGTCTCTAGGACCAGCGGTTTAGGCTGTGCGTTGATGTCTCAGTCAGTCAGGACTTTGAATTTTATATATATAGATATGTACGTCGCCAATGTTATGTACCTTCTGGCAGCCAAACCTACAGCTCTTACTAGCTATAAATAGTATGTGTAAGGACTAAGGAGGTGAATCATGCGCGCGCGCCGTTCCCACGTCTGCGCGCGCCAATTGGTGGAATTGACCGGTATGCGACGCCGGCTCGCTTGACCCCCGACCCGTTAATTGTCTTCCACCTAACTGATGTTGTGGAGACGACGCTCAATCATTGTGGCTTTGTTTGGAGCGCTCGGGAGCCGGCTATGTAGGCGGGTGACACGAATATTAGAGGACTTTCTTTTTTTTAAGATTGTTCGTTATTTTACCCAATTTCGTTATTTTTTACTAGCCTTTACCTGCGGCTTCGCCTGCGCGTAGGTCGAAAACCATCCCACGGGAACGTACTACCGGGATGAAAAGTATCCTATATCCTACCTGTGTGCAATATAATTTCATCGAAATCAGCCACTAAGGTGTGAAAAGGTAACAGACAGATAGACAGAATTACTTTCGCATTTATAATATAAGTATGCATAATATGGATATGGTTTCTTGTAAGTTTAAAGCAGGGAAACGGTATTCCCCTTGATTGATAGGAAGGTACTTAGTTTATTTATGTTTTTGTTGGTTTGTTATTGTATTTATTTATACTTGTTTTACACGACACAACTAGGGTACTACCCTACTTTATTTTGAATCGTACAAGAATTACTGAAAATAAATAATGTGCCATTATTTTAGGTAAAAACCTGCCTGTTCTACTTTTACCAGAGGGGCAGTTCTCGTAACTTTAAGAACGCTCAAAGTCTGATATCAGAAGGCTAATTCTCGTAATTTAAAACGTTCAAAATCTAGTCGCAGTCTCATCTCGGCGAGAAAAAAATGTCAAAAGCTTGTCAAAATGTAGGGAAATTAGAAGTATTTTTTGACAGATTGAGACTGAGATCAGACTGTGAACGTTCTTAAAATTACGAGAATTACCCCTCAGTCTGTCATCTGTCAAAAATACCTCTAATTTCCCTACATTTTTTATACGTTTTTGACATTTGTTTGTTGCCGAGATGAGAGGGGACTAGACTAAATTACGAGAATTGGCTTTCAGGTATGATGTTGTGTTTTTGTGTATGTTGTGTATTTTGCAGGTACCTACCGACATAATTATTCTTATGAAAAGAACTTCTTTCGGAGATAATGTATATGTTTCAGGTTCGTGTCCAGGGTTATGCACACGAAGGTTAGATTTCCCCATAAACAAAACTATCGAAGATTTCTGACGTATTCTGTACTTAACAGAAGCTCTTATCCCGCGGTGAGATCATACGCCCAACTGGTCAAGTGATCCCAAACCAATGCACGTGAGAGAAGTCACATACTCTTCTGTCAGTTGACTTCCTTCTACGGCGGACGGTTTTTACTCAGCACGTAATCGTGAACGTTAACAAACATGAACCTACGTGACCTGCAGCTGGGGGGAAATGAGATCATATTAACACATAGGTCGTTATAGATGCTTGTCGTATCAACTATTCACATTTTCCCGTTGACTGACGCACAGCTTCTGTGACAAGATTAAAGTAAATAGATATTTGTGTAGTATAGGTACGTAATTGTATTTTATTTTCTAGAAGTACTACTAGGAAATTTTCTAAAAAATCCCCTCTTGTAAATGATCGAGTTACATCACTAAACTTCGCCATAATTTGTTCATCTATTTACTTATATGTTTTTTTCATCTATTCGCCTGTATAATATGAACCTGCGTAATCATTGACGTAGAGCTTTCAAGTTACAAAGTAACTAAATATACACAGAACTGCCAAAATTTTCTGTGTACTGCATATTTCATTACTCTTTCCTGACTATATTTCGTCTATCTGTTCGTTTTTAATTGGTGCAAAAAATCCGGCACAACAATCGCACACAAGCAGCTTTTCCTATCACTGCACCACGCTGCAAACTGCACCACGCTGCAAACTATTGCACAAATCGCAGGTCGTACTTACTCAAAACAGTCGTGTTCAAAGGTACACTCATTGTCCTTTGAATTGACCTACTAATACAGATGTATTTAAAACTATTTATATGCAATCTGTTTTTATTATAGGTAGTTAGTTCAAAGTGCGTTGTCCACTCCACGTCTTCGATAGCACTCGTCCGCGAAAACATGAGTGTTTGTGACTCACTTGCTATTTGATACACAGTTCATTAGTACCACAGCCATGTACGTTTGTGTCTTCGATGTTTGATTTCGATTAGTGAATTAAACCATACCTAGAATTTAGCCTGGAACTCGTATTTTAATTTTCCTACCTAAAAAGAAGCCACAGATTTGTACGGTGTTCTCATTGTTCTTTTTCATTTGAAAGCACGATGCTTTCAAATGAAAAAGAACAATGTAACTTATCGGTATTTTGTAAGGGAATTTATACGTTGCAAATTAAAGTAATGGATAAAATGAATTGATTACTGAAGGTAAGGTAGGATAAGGAAGTAAATCTACCATTACTTTTCCACAAAATAATAAACTTACCTATAACTTAAACCATCCCGCACTCTCCTTATATTCTCCACCATCAATCAGCGGTCACATCGCAAGGTGCGCGGTCGTTGTCTCAATTGAGTCCAGCTCAAGTGGGTGTCATCTTAACGACTCGCGTGTGTACCCATCTTTATTGCTTAGCATCTAATGCGGCCGTGTTTAGATCATTAACATGGCCAGTCTGTGTGTGTGTGTTTGTTTTTGATCATTACCATGGGGGCGGGTCAGTGTGTGCGTGTTTTATGTGAACTGACGGCCGCCTGGAATGCAATGACCGATGACTGTTTCAATTGGACGGATAGAGTGAAATTGTGTGTGGCCTGAATTAATTTGATTACAGCGATTAACGAGTAACGAACGATTTTGTTACAGCAGGTGCACCTGGTAATGTTACAGCAGGTGCACCTGGTAATGTTACAGCCGGTGCACCTGGTAATGTTACAGCCGGTGCATCTGGTAATGTTACAGCCGGTGCACCTGGTAATGTTACAGCAGGTGCACCTGGTAATGTTACAGCCGGTGCACCTGGTAATGTTACAGCAGGTGCACCTGGTAATGTTACAGCAGGTGCACCTGGTACTGTTACAGCAGGTGCACCTGGTAATGCTGGGCTATATATGTAGTCCATATTATTTGAATTGTACATAAATATAGTTACCAGCTCCATCTCTTATACTCTAGGTATAACTCTGGGAGTACATAAGCTTGTGAAGCAAAGTCTAACCAAAAGGTCGTTAGTATTTAAAAGTCCAAAAAGGGCATGGGAGAGTACAGTTAGGACTATAAAGTCATTCAGCTTACTCATCATGATTACAACTTACATCAGTTTTGTTTCTTACAGTGGCCACACTTATTATTACCGCAAATCACTGCATTGGTAAATCAGTGCCACCATTCCTACGTAATGCAGCTGGACGACACAACAGATACCTACCTCCAGATAGGTACTCGTGTAAACCGATCTGTGTGTTTCAGATGTGAGGCACCTATCGCTAATGAGCGTGTGATGTGATTCACAGGCGGCGACGCATGTGCGGCCTCGATACCACACCACAGACTATAGAGCATGGGCAGAATGTGCAGAGGGAGGAGACTGTCGTACAATTTCAAAATACTATTTATCGGTCAATGACAAGGTATTGAACAGCAGGGGTACTCAATCGTAATTTTGGGGGACTGTCTTTTGTAATTTCGACGTTCAAAAAGTGCTCATTCTCTGATTTCAATAGACTCCCACACATAAGACTACAGCAAGCTTATCGTATTTTGTAATAAAACAGACGTGCTAAGACGCCTCTAAAAAAACTAGAAAGCGCTACGAAATTAAAGACACCAACAGAAGAGTTGGGAGATAACAAAAAAGTAGTGCAATTTTCCAGTTTAGAATATGGAAAAATCTGTAGTAGAAAATTGTTGGAACGGAAGAAAGTTATTATTTAAAATTAAATGTTTTATTAGTAAAGGTACAGGTAACCGTTAACCAAGTGTCTCGTCTGCAGCCCGTCTCATCGCGGCGGTACTCTCGTGAGAACGCCGCGCATGTGTCGTACACACTCTTATTGGCGCACATACTTTTTAATTACCTCTACATCATGTAGGTACATGCACTAAACGGATTGGCGCAGAAGGGCCACTCTTTACAAGGCTCAGAAGAAAGCTCACACAGATTATGATAGAAAAAGAAAAAGTCTCGGAAAATCATTGTTCAGCAAATTAACTAGGTACCGACTTAAATTGTCCGTACCTATATTCAAATCAACTGTCATTCTTTGACAGTTGTATGAAAGAGCTATCATCATCATCTAACTTACCTTTTCCCAACTATATTGGGGTCGGCTCGGCTTCCAGTCTAACCGGATGCAGCTGAATACCAGTATTTTACATGGAGCGACTGCCTATCTGACCTCCATAACCCAGTTACTACTAGGAAAGAAAGAGCTATAACACGGAAAATTGACGTAACTGTATGTATAATAATGAAATGAAAAACTACCCCGATTCGAAGTTTGTTTGATTCTGTTTCATTCAATACTTATGAACTGTTAAAACTATTGTGTGGGTCCATGTTAAGATTTGCACATACCTAGTAATTAAACGATGCACATTATAAATCAATTCATGCAACGAAAAATAATTAAATAAAAACATGTTTTATTATTTGTAAAGGTGAATATAGCCTTTGTAACAAAAAATAATCACGATTTGTGTACAAATAGAATGAGATCATCTGCACACTAGTGTAACAACCTTTGTAGTAATAAAGACCTTGAAAAATCAAAATCACTCAATACTTATTGTGGGAGCGAGCTTTCGTTTCATGATATGCTGTTGTTTTTCTGTATGTTGTTTGTATTGCAGTAACTGGTAGTTAGCGTTTAAAATGTGTGTAGTGTTGCTTAAGTGTTGTCATGTATGATGGCAGATGTACGAGTATGTATGAGTTGTCTTATTAATACTTTTGGTTATTAGGAGCGCTGCATGTGGGTAGCGTTTAACAGTGGATTGTGTACCTTAGCATTATGTAGGTGCCTATATTATTTGAATGTAAACATTTCCTATAATTTTTTTATTTTGCTATTTGCATTTTACAAACTGTGTACAAATAAACGTTATTATTATGTTGTTGCTTTTTTTCTAAGTTTGTGTAAATTGAAGTGTGTTTCAAGAGCCTTTTTATACAATGATGGCTGCTGGATATTTAATTTGTTAAAGAAAGGTCTAGCTGGACGATGAATAACATTAGTATATACCTACTAAAATAAAACAAAACAACAAACTGCAATAGTCTTGGAATAAATTCTCCGAACTTCCGAAAAAGGATTTTAATATTTTTTACCTCGTTTACAAACCGCAATTATTTATAGCAATGTTCGATGAGGTGTCCCTACAGAAATGGAATGATTAAGCACTCACATGTAACAATTGAAATAATCGCGGTTTGCTTTGAGATGCGTGCGACTACTGAGACACCTACCTACGGTCCACGATGAGTAATGTAATGGCTAAACGGAGATTGATTGGCTGTTTATGAACACGGGAAAAGCGTTGTGTTTCTGCAAGTCAAAGAATGGATGTTGTTGCAAACTGAAAGTGGTAGATGCCCGAAAGGCTGAAGTTTGGGTGGTTCTTATTACACCAAAGGGTTTTAAAGCCAGGTATGTTTTTATCTTATGTGATTGGTTCTTGTTTCACCAATGTGATTCTTATTTTTTGCGGACTTAAGGGCAGACCGGCGCGGTCCGACAGCGCGACGCAAGTCTAATAGAACAATTTCTATGAAAAATTCAAGCCTTAAACCTGTTGGGATTGTCTTGACTTCCTCTGTTTTAATTGTGGTATGACCTAAAGTCTGTTCCAAAAGTATCTGATGGATGATCAGAAATCGTACGTGTGGATGCCAATTTGTAGTCTCACTTACAAATTGAGTGCTTTGATTTGATGATTCAAATACTTAAACCCGAAATTCTAATTTTAAAGCACATTGAGAGAGGTTTTTCATTTGAAAATTGAGGTTAATTTTCATAACTTCAAGTTTCGTTGATTATTTTTAATTATAAACTCATTTTTCAATTTCAAGTTAATCACGTCTTTCAAACAATCACTGTTGGGAAAGTGATGAGATATAAAGTTAAAAACTTTTAAATACAGATGAATGTGTTCCTTATTCCTTTTAGTGAGTGATTGCACAACAATTTAACCTCGACAGGGTTTGTTTACACTGGCATCAGATGCCTTTGGAACAGACCATAGTATACTATGGTCTGGTCGGGTATGCTGCGTTAAGTTTAGCTAAAGTGACTTTATTTTTACTTGGCGATTGAAGTACAAACACAGATACCTATTACAAAGCTTTAAAAATACCTCCTAGTAGGTTCACGAAGTGTCCCGTGTGTCGTATCGACACTTTGGACAAAGAACACTTGTATCTCCTGAGTCACTGGCGCCTGCGCGTGCGCCGCTCACCGGCGCCGCCGCCGTCGCCCAATGTGGTTAGATCATTCGTTAAAACAAGGTTTTGTCATTAAACGATTGTGCCTTGTTGCTAAGTACACTAATCTGTACTCGGTGACCGCGACATACTTGTAGTGTTTTTATAATACCTATGTCTGTGTGTTTCAGCAATTGCTTGTTAATAAGGCGCACTTGCTTGTCGGTTTCTGAAGGCTAATTCAACATCTGTTGTACTGGTGGTGGTCATTTTGTGTGGTTAACAAATACTTGCCAATGCATTTATTGAAAAAGTTATTAGAAATCTTATCAGGCTCACAGACCACAGAAGTAATAGAAATCTGTTGTAAATGAACTTGGTCTTCATTTTGTAAAACGATATCGTCCGATTCTAAGCTAATGCCTGGCATCAGCCGTCCCACTTTGTTTGTTTACTTAAAGAAGTTGGGGTGGTTCTTATTACACCAAAGGGTTTTAAAGCCAGGTATGTTTTTATCTTATGTGATTGGTTCTTGTTTCACCAATGTGATTCTTATTTTTTGCGGACTTTAGAGCAGACCGGCGCGGTCCGACAGCGCGACGCGATTTCTATGAAAACTTCAAGATTCGTCCGTCGATTCTAAGCTAATGCCTGCCACCAGTCGTCCCACTTTGTTTATTTCCTTAAAGTTTTTAGGAAAAACCAATTGGCACTTCATTTTTTTATTTTGATGATTAGGTGTAATGAAAAAAACCACCCCTTAGCTGGGAAAACCAACAGTTTTATTGGAACGATTTCGTAGAATTAAAAACAATGCTTATGTTTGTTCAAAATAACTACTTAATGTTATTTCAAAATTGAGTGACAGTAAGGCGTCGTACACAGCCCCGCGCCACCGCACGCGTTATTCGCGCGATCTGGTCCAGAGATCGCGGAGCACAACAACGGCGCGGGCGGCGGCGCCGTGCGCATCAGAATATGCGGCAAAATCAGTTATGGTTTTTGTATGTTTTCTAAAGTGTAACTCTTTCTTTCCCTCGCATCTGGCATATAAGCGATTTAGTGTTCATATAAGTAAACTGTAAAAGCGTATTTTGTATTTAATTAATTAAATAAATAAATTAACAAAAATCATGCGCTGTATGAACGACGCCTTAGTTGGAAATAACCAACCAATAACCATATTTCGCAGCTAACTATGCATTCACGTATTACCTACTCACTTAGGAGTGATGTTACTCATTATTATAATTATGTTTACTTATTTGCAATTAATATATTGTAATCTTGACGTATTTTCCATTACATGACATCAATCTTTCGTTTGTTTTCCGCATTTAGGAGACAAGGATAACTATAAATATGAGGTGGTTCGGTACTCACTGGCTGACATAGAATGATAATATGTCATGTCATCATCATCCACACAAGGTGTTGCTGACTGAACGTCATTAAATGATATCTAATTGTGATGCGTTCCAAGACCGTAAACATAATTTTTCCACTTCAACTATTTAATAGTTTAGTCACAGGTTTATAGAGATTTACCACATATACATACATGTACTCCGTGGAATACAGACGATATTAATACGATAGAAATAAATTCATTTATCATTTATCGTTGCAATTCATTAACGATCAATGATTTTATTTCTGTAAGTAGGTTTGTACAAACGCTTTTACACGTCAATCATATTTTAAAATCTTCATTTGGTTGGCGTTTCCGATCTGACTTGTCTGAGAAGAAAGGCCGAAACAAACTTAGAGTCACACTCTCTTTTAAAGTCCATACGTCTTGGTCAGATCATGTGAAGACCATGTAGATTGATGTCTGAAATGGTGTTTTGAGGAAAGAACCACACAGATTGAGTGGACCAGTCCAGTCAGTGAAAGCATATGTCACATGTAATACCAACATGTTACAAGATGTTGCAACCAACTAAAAATCTTAGCTAAGCCTTTTGCCAGTTACTCGTAGCCCCGAGGACGAAGTTTGAACTAGTATGAATACGTCCAATCAAAGTTTGAGTCGCTCACTAATCAATTGGATCGACTACACGTACGTACACTAGAGGTTCAGGCGAGGGTGAGCAGACCTGCTTACTAGTTTTTTATGTTTCCGTAAGAACCATCCTCGTACTTCAAGGAATATTGTAAAAAAAGAATTAGCGAAATCGGTTCAGCTGTTCGAGATTATACACATAAACTTTGCGGAATAGGTTCTCTAAATGATGGTAAAAACTGCATCAAAATCCGTTGCGCAGTTTAGAAGAACACAAGATAATTTAGTATAAGTATAGCCAGCAGGTACTGTCCGACTGCTAGGCAAAGGTTCTGTTGGCCACAATTCACTTCGCACCAATTTCTAAGGAAGACATCCATGTCGTCCCACGATCTCCTTCGTGGTCTACCGCGACCGTCTCGCTATTTCATGTGTACCTATCTCAAATAGTTTTGACATTTTTTCCCGTCTTTGCACTAGATCTAATTTTTTGTATCCCTAGGAACATACAATAATTCTTATATGTACAAATAACTTCGAAGGAAAGCTGGACTTTTAAGATAAGCAGGTAGTTAGTGCTATTCTGGCCAATAAGTATACAATTTGTAGAACAATGTAATGTAAATTAAATTATGGAGAAATAAATATTCATATTTACCTGCTAAATAATACTAACAATTAATGCTTTAGAGCAGAGGTTCCCCTCAAAGAGGCCAAGGTCTGTGTAGGTAAAAGTGACTAAGGAAGGCGTCCTGCTGTCTGCTATAAAACAACAGAAGTGTTTGTAGTGACTAGCTTGATTACCTACTTACGGTTATTTTCCCTGTGACTGTTAATTATAACAGTCATTATTTAGTTCCATTAGTGGTATCAGAACTTTTAATGAAATACATTAATTTGAAGTCTGAATTTCTACTGCTACAATTATTTCCTCCCTAGCTGACGTCACTGTATTTTTCTACTTATAAACCCGACTTCTTTCCCCTAAGATTTCATTTGAAGAAAGCTCCACTGATTATTTTAGGTCAATAAAAAAACCACAGAAGCTGTGAGTCACAATATTATATTGATTCAAAACAGTCTGTGGCAAACATAAATATACAATCGACTAACTGCGGAAAATTATAATGTGACTCAAGGTGAAACTGAAACGTTATTTTTTCCACAAAAATATCAAACCCTTCTTTCTTGTTTGATTTCACTTAAATATGTTTGACATAACGTAACATTATGGCCATATCAGAAAACAAAGTGACAGCCAGCTCCTGTCAGTTTTCTCCCCTGAATTGATTATTACGTGATTAGTGAGCTAAGGCGAAGTTTATCTATTTGATAGTGATTATTGGTTCGATATCTGAGGGACAATTCCCGTAATGTTAAGAACGTTCGCAGTCTGATCTCAGTCTCAATCTGTCAAAAATACCTCTAATTTCCCTAAATTTTTGTCAAGATTTTGACATTGATTGTCGCTGAGATGAGATTGCGACTAGATTTTGAACGTTTTTAATTACGGGAATTGGCCTTCTGGTTTCTGAACACTTATTTAAGATATTTACTTAAATATGTAGACAACATTGTCGAATGGATTACTACAACAGAGAGTTTATCTGATTAGCTCAGCAGCCGGGCACAACGCACAAATCGTACAGTCGTACAGTCGGAGGTATCTTCAACACAAGTACCCTAAAAGGTTATTGGTGTGACTACTCGGTCATTTCAATTTGGCAACTATTTCCCCACCCCAAAATTGAACCGTGTTTCTTCGGCTATGAACAAAGGTAGCCGTTTGGCCGTACTTGGCTATTAGAGGACCCCTCAAATCTTATGACTCAACATTTGGTTCCGTACAAAGGTGGTTACTATGACCGCTCGCCCGTAACTTGGAGGATTAATTAAATTCTCTTCACACACACACATGTAAGTATTAGATCTTAACCTGCAGTGTTTTGAATTACTTTGATATTGAGCTCCGATGTTTACAAAATGTAGTTTTTAATGTAAAGAGCCTACAGCGTTCCGGTACTAACATAGCTTCATAATTGGTTTTAAAGAAAATTGCACACAATTAATTATTTTCCTTACAATTTTCAAAAAATGTTTGCTCAACAATACCTAGTATTTACAAGATTTATTTTTTAAGTAGGTATCATTGATAAACTTCCTTGCTTTATCGTCTAAGATACCAGCTGCCAGCAATGGAAAAATAGAAAAAAACGGCAATGTTTGATTTATTTAAAATATATTTAGGTGTTGGTAACATTGGGGAAGGGTTGTCAAATTGAGGCACCAATGGTGAGATCTGTCATAATGTGTTTGAGGGAGAAAATAGATCAAGCTAACTATGGAATAAGAGATACAGTAGGTAAACTGAACAGTGGAGCCAACTAATTGAAATAAGATACATCAAACTAGTTGCCAAACACAAGTAGATATCGCTATCTATTAGTTACAAATTATATACTCCTAGATAATTACTACATACTAATTAAGACTAATTACTTTATACTAACTAAGAGCGACTCATTTTACCTACAGCGTCCTCCAAAAGTTACTTGACATTTTTCCACTTCTGCTGAGCAGCTGTTAAAGCTGAAGTGAAAACATGTCAACTAACTTTTGGAGGGCGCTGTATATCAAAGAACTTTACAGAAAGGGACCTACATCAGCGACCCTTAATAGAATTCCGAGACCGTACAGGCAACTTTAAATTGAATGTAAACGTTCGAACAATGATCACACAGGCTAAACCGCTGTATCTATTTGCGTACGATTAGTTGATTGGAGCAGGCCGGGCTTCCCTACTAACTTGCCTTCGACCGATGCTTTGGAAATAGAAACCAAACTTACCTAAGTTTGCGGGCTCCTTCGAACGCACTGGGTGCTGGAAACTCTGCGTCTTAAATGTTGGGATTTCTTAGACATGCATATTACTGATAGCATGTTGAATTTTCGTAGACGAATTACGTCAATAAGAAAACGCTAAAGGAGTCCCATTTCCTTACTATATTTTATTTATATCGGCCATGGTTCATTAGTTCTAAATAAATAATTAATAAAATAATTTTCTTTTATGTGGTGTA
This sequence comes from Apamea crenata, assembly GCA_949629185.1. Classification (NCBI taxonomy): domain Eukaryota; kingdom Metazoa; phylum Arthropoda; class Insecta; order Lepidoptera; family Noctuidae; genus Apamea; species Apamea crenata. The sequence goes on from OX451356.1 coordinate 752,977, forward strand.
CAATATGGGGGTTTATTCATAAACGATAACTAAAGTTAAGTAACGCTTAAACGTCAAAAATGTATGGTTAAACAGTCGCTAATCACTGCTTAACTTTAAGCAACGTTTATGAATAAAGCGGAAAGTGTTTAATAAATAAATAAGGTGTATCGTGCCGGCCGGTGGGTTCGGTGCCCACGTCTTCCGAGTCTATAAATGCACTCTCTCTCAAAACGGCATGAAAACAAATTAATATTATTATTTCCTCGAGGAGCTTTAAAAGCCAAGATCTACATACCAATAAATTGTAAAGTATTTGTTTATGGTAATAAATCTGCAACAATGGAAGTAACGTAGGATAAGTATGTGAATAAACTGGATTAATGGGGCATCCCCGACTTTCCTCAATACACATAATGCCTAACAAAGTCACTATGTTTCAGGTACTCCCAACCATAGTGAATAATTATTATATAAATTCAATAACATATTACGACACAGAAATATAAAATTAAATAGTTAGTAAGTTTAAAAGGAAAATCCTAATAAATTATACAAACAAACATGAGCTTACTGCGGCATTTACGCACAGATGACACATCAGTCCTCGTGTAATCAAAACAATTACACTAATTTCCTTTATTTTTTGTGTATCATTTAACAAGAACCCTTACAAAGCGCACAAATTATTTTACTGGTATCTGGGTTTATGGTAGGGTTACCTATATAGTATTCATTAATGACGCATCAGGTAATCCCACTTGGTACTAAACTACTAATCGTATTTTGACATGTCTCACCTGAATTTTCTCAGCTGCAGAGCGTTCCAACCGCAGCATTTTCCAGGCCAGTGCGTCCACCGGTCAAAGGGCAAACACAGCGGATAGTTTCGGAGCCCGCAACCACTTCTGGAGTAGAACTTAGCAGCAACTGTGCGATCTATTTGCGCCGGCGCTAATCCTGCGCATCGTAAACTACGCGGATTTTATCAGCCCCTAGGATTTGTAGCGCTACTATTATTGGACGCTTGAGCTCTCGCCCGTGTTTAGTATTGAGGTGAGAATTAATTCGAGCAACGGATCGCTTTTATTGTTTTGTGGGATTTGCTGTCTGGATGGGTTGTTGTGAAAGTGCTGCGTTGTTTGGGTTAGATATCTTGTTTCTTAACTACCTTTGTAGTATAGGCGATACTATTTCTTGATACTCATGCACTTCTAGGTGCATACGCGGATAAGGACTAGTTCTATAACCTAGTGGTTTATTTTCCTCTGATTTAAGGCAACAGCTATGATATATTAACTAACGAAGGCGATAGTGTATTCCACCACCTTCTATTTTATCACTATGTATTTATTCCACCACAGTTACCACCGTCTAAGACTAGGCTAAACTAATGGGTACACCCTGGTAAGGCACAACAAGTTATTTATAACAAGGTTAACATTATAACATATTATTCAATAATGTTCCATTTAATGATCAAATCATAGCGTGAGTCAGGGCTGCGCACGCTTTCGACTCCTATAATTCAATTCAACAAACATAAAACTTCTCTCAAAAGCCAGCCGTACGATATTTGTGTTGGGATTTGTTGATTACTGTCAAGTAGGGTGGCGGGGGCGGCGGGGCGCGGCGGGGGAGGGGGTGGTCACTCGCGCACCTAAGACGATCCGCGCAGTTTAAACACCTCGGCCGCCCTGACTTACTAATGTTACTGCAAATCTAGTATAACTTGTGTACAGGGGGTTCTTAGTGTTACATTACTTTTCTGATTTTACAGAATGCGAATACTGAAGTTTATTAGATGTGCATCGGTTTTGGATCAAAGCCAGCAACGGTTAATGGTCGAGATTAGTGAACATATTTTTTGAAAACATCAATTGATTTAGTTATCTTAGAATTAGATTAAGGTATGTATATTCGATATTTTTCTTATTTTCGCGCAAAACATTAAAAATCTTTTACATTTGAAACCGTATAAAACGGTACATCGATGTTTCCACACATTAATGACAAATGTAAAACATAAACTCAAAACACAACAAGCAAAGTCCACTCCAAATAAACAGAAACTCGGCCTGTATATAATTCAGCAATCCCCTTAAGGGTGGCGGCACACACGGCGCTTGAAACTTTACGCAAATAACCCTCCCCGCCTCCCCTGCCCCGAGGTCCGAGTGAGAACAATTCCTTAATAGTCCATAAGTCGGTGTGGGGCAGCCGTGGCGCGAATTAGTGTCAAATTTACACCGGCCAGTGTTGTACCAGGGTAGGTGGACGAAGGGATAGAAATGAACGGTTAAGACGGTTTTAATGTGCAGCGTCTTAAGGTTGGGTGTAATTAGTGTTGCAGAGGAGACAGTCGTTGAATGAAAACTTGTGTTTATGGAGGTGGCACGGTGTAGTCATTCACTTGGCAGTTGTCCTTGTTTTACTTGTGCAATCGACCGCCAAAAGATTCCTTATGTTATCAGACCGTTATTGGTCCTAGTTGTCATAACTAAGGCTAGTTTTGATTATGGATAAACATTTCGAAATCTTAATATAGAAATCCTCCGTATGGTTTGCTAAAGGAACATAGGTTTTTTTTTTGATAAATAATGAACCCTGTTGAGTCATACACCGATCTTTATTGAGTCCCAAGTCACAAAAACAGTACAGGTTTTCGAAATCTTTCCGCACGAAGGGTCCATTGTTGTGGGCCTTTTAACCCTCCATCACCGACCTTGGGGGCTGTTTGTCAAAGCGCCGGAAGTGGTCTGCGGGACCTGGCGCGCACGTCACTTCCGGCCGCCCACTGCCTGTAGACACGCGACACGTATTGTTTGTTTCCGGTGTTGATTCTGTAAAAATATGGAAAAAAATAATTTCATTTAAAAAACGAGGACGACGAGGAGGCGATTTGTGATGACTAATTTTCTTACGAATATTTAAATAAAAACAGTAGTCAACAAATACTTAAAATAGTATGTCATATTTTCCTGCTTAGCTTATTAACGACTGAGAAAGTAGTTATTTTGTAATGAACTAATTACCGGGATACACAATAACAATGCCTATGCCTGCGGAAGATAACGGAGTTCTATTTATAAAGATAACGGAGTTTTATTATAAACAGCTAATATGTGAAGTATTTACAATAACAGCGCAAAACATCTTATATTATGTATGTGTCATAAAGTATTTATAAGAGCATAAGATCGAACTCTGGTCCTGTACAATACTTCGAAAGGAGATCAAAAAGGAAAACGTAACACACATTGCAGAAAATCTTGATCATAGCGTTATTCGACTCTGCATAAAGTTTCTTCATTATGTTTGTGTAATTAAAATAAACTTGAACCGAAGTCATGATTAACTTACACTAGCCAGTTCAACGTCCGTACTGCTATGTTGATGTCACCTAAAACTGGTACGTCTTAGGCGATTTCCTGCGAGTAACGCGAGGGTCATACTGCCCCAGGCCCGAAACACACGCTCGGCCCTGAAACAAAGGAAAATATGCCTTATTTGAATGTCAATAAGATTGGTGTTAGGTGTAAGATGTGGTACCAGTTTGTAGTAATGTTGTAATTAGAGCGAGCGGGCACAAAAGACAGGTCAAAGGGCCGGAAGCTGACCGCGCGGCGTGCGTACTTCCGCACTGTGTCACGAACGATGTCTTTGGTCGGAAAGGCCTGCCTTGTCGTTTGAGGGTTCGCTCTTAAGGGGCGCGTTTCATGTACAAACTGCTTAATGTTTACTGTGATGTACGTTAATATTTACATTAGAGTGCATGTACAACGTCTTTACCTAAAGTATTTTTTTAAAGCATGTTATTTAAACCTCTTCAAATGCTAGAGACAATACGATCCACCCTTCAAAGTATACTTGTCTACTTACTAAATATTTTCCGCAGCCTTGAACTGAAACCAGTTTCAAAAACCCCTTCAATAATTATCCTCTTTAATTTCAGAACAGTCAGAACCAAACAGAAAGGACTCCTCCAGTCTTCAAGTGGTCACCTTTGATAACCCTCTCTGGAAATAATTAGCCTGAACATCACCAGGTAGAAGGTAGTCGGCAGGTCATTACGTCACGCGTGGCTGGGCAAAGCAGATCAAAGCAGACCCTTCAATTGGCTCGCTAATTGACTTGACCGACAGCTTCGTGGCTTAAGATGACGCTTTAATACAGTTGTGTTTATTTTATTAAATTGTGTTTGTATAGTCAGGGACATGTATCGTTTAGAAAATTGACCGTCTTCTTAAATTGATCACAACTGTCGTTCTTTATCACTCGTATGATATAGTTTGAATACTTCCAAGTTTGGTGTGTCAGTCTGTCAAAACAATACATTTTCCTGACTGTAGGTACAGAAGCCAGCAGGTCAAGCTATCCGAAACTGTAAAATTTTCCCAATCAACCTTGAACCTTAATACTTTAGCGATAAAGTTGAAAATCTAGTAAATACATTTTATCGATTGTAGTAGCTTGATGTGCTGGCCTGTACATCTGTTGTTTTGTTAAATGTAATAATTGTTAAATTCTACTTCATCTTATAATAGAAAACTTTCAAAGATATTGTTCGATTACATTATTTTCTAATAGATATCTAATTTAAGCCGTCTCCGGCTATGAATAGACTGCTTCATATTTTTGCGTGGGCGTCGATAAATGAGTCGAAGAGATTACTCAAATGGATGAGCTGTAAATAAACTGTGGTTCCGTTGCTATGAAGAAAAATGTTTAATGTTTATAAAAAGTGGACTGGCTTGTATTACATTGAACTTTATAATACTTTCCTTTAAAATACCTTTCACCTCATCAAGTTGAACAAAGCGCCATCTTAGGCCCCAAAAAAATTATGACAACTTGAAAGCCAGACAAAAAGTTTTTCATAATTTTAGTCTGTCTGTCGCGGAGTATCGCGGAGGCTGGAGAGTCCTCGCTGGGTTCAACCGGGATGAAATAATTTTAATTGAGAGCAAGTCGTGCAGACGGCAACTAAGGCGGCCTGCGACTGTCGGCAACTTTCGTGGCCACACAACTTTCAACGTTTAAAAAAGTTTCTGGTGTACCACTTGTGTTTGTGGTTGTGGGAAACGTGATTTTATTGGGCAGAGATAAGTTTAGCTTTCAGCTAACTGTTTGTAACTGATAAATATGTAATTGGTACGTTGAGGCGAAACTTTGTTAGTATGAATTTGTTTTTTCAGGAGTCCAATACTTCTGTTGTTACTAATATAACTGTTTCACCTTCATCTTTATGCTACATATTACTAGACATCAGAGAAGCTATTGTGACTAAAATATGTGCGCCAACAATAGGGTGGAACAAAACGATCTGTAATTAATTTTTACCTATACTAACAAATAAACAATGATTATAATTAAGTATAGTGGAATTTGTATACTCCACAATAATAATGGAACAACAAATTAGCAGACCATGACTCAGTACAAAATTCTTTGCGGTTTCCCAACGGAAGCTGAAAATAAATGATAAACTAAACCTTGCATTATATTCCCCTGAGTGATCCGGTGCGCAGTGGGCGGAGGCTGATCGCGTGTCTAAGAATATATCGCAAACAATGGGAGCCACCTCTCTGAGGAAACTTTTGATTGAAAGAGCGGAATCAACGCCATCAATAATATCGTACGTGTATCCGATATTGGTGTTTACTATTCATAAACATATTAGAGCTGGGAGGAGTTTGAGGAATATCGCTAGTTGTATGTTTTTGTGAGCCTATAGCTTATATCAATTTCCTTATTTTTCTAATAACTAAGGCTCCGAATTGTAATTGAACAATAGGTCTACCTGCGTATCTGTTGCCTCGACTGATAAGACTCACAATTTAATTATAATATACCTACCTATTTTTATAATACCGCGGGGAGCGACGCGCAATGTAGGATAACCTAGCTAAGTGTAAAATTCAAATAGACTCGAGTCCAAAAATATTAGTAGCATCCTCATACGAATGAATCATTTCCATTAGGTAGCTAGAGAAATCAGAAGCAGTCTAGAATGATAAGCAATATCATATACCTGAAACATGATTCAATTTATTCCAACCACAACAATACCCGCCTGCCTCCTTTCTGTCGATAGCTGATTTATCCACCGGACAACATACTCCGGGCGCCATATTGCTCGCCCGCAAAATATGCTATGTAAATATGATGACAGCGTAATATATTGCCCCGTGGAACTCCATGCACGCGCTGTTTCTGTGGGATTATACCGCTTGTTGATTGGAAGATACTTTGTAAACACTGGGCTCTTGAGATTGATGTATTCGAGCAATTTGTTTTACCGACCTAATATTATTGAACACGTCGTGACCAGTAGGTACTACCTATATCTCGTTTGACTATTGGATTATATAAAAATATCGCTTTCTTTTTGTTTTTTGGGGTGACCATTGAACACAAGTTTCAATTTCATTTTCCCGAACATGTGTCTAACTTTTAACCTACTTAAAGCCTATGCTTTTGATTAAGCAAATTCACTTAGGTCTGATTTTTCCAACGCCAGATAATTTTATCCGAGGAATAATTTTAAATTTTTGACAATTTTTCCATGCAAAATCTGTCAGACGTTGTGACAGTTTTTGTATGAAATAACTGTCAAAATTTCAAAATTATTCCTCAAATAAAGTTATCAGATGATTGAGAAATCAGCCCTTAGTATTTCTTTCATCTTTAACTACCATCATTATTCGATACGTTATCAATTCTTAAACGCGCCTGAGTATTACCTGCACGAGTCATGCGTGTACACTTGCATATTGGCAATAATCAATCTGTCCTCGCTAAAGAAGTCCTATTGTTGAAGCAAGCAAGGCAAAGGGAGTAGCTTCGGATTGCCCATAGTTTGCTCCTAGCTGTAAGTAGGTATTCTGCTTGAATAGCATGTCAATTAGGACAATGTCTTGCTCTAGCTAGGACGTCGTTTAGTCTACGTAGAACGTAATCTAGAAAGACAATAAGGCACGAGAATAGTTTAAAAACCAGAGTGTCCTATCGTCTGTTTGAATGCTCTACAGTTGGCAAGGATCTCAAAAACCTTCTTAAAGTTACTCGTTTTCTTTCCTTTACAATATTCTAACAATTCCTTCGTCCATTCATCCAGAAATAACATAAACACCAGTAAAGTATATCTATTAACCTGGGGACGTTTCACTCAGTACCTCATGTCCCATGAATTATGTAAAGACTAGTGGTGTCGCCCAGCCACGCTCTCCTGACGTTTGAATAAGATCAACTTTTTGTAAGAGATGTTTTTTTAACGGCGGCTATTGTTTGAAATTCATGTCTTTATTTCATCCTTTATGGTCTGAGTGATTCTTGGGAGCTGTGGGATGGGTACGTTTGAATGTGGTCTGCTCTGCTTGATATTATAATCTGAGTAGTCGTTTTAGAAAATGTTCGGCTTTGATATCGTCGCTGTCTGATAGTCTCTTACTCGAGCTCACTGTGTACCTACTGTGTTAAATGAACTCCTAGGTAATTTATTTCAGGACTAAAATTGGTTAAATAATTGTTCATGTTTAGTTATGAATCTTGTCATAAACAAACTTTTACTACTTTGTTTGTTTCAACCGTACCTACTTTTAAAGATGTTTGGGACATCTTTTAAACCAGTTTTTTGGCACCATATGCTAAATATAAACAAGTTCCGCTTTCACCGGTCGTTCCGCGAAGGGCCCGGCAATCCCGGCATGGCGGGACAAACAAACAGACAGACAAGGTGACGGAAGGTCGCCCTCGTGTTTATGAAGACTGTTTGCGTAGCTTTTTTGGAAAACTCACATTTGTTGGCGAGGTAAATATTGTGACAATTCAACAGAAGTAAACGAAAAATAAACGAAAACACAAGCATGCACAACGATGTATCGCGTTGTGCATGCTTGTGTTTTCGTTTATTTACTTAGGATGACTATGTAGGTCAATTTAATTTACTAGAAACACATTTAGACTGTTTTTTTAAAACGACAGAACTACTTGTAACAGGCTCGCCGCTCTTACGACATAACTGGTGAAATGTTGGAGTAGGTAGGTACAAAACAAATGTGATGTTATGTATATTTTATGTTACTTTTTTAGCAAGTTAATAAATCTCAACGGTTTTACTAACAGAAATCTCTTTCAAAAAGACAACAACAGTCCCTGTTTTCAGTAACCCATTAAGAGGAACTACAAACTAGGAAACATCTTAATATTCAATAACGAAATACTTACCTAGCCCGTAAACGTAAACAGACACTAAAGCAAGTCATTCCACATTGCAAGTCTTTACATTAGGAAGTGTTTACATGCTCGGGCCGCACGGCTCACCTCCGACGCCGCACCAAACGCTCCGGTTCGTACAAACAAACCCTCTGTCCGCCAGGTGGACGCACGCAGCCGGAACCGGCTGTTTACGCCACTTTTATGGCCAGCTTTAACATCATACACCTTCCACGGATGCGCAAGGGCAGGGTTTAAATAGCTTTTGAAGATTTGGTTGTAAAAATTTTGACACATTTATACTGAAGATGGTAGGTAGTTTTTGGAAATTGGTGGGCTCTGTTGTATAGTTAATAAGATGACATTCTCAGCACTAAAGACTGAAAACTAATATGTACTATGAAAAAGTTAATGTGTGTATGTGAATGTATACCATACAGTTACATTTTAGAATTCGTATCCAGGGCACAATTTAAAAGACTATCTTCTTACAGCACATAGACGCAGTTCTTTCGCAATACCAACGAGCCGTCTACAAGTTTTCCCGACAATAAACCTCTCAAAAACTCGTAATGAAGACTGGGCTTATCGAGCAGACTCGGATAAGACAAGGTGTCGGCGAAATCCTTCGCGAGCGCACATAAATCTCCGTACGGAGGAGTACGAAGGAGTGCGAAGTTCGTAAATGGCGCATTTACAATTCGCGTCATACGCGGCGTCGAGAGGCCTAAGCCGACGCGCGCGCCGGACTCAACATAACTGATATTTATGGTCGAAACGCACCTCTTTTGCTTTCAAATTATAAATACATGTTTTGGGTGAGCTTGAAACTACCTTAAAGTGGGGTTAGCGTTGACTCTGCCGGGTTTGAGGTTCGAGGATGTAGTGTGCGCCGGAAATTGGCTTAGACAGGGTGTTTGGAGTTTGGTTGGAGAAAGCTTGTTTAGAGACTTGCTATTTGGAAACGGTAAGTACCTCGCAATCCACTTCGAGACATAGGTATTTAAAAAAATAAAACCGCCGTTTATACATTATCTTAGGATCAACTGTAATTAGCACCAATTCGGCTCCTCTCGAGCCAGAGACAGACGATTAAGCATTGATCTCAACTGTAAACGTTCCGCTGAAGTGCTATTGATGTTTCGATTTGTTAACAACATTAACGTTCACTTTAAGATGCGAGGGGGCGCACGTGAATCTCAAAACCTTTTAAGAGTCAAGAAGAAAAATCACCAGCTTTATGACAGCATTCGAAGCAAATTTGCCTACGCAAAAATTAAATGTACAGCCATTACTCTCAACCCTCTAATATCCTCGGAGCACCGTTGTGGATGTTACTTGCTAGTGGGTGTCGAAGGCGATCGCGTTCACTTAGCGCTTGCAATAAATCTCGCGGCGTGCAAACGTTCGGTAAATGAGAGGTGCCCGATGCATTACGGGACATCAGCGCTCTTCACGAATCATTAGGGGCGCGCGTTTTGAAAAATGCTCCCGGTACTAAAATAGACATTATGTAAAGTGCCACAATTACCGTGGTGACTTGTGAAAAAGTTGTGTGCCGCTGAGAGGAGCTGAGATCTGTGCCAGGGATGCCGACTGGGATTCTTGGATATTTCTGCGCCCTGTTTGAGAATGTTACAACTAAATTGAAGTTTTAATAGAACCATGACATTCTAAATTTTCATGTAAAAAAAAAAACTCTATTGTTAGTTGCTGTTACTTGTAACCTAAGCTAGGCAAAAATATTTTGTGTCAGCTTTGCCAAATTCAGTAAAACAAAATGTAAATTATCACTAAATGTGAAAAATTGGTCAGCTCGACCTAGCGATGATGATATCACTTTGCTCACCAATCCCTTACGTAGGGGTAAAAAAACACGAGTGCCATGTAATTTCCAAACTTACACTTGCGCCCAAAAATTGTACCCAGCATCAATAAATTCAGTTTTATTGCTATGCAACCGGCAGCCCTATACAGGGTGAATAAAAGGTGGCGGGAACACGTAAGACGTCATTTAGCGTTCGGAATTAACATAAATAATAACGTCGTCACCGCGCCCCTGCCCCGATATTGCGTCATTTGGCGTGCCCTTTATAGCCGCACAACACTTAACTCCAAATAAAAAAGTGTTTTATAAAACTTGGATTACGTGGCACGGCGATGCTTGCCGTTTATTGTTTTGGAGTCATTTTCATATTTTTGAATTGCAAACTCCCTTGGATGTAACCGTAAAGAAAAAAGAAATGTTCTTTCTTGCAGTAGGTACTCTCAAAGACTAAATTAGTAAACATTTATTACTTCAGAAACAATTACTTTCCATCAGAAAATAGTAATTAATTTATATTCTGGTACCTTTGCCAGAATGAAACTTGTTTATGATTTTAGTTTTAGTATGAAAGATGTAGTTAAAAGCGGGATATAACGAAACCCGTTCTATTGGAACAATCGAGGAAAATACCTCAAAGAAAAACCTCAAGAATCACACTTCAACATTCCCATTTAAATGAAAGTCAGATTTTTTAATAACAACAAAAAGATACAAAGCTCCCATTACATTTTTATTACTAGTGAAGACGTAAGAAAGCCGACATTTTTCGCGAGCCCGTTTTTTTGGCTTGCACTGTAAGCACCACGTATTTTGCATCACAATTGTCTGTTCTGAGAGAAACCTTTTTATTTCTGTTTTAATGTTTTAATTTTAGCAACAAATAACATTTAATAGTGGTGTAAGGAACGGTGGGACATTTGCATGGCCGATGTCTCTTCATAAAAGTGTGCTGTTAAAGAAATATTACGTGGGGCGAGGCGCGTAATGCTTTTATTATAGTTATTAAAGAATACATTAAATTTAGTGTAATTTAAAAGGGATATTATCGTAAAGTATTGAGTGGACAAAACGTTTTTGACACTTGCAGAGAACGGGTTGATCTTAAAAGTAAAAAAAAAGAAATACCTTTGTGTCTCTGTATAACTAACTCTACTATGTATATTGTGTCATTAATTATCATGCCCATAAATAAGTAGTACTATTGTGGTTGGGTGATTAACAAATACGGTATGCCTACGGCTTATAACTGGAAACGTGTAATTTCTTGGTAAAATGATACCATTACCTACATGCTTGCTCCTTTACCTACATTACCTACATGCTTGCTCCTTTACCTACATTACCTACATGCTTGCTCCTTTAGCTAACCACTTCAATAAAACTCATACATATTTTAAATCCTTGCTTCCCCTTTAAAAGTAACGTTACATTTAGTCGCCATGTCGTCGCCAGGGAGCACCATAAATATGCGGCAAGGTGTGCGGCCGCAAACCATGACTTATGGCGCCTAACCCCACGGTTTTTGCAGATTAATCTCTCCATGGAAACTGTTCTACACGGGGTTGGAGATTGAGCATATTTTTATGGTGCGGTAAGTATAGTGTTTTTTTGTTGAGCTTCTATTATTTTGTATTGTTTGGATACTAGAGGGGAGACATGAAGATGTTGACAAATTGGGACAAAAATGTATTAACGCAAAAATGAAAATTAAGAATTACCTTTTATACACGGTTGTGCGTTGTTGAACGTGCAACCGTGTTTGCATGTTACATTAAGAACAAAGTAAGCAGTATCATGTGTGTTTTTCACCTAATCATAAATAAACATTTACGTCACTGTCCAAATGTAAAGTGATTAGCGTTGTACAAGATAGGAATCTACTCTTAGATTTTAAAATAATACTGCACGTAACGCTTGCCTTTTATTTAGTGGACTCAAATGAACTTTAAACTCTCTTCACATACCTACCTTATGAGGATTTGCATCTTTGTATCAAACGGAACCCATAATCATGCACAATTACGCAATGATCACACTGCCTGATGTCCTTAACTGTCGAAATATCAAATATTTTCTTCATAATTTTTAAACACGCTTTCGCTTGTATGCTTTGCACTTTGCCTGCCCGTGTTATATCTAAATATCGCAATAAATCAGTGTTGCTCCTTATAAACATATTTCGTGTGTCCTCTCTCCTCAAAATTCTGTTATTTTATAACGCACAATATTCGCGCAATTCTTCAAGAGACATCATCAATTTTACTAAAATATTTTGATAGCACTTGCTGACAGCAGCAATACATATCGCGCGTTGAGTAGACTATTTTGACATGTTTACAGCTATTTATTTGTTGAAAATGAAAATCATTTATTTTGTTCTAGATTTTCCAGTAGGTAGGTATTTGTTTGTTGTGGCTGTATACGCTAAATTAGACGAAGCTCTTATCACTGGTCGCATTTCTTTTTTTTTCTGTATCTAACCAGAATATTCTGGTGAAGTTCGACTGCACTGCCCTCTAAAAACTTACTTTTACTCTAAAAAACTTTTCCAAAATAATTGGAGAAATAATTAGTTTTGAAAAGTGTAATCTTCTGGAGTTTAAATAACGGCTTTAAGTAAGGAAGAAATTCACATATGTACGAGTATATCACAAAACCAAGCACATAACGCCAAAGGCTTCGGAAATCTACCTGAAACACGTAAGAAATCAGAAGTCATTTATTTTGCAATGAATGTGGGTACAAAATAAGATGTAAACATTGTAAAAGCGTTTCCAACACGCTCTACCTTACGGCATGCAAAAGTAAAAAAATATATAAGTAAGTAACAAACATTTGGCTTTTGTATTCAATTTAAACATTCTACATAGAAATCTTGGCAATTTCTTAGCGGGTCCGGTCCGGCAGGCGGAAGGTGGCGACAGGTTGGGTCCCGGCCCCCGGGGGGGTCAGAGGTCCGGTTAAGTGGGCCCCGTGAATTATTCGACGTAATTATACAGCGGCGACTTAACACGTGGTTGGTCAGCTGGTCCGGACTGGGGGACTTGGATTGGAGACGAGTGTTTTGATTGGAATATCGATTACTTTGGTTTCAAGTTTGTCAAAATTAACTATGACAAAAAGATCTAAGTAGTTTGAAAGGAAAATCTGATATTTATCAAACTTATAAAGAGTTTTATGTTGAGTTTTATGTTGCTGTTCATCCACAAGCTGTTCATTATCGTCCACGTGTTATTACTTTATCTTTTAATTACCACCATATTAAAACATTGAATGAAATATACAGTGAGTGTGTTGTGAATTAACCATCTAAAACAGATCCCCTAATCCGAACAGTATCAACAACAACACAAGAAGGCGACGTCACAACTTTTCGCCGCCGGACTGTGCCGTCTTAGATTAAATTAACATTAGGTACAACTATTCGAGGGCCCCGTAGGGCGCCATTGTGCCAGCCTCGCCGGACCCCGGCCGTCTTGCCCTGTGGTCTACGGAATCCTAATCAAAATTACAACATGTAAATAGTCCGAAACGTCTCAGGCTGTTGTTTGATGTTTGTTTAAAAACGTTGAATTGTTTTGTATTTATTGTTCTCTGAAGGCTGTAACTACGCGTGTGCAGTCTGTTTGCTTCCTTTGTCTTGAGCAGTTTGCTACATTGTGTTTGCTACTTCAGGTTAAACTATTGTCTTTCGCACATTTAATGTTAATTCAACTTCCATAAGTTGCGACATTAAATGTGCATACGACAATAATTTAAGTGTACAATCTTTTTAGAGTCATTCATGTTGACTTTCCGCGAAGTCTGGCCAAATGTGATTTAGTTTTAGGAATCAATAGTAAAGTCTGTATTACCTAGTAGTTATCGTCAAACATAAGGTCCTCAATAAAAATGCCCAAACAATTTGTTTTGCTTCAATTCCGCACACGATACACGTACACACACAACTAATTCGGATCCCTTAAGTTTAAACCTTAACGCATATATCTCCTTAATTTAATAATTTCCAACCATTTAGTTGTGAGCCGGCCATATTTGTCTTGGCCTAAAATCCGGCCTAAGATTAATCCGGAATGTTGTTAGTTGTCCCGTCCGTGTCCCCGGTCCGTGGACACCACGTGGCAGGGTGGCCACGCCGCCGTGCAAACACTTGGACACGGGTGGTGGACATAACACTATTAATTTTAGTGGTGGGCTTCAATTTATAATTTGAATTATTGATTATGGTACGGATACTAATGGCTTTAATGTTTGTTATTGACCTGCCAGGAGTAGTTATATAGTTCCGTTGTTTATGTCGGAAGTTTTGAAAGATTGCTGTTTTACTTTTGATTTGCATGGTTTTAGCTTATTTATTTATTTTATTTTCGAAAGGCTTACAGACTAATAACATTATAGTAACAGTAATATATAACTAAATTGCTAATTACAAGCCTCCACAAATAATTATGACTAACGATTTGTATTTGTCAGCATCACTTGATGTTGAATCGTATTGTAAGTCACGTTCTCTAAAAACTTTCACTTTATTGGTAGTAAGTTGAATCAACGGAGAAATAAAAACTTAAGCCTCAAGATTTTTAATAACTTTACAATGGGGGTTTTCCCCTTGTTACCTCACAAAAGACATGTACTGGTCTAGTTACCTATCCAATTCGACTCTCAGAAAAGAAAAACAAAACCAAGAAAAACAAACGCGTAGGCATTTGTATCGAAACTAAAAACAAGTGTATGAAAACAAAAGTGCCGTAAGCCGTCGGCGGGGATAGTTTTCAGCTATTTCATGCTGCACAGTTAGTGAGTTCCTTAAGTGATACGAAGCAACATCTAGAAGTCACTTAGCATAAGTGGCGAGTTACCTGAATACAAAGACGTAGGAGGTTCTAGAAGAGATACAGAATGAATAGATATTTTTGCTGCAGTGTGGTTTATAGTAAAAAGAATCTAGGTGTGTATAATAGATTGAAGAGCAGATTACATGATTTCGGATTATTTGGGCAGTTTTGGGTATGAATTAAAATGAACGTAGCTTAGTGTTAAATTGGACAGAAAAGTCAGTTAAAAACTTTCCCTCACCGTGCCATACAAGGTATAGGACTTATCGCAGCCCCATCCACTTTAAATGTGTTAATTGATTTTCAACCTGTAACCGTAAGGAGGGTTACAGAACAGGTCCTATGGCATCCATTTTTTGTACCAAACAAATCACTCAGCTACATCTGTTGTGACAAGTCTGATTATTCCAAGCTTGCCACATCTTTCCACTCTAACTCTACAGTCACAACAGAACAACAGTCGTTACATAAATAATAATCGTTGAGGGGACAACAAAACACCGTGTTTACCTCACGACGCGGCGCCAATAAAAATGTATCGCTCCAGCATTATTCAGGACACTGCGAGACTTGTGTCCCGACACTACGGGCTAGTTGGAATTCATATTGGATCATAAAGGAGGACGTGCGTTTCACTAAATGAGTAGGTACATGCACGGTGGTCTTATATTAAAAACTAGCTTTTGCCTGCGGCCTAGACCGCGTGGATGTCGGAAAATATTCCACTGGAACGTACTTCCAGGATTAGAAGCACTCTATGTGTTAATCCAGATTATAAAGTATTTCAGATAAACGGAAAATATCTTAAAACTGTATTTTCGGCATCAGACTCGTTCCCAAACCACGTAGCAAATTACTATTTCCAAAAATATTCACTGTAACAGTTTTGACTTTGTTACTATTTTATTATATTATAATATAATTATAGTAGTGGAAAATGGAAAAATGAGCCTGTTTGGGACTGTGTACAGAATTTCACTTTTTTATGAAATGGCCTTCAAAGTATAAATAGTTTTGGATCAAAAGAATAGGCCATGTTCCCTAGGCTTTGTCCTGTTACATAGGCTTTTTACATCTGGTCAATTTTGATATTATGACGTTTTTTTTGCAAATTTTGAAGTTAAAACGTGCCTTTTTGTGTTTATTTGAAACAAACGATTTGACTTTGGTAACCTGTGGTTCTATCAAACACCTCTGCATACATGTCATCGTTGATAGTAATAATTCTGACAATAATTGTCTTTTAGTTATGATTCAAATGTTCTGTTCCACAGACCTTAAGAACGGGAGTGGGCCGGGACTTGACCCCACCAAAAACAAAAATCCAAGTTTACTTGTGGAGTAGTAAATATTTTTGTAAGAAAATCAAATGAGTTGTAGGGCCAATAATCTGCATGAGCCGTGGAGCGGGCGGCGCATTCCGCAGCTTCCAACTATGCTGAATATTTTTAATCAATACAAATTAGGTTGAGGCACGAGCCCCGGGGCGCCCGGCGGGATATACGCGAGCCGCACTGTGCGGCTACTGTAGTGGACGATTGGACGAGGGAAAAGTTAATCGTTAGAAAGGTTAAAAACAAATGATTTTTGTGTTTTGATGCACGTAAAAGAAGCTTGTAGTGTTCTCTTATTGTAATCAGCCTGGTTGATTTGCATGACAAAATAACCAAATACGCGTGCAAAAAAGGTATCGCTATGATTTGCTAATAATTCATTTTACATTAAAAGGTAAATAACAATTTGCTTTGCTTTCACATAACTAAGAGGTACGTCTTTGATCGAAATTTTTGTAAAAAAAAACCGGTCATGTGCGTGTCGGGCCACGCGCAGTGTAGGGTTCCGTAGTTTTTATAACAGCTAAGTGCGGGTCGTATTTGCTGACTGATAGTTTCGTACTAACTTATTTAATTACTTAGACACAAGTTATAACAAGAATTATTTTATTTTAATTGCAATTTGTACAATATCTAATGTTATTTTTTTAATTTTTAAGCCCACTTAAGTGTGATAGTTTTCCTTTAAACTTCGTTATACATATATAGGTATGTACTACTGCCGTGACATTTGAATTTCTAACTACAACCGTTTAGTTGGTAGAGGGGGGTGGGAACACTTTACTCTAACGAAAATTGGTACTTTAAAGCAGGATAAGTCACGAACGGTTTACTTTATCAAAAAACGGTCCTTCCCAAACCCCTGATATTTTTGAAAGACCTATCCAACGATATGTTGGATAGGTCTTTCAATTTACGTCTTTTTGAAAAAAAAATTATCATCGCTTTACATGTAGGGGAGGTACCCTAAATAATAGTTTTTTTCAAAATTTTATTTTACCACTTTTTTGGCGTCCTTAACGTGTACATATACTCATGCCAAACAACCAATAGTTTTTGAGCTAAACCGCGGACAGACAGATGGACATGGCGAAACTATAAGGGTTCCTTGTTGAATACGGAATCCTAAAAATTACGTGCTGATAGACCTTACGTGATTTTAAAATAGAAAGAAAAGGCCTGTATATTATGACTATGAGATATAATGTAGCTTAAATTATACTTTTTTATTTTAGTAATATTTTGTCATGTATCAAAGTAAGTAGGAAATTCTTTTCTAAGAAATCTGACTGCAGTTATCTTCCTAGTGATATCTAAACTGATATTTCAACGTTAACTTTGTCCGCAAAATTCAAACCATTGGCACACTATGCGTTAGTCAATGTGCATACGATACCAGAGCATCTCGGGATAAAGTTACTTAACAAGCCGAAGATATTGATTTATCGAGCTCAGCCCCGCAGGTATAACTTCGCTTATTTAGATAACGGAGCATACTGTGCTATATAGACACGTGTGGGTAAGTGTAGCATGATATTGTGCTAACACTCATTGTTTGTGTTGGGTATGTTCGAGTTTTGGTGCTAAGTCGATGGCTTGTTGATGGAGTGAGATGTTTTAGTAATTAGCGTAAGTGTCTTCTATTGCCTTTACATATATATTATGTGTAACGTATACTTTGACTGATAGTTGTAGGCCATTATTTAAAAAATATAGACTTCTTACTTTGCCATGTATGTACATCTACGAGACAGCAGTATTCGCAAAATCAAACTTGCATTTATTCCAAACACTTAGATCGAAGCGACGCCATGGAGAGATATGTGCTATTCCACACAAGACAGCGCTCTACTCAAAAAGTTTTTTGGGAATGGCGCCCAAGTTATATAATAAGTTACCTATTTCTATAAAAGATCTTGACAGCATACACCAGTTTAAAAAGGCTCTTCTTAATCTATTAGGCGAAAAAGCATACTACACAGTCAATGAGTACCTAGAAGACAAATTGTAATTTTTGACTTTTTTATTTACTTGTAATTTTTGACATTGTAACTTTGAGTTTGTAATTTTGACATTGTATTTTGACATGGTAACTTTGACATTGTAATTTTGACATGGTAACTTTGACATTGTATATTTTGACATGGACACTAAATTTTTATATTATTTTTTATTTCACTAAATGTTTTTAATCTTTTTTATAATTTTAATGTTTTGTTGTCTAATTAATTTAATGTTTATTTTAATTACGAATTTTAATTTATATTGAATAGTTACAATAATTACTAATTTTGAATATATTTATTAGTTTGAATGATTTAGAAATTATAATCTGAATATTTGTACGCCGTTGACGGCAAGACATAGTGATCCTATCTATTAACATGACAATGACATCTGTACTTTTATTTACCTATGTACTACAAATAAAAATATTTGAATTTGAATTTGAATTTGAATTTGAGAGATTTCATACATAATAGTGGAAATAAATTAATAGTTCAGTCATTCTTAGCTTTGCGACACTCCTGTCGAAAATTACGCGATGGAAATTCCACGTGTTTATACCTTGTTTTGTATGAAAATTATCGACGTAATTTCCGGCCTGATGTGTCATGGTAATTTGAAAAAAATAGCAGGCGTAAACTTATTAACGTACCGAACTTTCCGTGGCGTAATTTCGGCTGGCGTATCAGTGTTGCTACACTTTGTGTTATCTTGCCGATTTCTTTTTCAGTTTTCTGAAGATGATTCATCGTATAAGAAATGAATTTATTTGCACAAGTTCGTAACTAAAAATAAAATCTTCAATAAACACTAGAGTATCCAGCTTATTTTTCTGCCTTAAAGTGGTTATTCTCACTTTGGCAAGCCCCTCAAGTGTCCACTTCAGCAAGGTACTCACAATAGGACATGTAGCCATATAATATGGCAATGGCAACAAATGGCGGCGTGTGGTGAGCCAGTTAAATGGCAATCTTGTGTTAGGCGGGTTAGTGGTAAATAAAAAAGTGCTAACTTGGCCCGGCCATCGCGTTTTAGCTCCGTGCTAAGTTTCTTGCGGTGAGACTGTGGGGAACCTAAGTAGGTATCTTTTAGGAACTGATAAAGTGCCTACAGATTACACCGTTGGTAATCATAGTTTCGCTTTTCGCGAAAGTAAACATAAAAACGAAATAATAATTGGATAGGTTCAACTGGCTGAAGAGGAGTTATAACTCGCTGAATAATAATGTTAGTCAGTAAAAGTTTTTCCAAAATATAGGTCTATCTATCTTCAACCTGTCTGGCAAGTGTTTGACATCTATGTTTATTTTTTCAAATAAACAATCCTTCTTGTTTTATTTGCCGATACAGCTCAGATGAAATAAATAAAGATTCGAAAAGGTGATGCGAGTAGTGGCGCAGTTAATTAGTACGCTACAGACGCTATGATCTAACTGCGCAATTAATTGCAACACACCTACTATCTAGGTGCGTAGAACAAAACAATAGTAATCACTAACACATAACGAGTGAACTGTGTCAGTTGTGGCGTATCGGACGGACGCCGGACGTCCGGCGCGCAGATAACACGCACAGGTTAGTGTTGCTGTATATGCAATGTGTAGTAATTATTGCTGGTGGAGGTAGGTGCAGGATCGTAGTTGATGTGGCGACGATCGAGAGCACTGGGGGCCCATCAGTCACGGCCCCGACTTACGAGTTCTAGGTCGTCGGTTCGAAAGCCAGGCAGGCTCTTTACTTTGTGTAAATCATTTCATTACCACTGCTCTCAAAACGGTGAAGGAAAACATCGTGAGGAAACCGGCATGTCCTAGAACCAAAAATTCGAAGACAGGTGACATCCACCCGTACTGGGACGGCGTGGTGGATTATAGCCCACTCTATCACATTCAGACACAGACTGATTATGCTAGGCGACGACTGATGTTGGGTCTGTGGATGCAGATCATAATGTTTGACGTCATAGTTTATTGCAGAAACACGCGCGAACTTCTACTACAGATTCCTGTTCAATTTTACGTGTGCGCTGTGAACAATTTGGATTTGACCCGCGAATAGTAAAATTAAGTCACTAACATGAAGACCCTATTGATAGATCACATATTCGTAGATTGAGATGACATTGAAATTTTTTCATCGTTATTTGTTCATGTAGATCCATGTTTAGCTCATTCGCTCCACTGCGTATCCCGAACATGATCAGTTTTTTCATTTCTTTTAAGTCTTGTAAGCTGACAATAATTGTATATCATACTCATTTTAGGACCAAATAAATGTTATCATAGCTTATTTTATGATAAAGATCACCAATGGTCGTTGTCACCAATCTTGAGATCGGGGTAAAAAGTATAATTAAATATCTACAGGTACCTACGTAAAGTTAGCTTGTTTTACAACATTTCAGTAGCTGCATGAATTTCAACATCAGTGTGTATGGTGCATTATTATTCCAGTAGTTAGCCATTTCTTATTTCAGTAACCATCAATTCGTAGTATGCACATAGAGTGGCCTCTTAAATAACGCACTTAGTCGCAAGTATATTGCGACTCTACGTAGTCTTGGGTTAAGTTCGCTAAGTACAGGACAGCACTGCCCAGGGCGACTCTACATGTAACTCTACACGCGACGAGAGTGAGGATTTCGGTACATGGCTTTTGTTTTAGAGGACCTTAGGACACAAACAGTTTTTGAATAAAACAGTTTTATTCAATTCAATTCATTTATTTTCAGATCATATAATCCAATTTGTTGTGAATACATACACAACTTAAACACTAGTGTTAGTTCATCCATAATAATTGTTAGTTACAAAGGTCTTAAAACTGTGTTAGTATACATATTACAGTTTTAGTTACATTTGAGATCTGAATGTGTAACTGAAGTTGTTAGATAAATACTAAGAAAGTAGGTAAAATATCTAAAACACACAACACACCACGCACACACCACGCACACACACACACACACACACACACACACACATCTCTATTTATATGGTGTACATAATAAAGAATATTCTATTCTAACTAAATAATAAATTATGATGACGTAGTCACTGCGTGCATGCGTACCTAACTATAAACCATATTAACTAGTATACTAAGATACACCTACTTACACAATTATCTTCTGCATACTCAAATAAAACCATGTTTGTAATAAATGAGGGAAGTCAATTCGTAGCCTAAAAAAATAAGAAACTTGTTATAGAGAACGCATAATTTGTACTTTAAACTTAGTATATAATAATTGGTATCTACGTACTTTCTAAGATTTTTTTACTTTAATGTTTATCAAAAACAATACTTTATTATTCTAAACAATATTTAATTTAATTCAATATTTCTCAGTCATAATATTTTTTCAGGCATGACTATATCAATTGTGTTGAACAGTGGAGTAATAAATTCGTTAGAGCCGCACAAGGGGTGAAAACTACCCGTCATTATGATGTACTCGGGGGTAAGAAGTTGCTTTTTATTGTGGGGTAGTTATTGTAGGAGTATCGCTGTTAGAAAGGGAAATTTAAGGGTACGTCGGAGGATCAGTGTGATCATGGTGATACAGTTAATTAATTTAAAACTGAAGTTTATGTAGCAATGGTTACAGCCACATAGGACCAAAAAAATATGTCAAACATGCAGCAATAGAAAGTTGTAAGTGAACAAATCGATCATCACAAAGAGCATAAAATGGCGAAAGTGAAAATTTGAAGGTACACCTGAAACACATCGAAACAAAATATAATATCAACATCTAAATAAAATAAAAATTACCCAGTAACTGGATAGTTGAGGTCAGATGGGCAGTCGCTCTATGTAAAATACTGGTATTCAGCTGCATCCGGTTAGACTGGAAGCCGACCTTCACATTGTTGGGAAAAGGCAGCAGATAGGCTCTATGCTCATTTATTTGTTAACTTAGTTTGTAGTGTAATGTGTACGCTAACATAGTTTTAAGACCTCTTTAACTAGCAATTATTATGGATGTACTAACACTAGCGTTTAAGTCGTGTATGTATCTACTAACAAATTGGATTTTATGATCTGAAAATAAATGAAATGAAAGTGAAACCTAAAGAAATCAAGTAAATTCAGTTGTTTAAGAAATACAGAATACTGATAGGAATCGCTTGAAACTCAGTGCTACCATTTAGCCACATGGAACCTTAACAATTGCATTGCAGGGACATATATATTAGAACAATCTCATCATACCTTCAAGCAGCCTTTGACACAAAACAATATCTTAACGACGTCACCATCGCCAACCCCAATACACCTTAGAAGTAAACTTAACAAGCTCGCTCAAATAGTTATAATGATACGCTAATGTCGCTGGGGGACGGATGTAAAGCCTTTCCCCCTTCAGGATGGGGGGAAGGTATCTTGCGTGTGCCGGAAACGCACGGAACTGTGCCCAAGTGGGACTCCTCGGACCTCACTAACGTCTTACAGTAGACCAAAGAATTAATAGAGGGGAGTTGCTTCGTATAGATATTTGGATTAGGAAAAACATCGTGTAAGAAGATGTATAATACATGCTCATCGGGGTCTTTGCGCTGGTGAAAAACGACGTTGTTTTGAAGATTTTATTCAGAATTCGATATATTGGTAAAACACCCATTATGGTAGAAAAGATAGAAAATAATAAAGCAGTGTAGAATCTCAATTTCAATACGTTTAGTGCCTCACAGCAAATGATGATTTTTTTGTAAATCCATGCTAATCTTATAAAGCCTAAAAATTTTAATAAAAAAGGTTAATTTTCAGTGTCCATGTCCATTCATATGTGCAGTCTATTTCGTGTTAAACCTATTTCACATTCACATGACTATCTGTATCTATTTGTAAGTCGAAACTAGTTGCGAAGTTATTCGGGCTCACCTACACTCGCTATAAATATCACTTAACTTGGATACTCTCACCGTCGTAAGCAGTCGATCGCAAGCCGCAGCGCCACCAGACAACTAAATACAAGAAGGATCAAAATTAATTTTGGATATCCAGTATTTTAGAGGATTTTCTGGTTTCTGATTTCAGACCATCCACGGTTCTTGGATGGACTCAGACAGTGCTTTGTTAAAAGCAAGGGTGCTGAATGTTATCAGGATGAGCAACTGAACAATGCTTACGTATGTACGCAGAGCAAGGGCAAAACTGAATGTAATGAAAGGGTAGATTCATCATTCAATTTGACTATGCTTGGTAACTATTCTAGAAATATTAGATTTATGGACAGGGCCAGTTACCGTTTTCCTTATCGAAGTATTTCGCTGACAATTTCTGTCAATATGGAATCTATGGAATCAATATGAAATCTTTCTACCACTATTGTATGTAGTGGAGCTTCTAAATTCATCGAGAGGTGATAGTGCCTCAGGAAACGGCGCAACTTAGACAATAACCGTTGAGATTAGACGGTCGCAGCCCGAGGTGGGCTGTAAACAACACAATACATGCAAATTGAATATTAAGAAACGGTGAGGATGTCGTGTTAAGACTGTTTGTTGTAGGTGATGCAAAGCTCATTAAAACCAGTCGGTAAACACACCTACTCAATTTAGCTCTATAGAACTAAGCTGTGTAGTTAAGTAGTACCTAAGCTACAAACAAGTCCATTGTTTTTGTTTCTTTTGTGGAAATTATCTTGAAATTAATCCCCACGGTAGATTATAAGGAGAATAACTTCGTGGATTGCATCGGAAAACGGTGAATTTTTCCTATCGTATTTGTGTTTTGGATAAAAAGTGCCAAGTATTGTATTTTCCTTCGAAGGTATCAGAAAAAGTAAATTATTGCATAAAATACACTCAGCTGATACTCTACATTAATTTGAGACAAACTTTAAAATATGAATACCTCCGGGCTTCACTGTCATCTAAAGAAAAATTTACAATTTTATCGCGTCTTTTATTTGTTTACAGCTCCAATTTTTCACCACTAATCCTTTGCTTGGCCAAAAGATTAGCACAACAGGGGTTGTATTTTTTAAGAAACAATATCGGCGACAATGCCGCGACATTCAGCCAACAATAAAAGAAAAAGCAATTAGGATGTTTTGTTTGTCACCACTGGAGACGATCGCGAACATTTTTCATTTTTAATCTGTTGTGTTGTAATTGTTTTCTTGATGACGTCATTGTCGTTTATCGAGAGTTGTTCACGGTTGACGGAGGCTGAATGTGGTTTTTGTAAGTGTTGAGACAATAGAGGGCTTTCTTGTGCGGCTCGGTGGACAGGCTAAGGCGGTGTGGTAGGCTTAGCATTATTTAATCTAGTCATCGTGCGTTTTCCAAAAAAAAAAAAACATTTTTCATGGGTTTTCCAAAAGGCGACCGAAAAAGTACATTGAAAGAATGGTCGAATCTCTCTGCGAAGAATTGATGGCGAGGTTCGCAAAAAAAAAATAACCAATATCATCGCCAGGCCGACGCTCATACAGTGTCTTAAAAATCATTTAAAATAATACCGCATCACCATCTGCCTAGCCTTTCTTCCTTTTTCTTTCTGAATTTGTTGGGGTCAGCTTCCAGTTTAACCGGACGCAGTTGAGTACCAGTATTTTACATGAAGCGACTGCCTATCTGACCTGCACAGGCCAGTCATTGGGTAATAAGATACACCTTGGTAAGACTGGTTGTAAGACTTTCGGGCTTCTGACGACTGGCCGTAACGACTGTCAAAGATCCACTTAAGACAGCCTTACTAAGGTACGGAGATATGTAAAGATGGTCACCCATCAATGGACCAACCGTGGCAAGCGTAAATTAACCTGATCGATTGACCCGTGCGCCTCAAATGAAATTTACTATTTTGCAAGGGCAATGAATGACAATATGGTTAGAAAGGGAGTGCCTACCGAGATGATGACTAATAGAGAAGTATGGAAGAAAGAGACATGCTGCGCCGACGCATGTTGTATAAGGTATAGTTATATAAGTATACATTGGTATAAGGACATGAGAATGATGATGATGCAAGGGCTATTAAATTTTCGCAAGTGATTTTGAAATCGTAAGCTAAATTAGAAAATTTTCTACCCGTTTTTCTCAGCTTTCCCTTTGCTCAAAGGCAAAAATGTCTCAAAGAAAAAAAAAAGCCCGTTACAGAGCCGCACTCCTAAGCTAGTATTTTAATAAGTTAGGTGCACATCATATATTAAAATACCTCTTGAAAATAAAAGTAGAGTCTGTCATGAATAATATTCCGATGATAAAACATATTAACATATAGAGGCTGAATACAAATCGGCTCATTTGCTCCATACTCACAGTAATGTAGTCCTTTAAAATTCTGAATATTTAGTACTTACTCTTCGATGCCTTGAACCTAAGTTTTATGAGACATTTTATGTTTCTAAAAAATTAGATGAGATACTGTTTGTACGAAAAATGTGTGGAAGGGCAAATTTATGTTAGACACGACTCGAGAATTGTACAATCACACTGTTTGTTTTGTGACTGCGATTTCAGTAGATATGGTAAAATTAAAAACGAAAGCACTGTTCAGCATATATTTTCGTCGAGTTGTAATGTACCCAATAGGATACCTTCTGCTCAACGAAAGACAATAACTTGATTAGGAACTGACGTAATCGACACGACTGATTAGTGATCACAATATCTAATGTCTTTGGTTTTGATGTAGATTAGTAAATTGTGACCTGCCCTGACATCAAGCAATGGACAACATTGTCAAACTTTTAAGTTTTGAATACGAAGGTCTTGGCTAATTTGTGTTAGTGTATGTATTTTGTCTATTTTTTTTTGTAATATGGGTCTTGTTTGTGCAGAATAAACAAGATTTTATTTTTCTTTCTTTTTTTGCCAATAGTCCAATTTATAAGGAATTCATTTAAATATTTTACTCAGTGTAAGCTTGGTTACAAATAAGCCAGTCACAGTTACTAAACGCGACTATTTATAAACAAAGTATATCTACTACCTTCACTTTGTGTACAGACAAACGTAAAGAAACAATAAATCCTGAACGTCACATTACTCTGCTCCACCCAGTATATTCAAGTAGCTCGGTGCATAGTGGCGGTGCTCACTGGCAGGTAACAATTGAATTGCAAGCGCCGTGTGTTTACAACCGCTTTATATTGCAGAGCTGTTCCATGGAGGTTATTTTAGTAAGTCTTACTTTGTAGACTTTGTTTCTACTTTGCTAAGTACTTAGTAGGGTTGCGATGGAGCGATTTTTGTCACGTGAATTTGTAGGAGAATCTTAGATTCTGTAGATATAGGAGCAGTTCTTCAGGGTTGGCTTTTCTCAGTGAAAGTTATTTGCATTTTCTTAAGAAAAAGTTTCGGGAAGTTGCCTTTATATGTAGGAGTGATATGTATGTCGTCATTTTATAAAGCAAGGTAGTCAGGTCAACTTTTATTGAAGAACACAAGCGTTCAGCCCGAACGAGTTCTGATTTCCTTTTTAAATAAATGTTTCAAGATTCCAGCAACAAACGACGGGCTAACAACGATCTCACATACTGTGAGCACAAATGCGATGTTTAAAGTCAACACATTATAGCTCTCCGTGACTGTGAATATACTGAGAGCACACGTTATTCTGCCCACACCTTAAATCTCCACCTAACGTATAAATAAACACTCGAATTACCGAAAGGTACGAGCATCACAAAGTAGAACACTACAGCCAACAATAAATCCTTTTATAATCACTGCATTGTATTTTAGTAAATCGTACTAAAGTATTTTGTATTTCGGATCGTTTAAATTACCCCATAAATACACGTAAACGATTCGCAACAAAGAGATGTCGCTGGAGTGCCCGCCGGATCCGAACAATAAATCTGCTGCAGCACAAACAAGAAATAACTTTCACGGCTGAAAATATCAAATGTAAAATGTAAATTTAACTACCTAATACGGGCTTAAGCCGTACGAAACTGCGCTTTAAAGCGCTGTTTATTTGATATTTGAGTGTTGTTTTTATGTTAGTGTCGTTGGTTCGGCAAATAAAAACGTCTGGTGTGGAGGATGCAGCGCCGGTTATGAATGGCCTATGAGCTCCAACGCGCCGCGCACAGACCAGACATGTGTTATTAGTGCAGAGCAGACACTGGGCTTGCTGGGTGTTCCACTTCCTAAGGGCCATTTTGAAAGCTTTAAGTTTTGTTTTCAAAGTTAAAGATATTTTAAACCGTACTTTTGAGCAGATATGGATCACAGATGGTCTGGTTTAAAATTTGACCTTTATCTCTCGGAATTGGCGTTAAATAATTAGTTTAAACCTATAAAACTTAACAAAAATAAACATGACTCACGAACACGTCTGACACACAATCCCCGTGTTTCAGGAGCGCACTGCAATTATTTTATTTGAATGCCACCGAGACCTAAAGGACACATTGTGTTGACGCTGTACTTAGCGCCTCGGTTAGCGTGAATTATACCGGCACAATCTCACACATTTTGAAAATCGGTAAATGCTCCTTCCAAATTAGCTGCCAACAGTCATCGAGTTGTCACATCTCCAGTCGCTGGTCTGTATGAAGCGTCTCTTAGGTGGCGTTGCATCGCAGGCAGTTTGCTTGATATAAGGCACGTCGCCGCCCGTTATTGCTCCAACCTACTTATTTATAATTGTCGTTCCATCCACCATCTTAACCTGACCTCCCGACCTCTTCTTACTTCGAACTAACCTACCACCTTCGGGGGAGTTATATGAGATATGGCGGTTCAGGCTATGCTGGTCCAGATATGGCCAAGGGTAAGCTTTCAAGAGTAGCCAGGGAGGTCGGCACGGGCTATTTAGTTCTCTTTCACAGTGACTATTAGTGCGACCTTTATTGCGTTAGCCTGTACAGATGACGCATCGTTATGATCTTATGTATATTTATGTGTTTCATGTTATTTGTATTGTTTGTCTTCATGCAGATTCAAGAGAGGAATAAAAAGAGTATTTACATAAGTGTCTTTCCGATCTGCATGACGTGACGGTACAAAACAGACTACGTGTTACTGCGGAAAGCTGTAGCCGGTTTAATGCCGTAATTACAGAAACAATTAAAAAGCCCTCGCTCGATGTGTCTCGCGTGGATCCACGTTGTAGCCACGTTGAAAGCATTGTTATCTTGTTCAAAATAACAGAATTGTGACAGCAATATTACAGTTGTAGGTACAAAAAAAACTCAAAACTCATAAGAATACTTTCTATTCTGACCAGAAGCTACATTATTTGCCCAGGCTTTACTTATTTTATACCTACTGCAAAATAATAATTATCAAAGACGCTATCACAAAATCTTTCCGGAATGTTTCAAGAAATTATAGCAAATAGCTCCCTGTCAATTTGAAAGTAAATCTTTTGACGGCTTCTCCTTTCTCACAAACTTGATTATAAAGCCAAAGACAGTAGTTACGTAACGCGTCGAGTTACGAGTCTCCATAAATTTCAGAGCCACAGCGCACAGAATTAAGTAGCACAGCTAAGTAGGCTTGGCAGTGGTACAGCGGCGTGGGCTGACATACACGCAGGCTGTGACGACTCCCGCAGAGATAGGTTTTAAAGTTTATGATAGGTACAGGTTGCTGTTTTTATCGGTCTTGAGTGTGAGAATTGGTACCAGAAGGAAAATTTCCGTAATTAAAAACGTTCAAAATCTAGTTGTTATCTCATCTCAGCGGAAATTAAGATCAAAAACTTGTAAAAATGTAGGAAAATTAAAGTAATTTTTTGAGCTTTAAAATACGGCAAGTGTCCCTCCGTTGTTTGTCATTGAATATTGAAGTGGTTTTCCAAAGAAACAAATATCCATACTATTCTGTTACATGTGAATATCCTATGTAAACAGTCATCTTTCTCTTTTCAGGTCCACTGACAAAGGAATACCTAATGCTGGAGGAGGAGCTACGAACAAACAAAATATTATTTATTAAAATTGAAACACGCTTTATACAAATAATCAACACTAGTAAGACTAACGCACTTGAAAAGTGTCGCTGAATAAGCCTGTAGTGTAGACTTTACCGAGGAGTTCTCAGCTGGAGACCAGGGCGTAAGTGTTGCTGAAACGAGAGCCGGTCCAGCCATGAAAGAAAACTGCTCAGAAACTCCACTCTGTATCGAAAATGTGATAAAAGTTTTCACAAACAAATCGACTAGGATAATTCCTTATCAACGCTGATAAAAATGCTTAACAATGTCCAGCATCAATCATACCATCATGATTGGTATTCGGGAGGTAGAGGTGAGGAAGAGGTGCTAACACAACGTGCATTTTACAGGTAATTTACAATGATTTACAATTCCAAGCTCAGTACCTATTTATTGCTTCATCGATTTACGTTTTTTTATCATCTAAAGTTTTTCTAAATCAACAAAATCTAGAGAACAAGGGTATTCATAGCAATTATTTTAGTTTAAATACTTTTTATGTAACATATTTAATATTAATAGAAGCGTAATTTTATACAAATTTTAATTGTTAAACAAAGGGGTTGGGGGTTGTTTGTGAAGAAAAACTTCTTTTCTGTAGCTAAAAAAAACAAACGCCCATGAAATTAAAAAAATATTCCTAGCAAGTTTTAATCTGTTAAACCTCCCAAGGCAGGATCGACGGCTCTACATCGGCGTGGCATGCTGAGTATCAGGTTGTCTATTGTCACTTGTAGAATATCTCCCCATAATCTGGAAAGATGTGCATTAAGCTCTTCTTAATCTGCCGTGTTCAAATTTTAGGGGACACGCGCATTATCTTGCATGAACATGAAATCTTGGCCAAACTGCTGTCGGTGAGGGATCATAGGTTGAACAATTTCGTCACTGTATTGTTCCACATTTAGACAGCTGGCGAGCCATAATTTGAGGCTGCCTCCTCGCAGGATTTTGCAGAAAGCGGTCGTGTCTCTGGGTAGTGGGTAGTGACTCTGTATTTTCCTCGGTGATGCTCTGCGACCTGTTTCCAGCATTTCCACAGCCCTCGGCATCTCTTGCCGTGTTAAATGACGACGTGACATAACGAGCCAGAGTCGTAAAACTTACAAGAAAGCAACGAAAATAAAAATTATTTACACAAGAAAAAAAAAATATTATGGATAATCTAATAAGTAATCTCTAAAGTTATTGTTTCAAAACGTCATACGCTGCGACCAAGTGAAGCTTTTCCTCCTTATTCCAAAATGCTATTGTTATACAGTTAGATTTTTTTTAAATTCCGTACAATTATCGAATCAAACAACATTTACAAATATTTGCGGCTAGTAGTTCTTCTAAAGAGTTTTCTTAAATACGTTGATATAGTTGGCTTGGTCCCTACACTTTGAGGTAGGTTTGGGTAGTGTAGATAAGGCCGTGCACTCCACCTTCTGTATGTATTTTGTGGTATATTTAGGTCCGGTGTATAAATTTTAAATCGCTGTTATGAAAATAAAAGAAAAATATAGCTTGCTAGTTATTGTACGTGAGTTATAGTTCAATAACTCATTGAAATGCAGCAGAATGTAATCGTAAATCATTTCTATCTTGTGATGGCTTTGCAAATAGATTGCGATAGGTAAGCATATATGCCAACGTTTGATCAAGTTATAAAAGTTCAATAATTTTCCTTTCAGCCGCATTTTTCTCCGTCAGATCTAATAAAGTCTTATCGTAATTGGTTTTCCAACTTCAATCTTTTTATAAGCTCCACAAAGCTTATGTACTAAAGCAAAATATTCATCGTTTCGCCCGCTTTTGTTTCTAAGGGGGAACCGATTAATTTTATTGGCCCGGCTAATTCTATCAAAGACTCCGCCGGTTTAATAGCGCACAACAAAATAAGACCCTTAAAAACTAATGTTCAGCCTTAAGTCCGCCGCAAATACCTCTTTGTGACTCCGAACGATACCCACGCTGCCTCCGCGCCGAGACCTGGCTACACGGAATTTTCTTCAGGATTTACGGTATAGAAGAATTTGAACTCTATTCTATGAAAAGTAGAGTTGAATTTCCAATGAAAGCATGGTAGTACTTAAGGCAAAGTAAGACGCGAGCAAGATTAAAAAGTTCGAGTCGGTCGCGCGATGTCATTGTAAGTGGAAAATGAGTTAAATAAGGCAATACATTTTAATTAGGAGGAAGGGATCCCTTTATTCCTTACGCGATAACTCGCCGCGTTCTCTATTAATTGAATTTCATGTTTAATTAAGTCGGAGGCGGCACAGATAATCCGCGCACTGATCTTGCCGTTTGTTCGGAGAGTTCATTTAACTTGCTTTTGGCGATCGCTTGAGTTTTTTGAGCGACCGATATTACGACCGCGCCGTAGATCTGCTGTTATTTAGTGCTATCTGCTTGTCCTCGGATAGGTAAAGGGTTGACGATTGTTCTTAAGAATTATTGTGTTTGAGTTCTATGGAGATTGTAATCAAGTATAATTTTAATTAGAATAAAAGCCCTCGGAATTACGACATCATTATTTACAGACGAATAATTTAGTTATAAACCTGTCAAGTATGTACCGTATGTAAGTAATAAAATTTAGTTTATCTATGTATATGTGTCTACTATCCCATACATAAACAATCAAATCTTAGCATGACCAAAAATTTAAACTTCTCACACTTGAGGAACCTAACACTCTGAATCACAATTGATTCCCTCAAATTACCTCCCTTCAAGCTTACCTCCGTCAAAAAACTGAACGCCAGAATAAAATACCGGTGTTCAGTTAAATGTAGTGAGATAATCCCGCAGTAAGTGGCTCGGTCGGGACTCCTTTGCTTAAAAGATTAAAAACTTGGGGAGCACCGAACATTGGTTTACGGCACTGAAGTCGTGCGCTGGTAGAGGGATGGTTTACTTTTTATTATAGGTACATAGTAATTGGATAAATAATAAAAGTAAATCTATAGCAAAAGTACAATCGCTTAAAATTCTTCGTACTTTTCTTCGTATATTTTTTTTCTAGATTCCTCTGCGTCGAGAGGACGTCGAAACCGGCATTCTAAAACTTACCGGGATCTACTCATGTTACAACAGAGTAATTCCGCTGTTAACCAAGGCGACACATAACTGAAACTTCACATTCCCCACATGTATCAGATACACATCCGATTAGTTTCCATCCACCATTACCATTTACGGAGTAATTTCCTTAAATAGGCACAATGATGTGCCATATTCGTCCATTAAGGTTGGCTGCGCGTTATCAGTCACCAGTCAGTGCTCAAGGGGCTCAGATCTTAAGAGGCTAATTGCCTGCCCCTTAGAGCACCTCGTTAATATAAATTATAGTGCGATTGCATCGTAACGTACTCTGAAATAGTTAGGAATCAGTTGAATGCTCAATTTGGCACTATTTTTCATAGCAAGAAGGTGATGATGATGAGTGAAGAGGGAAATGCTCCCAAAAACTGGGGAGGCATCGGATGCGTGATCGAACATTCGCATTTTTTAATTCATTAATACAAACCGGTATATACTTAAGTGATTATAAAATAAATACCTATAAGTAAATAAACAATATAAGAAAATTCGTAAATTGTCTGCACTCGTTAAGCATTAGCAGTGCCATAGAGGAATCACCAAAAAATATGTTGTTTTTGGAATCGATACGACAAATGAATGTCAGTTCTATATTTATCTTTAACTGTTCAGAAAATAAGTTTTAAAGAGATTGTTTACAGAACATGTCCATACTACCATAAAAATCCTCTATAAAACAATGGCTCTATCATAAAACATTTAGACCAGTTTTTCACACACTTGTTGAAAGAAAAGGTGCATGCTCTACTAAACGTCAGCCATTTTGTTGAAGTTTACGACGTCATCGGCGCGGAAGCAATGAAGTGCATTGTAAAAATTTAATACGTTGAGAGTGTAAATCACACGCCGTCCGTCAGAGGGACCATTGATGACACAGCGCACAAAATATAAAAAAAATATACATCGACATGGCGTCTTGGTGGAAGGTTCAGTAGATTTAATTTATTCAGCTATCAGTCCCTTCTAGTCTCATTGTCTCTCTTTTTGTGGATGTTCTTTAATACAAGCATCCAGATCCAGATGGTAATCCATGAAAAGTAAAGAGGTGTTCTGATAGGTCACGATTCTGGACAAGACAGTGAGCTGAATAAATCACACACCAATATCGACGTAATGATTTTGGTATCTGCAATTGCAGCTTTCAGTCCTTTACAAGATGTTGCTTTCGGCAAAAAAGCTGCAAATCAAACATGAATAAGATATACCTAATCGAATATATTTATTTTAAAACGCCACCAACTTCTACCACCACTTCTGCCCAACGCTTCGGGGAAAGTTATATGTATTTATTTCCAAATAACTGTTGGTAAGCAAGGATTCATCAGCAAGCAATTGACTTGTATTCTAATTGTTCGTTACTTTCAAGCTTAAAGCTTCAACACAGTCCACGGTACCCCAAGCAAAAGTGAAGCCCATAAAATGTCCTGAAGCATTAAAACTTGAGACTTTCCAATTTCGTGCGTTTGACCTGATTAACAACGACACAATCATTAGTTTACTTAGTACACAGAGGATGTCGACACAACACATTGAAACTTCAACCTTATAAGGTATTGTCAAGGTTTGTTTTTAAGTAATGGCCAAGAATGCATGCCATAGTTTATAGTACAATTAAATTGAACAAGTCTATTAAGTATCGGATGAGTGCAGGGTGGTGAGGACAGCACCCCTGTCGTGTGAGGTCGGCTTACTTTGTTTTGACAATGCTTAAGTTCTTTCTGTAGTGTTATTTTCCTTAGTTTTCTGTGTTGTCATACAATGAGACAATAAATTCCAATAAGCGCTTCTTTTCCTCGTTCATATTCTGTCACATTTTTTTTTGTTTTCACTAAGTGCCGAAAACTTCGTGTTTTTTTAATACCAGTTGTGGACATGTGACATGTACGTACTTCCTTGCAATTGGATTTTAAAATAAAAGTTTTCAATTCAATGTAAAACTAAACTAAGGTAAAACCCTCATATCAACTCAATACTTAGTACGCTTTAGGCTAATTTCCAAAGAAAGATCCTTCAAAACTTAACCCTTAGCCCGCGGGCGGCGGTCGCTGCGATCCGCCGCGGCGGGTTCGCTAGTTGTGATCCGATCGCCAAGATTTATACGTTATACTTACGAAGAGCAATACGATCCGGCGACGATACACGATTGTTCTACATGTTTCTGTAATCAGCGCACAGGGGAACACGCGAGACGGTTTACACACTTATTTCTAAAATTAATTTTATTACTCTGAAAAATATCAACGTTGTCGAAACCCACATCTAGATTTTGACAGATAGTTTTGATTTTTTCGGTTTCTGAAATTGAAAACTTTAAATAGTAGGTAGTAGGTAAGTGTTTCACAACAAATACTACTGCTACCACATTAGAATGCAATGCTTGTATGACACTGCAGCAAAATGAACTTTAGAAACCTGATTAAGCTAATTAATGTGATTTACGCCACATGGTAATACGACTACTAATGTCTAAAGCCACAATAAACTAAAGCAACGTCTCCATAGCTTTATTAGCCAGCATTGTCCAGCAAGAAAGTGTCCTCCGGGGAGCAATAGAGTGCCTCGGGCAAGGGTGACCACACTCCTTTATCAGTCATCCGATCCGATAGTGTGACCAGCCGTCCCAGTCTTGCCTCAAATTGTGTTATAAATCGTGCATCTATCGGACACTGTCTCTAATTAACCGTTAGCGGCTAAGTTTTATTGCCGGCCGGCAGTTTCGGGTTATCGCGATTTAAGTTTAAATTGTCCGCCATATGTGTAGTTTGGTGTCGTAAGAATTATCGTTTTGGGATCTCCGCATGTAATGGACTACCGTTTATAATAATTTACGTGTTTATGAATAATAATGTGTCGTATTTAGTTACAAGTTCTATATTATGTACTCTAGATAAGTAGGTACTTTCTGTATGTTTACTTGAAATAATGACTAATATGACCGGATAAACCTGGTGTTGGCAAAACCTTTTGTTCTAATTAATTGCTAATAGGTAATTACAAAAAGGTATCTTATTTCGCAATAAATAAGTAAATATTTATTTAAATTGTGGCAATTTTTTAAATGTTGGACCACAACAATAATAATATTAGGTACCTATTAATTGTTGTGGTATTATTACCGTACGTGCTACTTTGTGTAGGTACATATTATGATTCAACTACACGACTGAAATAAACTTGATTGAAGGCTTCATCTCCGCATCAAAGCAATTGCTGGACATTATTCAAATATTTGTGAACTCCATTGAAACAGAACAAAGTAAATTCATGCAAATCGACGTATTTGCAAAATGAAGTCCTTTAACACCAACAAAAAAAGCTTTTAATAATAACAAGAAAGCAGAGAGGCCGTCGTATCGTATTTTCCCTGTCGGAGCGCTGACTGCTGAGGTATTTTCCCCTTAATTTAATCAAATCATGGACTGTGTAGTGTATTTTTCTGAGTCATTTATTTTTAATTTTGAGCGGCCATGTTGTTCTGCCGTGATAACGGAGGCGCTTATTGAAATTGTTTTATATAAGTACGACGTTTTGGAAAAGGTTTTTGCGACTTCCTTCGAGGAGAAGCCGGAGCGAGAAATTTTCCAGATGAATGCCGCTGGTTGTACTCGTACCTAAATTATGGAATTATTTAATAATAAAAAGATAATATTTTAAACATTGGAATGTGTACGTTTTGTTTATGACGCATAAAAGACCTAAAAGTTTCTGAGCGCCTTATTTAGTGATCACTGTTGATTACATCCAAGGGTTATCGTGATACTCAGTAACTGGGTTGTGGAAGTTAGATAGGCAGTCGTTCCCGGTAAAATATAGGTAATCAACTGCATCCGGTCAGACTGGAGGCCAACCCCAACATAGTTGGGAAAAGGCTAGGCAGATTAGTTGATAATTACACCCAGTATTTTCTTTCGGGCATACCCGACCTACACATAATTATCAGCTCATCAAAGCCAAAGTGTGTGAATGTATAATGTTGTATTGTGCGTAGGTAAAATTATTAATTGTTTATGTATAATACGTCATAATATATTATTACATATTATATAATGATGTACAGCGTGGCGCTTTAATGGTGACATTAATTTAACATACGTACTATACGGTTACACGTTTTAGTTTTATGAATATATTTTAATTTAACTACACATTCATATTTATTTATTTACTATCAATTTTCTAAAATAGCATCTTAGAGCAACCTGACTTAAAGAACAGAAGCGCAGGTGTCATTTGCCGGGGTCACGGATCATAACATCGCATCAATGTAATTAAAACCAATAACGTGCAAAGAGAAGGCGAATTGAAGGAATGAGATAGAGCCCTATGTCGGCGAGCGGCCCAGGTGGAATAATTCAAGTTAGGTACGTTTTTTTTATGTTGTTATAATTTTTATGATTACTGGCCACTAGCCCTTCCCGTGTGTTAAACTAATGTCGCCATTGTAGCGCCACGTTGTATATCTAGACAATACACGATTCATTTCATCATTCATTAAGTTCACATCTACTATAACTTTATCAATACGAACTATTCCTGACATCCAATAATAACCTGTAACTGAGTCCCAAATTCCCACGCCATTAATATGAAAATATTTCAGCTCATAAAGCATCATTAGATACTCCACACACCTCATGACAAGTTGGCGGTAGTTGGAAATTGTTCGATAGTACAGGGTCGGTAGTTACACAACTTGGTAGAACAAGACGGGGGTAGTTTGAAAATCTTCAGTGGTACAGGGAAAATCTGTAGCAAACGTACGATAAGTTAGCGATAGTTGAGAATTTAGACGTCATGGTATGAGGTTGTTAATACCACAATAAGTTCGATGTTATGGAGGGATATAGGTACATATCGTTAGAAAGTAGAACGTTATTTTTTTCGTTTATTGTGTCCGTTGTGTCATTGCTCGTTTTATGGCTTTCTACTTCGGCGGTGTTATCATCAGTTTCCGTGGTGTAGCGGTTATCACATCTGCCTAACACGCAGAAGGCCCCCGGTTCGATCCCGGGCGGAAACAGCTTTTGCTCTTATATGTCGTATCATGTAAAACCAGGTTTTTTAAATGTTTTTTTTTATTCTTCACGTAAAAACAACGCGTTGAGAAAATATTTAGATGTCGATTGATGTTACGTACTGTGAAATAACTTTGAAATATCTTCGTTGTTTCAATTTAGATAATTGACAACAATGAATGGTATTATATTTGTCTGTAAGGGTGTCGAGCTCTGCCGGGCGCGTGAAGTTGGCTTGTTGCAGGTGGGGCGGGAGGTGATATATCAAAGTTTGCAAGTTAACGGAGTGCGAGGTGCGAGCCTATGAGTTATGTCGACCGCACGCCCCGCGGACGGACGGCGCACGAGGTGGAAGACAGCGGGTTTGATACGTGAGTCTTAGTGAGAGTTCCTCTTGTGGTTGCCACCATGAATGAATGTACTGGTGTGAGAGAAGAATAAGAAATAGTTTCAAATGGCAGCTCATTCTAAAAAGAGCATAAACGTCCAGGAATTAATTCTTGGGTATCTGAGCTACTTTGTAACATTCAGTTACCTTATCTGCGCAACTTCTTGGAAGGCATGACAGATAGGTACTTTACCAATACTTACAGTGGAAACACTGTTGAAGCTTTTAACTTGTTAACGGACCCTGCTTTTAGCTCTATTTGGTGCAACTCAAGAAGAGCTGTATCTAGTAATAGGTAATGCTTCAGTCTTCTGTTAACCAAAGAGACTACAGTAGACGAAGAGGTAAGAAAACAGATATTGTCTTATCCGAGTTTGTTTTAAATGTATTTATGTATGCATGCCTACGTAGCGCAAATACTGATGTTTTCTTAGTTCATGGTTACTTATATCATTTGTAAACTGTAGGTACTGAAAGTTGCCCTGTACTGAAAGAAATCCCTCTCACCGAGAGCAGCCCTGTGTCCCAGCAGTAGAAACATTATATTTTTTATGCTAATTGACTCCCGCTGCCTCTCGTCACTGGCACGCCTGCGGTAACCAAAACGCATATATATCGCGTCGACCTGTCCTGTGTAATTGAGTTACCGCGCTAAGAAACTCAAACGGCTCGCGGGAGAATACTAGTTCAGATAAGTAACATTTACTCGTCTCACTATTGTACTATACTGTGTTATTGAAAATTTGTGTATTATGTTTATACTTAGTCGCTAATATACAAGGTTAATTTTCAAAGACCAGCCAAATTTAAGGGTGTGGTACAGACCATCCAACTGAACAACTTTCTCTATGGGACCAATATCGTAATCGCGAAAAATTTATCAACTGTCCCATAGAAACCTTCAATGCCTACTCGACCTAAACGTATGGGACGGCTGAATTTTTATTCGCGATTACGATGTTGGTCCCATGGAGAAAA
Source organism: Apamea crenata (assembly GCA_949629185.1). Taxonomy (NCBI): domain Eukaryota; kingdom Metazoa; phylum Arthropoda; class Insecta; order Lepidoptera; family Noctuidae; genus Apamea; species Apamea crenata. Next base: position 791,553 of record OX451356.1, read on the forward strand.
TTGTTCAGTCTGATGGTCTGTCCCACACCCTTCATATTTGGCTGAAAATTAACCCTGTATAATATACTACGGAGAGGTTCATGGTCATATTGTAATAATAGACTGGAAGCATCCATGACTTGTGGCTAAGTAACGCACGGGTCAATCGATCTGGTTAAGCCACGCTTGCCGCGGTTGGTCCGTGGATGGGTGACCTTTACATACCAAGGCCGCTCAATGTATCGGAAAGCACATTAAGCCGCTGGTCCCAGCTGTCATTGTCATAGTTAGTAAAAGGCTAGGCAGATGATAATGATCAATCTGGAGGCATCCCCAAACTTGTTGGGAAAAGGCTAGGTGATGACATGGTTGAAAGGTGAGGTTTTATTCGGTTTGTTATTATAATATCTATACATTATGCGAGTTATACTACAAAATATATCTTGTCAAACCTGTATCGTACCACAGCCATAATAACACATTCATGATTCATAAAATAACTCTTTACATGGCTATTCCTTTTTGATCAAAACTAAGAAGGAAAACTTGCAATCCTCTTGTTTTCTTACAAAAAATATTTATGGACTATTTTCCGCTATAAATTCCTTCGTAAAAACCGTGTGAGTGTATTGCCCTAATCCCCCGCCGTGCAACGGAACTGACACACAGACGGACAAACGACACGCGATAGTTATCAATACGGATTATCTGCACACCCTGTGTATCACACCTAGAGCAGGGCTGCCACGCAGGCTAGGAAAAGGTATTGAATGAACTAGATTACCTTTAGTGGCTATAAACATCCTGAAAAAAGGGTTTAATGATTAAATAGAAAAAAAAACAAAGCATTGATTCATTGATTTAATCCTAAATAAAATTAAGAAGCATTTACAGTAAGCAAATGTTTAAATTACACAAAACGTTAGACAAAAGAAAATGGGTAAGTATTTGAACTGCAGTAGATCGTGCCTAAGCATAAGGTGACAATTTCAAAGATTACGGAGATTAAAATCATTTCAAATAATTTGACCACTTGTCAATATCCAAGAAGCAGCCCTGACCAAGCTACAGGGGGCGCAAAAAACTGTGCGGAACGTGACGCGGCATATTGATGGCCGATGTTTTCCTGGCCAGCGCGGCAGTGTAGGTGACACCAATAGGCATGAAATAAAATTATATTTGTGGACATGAACACTTTCCGGAGGCTTAACTATGCATTTGTTTTGAAAGCTTTGGTTAAGCTCAGATATAAATCATCGTACAGGATCACTACCTTTTTTTTTTTTTGCGGATGGGAAATCATCAAATGACCCCTCCCGCTCTGGGTGGAGCGGAAGGGAGTGTCAGTCTTTTACTGACTAAAACCCACCCGTGTTCCTTCCTTAGCCCTTTCTGTTCCAGGGCAGCGGTTAACCTTTCGGATGATCCCGCCGCCCCGGCAGGCTTCGGCCCTATGGGGCCCCGTCCTCTGCTGACATCTCTTTGAGGCGCGCGTGGAACACAACGCGCCGTCCGGCACGGGCCTGGTCCTGATCGGACGGTGAGCTACCCATTACTCACCGCCCGCACAGGATCACTACCTGCTGTAGGGTTTGGTCAGTTGTTCTCGCACTGTTCAATAATTAACGCCTTTATAAAGATTTTTCTTTACGCAGACTATTTTTATGATTGTAGAGAACCATACATGTGTGTTGTGCAATGTCCAAATCAATATTTATTTCATTTTCTTCTGGTTTTGGAGCAGAGGGGACTACTTCACATGTTACATTATTCTACTCAAAAAATTATCAATTCAGATTATTAATCTACCAACTTAACGCAATATTGGTGAATGTCAATCGAAGTTATACCAACGAAAAAATAACACTAAACTTCTATGACGAGAAATGAAAGAAAAACACTAATAATATTAAAGTTGTCCTTACGAGAGTCGAAGTTAATCGGTTCATTTACGACACTCCTGGCTGCCAGAGTACCAGGGCGGCAGGATAAGGTGGAGGTAACGGCTCCCGACTGCTGATTGATTTGTTTTTATGATTGCGTTTATGGCAGTTCGCGAGTTCCACTGAGGGGCAGAGGTGGGCTTATGACTGTTTTTGTGCTAAATGTTCCATTTACGGGCTCCAGTTATGGTTGATTAGATTGGTGTCGTATTTGGAAAGTAACTGTTATGTCACACTCTGTTATTGGCAAACAGTCATTTTATCTAAGTATTTGCTTTTAGGATAAAGAAATGCTACTTAAGAATGCTATTTTCATATTTTTTTGAAAAGATATCATACTTGAGCTATCTCTACAGCAACTATCTACCACAGTCCAGTACCTAACTGCCAATGGAAAACTTCAGTTCTCAGAGCGACTGACAGTTACTTCACAGACAATTAAGTAAGAAAGTACTTCGTTTACACTTTGAAGACCACTCATGTTTTTTCCAAAATATACTTCCCTGGAAGTGGACCCTGCCAATAATTCGGGAAGAGTCCATCTTTCCGTCGTCCACAAACTATAAAATTTACGTATCAAAATAGCTTCAGTGCACATGCCGAGGTCCCCAAGTATCAATTTGTCGAAGTGAGCTATATCAATAAAGAACTTTTTACTCCCGCCATATTCTTCCTCCCTGACCCTCCAATATGATTACGTTAATGATCGTTATTTTATGAACTAATTAATCATTTATCTCTTTGGATGATGGCTTTCAATGTAATGAGACTGGTCCGATATTAGTCTTAGTGGGTTGTTAAAATCTTAATTTTATTTCATTTTATGTTTGGTAATGAGAGTTATTTATGCTTATAAGGGTAGATACTGGAAATTCATTCAGAATTACCATAATAATAATCCTCTAGACCGACCATGGCGGCCATCTCAACGGAGTCCGATAAGAAGAGTATCCTACACGACCGAAGAGACATCAGGCGCAGGGCCAATGACTTAACGTGCTTTCCGAGGCACGGGGTATCACACCGCGCCTACTTCCAAATTCCGGGCTGTTACTAAGAAATTCCCAATGGAAAACACAACAACACTTTGCTCGACCTGGGAGTCGATCTCGGGATCAAACCTGTGCGGTCAGCAGTCGTGCTTGCGACCACGAGACCAACGGGGCAGTTAAGCATTAAAATATTGTCAATAGCAATCACCGTTTTGAACAACGCTCGCCTAACCTTATCCTTCAACACCTATCACCCGAACGCTGATAAGATCGTATTTCGAGTTTCGACAAACTTTAATCTATTAAGTCATGTAACAGGTTCCAATCCGTGTATCATGTTACCTACCCTAACGACATGATGGCCGATAGATACGTGTCGGAGCTCGCCACAAACATTATCAGTACAAATAGGTCGTGATTGCCTCACGTAGGCCACTTTCTCACGTCCGATCAATCGCGGCCTCTTCCTGCCCACTGCGCTGTCGCACTAATGACTAATTACGCTTGTACAATCCCTCCTTTACACTATACCACTTGTATTACCGGCTACACTTTACCTGCAAGCTAAACTCGACCTTATAGCCCACTGACAATGTTTGGATTGGATTGCGGAGTTCTATATTAAGACGTTTCCTATTCACGGCGGCTGGTGTACGCTCATTAGGTACTTAGTGCTATTGTGGAATCAATCAATCAAAGAACTTTGAATCTTGTATCTTTTGAAACAGGGTTGAGTTTCGTTTGAAGGGACGTCCAGAGTTAGGTCCTGAGCAAAGTCTAGGTGAAGAGCTTCCTGAGGAAAGATATCGGCACGTAATGAGTTGAGTGGCATTCAAAACATCGTTATCTTTGTTCACCGCAGCTCTTTATGACTACCGAATAACTTGTGTTCACTGCTCTCAGGGAATACAAAAGTGGGATAGAAACATGTTTATAATAATAACTTCGTTTGAAATGTTGCATTAAGCATTCTGCTTTGAAATAGAGAGGAGCAACTCAACATTCTTATAGATGACAAGAAACAGTTTTCAAAGAGAATGTAAGGATAAAGGCACATTCAAATCAAACAATTTACTATCGTGATTTTTAGTAATAGGTTTTTGAGGAAACGTTCAAGGAAATGACTTCACCTAGGTCTACCATGGCCTTCTGACTAAACTGATTTAATACATCCATATTATTATCAAATTTTGTTATCAAACCTTGGACCAAGCTCTTGAAATTCTTAGAAGGTGGTCTCTTAACCGAGGCCACATGAAACTCGCCAGGCCCATAACTCGATTGTTTACAAGCGTCACAGACGCTAACAAGATCGGAATAACTCGGGACTTAACGACGTTAGTCTAAGACTATCCACTCGATACAACGAACGGTCTAATCGATACCTAGCATCGATGCGAGTGATCGAGTTACCGAGTTTGAGGTTGAATTAGCTTTGATGGATTGATCACGGGGCTTTTGTTATGGAGATCGTATCTACCTATCTACTGTCTTTATTCCCATGGAAGGTGGGTAGACCTCGCTTTTACCTCGTCCACAGGCTGAGAATTGCCATACAACGTGGTAATGCCGTCAGTGTCTTGGGTACAGTACCAGTCGACAGCGATGCGGATGAATTTTTCTACGCCATGTTTTAGTTTGTGAATAGTAGGTAAGTTAGGATCTAATTTTGATATTTTTTATTAATTAATTAGGTATTAGTTGTTATTTACGTACATATTATTTTAATTCCGAATAAATGGGTCTCTACTGTTCATAATATCTTCATAATAATTTCCTGAGAATTTACTTTCTTACATGGCAAAAAGTAAAAAGCTATGTTTCCGCCCGGGATCGAACCGGGGGCCTTCTGCGTGTTAGGCAGATGTGATAACCGCTACACCACGGAAACTGTACAAGGGATAATCAAATGCGACACTTGATGAAAAATCTAATTGTCTTAAAACAAACCTGAAATCAAAACTCACACTACTACTACTTACTTTGGTTATACTTGTATAACTACCATCGCATTTGTTCTTCCTATGCTTTGATTCCATATCGTAAACGTCAAATTCAAAATATTTTATTTCACATAAACCTACATGGGCACTTAAGAAACGTCAGAAGCTATGTGCACGGTTCCAATTGGTCGTTTCCTATGGAGAAGAGTCGGCAAGAAACTCCACGGTTCATTTTAACTAAACGGTTTTCTTTCGTCCTTTTCAGTCTAATTAAGATTATTTTACACGTATTTTTTTTTGTCATATCATCTTTTTCTTTCTTCGTAGTCAAGTCATTACTTAGCACGTATTCACCCGGTTTATTTTAAAACCTATTCGGTAACACATTCTTCATTCCTCTATCAAAACCACCTTGTAATTCGATATCTTGCTTGCGTAACCAACCAGCATCTGTTAGTCCACACACACGATGTAATCCACTTGTCCTCAATGGAGGTCTAACTAATGTGCATTAATTGCCACGCTTGGTAATGACGCCGTAATCCGCAGTAAACATAATACGCGGCTAATACCGGCGCCGAGCGGAGTTATCTCACCGTACCTTGTTGCTGCCGATAGTTCGTAAGTAACGCGATTATAGTGTGATATGATATGTAGTACCTACCTACCCACTTTGTGGATACTTTGTAACACGATTATTATGATCTAAATTTTGTACGTATTATGTGATAAAGGCGTGTTGATTCGAGGAGCATTATTCTGCTTCATAAAGGTGTTCTTCAGAGGCTTTGTAAGAGTTTGGCCGCGTGTTCTGTTATGATTATAGGTCAATTAATGTCACTGTTATGAGTATTTTTCGAGTTGATCTACTGAAACCAGGCTTTAGAAATGACTTGAGAAGTGGAGATCGGGAAAGAATGACTGGCGGTACATTAAGGGTCGAAGGCATGGTAATTCTATCATCGATTCTCTCTCGATCGTTTAACGATAACGTGTTTTATATATTATGTCCCCCCGGAAACAGACAGGACATAAAACGCGCAAAATCATACAAAGTGGCAATCACGCACTTTAGTGATAGCTGTTATAGAAAAGTATCACCATGTGGTGAGAGGAATGACATGGACATGAGCATCTAATGATGATGGAAATGAGCAAGAGAATGTACCTAACAGATTTAGAAGAGATTTATGAATATCAAGAATACCTTAGGTTAAAGTTGTTGAATGTGTTGTTGTGTTTATGGAATAAACGAACGATGTTTATATATGATAATCGTTTCATTTGATTGTTTTCAGTTATAAATATACATACGTAAGGTGACGTAAGTAGGTAATAATAATTTATGATGCTGATTAATATTAATGCAGGTGTAGTAAAATAAAAAAGTTGATAACATTTTGACCTCGTAGATCTAGACTTTGTTATCAAGGTTTTTTTTAATAAATATCCTATTTGGTTATCTCTTGCGTGGTTTCCGTGGTGTAGCGGTTATCACATCTGCCTAACACGCAGAAGGCCCCCGGTTCGATCCCGGGCGGAAACATAGCTTTTTGTTACCGTATCACAATTTTTACAAGTCGAATGCTGCTCTGGTAAACTGCTGTGTTAAAATCTCTTTTGATATGCCACTCTTAGGTCAGCTTAATATCAAAACGTGGGTAGAGCCCACGTCGACCTGGAGCGCCAGGTATTTAACTTTGATATGGCTCTTGAAAGAGACAAGGCATGTAAGGATCCAGTATGCTTCATCGGGTCCAGTGATCCGGTACCGAACTAACTTTGTCTGTTCTATGAGATGCATGGTCGTCAAGAGGATACTTTACCTCGTATGTAGAGCACATGCGGTGGATAATTTTGATTGTTAATGTTCAACTTTCTCTTTACTTGGATTAGGTAGTTCCTTAATTTACAAAAATAGTCTTCAAGTTTCCGTGGTGTAGCGGTTATCACATCTGCCTAACACGCAGAAGGCCCCCGGTTCGATCCCGGGCGGAAACATTTTTAGCGTTTATTTTCATCCCTCAAATCTTTTTTAAAGTCAATTATTTAAAGTCAATATTACAATAATGTTTCAATTTAAGTCAAACACAAACCTATTAGTCATAACAAGTCAAATGTGTTGCAGCAGACAGATCTACTTATCAGGAATGCCATTGATGATCCATAGGCTTGGCCTGCAAAAAATTTCCGGGAAAAGTAGCTTCTAAACCACGAAAGAATTTCAATAAACTATAGCCATTTCAAGATTAATCTCAAAGTTATATTACTGAAAGTAGAACACGCTTAAGGAGCCACAATTGTCCAGTGTTGATGTGTAGGTTCGCTTTCACTTTATTTACTTTTGGTACCTACCGTGTTTATTAGATTGACATTCAAGTTTCCGTGGTGTAGCGGTTATCACATCTGCCTAACACGCAGAAGGCCCCCGGTTCGATCCCGGGCGGAAACATAGCTTTTTGCAATGTTTTTCGCTATCATAATGTTAATATGTTTTGTAATAGAGGACAATTTTAACTGACTTCAAAAAAGGAGGAAGTTCTCAATTCAGATGTTTTTTTATATTTTTTCGTCTAACAGATCATAACGTTCGCGATCACACGAAGCTCGTTGTTAGCTGCGCTACAGTTTACACTTTGCAGCTATCATCGTTTTACTTTGTGTCTTGTGTTATTGTTCCGAGATAAACTTTTTTTATTTGTTTATTATCACAACCACCTTCATCAGTCATCACACACACCAGCATTATGCTACCCACACTGCATCGATCATCTACATACAACTCTCTAATCCACCTGGTCAAAACTCTGGAACTAAAAGCAAAAAGAGGCGTACAATCATCAGTTATCACGCAGATGAGTGTCAGGAACATTCCTGGGCATAATTCACTATGACCACTTAACGATTCCTTACTTCGAAACTACGTCAATTTCTTAGTTGATCACGACATCTGTTTTTAACGATTCAGCAACCGTTCTCCTAAGACCGATTCGCCATTGGACTGTTCGTCGACAGACGTATTCTCTATGACACCATGAACGAGTTGTTAATGTTGTGTTGGCGTGGTTTGAACTGTTAAAATACATGTTGTCGGTACGGTTGACATTAGAAAGACACTGTTTCCACTATTGACGTGGTTGCACTTGGTAAGATTTCGCGGGGAATAATACAGAATTGGTGTCCTGATGACTTAACTATGAGCTATAATGAAAATGTCTCATTGAACCAATATTTGTCAGCACTCAGAAGTAGATCACTTGTATTGTAGCAACTATGCAAATTTCACTTTTGCTACCTTGTTTATTCGTAAGTCATTCAAGTTTCCGTGGTGTAGTGGTTATCACATCTGCCTAACACGCAGAAGGCCCCCGGTTCGATCCCGGGCGGAAACAAGGCTTTTTATTTTGGCAATATTATGAAAAAAATTGTTTCTTACACACCTAGGTGTTGAATGAATTTATTATTAATTGCTTTTTCCAGTGTCAATGAAGCGACCAATAGAATAGAAAATAATATATTTATTTGCTTTAAAACATGACACATTAAAGTCTTAATAATAGATATAGTTAGAAGACGGCACGGTTGGCGCAGTGGTTAAGCGATTGACTGCTGCGCTGCGTGTCGCGGGTTCGATTCCCGCACGGAACAAATATTTGTATGACCTACAATTAGTTGTTCCGGGTCTGGCTGTTTGTGTATGTGAGTTTATATGTATGTAAACGCACCCACGACACAGGAGAAATTCCTAGTGTGGGGCACAGTTTTTCAAAAAAAAAAAAACGATTTGTAATACAACACATAAGTTTGTTAAAATTATAAAATGACATGTCTTTAGGGTTGGAGAGAGAAAGAGATTTTAAACATCATACTCAGTTTTGTCAAAGATAGCCTGATTACTTTCTCCCATCACAGATTTTGGCCATACAGCCAGCCAATAAAGCCGCTTACACACTTCGGCACTGTAAAAAGTTTACAGCCAACCATAACTTGGTCCATTACGGTAATGAATTATGTGTAGCGTCGTTAATCTGGCCTTAGATATCACTCCTCATCTGCCCAGCAATTATACCTAATTGAATATTAAGGCCGAAAACGATTGCTTATAAAAGTGCCAAATTGCTGAGTGTAAAGGCGGCTTAAGTGGAGGGGTCACCCGAAATGGAAATAAATATCTTAATTAAAGAAGCGGTGATTGTTTTAAGGTATGGCGCACAAGTAAGTGGAAGCAATGGTTTTAAAATATGTGTCACGTGAGGGGGAGGCGCCAGTGTGACCCATGAAATTCAAATTTTCTTAGTTTTTTTTGCAATTTGCAGGTCAGTGTCAGGTTGTAAGTTGAACAAATTATGATACACGACCGTAACAAGTAGGTATTTATAGAATTAAAATCATCAATACAACCCTCTAAGTTCATATAGCCCTATTGAATGACTATTTTATGAAATATCAGCGCTTAACTAGCTATAATATAAATATTATTAAGTAACAAATTTTTATTAAAAAAAAGAAGTTTAATTGGCTATTTTACGGCCCATAAATGAATGAGAAAACCTATGTATTAAAACGAATGGGGAAACCCTGAAACTATGTATTTTGTCAATGTTGTTCGTTTATGGAACGGGTTTTTTACCTCGGTCAAGTCGTAAATCTGTCACTATCTACCAAATATTTGATTGCTAGTAAAAGATAAACGTGTACATGTTGCTTATCAACAGCCATAAAAGTTTTAAGTATTTTCATTGACAGCGGCTACCATAAAGGAGATAAGAGATAAGGCTTAATTTGGGATACCTACCGACAGTGAAACTAAATAAAATACTCATCATCCGGTCATCATAAGAGTTTATTTCTTCATTATAATCTCTATCTATTTTCGGACAAATCTTATCGCCAGCTTTTTAATTCAAAATATTGCACCATAAGTATGAAGACGTTACTAAGTAATTACCTAATGTCTTGTGTAATGATTAATGACACACATACACCTTCGTTACAGGTTTATACGTTTAGCTATCCAAGAAATGCCCAACTTTATGCAACAGTAGGTACAAACAGTTTATAAGCAACGCACACACACACGGCAGATATAAACATGCGGATATTACCGTGCGGATACAAAAGTGCGGATAGGTATGTGCGGATTTAGCCGTCACGACGACGCATCGAGTTTACGCCATAATAAAAATACTATGAAATAAATTGAAAAATTATTATACCAAGTTATGACGTCGTTCAAGGTAAACGATTGGGCGAATGATGAGGTAAATATTGTTGCAGGGATTTATTGTTTGAAATGGATTATAACCGTGCTTATTATTTCTTTACCCAACCCTTAAACTATTATATTAATTATTATAATATTACGCTGGTCAGTCGATACTTTCTTTTTAGAACAGGAAAAATAATTGTATTTTATTGTCCATTAAGTAGCTGGATAAAATCCACGTTTTTCCCATTTGATACCTACGGAAATATGATTCAAATGAATATATTAAAAAGTCAATAAAACGTACGTATCGTTGCGTAAAAGTGCGATCGTAAATAACTTTCGGTATCCGAATCGTTCGCTCGCCTGTAATGTATTCGTGCAGTGTGCGCCGTTCCTTAATAGCACATTATTGTGACTATTATCTATTCATGTTGTGTTTATTTTTGCTAAAATGTTGTATTTTATTGCTTTAAATGTTATATTTATTACTTGTAATGTGACGGTGCTTGAGGTGTAAATCTGTTTTATTTGAAGAATCGATGTTTGACAAGGCGGTGAAATACGCATTTTTTTTTTTTGTTACAACCCAACATAGACATAAAGTTTTCCTTTAAATTGGTTTTCTTTAAATTGGTTAACTTTGTAATAAGACTTTTAACTTAGCACCTTATTTTATCTACAATATGAATACTTTCCCAAAAAATACCGATTGACTCCCTAATCCTCGCAATCAGCATCTTGCAGAATCTCCAACTAGTTTGGAGAAGCTATTTGTACGAACGGCTTTACCTAGCTTATCCTTCTGCGAATACTTTTAAATCACGTATCCGTTTATTTATTTACTCGCACGCGACAATTTACATATAAGAACCAATTCAATTCCGAGGCTCACGGCATTCGCAAAGATTAAGGCTGTATATCCACCTCCCGAACGACCTATCCCCCCTGTCCCCCTGTCCCCCGTCACCCACGCAGACCATCCCCACATAATCCGTATAAATCCACTTTATATTCATCCACCTTAAAGGCCTCAATAAAATCTTGTGTACTTTTTTCGTTGGAGTTAAGTGTGTTGACGATTCATTTCGAACTGGAATTTCAGATTGATAATAATCAGAGTCCTGACAGTTTGAAAACTGTCTACTTGAAGGTATGATCAACTCAATAAGAGCCGTCAATCTCAGTGAATGTTGCTCTACATAAGAAGCGATGAAACTATGCTGGAAGTGACCTTGGCTACTTCTATAAATGATTAATCTCATTGAAATCCTTTCTCTCGTTTGCTTTTACCATTTCAACAAAAATTATACCAAATCATTATTGTATCATTAGAGATAGTTCAGTTTTAGCTCGTTCATTGTTTTCAAATAAAGTTTCGAGTCCAAAGTTACGGGTTTTTAATTGTTTTTGTGTTCTCAAAACTGTACTATATTTGTAACACACGTGCATAAGAACATACTTATGCAAATCATTTGTTTACAATAAACGTAAGTGTGTCTCTTCTCACAATAATAATACGCCGTAAAGTAGACAGTCGAAATGCTTATTGCAAGTGAAGACGATAATATATCGGAGTCGATACAGTAAATCAAATATTATGACGTATTTGTTAAGTGGTGTGCCGGTTGAGGTATCGCACGGGTTGGATTCAAGCGAATAGAGATTTGAGGTGTAAGGGGACAAATATGACGGTTTAGTTTGTTTGTTATATCTTTATAGAAAGTTTCAGCTACATAAATTCGTACAATTTGTTGTATTTTGATTTGAAACAATTTTTATGACGCTTTTCTTTCGAAAATAACTATTTTGACTTTTAATTTCTTTGAATGCACTTTACAATTTGTATTTGTTTTATTTTTTACAGACTTCATATTATTTATATTTTTACTTGTAGTATAATTATGTTGTGTTGCGTGCCTTTTAGTCTGTGCTAAATCTGCAAAATTATCAGGCATTGAGCATCTTTTCCCGCCCAGCTATTATGGGCTTAAATTGGTTTAAATTGAAATAAAATTGGCTAGTTGATTTCACTGTATTTGCCAATAACAACATCAAAACACTTTTATCATTTAGATTTTAGATCAACGATAATGTAAGACCGTATTTAGGAAACAAGACAAGTTAAACACTAGGGAGCCAGTATGTCCAGCAACCCTTGAAATATTTCCCCATATTGTGCATATACAGGGTGTGTACAAGCTATAAACTAAAAGCGCCGTCCGTCTGGCCAGGGTTATCGCTCGTCTGCCTATTAACTTATGAAAATAAGCTACAATAACACTTTGTTTATTTTGCGTTATTCCTTGCCAGGGAAATTTGCGATGGACCAAGGAGTTAGGGTGGGGTTGTCAAAGTTTGGTGTTTAATTTTTTCTCGGTATTTTTGTAGTGAAGCAACGTGCAACTGTGAGGTTTAAAATTAAATGTTGAAACAATAATACCAGAGAAATACAAAAACATTGAACAATTGATTACCTAGGTAACCCACAAATCAGAAAAAACTTCCTAGTTCCTCACGTGAGCAATTCATATAAGCCGCTCGCGTTACGCGTTACGCCAGTAATCCCATAAATACGAACAAGGATCGTATTATCGTAGTACTACAGTTCCCTAGTGACGGTGTTGCGTGTCCCAAGTGAGTTCAGAGAGATTTTTGGAATTTTGTTAACTATTTTTTGAACCTGCAATTTTATTTATCACATTAGTTGTCCAAACTTTGCTTTAATGAATTGTTTTTGTTCCGAAATAAAAGGAACAACTTTGAGCATCACGTGCTAATAACATTTTGAAGAAATGGTCACTTGTGTGTGTCCCATGTTGGGAAGCAATAGCGCTTGTGTGTGTCTCACGCTGGGCGACAGTAGCCGGACAGTCGGACACCACCGTGCCCTCGTCTAATGGATGTTGTCATTGTAAACACGAGGGAAAAAAATACCAATGTGATTACATAAGGTTGTCATAACTGTTTCAGGTTCGTAGGTAAACAACGGGACTGTCCTGCATTTTATTCTGTTTGGATTTCAAAGTGTCTTTCTGAACCCTTTTGTTGGGTAATGTTTGGTTATTTGTGTATTTTTCTTTTTGGAGAATTGGTGATTTGGTCATGACGTAAGCTTTTTTATATTTTTTTGCCTTCGTATCTACTGTTTGTTATTCAATTCTATTCTTATCTATGAAATAAGTTTTGTTGAAAGATTTGCTTTGTTATTCGTCAGCAGGTTCAGCTGATTACAGTACCTACATCAACTTTGTATTGCCCAAAAATGTACACATCGAGTCTTATCGCAAACTTTGCAGACCTAATCTCAGATTGTAAATGAGGAACCTCCCGTTTCCCTCACTCACAAAAACGTATCTAACAACGAATCCAATCTGCTTCATTTGTAACAAACAGTAAGTAGACATGAATTACACTCAATCGGACATAACTTCCCCTCACAAATAAACATCTATACAACGCAAAGGGAACACTCAAAAATGCCCCTGACAAAAGCGCCGTGAAATCTTAGCCCACCTCATAAAACACGTGAAACAATATCTTGAACGCACCATGGAAAACTAACTTTGCAAAACACTTTACAAACTCCTATTCTTCAACTAATAGAGTTGAAAATTTCAGCTTTCATCGATAAAGGTAAAGTGGTATAGAATCGGCTTTTCCTGAACCATAAAAGTATATTGTGCGTTTGTAAACGCTCGGTTGTTTGTCACCATTTGCATATAGATGTTTGCGTACGAATCTAAAAGGATTTGAATAATCATAGATTGTAAGTGGGGATCGGCAGGTGGATATATTTGGAAGCGGGCCAAGATTTCGAGAAGGGGAATTAAAAGAGTGGCGAGTCAAGTGACAGGTTGCACTTTCGAACTTTTATAAATTGAATTGCAATTTAGCTTCAAGTATTTCGAAATTGAGGAAGAACCTTTTGGTTTTATAAATATTTATACAAACTTTGCAGATGTTGAAAAGTTGTTAGGCATGTCGCCAAACTTACAGAGTGAACTTTGTATGAGGTAGTAGAGTTCCTAGAACAGCCGATTGTTGAAACTGGAAGAATAACACAAAATAAAATGTTGGAGTTAGGTAAATTTGAGCCTCATATTGTTTTTCTTGTGTTTAAAATTCATGGTAGACTTTTACTTTGTTGTAGGTAAGCCATATTTTGCATAATATCTGAAAAAGAAAAATATTTTCAATCAATCTTCGTACTCTGTATCTAATTTTTAGCATAGTTCTTATTTTCGTAATCGTGTCTAGTGCCCCAGGGCTCCGAAGCTCCACGGCGTCGCGTTGTACCATCATCCGATGATATTCATTACGTTTATCCGCTGGAATGAATGGAACGAAATGAAAGAGTCGAGGTGCTGTGCGCAGGCACGCACTTGACTGGAACTTTCGTTGAAACAACTAGAACTTCGTAGAAAATTGCCTTTTTACAAAATACAAATAAAAGTCGAAAGCTAATTTTGTAGTTTTTATGACCGTTATTTGTCTCAGTTTATTAAATTACAATACAATTATTATGATTAGGATATTTGAAGAAACCAATTTAATCATGCATGAGATTCTATAAAAAGAACCACAAAAAAAAAGAAAATTTGGTCCTTTAAATTCGCCCCACTGCCAGCCAATTTTAATCAGCCAATACCATCCATATCTCCGTACAAGATTACCATACCAAAAAAAAGAGGCTAATAAATAAGCGTATTTTCTTATATTCACTAACAGTCAGTCCGTCCCTCTAGTCCTTGACAGAAGTAAAGAGGTCTGTAGTAGGCCACGCACGTCCCTCCGCACTCGCCGAGCCGGTGCCTCCTCCAAATTATATAAATACCCCATAAATACTGCCACCATAACTGTGCAAGTGTAATCACGACGAGTGACACCATCATACTCATCCGTACTTTGAATATATAACATGTATTTGTGCTAGAGATTCGGATTAGGATCGCCCTAATCAGTAAGTGACCTTGTTAGGCATTTGGTTGGGAATTGTTTCTTTTTTTGAGCTTTTAGGCTAAACATAAGTTTACATACAATTCTCGATCCATACTTCTATCAAAACATCGTTATATTTTACTAAGTTTTTCTTAGGAAAACTGCTTGCTAATGATATCCCTACCATAAATCAGTTATTTTTTTACTCTTAGTCAATTAAGGGACTCAGAAACTTAAATTACCCGTTTGTGATTCTTTACCAGAATCAAATCCAAAGACACAAACAGGTTGAGCATCATTCAAAAGCTATATCTGCATTCTCATTTCTTTTTATTCCCTTATTACAAACAAAACCCTCCAACTCCACTCAAATTCCAATTTTCATTTCAAAATCGTCGTCGTGTTAAATAAAATGATTGCGGGAGTCTGTGGCATTATCTCAATGGTTCGGAGCTACCTCAGATGTGAGAGTCTCTCTGAATAAAGTGGCAAATTAAGTAATTGTATGCAAGTGTTCCGAAGGGGAGCATGATTGGCCCCAACAGATGCTTGGAGGAACTCACATGGTGTTTTTTTAAAGGAGTTTGTTTTTCCGTCTCGTGGTTTTAAGGAAATGAAAAATGGGATAACATGACCTAATAAATAATAGAACGATTCAAATTTTGAGTTAGATGAAACTTAGCTGAAATTGTTTTTAGCGTATGCGGTAGTACTATCTGCTATATATTGTTTGAGTCATGACAAGAAAGTGCGAGCTGCCTTGACGAATGTTTTGTTTAGCATAAAAAGCAACAGTCCGTCATACATAACGCAACTCTTGCTAGGCCATGTCATCATTGCCATAATTTCTAAAACCAATGGCATTTGAATCTTAATGAAGTGTAGAAAGAATCATATCTAGATGGTTGGGCTTCAGTTGTCGGCAGCACGCGACAGTTTCCAGTCGGAAAGTCGTGCGCTGTGCCTGACACGAGCAGCGTCCGGCCGCCGGGGGTCAGAGCCACGAGTTTGTAGAGCCGGCCCAAGTTTGTTACGTGTTCTACTGAAGTAAGGTTAGTAAGTTGCGAAAATGTTATAGGATTTGGTTATTATTTGTGTAAATTAGAAAAATTAAGAAACATAAATATGAGAGAGATGAAACCATATTAGGTGTTAGTGGGAATTTACTCTCACTGCTGCCAACTAAAAGTTAGAAGGAAAAGTTTTGATTTTTGATTTACGCTATCTGAATCGCTATCTCTTTGTTTCGATAGATTCTTTAGTATAAAAGTATTTGTTGGGCGCCAATTCCATTTGACCAACTAAACCTTACGACCAAACAAATAAAACGCGATATGGTGGTGATGCTAAAAGTCAAGCTACTTATGCTATTTATTAGGTCATACTCATAATACATGATCCAAATCTATGAATCCTGCCAACTCTATCGCTAACATCAGACTATGCCAATGATTAGACATAGGTCGAGCGCCAGTGGTGTGTGAATCAGATGCGCGTGTCACCGCCACTGCATGCACTTCACTTGCTCACTCACTGTTTCGGGGGTAGTCCTAAATATCTATGGACTTAGGCCTTTTGTGGAAGAGGAGGTTAACAGTAGGTAGTTGGTGATAGCAAAACTAGCTAGGTACTATAAATTGGATACCTTCCTTTTCTAATAAAAAAATAAAGTAAGTATTTACTTCAATTTGAGAAGGGTAGGTACTCAAAAAGCAGTTGATGTAAGTAGGTAGCTACTCATAAGTGATGCTGCTGGTTAACACCAGGTTGTTGTATTGTGTCAGATATTTTATTTGTCACCTTTCATAGGGTCACTAAAACACTACTTACTCATTCAAGTTATCAACATTTAGCTGAGCACTTAACTATGCTTTTAATATTATAAATTGCATGAAGCTTCATGATGGACGACAAAGTTGATGACCCCTCACCAACCGCCGCCAGCTACCGGTTGTATCAATTAAAAGCGACACTCAGTGACTCGGAAACGACACGCGACTATGTCCGACGCATGCATCCGCCTCCGCAGATCCGATGTGAATGCTCCGACAGTCAAATGTGTTGATGTAGTATAATTTCATGTATTGCTGAATCATCTCTTAATGTCTTTCGAAAAGATGCTATATTCGATGCCAGTTATCCCTTAGTTCTTCTGCGAGCTCAATGCTCGTTGTAATTCTTCTTGTTTTATATTGTTTATAACGGCCTCTTGCCCGTTCTTCTCCGTAGGTACCTACTACGCTTTGGAATGGGCAACTAGCTTCATCTATCTGACTGACCGACCCCTTGACAATTCAAATGTGCCTGTAATTGGTTTATTTGAAATAAATGCTTTCCCCCTTATTACAAAGCAAGGTTTTTCATTCGATCAGGTTTAAACCACTGGACTAGTAATTGAATTAAGAACCCAACTGATAGAGAAATGCCGTTCTTTATTAAAAAATAACACCTTACTTCGGTGCTAAGTTGTCATTTTAGCATTAAGAACTTTGCCTAATTCGAAATAAAGTTCGAAATAAAAGTACTGGCTCAATAGTTTAGGCTAGAACTAAATTAAGGTTTCGTTTTGTAATAAAACGGTTTGAGTTTAAGTTTGAACGGGTGTAAAAAAAGCCCATCACTAAACCATGCACCACATATTCCTCCCGTCGCGTCGTTGTGCTGTTATTGGGATTTGTTTTACGACAACCACTTTCCTGTGTACCTTGATTAGTATCACATTTTCTTTGCTATCTACCCTAACAATATTTTTTACGTTTCTTGTTCCAAATGTTACGTTTCACGGCTGTCATATCAAACTACCCGCCGCGTCTCCTGCCCGTAGCCATCAATTAAACAGAACCGTCGGTGATTCGGAAACGACACGCGTCTCTCCGTCCGTCGCTACCGGGATCTGTGAGAGTTTACATTACGTGTATCGATAGAAACAGTTACCATTTTAGATGTATTTCTAATGTAGTTATCAGGGTATCTTATATTTTGGTCGCAAGAATTAGGTGTTTATATTGCTTTCCTTGGTAGATGGTTAACCTAAAATACAAACGAGGTTTTTATTGAGCTTTGAACAAAAAGGAACGAAAGATTGCCAAACTTAAACCTATGATACTTTTTTTGTTTTACAATAAGAGTCACAATTTTTCTTTTTATATTTTACTACTACAATTATATTTTAACAAGGATAACCAGAGGGGCAATTCTCGTAATTTTAAGAACGTTCACAGTCTGATCTCAGTCTCAATCTGTCAAAAAATACGTCTAATTTCCCTACATTTTGACAAGTTTTTGACATTCGTTTGTCGCTGAGATGAGACTGCGACTAGATTTTGAACGTTTTAAATGATGAGCAATTCTCATCATTTAAAACGCCTCCAGTTTACAGGCATAGTGATTATTTATTTCTTTTATTAAAACGGCTTAAAACCTATTACAGAAATTAAAGAAACAATTTGTATATACACGAAAAGCAAGATAAAATAAAAGATACACAAAAGATAAAATCATCAAGTACAACAACACTTTATTATGTTTCCTCTCTAAAGGTAATCGTCTATGCCTTATAAACACGTAATGCACCAAATCCTTCACGTATTTCGCATCAAAAGGCGCATAGAAAACCATCCCTTTAAGATGAAACAAGCAAATATTAACCCTAAATCCCCCACATAAGACTTATCCAACATTTTCTAACTAATGCCTAACGAAATGCACCATCATTGTCACATAGAGATGAAATCACACGTGACTTTGTCGTGTGGGGTGCAAAAGTAATTTTTACGCTCACTGGACCCTTTTTGTCGAAAACGTCATCACAATCGGCCTAATCGATGGTGCAGAACAGTCATATTTATGAATTTGACAATTTAAAAGCATTGGTCTTTTACAGTTGTCTTTTAGAGCAAGGTTCCAAGGTTCCTCACGTTTTGGGTACAGCCAGGTATGATTTAAATAATATGACAACATTTTGTGACGGTTATTTATTTGTAGCCCCTTGTTAGTTAGTTATTCGGAAACTGAAACTGAATTCAAGAAAACAGTTTTTCTCCTGAAATACATATAACGACAACAACGCTATCCGACACCTGCTGCGACACAACGTCAAGTAATGCCTAGACAAGATTTAGCAAAAAACGCAGGCGTAGTCGCGTGCGCCGCGGGAACCGGAAGGAAACACGCATAAGTCACCGAGAGCGCGCACTTCCGGTGTGAGATGTGCGCCACGTGACCATGTCAATTAGACCCTGAGGGGTAGGCAGCAGTAAGGGATGGCTCATCGCTGGGAAGGTATGGCAATTGGTAGATATTGTAATGATATGTAATATGTATTTATCTACATCCTTACCATAATTATGTATAAAAATCAAATCACAAAAAATAAATATTCGAAAGATATGTGAGACATATACAAACCAGTACTGAGCCCGCGAGTTAGATTATAGCCCCCCTTTGTCGAAGAGAGGGGGCCTGTGTCCCAGTAGTGAGGTGGCCTGTGTCCCAGTAGTGAGGTGGCCTGTGTCCCAGTAGTGAGGTGGCCTGTGTCCCAGTAGTGAGGAGGCCTGTGTCCCAGTAGTGAGGTGGCCTGTGTCCCAGTAGTGAGGTGGCCTGTGTCCCAGTAGTGAGGCGGCGTGTGTCCCAGTAGTGAGGTTGCCTGTGTCCCAGTAGTGGGCACATTATAGGCTGATTATGCTATGTGTTTTTTTTGAGGAATCATTTCTTTATTTATTCAGATTCTTTCAATTTAAAAAACTGCGGTAGTTCTTAGCAATTTATGTAGCTCCAGGATATTCGGTGGCCCGGTATAATTGGAGATAATTCAAATCGTTTCAATAATAAAAAAATAATTATAATTAAACCGTGACTACTTTTTTCTACTCACTTTAGAACAAAGTAGTCAAAGCAAGATTGAACAGGCACTTCTGGGCTCGCTCGTTGCAGACCTCATCCATCACTTTCCATCAGGAGTGATCGAGGTCAAGAGCAGGCCCATACAGCAATAAAAAAAGAATATTTTCAAAGCATCGCCTATCTCACCGTGTACTTACATCGCCTATCTCACCGTGTACTTACATCGCCTATCTCACCGTGTACTTACATCGCCTATCTCACCGTGTACTTACATCGCCTATCTCACCGTGTACTTACATCGCCTATCTCACCGTGTACTTACATCGCCTATCTCACCGTGTACTTACATCGCCTATCTCACCGTGCACTTACATCGCCTATCTCACCGTGTACTTACATCGCCTATCTCACCGTGTACTTACATCGCCTATCGTACCGTGTGCTTACATCAAGCCCAATTGGCACGGTATCGATGTAATTATTTGAACAAAGTATCTATGACCTTACAAGACCAAAAAGGTTCACATACTGGCTTTGATCGCATAATTAAACTTGTTTTTCCCTCCCATCTCTCAAACATGATAATTGTCCTGCGTTTGACAGATCTATTGCCATTCACTTCATACATGAGACAATAGTGCGTCAGTGTAATGTCCTCGATGAGTGTTTGATGTCCCTAATGTACCATTAAACAGTTTTGTTTCTTTAGCTTTAGTGACTATTGAGTACTATCGGACAGACAGACGACAGACGGAGTAGCTGTGAATATAGTGAAACATGCAATTACTTTATTGTTTCGAAGAATACATTAGCCCCTTTGTTCCAGTGGGTCAAAAAGGTGAATACAAACAATGCCTATCGAGAAAATTGGTAGCAGCTTTCTTCACTGTGTGTGTTAAAAACGTCAAAGAGTGGTAGTTATGACGTTATGCTATCAACCACCCGATGTAAAAAGGGGCTGCCGGCTGGTCAAAGTTCAGCTGAGGTGATACAACATCTTTTTAGTTATAATTATTGTTAAAGAAACTTGTCTTATGATTGTAAATGCCGCCTTATTTTGACATAGAGACAACGCACTAGTTTTAAATACATTGTGCTCACCTTTTTCTTTGGAAGCGTAGATAACTCCTATTGATTTTTTACTTCTGAGAGCTGCTAAGGGGTTTTTTTTTTAAACTCCTCTCCACTCTCAAAAACCGAACCCCACCACGCACGTCATCGTCCACACCTACATAACTTACAGCCGCGTCTAGAATTAAAACTGCCATCTAATTGCCACGTACATATTTCTCAGCGCGCCCGCCAGGAAGCGCCATGATTTATTCATCTTTCACCTCGGCGAGGCGCTAAGTGGCCGATTATTTGCTCTATCTATTATCATATATTACGTCCGTGACGTGCTATTAATATTTCAGTGGTGGCCAAAGGTTCGCTGATCAGAATAACTGGTAATTTGTGGGTTTACACCTGTTTACGCTTGTTAGTATCGGTAATTGGATGGAAGGGAGAACGGAAGCGCCAGCGAATAGGAACAAAAAAATATTGCAAAAGTAATTATCACTATGATCAGACAAGCATAAGAAGTTTTGATATAAATCCCTGTAAGCGTAAACGAATTTGCTGCATTTATGAATGTCTGCTTCGATTCCCGCCAAGATCAAAATACATAATGTGTGTAGATCTTTTTACACTATTATCTTTTTCAGGTTTTTTCAATAGACTATCAGTAGATCTATGTAAACGCACAAAGACAATACTTATATTCTGCACAGAGCACCTGATACAATTCCTCCATTCCACAATCGCTGGCACTGCACCAAAGAAATATTAAATCCATTTCAACCTGACTGCAGATTGACTACTGCGCTAAACATACAAATATTCTCTCATACAAGCTCATTGGCCATGTCCGTGATTAGCTCTTGGTTTCCGTGAACGGCGCACGCGCAGCCGTAAATCAACCGTGTCCTCTCCGCGAATAGATCCTAGTTGTGTACCTTTGTTTTTGAGGGATTAGTTTTGATGCGTGTCTCTGGTCAGGAGATGGATCGGTTTGGCAGTATGATTTAGTGGTTTCAACTTTCTACTATGTTCATGCATGAATTTTATGATCCGGCCTTATAATTCTGAAAATCGAACCATGAATGAAAAACCTGTTGAACCAATAAATACTCGAATTAATTAATGAATTGCATCGATCCCAGCGTGGTTTGACCAGATCGATTAATCGAATGAACCCCAAGATTCGCAATAGCTCCTGTAGCCTCATGTTCATGGTGATACAGCGACCATTGCATATTAAGTAGACCGGGGGGCGCGGTTTTTGTAAGGAAGACGTGCCCGTAGGAAGTATAGGTATAGGTAAGCATTAATAATATAATAATAATAATATCCCTGGACATTTCACACAGCACCATTTGTCCCAAGCTAAGCAACCTAATGCTTGTGTTATGGTAACAAGATGGCTGATAAACTACTTATATACATTTTTTTTTTTAAATACATACATATTATAGATAGAAAAACACCCAGACTCGGAACAAATACATGTAGGTCATACAAATATTTGTTCCGTGCGGGAATCAAACCCGCGACACGCAGCGCAGCAGTCAATCGCTTAACCACTGCGCAAACCGTGCCGTCAAATTGGATTAGTGGAGAGATGGGTGTTATTTGTCTATGGATGGGCATCTTTTAAAGGCTATGCGGCCAGGTGCTTCAGGTCGAGCTTCACCCGTGAATCTTTTGGCGAGGTTCTACTGCTTTCTCGGTTCTTTTGTATGTTCTTGCTCTGCTGTATTATGCTGTGTTAGATGTTTCTGTTTTCAATGTCATCAGAGTTCTCACTACTATCCGTTTCCGGTTTTTTGTATACCTGTTGAGCCAATAAATACTCATTAAAAATCTGAGCTGAACAGTTACAAAATGGTACCTTGTATGTAAACGCATATTCATGAATCAAGTTCTATTTAAAGAGATCATATTTAAACAGCAGCATCTTGTACTCTGGCCTTTCTGCTCAAGCAGCTCTAAAACGAGAGAAACCTCGTACTTATCTGTTTTGTCATAACTAACTAACAAGGATAGCAAACTGTCTGGCTGGTACGACAAAGACAAACGTCCATGTGGCTCTTTGTAAATCCGACTCAATCACGAATCTAAGCAACCCGAACAGTTCTTCAAAAAGCTAATACATCAAACAAAGAACCCAGTCCCACAATATTACCATCCATATCTCAGTTCAGTCGCCAACGTTCGCTATCTGTTAACTGGATCAATTCGTTGGCGGCGCGACAAATCATTTAATTGTCCGGCTTGTTGCGGATTAGCTGATGACGTGGACAATTGGAACTAGTCACTACAAGGAGGACGGAATGTTGGTATTCTAGCGCCTGTGTGCCTTGAGATGATTGGTTGGAACGTTGCAGTTTGTGTCTATTACCAAATACTATTTGCAAAGGTCAAGAAATTTTAGATATACGCGTCAGTCAAGGGCTTTATGGTTGAGATAGTTCATTACCTATTTAAATGAAAGGTAAATAACAACTTGTAGTACGGTGTCTATTATTTTCTTGAAGGTCTTTATTAAATACTTGCTAAAGTTCTAAGGTAAACTCCGGTAAGGTACAACCCCTACAAACTTTGAACAAAATTGACAACACAGAGATCGCACCAGTTTTCAGTTGTTTCCCAGACGAATTTAATAGCCTAATCAGAGATAAATCGACGGATTTTACCATAGCATCACAAAACATTCGGAGTATCTACTCCAACTATCTTGACCTACTACTAAACCTGTCGAACCTGAAAGCAGAGGTCGACCTAATCATTCTAAGCGAATGTAGAATAAATCCTAACAAACAAATACATACCTCAAATAAATAACTACACGTCTTACCATACCAGAAAACAATTGAACCAGGCAGATGGAGTGGTCGCCTATATTAAAAACACACACAAAACTAAAGTAAAAGAGACAAAACTAAGACATGCATCCTGTCTGGAGATTAAAATATTTCCAGGCCTCGTAGTTATGGCTATCTACCGGTCTCTCCCTCCTTCAATCAAAATCGATTAAAAACCGACGAGTTTATTTTTTCGCTTAATGAACACTTATATACCATCGCATCCAGTAAAAACGTCACAATCACCGGAGACATTAATATCAATCTCATATCTCATGAAGAAGAATACTCCTATGAGCGCACAAATAGACTAAATTATTTGAACATGTTGGCTATGCACGGTGTACTCCCAGGGCATTCGCTGCCTACTATAATTGCCTTGACCATTTCATTATCAAGCTAAACCCTACAAATAAAACTGCTACCATTGCTATTCTTAACTCAACTATCACGGATCACTTCATGATTTTCCTAAAAATTTCTAACTTATCAAATAATTATGAAAGGATAAAAACTAGAACAACGATTAACCTAGACAAAGCGCTCGAATGTCTACATGAAAGTAGGCTGGGAGACCTGCTCAATATAAATGACCCTAACTTGCTTACTGACCGCCTAGTGACTATTCTACAAACATGTCTTGCTGCCAACACTCTAACATCAATAATTCCTCAGAAATGCAGATTAATTAAACCATGGATGACCATTGGTTTGCTCCGTTGCATCCGTAACCGAAACAACATGCAGAACCGTTCAACGATATATTAAAAATTACCTATAGAAGGTACCAAAATTACTGTAATGGTATTATCAACAAACAGAAGCGCAAATATGATCGAGACCAAATAACTAAGGTACAGAAAAATCCAAAAAAACTTTGGGACAAAATTAACAGCATTACCCAACGTAAACCAATCAAAACGCCTAACGTTGACCTTTTACATCATAAGGCCACCCCTCAGGAGGCTGCTGATACAGTGAATAGGTTCTTCTCCAATATAGGCAAGATTCTTGCTGATGAAATCCTTCTAAACCCCACGGGAGCTCTAAATGCTAACCCTGACACACAGCACAATCTGCCAACCTCCTCGTTTGTACTATTAGACACAGACCACTGCGAGGTCCACGGCGTACTAATGAGTCTGAAGTCTGACAGCGCCCCTGGCTGGGACGGAATACAGTCAGTTTCTTGAAGGCTGCACACAAATTACTCATCGTCTCACTTATAACCCACCTAACAAATAATATGCTTTGAGCAATCGACTTTCCCGACGGCTCTAAAACTCGCGTTAATAACTCCCGTGCACAAGAGTGGCGACAGGAGAGATCCGTCGAACTACAGGCCTATATCAGTATTACCTTCCTTGTCGAAAATTTTAGAAAGGCTAATCAATTCACGATTGCTAAGTTACTTCAATAAGACCAATCAATTATCACCTTCACAATTTGACTTTCGGCAAGGAAGGTCTACTGAAGACGCGGTGCTGGCACTTACCTCCACTGTTACCAATAAGGTGGAGAGTGGAGACAAGTGTCTTGTTGTCTTCCTGGACCTGAAAAAGGCATTCGACACAGTCTCTGTCCCCCTTCTTTTGGACCGGCTAGAAGCAAGCGGTATAAGAGGTCCACCTCTGGCCCTCCTCGCGGATTATTTAAGCGGTCGAAAACAAAAAGTTAAAATCGGGAAAGTCGTTAGTTCAGAGGAAATAGTTACCTACGGAGTTGGCCAAGGAACGGTTGTCGGCCCGACATTATTCCTTCTTTACATAAACAGCCTTTGTAATTTAAAAATACAAGAAGGTCAAATTTTCTCATATGCGGATGACACCGCCATAGTGTTTAGTGGTACAACTTGGAGCAATGTCTGTAAATCCGCTGAGGACGGTCTGAAAAAGGTTGCTACTTGGATCGACCTTAATCTTCTAACCCTAAACACTTCCAAAACGAACTTCATCTGCTTCTCCAAGTACGATACCTCCCAACCACCAGCAGATTTCAATATTAAAATTCACAAATGCCACTACCCTGCTTACTCTATATGCTCATGCGACAAAATTGAAAAAGTTAAATTTACAAAATATCTGGGCGTAATGATTGATCAGCGCCTGACCTGGCATTTTCACACAGAATTGTTAATGAAGAGAGTA
The DNA here is from genome assembly GCA_949629185.1 of Apamea crenata. Taxonomy (NCBI): domain Eukaryota; kingdom Metazoa; phylum Arthropoda; class Insecta; order Lepidoptera; family Noctuidae; genus Apamea; species Apamea crenata. The sequence continues at coordinate 817,451 of OX451356.1, forward strand.
TGAAAACTTATCTGGACCTTTAAAACACTACGACACGTCACTTCCAAACGCCTTCTGCTTCAAATATACACATCGCTAGCACAGTCGGTTCTTTCTTATTGTCTTCCGGTCTGGGGAGGAGCAACAAAAATCAAATTCCTAGAGCTAGAGAGAGCTTAGAGGTCGCTACTTAAAGTCATGCTCTTCAAACCCTTTAGATACCCGACGGAAAGCCTTTATAAAATATCTGATCTCCTGACAGTCAGAAAGATGTACGTGCTCCATATCATTCTAAAACAACACAAGTCCCTCGTTTTTGACACCTCGAAGCTGAAAAGCAGAAGAAAGCATAATGTTGCCCCAGCAATCACGATTAAATCAACATTTGCAAAAAGACAGTACGCAAGTCAATCATCTCGCTTATATAATCTGCTTAACAAAGAGCTAGATATTTATCCCCGTACACATCGCGAATGTAAAAATATTATGACGAAATGGCTAAAATCGAAATCGTACGATGAAGTTGAATGTTTAATACAAACATTAAACAACGGTTAGTGGAAGATGTTGTCATGCAACATCTTCCGATCCCAAGACATGTCGTAGGGCTAACTCCAAAAGAATACTCCAAAAAACTCCAAAATCCAAACTAAAACCTATCTTATCCCAACGTCACCCCATAGTACAATCACTTTTTTAAAATACATTAACACCTACCGCACCAATCCTCTCTCCTCACTCATACACGCATACCTACACTTACTTCATAGCCTCTTACTCACACAAATAACACATACACACACTCATGCATACACACACACGAACATACACACAATCACTAGCGCGCTCTCTTAAATTACCCAACTTTAATTTGTTTTCCTTTTGTTTAATTTAGACTCCTCCTTTAAAATGGAGGATTTGTCTTCTTATTTTTAACTAAGATCTTTTATAAGCATATTCAATAACTCGAATACGACACTGTACTGTAGTTGAAGGGCGGAATGTCCTAACACAAGCATATATTTTGCTTAAAGGGTCATTCCTAAAAGTAAAAATGTAACTACTGTAAGTTATTGAAATAAACATTTATTTTTTTTTAAACTCCTACGTAACTAATTAAAGTGGAACAGACATTAACAACGCATTTTCATCATTTTAGTAGCAATGCCAGTTTATTCGAAATCTGTTTAACACAGATAATGCTGAAAGCTGAACTTAATGTATTGTTCAAAAATATCAATTAAGCCTTCGGTTTATCTACACATGATTCACACCCCACCTCATAATCGCTGCGGAAACGGATGGACCGCCATACTGTATGCGAAATCAGCCGTTTGTCGAGCCTTCCACACTGTTGCACCTGTCAGTGTCCACTTATTGCACACCCATGGGAAAATAAACCTTATGTCGCATGGAATGGGGGTTCAATTTAATTTGGAAGTAAGTCTTAGCTTTCAATCACCACTTCACAAACGTATATCAAAGCAAAACCGAACATAAACATATCGAATTAAGCTTGTATTTCGAATGTACACCAATCGCAGGTGAACAGAATTGCTATTCCATTTTCAAAACGGTTGAGAGATCATCCTGATGCCCAGTGATTGTGCTGCAAACCGATTTCAACTTTATCACTTACATTTTTAAGTTGTTTATAAAATGAATTGCAGTAAATGCGATCAAGTTGCAATTCCAATGGGATTTCTGCTCTATTGTTTAGCAGTTAGAGCGGATTTTGGAGTGTTTAAGAGTTACTAGAGGTGTACATCCGCGTGTAAAATCCGTTGGTGAGACCGCGGACAGGTTTCCGCTGTCCGCATTGTTTTCGCGTCGGAATATGAATTAATGCGGATTTTCAGGTAAAGCGTCCGCCAGATTGTAGCCGCCGCGGATGTGCGGATACGGATATTCCGCCATTGTTTCGCACGTTATTGTCCGCGTTGTAAATTGTTCAGTGGAACATCGATTCATATATTTTGAGGTAGGTAATGTATTATGCTGATATTGAGATTCCGGGTTGAGTGTTTGTTATGAGGTTAATAATGTTAATAGCCTATTAACATTATTGAATAACAATTCGGTTAAGGTATTAAACCCTATGGTAGGTTCTTATAAGTATCTACGATTGTTTATTTTTTATGAGGAGCCGGAATTGAAAATAAGAGTACTTTCCCGTTTCTTCTGAATCAAAATACACTACTTCCTTTTTAGCTCTAGGATGTTAATATTCCATAACGACATATAACAAGACATCACACCTAACTTCGCCCATAAACCCTCCTGGGAACAAAACTTTCAGTTCACTGCGTATGACGCCAGCACAGATAAAAAAAACCTGCCTCGTCACCTCCAGAGAAGTTCCAGTCATTGTGCACCTGCCAGAGTGACGTCATTAATTATCACCCCCCTACACCCAGCGGGTTACCCTCCAAAGTCACCCCCCATCACCCACTGCTCCTGTTGTCTGAAGTAACCGTGTTGTGTCAAGGTGATTCTATTGTTTCTAGATGGTGCTGTGGCACTGTTATAACGGGAGATCAGATTTTGCAATGATTTGGTGCGAGGATTTTTGTTGGAAGTGGCCAGTGACGATTTCAATAAGCGGCTCTTAAAACGAATACAAGAACTTGGATAAAACATTGTACATAATGTTATTATTTATCTTTCGCCCATCCAGAATACCAGCCACTTGGCGAGGCTTAAAGTAAATTGCCAATAGATCGTACCTACATCACCAGATAAATACTAATTGAGGCATGGTATCCAATTTCTGTCGCCGTTGTCGAAATCATACGGAGGATGTTTAAAAATATTTAAAACAATTCTGGTGGCGGTCCGAAGACATGTTCTTACAAAATTACCTTTGTACTCTTTCTCTTGATCTTTTAACCGTTACTTTAACTCACTTACTCCAATCTAATCTTTAACTAAGGCTTAATCTCTAAACTAAACAACAATTAAGCCCAGTTCCGCCGTGCTGCCGGCCGGCGCGGTGGCGGCCGTAAGGTGAGTTGTCGTTGATTAACGATCTGGCGGACGTGTTTATTGTGTCACCCGGCGCTCGCTACGTCACCGTGACGTCACAGCAAGTCGCCAGCCAGAAGATATCATTAACTTTTAGGCTACGAAGTCTTTCTATTAGCTTTGTGTGAGGGACTTTGGAGCTAGTTACCAGTCTGTTAAAACAAGACTTCTCCAAATAGACGATGTTGTATCCAAAGGTCATACGGATCGTAAGGTGAACATAACTACGTTGTATCTTAAGAAAAAGATCCAACTCAACATCAAGATCTTGAGATACAAGAAGTAATAATAGTAATCAGTAGGTATCTATGTGGCAGTGGAAAAAACTTTCTGTGACAAATGTCTTTGGCGACTCTGCAAGGGGCGGACATGGACAATAAGCAATACCTAACCAGTAAAAGACGACCTATCTTGTTCAGTGTAGTCGTGTGATGTTTACTGTTGTCTACACCTCAACCCATCTAATTAATAACACCAGAACACACACGGCATTAGAAACTTCACTAAACCGTTCTAGAGCAGCGACTATCAATCGCGCCATACCTCAAATACGCGCCACGCGGCGGAGATTGAAAACGAAGTTAGTTTAATGAGGTAGCTCCGTGTTGCGGCGGCGACGTGGCGGGGACGCGCCGGGGACGCGGCGACATGTCGGCGCCACCTTCCGAGGTAGGCAGACGTGGCGGTAATTAATGAGGGCGAGGTATCAGTTGGGAGGTTTTGATAAAGTTTTGGCTTTGATAGCTGTGCATATTTGAAAGAGCACTTATTGGTGTATTTTGGTCGATAGAGACGGAAAGTAGGTAAGTTAACTTTCCATCGAATGCTGAAAATCGACTTACATTTGATTTGTTAATTTTACAAACTATTTCGTAGCAGTGTGAAGTCCAATTCTCGTACTTAAAAAACGTTCAAATTCAAGTCGCAATCATATCTCAGAGGCAATCAATGTCAATAACTTGTCTAAAATGTATGTAAATTGATTGTATTTTTGACAGATTGTGACTGAGATTTGAATGCGAACGTTCTCATAAATACGAGATTCTAAGTAAAGTAATAAAATATTTCTGCACATAATACACAATTGTAGGTAGTTGTACCTGTGAGATAAGAGTTTGTAGTAAAACCATTAATTAGAACAAAGTTCTTAAAAAGTAATGTCTTCCACAAAAGCCCGGTATCCAAGACCTTCCTAAATAACTTTAGCAGTAAACTGGTGTGAAGTTGTGTGGGACAGTAGAAGAAATAGGCCAAACGCGCGGGTGACGCCGGAATGTGAGGCGTCGCACCTACAGCTCATAAATCGAGGCCGGACCTTGAGCGAACAATTAAACGTTTCTACAACTATGCGAACACGAGTTTCTTAGCGTTTGGCCATGAAGATGACTTGCGGGAATGTATGAGTGTAGAAAGATAAAATAGGTTGTTCTCTCCAGTAATGCTATTCTGTAAAAAAACTCACCGTGAAAACTCAGGTGAAGTGAGCGTTAAGTGAGCTGTCAACACTGCCAATCCCTAGCATCAGATTCAGGTGGAATGTCAGCTTACTTTACGATTTTGAGCGATTTTTACAGAATAGTTCGACTAAAGCTTGAGCTTCTCAGGAAGGGTTAGTGGAGGAAGAGCTCTAAGTATAATGAGGACTCTTTGGGTAGAGACGAAGAGAGGTGTAGACAAGGTGTTACAGCCGATAGATGTCCCGTATTTAGCGTAAGGACAGTTGGAGCTCTTCAAAGCATGTAGACATACCTACCTACAGCAGATTTATCTACACTGTCTCTCAGTCTTGCATAATCATACGCTAGTTTCCTAGCCATACCAGGCCTCCCTCCGATATTAAGTTTCGTCAAGGTATTCGCATAGCGCGGGAGGGTTCGACGCAATGTAACGAATAAAGTCGCCTATATTACTACTTACTATTACCTCTTAGATGCTGCTGTGTCCCTGGTACGTTATCCTTAAGAATGTAAAGAATTTTGGCCAAAAAATGGTCACGATAAAACTTTCTTGATTATTTTTTAACCTATGTATTTGATTCTTCTTGTTATTATTATACATATATAATTTTTCCATTCGCATCACCAATAACAAACGACGCAAAAAATGTCTGTAGGATTTTTTTATAGGGAAATCAATTCACACTTTCTGCAAATGTAAACTGGAACATTGTACCTTTTCATTTCCAGGCAAACTTACTTTTATTGTCTACAATCCAAATATTTGTGGGCAATATCAAAATACATATTTACCACCCTTTCCCTAGCCAGCTAAGAACAACACGACGTCCACAGCATCTAATAATAGGATATGACGGAGATAACACGATTAGTGCGCGGTGAGTCGCATCACCGTTGTTTTCTATTATGGTGTGATTTTTCCCATCAATGCTGCTTCGTGTCAGATAATTGAATGCAGCGAAGGGCCCAACCCTTGCACGGACACGCGGCCCTATTCTGACGGACTTTTTGCTACTATGAAATTGATAAAATATTTGGCCATTTGTCCCGATCGTCGTAACAATGACAATAAACTCGTATAACCAGAAATCCTCTCCTAACTTTTATAGCCTTGCCGTGGTTGGCTTGTTGCAGTCACTCTTAGTGGATTTCTTAAATCTGGACGGGATTATTATGATCTTGGTCAGGGATAAGAGACTCAACCAGAACATCATATTTAACTAGCCTATGTTCTTGCCGATTATTACAGCCAGCAGATGAAGACTATGTTCAACAATTAATCTTAGTAAAAGGTATTACAAAGTAAAACTTACAGTATAATAAAACTGTGTCTAGAATAGCGGTGCCGCCACTTCTCCGGTGTGATCGGAGACTACCGCGCCTCCCTGCGGACACCACTCAATCTACAGGACAGATAAAATGTGGCAGTTTAATATGATTACAGATAGGTATATCTACAACTACTTCTGTCATAGTACGTTCTGGGTATCAGAGAGTATTGAGATGAACCAGACATGAAAAGTAGATACCTATAATACAGATAGGTATATCTACAACTACTTCTGTCATAGTACGTTCTGGGTATCAGAGAGTATTGAGATGAACCAGACATGAAAACTAGATACCTATAATACAGGATCGCAGACACATCGACGCGCAACCTGTTACCATGGATTCAGTACATGATTCAGTAGGTACTTGATTCTGAACGAAATTGTGTCGCAACTTAGCGTCAGTTATTTATAAAATGTTTGCTGTTCCATACATTTTGACCATGTAGGTATTGCAATTTTCTATGAAACATTTTGCCGACGAAAAATATCTACGATAAGAGGTGCTGTGATCATGTGATAAATTCATGGTCTTAGTTTGCGCGTCCATGCCCCTGCCACTCTATATTTGTGCTTTGTGCTAATCAAGTTATGCTATTTGATAATCTAAATAAGCTTAGTTTTATTTAATCAACAATTCATATATCGATGACAATATTAAAAATAAAACAGTTTTGCACAGTGAAAACATTCGTTTTCATGACATCGATCAATTTATGACATACCCAATATAACAATTCACGTGGAACATGAAAGTTTAATTGACTATGCAATAGGTGACACAGCTACAGACAATATTGCTTGCCACCTGAATTAATAACATCGTTCAAACATTCGCAGCCGGCGCTAGTTATGAGACCGTGTGCCCCCGCCTTACGAACAATAACCAGGTTCTGGGGAACTGCGGTGCACCGAGGAACATGAGCGCTCTACAAAGGATAGATATTATTTAATAACAGTCACTGTTCATACATTAAACGATGGCTCAATTATTCGACCTTATACTGATAGTTAGAAAGAAGGCAGGTTTGGCTTTAAAACGTGTGTGACGACGAAAAGAAACCTAACGTTTGTCCCTAGCTATTGGTACAAGAGAGAAGAAAGCAGTGGTGGCCAAGTGCTAACGGCCGCGACTTACGAATTGTAGGTCGTAGGTTCGAACCCAGACAGGCGCTTTACTTTGTGTAAATTATCTCATCACCACTACTATCAAAACAGTGAGGCAAATATCTTGAGGAAACCGGCATGTCCTAGAACCAAAAATTCGAAGACTTGTGACATCTACCAATCCGCACTGGGCCCGCGTGGTGGATGAGCACTTCCACTCACAGAGAGAGTGTCCTAGCAGTAGCAACATTATAGGAGTGTCCTAGCAGTAGGAACATTATAGGAGTGTCCTAGCAGTAGGAACATTATAGGAGTGTCCTAGCAGTAGGAACATTATAGGAGTGTCCTAGCAGTAGCAACATTATAGGAGTGTCCTAGCAGTAGCAACATTATAGGAGTGTCCTAGCAGTAGCAACATTATAGGAGTGTCCTAGCAGTAGGAACATTATAGGAGTGTCCTAGCAGTAGCAACATTATAGGAGTGTCCTAGCAGTAGCAACATTATAGGAGTGTCCTAGCAGTAGCAACATTATAGGAGTGTCCTAGCGGTAGCAACATTATAGGAGTGTCCTAGCAGTAGCAACATTATAGGAGTGTCCTAGCGGTAGGAACATTATAGGAGTGTCCTAGCAGTAGCAACATTATAGGAGTGTCCTAGCAGTAGCAACATTATAGGAGTGTCCTAGCAGTAGCAACATTATAGGAGTGTCCTAGCAGTAGGAACATTATAGGAGTGTCCTAGCAGTAGGAACATTAGCGGCCGATTATACTACTGGTACAAACGTTATTAGCTGCGTTTATCCCCAATTTCTAACGTTAGTGACTTATCATTGTCTTATTGCATAGCACCTAAGTGATATTATGAAAAGACAATATAGAGTTACTAAAACCAATCTATCTATATATATACACTTCCACGCAATAGTTTATTCAAAGTCACTAAAATTGGCCAAGAGACACTGTTGTGATGACTGAAAAGCGTTTGGGAAAGATGCAACAATGCGAGATCAAACACCGCTTTTTAATAAAGAGAGTACGCCAAAGAAAGCCAAACACTTCATTACCCGTATCCACTCATGTTGCAAGTACACGCCGTCACAAATACAAGCCGAAGAGGTAAACATGACAAAGTAGACAATTCCTAAGGGATTGCGCACACGTGCCGTTACTTACACACGCAATAACTGCGAGGTTATGCGTTTGTCCCCCACGCGTATGTAATGAATAATTCTTTAGTACAACATGCTAGTAACCTATCTCTCAGTATTACATTATATTGTTATATGGTAGGTGAATTAGTTACCAGATTTTGCTAAGAAGACAAACCGGCAAGAGAGTCCTCATTTTTCATGGTGAGGGGGCCTAAAAAGGCCACTTTGGCAGAATCATAATAGGATAACAATATGAATCATATTAAAAATCGTAAAATGGTCACAAACTGACATTTCATACTTATTATGATTTGTGTGCAATTCATATCACGGAATTTACCTGTTTGATAGTTTTGTATGGAAATTCGTAAAATGGTCCAACAATGTTTACACCAAATATGATTGATATAAAATGAATTGTTGGTGATTAAACTATTATGTGTAACCATTTAACGAAAATTAGAGGAATTGCTAATGATCTGCTGGGAATTCAGGAAATGAATAGCTTTTAGAGGTATAGCTTAAAGTTGCCTTTTTAAGCCCCGAGATCACAGATTTTTTTTAAACAGAGATTATAATATTTTAATGATTGTGAAATTGATAGGAAAATGGGGAAATTTCTGATCGATTTTCACAGTAGGTATAGGTAATTGTGTTTACCGACTATGTATAATAATTAAACTATCGCTTTATTTCCTATTTTGTGTTTAAATCTGCCTTACTTTATTCCTTGTGTACCGAGCGTTAAAGTGAGTTGTCTAAATCATGAAAAGTAATTAGTTTCTATGTATAACCTCCATGAACTCTTAGTTCTTGGAAATCTTTCATTCATTTTAGTGTTCCAGCTTTCAGACTCATAGAAAGCCCCCTCTCTGAACTTCGGAGAAAACTGTCATCCTACTTACCTACCACGACATAAACTGCAAATACTTGATTCTTACAATCACCAAATTAGTTTGCCAAAACAAAGAAATATCTCATCGACAGTATTCAATGAGACCATCCCACACTACGCGTAGATACACAAAATATGATCATACTGTAGATGTTTGCACAGGGTGGTGGTAAAAGTTATTAGTTTCACCTGGGGGTAAGACGCACTCGCTTTGTTTGCGCACCAAACAATAGATTGAGATTGCCATGAACCCTCCCATCATGTGCTGTGTGTATAGGTGCTGTAATTAAAACCTTGTCTGTGATATATAGGTATCGGTAGGTATCCACATAATTATTAGATATTATATTTAATTTCAATGCTGATGCGAAAAAAGTGGGCTACCAAAACTTGAACTTGAATGGTCAAGTTGATTTAATATTGTAGGTATGGATGAACTAACTAATATTGTAAGGAAAAATGTATCGGGACTATTTATTAAAAAAAAAACATGTTGTCTGTATACTTACATTAAAACAAATACATGAGTTCTATATCTAAAAAACAATACTAGTTTGGACCAGCCGATTCTGATATTGGTAACAGGTTTGCTTACTATAACTTAACTTCGAACCTAAAATAGAACCAAAAAACTTTTCCTCTCAAAAATCAAAAGTCCAAATGTCTAATTTGGATAATGTTAGGTACATAATTCAAATAAACTTGACTTGACTTTACCTATAGCAGTAAAATGTGTAGAAACAAATACCTACTTATCTATTATTATAATATAACCTTTAAGAAGTGTGCGGACATTTTATTAATACATTTCCTCTTAGCTATTACAAATTATGGAATTTGATATGAGATATTCTTTGTTTTGCCTCCGTCCACGTATTATCATACGAAAGAATTTCCATATAGAATATTTAAATGCATACCTTATAAGAGAATTCTTTCCTTATTGTAATATTATCTTGCTAAAGGAGCTGGGCACATAAATCGTGATATAAAGTGACTCTATAAAAATGTTGCTGTAGTTATTTTTCTCAGTGCAGTGCTTAGAAATAATGGTCTAACGTACTTAACTTACAAATTTTCTAATTAAATGAAAATTATGCTTTTGACATGTTGCATCACGTTTCTTTCTAAAGGTTACCTTTTCACTCAACGCTTGAAAACTCCCAGGTTATACAGGTGAAATTGAAAACATGCGCCAAATTGAAAAAGGAGGTGCAGTAACTGTTACTTAATCATTATAAATCGTAATTTACCAAATCTAAAGTCTTAAAAACACAATCGTGTAGTTATCCACTTAGATAGTGCAAACTAACTGCCTTTCAAGCAGACAGGAACTAAGGTCTTTTCAATAAAAAAAAAGTATTATAATGTATCAAAACAAAACTTTTGATTAATTGATTAAATTTCATCCTGTATAGCTATCGGGACAAACAGTCTCTGGCAGGGAGTTCCCCTCATTAAGCTGTACGCTCAATGACTTTAGTACAGGTAAGTTTCAGTTACCTATATGGCAAGTATTTTAAAAAAAAAAAAACTTTTATTTTCCTAATTTATCCAGTGTTCTATGTGTGCTGTAAAATCCGGTTTTAAAATTTGCTTCACAACATCTTGAACAATAAATACAATAAAATTGGTAGGTAGTAACTTTTTATATTTTTTTTTCTTATCTATTAAGAAAATTGCAAACTATAGTTTTGTATAATTTAGAAGCATTTTTAAAATTTTGTAAATGTAAGAACCATGGATCCGTTTTTTATGATATTTTGATGTTGACTTGAAAGAGCATGGCAGTTGAGAATATGTCATGCTCACTTAAATGTCTCACTGATGGTGGCGCGTGTGTTGGATCATTCGGTTCTCTACAAAATGGTTGAGCTGGGTGGTGCTGATCCACGCGTCATGTTCGTGAACGGGCGCCGTTGGTTGAGACTGGTCATCTCTTAACTGCCAGGGCTTATTTTTAATGTTATATTTTAAATTGTTTCTTTTTTTACATTGTTCTCACATATAGAAGCAATAAGAATAATGTACCCAGGATTTTGTAATAATATCTTGATTTTAAAGAGTGTCCGTGGAGTTTCTTGCCCGTTCTTCTCCATAGAGATCTACTTTTTTGGAATGGGCGACTAGCTTCAACTTTCTGACTAACTGACCGACTATTTAATTTTGACAATTCAAAAGTGCCTGTAAATGGTTTAATTGAAATAAATGATTTGAGTTTGAGTTTGAAATAAATATATGTTAAATTACCCTCAAATTAACCTAATACACACTAAACCATCGAGTGTCGATGGCACGTTACGAGCGCGGGTTCCGCAGTCCGCAGGCCCACCCACGGTAATTACTTAAGCGTAACCCTGCAGTGTTTGCACGGGTCTCGAAGACCCGGCGATTAATAAATTTTGTCTGTTTGACTTGTACTGGGTCAACGGATTATGTTTGTGGATTATGGTTTGTGAACGATAATTAAACGGTTTCAGTATGTTGGGGTTTATTGTACCCGGAGGTGAGCGGAAGCTGGGAGGAAATCAATTTAGTGTAATGAGAAACAGTCAAAATACGTGCATAAGGTTTGATCAGTGGTTTTTTTTTTAAATAAAGAAGTGCTAACATGATCTTGAAGACGAAAAAAATATCTAGAAGTACGAGACAAGGCCTAATAGAAAGAAAGAAAATACGTTTAGGTATATGCGCCTACTAAAGCTCATCAATTTGAAATTTTAGTACAAAAAGAAAAAATAATAGGGAAAATTTATGGCCGTTGTAGCATATATATTATTGTTGTCTATATAAATAAAAATGGATCTTCGAAATGTATGTATGTACCATACGTATACCCATAACTTTCGAACGACTGCACCAAATTGGATGATTCTTGGTTTTATGTATTCGTTATTGTTAGGACCAGGGGGTCTACTCCGAAGTAGTATCGGTCGAATGTTCGGCCGTTTCCTGCTACGAAGTAACTATTTGGTTCGGTCGGTCCCGATCCTACACTCCTACACTGTTTCGAATATTGACTATGGTCCCGACCCAACTGAGCCGATCTGAACTTTTTTCGCATTTTTCAATAATATTCGGTTCGGCCATGTGTCAGTCCGATCCGAACTTTCGCACTTTGCACTTCGGAGTAGACCCCCTGGTTTGTATACAATTGGAGCCGGTAGGTGGCGCTGGAGTAGGGTAGGAGTAGTGCAGGAGTAGGGTAGGAGTAGGGTAGGAGTAGGGTAGGAGTTGGATAGAAGTAGGGTAGGAGTAGGGTAGGGGGGTAGGACACCACGCGAAAGAAGTAGCGCCGGGCAGCTAGAAATAATATGTATATGGCAAAACAACGTTTGCCAGGTCAGCTAGTTAAACAATAAATAAATAAGAAAACAACAATATCTAATACTTAATTGTATCTACATATATGTATATATAAAAATGAATCCCTATTTCCCTTGGTCACGCCATAACTTGAGAACGACTTTACCGATTTCATCCATTTTTTTTAAGTTTTCTAATTCTTTGTAGAAGGTTCTTACGGAAAAAAAAAATAAGAAAGTCTCTGTACGACGCGGACGAAGTCGCGGGCAGAAGATAGTTAAATATAATACATATTTAAAACGGTGAAACTGTTGCCTGCCTTGTTGTTGTTGTAAGCCTGCCAGGTAGGTATTATTGTTGAAAATTTCCCAGACGATAAAAGTTTTATTCCTACTTCGTTATTTCTTTTTTTGGGAGATATTTTTATTTTATCGGGCGAGAACCTAAAACTATTTCCGAGAATAAGCCATTCACATTGTTTATCATTAAGCCTATTTTGAGCCAGCCTCTTGAATCTTGTTGACAGTTTCTCTAAATTATGATTGAATAGCCTGCTAGCTAGACGAAAGTACGAGTAGGTACCCTGTAGTAACCCTGACGTAGACGTAAACGAGACTAAAAAAAATTAACTTTTTGGATCGAGGTGTATTATTAAAAATATAGAATGAGTTGCTGTTCAATTTAGCTTCAATTCCTTAGTATTAGTGACAAAAATATTGATTGTTTATGAATTACATCCTTAAGTTACCGTTTTAAAATGATAAAAATAATAAACAGCACAGCATTTTACAAGTTTTCAATAATAAAATCATACCAGGTGAATCGAAAATTACCATTTACCAAACAATACAAAAACCAGCACCCCGATCAAAAGGTACAAAAAAAAACATGTTCACTTTTAAATATTGGTCCTATAACAACATTAGCATTTCAATTTCGAGTCATCTTTACCCCTATATTATTGCACGAGAGATTCGACCATCAGCGCGCTAGGGTTGAACACCTGGCGCGCTTTTGTTCAGTAACGAGTATCGAGTTACACGGCGATGAAGCGATCGATAGCAGCCCTGGCGGACACATTAATATGTTATTATGCTTTTGTAAGGGGTAAATTAGAGCTTGAGTGTGTGCAGTCGACTGTACCTAGATAGATAGAATGGAACTATTGTTTCGATGTCATTTTGGATAGTAACATGCATGTTATAGATCTCGTGGATAGATTAGATTTGCAGAAGCCGTGGAAAAAGTTTTAAACAACTCACAAAAAATGGCACTTTTTACAAAAATCCACAAGAGCATACTGAGCCAGGCTCAGTGTGTTTAAAAACATCAACTAGAATGAAGTCAGAGTAGGTTTTCCAATGGAAATTATGAAAAAAACAACAGGAAAACCATCTAAGAAATAGTTAGGTACCTACAACTGAAATGACTAATATTCGTAATTATAACCGTTGAGTCCGTTGACATAGGAAACTGATGGGGTTTTTCGTAAAGTTCGGCCTTTTTAAGTAGCTGAGTATGACATAACAAAAATAGTACCTAATTACACAAAATGACTTTCAACACCGATACCACAACATTTGTAATTGGTGTAGCATTAAGTGCCCACCGTCTGGTCCCTCATCGGGCTCAATTGCCCGCCGTCTGCCGGTACAGCCCGGCCAGTGCCATGCGGGCGGAGATCGAGAGATAAGGTGATGATGAGAGCTTATAATTGCTTTGCAAATTATTGTTTTAATGTTTTTTTATTGGTCGGGGTCTTTATGATTTTGACCGAAGGTCGAGAGCGAATTAATTACGGATTGGGGATTGTTGTAAATTGGGGAAGTTACCTTTAAAATATGATCTTAAAGATATTTTGATCTTTGTTAGAAAATATGCCCTTAAATCACTGGTCGCTGCTAGAGTAAACGACTCTTCGAGTAGAGACCACGAAGTAGAAAAGAGAGCTTTTTGAACTCATTGCATATTGGAAGAAATCTGACAGCAGCAAGTAGGAATAAATCACATCTTATAGCTCGATCTATGGAAAAGCCTTCATTTGAAACTCATCTCTTCGTCATCATTTGCTTTGGCAGATAAAAATACCAGAGTCCATAAATATATTATTACTAAGTACCATATAACGTTATCAAATAGCCCACATAACTACATCTAAATATACGGCATAACGTGCACACATGATACAGATGATGACAGTCAATTGAGCGACATTTAAGGTGATCGCCCGCCAGGTGGCCGGTGACTCAAACAACAATTTAGTTAATAGGATCCACGTGAGCACAGAGCATACCGTGGAGGTCACATGACACTGAATGTTTTTTACGTCTATTTCTGTTCATTGTTTTCTTTCTTTTCCACAGTTGCAACTAAAGAGCTATCACCAGTTACGTCAGAGGATCCAAACCCGTTCCGAGGCAGAAAGCCAACCTGACAAATTTGCGGACTGTCAATCTTTTTACCATGGTAGATATGAGCTGCCTTTTACTTTTTGTCGATCGAGAGAAAGACGGCATGACACAAGCTAAGTTTTTCTAACTGACAGCTTAATCCTGACTCATAACTATACATTTGCTGCGTGTTAAACAAGACAATATGAGTAGGTAGCCATGAAACCCTTCTTATTTTCCTACTTGGGCCTAATAGTTGGCCCAATGGAACACTACAACAGTACCACTGGAGCTGTCTGAAAACAGTTCTTATAGCGGCCTACTCCACCCCACATCTTCTTCCACTGACCCACATGTAGACCAATTGAGTCAGTTTAGGTGCTGTCAGGTACGGGCGACGCGTAGGGTGCCCGTGCGCACGAGTACCTACGTGCAATCTAGAGGTTATTGTCTCAAGTACCTACCTTGAACCAGTGTTAACACTTTTTTTCTGGTTTGTACAGGACTGTTCGACTGAAGTTATACTCTACATTGAATGAATAACATTGTTCTTAGGATGCATATTATTATTATTAATCTTATGTTGAATCATGGTGCTATGGCCGTGATTATAACTTCTTTTCGATTCCTAGTTCGACTGTATAAATGTTAGTTCGAATAAGGAAGAAACAAAGCAACATACTTTATTTCCATATGCCCCTTAAAATGGCCTAAAGCTTTCAAAAATTGACAACAATCATATTTTAGGTAACATTTTTCGGATGTTTTATGTTAAGGCTATTTTATCTGCTGGTTAATTGATGCTTTCGGATTCAATAAATATGAAAAAATAAGCTAAACACAATAACCACTACATCTAATAAGAAAGATTTTCAAGACAAGACGAAACACTCTATCTTCATCCAACTGACCCAAATCTACCAATTGGCTGAGGTGCTTCAGGTACGTGTGCCTCCACTACTTGTACTGTATCAGACGAGTTGATTGTAGTCAGCTGACGGGACATGGTCAGCTCACCTTGTTAAACTATTATACTTTTAGGAGATTGACCAATTGTTTCTATATGGTTTGAGGACGTTTGGAGATTCCGGGTTCATAATGACGATGGCTCCTTTTGTGCTATTGAATTACTCGATGTAGTGTATTTTGGTCGTACGCTTTAAGATTCCATAAGCTACTATGACAATAGTCAATTAACTGTTTAAATCACGATAATACTAAACTTCAAGTCTCTCTCAATGAATGCAGTAAAATGATCAGAAAAGCACAGCTATAGGAGTTTCATTAATTATCACCTCTTCCAACCATAATATAGGTAGGCTATTCCTAATTAGTCTCTTGATTAGGATTGTTTCACAGAATAAACAAAGACCGTAGCCAGGTGGCTACGGTCTTTGTTTTAAAGCTGTGGTAAGTGTTGATAATGTTCTAAGGTTAGAACATTAGCAACACTTACCACAGCTTTAAAATCCATTCTTCCACATGTTTTACATACGAGCAGCAACCCTAACTAAATTAGTTATCCCTTAAAATCCCTTTGTAGCATAAAATGTAGTGAGAAATTAAATAAAGGCCGCACTTTGTAAAGGTGTCGCCCGCACAGTCTAAGGGCGAGTCCGAACTCCGGCTAATAGAGAGCCCGCATAAGGAACCCTCCGAGATAGTTTTAAGCGTTTTTAGTGCACATCAAAAGGTAACAATTGAACCCTTATATCGTGAGTTTGAGGTGTTTTATTTTGTGTGGTAGAGTTGTGAGGTGCTGGGTTTCAGAGGGGGCATTTTGTTAATTAATTTATGTTTTGTACTGGATAACGTTTCAGTAATGCTTCGAAGAATTTTATTAGTTCAGCGTCTTATGGAATCAAAGCTTTCATGTGTAGAATCAACAATAAATAAATGACGATCACTCCGAGTCATCTTCATTGTTGATTCAATCAGTTTGTAGATATCAAGCCAGCAGCTGTTCAGATTTCTTGAAAGTCTAAATTGCAATTGCGTTTTATTACAGTACGATCCATATCATCTTTCCAATCTTAATATCGCCAAGGTTAGTGAGCAAATCACAGGCTATCTTGAAAAATTGTATAATTTTGTCACGTGTTTCTTGTTTCATCAGCACGCTTGTTTTCGCCATCGTGGTGAAAGAATAAGAAATAACGTTTTCCTTTTCCATCTGCGACTTTATTTGCTCAACATATTTTCTCAACTCGTTTACCTCCATCAATACTGAAACCCTCCTTACAACCTCTGACCTCCCAAAACTCATCATTCATTGTCAAAGACATAACAGCTTACCATATCCCTTTATTAAAAAGGTATTCCGAGGTAGGAGGGGACCTTTTTGTGCTCAATTGGTGTAGGTAACGTTAATAGGTTCAAATTAATAATTTCCTTACCCGCATGCTCCGATGGCGGCCGCGATAGCCACCCTTAGCCCTTTTGTTTTCTAATTCAATGTTATTTCTTTGGACTGCAGGAATGTTTGATATTTAACGCACGAATGGTGTAGTCCATTCTATGTGCTTTCTTTTATGTATTTTAATAATGGAAAGGTTTGAGGTACAAATGCAAACGTTAATGATCATCATTACAGAAAGTAGATTGTGTTTTTTTTTAATTACCTACTTTTTCTGCTATTTGGCTGCTTCTGTTATAAAATAATCTCTAGGCGTCATTTTCATTCCAATGAGGGTCGTGTCTGACCATGGACGGCATAAAGTTTATGGAGTGGCTTAAGAAAACGCCTTCTAGTGAAGATTTTGCTACTTTGTTATTTACTGTTATTTCTAAGACGATAGGTTCCACTTGACGTATCCCCATAGATAGCGTAAGAGGCGATTTGGTGGATGGGTAACATCAATCACGCTGTCACGCAGCATCCCTTCAGTTGAGGCAACAGATGGCAGTTTCTTAGAGTGATGCAACGCCGAATCATAGATCAAAACTGGTTGTGGTCCAGACATATGTACCTGCCTTGACGTACATAGATATTGAAAATGTTGCCCTGAAAAGTTCATTGTGTTAGAGGTAGAACGATGAAAGAAAGTGGTCAGAAACAGTTTAAAGTTTTTTCTAAATTATGGATAGCACATTCCCAGATAGGTATTAGGAAAAACCGTTGGTGGGAATAGAAAATCAATACCTTCTCACCAAAAACTAAACACAACAAAAATTAACGAAAAAAAAATCAGTGCCACTTACGATGCAATTTCCGTGGGATTAGCGAGTAGGGTGTCCAAGCCGCGAGCGGTGCAGGGGACGAAACAATGGACTCTCACGACACACGACGCGTGCCGTGCGGGGGGCAGGGCGCGGGGCGCGCGGCGCGGGTGACACGGGTAATGCAATATTTGTTCGGTGACACACGGGTGACACGCGCGCGCTCTATTGTGCACCTATAGCCAGAGGTAACGCACTGATGTTCAGTTTTTTAGAACCCCTTCGGTAGGGTTTTTATAATGAATGGTATTAATGGAACTGGTTTTATACAATTTTGATAACGGTTTTTGAGAATGATTTTGGGTTGATAATGAAAATAATATTAAAAATCAAAAATATTATCACTTTGGATTTTTTTTTAATTATGTATATTAAGACTCTGGTTTTTAAATAGATTAAGACTTGCACTTATCACTTTATGAAACATTGATTTATACTATATTGTTAGCAAAAGTTTATATACTAACTAACCTTTACCAAATATTCGTCAAAGTTCCCAACCTCTGTCCCACACGTTAATCCCTGCACATGGGGTGCAACGATAAAAAGATAATGCGGGTCGGAGTCGCGTGCGCATCAAAAACTTGCTTTAATGACGCACCTATACAGGCGGGCTTATCGCGCCTGCGCGCCACAGCGTCCGCTGAATAGAGCAAAAATAACAAATGAGCTTAATTATAATACCTTGGCAAGGGGTGCGCGAGTAGGGAGCGGTGTGACAAAATAAACATGCTGGCAGGAGGTCCCGCCGTGTCCCGACGTGTTTTTATTGGCGATGCGTGCTGAGCAGTCAATGTCGCGAGAGTAATGACGAGAATGGATTTCGGAATCCCCTGCCATTTGGCGGTAATGATGATTTCTTATCTGTTGAGGAAAAAAATGTTCTTGTTTTCAATCGCAGCGTGCTTGTTTTTTATACCGTTTCGAATAATGGTGACGTAAATATCAATGTTTCTGTTTTCGAAGATATGCTTCACAGTCGTATATCAGAATGTTTATGATTGAGAAAACGTAAATTACCATTCCAGAGGATTTATTTGTGTACATGTTATTAAGATTTTTTATTGTACAAAGTTGAGATGAAACTTTCTGAGTTAAGGTACTTGTTAGTTGAGGACAAGACGTAGTCTCGTGGAGTACCTACTCAAAGAGCTGAGCTATTGAGGATATTCCTACCGTGAATGAAACATGGTATAATAAGCCTTGAAAGCCCAGGAACTTTTCATCAAAAATACACTTCAACAGTTGTTTCTATCAACACAATAAATTGAAATAGAGTTACTGTTATTTTTATTGCCAGTAGCCGGTAATAAATGTTTTATTGATGATTATGATATGTTAAAAGAATATTTAAGTTACTTCTAACTTATTCATTCACTCCCAACACTGACTTGAAAAATACATTCAGCCCATATGTTCAACAATAATTACTATTCGTATATTGAAAACAACAAGCTTTTCAGTAACATCCCCAATGCTCACAGATTTATACCGTAACCGGTTAGTATTGTTCGCACGCGTTATAAATCATGCGAATGTGTCGCACGGACTAAAAATCATTGGGGGAGTAATTTATTGTAGATGAGGGGCGCGGGGTGCGGGAAGGTGAGGGCAACTTTTTGTGAACTATTGTGTGCCGGTCGGATTCCGGTTAAAATCGGTGGCTTTGTCACCCTCCGGCGTGCAGACGTCATTGCGCGTCATTCGATTGTTTCATCTGCGTGTGACGCCGTCGGATGACGTTGTGTTAGTATTAGATACTGAAATGTCGATTATTATTGGTGGTATTGATGGGAAATGTTTTGATCGGTTGTCCATTTTGCTGTGAGAAGGGATTATAGGTTTTTTTTTGGGTTATTGTGTCCCAACAATCTTTGTAAAGCTATTATATGTAGCTGATGATTATTTTGATTTGATTATACGTGTCAGTTGTTTAGTTCGTTGATCACATTAATTAGCAATTTCAAACTGAAAAGAAAATAAATACGTTACATATTTTTGTTGCACACCATTCCCTGACCTAAATATATTTTACAACATGCTTCGGGAATTAAAAAATATACGTATGACAGCAGATCCACACCTCCCAACATTTGGCACCAAACTCATACGCGAATGTTTTCCCATCGTCCGTTTCTTTTCGTTCGCTGGCAGGTTGGGGCGACAATCTAATAAAGTGTCCCGCACCCCGCTGAGACCGTCCGATTACGTGCTCCAAATCTTGTTACCCTACTCTGATTAATATTATGGCCGTACTCATGACACTTAACGCCCAGTTTTATAAAATTGAAATTGTAATCGAGTTAGTGCGCGATATGTGTTTGGGTATCATCATTTTCGGTACATTACATACATACTTGATTCATAATGCGGTTTAATTTAATTGTGAGAACGTAGTAGGCACCAGCATTAAGTTGTTTTGTTATTGTAGTTGATAGGCTCCCATAACACGTTAGTACACTAATGCCTTAGTCTGTTGATTATGTGTGATAATTTGTAAACGGTTAAAGCCCTGGGGTCACGAATAGGTATTATAATATATCAATCAACTCTGCTAATAAAAGTTCGGTATTGGTTAGTAAAGAAACCAATAATATTCAAATATAAAAGTCTTCTACTAAAGGTAAATAAAAATTCATTACAACGACAGACTATCGATAAAGCTCAATTGACAACGTTTACGAGGTGTAAAGGCCCCGTACGACGACACCTCCCGTATGGGGACGTATTGAAGACTGTAATAGTCACTCGTAGTTGTTTCAATTCTCTGCATTATGAGATTTGAATTGGGTGATAATACTGTTTATTGAGGTATTCACGTATACCATTATTTACTTGCTTCGATTCCGTTATTTATTTATAGAACGAATATTCTGCCACTTTTAATGAGATTGGACTAGAAATTGATGCCAACTGGTTCAGTCCTATGAAAAAAGGTAAATATGAAAGAGATTAGTCCATATAGTTACGGGATAATCAGCCTTCGTTCCCACAGGCCTTCTCTCGGTGAGAGGTAGTGGGCCATAATCCACCACGCGGGGCCAGTGCGGGATGGTAGAAGTCACACGTCTTCGAATGTGGTTCCAGGACATGTCGCTTTCCTCACGATGTTTGCCTTTCCCGTTTTGAGAGCAATGATGATGAAAACACATTTACGGTAAAGTGATCAAACGTTGATTTTCTGTTAAAATAATAATATTATATGCCCTGTATCCATAAAACTGTGAATGCATCAGAAAGTAGTCTCCCCCCACTATGATAACTCGTCAAAACAAAGTACTGTGGGTATATTCCTACCCATGCGTCAGTGGCTGAAGCGACTGCATTACCGTGGAGGCGGTTTTTACGACAGCTTACACTGTAGTCAATCGCTGAAACTGTCGCGAATGTACGCCATAGAGTAGGCGAAGACAGTTAGCAAACACAAAAAATAATAAAAGAATAAAAAAAAATGGACATTTAAATAGTAAAAACATACAGGAATGATGCACTAGGGAGTTATCCATAATTTGTATTTTCACAAATAGCGCGTTGGTAAATCTCAAACCATGGCATACTAAGACAAATCCCAGAGGTTTAGTGCTAAAAATAAAGAATAATAATCCAGTCTATAGAAATTACTTTGGTTAATTGTATAGGTATCTATTTGTAGACTTATTTATTGTAAAACAATAGTATATTTAGTTTCACTTATTAGTAAGTTTTTCAATTTTACAGTGATTCCATAAATAAGTTTTCCAAAACCAGATCCCTTTTTATTTTGCTACCTATTTTGCTGTAATACTGGTTAGCAATTCTCTGTGGTTGAACGAATTATACGTAATGCTATTTACCTACTACGCCTAAACTACTCATTTGAATATTCACAGTGATGTGAAACTGTCATAATTTATCGATATTGCTTTGGGAGTCGTACAATTTCCAAATCATTTGTCAAATTGTTCTTTCAATATAGGAAGTGCTTGTTATCAAGGAGTTTCCAATTAGTTATTCCATTAATGTGCTATGGACCGGAATGCAGTTAATATTTTATTGCCGTATGACTTTCTTCATGTTTATACGTAGATGCACAATGTTATAATACCGACATGAATGTAATTTTTATATGTTTATTCGTAATTCAGTATACTTGTATCTATGAAGTTGATGCGGTAAGATTAATAATTAAAAATATTATTATATTTTAGAAGGCCAATCACGTTCTCTTACTCAGTAGTGATAAAATTACTATCACTGCAATTACTAACCATTCAAACTATTTTCAGGTTTACAATAGGGATGTTACTTGTGTTATAGATGTGGTAAGACCTACTCATTTATTTTTAGTTGATAGGTATTAGCTCTGCCCATCACTAGTAGTTTGTTCTTTATAAAACCTGCGAATCAATGTTGTTTAACGACTCCTCCTCCTCCATATCGTAGAAGTTACACGCGTACAAAGCTACTATGTAAAATACTATATAAAAGAATATTATGTAAAATAGATAAAATTTCATATTTCAGGGCCAAGTACCAGTGTGCAAAGTGTCACTAAAAGTGAGACGTAGAAGCTCTTCCAACACTATACAACCATCTCACGATCCCTACATACCCAGGAACCACACCACCCTGTATAACTGCAGCGCAACATGTATACCAGTCATATTCACTTCCATGACAGAGCTCACTTCACCAACCTTATTCCTGAAATCTTGCTTCATAGAAATAACAAAAGAAGACAATTATGCCTGTGAAACGATAAGATATAATTACTTCAAAAACATCGACAAGTTACTGTTCTTGTCTAAAACGATACGTAACAAATCGTTTTACTTAGTCGACTGTTTAATTTACTCAGACGGTGGGCGAGTGTGCCACAGGAAAGACGATGTAGCTTCACACGCTTCACACGCTAAGCTGATTGATATAGGCACGCTGGTGAGACCGAACGAGACGAACGTGCTGTCACAGGATGAGTTCATTTGTGAGGAAGACGAAGCTAAGAATGTTCAATGTGACCTCAACCCATTCGTACCTTTTGAGGATGGATTGAAGTTGAAGGAAGTGATGAAGTTTGATGATAACGTACTGCTCAAGACAAACTCTTACGTCATCGAACTGAAACGTGGATGCATTGAATCCTGGTGCGGATACACGGGAAAAATATCACCATCGCGAAGACAATTTTCATACGTCCCACCAGGAGGTCAAATATTCCGGTGTTTTTATGCTAACAAGCAGCAGGTTTGCAAACAATGGGGCAACCCTCGAGAGCTATACAACAAACAATTACTTCATTTTTTTTTTTTTAATATCGGTGATGGTAAAATTTCAATTTCAATTTAAACATATCAACCCTATGGTAGTTAGTTATAAAAGCTTTTCGACAAATAAAAATCAAATTGTCCGAAGATCTATGGGGAATGTCTATCAAAGTTTGTACATCCATAATCGAGACTATATCACCATACTTAGCTTTAGTATTTAATTTGTGTGTAGATCAAGGAGTCTTCCCAGATTTAATGAAATACAGTAAGGTTATTCCACTTTTTAAATCTGGGGACAGCAAACACACCAATAATTATAGACCAGTGTCCGTGTTACCGGTATTCAGCAAAGTATTCGAAAAGGTAATGCTCAATCAAATGCTAAATCATTTTAACAGCAACAAAATCTTACACGCTCAACAATATGGATTCACTTAAGGGACGTTGTACGACTGACGCCGGTGTCACTTTATTGAAACACATACATATTTACAGCGTGGGAGGAAGCCCAAGATGCCATAGGAATCTTTTGTGACCTCTCCAAGGCATTTGACTGCGTTAATCACGAAACCTTACTCTTGAAACTCGAGCATTACGGATTAGGTAAACTTGCGCTCAGTTTAGTAAGCTCTTATTTACATGATAGAAAACAAAAAGTTCAAGTAAATGGTGTCAATTCACTTGGTTTACAAGTAAAAATGGGTGTTCCACAAGGCTCGATATTAGGTCCTTTCCTCTTTTTAGTATATATACATGATCTACCCCATTTATTAAAAAACCAACCGCAAATGGTGTTATTTGCTGACGATACTTCCTTAATTTTTAAGATAAATAGACGTGCATCAAATCATGACGACGTAACTAACGCCCAACTGCAAGTGCAAAATTGGTTCACTGCTAATAATTTAGTATTAAATGGGAAAAAAACTAAATGCATAAGATTTGCTTTACCGAATGTTAAAAGTAGTGATTGTGACATAGTATTGAATAAGGAGAAACTAGAATTCGTCGATAAAACTGTTTTCCTCACTCAAGACTCAAGGCTGCAATGGGGTCCTCATATAACATCTCTTGCAGGACGGCTTAGTTCAGCAGCATATGCTGTAAGAACAATCCGTCAATTTACTAATGTAGATACCGCGAGGCTAGTCTATTTCAGTTACTTTCATAGTATCATGTCTTACGGTATTTTACTATGGGGACGGGCTGCAGATATCGAGTCTATTTTTATTCTGCAGAAAAGAGCCATCAGAGCAATATATGGCCTCCGCAGGCGCGATTCTCTAAGGGACCTGTTTAAAGATATTAATATCATGACGGTACCTTGTCAATATATCTATGAAAACATCATGTACGTAAGGAAAAATTTAAATCTTTTCAGTAAAAGAGGTGACAGAGACACATATAGAACTAGAAATAGGGACCAATTAGTTCAACCAGGTTTCAGACTGGCTAAAGTAGACTCTTCCTTCATGGGGTACTGTTTAAAATGTTACAATAAAATACCTCCCCACATACTCCAACTCAATGAAACGAAATTCAAATCTTACATAAAACGCACACTATGTAGCCAAGCATATTATAAGTTGGGGGATTACATCGCTGACAAAAATGCTTGGTTAAACGCTGGTCCTGCTCCACAGGACGCATAAATAAATTGATTAGCATTTGGAAATACTTCACACACGCCTACCCTACCTACATACTGTTGGAGCTGATGAAAATTTTAAAATACTATTTTTGCATTGTATAAACTCAATCTCCTAGTATTGTATAATTGCATAGCACATAAATGTGAGTACTATGTACGTACATACTATAAAGCTACCATTTACTGGGTACGTCTTTCATTGACTTGAATGTGGCTTGGCGGCTGAGAGTATGTCATGCTCACTCTAATGTCTCGCTGATGGTGGCGCGTGTGTTGGATCATTTAGCTCCCTTCAAAATGGTTGAGCTGAATGGTGCTAATCTATGCGTCATGTTCGTGAACGGGCGCCGTCAGTAGGGACTGGTCAACTCTTTGCTGCCATGGCTTATTTTATATTTAATTTTATATTTGAATTGTTTTTTCTTTATCTGTTCATTACGGACGCTTTTAATGTTCTGCATCGTTCTCACATGCATAATTTCTAACATGAATGATGTAACCAATACTTTGTAACCATATTATTCTGATTTAAAAGAGTGTCCATGGAGTTTCTTGCCCGTTCTTCTCCATAGGTACCTACGCTTTGGAATGGGCAACTAGCTTCATTTTTCTGACTGACCGACCCCTTGACAATTCAAAAGTACCTGTAATTGGTTTAATTGAAATAAATACTTTGAGTTTGAGTAAAAGATTTACTGCGAAAAGCCGCTATAATCGCGAATAGATTATGCCAGCCTCGTAGTATTACAAAATAAATACATATAAAGTAACAACTAGGATCTTAACTTAATTAATTTAACAATCAAGTAATATAACTTCATAGCTCATTTGGACGTAGGTTTAGACAAGATCAAATTACACATGCCAACATCCCTTAAACTAAGTCCCGCTTCTGATTCCAAAGTTCTCCGATCTGTCCCAACCCGAGCACACTCCACCAAAGCGTGGTAGGTATCCTCCCTCGTATTACAAATCAAACAGTTTGGGGTATCTACAACCTTCATTAGATACCCGAACGCATTCAATGGAATGTTCCCGGATCGCAGACGCATGCTTGTTACCAACAATCGTCTATTCATCTGCACTTCAGAGAACCAGGGAAATCCTTGGTGGTCCAGGCTGAATTGTTCTGTACCATATACCCTTCTCCACAGACCAAAGTTTTGTCAAAGTATTCTTTCCACATCTGATTGCAAATTGCTTTAACATCTCTTAATATATCTGTGAAGAATGGTAAATGATTGACAGATATTCCTTCATAGGTTCCTGTTTTTGCCAACTTATCTACTTGTTCGTTTCCCATCAGACTAACATGCGATGGAATCCATGTTATATTGATGGGAAATGTTTTGATTGGTTGTCCATTTTGCTGTGAGAAGTGATTATATGTTTTTTGTGGGTTATTGTGTCCCAACAATCTTTGTAGAGCTATAATATGTAGCTGATGATTATTTTGATTTGATTATACGTGTCAGTTGTTTAGTTCGTTGATCACATTAATTAGCAATTTCAAACTGAAAAGAAATAAATACGCTACATATTTTTGTGGCACACTATTCCCTGACCTAAATATATTTTACAACATGCTTCGGGAATTAAAAAATATACGTATGACAGCAGATCCACACCTCCCAACATTTGGCACCAAACTCATACGCGAATGTTTTCCCATCGTCCGTTTCTTTTCGTTCGCTGGCAGGTTGGGGCGACAATCTAATAAAGTGTCCCGCACCCCGCTGAGACCGTCCGATTACGTGCTCCAAATCTTGTTACCCTACTCTGATTAATATTATGGCCGTACTCATGACACTTAACGCCCAGTTTTATAAAATTGGAATTGTAATCGAGTTAGTGCGCGATATGTGTTTGGGTATCATCATTTTCGGTACATTACATACATACTTGATTCATAATGCGGTTTAATTTAATTGTGAGAACGTAGTAGGCACCAGCATTAAGTTGTTTTGTTATTGTAGTTGATAGGCTCCCATAACACGTTAGTACACTAATGCCTTAGTCTGTTGATTATGTGTGATAATTTGTAAACGGTTAAAGCCCTGGGGTCACGAATAGGTATTATAATATATCAATCAACTCTGCTAATAAAAGTTCTGTATTGGTTAGTAAAGAAACCAATAATATTCAAATATAAAAGTCTTCTACTAAAGGTAAATAAAAATTCATTACAACGACAGACTATCGATAAAGCTCAATTGACAACGTTTACGAGGTGTAAAGGCCCCGTACGACGACACCTCCCGTGGGCCCGTATGGGGACGTATTGACGACTGTAATAGTCACTCGTAGTTGTTTCAATTCTCTGCATTATGGGATTTGAATTGGGTGATAATACTGTTTATTGAGGTATTCACGTATACCATTATTTACTTGCTTCGATTCCGTTATTTATTTATAGAACGAATATTCTGCCACTTTTAATGAGATTGGACTAGAAATTGATGCCAACTGGTTCAGTCCTATGAAAAAAGGTAAATATGAAAGAGATTAGTCCATATAGTTACGGGATAATCAGCCTTCGTTCCCACAGGCCTTCTCTCGGTGAGAGGTAGTGGGCCATAATCCACCACGCGGGGCCAGTGCGGGATGGTAGAAGTCACACGTCTTCGAATGTAGTTCCAGGACATGTCGCTTTATTAATTACACAATTACGCAAATTATTTAATGATTACCTACTTTGACATTTGAATTGTATCAAAAAAATATGCTTGTTGAATTGTAATTATACCTAATCTTTTAACGATGAAATGTAATTTTGATGAATATTATCATGGTTTATGCATCATCTCTTCCTACCAATTTGTACGCCACGATATGCGGCTGAGCATGTTAGAACTTTTCTGTATCCTACTAATATCCTGCATGCGCACCATGTACACCATGTTTAAACAAATAAAATTTACTTACTTACTTACTTTCCTCACGATGTTTGCCTTTCCCGTTTTGAGAGCAATGATGATGAAAACACATTTACGGTAAAGTGATCAAACGTTGATTTTCTGTTAAAATAATAATATTATATGCCCTGTATCCATAAAACTGTGAATGCATCAGAAAGTAGTCTCCCCCCACTATGATAACTCGTCAAAACAAAGTACTGTGGGTATATTCCTACCCATGCGTCAGTGGCTGAAGCGACTGCATTACCGTGGAGGCGGTTTTTACGACAGCTTACACTGTAGTCAATCGCTGAAACTGTCGCGAATGTACGCCATAGAGTAGGCGAAGACAGTTAGCAAACACAAAAAATAATAAAAGAATAAAAAAAAATGGACATTTAAATAGTAAAAACATACAGGAATGATGCACTAGGGAGTTATCCATAATTTGTATTTTCACAAATAGCGCGTTGGTAAATCTCAAACCATGGCATACTAAGACAAATCCCAGAGGTTTAGTGCTAAAACTAAAGAATAATAATCCAGTCTATAGAAAACCTTCCTGTAGTTGTTAATGGTACATAATGTAAGTTTGAAATTACTTTGGTTAATTGTATAGGTATCTATTTGTAGACTTATTTATTGTAAAACAATAGTATATTTAGTTTCACTTATTAGTAAGTTTTTCAATTTTACAGTGATTCCATAAATAAGTTTTCCAAAACCAGATCCCTTTTTATTTTGCTACCTATTTTGCTGTAATACTGGTTAGCAATTCTCTGTGGTTGAACGAATTATACGTAATGCTATTTACCTACTACGCCTAAACTACTCATTTGAATATTCACAGTGATGTGAAACTGTCATAATTTATCGATATTGCTTTGGGAGTCGTACAATTTCCAAATCATTTGTCAAATTGTTCTTTCAATATAGGAAGTGCTTGTTATCAAGGAGTTTCCAATTAGTTATTCCATTAATGTGCTATGGACCGGAATGCAGTTAATATTTTATTGCCGTATGACTTTCTTCATGTTTATACGTAGATGCACAATGTTATAATACCGACATGAATGTAATTTTTATATGTTTATTCGTAATTCAGTATACTTGTATCTATGAAGTTGATGCGGTAAGATTAATAATTAAAAATATTATTATATTTTAGAAGGCCAATCACGTTCTCTTACTCAGTAGTGATAAAATTACTATCACTGCAATTACTAACCATTCAAACTATTTTCAGGTTTACAATAGGGATGTTACTTGTGTTATAGATGTGGTAAGACCTACTCATTTATTTTTAGTTGATAGGTATTAGCTCTGCCCATCACTAGTAGTTTGTTCTTTATAAAACCTGCGAATCAATGTTGTTTAACGACTCCTCCTCCTCCATATCGTAGAAGTTACACGCGTACAAAGCTACTATGTAAAATACTATATAAAAGAATATTATGTAAAATAGATAAAATTTCATATTTCAGGGCCAAGTACCAGTGTGCAAAGTGTCACTAAAAGTGAGACGTAGAAGCTCTTCCAACACTATACAACCATCTCACGATCCCTACATACCCAGGAACCACACCACCCTGTATAACTGCAGCGCAACATGTATACCAGTCATATTCACTTCCATGACAGAGCTCACTTCACCAACCTTATTCCTGAAATCTTGCTTCATAGAAATAACAAAAGAAGACAATTATGCCTGTGAAACGATAAGATATAATTACTTCAAAAACATCGACAAGTTACTGTTCTTGTCTAAAACGATACGTAACAAATCGTTTTACTTAGTCGACTGTTTAATTTACTCAGACGGTGGGCGAGTGTGCCACAGGAAAGACGATGTAGCTTCACACGCTTCACACGCTAAGCTGATTGATATAGGCACGCTGGTGAGACCGAACGAGACGAACGTGCTGTCACAGGATGAGTTCATTTGTGAGGAAGACGAAGCTAAGAATGTTCAATGTGACCTCAACCCATTCGTACCTTTTGAGGATGGATTGAAGTTGAAGGAAGTGATGAAGTTTGATGATAACGTACTGCTCAAGACAAACTCTTACGTCATCGAACTGAAACGTGGATGCATTGAATCCTGGTGCGGATACACGGGAAAAATATCACCATCGCGAAGACAATTTTCATACGTCCCACCAGGAGGTCAAATATTCCGGTGTTTTTATGCTAACAAGCAGCAGGTTTGCAAACAATGGGGCAACCCTCGAGAGCTATACAACAAACAATTACTTCATTTTTTTTTTTTTAATATCGGTAATGGTAATAGATGGTGAATAGATTTACTGCGAAAAGCCGCTATAATCGCGAATAGATTATGCCAGCCTCGTAGTATTACAAAATAAATATAAAGTAAGAACTAGGATCTTAACTTAATTAATTTAACAATCAAGTAATATAACTTCATAGCTCATTTGGACGTAGGTTTAGACAAGATCAAATTACACATGCCAACATCCCTTAAACTAAGTCCCGCTTCTGATTCCAAAGTTCTCCGATCTGTCCCAACCCGAGCACACTCCACCAAAGCGTGGTAGGTATCCTCCCTCGTATTACAAATCAAACAGTTTGGGGTATCTACAACCTTCATTAGATACCCGAACGCATTCAATGGAATGTTCCCGGATCGCAGACGCATGCTTGTTACCAACAATCGTCTATTCATCTGCACTTCAGAGAACCAGGGAATCCTTGGTGGTCCAGGCTGAATTGTTCTGTACCATATACCCTTCTCCACAGACCAAAGTTTTGTCAAAGTATTCTTTCCACATCTTATTGCAAATTGCTTTAACATCTCTTAATATATCTGTGAAGAATGGTAAATGATTGACAGATATTCCTTCATAGGTTCCTGTTTTTGCCAACTTATCTACTTGTTCGTTTCCCATCAGACTAACATGTGATGGAATCCATGTTATATTGATGGGAAATGTTTTGATCGGTTGTCCTTTTTGCTGTGAGAAGGGATTATAGGTTTTTTTTTGGGTTATTGTGTCCCAACAATCTTTGTAAAGCTATAATATGTAGCTGATGATTATTTTGATTTGATTATACGTGTCAGTTGTTTAGTTCGTTGATCACATTAATTAGCAATTTCAAACTGAAAAGAAAATAAATACGCTACATATTTTTGTTGCACACCATTCCCTGACCTAAATATATTTTACAACATGCTTCGGGAATTAAAAAATATACGTATGACAGCAGATCCACACCTCCCAACATTTGGCACCAAACTCATACGCGAATGTTTTCCCATCGTCCGTTTCTTTTCGTTCGCTGGCAGGTTGGGGCGACAATCTAATAAAGTGTCCCGCACCCCGCTGAGACCGTCCGATTACGTGCTCCAAATCTTGTTACCCTACTCTGATTAATATTATGGCCGTACTCATGACACTTAACGCCCAGTTTTATAAAATTGAAATTGTAATCGAGTTAGTGCGCGATATGTCTTTGGGTATCATCATTTTCGGTACATTACATACATACTTGATTCATAATGCGGTTTAATTTAATTGTGAGAACGTAGTAGGCACCAGCATTAAGTTGTTTTGTTATTGTAGTTGATAGGCTCCCATAACACGTTAGTACACTAATGCCTTAGTCTGTTGATCATGTGTGATAATTTGTAAACGGTTAAAGCCCTGGGGTCACGAATAGGTATTATAATATATCAATCAACTCTGCTAATAAAAGTTCTGTATTGGTTAGTAAAGAAACTAATAATATTCAAATATAAAAGTCTTCTACTAAAGGTAAATAAAAATTCATTACAACGACAGACTATCGATAAAGCTCAATTCACAACGTTTACGAGGTGTAAAGGCCCCGTACGACGACACCTCCCGTGGGCCCGTATGGGGACGTATTGACGACTGTAATAGTCACTCGTAGTTGTTTCAATTCTCTGCATTATGGGATTTGAATTTGGTGATAATACTGTTTATTGAGGTATTCACGTATACCATTATTTACTTGCTTCGATTCCGTTATTTATTTATAGAACGAATATTCTGCCACTTTTAATGAGATTGGACTAGAAATTGATGCCAACTGGTTCAGTCCTATGAAAAAAGGTAAATATGAAAGAGATTAGTCCATATAGTTACGGGATAATCAGCCTTCGTTCCCACAGGCCTTCTCTCGGTGAGAGGTAGTGGGCCATAATCCACCACGCGGGGCCAGTGCGGGATGGTAGAAGTCACACGTCTTCGAATGTGGTTCCAGGACATGTCGCTTTCCTCACGATGTTTGCCTTTCCCGTTTTGAGAGCAATGATGATGAAAACACATTTACGGTAAAGTGATCAAACGTTGATTTTCTGTTAAAATAATAATATTATATGCCCTGTATCCATAAAACTGTGAATGCATCAGAAAGTAGTCTCCCCCCACTATGATAACTCGTCAAAACAAAGTACTGTGGGTATATTCCTACCCATGCGTCAGTGGCTGAAGCGACTGCATTACCGTGGAGGCGGTTTTTACGACAGCTTACACTGTAGTCAATCGCTGAAACTGTTGCGAATGTACGCCATAGAGTAGGCGAAGACAGTTAGCAAACACAAAAAATAATAAAAAAAAATGGACATTTAAATAGTAAAAACATACAGGAATGATGCACTAGGGAGTTATCCATAATTTGTATTTTCACAAATAGCGCGTTGGTAAATCTCAAACCATGGCATACTAAGACAAATCCCAGAGGTTTAGTGCTAAAAATAAAGAATAATAATCCAGTCTATAGAAATTACTTTGGTTAATTGTATAGGTATCTATTTGTAGGCTTATTTATTGTAAAACAATAGTATATTTAGTTTCACTTATTAGTAAGTTTTTCAATTTTACAGTGATTCCATAAATAAGTTTTCCAAAACCAGATCCCTTTTTATTTTGCTACCTATTTTGCTGTAATACTGGTTAGCAATTCTCTGTGGTTGAACGAATTATACGCAATGCTATTTACCTACTACGCCTAAACTACTCATTTGAATATTCACAGTGATGTGAAACTGTCATAATTTATCGATATTGCTTTGGGAGTCGTACAATTTCTAAATCATTTGTCAAATTGTTCTTTCAATATAGGAAGTGCTTGTTATCAAGGAGTTTCCAATTAGTTATTCCATTAATGTGCTATGGACCGGAATGCAGTTAATATTTTATTGCCGTATGACTTTCTTCATGTTTATACGTAGATGCACAATGTTATAATACCGACATGAATGTAATTTTTATATGTTTATTCGTAATTCAGTATACTTGTATCTATGAAGTTGATGCGGTAAGATTAATAATTAAAAATATTATTATATTTTAGAAGGCCAATCACGTTCTCTTACTCAGTAGTGTAGTGATAAAATTACTATCACTGCAATTACTAACCATTCAAACTATTTTCAGGTTTACAATAGGGATGTTACTTGTGTTATAGATGTGGTAAGACCTACTCATTTATTTTTAGTTGATAGGTATTAGCTCTGCCCATCACTAGTAGTTTGTTCTTTATAAAACCTGCGAATCAATGTTGTTTAACGACTCCTCCTCCTCCATATCGTAGAAGTTACACGCGTACAAAGCTACTATGTAAAATACTATATAAAAGAATATTATGTAAAATAGATAAAATTTCATATTTCAGGGCCAAGTACCAGTGTGCAAAGTGTCACTAAAAGTGAGACGTAGAAGCTCTTCCAACACTATACAACCATCTCACGACCCCTACATACCCAGGAACCACACCACCCTGTATAACTGCAGCGCAACATGTATACCAGTCATATTCACTTCCATGACAGAGCTCACTTCACCAACCTTATTCCTGAAATCTTGCTTCATAGAAATAACAAAAGAAGACAATTATGCCTGTGAAACGATAAGATATAATTACTTCAAAAACATCGACAAGTTACTGTTCTTGTCTAAAACGATACGTAACAAATCGTTTTACTTAGTCGACTGTTTAATTTACTCAGACGGTGGGCGAGTGTGCCACAGGAAAGACGATGTAGCTTCACACGCTTCACACGCTAAGCTGATTGATATAGGCACGCTGGTGAGACCGAACGAGACGAACGTGCTGTCACAGGATGAGTTCATTTGTGAGGAAGACGAAGCTAAGAATGTTCAATGTGACCTCAACCCATTCGTACCTTTTGAGGATGGATTGAAGTTGAAGGAAGTGATGAAGTTTGATGATAACGTACTGCTCAAGACAAACTCTTACGTCATCGAACTGAAACGTGGATGCATTGAATCCTGGTGCGGATACACGGGAAAAATATCACCATCGCGAAGACAATTTTCATACGTCCCACCAGGAGGTCAAATATTCCGGTGTTTTTATGCTAACAAGCAGCAGGTTTGCAAACAATGGGGCAACCCTCGAGAAGTATACAACAAACAATTACTTCATTTTTTTTTTTTTAATATCGGTGATGGTAATAGATGGTGAATAGATTTACTGCGAAAAGCCGCTATAATCGCGAATAGATTATGCCAGCCTCGTAGTATTACAAAATAAATATAAAGTAACAACTAGGATCTTAACTTAATTAATTTAACAATCAAGTAATATAACTTAATAGCTAATTTGGATGTAGGTTTAGACAAGATCAAATTACACATGCCAACATCCCTTAAACTAAGTCCCGCTTCTGATTCCAAAGTTCTCCGATCTGTCCCAACCCGAGCACACTCCACCAAAGCGTGGTAGGTATCCTCCCTCGTATTACAAATCAAACAGTTTGGGGTATCTACAACCTTCATTAGATACCCGAACGCATTCAATGGAATGTTCCCGGATCGCAGACGCATGCTTGTTACCAACAATCGTCTATTCATCTGCACTTCAGAGAACCAGGGAATCCTTGGTGGTCCAGGCTGAATTGTTCTGTACCATATACCCTTCTCCACAGACCAAAGTTTTGTCAAAGTATTCTTTCCACATCTTATTGCAAATTGCTTTAACATCTCTTAATATATCTGAGAAGAATGGTAAATGATTGACAGATATTCCTTCATAGGTTCCTGTTTTTGCCAACTTATCTACTTGTTCGTTTCCCATCAGACTAACATGTGATGGAATCCATTGGAATTTAACTATTTTGCCAGTTTCCCTCAATCTTAGGTATAGGTCTAGTATGGAATAAGCTACGGGCAGACCTCGTATGCCCGAGGCGCACCGAGCTATATGCTGCAAAGCGCTTTTTGAATCACAAAATATCACAAATTTAGCAGTACAGTGGCGGTTAGAAGCGGAGTGACATTGTCACGAAGAAATAGATTGACACTTTTGTTTAACTTACGACCTTCTTCAAATGAGTAATTTCTATGCTCTATAGTATAGGTTACACACACACCACTCACACAATCTATACACACACTCTCACATTCGTTTGCAATTACTTTGAATAATCACGCTATTGACTACAGTTCCTTCTCATGTTCACTTATTCGTAAAAGTTTATGATTATACCCACAGAAATCTAAATAAACAAATTATAAGGTAGACGGATGCAGATAACTTACGAGTCATTCACCGCGACTAAAATATCAGAAGTTTTTGGATGGTTGTTATGACTACTTGTTATTGCAGATTATTGATGTGTGTTTAATCTATTAGCGGTGTTGTTCATTTTGAAATGCAAGGCAATTTAAGTAGGTATTGAGATGAAAGCAGATATTTTATCGCGCTGCGTAAAAGTGGACTTAAATTATATCACAGAAATTTGATGAAACCGGACTGAGTGTGAGTATTATGATTTAATTATTTTATCGATTGTTTTTCTAATTAAAGTATAACTGCTGATCCTTTTATTTATTTTTTTAAACGTTTTATATTTATCATAAAGCCTAAATATAAGAAAATAAAATTAATGATGAATATAATATTAAGTATAATAATAATAGATATAATATGTAACATTTCTATTTTCAAAATAATTTGGTTTCAAATTGGTAATATTCGTATTTTGCTAGTAGCCTAACAGTACTCTTTTTTTGTTTTAGAGAAATATCTACTGTGAATCAGAGGGTCAAAAGATATCAGGAAAAGCCTTGCCAGTCGAAAGCGAAGTGGAAGGCCCCAGCTAGTCAGTGAATATGAAACAAGTGGTTTCATACCAACAACGAGATATTTTGCCGAATTATTCGACACATCTTTACGAACCGATCGCCGTGCAAATCTTTCGCCCATATTTGATTGAAGCACATAAACAAGACCTTACATTTTGCGATACAGCGATGGGAAGCACGGGAATGAGAGATCTGATGAGCAGTTGAAGTTGCATTGCATGGAAATATGGGAACATTTAAGAGGAACAGATATATGTTTCAATATTGTTGGATTCATGTGCCAGTGTTTACTTGATAGCATTGACAATAATGGGAGATATACAAAGTGTTAAGTTATAAATTACAAATGGATTTTAGTAATTTAATTAAAATAATATTGTGTCATATCCGTAATAAGGATTATTTTGAGGTTTAGCTTTAATCTTCTTTTCATAATGAAAATGAATACTTAAGCTTTAACCGCAATAAGTCCTAATAAATACGATTTGTTAACTTTGACGTTTGAGATAGGCAACTAAAGTTAAAACGAACGAACTGGCAGTAAAAGTAGTACTTCTGAGTAATTTAATTGTATTGTGACAAGGAGTCCGCACTTAGTTGTTTAAGAGGTAGTTGTTAAACATACATATTGCAGGCTACGTGATATGTACAGTTGTATTCTTCCATAAGCTCCCTCACGCGTTTCTCGCGAGCATATACTGGACAACTTCTATCCAGCGCCATATGGTCACCCCGACAGTTCACGCATTTAAATATATTAATTTCACAGTTGCTGTGCTCTTCTGTGCACTTAGGGCATATAGTTTTTTTGGACGTACATCTTGCTTTTACGTGACCAAATTTCCAACAGTTTGAACACTGCGTTACCGGAAAAACATAAGGTTCAACCTTGGCGCATAGACAATCCACATATATAATTGCTGGAAGATATGAACCCCTGAAGCCCACCTTGGCTACCTCACTAGGCACCCATACACCTTTATCATCTCGTCTTTGCAGCCTTTTTAATTTTACGATTTGAATATCATTTGGACACCTGATCGCTTTTAATGCCTCCTCGTCAGACAGCTCGAGGTCCAC
This sequence comes from Apamea crenata, assembly GCA_949629185.1. Lineage (NCBI taxonomy): Eukaryota > Metazoa > Arthropoda > Insecta > Lepidoptera > Noctuidae > Apamea > Apamea crenata. The sequence goes on from OX451356.1 coordinate 854,280, forward strand.
GTCCCGTATAATACCGTAGGAAATGTTCACGTCCATTGCACTATAAACTTTCCACTCTTTGTTTTGGAATTCCTGACAGTCCAACAACTTGCCCGCACATTCCTCAGTCGAAACCTCAATTTTCAATTTATATGGGTTATTGTACTTAATATGGTTTATATCAGTCATTCCCATGCTGCTGAACAGTTTTGCGATAGCAAACTGTTTAGGTAATGTCTCTTTACTCCAAATAAACACCTCCTTCTTAACTTGTTTCTGTTTCTTTCCTCTATTACTCTCAACTTTAATCCAGCTTTCTTCATCCTCTTCTCTTCCTCGCTTCGACGGTTTATTTACTACTACATCTTCTTCCATAATTTGTACTTCACAGCTGTTCGTTTCATTAATATTATCCAACGAATCACTTTTATTTTCTTCATCTTCTATATGTGATATCCATCCAGGTAACTGACTCGCTTGTTCCGTATCAATCTGATCCAAGTCTGTTTTTTCTTGTCCATAATCATCCGTGGCCATTATTAGGTATAATCCTGCATTACCGATGAGCGTGTCAATATAATTAATTTAAAATTTCTACACCGTAATCGATAGTCGCGTGCGAGCGATCTACACGAGTGCCGTGACAGAACTGACAAACGAAGTTGGTTTGATAGCTGAAGTTAAAAAATACTGTATAATTTTGTTTCTGTCGTATTAAACTACATATTCGTAGTTGTATTTACTGTTGAGCTAATTTCACAAAAAAAAAAAACATTAGCTAATAATTTCAGTTTCGTCATACTCAAATATTTAATGATTATAGTTTTAGAGTTGATTGCACACAAACTGTCGATACACCACTATCCCTTCCCTCACCGGTAAAGGAGTGTGTCCGCGGCAGCGCGGAGTTTGCATAAAATCCTCGTTTGTCACGAGCCTAATGCGCCGCGTCCGAAGCAGACCCGCTGCCCCTGCGTCCGTGTTGTGACGAGCCTATGTACTGGTAATGATGGGTGGTCGAGTCAACGGGCCTCTTCACTGGGTTTGTCTCCGAAATTGTCACAACTGCTTTCAAGTAATCTGAAGACAATAAATACTCATATAAAAGTTGAAATCTCGTTTAAGCGATAATAAATGTCAAAAAATTTACAGAAATGTAGGTAAGTGTTCGTGATAGATTGAGACTGAGATTAGAATGCAAACGCTTTAAATAACAGGGGAATTGCCTCTCTGGTTAGTGCCCATGGTAACGTCACTGTAATAGAAAACTACGTAGGTACAAGGTTTCTTGATCAGGTCAGGGTTTAGCTGCTTACGTTACACTGCACGAGTGGGATGATTGATGACTTTTTGTAGTAGAGAGTTTTGACTATAATAATAATAATAATAAGATGTGATAAGCTAGCAACACCAACGTCAACGTCTCTTTTGTCATCTCCTCACAATTTTCTATATATTATTTTTAGAAGCAGTTTATTATATTTATTATCCGTGAAACCATATCAGGCACAACCAAAATTATCAAAACATAATCATAATTACAAATAAATACAATGAACGATAACTTGGACTTGCATCAAAAACTGCCGAACCGGAGGTGACATCTGTCATGTCACCTCCGATAAAAACGAGAAAAATGAAATGATGAAGATGTTGACGAGATCAGCAGCTCGCCGCGCACGCCTCCCACCTCCGGAATCGTCGCTCAGCTCAGCCCCGCCCCGCCGCCGCCGGAATCCAGCCCCATCGAGAGTGCTGTGACACCGGCCGTAGCAGTTACGAGTGATGCGCTTTGTAAGACAGGCATTTTCGGGGACTGGAATCAGCCCTCGGGAATACATGTCCAATGTCACAGAGCGCATCGACTTCCTGAAGCAGAAAGTTTGTGCATGGGCGAGTCGTATTCGGCGGTATTATATTATATATAGGTAACTATCCCAGAAATGGAACCAGTACTAATTACGCCATTAGACGTAGCCAGAGCAGTCCGTCCGTTACCGAATTGGAAATCACCGGGACCGGACGGACTGCATAACTTTTGGTTAAAATGGCTAATTAGTTCACACACTTGCCTGGCATCTCAGTTCCAGTCATCCTTAGAGTCTGGGTCGCTACCACAGTTTCTAACAACAGGCGTTACCCACCTGCTCCATAAGTCAGGTAGTCCAGCGGAACCCAAGAATTATAGACCGATCACGTGTTTGTCGACGGTTTATAAACTTCTTACACATCCATTTTGAGAGTGAAAATTAACACACACATTGACAGTCACTCGATTATGTCTGCCTCTCAAAATGGATGTAGGAATGGGTCCCGCGGTACTAAGGAGCTACTCCTCATAGACATGGCCATTAGCCAACAGGTTCGCCGATCCCGCAAGGATATAATAATAATAATAATAAAATAATAATAATAATATTTTATTCAGTATTCAATTGGTAAAATATTAACATAAAGTCTTAGAAATAACTTACAAAGGCTTACTTATAATGTTAGATGCCTGTACTAGGATAAACCTGTATCACAGGCGGCATGAGCATACTTTATGGTAATTGTAGGACAATAAAATTCTTAACAATATTTAACATAAGAAGTCTTGATATAATGACAAAAAATTATTAATTCGTTATTTTATACCTAGTTTACTTAAAATACTATTTACCTTAAAGATTAAAATAACAAAAAGTCTTATATACGTAATTATTTAGTTTGCGTAAAATAGTTTCTTGCACTTTATAACGTAGGTAAACACACATGATTTGATTTTGCGTCAGCAGAAATTGGTAAGTGGGCTAAAGTCAATGTTGCACAAAATTAAATCACGTTCGAGGCAATGTGTTTATTCGAGCTGCGGGCGACTAATGTGCTTAAACATCAAAAAATCGAGTGTTTGTAGGCCAGTGCAGTGTTTAGCTGAGTTAGCAGCAGGCATTCATCACGGAAGTCTGGCCTTAATGACGCTCTAGGCGCCCTCGTAGTCGATGGAGTTAATGTACCTGTATTCCGCTATTTTCCTTGCAGGGCACTCAGCATCTCCCGTTTTGTGGTTATTGGGCTTTTTAAAGCGAGAGCAAGTCGCACATTTCGGTGTGTCAACTTTCTTCGCGCACTCTGACATCGGGTGCCCTTCTTCACCGCAGTGGCCACAAGTAGATTTCAGCTCTCTGCATGTTTTTGCTGCATGACCATATTGTTGGCATTTGTAGCATCTGGTAATCAGAGTGAAGTCCCTGACAGGGCATGACGTCCAATTTATAAAAAGCCTTGATTGGGATAATAGGGCTTTACGTATATTGGCTGTAACTTCAATCACGTAATTACAGGTCGACGCATCTTTTTTCCCAGATTTGTGGCTTAATTTAACATCGCTCAAAAAGGACTCCATAAGCATTGCTGGAAACTTGTCGGCTACGTTTTGTTCATAAATGCACCTGAAGACTTCAGTTTCAGCCAAAGTAGTCGGCACACCTACAACCACAATCCGAGGTTTGCGCTTACTTGGTTCGTCGGCGGTAAGTCCGGATGTAGAGAGCTGGACTGCGTGCTTGAGTTTGTCAGCATCATGTTTGGTCTCTGTACTAATAATAACGCCTCCATTTTTGGTCTTTCGGACACCACGTACATGCAGCTTCATTTGATCAGGGCGAATGATTTTTGCACGAGGTCTTTTGTTTCGTCGCTTGACTTCAATTTATCGTTAGGATAAATAGCTACAGAGCTTAGATTGTTTGGTCGAACGAAATCATTTGCTCCCTTCTTCACCATATCGGCAAACGAAGCATTTCCCGCAGAACCAGAGTCCTTAATCGTCTGCTTGAGCTCCAAAATATGTTCCGTCAGGTCACACTTTTCCTGAAGGGCATCAACCGCGTTATACGCGTGAACGGCTTTCTGCTTGAGCTACTGGTATAGGACTGCCATTTGTGAGGTTCCAGATCCTACTTTACGGCAGAGGGTAGAGATTTTCATTTTCTGCTCCGAGTTGAGTTTGCCATCCGCGGCAATAGCGCAAATTTCACTTAAGTGCTGTTCAATGGCTGACATCCATTTTTGAATTTCGGGCGTTGAAACAACATCAGCCGTGACCGACTCAATGGCTGGCTTCCGTGACGTCGTCTTCGACGACGAGGAGGGGCTGTTGTCCATTTTGTAATTTTTACTAATTCGTGTCCATTATTCACTGAAACTACACACTAAGCAAATTTACTACATATTATGTCGACATGTTGGATAGATTATAAGAAGGCCTACGACTCGGTGCCACATACATGGCTCATGAAGGTGCTGGAGTTGTACAAGATAGATGCAACTCTACGCACCTTTCTTGAGTCGTGTATGGGGCAATGGAAGACGGTCCTTCGCTATCCAGGGTGTCGACAGATCCAGGGGAATGATGAACCTGTATGGATTAAGCGGGGAATATTTCAGGGCGACAGTTTGAGTCCACTTTGGTTCTGCTTAGCCCTGAATCCTCTAAGCACACTGCTGGAGGACTCAGGTCTAGGCTACCGGTTGAGGAGAGGTGGTCAGGTCATATCTCACCTCCTCTACATGGATGATTTGAAACTCTTTGCCCCCAACAAATTGCATCTGATGGAGCTACTGAAGGTAACTGAAACTTTCAGTACTGCCATCAGGATGGAATTTGGTGTGGACAAATGTGCAGTCATGCATGTAAAGGGGGGGTGAGATTATGAAATCCGAGGGAATTCCACTTTCGGATTCCATATACCTTAGATCCCTCTCTTCATCCGAAAGCTATAAGTATTTGGGTATAACGGAAGTGTTAGGCATCAACGATGCTGACATGAAGCAATCGTTGAAGGAGCGCTTCTTTTGTCGCCTGAAGAAGGTATTAATTAAATTAGTCTTCTTTCGGGCGGAAATAAGGTGCGCGCCTTCAATGGTTGGGTCATGTCGGTTTTGATGTACTCTTTCGGCATACTCAAATGGACTCAGACTGAACTCGACGCCCTGGATAGAAGGGTCCGTCCACTGCTGACCCCAAACCGGATGCTACACCCACGATCATCGGTGATGAGACTGTATATCCCGCGGAAATGTGGGGGTCGAGGCTTTTTAAATGCGAAGACCCTCCACAACCGCGAGGTGTGCAGTCTCAGGGAATATTTTTTAAAAGCCGAAGTGGGTATGCACTGTGATGTGGTCGCAGTGGACAAGGGGCTCACCCCGCTCTCCATGGCGAAAGAGAACTGGCGCAAACCTGTAGTACTTACTACCGATGACCGCAAGAAGGTATGGCAAAGCAAGGAGCTTCACGGGCGCTTCTATCGGGCTCTTCATGAGCCCGGTGTAGATTTCTTAGCGTCCGTATCCTGGCTACGTTTTGGTGACCTCTTCGGGGAAACTGAAGGTTTTGTCTGTGCAATTATGGACGAAGTTATCTTGACGAATAACTACCGGAAATATATTATGAAGGACGGGACGGTTGACGTGTGTCGGGCATGCCACCATCCGGGTGAGTCCATCAGACATATTATCTCTGGTTGTTCTCGTCTGGCTAACAGCGAGTACTTACACAGGCATAACCAAGTCGCCAGGATTATTCACCAGCAACTTGCTTTGAAATATAAACTTGTCGACTCTGAGGTACCATATTACAAGTATGTGCCCGACCCAGTTCTCGAAAATGACCATGCCACATTGTACTGGGATCGATCTATCATCACTGACAGGACTGTTGTCGCCAACAAACCTGATATAGTGGTGATAGATCGATTAGTGCACCGCGCAATGATTGTCGATGTTACCATTCCACATGACGGGAACCTCGTGAAAGCTGAGAAAGATAAACAAATCAAATATCTTGACTTAGCACACGAGGTTGTTGACTTGTGGAATGTGAGCTGGACTATCATTGTGCCGATTGTCGTATCGGCCAATGGCCTGATGGCCGAAAGCCTCGATCAACATCTATCGAGGCTCTCGTTAGGCGGTTGGATCAAAGGCCTGATTCAGAAGGCAGTACTTCTCGATACGGCTCGCATTGTGAGGAGGTTTCTGTCTCTGGAGCCCTAACCACCGGTAGCTTGGACCCTGCTCCCGACCCCGGTGGATCACAATTTTTTTATATTTTTTAATGTTTTTTTTATACTAATATTTAAAAATGTATTAAAATAAGAAAACTAAATAAATAAACGACATAATAATAATAATATCCCTGGACATTTCACACAGCACCATTTGTCCCAAGCTAAGCAACCTAATGCTTGTGTTATGGTAACAAGATGGCTGATAAACTACTTATATACAATTTTTTTTTTGTAAATACATACATATTATAGATAGAAAAATACCCAGACTCGGAACAAATACATGTAGGTCATACAAATATTTGTTCCGTGCGGGAATCGAACCCGCGACACGCAGCGCAGCAGTCAATCGCTTAACCACTGCGCCAACCGTGCCGTCGACTATGTAGATCAAGAACATTGTGGGATTAATAAAAGAAAATATGGCGCTTGTTACAAAACGGCGAGGACTCAGCTTCGCTGAAGAGGCTAGAAGTTGCCATGCATTATTATGTTCGCTTTGCTATAGGTATTTTGTTTTTGAGTCATCTTCAATATCTTTCAACACCAATATTCATTTTATTACTTCTCGAAATTAACTAAACAAAAGTACCTACCTACCTACTTCCAAACTAAAACTAAATCAATTAATACAAATATCAATTAAAACAAAGAGCTATGAAGTAACTCCATTCACCTCGTCATCAAACTATGAAGTAACTCCATTCACCTCGTCATCAAACAATTACCGAAATATTAATTTTAATACATAATCGTATTAGAAAGTTTTGAACCGTCACAGTGAGTAAGTTTCGTTAAGACGTGAGACGCAAATTCATCTCGTTGGTCCATTAAATAGAAGAGGCGCGGCTTTGTAGACCTCCACATAAACACTTCAATAAACGCACATTAAAAGATATGTCTCCAATTTAACTTGAATTTATGGTCACCGTAACTCCTTTACTATGCATTGGGACAACCCTACTGCGTTCAAATTCCAAGCAAGCTATACACTGCTGCTTGCGTTCTAGAATTTATGACTCTTGTTCTATGAAAAGTGGCGATGGAAGTTGAAAATATCAATATTTTCTCATAAGTTTCGACACATATCATTGTGCGTTGACTTAGGTTTAGGTACTTAGTCCCCCACGAGTGTTCGGCCCATAAACTTTTAGAAATGTCCCGTTTATACTTCATAAAATTTATATGCACTTTTATTTCATCAATAAAGATCGATTTGACTATTTTGTTTGTTGCAATGTCGTCGAGGGGTTGCGAAGGTACGGAGATGAAGATTTAATGTGAGGTGGAGGAACATGACTCATGTTTTGATTTATTTTGTATTAATTTCAGTTTGTAATCTTTATTTTGAAGACCGTATAATACTAGTACCATGTTCAATAGGGATCACTGGTATACCTTGACAAAAATAACTTATTCAGTTATATGGTAAATATGCAAATTTTTGATACCATTTTTGATACCAATTGTGGTGGTGTTTTGTAAAATATTACCCACCTACAGGTTTGTAGGGGGTAATATTTTTCAGCCCTATTTTCATAAAGTGGGAATGGCAACAGAAAAATTAAAACAAACACTTCTGATTTCTATTCACAAAGAAATGCTACTGACGAACTTACAATTCTAAAGTACAAAGTATCTCACTATGCTGACCAACACTGTTCCCTACATAACAAACATTAAATAAGTTTGCATGCTGTCGTTTATCATTGATTCGCAATCGAACACTTACAATGTATTCCAGGCCTTGTGACACACGTATAATACGGAAACGTACAACAATGATTGATTTGTTATTCCTCACTCGAATTAGCCAACACAGGTCAGGTAACAAGGTAATGACACTGACATCTAATAAAAAGACCCTGACTGCTAAAAACTAGTACCTACTTACCTACTTTATGGGGACCAATCAAAGGTTATGGTCCAAGTGTCCATAAACCACCTCGGAATCATTACCTCGTGCATAAAATGGCAATATTCGACACTGTTGTAGACAACAACCATTTAGATCAGTTTATGAGTGTTTATGTTTGAGAGGAGATTCATGTTAACTTTTGATGGCGTTATGATTTTTTTATTGGGGAATTAATTTTGGGTTCTTGGTTATGCGGTATGAAAATATTAGAGTGATAACCTGCAACAAGAGGTTTCAAGGTGTGTGGCAAGGATGCAGATAACATCTTTAGCAAATAAAATAAAATAAAAAACACCTGAAAAAGTGGATTATGTAAAAACTAAGAGCAATAGTTGAAAAGCTGCCACTATTATACGGGCAGTCTTTCTTATATGTATTTGAATGGATAGAAAAAACCACTAAGTATAGCCATTATCGCATTTGATGACGCTTTTTCAACAGTTGAGCAGTGTAGACTAACCTTTAACATATACCTTCAAGTACCTAAGCATAACTAGCGCCTAAAATTCAATTAAGCCTGAGACCCACTCAAAGCGCAAGGTGTCCGGTAACCATAGCAACAGATCTTAAGAAACGCACAAAAGCTGCTAACACACTTACTCCTGCTACCATTGACTCCGTAACATCGTTACCTTCCCGGCCTGAAGGAGCTGGCAGACGCAAATTAACGATATCCGTGATGTTCTCGTTTTGATTCGCCGTTGTGCTCACGGGTTTATGTTAATTTAATATTATATTTTGGAGGGTAGTCTTGTGAATGGGGTGAACACGTTAGTTAGTAATGGCTGATTTTATACAAAGTGAAAACGACTTCACGTGCTGTTTGCTTGATGTGAATAATAATAATAATAATATAATATCCTTGGACATTTCACACAGCACCATTTGTCCCAAGCTAAGCAACCTAATGCTTGTGTTATGGTAACAAGATGGCTGATAAACTACTTATATACAATTGTCAATGTGTTATGATTATAATTATTACCTATCGTTCTGTTACTAATGTTGAGATTTAACAGTAACGTAGAAGTCGAAACCGTTCGACGTTCAACTCTACGTCTAATCTAAGTTAAAACCAAAACGATAAAGTAATACTAACTATTTGCTTTGAAACATGAGGAGCATTCGATTTTCATGTAAAGGGGAACTAAGACATATGAGTGAGTAACCGTGGAGTTTCATGCTGGCTCTCCTCCATAGGACACAATCAATTGGGACCGTACCGTAGCTTCTGACGTTCCATTCGTTTGATGCTGGTTTAAGGGCTGATGTTTCCATCGCCAGATTACTTTTATTCATGGAATAAATTTGACGTTTGACAGTTTTTGAATGAAATAACTATCAAAGGACAATGCACATAGATGTATCGAATCCCGCACCATGCTGCATCAAAGTCAAGTTTGTTTTTTATATATAGATAAAGTTCTTTTTGTAAACAAAACCCAGAATTCGGAGATTTTCAAAAAAATCGAAATAACCTGAAAACTAGGTACCTACTACGAGTTTTGTTTGATATGTCATACACGAACGGCCATTATTGCTCTAAAAAATGATAATCGTTTAAATAAAAAATCTATTCTATTTTATTCAAGTTATTTTTAATTAATGTAGAACCGGCAAAGTATAAATTTTTTGCATGTTTTTTGAAACACGTGATCACAAAATCAAACATCAAAAACTTTCAAAATTCAAAGTTATATTAATTATATCATTTGAAACGGAACGTCATGTAAAGGGAATAAAATAATATCAACACTTTTTTACTTTAAATTAAATTCCCTGTTCAAAATCCAAATCGTAATGTCGTGTCGTTAAAAATTATGAAAACAAATAATATAATATTTTGATCTTGATGCATGAGCCTTTTTGGTACGACTTTTGGACATTGTCCTTTGAAAATGATTCGTCGAATAAAGTTATCAGATGACTTTTATTCGAGGAATAAAATTGACGTTTGACAGTTTTTGTATGAAATAACTGTCAACATTTCAACATTTTGTATGAAATAATTGTCAGAATTTCAAAATTATTCCTCGAATAAAGTTATAATGATGCTTGACAAATCAGCCCTTAGTGAAATAAAAATATTTATAATTTGGACAAGATATAAAATCAATCAATCTTTTATTTTGTTAAACATAGGTATGGTTACAGATAGTATATTGTCTAAAAATATGTGCACTATGTTTTGCCAAAATATGGCGTACAAAATTAACACCAACAAGCAATTACAACTAAGGTCGCATGTCAATATTACATTTAAAAAAATCAATTTAAAATATGTCAGTTATGTAAACAGGGGGGCAATTCTCGTTATTTTAAGAACGTTCACAGTCTGATCTCAGTCTCAATCTGTCAAAAATACCTATAATTTCCCTACATTTTGACAAGTTTTTGACATTTGTTTGTCACCGAAATGAGACTGCGACTAGATTTTGAACGTTTTAAATTACGAGAATTGGCCTTCTGGCCATTACAATTTTAGATAAATAAACACAGCACTTAATCAATACATTAAATCATAAGTGTTTAACTAGCAAGTCGGAGTCGTCATACTTCTGTTGATCAGTAGTAAACTCAGTGATGGAGTAGTAACATCTATCTAAAACAAATTTAAACAAATACCTCCTAAAGGATCCCAGACACTCGTTATTTCTAATAGCTGCTGGTATACTAGTATTATATATTTTCGGGGCCATACCATTTTTACGGAAAAATGCGGTTATAAGAGAGGTAACATGAATGGTATTCTGATAACGGCGAGAGCGCAGTTTTTCAAATAAATGCAGGTTAAAGCGAACAAACGCTCCCATTTCATATACATATGTACATAGACGGTAGAGTGAGCAAATTAAGTTCCTTAAACAATGGTTTACAACTATCAATCAATTGTAATTTGGTAAACGATCGCAAGCATTTCTTCTGAGCTTTAAAAGCAATGTCTCTGTCAGTGGAGTTGCTTATTTGCAGCTATTTGCAATGTAATGATGTTTCTAAGTCAGATGACTACCTATGTAAAGGCCCAGTTTTCTGATTTCACTAAAAACTCGTGTAAGTTTTAAAGCATACGATATAATAATAATAATAAGCATTTTATTAGCACAATACAAGTTTGACACTTATTAAAATACACATAGTAGTAACTAGGGTACATAGAAAGAAACAAATAGGAATAGTGTACAGAAGATGGGAAAAGTACAGTCAATACAGAATTTGAGCCCTGCCTCCTAAACTAGGAAGATCCTGTATCTTAGGAGGCAGTGTCTTCGCATAGATAGTGGACAAGCAAATTATGAGCGTACTAACAGACTCGGATAGTTACAAACAGGATAGAGACAATAGAAGATATACGGTAAGAAAAATATCTATATAACTATATATATTTAATTAATCTGATAAATATCTGATATGGGTACCTAAAAATTCTACCTACTATGCATATGTGATAATGCAGATCGATTTTAGTAGTATTAACAATCAGTGCTGCAGCGGACTGCGCCCTTCAGTCGCTCCCCTGCACCCTGCATTGTGTCCCCTGCCCCGCTGGACACGTGAGTAACGGTGAGGAAGGGTAGCTCGCGAACTGAAGGACGATACCTACTCATGATTATGATTTCATTTTAGTTTCAATTTTTACAGCTTCGATTAATAATCTTGTTTTTATTTGTAAAAATGAATACTGAAAAATAAAAAATAAGTTTAACTAACAAACAACTTGACGGGTGCTATTTCTAAAACAGCCTGAACACGAGATCGTAGTTCATATCCTACTAGGGGTGGTTATGCCAACTATGACCATTGAAAACTTTGATTAAATCATTTTATCGTGGCATTAGTAATTTATAGATTAGGTATTAAAATCAATGTTGTGAAGGATAGATATAAATCTAAGCATAACATAAGCATATTATGTAGGTAAGTACATAATATTAGCATGGACGAGCCTGATGACGACGGCTTGTTAAACCTCGAAGCCCATAATAGTAATTAAACAACAAGATAGTAACAGACGCTTTATCAAAGGGATTGAAGAGTCAAACCATTTATCATAACCGCATCAGTCAGCCAAACTTTACATAAAGGCAACCCACGCGACGCTCAGCAACAAAACTATGACCGTTACTGATCAAATCCCGATTCGAACCGAGGGCCCTCACCTCATCGCGTCAATCCAGGGGGACTAGGACAAAGGCAAGGTGCACACGATCGCCCGCGTCAAATCTCCCGACTATTGTGTCGCGTCGAATGTCGCACGTCGCATTGTGTCCGTCGCCCTCCCTCGCGTCAACGACATTAAATATTATTATTAAAAGATTTATCGCGTGGAAAATTGCAGTTATTGTTAGTTACGACTGCAATATTTCATGTGATTATGAATTTATTTTTATGTTAATTATATACGTGTGTATAGGTGAAGGGGTTTGCTGTAATACTATTATCTAAACGTAACGACTAACGGTCTTCTTTTTATGTACGTAGATAGTTTAGTTTGATTTTTATGTACTACAAAAAAATATAGTGTTACGAACGGGGTGTACAGAAATTAAATTACACCTCATCAAATGTGCTTCATTATATTTTATTATTATTTTATTTATAGATTTTTTTGTAGTATGATTTGTGTGACAAAAAGGGTTGTGGGTGCAGTTTAGTTTTATAAAGCATGCGATAGTATTTTGTCATTTTCCTTTTTATGTTATTGCATTACTATGAGCAAAGGATGTGTAAAAAGTAACTACATACAAATAAAGCTGAGATCAGCGTTACACACATTTACAATGTCTTTAAAATAAATAATAATTTAATACTAATCGTCACACGTATAAATTCATTAAAAGTAATAATATCAAAAAGTAAATACAATCATAATAATTTACCTAACGAAATCAAATTAACAATATTCAAATCCATCCTTCAGAGAAAACAAGAGCTTTTTTAATCGCCCGCGATTCGACAGTGGCTTAGCTCCCTCCGTGACGTCGACGCATTAGTCGGACGTCGACAATGGCGGGTGACGGGAATTCGCACGCGCGAGCAGCTCGCAACAGTGTGGGCCCAGCTTTAGAACCGATCTGAGGTGGTGCAGTCAAAACGACGTAAGTGAATTTCAGGTAAAATTTTTGGTATGCGCACAAAATTAATGTTATGTTAACAGTGCAGGTTTTAACTGGGATATCTACCATAAAACATCATAAATCAAATATATCATAAAAAATGGAGGACAAATGGTAGGTGTTTAGTTTTATTAGGGTTGTGAGTTTCGTGACAGCGATTTTTTTAACTACTACTGCTGTCACAAAAATCACAACGATTCTTATAAAATTAGGTAATCATTTCGGAAACAAGTAATTGTAATAATTTAATTGAGCCAATAGCTAACAATTGTAATTAACGTTAATTTAAAATCGCGTTCACAATCAATCGCATTTAAGCCCTTTCTCTCGGCACCCATTCCACCCAATCTATAGAGATTTAAATAAGTATAAATAGTGCTTAGGTACGTCCGCGACAAACAATAGGTGAGGGTGTAGGGGACGCGCCGCGACTAATCGCCTTTTCATTCGCGCACAATCGCAGCTCTGTGCACGGCTTTATTAATAATGCGCTGTTGCTTTTTCACATGGCTGGCTATTAAAAGAGTCAGTAAGTTTTAAATATGATGTGTTGTAAAACAAAATGTTATTAAAAGCTTGGGAAGAATATTAAAAAAGTTTTTTTTCGTCTGATGAAGGAAATCTAGACTGTAACGTTTTATTTAGAAGATTTATTTTGTAGGATGCTGAAGGGGGCGACGGGTACACAACAAATCGTTGATGTTCAATATTTCAGCGACGACCGCGCTTCGTTACCGGCTTTGTTGACTTGCTGATCTGCAAGTACACCGTGTACCGTTATGAGTTTTACAAGAAAATCTCGTATGGCATTTTGATTTAAAACACTGTCCGTGGAGTTTCTTGCCCGTTTTCTCCATAGGTAGGTACCTACTACGCTTTAGAAAGGAAAACTAGCTTCATCTTTCTGACTGAACGACCCCTTGACAATTCAAAAGTGCATGTTGTTGGTTTATTTGAAATAAGATTGAGTTTGAATTTGACACGAGTGAAGAAGAAAAAATAGTCCAACTTGATTAAGTTGGACTATTTTTAAATGGCTATTTAAAAATAGTCCAACTTAACAAAAGGCATTTTGGAATAACAAATTTATAAAACGTATAATACATGTCGCAGATAGATTGTCAAATCCGCTGTTTTACATAACCGCTAGCTGTTTTACAAAATGACGTTTAGCGGTTTTTCATAATAACTGAACATACCCACCCAGAATTGCATAAAAGTTTTGTATTTAACAATGCAGCGGGTCAACGATTAGAAGTTTTGTAAAACAGCGTGAAATAAGATTCAGATTGTACATTTTAGTACTAAACTTTGTCATAACAATAATAATTGCGTCCGCAACAAAATTAAATAAAACGAATAATATTGTGAGTAACATTTACCCTTACTCAAGTGAATACCGTGATTTTAAGGACAATACATATAATATATTTTTTAATGTTACCCCACACTTGAAATTACTCCTGTATTGTGGGTGCGTTTCCAAATATTTGAACTCACATACACAAACAGCCAGACCCGAAACAACTACCTGTAGGCAATACAAATATTTGTTCCGTGCGGGAATTGAACCCGCGACACGCAGCGTAGCAGTCGATCGCTCAGCTACTGCGTCAACCGTGTCATCAATATTAACTAAAAGTTATCAGAGTTGTATGTCAATCAGTCATAAAAATACTAAATAGTCAGCGGTGAATGCTTATGCGAATAGCCATAGGCATAGGCGGAGGTGGAACACCGCACTGGTTTTAGCAGGTAAGATTCCGGCATACCCCACGATGGAGGAAGTCCATGAGGGTTTACACAGCAAAACCAAAAAAAAAATGTAACTGCGACCAATTTGAAAGTACCGTAAAGACTGCTCGGCTCGCGCGTGGTTGTCACAGTTATAACCTAAACCAATTAGGGTGCCCTAGCTTAATTTCTGCGACCAATTCGGCATTAGAAGTCACACCAAACGCTTATTGTGACTGCAGATCATTTTGCGTTACGTCTAATCGTCGGTAGCAGTTTTGTTAAACGTTGTTCAGTTGTTTTATATAGGTAATGGACCTGTTTTGTAAAACCACTAGTGGTTTTGTAAAACAGCAGATTCTACAATCCATCTGCGACATACATCGTAATATATAACTCGTATAGTATCTAATACTCACCTATGATTCAGTGACTAACTAGAATGTTTCACGTCAACAACGATCCATCAAGTCTACTTTCGATCATAATCAAAGTGCAATAACATTAGGTGGCATTAAGATGTTATCGTGAAGTAATTTAGAAGCTATTCGCGCACAATCGGCGCGCATCTGTCTGCGGCATCGCCCGGCAGATACCTGTCATGTGTGCAATGAGCTGCTGACCCCACTGTACGATGCGGTGAAGAGTTTAACAATAGAAAAGTATTTGAAGTTTTTGTCATTGGAAAAATAGAATTTTAAGGAATTTTTAAATGAAAACTGCCTCAAGTAGTTTTGTTGAAAGAATTCTCAGCTTTCATATCGTAAATTAATCTAAACCCCAAAAGAAATGTACATATAAAGTTACTATTTATTGGGTTTTCGATCGAAGGAAAACAGGATCCGTTTTAAGGTCACTTTTTGTCCATCTGTCACAGGTTTTTTGTACTTTTAGTCTATTTTATTAGCAAACTACCTCCATTCCATTCAAAAAAAATCATTCCAAAAATCCATTTTTGATACCATAACTATGTACCTACTCTTGATTAGGGAATCAAGAATACATAGTTTTTTAGAAACATGTTTCTGAGCCAGGGAAGGTAAGGAGCGTTTTATCAGGGTATAAAACGCACCTTACCTTCCCTGGCTCAGAAAAATGTTTACAGTGTTTTCAATTTTTTTGAACTAGACTGAAATTGTTCTCATTATTTTATCTGCATCAGAATAAACTGTATCGACCTACTGCTATCAATGTTAACCTTTTATACGACTGCCTTCCACCGTCCATTCCACCACGGGTGCTATCAGTCCGTAGGGATCTTTTCATTAAGGTTATCTGGCGGCTGATCTTAAAAACGCCACGTGGATAGCCTCCCGATGTGTGCCAGACTTCAATGAGATTATGTGATGTGTGGGAGATTAGTGATGTAGGTACTTACTTTGAAGCTCGTGAGCAAGGCATAAAGGATATTGAAGAGCGTGAGTAATCAATATCGAAGGTATTTGATGTACCTAATAATTTTTAACTAGCTTTTGCCAGCGGCTTCACTCGCGTGGATCCCGGAATTTATCCCACGGGAAAAAAAAGTATCCTATGTGTTAAACCAGGATATAATCTATCCGTGTGCCAGATTTCATCCAAATCCGTTCAGCCATTTTTGCGTCACTGAGTAACAAATATCTAAACATACAAACTTTCACATTTACAATGTTATTAGGATCTATGTCTTCGAATAAATATCTAGTTACTGTTAGGGAATAAAAATGAAGTGAAGTGTAACATCCTGTAGGTGGCCAAATTAAAAAAAAAGTAGGAAATATTTACTGAAAAACAACACCTGGTAAATATTCATCTAGTGCACTACTGAAAATGATGGTAATTTTAAATGTTCACAAAAAGAAGTCGTTATTGTTAGATAACCAAATCATTGAAAACTTTTAGTGGACTCAATCGGGTATATATTACCCCCTTTCGTTGTCAATTAACTAACCAAAATCGTTTTAAAAACTCAAAAGCAAAAAGACCAAGATGGTCTTGAACAATGCACGTTAATTGCACCTCTCTCACGGGGTAGGGTGAGCGCGCGACTTATCGGTAATTAATAATCGCACTCGCGGCAGAAACGTTTTTAATTTGCGCTACACGTGCATGCCGAATGGCGGCGCGTGCGCTCGCGTAGAGGGGATGCTGTGTGGGAATGAAAATATGGTTTGTTGTGAGATACCATAGGTTTTATATGCATAATTAGGAAATCGTTTATATATATACAGTGTAAGCGCTCTGCAAAAAAAATGTCTACGAAGTTTTAGGATGTGTTATTTTTTGGTAAATTCATGCAAAAAAGTTACACGAAAAAAATAATTTGCCAAAACCGAAAAACGTCCGTAAATCCCTAACGTTTACACAAAAGTGCTACATTCAAACGTGGACAGCACGACGAGTCGTCGAACACTTTTATCAATGTTCGCTTTTCAATAAACCTCTAACAAACTGGCCAGTTGACTCGCAGCTTTTTTACGCCAATAGAGTCGCTTCCGCCGCGAACGGAAGTGGCCCGGTTCGGCGCGACCGACAACAGGAGCGCTTACCTTGGTTTTTTATTTGTGCCTTCCTGATTTATGGTTGTTTTGAATTTGTTTGGGCCACTGTGTCCACTGTGTCCGCGCCAAAATGCTTTCGACACTTTCAGGAAATCTGGACATGCTTTTTTTCCAATCGAACTCGCGAACAAGTTGAAAATTCTGACTTGCAGATACAAAAATGCCGCATGTTATGTTTTCTATTATAAATAGGTTAGTTTGACCATCAATATGAAATATTTTAATATAACTTCCGTTACATTATAACTGATGACATTAGTCCATCAAGTTGCTTTCTTTTTTTAAGTAAGGAGTGTTTTCATGGTTACCATGGGCAAGTAGGTAGGTCATAAAACTTACTTGTAACTGGAACGTGTCTGTAATAAAACACATATCACACAGATTTTTACATTTACAAAATAAAACTAAGTATAATACCCAAAAGTTTCACCCAACAAAGAGCAACCATTTGCCACAACCTACATGTCTGTTACTAAAGCACCTAGAATACCTCACAATAGTCTGTCTAAAAAAACTTTGAAGCAACACAAAACCTTTCTCGCAAAGAATAAACTGAAAGAGCTCAAAACACTTAAAAAAAAAAGTACAGCGAAATATTTTTCATTAGGGCCGAGGCAAACAATGACAATTGAATCTCGCGCACTATACCTTGCGCGGATTACTGCGACTTATTGCGACTCGACAACCGTCCCGCGCTCAAAAGAATAATATGTCTTTATAACGGATCCCGTGGCTTTCCCTGCCTTACTTCTTACACATTTTTCAGTGAAATGTGAGAGCTCCTTTAGTTTTTCCACGCTCTTCCCATTCGAATTTCAACTCAATTCCAAGAGTCTACGTCTTCTTTTTCTTTGGACTGCTGCCTGGGAGAATAGATTGCATTGTCTTGTGACGTAAATCATTCTGGAATAAGACGCGTGAAGATGTGCACACGAAATCGTACTTTGAAATTGAAGTATAAAGGTCAATTTACAATGATGTTTCGTAGCGTATGTAATGTTCT
The DNA here is from genome assembly GCA_949629185.1 of Apamea crenata. NCBI lineage: Eukaryota > Metazoa > Arthropoda > Insecta > Lepidoptera > Noctuidae > Apamea > Apamea crenata. The sequence goes on from OX451356.1 coordinate 872,621, forward strand.
TGAATGTAGTGGGCAGTCTCACGTGGTAAAAGGTCACTCTTCCCGTGACGGACGAATTAAATTTATAAAATGAAAGAAAGCGCCATGAGTTGGATTATCTCGCTACATTTTATGGGCAAATATACATACGAAATTGTATTTAGTAAATGTTGCAGAAGCAGTAACTTTCTGATTTATTAATTCTTTTGTAACTTTAGGTGCAAGATTTATGTTATCACCGAAGTTAAATGGATGTCAATCCTTAAACAATTTATCTTTTAATGTTTTCATTACGATAATACCAAAAGGAATAATATCGTCATTTCTTTACTTAGGTAGGTAAACTGTAGATGAAAGCTCACCGTCTCTGAAAAATAATTTCACTACTTTAAGTTTATTTTATTCAAGACATAATTATCTAGCTTGGAATACCAGCGAAGCAAGGAAAACAACACCTACACAAAAAAAAGAAATTTCATCACAAAATATATTCGAGATCGTAATGAAAACGGCTACAATATAAGAGAATCAGAACTTATCTCCAGGCCGGGGATAAAGACGTAATTTTATTAGAGTATACACCTTAACTCTATAAACATAATCTTTCATTTGCACAATTGTTTACGATCTCTGGCCCACTTATTTCTCCATCCTTTTTACTCTCTGGGTTAGGGTGTATTTTTGTCTCTTTCTAAATAAAGGTGCGTTCTGTGTTGTGTTTATTTTGATCGCGGTTGACCCTCGGGTAATGATGATTGGTTCGCGCCACTAAATTGGAGGTGGCATGGACACACGAATTCACTTAGTGACCATAGTGGCGGTGTGACTGTTTTGTGGTAATGTTGCACATTAATAAGCGTCACATGCATTCGTGCATGCCATTTTGTATCAAGAGTGTATATTACTTTTCCTTTTTTTGTGCACGACGAAATCATTTTGCGTATTGTAACGATATGTTTTCAGTGACTCCTTCAAAGAACTTTATCCCTAGCGTTTTTAAAGTCCAAGATGGTGGAAGTTTTTCTTTTACTTCGGCTAAATTGTATTTAACTTCACAAATTACTTACATCAAAATTAACTTCATTGTTGTTTTAAAGTCTTCAAAAATCCCACCATTAAATTGATGCCATTCTATCCCCAGCTTTTCAAATTCAACCATAATAAAGATTGGTATTTCTTCATTAAGCTCCGCTAACCATTCACTAGTGCCCCTATTCCCCCACATATGTTTTTATAGGCACAAACAGAAGACCTGATGAATATTTATTATTATGCCCATACACATTTCCTAATAGCTCGTGTACATATAGTGCGTTATTTATAAGCATTATGTATAGATTTATATCGAGCTCGCGTCATTACCTTCTCTTAGATGTGTTCTGTGAGAATATTTTTACATCCAATTGGTTCAGGATAGAGGCTTTGTATCGTGATTTTTATGTTTTTGTTTTTAGCTTCTGCGGCTCATTAGAGAAGTTGTTTGGTATGTTATGTGGGTGTGAAAGTAGATGTCATGTCTTGTTTACCTTTGAAACTGTGTCATTACTAAACAGTTGTTTTAAAGGACTCAACATTTGCATAAGGAATGTTTTTCTGGTCTGATAAGTACAATAGCCAGAACCCTATTTGTGTAAGATCAATCATAATCTGAATCATTTTGAAGGATAAGTATTGTTAATCCAATGCTTCATATGTTCGAAAAATTTGTCTGCTCAACAGCGTAAATAACGCAATGAATGTTGTTGAACAATCAAAATAAAAGGCGTTCCTACTGTTGGTGTGTTACGCAACAATGGCCCTTTATAAAGGTGATAAGGCAAAAATCAATCTGTAATATTATAAGCTTTGCAAAAGCATTCTAAAATTTTTCTAAATCAATGAGCAGCATTAAACGTCAGCTGCATTACTGAGAAAATCCACTGACCCATCTCTCTCACAATATTTAAACAATTAATTCTTCAATTTTCATTGTCAGTGGAGCGGTAGTGTTGCGAATGTGGCTCAGTTCTCGCACGTGTCCTTCTCGTTCCCGCACTTCCCGCACACGGTTCTTCCCTCACGTGACTATGTTTGAATGCCGTGGCTAATTGTGACTATCAACCGCCACGTGGCTTCGAGGGTAGAAAGAATTACCTACTCTCCAGCACCGTCAGCCAATTGTTTTGGGTAGGAGATTTTCAATTGTGCACGAATATGGGTGTTGGGTAGGTGAAGCGGAATTCCGGACAGTAAAGTAGAACTGTAAATTGGGGCTTACTAGTGGTATTGTAGTGTCGTGTGTGAACGATAATATAAACATGTTTGATATTATCTTTGTTTAATTTGCCAAATTCATAAAACTACTGCACTTTTTGGTAGAATGACATTTCAATATTGATTTTCTACCGCTTTTGGTTAGACTAGAAGCTAAACCCAATATAGGTACTTTGGGAAAAGGCTTGGATGATGGATTAATATATCCATCATTTTTATGCAATAAACGATAGACTTCGAGCGTGCACTATATTATTATGGAAGGTGTTATAGCCTATCCTCAGTCCTTAGAAGATCCAGCCAAGTCAGTGTAAGGACGACATGGTTGGTGCAGTGGCTGAGCGATCGACTGCTGCGCTGCGTGTCGCGGGTTCGATTCCCGCACGGAACAAATATTTGTATTGCCTATAGGCAGTTGTTCCGGGTCTCGCTGTTTGTGTATGTGAGTTTAAATGTTTGTAAACGCACACACGATACAGGAGTAATTCCTAGTGTGGGGCAACGTTTTTATATATATAAAAAAAGGTTCCCAATAATGTTTACTGCTTTCCACATTCATAAAATGTTTATGAAATATTCAGTAATGGATGTTTCCAGCCCAGGTCATGACGATATCTCATTCCACCCATATCAAAGTAAACATACATAACCTCTATATTCGCTACGAAAATATTTACCTGTCCATAAATACGTCCGGACACGTCGATGCAATATCCACACATTAAAAAAAATCCCCAGTGCCAGCCACCTATTCAGTTTTGATATAGCACTCTCTATGCAAAGCATTTTAAACCTTATATGTTTTCATACATGTTGTATAATCCCGCGTGAAAAAATTATGTATTTTGTAAATGAAGATTTGTTGCAAAATGGACTTAATGTAGGAGGGATAAAGTGTGGATTTGTGTGCATCAAAAATATGTTAGCAAGAGTATGTCCAGCAAAATGAACTGCGGAAGATGTATGAGGCAGCGGATTAAAAATATTTGTACGCGCCATTATACATGGTGTAATGAAAACCCTAAACGTGCCTCTTTATTAAGTGCTAGCTTTTACCCGTGGGTCCGTCCGTTTTATTCATATTTCAGTTGATTTGCATGGCGATGTGATTGCTTTAGCTCAAGTAATTATGAAAACCAGGGAAATAGATTTGAATATTTGGAATAACGAGTGAAAGGAATTTGGGATAGTCAGTGAATGAAATAAATGAAGAGGATGCATCATATATTATATAAACACAAACGATACAACAACAATACGATATACGTACGATATTTTTACAATTGTAAAAATATCTAATGATGTCAGGTTATCTTTCGTCATTGAAAATAGTACTTAGCTATTGTCAGTCAAAGATGCAAACGTTAAACAAGTTTATTGGTTAATTACAGCTTTTAAAGCACCAGAGATCCCCTAAATAGGTTGCAACAAACAGACATAACCAAACATGACATTATACAGGGGGTGGTCAGTTAATTGAAGGCGGGGTTTCAATAAAGATCTTTTGAGGCCTGATGAAGGTCTGACGTCACCATCAAAAGATTTTAAATTTTGTAATTAGAACGTTGCTTCATGTGTTATTGTATGGCCGTTATTTGAGACGTAATCCGCCGTGATGTATGGCATATATTGAAAAGGGAAGGTTTATCCCTGTGTGATATTAAATATTTCATCTACCTACCTATACGTTCTTTGCTATTTTATATTTTAGATGATAAAATGCCCATCGTGAGTCAAAAGGTTACAAGTAACTATCAGAACAAAAATAGTACAGTTTTGTAATGGAGTACTAAGAAGTAGATCAGCATCTGATCACATTACATAACAGGTCTAAAGTTTATATTTGTAACGTAACTATGACTACTTAGAAATATTAAAAGTAATGTTGAGAATGTTACCTTACGGTTCCAATTTATAGTAACTGTTATAAAAACCACAGTTCTTTGATTATAAGTGTAACTCAAATATACCTCGTATTATATTGCAAAGCGCGTCTTTGCACACAGGTTGCCGTTCACAAAGCTTCTGTGTCGTGCGCGAGCATTCATTAGCGCCGAGTAATGAGCCACACTCACCCAGCACAGACCAACGACTTGCTGCGCAGGTTGGAAACATACCTTCTTATTCCTATTCTCTCAGAGTGAGTCTAGCCTAGCTTGTTTTCAGATAATACGTACCTACCTTTAAATCGCATTAGTCTTACTCAGCATCTTCCTGCTGCACACTTGATGGTGTAGCATTTACTTATCGTTTTTTTGGACTAGGTATGCACTTTCTTCTTGCTCTTTCTCTATTTCTCATTGTCTCTGTTTTCCCTTGCGGTAATGAAATATTCGCTCCTGTCCCTGGTCTTCCTTCATTTATTTTCTTCACTTTCTTTTGTCGAGTATATTGTGAGACTTCTGATGAGATTGGACTAGTGACGTGCAGTTACAGAAGAGTTTATGACATCTAATCTTGAAATCAAATTATATCATGTTCTACATAAATTGTTTTGTTAAAGATGTGCACTTTCTACAACTAAACTAATCTTTGCCCCGTACATCGGCACCTTTTAAGGCTTTAAAACGCAGTGCGAGCTAATCACGCGGCGCAGTGTGGGCCCGTGGCGTGGGCGCTGTGTAGATTATCTTACTCTGCTTACAATAAGCACTTCTGTAATGTTATTATGCCTACCAATTATACTCTGTTGGCGTTTTGAAGAGAAGATATTTAGTAGTACATACCAGAGGTTCGTAACCAGGCAGGCGCTTTACTTTGTGTAAATAATTTCATCACCACTGCTCTCAAAACGTTGAAGGAAAACATCGTGCGGAAACCGACATGTCCTAGTAACAAAAATTTGAAGACATCTACGAACCCGCATTGGGCCCGCGTGGTAGATTACAGCCCACTCACTCTCGAAGGAGGAGGCTGCACAGCAGTGGGAACATTTTAGGCTGATTATGCATAGCACTGTTTTTATATGCGATATTCACTTCTTTTGAGATTTTATTAATCTAGCTGGTTATGTTATTTTGATCATAAATGAGTTACAGATTATAGAGATTTTTTTTTGAATATGTTTTCCAGCTTTTGATCGGAAGTGTAGTAGCTTTAAACTACGTACATTATTTGTAACTTTTGATTTTGTATTATGCAATACCATTTAATAACTGGAACATCAATGGCACTGGCGCGTGTTTAAAAATGCTTCTTCATGCCATTAACCTACGGGGTTGTGCTAAAGAATCTTTTGGGCAGACGAATTGTAAATAACTACGAGCTATGTATGATTCTAACAAATCACATGAGCTGTGTTGAGGCAAAGAGGGTTTCACAGTGACACGTCTACATAGGTACACGCAGAACGCATTTCCTTCTGATACAATGTTTGTGTTCTAGTTTGACGAAAATATTAAATAAACTAGATTAATAACCAGATCAAAAATGAAACTTAATACATTTGTGATTCAGATTCTAAGATTTGTAGTAGACGCAATATTTCAATCGATCAATGTCTAACGAAAATAACACAAAGTGTATCAGATACCGAAGCAATTCGTAAAACTCTATGAAAGGAATTTGATACTACTGACGCATCCGAGGTCAGTTGACGATGAGAATAAAAAAAAACTTAGAATTTGATGAAGAATGAGGACCCGATGCACGAGATATTATTGGGAATAGTTTAGTTTATTATTAGAATTTTATGGGTTGGAAGGTGTCACTTTATTCGGTCCACTTGCTCATGCAGTTACTCTTGAATTGAACAAAGAGGTTATTCAGTTGGAACCTTACTGAAACTACCTTTTTGAGGGAAAGTCAGCAGTCAGCACCACATTAATTCTTCAGTTAGGCAGTTATAATACCAGCCTATTATTATCCTACTGTAGGGCAAAGGTCTCTTTTCGTACAGACAAGCCACGAGTATTGATCGCCACGCTTGCTCAAGACGGGTTGGCGATTTCAGATTATACTAACTATAAGTTCAGGTTTTGTTACGATGTTTTCCCTTCGCCGATGTCAGTACTGTCCAAGGTAAACTCAGAGAGTACATAGATATGAATTGAAAAATTCCCATTGGTACTTGCCCGGATTTGAACCGACAACCTCTTGTATGATGAGAGGCAAGGTCTTGACCACTGAGCCATCACGACTGTCATTTACTCAGAAAATTTTAGATTTCATAACTACGATTTCTTCTTGCAGCCAGCGTTATGCAATTATATTTTATAACTTTAGCATAACGTCAGTTTCCTGACCATTCCTCACACACTTCCCTAGAAATCTTCAGCCACGGAAATCAAAATCAAAATCAAAATCAAAAGTCATTTATTCAAATTAGGCTGAGAATCAGCACTTTTTGAACGTCAAAATTACAAAAGACAGTCCCCCAAAAACGCCCGCCCTTCACCACTTCCTAGTGCTATCGCTGGGAAGAAGAAGTGGCGCAACAAACTCCCCAGCAGCACAGCTGTCTGTTCAATTAAAAAGAAAATACGTGATTGGATACAATACTAGGTTACCTAGATGTTCGGTAATTAACATTACAAAACAGAACATAAAATTAAATTATTTGCCATAATATGTCAGCTAGCCACGCCAATATACCAACAAATATAATAAAAACTATACGTACTCAAGCTAAAAAATAATTAATTAAAATGTAAATAAAAAAAAAAAACTTACTACCCAAATAAAAGCCTCCAGGCATAAAGGGCGTGACAGCTTACACATTTATGCATTGCTGGGTTCTAAGACCTGGCAGTAAGCTAATTCTGGAGAAGGAACATAAACATTGTCTTGCGTTAAACTAGGGTGACCAACTATTCTTATCGTCTAAGTAGTCGTTGATGGAATAGTATGCCTTTGAACAAAGGCTGGATTTTAGTTGAGCTTTAAACGCATTAAAAGGCAAGTCTAGAAAAGAAGAGGGTATCTTGTTATAAAAGGTTATACCAAGCCCAACAAATGAGTTATGAACCTTATGAAGCCGGTGAAAGGGGGCACGTAGTTTGTCCTTATTTCTAGTGTTAACACTGTGAATATCACTATTTTTAGTGTACAAGTGTAAATTTTGTCTAATATATAAAATGTTGGCAAGGATGAATTGTGATGCAACCGTGAGAATACCAATATCTTTAAAGAAATCTCTTAGAGAAACTCTGGCACCTAGCTGGTAAATTGCTCGAACAGCTCGCTTTTGAAGGACAAATATATTTTGTATATCAGCGGCTTTGCCCCACAGCAGAATACCGTAGGACATAACGCTGTGAAAATAACTAAAATAGACTAAACGAGCTGTATCAACGTCAGTGTATTGTCTTACTTTCCTGACGGCGTAGGCAGCCGAACTGAGCCTTCCTGCTAGACTTGATATATGAGGTCCCCACTGAAGTTTGGCATCTACTGTTAGTCCTAGAAAAATTGCCGAGCCTACCGTTTCAAGCACCTCTTTATCTAAGACGATGTTGGGTCCTAGGTTTCTAACATTCGGTAAGGCGAACTTTACACATTTGGTTTTCTTGGCATTGAGAACTAAGTTATTTGACGTAAACCAATCTGTAACTATTGAGAGTGCACTGTTTACGTCGTCAAAATCTTGTCTATTCCTGTCTACTTTAAAAATAAGAGAGGTATCATCTGCAAACAGTACAACATCACAGATGCCCGTCAAATGGAATGGTAAATCATTAATGTAAACTAAGAACAAGAATGGACCCAGTATTGAGCCTTGCGGAACACCTAACTGAACTGGTAGCCCGGATGACTTCACACCAAATGTGGGTATTAGTATATTTTCTATTAAAACCTGATATTTATTTAACCTATAATAGGTATGTTTTGATGAATTTTAACGACTTCTCCAATAAAAAGTGGTCATAACTCATAGGAGCTCGTTTAATTTGACAAAAATGCACGTTTGTGTTTGGCTGTGACATCCTGTAGTGTTGCAAGCACATTAGCGATGATGTTCGATCGTAAATATTGTTAGGTGTGTTACTTCTGTTTGACACAGTGCTACTCAGGAGGTGTGGTAGTTTTGGTCTTTGATACTAATTTAGTGATATCAAACAATAATAATTAATAGATACCTATTCATACATGGTGATGGTGTAGGTTCACAGATTGCAAAGCTCTTTAAGACCCTGTGACTTCCCAAAGACCTCACGCTGAAATTGCACTAAGATAATAAATCAGTGCACAGGTGCTTGTAACATTTTACATTAAAACTATATTAATAACGAAAACTATGTAAATGCTATCCATTTACATAGTTTTCGTCATTAATATAGCCTGATAAATGGACCTAGAACTACATCGTATGCAAAATTAAATGTATCGTCCCAAGTTTCAGCGATATTTAGAACGAACCTGACCTTTTATAGAGCCTCCAACAGTCTTCAAATATCTCTACATACATCCCACACAAATCCTAGCCCCATTCCAAATAGCTGTGCCCTAAAATTTCCACAACACGAAACACTTTACGACGTTAAAAGATTCTGACAGTTCCTTTAATACTTTCACGAATGCGTAAACTAGTACCTAAATTCTATTCCACCTACATTCGTGTGAAAATCTTCACAATTAGCAGCAACTGATCAAAGCAGCGGATATGATATTTTACGTATGTCGCGACAGACGGACTCGCCTTGTTTTATAATTGTATACCAGTGTGTGTGTATGTGAAGAAGATTCGACGGAAACATGTTATGATTGCAAACATGTCTAACCTTGCGGAATTTCGATTTGTGAGTTTTTAGCATTCTAGAAAGATCGATGGTGACGTAGGTTGACTATGTAAGTTAAGTTAGACGATTTATTTTAATGTAAATAAATTCTCGCAAATCTTCGAGTGCTGTTAGGTAATTAGAGAGAAATGAAAATTGATGGCTTAATTGACTTAATGAGGTAAGAAGGGCTTTTTTTTGTGAATAGCCCCAATGCGTACTTATGCCTTCCTAAATTCTCATCATTTAGCTCCCTTGCAGGAAATGTTGTTTTTAAGCAGGTCAGCAAACAACCTACTTATAAAATTCTTCCAATCACTCCAACTTTACCTTACGATGTCCTCCTGAACCCAATCAGTTCACAAATAACTTGGGGCAGGCTGTTAGCACGCTCAGGGGCGGTGGAGCAGACAGTTACTTCGCCCTCAAACGAGTTATTACTCTGGACATTACGGGCCAGGCAAAAACGGCCGACATATTGAGAGCTCGGAATGTAATAAAGAGGGTAATGTCGCCGGGAGGGCAGGTTTTTTATAACCACCTTGGAGAGGAGTTCGGATATGAAATTTTGCGTTTGTGGTTTGGAACCTGGTGTTGGATGGGGCTCGTTTCAGGCCTTTGTTCCTACTACAACCATATTAGTATATTTGCAAACAAGATAATATTTACATAATATAAACTAACGGACTTAAAATAATAAATAATAATATGTACATGTATTATAAAATAAGAAAAAAGGAGAAAGAATCATAGGGCATGAAAATTCGTCCGCATCGCTGTCGACAGAGGAGGAAAAGTGGAGAAAAGGCTGGCAGCATTGCCACGTTGTATAGCGATGCAGCTTGTACAAGCTAAACTAAACTGTTAATATCTACGAAATCTATTAATATCTTGGTTATTTTTCCAAGTAGTTTCACGTTTGAGGACTGACTCATTTCATGGAAAGCCATAATGGCCATAGATGGTGGACTCTTGCCTAGAACTTGTCAATTCTATCGAGACTTGAGGACTTATGAACGACTGATTTTACTAATCTACCGTGGATAGTAGTATCTACCTCAACTGTTCACAAGGATTTAGAACACAGGTAGGTACACTGGTCCTCCCCAGTGAACCCATCAATCTCAGCATCTCAGCCCGCAGCCAATCTGTCAGTGTAGCCAACAGTGACGATTACACTAATTGTAGTGTATAATAAAGCTATAATCGCTGGATTTTTCCGAGCTGAGTGAGCGCTAATGTGGCCTGTATTAACATTTGAGTGAGGTTCCAGTGCTAACGGGTATCATTATGTTTAGCTTATTCGACTTTTTACAATAGCTACTACTAGAGTCCGTTTCACGAAAGAAGTCGCGCGGCAACAAGTTGAACTAATTATTATTATACAGTTAGCAACATTCTACTACCCTCCTATCTCAGACACCTTTGTCTATTTAAGATTGTGCATTTTGTCGAGATAAATAAATCAATCAATACTATGTAAGTATGATTCTGTCGTATGACAGAGGCGCCGCGTCTAAGAGACTTCTTTTATGAAACGGACTTTACTACCACTACGACTATTACGACTATTTTTTTTTAACTTTTTTTTTTCTTTTTTTGATAGTGGTACCTACTTCAAAAATAACAGTTTATCAAATGTCAGTGTTAATTCGTCTGGAACGTCTTTTTCAGCAAATCCATACAACATACAACATATCAACTGCGCTCTCAATGTAAATAAACGCAATTTACTCTGAATCTCTAAATAGGAAAGTACCTATTCAAGTTAATTACTAAAATCGCTGGCAGTATGACCCTACTAATATATACCTTTCTAAGAACTACAGACGATTGGCTGGTTATTTCATGGAGTTTTTGTGGCCATATCATAACATCATCGCTTATCACAGGGTTCTGTGTCGGTCAGCTTGTTTTGATAATCGGAATCATCATTATTATCTCTCCATGGTTACTTCGGTTTATCAGCACTTACAGATTAGTACCTATGACCAAGCTTCACACCCGCAGGGCAATTGCGTAACCCACTAACAGTAGAATGGCTTTAATTTTGACAGATCAACAACAATCATTGCGTTATTTACGTTGTTGAGCAGACAAATTTTTCGAACATATGAAGCAATGGATTAGCAATATCCGTCAAAATTATTCAGATTATGATCTAAAGTTTGTTTCGCAATTAGAGTATATATTATACCGGATCTGAATGTTATACAATAATCAAGAGAACAAAAAAAGATATTGAATGCAAGTGTCCATGCAAGCTACCTACGATACTGATAGACTGTCGGAAATGATGGCATCCTGGGTTACCTTGAAATATCATTCTTCTCCGAAAATTGTACTATAGAGATCAAAATGCCAATTCCCGTTTATAAAAACATTCAGAACCTAGTGGTAATCTCATGTCAGCGACAGTTAAAGTAGGTAAACGCTATGCTATTGTTGACAGATTGACTCTGAGCTTTGATATTTGTGGAAATGGTCCCCTGATGGTGCATCATCTGAAAGCTGACAAACCCTTAATGATGACGTCTCCAATAGCGTCAATAAATAAAAACAATAAATATAGGTAGTTATATAATACATAAAATCCCATTAATCTCAGGTACAACACACACCATATTTCTAGGTCATGGAGTGCACTTGGCGAGGCAAACATTTTAGCAGAACAAACAAGGGAGAGCCGCAAACAGAGGTACCACCGGGACGTGTGGGTTTTAAACTGGACTGTAATTTAGTTAAAGTATTTGTATTGAAGCTGTATTCAACTGTGGCGGCATTATATAAATATAGCATTTATTATACGGGAAATTAAAAGTATCAAAACCAAGGTGCGGTGTTGGGGTTATTTAATGGCAGATTTGTTTTGTTCTAAAAGAGAGAGATGAAAAGAGGGTGAAGAAGAGAGTTTCAATTGTTTGAATTCAAGTTTGATTAGTTACCTAAGTTCGTGCTTCTACTAAGATCAAAATCTCATCATATACCTAGGTAAATATCTTTCATATTAAAGAAGTGAGAAATAGAGAACAGGAAGTAGTTCCTAACAGCTAGGTCAAGTGACAGGCACAGGCCTGCGTCATTGTCGACATTAAGTCAAACATTTCGTAAGAACCCTTAAGCCAGAAAAAATAGCCATGAGGCTGCCTGGAATCTCTATATTAAATTACTCTATATATATTCTGGACTCTTTATTAAATAGAGTCCAGAATGAGCTCCACACACCAAAGAAAATTAAAAATCTCGACACACACTATGTAGGCCACCTCTTCATTTTATTCTAGTTAGTTTGTCGCGAGTGTAGTGCAGATAAAATCACATTATATTTTCCGTATGTGCGTGTTCCAAATTGGACAGTATTCACTGTATAAAATGAGTTAGAGAGTTGGAGCCGCTGACGTGACTGGGCTGCTGGTATGCTGACAGGGGGCTGCGGGAAGCGGTCACAAACTGGAGAAACCAAACATAAGACGTGCATCATTAACATAGGCTATCTATCACGCCATAATACCCGTTGAAGGATCCTTCATTTTCGAAGGGCATTGTCAAGTTGATAGTAAAGATACCTAAGCAGCCACAATTTGGACTGATTACAATGAGGATACCTAAATAGCAGTTGTTGAAATTTGTGTAGCTATCCTAATACCAACTATTAGAATAGCTACACTAATTTCAACAACTGCCCTGTTAGCTATAAGTACCTAATACATAATCAGAACAAAACCACTTTCTGATGGACAGCTGTTTAACTGTCTAGAACCCTATATACACATAACAACACGCCTGTATCCCCTGTAGGGTTGGGCAGAAATATATTATAGTGACATCCACATGTCCTAAGAAAAATAATGGTCACTCCCGCTTCCCGCTCCGCCTGCCACCATGTCCGCTACCCGTGGCGGTTTTACGACCCGCTAGTGATAGTACGGACGATGCACATGAGTTATCGTTACTGCTTAGGTGACTTCGTATGGCCTCTGTCAACATTAAGTTCTCCCAGCGTTTCTTTTACTTTGGCTGCCAAACGAACATTTTATTGGTCTGAGCATGTATTTTATGAGGTATGGCTTAATACTCGTACGTAGCCGACTGAAAATATTTAGGAAATTGTTGAGAAGATGCACATGAGGCGGTTCAAAGTAATGGTGACTGTATATAGTGGTTGGAGACCCGTTTCACCAGGTTGTGGTGGGTCCCCCCACCACAACCTGAAAAGGGTCTCTTGCTACAGGACACGATGATTCTTGGCCACTTACACAGTTGTTAGCACACTCATCCTTAAAATTTTGTTACTTAAATATTCAGTTCTATGACTGAACGAATGATTATATGCTGATAGCATTCGTAGATGAAAGCTGAAAAGGCAGAGTGGCAGATTGACTTCAATCTGCTGACAGACTCGATGCCTGTCAAAAATAGTACATACAAATCCAATGAAATATTAACCACAACTTTATCTGTGGAGGCTTGTAATTAGCAATTTAGTTATATATTACTGTTATTATAATGTTATTAGTCTGTAAGCCTTTCGAAAATAAAATTAATAAATAAACTCTGCTCTCCTACCTTCCTACTACTACAGAGTTTTATCTGCAACGAGAGCACAACCAGTCTAGTTTCAATTCAACTGAGGTGACTTTATAGTAGAGTCGTCTTCGAGAGTTTATTGTGCTACTACAATGTTAGCATTTAACTTCACTTCGTGGGGTTCACTCTTAACTGGATTAGAATTGGGTCCTTGATTTTATGAGTTGTAGTGAAGGGCACAAGGTAAGTCTTTGTTGTTGTTTTTAAACAGTTAATGGTCGTTAGTTTTAATTTACAAGCTGCCAAGCGATAAGCCATCAAAATGAAAATTAAACTGTAAGAGTTTGTTGTCTTAAAACTTTCATGATTAATTTACTTAGCGAGGTAAGATTTGTGTTTAAATGACAAAATAAAATTCAGTACGTGCAAAGACATCTGATGATGACTCTAACCCAACCACCACCACGATAAATAGGTACTTAGATAGAATATGCGAAAGCCAAAGTTAAAAGACGATTGATCTGAATCTGTAAACCGCAATAACAAGACGTGCACCATATTTATTCCAAGCAGCGTCACCCAATTTTTTTTAGCATTCTCTTACCTACTCCAAAAGCTACTTGTACCTTAACCTTAATACTCGAAGCTTCATTACCAAGCCAAACAAAGCGTTCAAAATGAACTACACTATTAAAACATGGCGTCTTCCTAATACCTAGCTACCTAGGTCTTATACCCCTGCCCCCACTACCCGTCTCCCGGCATCATATTACCTACCGCTCAATCTTCTTTCATAATTAAAGTGGCTTTTACCTCAGTACCCCGCCTCACCCCCTCGAGTACCCCACCACCCGTTGCCTTATTGTCATGAAATAGAGGGGCAGAAGGTCTAGCGAAGCTATCACTGAATGAACCATAGGTTAGGAGGAAAATATGGAGGGATAGCCTGTCGACATCGTCTTGCTTAACTGGATGAACAGGAACATTTTCTACATTCAATAATTGGAGTAATATACCAATAATATTTATATCTCACGAAGCAACGCACGCTTTACTTGTGTTTACCAAGAGAACAAACACGCTGCGAATGTTAGTGTAAGCGCAGGAGCTCTCGCTCTGTATCGTCCGAGACGATGGCGAAGTCGGAAAAGTATGTGTGTGTGTGTGTTATGTGCTGACGCTACTTGTCTTCACGCACACAATCACAGCGTGTTTCACTTAGTTAAAACAAGCAAAGCGCACGTTACTTTGTGAGATACAAATACTGTATACTGTAATAACGAAATGATGAATAGAATGGGTCATGGATAGGCAGTAAGGGTTATAGATTAAGTACTTTTGACCAATGAATGGTACCTACAGGTTTTATTATTATAACCTTCACGCTTACGACTTTGACTTTCTTTACCCACATATTATATTCAACTTACAATCGGGAATCTTGGTACTAGAATTGTAGCAACTACAATGTCATGTGTTTGTAACTTTTTGCAACTTCGAAGATGGTAAATATCCAATGTTGACAGACTATGTAAATACAATGACGAAAAAAACGAATGTGATGGTCTTGTGGTTACAAGAATGTGATGCCTATTTTCTAGTCGTAGCCTAGGTGTCTGGAGACAGGTGGTTCTTCTGTATGAACTGCGTGGTGTCATTACCTAGGACCTGCGCGTAGGTTTACTAGAGTCGTTATGTACCCCAACTTAAAGGGGGGAGGTAGGTAGGTAATTGGCAGTTTTTGTTCTTTCTCAAGGAGAGATGTGTTGGGAATTGCGTCTTGAGATGTATTTAAACAACTTGATTAGCTTTGTACCTACCTGGTAGTTAAAATATGTGGATAATATGGGAAAGTATTTAGGTTTATTTATAATTATATGATCACAGCATTCATAGCCATGATGGTAAGTAGGTAGGTACCTATAATTTGTGGTGGTAGCACTTCATTTTAATAAAGAGGTTACATAAGTATCAGCTTCATCATTTGTAAAAAGGTTACTACTCACTTAATTAAATGTGACTAATACCTTATCAGCAGGTTCTAAATACCCATGGAAGCTTTTGTTAAGGATGATAGGTATATCTTAATTGAAAAAAAAAATATAATTCACAAAGGACTCATAGACTACGTAGAGGTAAGTTAAGATACCAAAAATCTAAAGTGGTTGTATCAACGAAGGCATCAGAAACGAAAATCATTTAAGTATGTACCTACATATCACTCTTGTTTCTACGTTTTGCATAAGTTGAGGAAAATGGCGAGAACATCTGCTTAAAATTCAGATTTAACATGGATATTGACAACATACAAAATAATAATAGATAGATATAATGAAATACGTTTTGATTCAGTCTATTAATAGATTTCATATTCAGAAAACTTACTCGTGTATTAAGCCTCAAGAATTCCCTCGACAATATTAAAATAACTTTTCTCTGAAATTCTTATTAATATTGAGTACACAAAGTTCAATAGACTTACTACACTACAAAGGTCTACAATCTCGCTGTACCGTGGTACGCACCGGCCGCCACTCCGCCTGACCTTTCCAAGGACGCGCCGCGCCCACCTAAGTACTAAATTTAGCACACCTCAAGGAAACATCAATCGCACCAACACATGCGCACAATTTTTCATTTCCCACCGCAACGAAACCGCACAAAAAACGTCACACCGCTCCGGTAACTGCCGCGGAACTGAGAACCGCATTCGTAATACGAAATACACCTGTATTGACAGGTGTACCTGTCCGCACCTTGCGTCAACCAATCAGCGCGCAGGTTACCTGCGCAGCTCGATAAAAAGGGGCGTGGTTTGAGCAGAGGCGGTGGGAATTGTACCTGTGCGCACCTGCAGTGTTATGAGGCAGGTGTGGGTGTTTGCGGGTTGGTCGTGAGTCTTCCAATGGGACGGCAGTGGCGCGTTACCTGAGAGGTGCGATCGCGTAGGTAAGGCGGCAGGTATTGGTCGGGCGAAGTGGGTCGCGGATCTGGGTCACCGCTATGTGCGCTCGCTTTATGTACCGTAACGCCGAGGACGCCGTATGTTTCCTACTGTTTTAAACTTAAATTATAGTCTTTGTTTGGCTTCCGTTTACGGAGATTTAGGGGTGGAATAAGACACCTAAGCGCGTTTGTGAATGTGGTTTCTTGGGACTGCTTAAACGGAGGATTCTGGTTGATGTTTATAGTAGTAGCTTTTTATTGTTATTTCAGGATATAATTACCTATGTAGGTGCATACAAATGGTAGGTATTATAAGATACGAGAAGTTTTGTTAAAATACAGATCACTACAGTCTTGCATTTGCCTACAACAACCTAATCCAATAAAGCCTTTGAAGCCTTTGGTAGATGTAAGACTCGAATATCGGCTAACTTATTGGTACTACTACTACTACTCATCACTTTCTGTTCATAGACCTCCGCTTTAGTAAAACTACAATAACTACACTGAAGGAGAATTTACAGATAAAAGAAGGTTTCATAAAACCGAGGAGTTCTGACAAAGAGCTTCTACATTAAATAGCCCTCCACTCCTAACAGTAAATCATGATAAATACTACATAAACATATACCGAGGTAAGTCTATATACCTACACCTTAAAGTCTACCTAAGGCGGTACAGGGGGGTGAGGGGGGCGACTGATTACACGGGGGGGGGCTCTCCCAGGTCGAGCAAGTTTGAAGACAAATTGTACGCGGGAGGGGGGAGGGGGGTTGAGAGGTGGAAAAATTGCACCCCACCACCCGACACAGCCTTTAAATATAAATAATGGAGTTTTTTTTTAAATGGAACTGCGACCTTTGGGCTGAGGCCTTGTGGAGTATGTATATGAGGTTGGAGACTGTATAGTATTAGGGATGCCAGCTGGCATCAGGTATTGGTTCGTATCGTATACCGGTTTATGGTTCAATTGTGAGTATAGGCAGGTCTCTGGTAAATATAGGAAGAGTTATGGCTGGTAGCTTTCATAGGTAGGTAAGCAGCCTTAGCCTTAAACCTCCTCAAACAAAAATGTTTGAAACGATACTCAAGCAGATTTTGAATTGAATATTAAAGATGTGATCACCAAGCGATGTGATGTGTGCCCAGTGCTATCGGCAGTGACTCGTGAGTTCGCAGCCCGACAGGCATTTCACTTTGTGTGTTATTTTCATTACCACTGCTCTCAAAACGGTGAAGGAAAAAATAGTAAGGAAACCGGCATGTCCTAGGACTAAAAATTCGAAGAAATGTGACATCCACCAACCCGCACTGGGTCCGCGTGGTACGATTACGGCACACTTCTCACAGAGAGGAAGCCTGTACGTGTGGGATCTAACAAGAATATGTCTTATTAGATCACATATTCATTCATTTGAAACGTGGACATCGAGCTAGCTTCCAGTCAAACCAGAAGCGTTTTTTTTTTTACTCTGAACTATAAGAATGTAAAGCAACATATTTCCAGCCGGCGCCGCACCTCGCGCCGCTCGTACAGGATCACTGCAATAGGTGAAGTTGTACAACTTGCGCCACAACTTCTGCAGCCTCCACTCGTTATAAGTTCTAGCTTCCGACTGTACCGGCCTGAGATTTGTATTCGTACCTTTATGTACTTTGTAGTATATTAAAATTAAATATACCTATATAATCTATCTGTTACCTATGTAAAATATTGTCAATGATTTGCTTAATACGACGAGTCGACTCATGTAAAATGTTAGCCTATAGTAATGTTAGTCCATTTCAACGCAAAAACCTTCTCGGTGAGGTAATACCCGACGAGCATTGACCACCATGCTCTTGGTCTTTACTTACCTAGGTACTGGTGATTTCGATCAGAAAAGGTTTTTGGCCGATATTTTCCTTTATAGGTATACCTAATAATAAACCTTTTAGTTAAACCCAGCATCATACAAACAACAAAATTCAGCGAAACGTCGGTCGTGAAAAGCTGTCCTATACACCTATTTACATACAAGTGTGCGAAACCTTGTATTTTTCCATAACTTTCTCGTGTTCGGATTTCATATTCAGTTGGGGCATGGGAAAAAAGCGTGAGTTTTTAGAGCAAGTTGAAATGAATTCACGCACGCGGCGCTGCCGGAAAAAAAGTGGAGTTTGTGAGGTGACCGCCGTGATCACTGCCAGATGGCTCACGTGGAGTTGAGGGTAGATAGATGATTATATAGCTAAATAGGTTCGTAACACTATTTGCCATTGATTTTATAAAACTAAACATAATTACTTAATTAAGATTACTAGGGCGGTTGTGGTGGACGCGTGAAAAGCGGATCCCATAGTGTAAATACCTACCACCTGTTTTATGTGGATCATCAATCCGCTGAATTAAATACCTACCTATCAATATGTTAAAGAAGGCCAGTATTGCTACTAATAAGGTGTAGGTACTTCTTTTCGCAGGTCTTATTAAGACACAGTACCTACTTCCGAAAGTAAGATTATCAGATCAAGTACTCGACAAGTTTTCTTCTAACGACTACCCCAAAAAGAAACTTTTCTCTACGGTCACCCGGCCATTTGGTAAGTACATATATGCAGTAGATATATTTTGAGTTGACTGTTAGACTTTAGCTACAATATAAAAGTAGCATGTATTTTCCTCGATCAGTAATAAAGTACCGTACTTACCTCATCACTTCTACAAAGCCACTTCTTAAAAAGATCCCATTCACTAAACTTCAACATTTTTTTTTTTATAAAATAAACCCTTAGAATTAATTTAAACACAGAGCTTCGTATAGTAAATTGCACCAGTTCTATAAGTTCTATAGGTATACAACCTACAAAAAGCGGTGGCATGCGATGCACCGAGCTTATTAAAACATGTCCGTGTCGCTATGTCTAATTTTCCGGTTTTGCCCGCGTAGATTGTTCGCCACCCGTGGGACGCCCGCTGTACTATGTAGGTAACTGTGGATGGATTTATGTGGACGATGTTCTGTGCGGTTTATGTTTTATAGAGAGGTATTTATTTTTTAATACATTTGTGTGAGTTTAATGTTATGTAGGATTTCTGTTTAGCAGTGCAGTAGACTACATTAGAAGAGGTTTTGAAACGAACTAAAGTAATTTATGAAATTGTAGAATTTACGATTGGTTTTGATCAATTTATGTTATGTTTATTTAGTGCATTGCATTATGACTATTGACTACATGACTTCGTAATAATGGTTTTTTTTCTCGTAAATTCACGATTGGTAAGTAAAACCATCCGTTTTTGACATAAAAACCGGGTAAAGGCAGCCCGCGTACCTATCAGTAGCATCACAGATTAGCATTATACATTAACAATTTTTAAATGAAAGTCTATTTCCATATCCAAACCCTACCTAAATACAAACTAGAATACAGGCTCTTGACCCACTCTCGTTCATCTAAATAAAACCTAAAGTGGGCCGTGCTTTGTGCTGGGCTAACGCGGCGTGACGTCATCAAAGCTGGGCTAATGACGTGTCCTGTGACGTAATAGGCCGTGACGTGTCTCGTGCCGCCAGATGGCGCTGCATTATTTAGTGGTTTTGGACGGTAGTTTGATGTACTTAGTTTGTGTTCACCGTAAATATTCTGTTTCGTGAATTGTTAATGTGTTGTGTAGGTTTGTGCCTTTTAGTTTGTGATACCTACCTTTATGGTATCGTACCTAATGTTGTTAGCCGAAGTCACTTTAACTAATCAATTTAAGTATTTTTTCCAAAATCTTATGCATGTCATGCTTCAGCGTTTTAACTTGTCTTACTTTTTGCTTCATACAACTGTTACAATCTGCCTGATGATCTACAGACTTAAGTACCTAACTATACCTTTGTTATTATGATTTAATATTGATCCATCATGAGTCAGATTTCTTTTTGTATTTTGTTATATTTCCCACCTAACTCCAAAATGTTCCTAACCTGACACACTTCACACGTCATCACTTAGCAAATTGTCTCATGCAAATATTCTTTCCCCCTTCCCCCGCACATACCGTAACAAACAAACAACACTCTTATACTATCACTATAACTCCTGGACTATAACTAGGTAACAATTTATATGCAAACACACTCGTAGCTCACACACGCAATCTAGTAAGAAGGATCGCGGTGTGTTTGGCTTTGTTCTAGACCTTTGGAGTTTGTTTTTTAGGAAAAGGGAAGGAAAATGAGGTGTCTCTGTCAAAATATTGGTTTGGCGCCCAACCAACACTTTTTTTTCGTATTGCTGTAGTTTCTGCCTACTCTGTCATTAAGTCAACTGCTATGGCAAAGTATCATTATGGGATACGAGTATTACAGAATCTCATCTATTTGTCTGCTTCCAAACCAAACCAAGTAAAAGTAAAAAAAAATGGGGATTAAAACTGCCGAAACCGTCGATGGCCAAAATGTATTCATTCACTGACATGCCACCTGCCTGAAAAGCCAAAATATTAGCTTTATAAATATAATTCTGAATTTATAACATCTTACAATTACAATAAAAGACTCATCAAAGCCACAACAAACAAGAACACAGGTGTAGGTGAGGTAGAACTCCAACTATCGTCCATCCAAAAAATACATTTGTCGAACACAAACGCCAATTTTTGCCAAACGTAACAAAAGTTCTCGGCAACATTATGATCATTACCCGCCATCACGGCTAGGTAAGGCGACAAATCCAACGTCTACGCGAACTTCGCAAGCCATAAACGGATACTTGCTCGAAGTTTTCCAATCTCCCGCGGCCGACTCTGTCATATTATTTTCTAACTATTTTACTGCAGCCTGCAATCTTACACCGTAGAAAATAGAATAACTCAGTTAGACGACTATGTTGAAAGAGTTTCAGTTTTCTAGTGTCGTCGTAAACATTGTGGGAATATTGAATAGTGGATTATTCTTTGGGGAATGTTTTATGTTTAGGTACGACTTGATTGTTGAGAATCTTACCAGTTTGTTGTAAGTTTATTTGATTTTTATTTAACTTATTGTGGAGATGGATCGTTTATTCATTCTTGTGAAATGTAAAATTAGTTTTTGTGGCTACATATTTGGGATTCGTATTTGTACCGACCTTACTTAGTATTTGTCACAACGAGAACAATTGAGTATCCTCTTATTCTTGAGCTTGCTTCATCATTACGACACTTAGTTTCAACTAAATATATTTTTCAATGTAACAAGTTGACCTATAAATAAATGTTCATAAACCTTAGTTATCATTCACTCGTAAATGATAACACACTTATCGTCATAATTATCATTTTATTAAGTATATTGCAAATATTTACTTTGTTTTGTATTCTGATTTCCTTTTTGTATGTTTATGTTTTCTTTCATAGATAATTACGTTGTTCTATGCTGCGTATACCTATAATAGGCACCAGCACTTTTATTTCATTTTGTTTGATAATAATTCCTGCATGTACCTACTGCTGCTGGTGTACCAAATAAATAAAATGTTAATAAACTTAATTATCACCCGCTACGTCCTTGAATTACCGCAAGCTATACTCAACTTATTCCCAAGACATCAACTCCTAAATGTGTCCTCCATCTAAGTATAAACTTGTCGCTCCTGTGGGCGTTATCGTGACCTTCTCGGTGAAACTGATACGTTACGGGCACATTAAATACGTCATACACCTACTGAGATGTCAAAGAGCAAGTATAGACACAAAGTATTATGTATAGGTAGGTGTTATCTAGCGCGTGTAGTACTCGCAAACTATTTATACTCTGTTGCAATATTCAGACCTTGTACATATTTGCATAATGTGTTCTCGATTTTCATAGTAGTTATTGAACATGGATTATCAAAGGCATAGAAAAAAATAACAAAGGTAGGATATTTTTGTGTACTTAGATTAAGTGCTACTTAGCTCATCACAAATTTTTAAATGCAGATCTCCTTTTAACGTAATTTCGAAAATATTGATAGTTTTTTATCCCCGTATATAAATTGTTGATTTTATCCCTCAACATATAAATTCTTTCCTTGATTTTGCTAAAGCATTGACAAAGCTTCATGCTCAATACAGGCGAAATCTTCGGTACAGTCCCATCTGTCTTTACAACAAACATCCATTGCTTTAACCATTTTTTTATTTAACTACCTACCTCACACTAGAATAAAACAATAAGCATTGTGTACATAGGTACAGCGGGTACAGCACACAATATCGTGTCGGACAAGACGGCCGAGGTATGGGCCGCACGTGTGGCCGCACAAAAAACGCGCCTTAATAAAACGACGTGCCGCGGGGGTCGACAATAGGGACGTGCACCTCTCGATATTTGGGTGAATTTTATTTAATTGTTTCGATAGTGGGTCTGTAGTACTGACCGAGGTGATACCTACATGTCCAGTATAAGCTGACTTCTTATTGTATGAAAAGCCTATACAATGCGAGGTCAAAAAGACAATTATTTTCGAATTCCTCTATTATCTCTATTCTCTACGATTTGGTGCACGTGTACCTCGAGGTACATGTTTGGGCAAAGTTGTATGGGCTTTTGCTGACCTCCAAAGCTTGATGTGGCGTCGTGTGTACAGTAAATTATTGGTAAGAGAAGACAACGCAAGATGTGGCATAAATGAACTAAACGACGCAATACCTATATTCAGACCAGACCAATTCCAGACCCAACCCACAGTCAAACCACTACCTACTACGGTTTTGTGGGGCTTAGTTTTGGTTATATTATTTAGTAACTTAAAAAAAAATATGTAAAAACAAACGAAAACTTGGGAGCTTACATATGTATTGTTTTGTTATCCTATTAAGTATTGAGGAATTAATCTTACTTAAAATATTGCTGACGAAAGTTCGTAGAACGGAGGACTTGTCTTACCTAATCGAATATAGACAACGCATTAGGGTAATTTTATTAAAATGAGTCATTTATAATCTCATATGTTACCCATTGGCCCAACCAGAATACGTCGTTGTGGTTGTGTTTTTTGTACGGAAACATATTTATTGAATATTTGAATAGGTGAATGCTCTAAGAGCTTAAGTAATCAGGAATTTGATTGAGAAGGGGTAGGATAAGGATATTTTGTTCATGAATATTCTGTAACATTTCTTTCTGAGCGCAAGCGTCGTCAAGTATTTAGTTTAAATTAGTAAACACTTACAACAGCTTTTTATTAGATGTACCTAACTTTTCATACTTCAAAACCTTGTTTGGTCATCACAGTATACGTATCGTATAGGTGTCATCATTAATCGACAATAAACACAAATCGACAGTGTCCCCTCCCTACCACCCTTGGACGGGTTTAATTACACGGCGCGGGCGACAGGTTGTCGGATGACGTCATCACTACACATGCGTGTATGTAAGTAGGTGTTATTATTTCGAACATTGTTTCATGTGTGTGTACTTGCAATATAATGGGTGTAGTGTGTAGGTTTTTCTGTGTGCGTGTGTGATATGAGACAGTAGGTAGATTATTGTAACTTTAAGTAATATGTATACGGTTAAATGTCGTGTTTTTTGTTTTGCTAGAAACATGTGTCTAGGAAATATTAATTAATGTCTAAGCTACATGTTCAGGTTAGTATTTTAAATGAATAATACAAAACAAAAGCTTGGATCTTTTCTCTGGCTGGTTAGCTAGTTTAAAACCTTATGAGTTATAATACCTATGTTATAATACGACGTGTACAATTGATTCAGATATCCTATATTTACAGAATAAACAATTTCATTTCAGTTGAATGTCTTCATTTTAATCGTTGGGGAAAACACACATTCGGGTAGATAATTTTATCATGTAGAAACCTAAAAAAATATTTTTATTTTGTATGTATGTAGGTATATTGTATTGTATATTTTGTATATTGTATCTGTGTGCACTGATCAAAAATCACTGATTCGGCAATAAACAAGTGAGAGAAACAGTGCAGTTTTTTGCTCAGTCGTCTCAACCGTCAAGTCTGATACAACAAAATATACTCGTAAAGACTACCAAAATTCCCACTTCCTCAAAACATTATGATGATGAATACGTTAAACATTGTATCCGCTCACTTCGCCCACAATTTTTTCAAAGAACCCCCTCTAAGTTTACAGCCTAACATAGTTTATTTCTACCATCGTAAAACCTGGTTTTAAAATCTCAATTCCATGGTAATTAACTGTAGTATTTGACAACAAAGTAACCCTGTGTTCTAGCTGTTAATACATCGTTAAACTGAAATGGTTCAAGATATGGCCTGATAAGAGCCGCAGTAAGAGAGCTGTACACTGTCGGCGGATGCTGAGTTTATTACTATTAGGTAATTAAGAATGGCGGTTACTTTTCAAATAAGGCAGCCAAACACTTAATTCACATTAACTTAACAAACTCCTTCCACATTCCGGCTCCATCTATTTATATGGCCATCAACACGCTATCAATATATCATACCAAAAGTTGTCATACAGACAAAACAATTTAATTGATTTAAGTTACAGGCCATAATAGTGAAATTGAAAAAGTATTCTTGTGGTATCTACTCAAGCAAGTACCTAACGTTATTCGACTAAAGGCTGATTTGACCAAAGTCAGATATCTTTTATCCGGGGAATAAAATTGACGTCTGATAGTTCTAGTGTGGAAAAACGGTCAAAAATTCAAAATTTATTCTCAGGATGAGACTTATTCTAGGTATAAAAGTTTGGTGGAATTTTGCCTAAGAAAAGCAGGACATACTTACTTACATTTGATACAGGGTTCAAGTTCAAAACCTTCGTTCCGTCCGTTATAAATCTGGGTATAGTCGGTTTAAAAATATAAAATCCACTCTTACCGTCGCGTGCTAAAGGCAGAAATTACTTATAAGAAGCTGTGCTAACTAAAGTATTAAAACAAATGACTAGCTACCAACAGTGAAGCCGTACTCCAGTACATCCAATCAGGTATTTTCCGAGCCAATCAGCTGATTGATTGAATCCTTACGAAGACCACCTTGCCACTGCGTGAACACGTCTCGAGTAGTTTCTCAAACAAAACAGAATCAACCAATTGGCGTATCAGAGGGGTTTGGGGAATTGACGTGCGCCGTATAGGCCTCTGTGGCTATAGTGGGTATCGATGAACGATGAATGAAACATAAGTACCTACCGGAATAAATCTATCGAATATTTGAACTGCTATCTCCAAAATCACAATCAAGTCTACATTCAGGTGTCGAAGATGATAGACCGACAAAGATGAGCTGAAGAAGAATGCATCACTTTCACTACAGATTGAGGGTGTTATAACAAGACACATGTAACGGATTTTTATGTAACCTATAAAAGGAATGCGAAAAGGAATCTGCTGTATCACACTGTATTCACAAATATACGTATCTTCTATAAACGGTGTAAGAGACATCGACGCGCAAACTGTTTCGATGTATATTCAACCTGTATATTTTATGTATAGTTTTGAAAACATCTCGAAGTTTAAAGAGATAATGTGAAATTGATAGACGAGCACTTAACTTATACTTGTCAAAAACGAGTGTGTTTCAGTAGGTAATCTCAAATGGGGTCACTCACCACTTTTATCACTCATAATAAGTTTCCAAACAATATATCTACGTCACTGGGCTCTTTATCATCGCCACGATGTACAATTTTAGAAACTGCTTGACCCCAGATAGTGCGGGGTGAGAACACGATAAAACACCTTTATTGTTGATAGGTATGCGATAGGGGATGTACGAGTATTTAATGAAATAAGTTAATAAACAGTTCGTAAAAAAACTAAAAAAAGTAGTAATGTTGATAGGATTACTCCCCGTCAAACAGTTGCCCAATATTTTGAAATGTTACAAGGTATTTCGTGGAATTCATCTTCCGTTACATGATGATGAATCATTAGGAATCAGGCTAAAAGTCACTAATAACAAGCGGTAAAATATAGGGAACAGTCATCTCTTCGATAACAGTAGCAAGTGATAAATAAATATACCTACGTAGAGATTCACAATAGTCAGTTTAGCGCGCACTGATAACCTATTTCATCGGCCCACTTCCATTCTCGCCCTATTTCTCTTATAGGTTAACGCTCCAAGCTGCACTGTTTACTTATTTGAATACTTCTGTTTAGACAGATGAATACACATAGGCACAATTAAAGCAATACGTGAAAGTCGATTCAGAATCGACCGCCAAAACGCGGATAGCAAGTTTGGCGATGAATCCTTTTTGAATAGTAAAAAGAAACCTTTGCCCAGCGATGGGCTCGTAACAACCTGGTATTCATATAATCAGTCAGTGTCAAGAGACTCCTTCGGATAAACTAAGTATACGTTTGAAAATTAATTTAGAGGGTATTATTAACACAGCGAAATAAAAATGATCAAGTCAGTGTAAACGATATCTAAAACGAATTAGAAACATGATTAATGTTCAAATCACTGCTTTGACATAGACGTAATATCAATAGAAATAGCTGCATCATTATAAATAATGTGCGCATCACTTAGATACCTCTGTATGCTGAAATGCGACCTTGTCTCACTAACGTCTTAGTATCGTCGGCAATACATTCCATATATATAATATCGTCATAGTACGGTAGTTTGTAAGAAAATCGTGGCCCATATTGCATCATTTGGGTATTGGTAGAATTCCACTGCTAAAAATGGGGATCACTATACAACTTAATGCGTACTAAACTATACGACGTAGCCATAAGGAATTGTTGATTTATACGAACATAATGATCATGAGTTTTACGAAAATAGGATAGTCTAAAAACTTGGAGTCATCAAATCACGAGTGGAAAAAAAGTAGGTACTCCAAGAAAAACGTGCTCCATTGCACCGGTGATCTTAACACGACCGTGATCACCTTAACATATAAATAGTGGCTAACGTGACCGAAACTTATCATAGTGCAGAAGAAACAGGAAAATGGAGAAGAAAATACGTGGGCCGACGGAAGGAAAAAACAAAAATGTAGGCAACTAAAAGAATTGATGGGTACCTAGTATGATTTTTTTCTCATCTCTCAAATAAATTGCAAACTATAGTTTTGTATAATTTAGAAGCATTGATGTTGTTCCCTACAAAATGGTTGAGCTGGGTGTTGCTGCTCCACGCGTCCTGTTCGTGAACGGGCGCCCGCCGTCGGTTGAGACTGTTCATCTCTTAACTGCCAGGGCTTATTTTTTATTTTAAATTGTTTCTTTTTTGCATTGTTCTCGCATATACGAGTAGAAACAATAAGAATAATGTACCAAGGATTTTGTAATAATATCTTGATTTAAAAGAGTGTCCGAGGAGTTTCTTGCCCGTTCTTCTCCATAGAGATCTACGTTTTGGAATGGGCGACTAGCTTCAACTTTCTGACTAAGTGACCGACTATTTCATTTTGACAATTCAAAATTGCCTCTAAATGGTTTAATTGAAATAAATGATTTGAGTGTGAGTTTGAATTATAGAGTAAAATTGTTACATTGACAAGCGCCTAGGCCGCAGCATTGGATAGATGGAAGAGAGAGAGTGAAAGACAGACGGAGAAATCGAATCGAACTTTAAGCCGCTGGACAATTGTTTCTCAATCTATTTACACGGGTAATGAGTACCTACTGATAAGGCTAGTTCCAAGGAAGTGGGGTCAGGAGTCAGGTGTTATCTGAGGTAGGTACATGCGTCTTCACCGCGTCAGTGACGCAATGGCGTTGTTGCTACTCTATCTGTTAATTAGGTAATTATGATTGTACTGGAAGATTCGGGTACAGAGATCCAGAATGACAGAGGTCCCGAATGCATTGATTTATACTTGAATCTCAACTTAAATTATTCAAAATTATTTAAACGTTGTTAATCTCTTTTTTTTTGACCCATCATCGTCAATTTAATTTAGACATGACCTAAAAGAATCTGCCTTTCATCTTGCCCTATGACATGTGCACACGCTGTGTCAGCGTAGGAGTTCGCGTGGCTGAACTTCAGGCCAAACACAATATTTGAAGATTCTCAACAACTTCCTTATTTGCCATCGATACGCTAAGAAGATCTTTACTTTTTTTTATTTATTTATTAATAACCAACTTATATTAACAGTTTGCACCACACATACAAGTTAATCAATCTTGAAATTTCTACATTCCGCTTATTGTAGTACCTAACTCTATCTTCTGTAGGTATACCAGCCCAGTTTAGGTAGGTCACGATTGGTCCTACTTTAGTGTCTTAATTATTTCAGTCTGGCTGTAAGCGAATCAATTGATTTTGATTGATGAATATTTTGGCAGCGCTTTGTCTAAGTGTGACGTCAAAAGACACGGGCTATTTGACAGCATTTAGATCTTCTATAACAGTAGCATACTCGTATATTACAAATACCTACCAGTTTTCTCTTTTAATTCACTACCTTATTAAAATCTAAAAGTTCTGTCTTAATTTTTTCCTTAAGTTTTATAATTTCGGAGTTTGGAACATGTCTACCTTCCGACGGCTCCTAAGAACCCAAAATGTTATCAAATACGACCATATTTTTTTCCGGTTTGGGTACAAAAGGACCGCCATTATTGTAACACAGACGCCCACACATGGCCCCACCTTGCTCAGGTAACATTATACTTACCTTTACAACCACTCCTTAATGCAACAACATAAGATTCAAAGCCGTATGTCAAATTCTATAGGGCCTATAATGAATGTTGTTGTGAATTGGACTGTATGATTGAAATTTAGAGTTTAAAATTGAATGGTCGTGTAGAGTAGGTGACTACAAAAAGCGTATAAAAAGCGACCTTTGTCCTGCACACATGTGGTTCTAAGAAGCGAATAATTAGCGATTGTGAGACAAGGTATGGTGTGGCGGTTCACAGAAATCGAGCCATTTTTTTATTATCTACACATTTACCTTGTATTATCTGAGATAAAATGTCTGGTGCTGTATTTCCTGTAGTTTTAAATTATTATATATCAAGGCCTTTATAAGTTTTTTGAAATAAGATAACATACATGACTACTAAATTGAATATCAAGCTAAGTAAACATTATTCAGTTAACTTGTATTGGAAGTTATACCTACGCTAGATACCTAGATTATGTTCAGTTTCCTTAACTTATAATACCCGTTATATTAAGCGAATATATTTTTATAAGTATACTACTAGCTGACCCCGCGTACGTCGTACCGCCATATTTTTTTTCTTTTAATTTTCCATATTTTTTTTCCTTGTCCTGACAATAACAAACACAAAAAAATAATCAAAATTGTGTGCAGTAAATCGGAAGTAATGCGCGTACATGCATTTCGGTGATTCATTTTTATTTATATAGATTTGAGTGCACGTCTCAAACTTACTTTTAAAATTAGGTTCAATAAAATACCTATAACATTTCACACCATTGTGGTAATGTGGCTTAGAACTAGTTATCGTCTAATATTACCTACCTATAGTTATCATGCATCTTCGTAGTACCTAACGCTCGAGTAGGTAGCGAAATTTCACTACATGACCAATCAAAATAATACCAAATTATGATAAGAGTTTTACTTAAAATCGACATTTAACATAACAAGTTAATTAAAAACATCGAATACGATTTAAATTTACTGAAAAATAATGTTTCTTTTTGACTGTAATCTCTCAACTCTCGTTCAAACTTGAACGACTACTAACGCCATCTCGCGTCTAGTAGAATCACTAAAAACAGTCGCGCGCCAACTCGTGAAACAAAACTGTTTTTCTTAGTTGCAATCAGATCAGTCTGTGTTTACGTTTCCTAGTAAGATATGTTTTTTTTAAATTAAAATAATTAATTGAAGTTTTGATATTAGGTACTTAACTAGCTGTCAGGCATAGACTGTCTTTCGGATTTTCCTTTCCAATAAGATTTTCCTTTTGCGTTGAATAGTAGGTACCGTTATATATGTGGGTTTGAATGGATGCGCACAGGTAAATAGATGTGTCTTTAATTATTTTTTGTTAATACCTTTATATACAAATACCTACTTAGTCGTGATTTGTGAATTACGGCTGTAAAGTTAAATCGCCATACGATAAATTTAGCACCTATTACTAAATAATAATAATACCTATCCAATAGATTATTTCGAACGCTAATTTATCAGCTACTAATGCTTTTGGACACCGGTAAATAAATGCTTCATCACAAACTGGCTGGTACAAGACAATACACCTGTAATGTTGACTTAGTGCCAATAAACTAATTAGAGCCGCTCTGATTAGAAATTATTATCAATATGAAACATTTATTCGATGTGAACTGGCAATGCAGTGCTGTTTGTTGTATCTGTCTTTTTGATATTTTAGTAGCTTTAATAGCTTATGGAAAAGTTGATATTAAAACCAAATAAATATTCGCTTTAAATTTACATAACGCAATTCTAGTAAGACTGAAAACAATATATACAATGGCTTCAATTCCCACTCGAAATAAGTAAGATGTGTGGGTATAATTTTTTCCTTACCTACCTAATTTCAAACTATCTAAATAATGTTGGTTTGTACCTGTGCGTCAAGTACCTGGGACTAAAATCCCGTTGCACCTCAGCAGAAATACCTTTATCCACAGTAGCCACACGCATTTATTTTAGAACACAATGTAAGTGATCCTAAGAACGTTGACAATTGACGATACCAAATTGCTAATGAAATAGATGAGGTACCAGCGGAACGTGGTAGCTACCTACATAGCCGTCGCGTGCCAAGTGACCGCGACGCTGAATGACACGGGGCGACGCGGCGGGATTTATTCTGCCAAAGAATATGAGCGGAATGGCGCCTCTACCTGTTAATTGAGTGGCTTGCCAACAACAGTACCTATTGCGATTTAATGACGTAGATATTGGTAGGTAATCGTAGGTATACGGTGCTCTGTAATCGTCAACTGCAATTCTCGTAATTTTAAGAACGTTCACAGTCTGATCTCAGTCTCAATCTGTCAAAAATAGGTACGTCTAATTTCCCTACATTTTGACAAATTTTTGACATTTTGTTTGTCGCCGAGATGAGACTGCGACTAGATTTTGAACATTTTAAATTACGAGAATGGGCCGTCAGATATCAGATTTTCATTCATCAGACTTTCAGTAAATAACATCAAGAACCAAGATAGGTACTGAAAATCTTATGGATATCGAACAATTTTTAGATTGAAAGGATTTATTGTTTAGTTTGACTAGTTGAAAGCTTTGTCATTATTGGAGTTACACTTTAGTTGTTTAAATTTTTCAAACTGTTGTTTATTTTTCTCTTAGTTTGTATTAGGCCTTTTGTTTTCAGCCTCCATTGTTTTCCAAGATTTTGTAAATTTATACATTTGGACTTACCTAAATGATTTTCTCGATTATTAAACTATGTTAAGCAAATATGTACCTAAAAGTAGTTTTTTTTTGTATCTCTTGCTATTCGTCACGCTCTATAGTACTTATAACTTTTCTTACCGGCATTTAGACCTAATAAATCATTCCCGTATGCCATTCAAAAAGGAAAACCTCATACCGCAGCATCAAAATATTCCCGTTTCCACGAACTAGAGCTACCTACTACTACTTCAGTCCGCCTCGACAGTCGACACGTGTTAATCTCACCGGTGAGGTGTCCTTGGTTAATATTAGACGTGATCGGCTATTTGAGTCCGTATTGGGTTCGACATCCGACTGACTCACTCATTCAAACGGATAACAGGAGGCAATAGGATTCTAGTTTTTAGTACCGGTGGCATTCATGTACCTAGGAATGTTTCAATTTCTTAGTTTCTTTGTGGCCTGAAAAATATTTTAGAAATATCCATATTGTTTCAAGTCCAAATATTTCTTAAGCCTGATTTACACGGTACGATTTAACATTTAACCGCCTGTAGTATACCATAAGTTGAAACAACCACAAAAGAAAGTTAAGACGCTGACAGTCATTTGTTATATCCATCGTACAGCAAGTTACATGCCTGTTACATGAAATGGGGCTTTAGTTATTATGAACTTTAAAATTTGTATTTAAATTGAATCGATCTTCAAAATAAAATTAATTTGAAGATTTACGACGATTAATATTCATATAATAGGTACATACCTTTGGCAAGAGTGGTGTTGTTGTGAATTGTTCACTGTGGCAGTCTTTGGGAGACCCGATGTTAGTAAAGGGCTTTTACAAGCTTTTTTATTAAGATATGCACTGTTCAATTTTGTTAAACATCTACCCATATTTTAGTCCATCAGATGAGATTATGGGCCACTAAGTAACCTGACCCGCGGTGTGGATGTCAGGATGCACGCATCCGGCCGCCGGATGGCCGCCGGACGGCCGCGCATGAAAGAGCCTCTGTCTGCCCGTCGCGATATAATTCGCTTTTGAGGTGAGCGACGTTAACGCCTGTTTATTACGAGTTAGATGCAACTACCATCAAAATGGAACTCGCGTTTGAGGTTTTATTATCGGATATCGATGCTGTTATATTTCTCTGAAGCTGATGCCGTATGGTAGTTGTATTTAAATAGTGCTATCTGATTAGGTGCAACAAGGAGTGATCTAAAATACGTATGCACCGATAGTTGGTTTGCCAAATTAATTATTAAAAGAAAAGTGAGTGTTGAAAAACTTATAAGGTTAATGCTAAGCATTGCTAATATGCAACAGAAAGAAAGAAAATACATTACGTTTATTTACGTCTAATATGAAAAAAACACCACAATCCCAGCATCAGCCTGCAGTCCACTGCTGGACATAGGACTCTCCAATTCCACGCCTGAATGGATTGATTCTCGGAGGCTCTCATCCAGCTACTACCTGCCACCCTGCGAAGATCGTCGCTCCGCCTAGCCTGAGGGCTTTATACCTGAAGTTTTCCGACTCTCTCTCCGGTCGTGTCAGATTGCCAACCCATCAGACTATGAGAGTTAGGGAATGGTCAGTGCACCTGTGTCTGTGCACACACATGTGCACCAGAATATCTCCCCCGCCGAAGGTCTGCGCTGAGATTGGTCGCCATCGCCGAAATTCAGTCTGGAGGACAATTTTTTTAATATTATTATTAATGCTTACTGACCACCACATTAGCGCTCTTAAACAGCGTAGGTACCTACTCACACTAACAGAGTGAGATAATAAACTGTTAGATTAAAAAGTGCCCGAACAGAAAGCAAATAGATTCATGAAGTATATTTTTAATAGCGCGAGAATGTGGGATGATGGAGCGGCTGGTTTCGTAACTAATGGGGATAGACGCCACAACTAAAGTACCCACATTTATTCAGAGGATGGTCTCTTAGAGTGGGGGCGATGTGTTCGGATGCAAGTGTGGAGAGCTGAGAGGTTTGATTGATTGAAAATAATTACGTAGGTGTAGGCAACTTTAAAAATATTACTTATACCTAGTTGTAAAATTTTTGAAAGTTTCCATCGCTTAAAAAGAAAAAATATAAAGTATCTCTGTGTATGTAGCAATCCATCTGTTTATGTAGACAGGTGCCTTGATCGAAAAAGAGGTCGACTGAAACGAATATAACTAGATTTCTGAAAAAAAGTTGTAGTGATACCCAATGGTACCTAAATGTAGGTGTGCTGGAATCTGGGAATGCTTGAATGAAGCTGGGAATCCTTGACCCAGGTGTGACCCAGGTAACATACAACCTAAAATACATTTTAACCCTCATACCCACATATATTTAGCTTACCTACCTACAAACGTACAATAGTGAAGGTATTATTTATAAAATCGTGAACAAAGTTAGTTGTGCCGTGTCGGCATGCGGCAAGTCAGAAATAGTGCGTCCCCTAAGGTAAACATCGGTGTTGGCGGTATTTATTATACCTGGTAAGCAATGCCAATTTTATTTTCTTTTGCAACGGAATCTGTGGTATTTTTGCTGCTATAAAATAATAAACGATTCTGTCTGGTACCTGAATGTCGTAAACAGCCCGTGTTTAAGTCTGTACAAAGTTTATGAAAATTGATCGTCAAAGTCAAAGATTTATTTGCAGATAAATATGGTTGCAAAAGGTCTTACAGTGGTAGTGTAATAGTAGCTTAACATATTCAATCATAACATAATGACATGCAATTTTTTTGGTATGTATAGGTACAATTATATTATTTACATTTAAGCTGAAGGAATTCTTTAATGGTATAGAAGGGATTCTCAACTAGCCACCTGTGTAAAGCCCTTCTGAAGCGGACCATTGCAGGTTCTTTAATTTGTTTAGGAATCTTGTTATAAATCTGAATACACATAGGTCGTCTTCTATAAAGACATCATTAGAAACTACGAAGTAATTAATATACAGTGACGTACCGTTGATATGGAACAGAATATAGAATATATATTTTTATTTTGTTATTTTTCACATATAAAATTATACATGCCTAGTAACAATATTTAGAAACCATTCCAATGTCTTCTCGGACGAATCTACCCACCAAGGAGAGCCTAAAATTACTAGTCTTAATATTGACCCAAATACTTCGTCCCACCTTCCGCTGCTTAATCAAACCTTGATGAAACACCCAGGAGACATCCCACACTCTAGCTAAACTGAAGATAGATGAAGATTAGGTCAATATTATTAATGCCCACACATAACAAACAAGTAGGCAATGTTACGGTTCATTTGAAAAAATCTCATTCATTTGTAATCATTTATCAATTGTCTTCTACTCTCACTAACTCAAAGGGATCATAACTTTGAAATGTGTGAATTGATTCGTTAAATTCAAAATATAAGGTGACGAATTGTATCATATTTTTTTGGTGACGTATTGACATAAGTGCTGTAGGTACCTAAATACGCCTCATGTTTTAATCATCTGGCTGAATCAGTAGTCATCAGTTTCTAGTACAAAATATTGTGCAATACTTAGTTAGATTATTATTTAGTAGTGACCAAAGTTATCTGACTTTTAAGGAAAACAAAGGAATCGCCCGTAAAAACTTTGTAAATATTTATTCGGTACGAACCTTTGAGTTAACATAAAAAAGCGAGTCCTTACGTAGATCAAGGTATGATTATTAACACACCTTGTAGATGGTTTTAATAACGAAAAATAGACTGGAAAGCACACTAAATAATTAGTAAAAAAAGAGATGTATTATGAAAGACGCAATTCCTTTGTTTGAAGTCACGTACACACCAGAACACCTCAGACGCCGTCATTATGGACATTAATGATGATCACTTTAATATGAAACACGTCCCGCTCTGCTTACCTATGCTGCTGCTTATTTTAGTAAGTAACCAGCTCAAATTTAAAGATCGTAACGATATTGTGAGCCTATCTGTTGAGCGTACAGTTGAAATTGCCTGTATAGAATTGGAGCACTTGGTTGTATTAAGTGTGTACAGACCCCCTTCAGGATTGTATGACTGCTTTGAAAAGGTAATGGATGAAGTGTTGCACAGGATTTGTAATTCAAGCAAGTCCGTTATCATTTGTGGTGATTTTAATGTCAATTTGTTAGAAAACTCAGGTTCTTGTAGTAAAATTTTAAGCCTGTTTCAGTCCTACAATCTTGTAAACCTATTTTTGGAGCCCACAAGAATAACACCTACTAGTGCCACATGCCTAGATAATATTTATACAGATATTATACCAAGCCACAAAGAAATTATAAATTTACTAGATTCTGATCATTGCGGGCAAAGGATTACTATTCAAAACCAAAACAAAAAAGTGGCTAAAAAGGATATCACTGTTAACCCCAAAACTGCGAGTCGCTTGGAGGCTTTTAAAGTTAAACTCATTGATAAATTACCAGTTTTGTCAACTCATGCTGATCCTAATAATCTTTATGATATTTTTTTTTAATATATACTGTAAACAATTTGATTCCACCTTCATACCCAAGACTATCTCGGTTAATAGTAACGCATCTTTCAGTGATTGGGCTACTATTGGTATTCATAAAAGTAGAACACGGCTTTATGAACTGTACAATGAAAGGTCTTATGTTAACACTGATGAATTTAATTTGTATGTTAGAAATTATTCAAAATTATTTAAAAAAGTTTGTTATATGGCCAAGTCACGTTATTTGGGTTCAAAGATTAAAAACAGCAGTAATGTAATTAAAACGACCTGGACTATTATTAATAGTGAAGCGGGGAGATCTAGCAATCGAGATACTGACTACAGCCTGTCTATTAATGACAACATAATAAAATCTGACTCACAAGTCGCCAAGGCATTTGAAAATTTCTTTTCGGATATTCCCGTTTCAACTACTAAATCCCTAAACTCATCACCTTCTGTTGCTGAGTCTTTGCTTAAGGAAAATGTTAATGGTTGCGATTCGGAATTTCATTTTGAACATATTACCTGTAGAGATATAATTAAAACCTTTCACACTTTAAATGTTAAAAAGACTGCAGATTTGTGGGGTAATTCTGTAGAAGTTGCTAAGTCTATTATTGACATTGTGGCACCTGCTCTAGCTGTTATCTTTAATAGTTGTATAGACAGTGGGGAGTTTCCTGATCTCATGAAAAATAGTAAAATAATACCTTTGTTTAAATCGGGTAGTACATCAGACCCCACAAATTATAGACCTATTTCTGTACTACCTACCTTTAGTAAAATTTTTGAGAAATTAATTTTAGAACAAATGCAAAGATTTTTTAATAAACACAAATTATTACATGGCAAACAGTTCGGTTTTACAAGGGGTCGTTCAACTACTGATGCCGGTGTTGAACTTTTAGGACATATTTATAATGCATGGGAAAATAAATGCGATGCCTTGGGCATCTTTTGTGATTTGTCCAAGGCATTCGATTGCGTTCTTCACGAAACGTTAATCAGGAAACTCCGCCACTACGGAATTCGGAACAATGCTCTGAATCTTCTTACTTCATACTTGAGTAACAGGATTCAGAGCGTTGTCGTTAATGGAAAAAGATCTCCCGGATCTATAGTAACAATGGGAGTCCCACAGGGCTCAATTCTTGGTCCTTTCTTGTTTCTTATTTATATAAATGACTTGCCGTACCTCATAAAGGATAATCATGATATAGTGTTGTTTGCCGATGACACTTCACTTTTATTTAAACTTAAACGTCAGCAGCTGGTTACTGACGATGTAAATAGCGCGATCTCTAAAGTAGTCCACTGGTTCAATGTTAATAATTTACTTTTAAACGAGAAAAAAACTAAATGCATTAAGTTTACGCTACCTCACGTTAGGCAGGTGAAAACGAATGTGTTGATAAAGGGCGAAGAATTGAATCCTGAAGACAGCACAGTATTCTTGGGCATAACTTTGGATGCTAAGCTTCAGTGGGGTCCACATATAGATAAATTGTCAAAAAAGCTAAGTTCCGCAGCATACGCTGTTAGAAAAATTCGTAATTTAACTGATATAGAGACAGCCCGCTTAGTGTACTTTAGCTATTTTCATAGTGTAATGTCGTACGGTATTCTATTGTGGGGAAATGCCGCCGATATTCAGACTATCTTTGTTTTGCAGAAGCGAGCTGTTCGATCAATTTATAAATTAAGTCCGAGACACTCGCTCAGAGACAAATTTAAAGAGATTAATGTTATGACTGTGCCTTCTCAATATATTTATGAAAATCTTTTATATGCCCATAGAAACATAAAATTGTTTAAAAAATACAGTGATATCCATGATATAAATACTAGGAACAAACACAAATTTGTTGTACCTATAACAAGGCTCAAGAAAATAGGTGGCTCGTTCAGATGCCAATGTATACGCTTTTACAATAAAGTTCCAAGCCCCGTTCAAGATCTAAGCCTTAATAAATTCAAATCATTCATTAAACGTAAGTTGTGCCAGAAAGCCTTTTATACCGTTAAGGATTATATCGAGGACAAAAAGGCTTGGGATTGAGATGCTTCCAATTTTTTACCTATGTAGTGTTCTTATTTTTCTGTTTTGTTGTTGTTTTTCTTTTTTATATACACTTTGACATCAATGAATTCTATATATAAGTACTGTGACATTTGCTTACTTTGTAAAGTATTCTATTATTTTAATTATTGTGAATGTGAATACTATGTGGGTCACTTTATTTTTATTATATTTTATTTTTCTCTCTGTTCTCTTAGTTTTGTCATGGTCTGGCAGTTTGAGTAATTAATGCGGCCTACCCAAATGTCCTTTCTTTGGTATTGTTCGTCGAATCGTCGAGCTCCTTAAGTTTTGAGTTGAGCTGCACTGATTTCTGACAAATGCGTGCACTGACTGGACAGGTCCTCTCAATCTGTGTGGTTCTTTCCTCAAAAGACCATCTCAGACATCGACCTGCATGGTCTTCATATGATCTGACCAAGATTATGTCTGGACTTTAAAAGAGACTGTGACCTCTGAGTTTGTTTCGGCCTTTCTTCTCAGAGTAGTCAGATAGGAAACGCCGACCTCATCTAGTTTTAAAATATGATTGACGTGTAAAAGTGTTTGTACAAACCTACTTACAAAATAAAATCATTTATCATTTATCATTTATCGTTTATCATTTATCATTTATCATTTACCATTACGACATGAAACAGCTCTCTCATTAGCCCGACATTGCACTTGGCAAAAAAGACACATTTTTTCTATAATTTATTACTGATCTTGTAAAGACGCGCTTTCCGTAACTCTCCGTAATTCTTTCCTACGTTTATAATGTTTTTTATTGAATATTTTCATAATTTTTATGAGGATAATGTGAGGTATATAAGATTGCTGCAGACTTTGAGTTACGTTTGAAGATAATGTGCAATTAAAAGATGGATATATTTTATTTTGTTTGTGCTTTGATCGGACTTACACGTGGATATTTTTCATTGTGAAATATCATGGTAAATTATGAAAAGTTTACGATAGATATGTGCTATCGTCAACTTTTCATAATTGTGTTGTGTGTTGGTTGTTTAATGTTGATTCTATAATGTACTAGCTTCTGCCCGCGGCTTCGCCCGCGTGGATGTCGGAAATTATCCCACGGGAACGTGCTACCAGGATAAAAAGTATGTGCTTCCCCAGGATGCCATCTATCTCTTTGCCAAATCAGAAGTTCAGTGGTTTAGGCGTGAAAATGTAACATACAGTTTCAAGTTCAAATCCTCCCCTAAAAACCGAATTACCCCTTTTTGCCCCGTCAGGGATCAATTTTCGACAACTTTACATACTTATTATTAATTATTTTCTGTCGAAAGTATCAATGCTGAGTTTCGAGTTAATCGGACCGCGCATTCAATTTCTTCCACACAAACTTCAACACCCCTATATCCCCCTTTGAGGGGTAGTTTGAAAAAATTATAATGATAAACTTTATTGCTTACTTAGGCAAGTATTGTTGCCAAGTTTCAAGTTTATTAACTAAATTAATAAGATTTTTCATATAACTGTACCCCGCTTTTCACCCCCACAGGGGTGGAATTTAAAATATTCATGAAAATTCATAACCTGACTCAAAGATTATTTATACCAATTTTATAATTAATCAAGCCACTTATTATAAGCCTCCCCTGTAAAATTAACTACCCCTTTTCACCCCGTTAGGGGTAGATTTTCGAAAAACCCTCATACGTGTTATTATTTATTTTTAGTCTTAAGTACACACACACTGAGTTTCGAGTTAATCGGATCGCGCGTTCAAATTCTTCCACACAAACTTTAACACCCCCATAGCCCCTTTGAGGGGTAGTTTTGAAAAACTAATAATGATAAACTTTATTGCTAAAAACTGCATCCCCGCTTTTCACCACCACAAGGGTGGAATTTTGAAAAATCATTTGGGATGTGTTCATAACTTGACTCAAAGATTATTTATACCAATTTTCGAGATAATCAAGCCACGCTGTAAAATCCTCCCCTGTAAAATTGACTACCTCTTTTCAGGCCGTCAGGGGTAGATTTTCGAAAAACCCTGATACACATTATTCTTTACTTTCAATTTTAGGTATAAATACTGAGTTTCGATTAAATCGGACTGCGCGCTAAAATTCTTCCATACAAACTTTGAAACCCCCCAATCCTCTTTTAGGGGGTAGTTTATAAAAACAAAAAATGCCCAACTTCATAATTTACTTAGATAAGTATTCGTGCCAAGTTTCAAGTTTATTAACTCAAGGAATAGGATTTTTCATACAAACAAAATCCCCCCATTTCACCCTCTTAGGGGTGGAATTTCGAAAAACTCTTTCTTAGTGGATACCTACTCTTCACAAAGAATACACCCTCCAAATTTCATGTCTCTAGGACCAGCGGTTTAGGCTGTGCGTTGATGTCTCAGTCAGTCAGTCAGGACTTTGAATTTTATATATATAGATGACAGTCGCAATAAATACTTACCTACTTACTTAATTAAGTACCGTACTTTTTAGAATCATGAAATTACTTTGTCAGTATTCATCATTCTTATATTACTTTTATTTCACCAACTTTTTCAGAGCACTAGATCGAAAATGCCTGAACTATTTTCCGAAAAGCTTATCGATAGATTAGTTTGTTAATTTACAATCAAATTAAATGTTGTCTCAGTCACCACTGCGCTTTTAAAACACCGAACAAAATAAATATAATAAATATTAAGTGTAATATTTCATCCACTTTATATTACTCCAATTGCTCAGGACTATAATAATAAGCAATCATAATAAAGACATACTGCATTGTATAATATTTATTGTAACTCTGTATTGTATATTTTCTCAGCTACATTTTTTTCAGCCTATTAGCTAGATTGCGGGATAGACACCTAGCGTATGATTTACGATATTTAGACGATTTTTTCTGCACGCCATCGGAGAGGGTTAGCAGAGCAATATCTCTGAGTATTTGTGATAAATATATCAGCTAATAAACGCTAAGGAGATATAAATCTTTTTAGCGCGCGGTACAATGTGTAGTGTAGGGGAATGCAGTAGGTTAAATTAACGCAAAAGTTAGAAAAAGTGATGCAAATTCACACTTTGGTAGCTGACATGGCCAAAAAATTTCAATCCTAGAAATATTAGGAGCTATTATGTTTATTGGTGACATATTTAATCTTTTTCAAGCATTTACAAACTTTCACTTTTGTTAGACTTAACGTTCAAACCTTTTTAATTATGCTGTTTTCTAAATGTATCTAAGCTTATAATGTTTGTAGAACTTTTCAATGAACTTACTTATTAATGTACACTGTGGCACCAGCGAGAGGCGTGTATAAATACATATATCGTGTGCCGCGGGCATACATTTATTATTGTAAAATATAGCTATGTTCTGAAGCGCTGGTTAATTCGCCATACTCGCTGCCGACCGGATAACATCGTATATAATGTATTAGCGCACAACATATTCATGGCAATATGGTTTTACAAATTCTTTTGTATTGGAAAATGCGGAACAATATCTCAACTTACGAATTGTACCAGAAAATTACTATGGTGTTGACATACCTATACACTATCTTCTGGCAACGTAGATGTGGAAATTTCAATAATAATTCTATCTGAACTTTTTCCAACAGTAGGTATAGCTATGATTGGTCGTCATCATCATCAACAATATCATCCACAGCCCGACTTCACCCACTGCTGGGCATAGCCCTCTCTTCTCTTGTGCCCATACCCACGCTCCTCTGGCACAGGAGCGTGGGGATTGGCACAAGAAAAGAGAGGCCTCATCCAGGTTTTGCCTGCGATGGCAACAATGTGGTCTGTCCATCTTGCCACCGGACCACCGACATCTCGTATATTCGCCCATACCATAGTAAGGGCAAGCCCTTCTTACAAAGGTCCACTTTTGAGGCTAGTCTGGTTTTCTACTTAGTCACTATGACTGCTAGCATAAAGGTTTTCAACCCAGATGAAGCATCTCGTCGGATTACGTCAACAGTAGGTACAGGTGGGTACCTAAGTATAACATGTCCTCGTGGCAATCGTGACCTGCCCTGACATCAAGCAATGGACAACATTGTCAAACTTTTAACTTCTATGTGTTGAATTCGAGGCTTTTGGCTACTTCTTATTGTGTACTTTTTTGTAATATGCGTATTGTTTGTGCATAAACATTGTATTTTTCCATTGTTGCATTCATAAGATATGACTGGGAAGCCAAAAACAGCAGTGAACTAACCATCATAGGCTACTGAGCATGTTATTGTATTTTTATGCTTACATTTAACCCGATGTTTTTTACCCAACATTTATGTAATCATTCTGAACGATCTATTTATCAATTTCCACGAGTGATCATAACTTGTGTGAGTTGCATTGTTTCCACAGTATCATAGGTATAATTTGATTGTTTAAAATATGTTGGCGCCAGGAAGTTTACTTAATCCATAAGTAATAAAAAAAAACAATTGAATCGGTTTCCAGAAACCGGGAAATTCTCGATATCTTCCTGAATGAAACTCGGCTCAGTGAGGAGATGGAAACAAAAAAAATATTTATGTAATTAGATACATTTCAAATTAATTTTAAGCAAACAAAATAAACACTACTAAGTATTTGTACTAGGTACAACAAAAGATGCAGAACGTACAAAAAACCATTAAGTAGGTACAAACCAATAAGGTAGGTAAAATAGGTAAGGTAAAATATCTTATCTACAGCCAGATTTATTACACGAAAGTAAAGGTTACCTACCTAAATTTAAATAAAATAGAATATAAACGTGCGATATTCAAATTACACTTGCGTTTTTCATAAGCAAAATTACACAAAAACATACTCACGAACGATTTAACTCTACGAACGTCAACTTTCCACATAATCCCACAATGTCGGCGATTATTTACCGATACATTTATTTTTTTACCACTCGCCGCAATGAGATCACACTTCTATGCTTCAGTTATGAGATCATAGTCGGGTTGGCTGTTGATAAAGGCGGTTCACACGCGCGTTGACGGGCTAATGCGCGCTGCTGACGGCCAGTGTCTGTGCTTAAGGTAAACAGGGAGCTGAACGCTCCCTGTTTACCTTAAGCACAGAGTAGTGTGAGATTAGATTAGATACCTACTTTAGC
Organism: Apamea crenata; assembly: GCA_949629185.1. Lineage (NCBI taxonomy): Eukaryota > Metazoa > Arthropoda > Insecta > Lepidoptera > Noctuidae > Apamea > Apamea crenata. The sequence continues at coordinate 915,999 of OX451356.1, forward strand.
ATGTTTTATTGGTGGTGCAAACAGTGGAGAGGTTGCATAATTAGTTAACTTTTCATCACTACAACGTCAAGCGTTCTTGCGTGAGGTCAAAAAATGACCAGTCCGTTTTGTCGTTGATATTTTTATTCGTAGTTATTTGTCATTACTTGGTATTTAGTTGTGGAAATACATCGTATCTTTCCCAAAAACAAGGATTGTTTTTAATAACAAAACTAGCGTGGGATTCCCAAGAAAATCCGTAGCCAAGAAAACTTGTAAATTCCTTCGAGGTGTTGCACAAAAAACTACTACAAACAACACTAATCTCTCTGTACCTCTCACTAATCTACACCCACGTCGAAAAAACGTTAGTGTTTACAAGATCGTCAAACTTATCGATACGTCTGTCGAGCGTACGAAGCGATTTTTGAGTGATCCTCTACTCGTTTGATGAATGCCCGCAAGCTCTGGCTCCCCGCCAATAGTCTGTTGCTTTGACCCATCCTACCCACTTTTAATAACTGACGTTACGAAAACAATCGAAAGTGAAATTATTTGATGTGTTTCTGGGACGTAGAATTGGGCAGTTTTGTGATGAACTTCAGTGGGTTGTAGCGCGCTTTGAACATTGTTTTGGTGATTACGAATGGGACTAGCTTTTCTTTGGTCCGTGAGCCAAAACTATGGGAAGGTAAATAACTGAGGCGTTTTTCTTTTTTTCTGTTTTATGCACCTTGTGCGAGACACAAAGAAGGCGGACATATTTTCGCCACATCCGGTACAGGCTTCATAACTCACTCAGTATAAACCTACACAAATATTAAAATTGAAAGCTAAATAAACATACAAAAAATGATTTATGACTTTTTATTAGACCGTGCAGTCTGCCGTCAAAACTAAGTTATTTGGTGTCAGAAGGTTAATGTCGCGAGATTTATGAGAGGCGCAGGTATTTGTTTGTACGCCTACGTCGAGCGACATGTAAACGTTAGGTTTGGTGGAAAAAGCGGCGACGTTTTCAGCGTATGGCGCGACAATGACGAATGTAGCGCTCGACCGCGACACGGCGCCTGCGCCTGTTTGCCAGGGTTGCCACACACACGTAGGTAAATAAGATTGAAATATCGACGAATAATTCTACTTTTTTTTCTTATAACAATCATGTATTTTACAGTGATGCTCAAGCTTCACTCCTGATTTAGACCTGACAGATTTCATACTAATCTAGTCAACAATAAATATACATTACTGACTAGATTTCAGCAAAGTTTAGTACTAAATAATAACTTTAATTTATATCTGAAACTGCGTCGGTTACTTAAATATTTAATGGGGAAATGCGTTTGGCTGCTGTTTCCTCAATTTTTGCAGTAAATTCTACATGTAGACCAATCAGAACACATAGTTTCCTATTCTATGAAATTTTAAAACCACTGAACCAAATTCGCTTCCCTGGCAACCATAAAGTCACGACACCTGTCGCGTCCGCTATCGAAATAGTCGTGTTTTCCCAAAATAAAGGTTGAACGCATTTTTGTGGACAAACGTATTTGGATTAGCTGAGCCGTAGTGTGGGGCATCGGAATCTTTATGTTCGGGAAATATTTTGGTAAGACATGTCTTGCAACGGAAATAAACTTGTTCTGAAGGTGGGTTTAGTTGGCACGGCAGGAATTGGAGGAGTTGCCGTGAAAATTGAGATCGATTTAAATATACTCTGATATGGAAATACAGAAGTTTTGAAAGGTAAGTAGCTCTGTTGAAAAAAGTTTTAGGTAAAAAGAATTAAAGGCAAAAAAAAAACGAACAAAAAGAAACAAAAAAATAAACATTTTTTATTGTTTTGAGTAAAACACAGCTCTTTTAAACTAAATATAAACTAAAGTTGACCTTTGATGTCATTGAGCTGACTTCGATTTGTTTCTTCCGTAACGTTATCTATTTAAAATCCGTCCATCATCTGCCTTGTGACGTTGCTTTACTATAGAAAACGCTCTGCTAATTTAAATCAAGTCACTTAGCTAATTTAGCATTAGTAAAAAAAAGAAACAATAATGAAACGATCTAATAAGACACGGCCAGTGATTTTGTCTGTCAGTGCGTAGTTCAGACAATTAATCAGGAGTCGCGTCGCGATGACAACCGCCTGATGACGTTAACAGGCGCAGTCGGCTGAGAAAACATACTCGTAGCTAGACATCATCTGTTTTTGTATGTGAGTAATGTCGAGTGATGTCTTTGACAGGAGAGCGGTTTGCGAAGGTCATGCTGGGTTAAATTGTGAAGACGACTGTCTTACCTAAAGAAGTGCATAGGTGGTAGGGGTACCCAATTTTACAGTTTCATTGCTAAGTTTACGGGTACTAAAATATCCTGAACTGAATTAGACGATTTAAAGAAGTTCGTCGTTGCAGGGCCCATTGCTACCTGACGTTTAAATCGTGCGTTTCAGTTGAAACAAAAGTTCAAAGAATTATTCTGATTGGGTACCGAAAGATAACTCTAGAATTAGGACGTTTCAAGAGTACCTAGATAGGTACGATAGCTTTTTAAGCTAAATATCTTATGTGTGACTTTGATTCAAACTATCTTGTTTCGTACAGGCGTGTTCTTGGATGACTTTCTCTTTAGCAAAACGTTTCATATCACTTGTGATTTACAATTCCTACCTCGATTCTCGCGAGTTTCGGCCGAAATAAGTCATACATTTTCTCACCACATTAATTATAAAATTAACAACAAAACACGATCTGAATGTGCCAAAACAAACGTTTGTTCCGAGAAATCGTATAAATATGTTACAAGAACCGTTCCAGGTGTTCCCAGCGTTCTACCATAAACGTGTCCACGCTTAACTTGTGTTCATTTAACGCTTACTAACTTACAAGCAACATCTACACATAAGACAATCCAAACCCAACCTTAACTACTCAAAAATAAAGTCTGAAATACCTGTGGAACTTTGTTGACGTGGGAAGGGTAGAGGCGCCACATGTGGACCGCCTGCGAAATTGAAATAAAAATATAATTAAAAAAACGCGATGCCCGTCGACCGCGGCGGCGAGGTGAACGGTCGTGCGATGATGTACCGGCTCTTGTCGATTGATACGACTTAATGCTGCTCGTAGTGCGGCGACCTGTCGCGCAGTAAAGGATGTGCGAAAAAAGGAACTGAATGACTGAAAAGCTGTTCATTAAGCGTGTTTTTCAGGGTTTTTGTTAACAAAGTATTTCTTCTTCACTTCCTGTAGTGTTTCTCATTTATTATTTAAAATGCAAATTATTCTAAATTTGTTGAGTGCACATATGCACCAGGAAAGTGTCAAATTTCCTCTTTCATTTCAGAACCTTACTACTTCTAAGATTACTATAACTGGGCAGTGTTTTTACTAATCAAAATGGTTAAGATCACGTGTTCTATTGATATAATAATTAAATTATAATAGTACTAGCTTCTGCCCGCGGCTTCGCCCGCGTGGATGTCGGAAATTATCCCACGGGAACGTGCTACCAGGATAAAAAGTATGTCCTTCCCCAGGATGCCATCTATCTCTTTGCCTAATCAGAATTTCAGTGGTTTATTAGGTGTGAAAATGTAACATACAGTTTCAAGTTCAAATCATCCCCTTAAAAATTGAATAACCCGTTTTTGCCCCGTCAGGGGTCAATTTTCGACAACTTTACATACTTATTATTACTTAATTATTTTCTATCAAAAGTATTAATACTGAGTTTCGAGTTAATTCGACCGCGCATTCAATTACTTCCACAAAAACTTCAACACCCCTTTATCCCCCTTTGAGGAGTAGTTTTGAAAAACTTTATTATTTACTTAGGCGAGCATTCTTGCCAAGTTTCAAGTTTATTAACTAAATGAATAAGATTTTTCATATGAACTGTATCCCCGGTTTTCATACCCATAAAGGTGGAGTTTAAAAAAATCGTTAGGGATGTATTCATAACTTGTCTCAAAGATTATTTATACTAATTTTCGAGTTAATCAAGCCATGCAGTAAAATCCTCCCCTGTAAAATTGACTACCCCTTTTCAACCCATTAGGGGTAGATTTTCGAAAAACCCTGATACATATTATTCCTTATTTTTGGTCTTAAGTATAAACACTGAATTTCGAGTAAATCGGACCGCGCATTCAAATTCTTCCACGAAAACTTCAACACCCCTATACCTACCCCCTTTGACGGGTAGTTTTGAAAAACTTATAATAATAAACTTTATTGGTTAATTAGGCGAGTATTCATGCCAATTTTCAAGTTTATTACCCTAACGAATAAGATTTTTCATATAAACTGTATCTCCACTTTTCACCCCCACAGGGGTGGAATTTTGGAAAATCTTTTCGGATGTGTTCATAACTTGACTCAAAGATTATTTATACCAATTTTCGAGTTAATCAAGCCACGCTGTAAAATCCTCCCCTGTAAAATTGACTACCCCTTTTCAGCCCGTCAGGGGTAGATTTTCAAAAAACCCTGATATACAGTATTCTTTACTTTCAATTTTAGGTATAAATACTGAGTTTCGAGTAAAACGGACAGCACGTTAAAATTCTTCCATACAAACTTTGAAACCCCCCAATCCCCTTTTAGGGGGTATTTATGAAAACCAAAAATGGCCAACTTCATCATTTACTTAGATAAGTATTCGTGCCAAGTTTCAAGTTTATTAACTCAAGGAATAAGATTTTTCATACAAACGAAATCCCCCCATTTCACCCTCTTAGGGGTGGAATTTCGAAAAACCCTTTCTTAGTGGATGCCTACTCTTTACGAGGAATACACTCTCTAAATTTCATGTCTCTAGGACCAGCGGTTTAGGCTGTGCGTTGATGTCTCAGTCAGTCAGTCAGTCAGTCAGGACTTTGAATTTTATATATATAGATTCTCTACTTAGTACAATTTAATTTAAAGAAATTAAACGACCACCACTCCTTTCAAAACCACAAACGCATGCAACAATCTCATCTCGATACATACCGAGACCAACACATACGTAAATAGATTCAACACCGTGGGAGACACATTACACGTTATAACACCTCCTATCTGACACCTTACCACTTAAGCAATAAGGTTGAAAGTCAAGTACCAAGTTCAGACATGATTTCCCTATGTCACATTGAGGTGGTTTTGTTTTTAACGATACCGAGTGACTGACGTGAGAACTGAATGGTGGCACTTTCACAGGCCAGTGGCTTTTAATTCGGTAATTAAAGGGAGATCTGAAAATAAGCTGTTAAGTAGTTCCGAATGGGCTGTAAGGGAAGGGGAATTGATGAGAAGACCACTCGGATATGTGAGATGTGAGATACATTAGCTGAAGCTCAGCTGGAATAATGGAGGGATATTAGTTACGACTATTTTTAGAAATGGGAAATCAGAAATCAAACTATTAGTAACCAAATAAAAGAAACTGAATTTACCGTATTTCTTATAGATCAATTCATTATGGTGAATCGCAGATATTATAGTATTGCTAAGTCATAAATTGTTATTGAGCCTTCCACTTTTACGGGATAAAACCTTTTATAAAGATGGCTAAAGTCATTTAGCTTCCACAAAGCTCTGCTCGATATTTACTTTTTTATTCAAATAGGTACCCGTATTCAGGATTTTCGCGCACATAGACGCACGTTTATCTCGGATTATTTTCTAACTCTATCCGAATTCTGATCACCAAAAAACGTTTCTACCAAAACAGAATTCCATTCCAATAAAACTTTACAGCGGAGCGTATCGCCAAAAACAATTTCATTAGACGATCCCCAAACTTACCGCAGTATAAACCGCTTTATAAACTCCTTAGCCTTCGTAATATTGTTTAAAAATGTCTCCAAGCCCGCCATGAAAAGCGTGCGGGACCCTAAACGTATGCAAATTTTATTTTTAAAAAATGCAAGTGGCCAGCCACATGTCGCCCCGGACGGTCATCGCGGCGTCCGTCTGCTTTTTATTACTTTTATTTTTGTTGTCCAAACTTACCCACCTTCCTCTCCTCTGATTTGATTGCGTATTTATTCCAAGCTGTGTTTTGCTACTTCAAGTTGTACGAATTGACGGTTTTCAGAAAACATACACGTACATTATATACTCACATACGCTGTTTTCTCTACACGAACGTTCACCGATTTTTGTGTTGTTTGTATAAAAAATATTATGGCTCTTATTGGAAAATAAGAGCCATAATATTTTCCCAGAAAGTAAGCTAACAATACTTATAAAGGGTAAATTACACCAGTATTACATAGTTCCATATTAAAGTTTAGAAACTGAAATAAAATAAATGGGTTTAGATGAACTTACGTCTTTGTAGGCTAAGGTACCTATGTATCTATTTAATACTACCTAAGTAATCTTTTAGAGAATGTAGGATACCATGGCACCTTCAGAGGGACTTTGTCAGCAGCAAACTGTATATTGATAATAAGATAATAAGCTTCAAGATTGATAAGCAACAACAGAAAACTGATATTTTCAGCACTAAAGATTACTTCAGTAGGCTCGAATCTTCATACCTTCAAACACACACACACACACCCTCACACATCAAGCTCCCCATTATCTACTTCCACATAGTGAAGCTATCGCGTCAGATGATTTTTACGATGGGTGTCCACGTGACGTCTTTATTAAGGCGATATCAAGGTGGGTTCCATGAGATTAGGGTTCCTCGTAAACGGACACCCGCTGTATTGGACGACTCTTCGTTATTATAACGACATGGCCCGATATTGTCAAGATATAGGGTGTGTGTCCACTTACGAAGATAGTGAAAGGTGTATTTTTGTTCGGGTAGCCAGCTGACTTTTGACGCGAGTTAGTTTAGACTGTAAGATTTCAATATCCAAGTAATATAGACGTAGGTACTGCTTTCTTGACAGGAGCACAACTGGCCACTTGGTCAGACGGCAGTTTCGATGGAGCAATTAGTATCTTGTCAACGCATTAGTTAAACCATAGAATATTAACGAAACGTCATTGTAAAAAGTAGTGCTCGGCGCTATGGTGACCTAACACACTTTTCTCGTATTCATAGGATATGGTATCGAAGGTTTTTACCTTCGATACCATAAACTTAAACTTTGAAACTTAGTTTTGTTTAAGTGTCGTAGTATGAGGGAAATAGCTGTATTGTACATTAGTTAAGTACAAGAAATGGTAAACTATAAAACTAACTTATTGGTAAAATGTATGGTAAAATGGTAATGGTCATGGTTTTTAGTACGTTACACCCAGAACCCACCCAGAACCTCAAATTATCATTTATTTATTTATTATTCATGTTTTTACTATCATCCATTGAGTGTCAGACTTTCATGGATTCAGTCACTTCTCTGATGCTCAGTAGTATGACGTGTTATTCTGTTTCATAACTGCCCCCAATCAGAGTTGTCATCAATAGTTTTGCATCTAACATTTCACCGAAACGATGAGTTACAAATGTAATACATTACAAGCTTAAGATATATCTAAAGCTCGTCTAGAAACAAGTGGCGTAATAAATGCGGGCGGTGCGGGTTGCGGGGTGCGGAGTGCGGGGCGAGGTGCGCGGTGTGCCGAAACATAAAATATATAAAGTTTGACCGCCGCCGGACAGTGACACAACCACCTACGGTGAGAAGAGGGTTACATGGAGACAAAGAAAAAATTAAAACTTTTACAAATCTTGAGATTTTTTACATCCCACTAATGTACCCTACCATCAAACTGAACTATGGCATAATATATCCGGTAGCATATATTAAGCAATAGTTCTACAAAGTGTGATATCCGATTGTGGCGTCTTCCATTTATACTAAGTAATGCTCTAATAACAAAAAATGCCCAGCCTTTTCCTATATTGGGCCTTTTCCTATTCTAACTATATAGGGGTTGGCTTCCAGTCTAACTGGATGCAGTTGAATACCAGTATATTACATGGAGCGACTGCCTATCTAACCTCCACATCCCAGTTATTGGGTAACAAGATACCCCTTGGTAAGACTGGTAATGCTCTAATTACACATAAAACAAAGTAAACTGAAAACGTTGACTTCAGTATGTATGTTTTACCTTAAAGTGTAATGTTTTCCACGATAAAATGGATATTGCGTGTCTTCGAGAATTCAAAAGAAGTACCGAATTTCTTTTACATCATGGTCGACGGGACTGAATCAATAGTCCATTCATATTAAAGATCATCAATGAACGGTTGTAGTTGAAACCTATTATTAAATTCAATTTAATAATCGGATAAATTATGACTATTATTAATTACGTTTGTGTTTTGGCAATGTACCTGGCACATATGCATTAGATATGCCAAATGAATGCCAACTATACTCGTAATATTACTTTGATAGTCATCTTCTACCTGCTACAATGTAGTCAAGCTTACCTGGGATGAAAATAAACACGTGTTGTCTATTTTTATACCATCCCTAGATGGATGGGTGGAAATTAAGTAAATTAATGAAATAAAAAAAAGCAGAGATGAAATTTAGAAAATAATCATGTCTTGTCAAATTAGGGTAAGAATCATCCCTTTTTGAACGTCAAAATTACTTTAGACATTCCACCAAAATGCTCACTCTTTACTACATATTTCCTACTGTTTAAGCTGGTAAGAAGTGGTGCAACCAACTCCCCAGCAATACACAATAAAAGAACAAAATACACTATGGTAAAAATAATATTATTTTTATGGAAAATTCTCCATGTAAACCCACGCTAGTCCCCAGCAATATTGTACCAAGTAGAAGTGTCCACGTAGAGTCGTGTTTGTATGAAAAATATTCCAATATTCCCCCGTCCACCCTGATCGAGCCGAAATAAGGTGATCGCGACAACATGGCCGGTTATTTGAAGGGCTTAAGGTCGGGTTTGTCAAATTATATGTGTTTTCTTTGGTTATATTCAAAGATTGGACGTTTGAAATTCGTATTGGATCGAATGTAATAGCATTTGGAGATGTAAAGTGTCGGGGTTTTGGTACTTTATCTTGGATATTTGGGATTGTTGACATCATAAGAGTTAGATAATACGGTTTGTCAATTAGGACGCATAGGTACGACCTAATATTAAGTATTGATAATCATGAAAAGAAGTACTTAGTGTAGGTTTATAATAAATGGGCATGTTTTAACCCATCAAAAAACATAATGCTTAGTTCGAGCTGTCAAGTAAATTATACACAAAAATATTTAGAAAAAATATTAACTTAGATTCTCGTTTATTTCCATCACTGTCACAACATTCCGATATCCTATATCTTCTATAAAACACTACCTACTCCCAATTTCCACGAAAAATACGCTATCCAGCATCACCCGGGGATAAGAGAGGAGCATAATCGTAAGAAGATCTGTGATGCGATGTGACCGGAAATTAAGACACGGGGCGGCCGCCCGCCTTGCGCCCTTCCGTTTCCGGTCGGACATCACCTTGCGCCGTGGGCGGAGGTCGTCAGATGAATAATCATTATCATAAATCTTGTGATAAAGTCGTGACCAAGCAGGTTAGGGGGTGCTGTTTACTTTTTGGGAGTTTTTTTTTGTTTGATAGTGAGTGATTTATAGACGTGTGTAAATAATGATATTGCAATATTTTGTTAAGGTAAAAATCTGGCTTGATGAAAGTAATAAGAGCTTAGGTATTATTTGCCTTATCTCGCAGGAACTTAGGCAAACAGGCTATGTCCTGAAATACACAATTGTTTTTGAGTTTTAACTAATCAGCCAAATATTTGAAATATTTTAACTCTAAAGTTGCACCTTGCACTTCACCGATACTTAATTGCATTTAAGATACCCATGACGTGTGTAACTGTGTATACTCCTCCTTTTATTAATTTCTCACATACCGCAGCAGCTGTCCCACGACAATAATTACAAAGAAACACAATGTCGTTTAACTTTTTTAATGTCCTCCATTTTGTTCCATCTGAATCATTAGCCATTAGTCTCTCACCGTATTCTCTTTTGATACTAGTTATTACCGATATATCATTAAAAGAATGTGCTTTAATCTTCTTAATATATCGCTTGAATCGCCTTTAATACTTGTAAATAATCTACGTCACTGAAAGAAAAATAAAGAACAACAAGTGATTTTCTAAGTCTAATCTAAGATAATACTTACTTAGGTATGTAGGTACTACTAATACTAAGTAACTTAGTACTTTAAGCTACTTAACAAAAACTTTTCTCTTACAGAAATTTCACGTAAATTGTAATATACGTAGATTCTAGTATAACGGTAATGTGGTCACTTTGCGGTCGTCCATCAAACGTGAACATTAGTGGGCCTATGAAAAACAAACTTTGACTATTACCGGACCCCTACCTTTTTACCCCAGTCTCGCAAACATCGACTTTTACTTGATATCGATATCCATTGCGGCTTACGTTTGAAACAGGCTCATAAACTTTGCGCTTTAGAGTAGTAATGTATGTTAAACCATGGAATGGCGTTCATATTTTTTGTGGCTATTTTAGGCGGTCAGAAAAGTTAGTGTATTAAGTTAGAGTGGTCAAGTATTTGAGTTATTTGGCTGTTTGCAATGAAAATGAGTTTATTTTCTGCAGTTATAATCGTGTTATTGATTCCAAGTCTGTTCAAATAGGTAACTTCACAATCAAACATACACGATTTTATGTTTTTATGTGTTATAATTGAAAACAGTTTCCAGAGCATTTTCTATTATTTTCCGACCGGCTTCATTCTTTTCTACTAATTATCTCTTTTAAGGGTTGAATTAGAGTTGCTGGCATGAATCAACTATTCTACAGTCCATTTAACTATAATAAAATACCTAAAAAGTACTTTCTACGCCATACCAGCACTACCAACCTACACCTCCATAAGTACCTATAGACGTTCATCAAAGCCCATCACTACTCGCCAACACGAAACAAAGGTACCTAACCACATATAAATTCCCTCGATTAGACCTTTCCTTCCTCCTCCAATTGAATCCCAACCATGACAGATGATGGTAGAGTCCAATTTCCTTCGTTCTCATATAAGTCTTTCTGTCTATCAGTCCAATTGTCCCGGATGGCAACCGGACACCGCGATATGAAAGCGACAATAAAAGGTGGAAGACCTGACTCATTGATCGGTATAGTTGAGCACACAGAGCTTTCTATTTTATTTTGTATGCACTTACGTCCTTATGATGTTGATTCGATTTCAGGAAAATCTGTGAAAAATTACCTCATGAAAGAAGTATAAACAAGAAAGAAGTAAAGCTACAAAAATACTCTTAATGAAAATAACTTATGGGTCACATGACGAAAACGACGAGAATCCTGTAGAGACTAGGGAGGGATATTTCTGTTCGGTTTTGGAGTAGCTTACGAAAGAAGGCAGGTCATATCACAATAGACGTAATTACATCCTGTGTTGATGATGAGCTGGTGAAGACCGCAGGGATCCGCTGGATGCGGGAAGCACAGAAGTGGCGATGATTGGGGGAGGCCTATGTCCAGCATTGGACATGTTTCGGCTGACATGATAATGATGATGATATCCTGCCTTATCGCTAAATAGAGGATTTGTACGAGAATACGAATCTTTGTATAAAACCAGCAACCAGCGCGCGCCTGTTTCTGCATATAAAGTAAAACAAAATTTTAGCCTTCATAGAACCTCGTCCCTGTCACTCATGTGTCTCATTCTAAATCTCGATGTATCAATATCACACGAGTACCTACTATCTGTATGCAATGATAATGCATAATCCTCTAACACCTAGCAAAACATATCTATCTCTCCCTCGCCCATTCAGCTCCGATCAAGGTACCATCGAAGTTCAAGGCAGGTCACGAGGCAAACGCACCTTTATTGTGCTACAATTGGGATGTCCGCCGAGGTCGACAACCCCTGCGCAGGAGTGCGTATACGAAGGTATGTGTCGAGGTCGGCTTATGTAGCGGTGGGTGCATTGGATCGTTTCAAAAGGGTATGGAATCAATTGAGTGGGTCTGAGGGTTTCTTGGAAGGATTTTTAAAAAGATTTTATAAAGTTTACCAGCTTTGTTTGTGAGGTACAAACTAAAAAATTTAGTGAGTAACTCATCAAGCATTAGTAGTAAAAAAAATAACGAGGAAAAGTGATATGTTTCCCCCCTCGTGACATCCGGCAAGAATAGGATAGAAAGTGGTGATGTATGTAAGTGAAAGAGCAGCCAATAGTTTATGATTACCATTCATCTGCAGTCCATAGTGAAGGCAATTTGTCTTCAAATTATAATAGGAATACGACCAATACTCAGAAACAATGTTTTTCATCAGTGACACAGCAGCCCATTCATTGAATCTATTGTAGCTTCCCACAGGTTTTTCCCAAAACTGCGGTGAATCATCATGTATACTTTGTGAGGAGGTGTCTAGTTTCCAGAATTCTCTGTGAGTGGAAAGCTTTGGAGATTTCCACATTTAACCAACACCATTTTTTGATCACCAAAGTTTCCTATTACATAATACTTGTATACATAAGTAAAATACCTAGACAAGGGAAGTAAACAACAACACATCGTTATCTACATTCAATAAGGCAGGTCATGGTGCGAAGCGTTACCTCTAGCGTGCGCCCGCGCTTATTGGTAGCAATTGAAGCAATCAGCGCAATTGGCGCGCCTCCCCCCGCTCGTCCTGTCACCCCCGCTCTCGCCGTAATATACTTTCACTTCTCACCGGTACTGACGGGGAGAAAAGTGATACAATTTATTATAATTTTAATTTTTAGGTAACTTTCATGTCATGCTAAATTATAAGACAAAAGCAAATTAAAAAGTGATCGTGAATGAGAAAACATTGCAGAGCTACCTGGCAAGATGGAACGATCACCTGGAGACGACTGCAGCCGATCTATTTTGAAAAATCTTACCGTGAAAACGTAGATGAAGTTAGCTTGTAGTTGTAGTGAGCTATCATATTTCCACCTTATACTGGGAATTGACATTGACACCTCATTTTACCTTACTTATGAGATAAGATTTTTACAAAATGAACCAGCCAGGGCAACATATGGAAGGTGGAGGGAGAACGGTGCTGAAGTGACAAATTAGTAAATGCCAATTTACAGTAGACAAGGAAAACTCTGTACTAGTTTTTAATAATTGGGTGGTTTGTTCATTATTTCTATACGTACCTAAATTGTGCTGCACTGGCCATTTAGGTAAATCGTTGTCAAGATAATTTATAGAAACCAAATCCTCGTCAAATTTTAAATAAAAAATCACACCAAATTGTTTAAAAAATATTCGCGAAACCTAAACACCTAAATATCGGATGATGTCGGCTTACTTCCACACGTGTGCTAAATAAAAAAATGTTAAACCAACAAATAATTCGGCGCCCGCGCAGCACTGTTTGTTGATGTAGCGTCGAATTATGTGAGCCGTAATTACGTGTTCGACGTTTAAATGGCTGATGGTTCTGTATGGATATAGTGCTGAAAGAAAGATTGTTGCTAATAGAAAAAATATTTGAGTGCTTTGTGGATGACGAAAAACAGCTACTGAAGTTTTTCTTTTGACGTAAATTTCCTGCGGGAGATTTCTAGACTATGCTAGATTTCTCACTCACTGACGGAAAAGTAATCTTGTGATTATTTTTCCTTCAGTTATTGAGAAAATGTTTGACCTGGTAACACACGGGTGTTTTTTTAACATTGACAATGGACACCTTAAAACAGTGCATCTGATTGACAATCGCTTTGATGACTTACCAAAATAAAACCTAATTCGCTTTCCCTAACTCAAATACAGATTTAGATGTATTTGCAGAAAATCAAATGAGTAGGTACCAACTATTGTGTCAAGAAGCAACGACTATGTCTTAGAAAATAAATATTTAATCATTTTATTGTGACCTAATTTCGTCACAGAACCCTAACTTCAGCAGCACCTTGTCAATAAATCAAGTGAACGTTGCAATAAAAATATTTATGCTGTAATATCACATACCTTATATTTATTAGTTGTAAAGTCGATAGTTTACGGAGCACACCTATGTAAACACATGGTGCCCTGGTAGCTGTAACTCATTCGTGACTAGTGACAAGAATACTATAAGAGGGATTCAGTTTTCTCAATAAATGGCTGAAACACTGAACAAGGTCATAAATATTTTAAGTGAAGCCAAGCAGAAAAACTTATAATTATTTCATGCAAAAATACCTTGAATCATGTCTATGATTTTTTTATACTTATTTTGTTTTTAATGGAAACATTGTTTTGTTTCGCAAGCCAAATCACACACAAAGGAAAGCATATTTATGTAGTTTAATAACAAATCAACACAAGAAAGATGCCCATCCCTGTAGACGTCTGTCTTCAGGAGACACTCGAATCTAGACCTTATTGTTAAGACACTAGAACCCGAAATACTAGTGGTCGATTAATTTAAGAATAACATTTAGCACAACAATGGGACGGAGGGCTAAATCGTCGTATTAAACCGTTCGCATTGTATCCGTGAAGGTATTCCACCACCTTTCAACTATGCCCGTCTAAACATTAAGGATGAAGTATTGTGGATGTTTCATTTAGGTTGTTGGTATTGTGCCTACGACTGTGCTGCCTCCTGGAGCTTCCCAATATCCATGGGAAGACGTCTATGTGTAGTTGATTTTACTGCTTATATTTTCAGGTCTGCACCAGCTTGAACGTTAGCTGAATATTCAGTTTCAAACTTTGTGGTTTGAAACCATATAAGTGTTGTGAAGTATATTGAAAGAGCAGTGATTGAAAAAATGAAGCCATGCTATAATTGGAGATGAAGTTATGCCATTGGGCCTTCGCACGTAGGAGAAACAACATTAGCATAATCGTGATCCAACCAAATACTTTTATTCCACTTCCTCACACTTACTTAAAACACAATGCTATTACTATAATACAAATTTAATACTCTTGAAGTTCTAGAAATCGGTACGGAAAATCAATTTTCCGCCACATCTGTCCGCTACTCTATGTCGGCCTCACCACAAAGAGTCCGGTTGTTTCGCCCACCGGCGCATTGTCCTGCTCTATTGTTATTCTGACAATCTGCGTCATATAGCGCTGCCAGGGGGATAGG
Organism: Apamea crenata; assembly: GCA_949629185.1. Lineage (NCBI taxonomy): Eukaryota > Metazoa > Arthropoda > Insecta > Lepidoptera > Noctuidae > Apamea > Apamea crenata. Next base: position 931,061 of record OX451356.1, read on the forward strand.
GGATAGGCAGACACCCTGCCTGTGCCTGATTCGGGGGAGCGTGAATACCTTCGGAGGTGTCGGGTTTGAATGGTGGAAACATTGGTAAGGATTTTGGTGTTAAAGGGAATAATATGTAGATTCAGAGATTTTCTGCAGGGATTTGTGCTTTCTGGTGATATATTTTGAGCTTTCATGCATTGAATGCAAAATGACAGAGAAGTGCATGAAGTAAATATAATACTCTTCATAGAATGAGTCTTGATCATAGCGAAATGTACTTTCACCACCTGATTATTGTTAGGAAAAGTGCGTAAGTAACTAAAGAAATGCAATAGGTTCCTATGTTAAATAGTCACCAGGCCAAACAGCTTACCCAAAAATCAGTTTTTGCTGCAATGTTACTCCTTTCTTTATCAGCACGTCGTCTACAACTAAGTACCGCACGTCACTATCTCCCAAACTAATGCACATTTATGCTAACATATTTCTTTGGTCAAAACATCTCAGTGATGTCCAAGACAAACATTTAACACTTCAAACGTATAATCCGTTTACGAGCATGCAGATTCAGCCACAATTTATTCCGGAAAGATTTACCGGCTGCTACGAGACGGCCAGGTGTGAGACATTCCTAGGAACTGTGGAGTCTGGGGACTGAGCAACTGAGTAATCTGTCTTCACGGTAAGTCTTGTTTAAGGCGGCAGGTGACTGAAATATTCTGAGTGAGGGAGAGCATACGTGGAGTAGGAATTGTAGATGAGGTTACTTAGAACTGGTGACGGGTTCGGAGAAGTTTTGGTTAGGAGTTATGTTCCCATGTATTATGATTTTGAAGAAACTTACATTAAATGCCAGCATTTCGTCACAGACATCGTCATTTTCAACTTAGGGCAGATTACATGCGAATGCTTTTTTTCATTTGTTTTTTGTTTTGATCTTAGCACTGTATAAAGTTACATTAAATGACTTGATGCGTACTCATTCTTTTAGCAGTTGTATAAGTATATGTGGTTACGAAATTCCATACGTAGGTATGTGAAGTCTTGGAGATCTTCTCACAGTTCATTTTTTCCCCTAATGCCAAAGTTAATAAAAATGAGCACAGATCTAAAAACATAACTCATTTTTTTTCACACTTCTTTTCAACGCACCTTATAATACACAATTTTCAATAACACCTCATTTCAACTCCATTGCTCCGTCAACGCAACAAAGTATACAAAATAAACAATCATACGAGCAATGAACACTCGTCCTTTGATGTTGCTCGCTGAATGATGGCCGCTGCAGCGCTTTCCTACGTCAAAACTACACTATTTCATATAGACTTAAAAGCAGACATGAGTTTACGAGCGCTGTAAATTATAAAGCGCTTAAAGCGTTTAGCAGAAAAGTATGGTCGGTCAGGTGACGGTGAGGGAGCGGTTTATGAGATGTTGAAGATGATGATGTCGAGATGAAAGACGTGGATTAAAGCAATGCTTAGTACACGTTTTCATATTTATAATGGAGAAGAGAATGAAAAATGAGGGAAATTTTCAGTAAGTCAATTGAGAGAAGAGACTTAATATGGACTTCAGAATATCTGACAAAATAAAAAAAATCTTCAAAATTCGTCAACAAACTTCCAACCAATGCAGATTTGGTTGTCACACAAATAAGAAATACGAACCCTTTAGGTAACCTTATTGGAAGTACCTACTTAAATATTGGCAATGGACAAAGTACACATTGACAGTGGAGTGATAAATGCTAGAATTGACAAGTTTGGCGTGCCCGCAATCCGAGGTAAAATACTAGAGTCAGCAAGTAGCTACTTATTACTTTGTAATGACGATTATCAAAATGAGCTACAATACAAATACGAGGTATTTTGGTGATATCATGACGAGAACTCTCAATTAATGTTAACCAACAAAACAATTTCCATCAATCATCAATGCTTTTGCATTAATTTCGTCTCTGGGTGTCCATGTTCGTTTCAATAGTCTGGATGAGGCAACACTTAAATGCTCAGCTCCATATACACAATCTGGGACGAAACTCAGTGGGACAAACGAAGAATAAATCACCTCGCTGACTGGCTTTATAATTTTATGACGGCATGATAATGTCGACTATTGAGGGCTCGTGGATAAGTAATAACAGCTGCACGAGTCGACCAATCAGGTTAAGCTATGCTTGCCGAGATCGGTCCGTGGACGGATGAACATCCATAACATACCGAGACCTCTCCATGCCTCGGAAAGCACGTTAAGCCGTTGGTCCCGATTGTCATTCTTGGATCATTGACAGTCGGTACGGGTCGTCAGAATCCCGAAAGTCTGAAAACCATTATTACCAAGGGGTAATTTGTTACCCAGTAACTGGGTTGTGGAGGTCAGATAGGCAGTCGCTTCATGTAAGATACTAGAATTCAGTTACATCCGGTTAAACTGGAAGCCGACTTTAAGAAATTTGGGAAAAGGCTAGGCAGATTGATGATGATGGCTATTCTTACAGATATACATAATTCGTACAAAAATAAGAAAAGTAGAAACAGCACTGGCATCATATCTCAGCACGAAATCGAACGAACCGAATTGATTCAAATATAGTTCACACTAATGTTTTTACTATAGCATCGGTAAATCAAATGCTTTGTCGACGTGACGCGACATCGCGATAAAGTTGCGCGTGAGTGCATACCATGAAGCCAGAATCTACAGAAGGTCTACGTCAAAGGTCACTTAAATAGATATACCTAATTTTACCATTTAGGTACCTATGTGTCAAACGGAACTGTTTTGAATCTCTGCCATTATAAATGGCATCTAACGTCGTCAACAATCTATTATTTCAGTCGTGATCTATATATGATTGCTCCGGAATACATTGCTATCTTGTTACATTAATGTTATATCAGTCCTCAGGATTCCATTAAACTGGAACAAGGACTTAGAAAGCAAGATATCCAAGACGAAAAATTAATCGAACAACAGTATAGGTATGTGACGGCCATCAATCTGCACTGGGCCCGCGTGGTAGATTATGGCTCTCCCACAAAGAGCAGACAGTAGACACAGAAATTGAAAAGAGTATATGCTTATATTGTTTGGTCATGTTGAGAGGATGAATGAAAGGCGACCAACAAAAGGTATTTAAAAGGCAGATGTAAGTGGAAACGTCGGGAGGGAACGCCCTATAAGGACTTAAAGTGACCTTATCGGTGATGTTCTTCAGAAAGGTCGGATGCGTAGTACTCGCAGCCAGCGTGCGTGTGTGACCAGATGTATGAACGCAACCAGCGTGCGTGTGTGACCAGATGTATGAACGGAATCGGCGTGCGTGTGTGACCAGGTGTATGAACGGAACCGGCGTGCGTGTGTGACCAGATGTATGAACGGAACCGGCGTGCGTGTATGACCAGATGTATGAACGGAACCGGTGTGCGTGTGTGACCAGATGTATGAACGCAACCGGCGTGCGTGTGTGACCAGATGTATGAACGGAACCGGTGTGCGTGTGTGACCAGATGTATGAACGCAACCGGCGTGCGTGTGGGACCAGATGTATGAACGGAACCGGCGTGCGTGTGTGACCAGAAGTATGAACGGAACCGGCGTGCGTGTGTGACCAGATGTATGAACGGAACCGGCGTGCGTGTGTGACCAGAAGTATGAACGGAACCGGCGTGCGTGTGTGACCAGATGTATGAACGGAACCGGCGTGCGTGTGTGACCAGATGTATGAACGGAACCGGCGTGCGTGTGTGACCAGATGTATGAACGGAACCGGCGTGCGTGTGTGACCAGAAGTATGAACGGAACCGGCGTGCGTGTGTGACCAGATGTATGAACGGAACCGGCGTGCGTGTGTGACCAGATGTATGAACGGAACCGGCGTGCGTGTGTGACCAGATGTATGAACGGAAACGAGGCAAAAGGAGTATGTTAGGATCGTAGCAGGTGGCGTTCTGTAGTTTCTGCCTACCTTCATGGGAAGAAAGTGTATGTATAATGTGTATGTATGTATCTAATTGAGGTTCAAATGCCGCTTTATCATGCCAAATAAACCTTTTGCATATCGCTATTTCGTCACCCAAACGGGAACAAACGAACACGAATGATTTATATTCCAAGCCCAGGTTAATTGACGTGCCGTGAAATAAATTTAGTACAGTGCACTATGTATTAGCCGTAACGTCAGGCGGCGTTTAGAAAATAATTAGTCTTGCCTACGCACGCACCGCACGGCAAGGTACGGCGGCTAATAGCTGGATGTGGGAATTGAGTGATTATAGTGCTTGTTGTAATGTTTGTGACAGCTGCCTCTCAGTAAGGTGGTTAAGATATGAATGGATCTAGTTTTCTTGTTGTGACGTTGAAGATGATAAATTTGATTTAAAGATACGTTAAATGACAAGATTTGAATTCTAAAGTGCACATATTGGATTGTTCTGGGTGAAAAATTGTATGAGCGTCAACAGCTTAAAAGGCTGCACAAGTTGAAACTGTAACACCAAAACAATCTTTTTTCTATTGAATACAGATAAATATGAAACTCAAATACTTCAAGTCAATTAAATTATCGGCCATTGTTAGTACTTTCTAATCGTTTCAATTGGAAGAAAGTTTTGAAAGCGTGATCATAATTTTCAAACTTAAAATACCTATTAACTCTCCATAAAGCAAAAAGCCGTGGAGTATTCATTCAGTATTGGCACTGTCATACAAATCCAATAAAATAAATCACATCAAAATACACAAAATCTTTCAATCTTTTTTAAAACCACTCCACTGTATAACAATACAAAGTGTTACAACCAATGTTATTTCTGATGACAATCGTGTAGCCATCTCCCTGTCAGGCAGCCAATGGCAGCATTTGTATCGCTTCATGATCGATGCCACTATTTGTTTCATCGCGCTTTTGTTTCCAAGCGAGAATGTCAACTGCTTTTGTTTTGCGGTAATGGTGAGCGAACATTTCGATGAGGTATCTTGATTTAATGAGATGAAGGTGATTCTTAAAAGAAAAGTTTCGCTTTTTTGGTTTAGCTGAAAATATTGCGTTTGAAATCTGAAATTAAACTTTTACTTATCTTTAGTTTTTCATAATCGAAGCTTTTCGATTGTAAATTTTTTTAAAAGAAGCTGATAAAAAAGTTCGTAACTAAATACTTTACTTTCCCACAACTAGGTTTTCCTTTGTACAAAATAACATAAAGTAAACGAAGCTTATTAACCTGGATTAATTTCTGGGAAGTTCCACAATAACTGGTTAACTGAAAAGCGCGTGAAATTAACTTTAAATCCAGCGCTACACCTCATAATATTCCAAGATTCTAAACTCCCAGTTCCAGCCCAAAACCCAAATTAATCTAGCGGACGTCACCTTGCAGCGGACGTCAATCCAAAAATGACAAGTATGACCAATTTCCACGTACTTTATATATAGCTCCGCGTTTAATCAAGGTGTCCGGGAGGTAGCGGCGAGGCGGGGGGAGAGGAGATGCCCGTAATTAAAGTACAGGTTGACAGATGACAAATTGTCTGTGGCCGCTGTTCCGGTAGATATTGTATTTTGATCTTGTACAAGATTCTGGAGAGCAAGATTAGAGGGAGTCTTTAGACTGACCCAATTTTTGCTTTGATTTGATATATGGCTTTTGATGTGAGGACAAAGGAAAGTTTGATAATTATGTCAACTGGTTTTAAGTTCAAAAAACCTTTCATTCGTTTTTTTTTGTCAATAATATATCTCCAACTTGTACCTATTCATTGTACGCATGGAAAAAAGCAAAGTATGCAAGTAAACAACGAACATGCACTGCGCAGACGAATATTATTGCTTTGGCGAAGAAGATCTATGAAAGAGAGACGTTAACTACTGACAACACCATTATCTGATTAGAATTATTAGCAGTTGAAGCTACATAAACAAGTCTGCAGCTGTGTCAAAGGCGTTTCAAGTAACCGGAATTCTTTAACAAACATTTTTTAGGCAGTATCTGGAGACGGTTCACTATTGCGCTTACGCGGACGCTGTTGAAGCAGGCTGAATCAGTTGCTTAGTAATCTTTGCAGATTTATATTGAGATCTATTGCTGGCTACTGTCTCCATGCAATTAGTATCTATTTATGATCCTCATCAAATGCAATGGGCCTCGCCTACTCAAAACACCACAAATCACTCCCGTAAAATAGCTTATAAGCAAAAACACGAAATTATTAAAAAAATCAAAAAGAATCACACAATGATTTAATGGCACAGTGCAGGCGTTAGTCAGTAAATCAACTGCCCCCGGTCACCGTATACGCTATGACATCTAGGAAGTAGTTTGTCAAAGTGACAAATAGGTTGACACGGTCCACGTTGCGTGCCGTATTTTTATAAACAAAATGTTATCAACATAGTAAATTCTTTTAGAATATTTCTGCGTTTTTCGTGGAGGTAATATATGCTTATTACTGTTGTGATTAAGGGCTACCGTATGCACTTACAGACGTGAAAATAGTTTCAGACGATTGATATACTGGATAATATGTTATACCGTGGTGATTATAGATTAAAAGGAGGACTTTAATTTACTGCTTGTTAGAACGTTCCCTTCTTTATAGTTCCTGTATCCAATTAATTAGTTTCACCTGGACATATATTACTAACAAGAGTTTCTGAATGTTCATCAGCAATGTTATGCCGAGTTTCTAAATGCTGAGCATTTGCTTGAATATAATTTTCTTCTCTTGTAGCAAGATTATCAGTTGGACATAGAAGACATGAATGTCTGCTATGTTTTTAACATAGCTAACAAACCAACATAACATAACTAATAAGTGAGAACTTTTTGTAATCTATATAATTTCAAACTTTGAGGTAAGAAACAGTTATTTTAAATGAAGGTACAGCAGATATCTACTCAGATACTGTATATACAGTCGTTTATACAGTTTCTAACATCTTCCCGACACAAACATCCAACATTGGCAAACGATTCCACGCGGCGGAATCTAAAGCATCCGAATGAACGTACACATTACACTTACTATAAAATATTTATAATGGGTCACCTTGTGAGAACAGACGGATACACTATAAAACAGATGTCATAATCGGCCCTTTGAAGTTTCTGAGTATCCATCTACAACTTTATCACAACCATCAACCACACCCCTACCTTCAGTAGGACAAGGTTGAATTTTAGTTAGCTCGGGTGTAAATAAAAGTTGGTGATTCAAAAGTGCGTCGTATGATTTACAATATGATAAACCTAGTTGGCTGAGTGATAGATGTCTCTTTGAGTTATGGTGTCCTTAAGTAGATGACAGGATTCAGGAGAAAAACAAGGAAATTGGTGTTATTTCAGGAGCTAGGTGTAATCAAAGAGGATGATTTAAGCAAACTGGATCTATAAAAATGTTTTCTTTTAAAGTTTTTGAGCCCCCCACACCGCCCTAGATGGACTGACGACCTACAAAAGATTGCTGGGCCATGTCCAGCAGTGGACTGCGATAGGCTCAATGTAGCTTTTATAAACTTGGTAGTCACAACAGACTTATAATTTTTAGTAGGTAGTATGAAAGAATAGAAGAATCAAAAGAAAATTTCTAAGAAGAAAAGCAAAAACTATCACATAGGTATATTTGTTTACTACAAACGAGTAAGACTATGCCTACTATACTCGAAATAATGATCTAAGCAGTAAATCTTAAGGATAATAAAGGTAAATCGTTCAGTTTGAACGAAATACGTTCTTTACGTAATCTCCCTAAATCCCCCAGTCCCCCACTGACCTACTGAAGTAATCTACCAAATACATAACTAATCTATTTTGAAGTCGGCTACGAACCTATAGCACAATCAATTTTTATAGTTGCCGTATTCAAATATAATAAAGCATAGGATTAGAGACCTAAGACCACCATGATGTTTATACAGGGATCGTGCTCGATGGCCCAGGTTCGCTTCCCGGGTCGTAAGTTTCAGTTAAAGTGGCAGTTTGGTTTGCGCGGATCTTGTAACCTAAATTTTTATAGTTGGTTTAATATTATGGGTTAATTTCGGTTTAGTTTCGTAAAGTATGTTTTTTAGCGTTGAGATTGTACCTCTGAATCGTCTGTTGGTTATTTGTCTGGATTTGATGTTCCAATATTTTCAGAACAGAACCCACAAAAACTCACAGTTTTTTAGTGCCTTAATTTCAAAATCATTCAAACTTTTCTCACTAGTCACAAATAGTTTGGATTAATTACGACTAGCTTCGGTTTAGTCAGTACTAGCATAGGATGTCTCACGGATTACTGTTGGACTAGTAACGACTATTTTCTGACTAGTTGAAAAATATGTTTCAGACTACCTGCTCGGTAATGTTAAATTATATGTCATACAAACCTAATTTAAAGTAAGTCATTATGGCCCTATGGTTTAGCCGGGCAATATTGTTGCACTGAATTTTATTATCTTGCAGTAGGTATGCAAAGAAGATTAGGTATTCTCCTCGGGGTTAAATGTGTCTTGGCCTTGGGCGGGCTTGAACCCCTTGCTGCACTCAGGATTCTAGTTTTAACTCCCTCACTTTGGTCAGGAGGGTACTCTCTCTCTCTCTCGGTGTATAATCTTCTATTATTTGCAGGATAAGACTTAGTCGAGCTCGCCCTAAGAATCTCTTATTTAAAGAATAGCGCTCGTTTCATTCTCGACATTTATTTCGTCATCAACAAAAGTTTTTTGCATTGCAACTTTTACCTCAAACCTGCAAAAAAACTCAATTACCCGCATAAAAAAGATTCACCTCGGAATATTTTCAGAATGACCGGTCAAATATGTGCTAAAATAAAATGAAAACAAAACATTTTTACCCACTCGCTGGTAGTAAATTTAAATTTAATCTCGAATCTATTGCGTATTTCTTCAGTTGCAGGAGATTGTCACTAAGCATCGTTTCGAAATACATTACAGTCATTATATGTGACGATTTAGAAGACGTTGAATAGTATATGGGATTTAGTGCTAAAACGCGTTGAATGTTTCAGGAAAGAAGTCATAAGAATAATCAAATAACGACATGAAAAGTAGAGAGAAGAACCAAAAAAAAAATTATTCTAATAATTCGAGTTGCATGAGTAAAGGCTCTTCAGTCATTATTATAAATATTTTATCAAATCATCAAAATAGTACATAAACATTTAAAACCACGTCACATTTCCACGTGTCTCTTCACCTAAAAGTAGTGGAAGAATACTTTTTATTTACTGTCGTCGAATCTACATAATAATATTTCTTTCTTTTTGCGTGTACAATTTACAGGTATTATTATAAGCTTGTATTTTTACAGTTTGTTTTCGACATCTTTATTGGAATAAAGAACGAGTTTCTGTGGTATTTATGTATAAAAAAATATACCTACTTAGCCCCCATTTCAACAGTTTGCAGCATCATCTATTAATACTACTAATAATAAAGCTGAAGAATTAGTTTGTTTGAACGCGCTAATCTCCGAAACGACCAGTCATATTTCAAAAATTGTTCTTTCATGTGAGAGCCCAATTCTGGAGATCCACCACACCACCACTTAACATCATGCTAGGATCCTTAGGAGACGAACAAAAATAAAGAGGACGGAATCGCGGGCAAAAGCTAGTACATACTAATATATTATAACAGAATCGAAGTAATAGTTTACCTAAATTATCTCATTTTTTTATAAAAACAAAATAATTTTCTAACCATCAGAAATAAAAACCGCAGCAATTTTAATTTGTCTCTTTTAAATATGAACGCAGCTGTTCGAAACAAAATGGCGCCCAAAATATAGAAAAGAAATGCCTATCAGTGAAACAAATAGCCTTGTCGTGTTAAACTCTCAGCGCAATAATTCACGCGTAAACAATGTCAAACAGTTCAGTAGAAATTGTATGAAAACTAACCGACATCACCTGCGCTAAATCAGACGAGGCGACAAGGACACAGCATGTTACTGTAGCTATTTCAATCGGACGTTTGTTAAATGTTAGTTTACGTGGTTTCGGAAAACTTTTAAAGAAATAATAAGTAGTTTTCTTTTGTTTTTGTTGACAAATATTCAGTTGATAAATTTTCGTCTGAGCAGTGGTGGCCCAGTGGTCTTACGAGTTGTGAGTCGTGAGTTTAAACCCAAGCAGGCTTTTTGCTGTGTAAATTAATTCATCATCACTGATCTGAAATCGGTGAAGCAAAACATCGTGAGAAAACCGGCATGTCCTAGGACGAATAATTCGAAGACATGTGACATCCGCCAACCGGCACTGGGCCCGCGTAAGGGATTACTGTCCACTATCCAAGTGGGCAGTAATCCCTTACATAGAGGAGGCCTGTGTCCCAGCGGTGGGAACATTCTGTTTTCGTAATACAACGCAACCACCGAATTGGTTTAAAGGTTGGCAAGCAACTCTCTCTCTCTCTCGCTCTCTTTTCAGCTGTGAAAAATCAAATCAAATCAAAAGTCATTTATTCAAATTAGGCTGAGAATCAGCACTTTTTGAACGTCAAAATTACAAAAGACAGTCCCCCAAAAACGCCCGCCCTTCACCTTCAAAATATACCTACTAATATTGGTAAAAATTGCATATTTTATAAATAAGTACCGTACAAGCTAACAATCTCTAGCGGAATCCAGTAAACTAAATATAAATAGAAATTCAGTAAACATATTATTTACGTGACAATCTAAAAAACAAGCTTATTCACGGTCGAATTCAAATCATAAAGTTTCTACCTTTACAGCTAAATAACTCAAATTCCACTGTAGACAATCGTCTACACTGAAATCCTACTAATATTATAAACGCGAAAGTTTCTATGGATGGATGGATGTTTGTTACTCTTTCACGCAAAAACTACTAAACGGATTTAGATAAAATTTGGCACTCAAATAGTTTATAGCTTGGATTAATACATGGAATACGTTTTATCCCGATATTCCTACAGGATCGAAACTAATGCGGGTGAAACTGCGGGGCGCAGCTAGTAAACAAAATAAATCCGCAATGTCTTGGCATGTCGCCTAACTGTAGGTGATTACCCTATTTTTTATACGTTACACCGTAAAATATCATGGGCGGTTGAACACCTGAATATTCCGCGATCTTTGAACGACTAGCGCACGTCTAAAATCCACCTGACGACTATTTTTTAGAGTGGGTGTATTGATTTATATTGCGACTATAAATTTTAAGCTCCCGCCACACGTTCCACTCGCTAACGCTGACAGTGTCCGACTACAGCTACCCTTCAGACTAAAACACCCAGTGTGAGTGCGGTGCGCCCAAACAGAGTGTCCTATCTGATTGGCCGTATCCCAAATATTCTTTTACCTGCACCATTGGCGATCTGAACAACGTTTCTGATACCGCAATAAACGTGGCCACCGATTGCGCCTAAATAGTATAATACTTATAGATATACAAGAAAACGAAAGCAAAAGAAGACGAAAACTGGCTGTCACCGAGCACATCACGAGTGGGCTGTGTACGGAGAGGCCAAGATTAAAAGTCTAGGCAATTAGTCTAGTGTTGATGCTAGAATCTAAATTCCTCACATTCTGGGAGAGCTGTAATGCGCGGCTAACACCTTCCAATTTATAGGGACTATTTAGAAAATAGCTCACATTAATTTAACTTTCTAGTTTCTATGCACTTAGTTTACTTTGTTTTGGGAAAATGGTTTTTCTTTTGTAATTTTCTTAAATAAATTGTAAGATACTAGTAAAAACTTCGATTTGCCAAATCTATCAACAGTCTGTATTAAAATGATGTATTACGGAAACATCAAAAGTGATACTTTTTCTCAAAATATAACTCACCCAAAAAGACTCCATTACAATTCCATATATTTTTACACTTGACAGAAACAACGCAATAATGAACGTTAAATTATAAAAATAATCCCTACCTGACTTGTTATAATGTTCCAATTATTTATAACAGTAATAACTGTAGTGTTAACTTGCGCACGAGTTGCTGGGCCTCACATAGAACCACAGAATAAAAAGTACAGAAGACTCACTTTATGAAAGCTGCGTTATAAACAGAGGTCCACTAGAAGTTCATAAAATACCAGAAAGTTAGAGGGTTCCTTCTTTGAAACTAGCTTTAGGGCACCAGGTCAAGTCGCATGAAAGGAAATTGAGTTCGGAATATACACATTGCCAGAAACGAGTATGGACTGCACAGACACCACTTTGACAGAACAGACTTATTGCGTCACAGGCCTGTAATTTGAAAACATTGTAAAAGCCAATTATTTTTAAAAGAGTAACCGTTGAGTTTCTTGCCGGCTCTTCTCCATGGGAAACGACCAATTGAAACCGTGCACTTAGCTTTTGCCGTTTTATAAATGCTCATGTAGGTTTATGTGAAATAAAATAGCTTGATTTTGATCGACTTGCGACGTTATATGTACCATTTTTGTTATAACGAGACTTAAGTAAGTAGTTGATAGCTTACAAAAGACAACGCTGAATCCTTAGTAAACGAAACAGTCTTGATCAGAGCAGTTTTTACTTTTTAGTCTTACTATTATTATTATAGGAAGACTAAAAAGTTTGACTTCGCATTCTCATGGGCGTTGGCTTGTCATGTTGTTTTGAAATTCATTTTCTTCATGCGCCTAGTCTATGGTAATAGTATGTAGGAGTAATGGCCGTCGTTCTAGCTGACAAAATAATCGTAAATAATAAATTATAGCTAAAATTGTAGCTGAAAAATGAGTGAGCTCACTTTGATATACGATGCGAACCCACGTGGATTTTTGTTTAATCGAATATTATCATCCTATCCTTTTTGCGGGAATAAGACTGATAAACCATTAGTGATAACAGATGCAGTTAATTAATTTAAGCGAACAACTGCTATTTAAATTCACAGTTGCGTAGTACAGTCGGACAAATTAATTGGTTTACATTTTATATGTTCGGGTGAAGTCATGGATAACCATGACTTCACCCGAACATATAAAATGTACGCGCACAAACACTAAATAAAACGAGCGAGCTCTGTGTTTAGTAGTACCTATGCGTATGGCAATAGTAATCATTTATTGATGTTACTCAATCAGATATAATATTTCGCATTCTATGACTATAGCGACCTTCGTACAATGGTTATTGTCTTTGGTCAGTGAACGAGAAGTCGTAAGTTCAACTCATGTGTGCAGCAAATTGTCTTTTTCTTTTTGTATTCATTATTTTGTTAAAACATTACTTAAAAGTTGAATTTATAACGATTCGATCCCGTTCATGAAGTTTGCAACGTTTGAGGCAGCTGCGGAACTCACAGGCCATTACCTATATTTTGACTGTTTAGAAAATAACTACCGACAATTAAAAAAAATAGTTTTCAAGCATCCTATTTAAAAAAAAAAATATCCTTCTTAGTTGTCAGTCTACGAGTATTTGCATTATTGAGTATATTGATTGCTACTCGTTTTGTGTTGATTCTCTTCACCTCTAATTTTACTTTGTTTCAATTTACATACCTACCTATTTTGACAAACTACCTATTTAAGTATTTACGTCCATCCTTAACCAACAAAAAACTAAGTCTTTGTCAAAAAAAAAAAACTGATAAACAACAGTGTTTTACTCATTCTAACTTCTAGTACCTATGAATAGCTAAAGCACATGTATTATGTTTGAACCAGTTTGCAGTAAATCTTTGTATCGGCCACACATATTTTTTTTACTAACATGTAGCCCACACCAAATTTAACCTTAAAACAACATTTAATAAAAAAATTGAATTATTTTATTGGTTTTATTTATTTAACTTTCTACTTTTTTGCTGATTTTTTTGACCACAAAATGAATTAAATAAAAAACAAAAATTAAAAAGCAGCAAAACAATATTCCTCAGTTGGGATCGAACTCACGTCGCGTCGTCTAGCTTACATCAGTAGCTATCGCAGGCGCTTGCACTAATTAGCCATGGGAACCTAGTTATATTAGACTAATATATGGGCTCATATTCCTTCATTGTGAACCCGTTTAATTTAACTTTAACCGCGTATGTATATTACGGATACCCACACAATAATAATGTCAGTTACCGATTTATACGCGACGTAAACTAATTAGCTGTGCCGTGTGTACCTACAGTTAAAGAAAAATGAAAGTACCTAGTTGGTAAAAAACTGTCTTGGTCTTTTACCAGCCGGTTGATTCTGTAAAAATCTTACCGTGAAAAGTTAGGTGAAGTGAGCTTAGAGTGAGCTGTCAATAGTGTCAATCCGTTTTCATTATTTGGAATGACAGCTCACTCCATGCTCACTTCACTTAAGTTTTCACGGTGAGATGGTTACAGAATCGCACTGCCGCTCTTGTTAGAGATGCCTGACAAAGAAAAGATGGAACAATTTAAACAAACAACTGAAAATCCAAAAAAAAAACCTGGCTGTCATTAAACTATATTATATACACAGTATTGTATAAATATAGTAGATATATTTATTATAATAATAATAAAATAATTATAGTGGTGGTGGTGGTGGTGGTGGTGGTGGTGGTAGTAGTGGTGGGTAGTGGGTGTGTCGCTGTTTAGCCTTAATACATTTTCAGGAAAAACAACATGCTAGATAACCCGACTAGAAGAAGGGTGTGACTATTAACTATTGAAAACAAAAATATGCGTTTATTATCATCATAAAAGTAATGTTTAATAATGTGAATAACATCTGCGAGTAAAAAAAGATAACAATTAATTCGCGGCTGGAGGCGCCCGTTGAGTACAAGTGCCGGTATAAATCAACACAGAAATAGATGCTGTAGAGGTTTAACTACATTAGGGCGTAACAGGTGCAACGGTCGGTGTTAGCGTTTCCCGAGCGTTGGCCGAACACCGGATCAATGAAGAGATACGAAAATAACAAGTTGCATTTTTCAAAGTGTAAGTGTAGTGTGTTGTGTGTGTATTAATAGCCATAAGCTCATCAATAGTTAAGCCTGCCATCACTTGCGTTGCCAGAATTATGCCAAAGATACTAGAAGATTTATGAAAAAATACCTAATACCTATGTATGACATAGTATTTTTTAGAACTTTACATAACGCCATTTAGCAGACTGTGCAACAAACAAACCACACATTTGCATACATAAGGCACAATCTGGCAATCAGCAGCGTTGCTACAACCATGTTGATTTTGGGGACTGACGGACTATGGGTGATCTCTAATAGGAAGTATGGTTGACCATAAACTAGTCACTACTTCTGTGTAAGGCCGATATCGGACTGATTAAAAAAGTATTAGACGCTCATTTCTACAAACCAGTAGAATTGAAACCTACTGTTACGATCTAGTGAGTTTGCATCCTTACGTTGACCGTCATAGACAAACATATGTGTCTCAACTAAAAATACTCGGGACAATGGCTTAAGGAAAGACTAGCTAATTATAATCCATATCGCCGTATAGGAAATAATTAGTGGAAACCATTGTTCCAACGGTTGCAGGTGAGTAATTAATACACGGAATTGTATGTTTGTTTTTAATGATGTCATCTAGGTAGGTGCAGGTAGACGAGGTATGCAGTTAGAAATATGTTGTTGTGGTTTTTCATGTAAATAATGTGTAGTTATGTTAGATAATGTTCGTTGTTGTTACGGTAGGTTTAAGTTGCGGTTTGTTCCTGGCATCGGTAACCTTACGTTACCATTTTTTACCTTGATCTCTTGTTTAACTAGCCATTTGTAGGTGCGGTTATTGTTATAGTTAAAAGTAGAAGCTAAAACCCTAATGTAATATTCTATTGTACCTACTATTTATGTTTGTTACGTTCTTTGTGTTATTATTTGTGTTGATTGTAAGTTGGATGAATGTCTGTATAATAAATCATTTCATTTCATTTTCAGAACAAGATTTTGTTGAGGGGAATTGTTAGAAGCAAAAACTTGAAGCCATTAAAGGTATATTATCAGCAACAATTAAATAGAAATGTAATAACAATATAAGTATAGTGTGTAAAGATCGTAGTAGGTGGCGCTCTGTAGTGTCTGCCTACCCCCATGGGGAGAACGCGTGAGTGTATGTAGGTATGTGTTTAATGACAATTTTGGACCAACTTTGAAGAGAGGTTCTCATAACGAAGGGCTATTTTATTAAAGCTAACGGAACCATTGCCGGTTTAAAAAGTTAGACCGATTGTCTTGGCTTTCTCCGATTTCAAGGGCAACACCAAACCTCATTTACCCAATTTCGTAGAACCTATTTTCGTAGAACACGGTGGCAATTTTGATTATCCGTATCGAATCGGAGAAGTGTTATGTTTAAAAAAAAACTAGTCTAGTTTTATAAACAAGTGAAACCAGATTAATTGGCTGTCGTCGGCTGCAGACGGAAAAAATTGCGGCTGGCCTATTTAATACAGATAATTTATTTTATTCTAAGAAATTAGGACCATTTTTTTAATGTCTGTGTAAAAAGTAACTAGTGAAATGATGCTGTACACAAATTGGAGAACGTTAGAAATTCAGATATAAGAGCAGCGACAGATGTCCTGATATAATTATTGGTTTGGAAAAACATGGCGGGTTGAAACAGTCACCTAGGTCAAGCAAATACAGACAACAGTGAACAGAGATGGTAGAAAGATAGAAAAGAGGCAAATATCTGCCAACTTCAAGAAATTCTAATTCACAGTCATTGACAATTTAATTCAGTAGGAACACCTATTTTCCTCGAAGGGATATTTTTATTTTATTGGTTCACCAACAATAAATTGTCCACACTGTATTGTTGTACTGTTCACTTCTATACCAAAAGTAACGTACAAAAATGTATATGCAGCAGTGCAGCAATCACTTATGCATATGCATAAAGAAATTGTGAAATAATATTTTCACAATTTCTATTTATATTAATTTTACAATAATATTTATATTAATTTTCATAAATATAAATATTATTAATCAAGTTTTAAAATACTTATATATCTAATAGTCTTAACATATTATAAATAATAGTCTACTTTCCAGTACACCCACATTTCACCATCAGTTATAATTATGTAAGTCCCATGTATCAGGGGCTGCGTCCATCTGCGTCAACCGGACACAAATCCAAACTCCGGGCTGCTGCTGAAATTCCTGATGAAAAACCCAATAACACATTGCCCAACCTGGGAATCGAATCTAGGACTTCATGCTCTTCTCATGCTTAGCAGTGTCGCTTGCAAACGCTAGCCGACGAGGCCAATTTAACTATCCAACGAAAAATAACAGATACCAATCTACCTACCTATCTGAAAAACAGAAAGAATTCCTCGAACAACAAGTTCCCAGCTCCTCCGCACTTCTCACGTGCCCCTATTACCATATAAATTCGTGGCTCCGTGAATAAGAACTCAATTGGTTGGCTGTTAAGTGCGACTCACGAGTCAGCCCCAGACGGCCGGGGTAGCCCCCTGGGGCTTGATTGACACGTGTTCACCTTGTTGGGGTGCAATCAAATTGTCTGCGTTTTATAAGCAAATTAAATTGGGTTTCATCTCTCGTTCTTTTTTCATTTTGTAGTTATGTTCTATTGTAAGGGATTTTCTGTTGGGTTCGGAATTTAAAATGCAAAATAATACTATCTTTTTTATACCCACAATAAGTAAATAAATAATAAATAAATAATTTCAAATATTTTCATTTATCATCACCTGCCTTTTCCTAACTATGTTGGGGTCGGCTTCCAGTCTAACCAGATGCAGCTGGGTACCAATATTTTACATGGAGCAACTGCCTATCTGATCTCAACAATCCAGTTACTGGGTAACACCCTTGGTGAAAGTGGTTGTCAGACTGTTGGGCTTCTGGTGACCCGTAACGACGGTCAAATATTACGACTGACAGCCGGACCAACGGCTTAACGTGCTTTCCAAGTCATGGAGGGAACTTGGTAGGTATGTAAAGATGGTCACCCATCCACGGACCAACCGCAGCCAACGATTTATCGACTGATTTATCGAACCGTGCAGCTGTTTTTACTTAGTCATAAGCTCCTCAAATATTTTCATTAATATTGGCCTCGAAAGACTAATTATCACGAATTGTTATCGAAATGATTTTTAGTAAAATGAAAGGTCCCATCATTAAAACACGTCATAACATGCTAACTACGACGAATGCACATGACATCGTGTATCCATTAAGAAAACAATCCAAAGTAACAAATATTTAGAGTTCCATTATAGTATAAACTGGTAAATAAGGCAATCAACACTCCTCAAGAAATCAAATCCGTGGTATGTTACCGCGCAAAGGTTGGTTTCGATGCACCCGATAATTTTGACGCTAAATATCGCAGCCCCTGTGGCCTAATGGATAAGGCATCGGCCTCCTAAGCCGGGGATTGTGGGTTCGAGTCCCATCAGGGGTATCTGCAAAAAGTGTAACTGTAAAGTATCGCTATTTTTATTTTGTTATTTGGTAGTTTCGTTTAGTTTAATGTTTTGGATAATTTCTGCGAGCGTTTTTTTTATGGATTAAAATTATGTCTTCCATCGAATGTTGGAGAATGTTTCATACAGCTTCAAGACCCAGAATATTTGTAATAATTAGGTCATACTTTGTTCCCATAAAATCTGTCTAGCCTTTTCCCAACTATGTTGGAGTCAGCTTCCAGTCTAACAAGATGCAGTTGAATACTAGTATTTTATACACACATAGAACGATTACATATCTGACCTCCACAAACCAGTGACTGGGTAACGCGATAGCCCTTGGTAGGAATGGTTGATAGACTTTCGGATTTTCGACTACCCGTAACGAGTGTCAAAGATCTTTGACTGCCAGCCGCGACCAATGGCTTAACGTGCGAAACACGGAGGGGTTAGATATGTAATGGACGGTCACCCATCCACGGACCGACCGCGGCTAGCGTAGCTTAACCTTTGATCGACCCGTGCGGCTGTTATTATTTAGCCACGAGCCCCAATTACGAGTATTCCCATGAATCTAGAAAAATAAGAAAACTTTTGAAGAATAAGAAAACTTACTTTATCGGAACCGAGGGGCTAAATTAAATCTCTGTGGCCATTCACTGTGCATAACTGCTAAGTGCTCTCTATTATCATTAGTTCCCAGTAGTACAAAGATCTCAATCAATAAACTATCACTTCAAAGGCCCGTAAACGCTCGCGTCGGGTGCGCACGCGACGTCGAATAGTTGCGCTCTGATGCACCCAGTGTCCTTACACGTTTTCATAGGAAATGCTAAAATTAATACACGGTATGATGTGTAGATGTTTTTGTTTCCATTATAATAAAGTACTCTGTCTATATTGGTATCATAACCTATCTTGGTATTGAATTGGACGTTTCAATTTTTGTTGGTAGGATATATTGATTACCTACTTGAGTCGTATCGTTATCGGTTACTCATAGTAACCGATGAAGTAGGAATCGAAGAATAGTGTTATTTGTAATCTTTTTATGGACGCAGTGAATTTGGGTTTAGACACATTAAGTACATGAAGAGGTATCGTGTTATCCACTTACTGGGTTGTGGAGGTCCGATAGGCATTGGTATTCAGCTGCATACGGTTAGACTGGAAGCCGACCCCAACATAGTTGGGAAAAGGCGAAAGCGCGTAAAGCCAAAATCTGCGTAGATGATGATGACATATTGGCCCCCGTTTTGGTAAGTTCTGTCAAAAGTGGAACTTCTGCCTATTTCTACATCATGCTGCTAAAACACGCATCTAATCTCGTAGCCAACACGTGGATTGGCTCCTCAATCACTGTAGATATTTACCTTTAAATTCGTATAAATAACCGTCGTGTAATTAATCCGTGCTGGAGAATTATTTCTAACGTGATATATTAAATCGTCCGTTACACTAATAGTTCCCAGTAGTGCGTGCATTCGAAGTTAGTGGCCATACTTGACTAGGTAGTAGATAGGTACGGTTTTACATGTGGTTCTGAATAGTTAAATAGACTTCAGGGTGCTGACGAAAAGTGAATTTTGGGTGTCGTTAGATGTGATAAAATAGAATATTTTGACATCGTGGATAACGTGTTCGGTTCAAACTTAGAAGATCCATTGGCCAGATCGATGCAACATGCACAGCACTCGGATTTAAAACTGAGATTTTGAATTAAAGCATTTCCCACTTCAGCTGTTAAAGATTATAGATACAGGCATAAGGGATTATTTTTTATGATAAGTCATAGGTAGCATTAGTCAATAAAAACAGTTCAAAGATTTGAGACTAGAATTTTAAATCATAAATGTGACATTACAGCTGAAGTGGAAAATTGTCAACTAACTTTTGGAAGGCACTACTTATACGTATTTACTATTCAGTCCTTCGATATTGTGTGTGATTTTGCTATATTAATTGAGCTAAAAAAAAAAGAATGAAATACACGGCAATTATTTACCAAACACAAAACAGCTTCGAAGTAAGTAACCAATAAACTTTCGTTTACTAAAACCTTATACGTAGGTTACTGAACAGGTAGAGCCTCCTACCATTACCTGTACAACCCTCGCATTGGATTGGTTGACATGCAAGACACCTGTCTCGAGGCACCTCTCGACCAATGGGAGGCGAGCGCACCTGTCCGATCGATGTCAAGGCGGAGTTATACACCTGAGCTGTAGGCGGCGATAAGGTAGCAACACCTTTTGTTGCTATAACTTAAGCTTGAAGTGTAATACTCGTATAACCTAGAATCTTTAGTTTAAGTATCGATGTGCTAGGGCAAAAAAACTTTGTGTTATAATTTTTTTGAAATAACGAAAAAAAAATTTGAATGTAAAGACAAAGATGGAAATTCTCTCATGATTCTGTCAAGTGGATTGCCCGGAAAGGTGTTTCTTAAAACAAAAGAAGGCCAGAGATGTTTTCACTTGAGATAGAGGATTTATTGTTTAACTGAGTAAAGTTTTGAGATTTTATTTTGAAAAACACATGTGTTTGCTGAAAGTCGTAATTTACAGGTGGATTGTATTTATTTTGACAATGATAAGTTTATCTCAGTTTCCTTGCAATTTTCTCGGCCAATTGTAAGAAATATTAAATTATAAAGTACCTAAATTGCGTTTGCTCTGACGTCACCCAAACCCACGGACAAACACAAGCGCCACTGGAAGCCCTAATTTAACGCATCAGTTCAGAAACAGCTGATGTACGAACACTTCCTCCGTCACTCCTAAAACTTATATTTTCATATTTATTTTCTCATTAAAGCCAGGAGGAGTTGGCAAGTATTAGCATGTTTTTCAGCAGTTATCTGGGCGACATTACACGGTGTTTGAGCAGTAGCGTGGCGGAAATCCGGTGCATAACGACGTGTAATGATGTGTGGACGTTTCACCTGGATGCTGCGGGCTGCTCATTAGGAACTAGGGATGGAAAAGGAAAAGTATCGACAATACTATCGATTTGGTAGAAAAATAATTTGTAAAAATTCTTTTAAATTTTATACGAGTATGGAAACTAAGGATAACTTCTGTACATACAGGGTACTAATACAAAGAAAGAAGAATAACTCTATGTAGCGTTTCGATAACAACGCAATTAATAATACATCGGTTTCTTACAATCTGCTTCTGTAAGTTACTGTGAGGCTTTATTGCGTTAAAATGTTTACGGTTGTTTTAAAAATAGATACCTAATAACTTCCCCTAACGTTATAAAAGTCAAGTACCTACATATTAATCTTAGTGAATGTTTACACCATGACTTTTACTTAATTTGAAAACAATGGAAAAATATTTATCTGAAAACTAACTATAGGTAAACCCATCGCAACACAAAACACAGACGTTGTCTTCTTAAACTATCGAAAACAACACACCCATCCCTACTCTGTTGGTAGGCGCCATTTGCCAAAACAACCAAACTAGAGACACACTTATTGAAAGGTGTGTGTGACAGGCGTGAATACCTTGGCGGACGATATATCGCGCATTTTTAGACTTGGCACCCTTAGGACACATTGTACGGTCAGCCACACGTCAGACTAACACTAGAACTATAACAACCGCGGTTGGTGCTAAGGAATAAAGGCGCGGTCAAAGTCAATCTGTTACTAGGTCATGCGGTTGACTGTAAACCCACAAATATAAGAAATGCGCGTTCATCTCATTAATTTAATCATAAATTTTAGTTAAATTGCTTATTTGAATCATTTTGAGGGATAATAGTCTATTATAGACTAGGTTATTCAGGTATAATCAGGTTCAGACGTTTTTATTGAGAATTGTGCCTCGTTTTCAGTATATTATTTTATTTTTTAGTGCGTGGTGAGGGATTAAATTAGAAGTTTATTGTGAATAAAATAATATTCTTATGGTGATGGTATCCGGCATGTTTTATTTCTGTGGATTATTTCTTAAATTCCGGTTAGGTATGTGAATGATCTAAACACCTACTCTTAGGCGTTTTTTTTTCTATTTTTTTTTGTGGCATCGTAATCCCCACTGTTCTCTAAACGGTAAAGGAAACATCGTAAAGAAATTGGCAGGTCCTAGAACTAAAAATTCGAAGACATGTGACCTCTAACAAACCCGCACTGGACCCGCGTAGTAGATGGGTACGTACCGAAAGTTTTAAATGCCGATAGCCGTTATATCGAAACATAAAATACCGATTTCCAAATGCCCGAAAGGATGAAACCCCGAATGGACGAAATCCCGAATGGACGAAATACCGATGGATGAAATCCCAAAGAGCGGCGACGTAGTTCCCGCGATTAATATGTTTCTGGCACTCGCCGGCCGCTGCCGCGGCACCGCTCGCTTCGCTCGCTCGGCTCGTGCGTTGTGTGGTCACAGTTCTAACCTAACCTAGCTGTTTAGATGTAAAAAAGATATATGCGTGTTACGCATGCGGGTACAGAAACATATTTTTGAATGTAACACCATTTTTTTTTAATAATTACACGTTGTCGTATATTTTTTTAATATTTTCATATGTTTTGAATATTGACATTTTACCCGTAGGTATTTTAATTTCGACGTTCAAATATGTACCCTATCATACAAACGTACCTATTATGTTAAGCTCCTTTTTTGTCATTGTCTTAGAGATTTTATGCTTTGGGATGTTATTTCGGGATATGGATCTTCGAGATTTTAAGCTTTCGGGCAAATGAACTTTCAGGATTTAAAACTTTCGGCCAAAAAATCATTCGGCGTTTAATTTTTTGGACTTTCGTCCATAGGTATTTTAAAATTCGGTCTTTTGAATTTCGGTATTGTAATACGTACCCTAGTAGATTACAGCCCACTACTTCCTCTCAAAGAGAGGAGGCCTGGGTTCCAAGCAGTGGGATCATCATAGTCTGGTTATGCTAAATGCTATGCATAGCAACATAAACTTTCATTAGAGCTTTACCTATTTTTTATTTAATTTTTTTAGCCTATACCTACTGTCCCACTGCTGTAAAAGCTAAAAATTCCAAGTAAAACAATCAGATTAACCTGCGCCGGGGCTCTGTCTCTTATAGGGTCTTAGCATTACACTGAGTGATGGCCGTTTTGCGTGAATGTGTCGCATGTTTACCCCCAACTTGTTATTTTGTTTTTGTGTGTTTGTTCTGTTTATGCGTCATGTTTGCCGCAAATAAAAGTATTTTCTTTCTTTCTAGATTTGTAATAAATAATTCCAAGTTCATTGTGATGTTTTAAATTGTTTTTTTTTTATTTGTTTTATCTGATTTATGTGTTGATGTTGTATTTATTGATGTGTGATATTTTTAATTTATGAAATTGTAATCGTTTTCTTAATATGGGTTATGTGGTAGGTACCTGAAATAAATGAATTTGAATTTGATTGTGATGGAGTTTCCTTTGCCGTCAAGTCTTATCAAACTCCAATAACCATAAAATCACCGTCTCTTTTTTACACAAAGGTAATATTCGCTTGATACAACGTACACGTTACTTACACGGAGATACCCCAGATATAAATAGTCGCAGATGTAAGGGAATCCTAATTGCGCCACCCGCGGCGCCCGCGCCCCAACCTGCCTATCGGATTGCAATTTACCGGCAAAATTGGAGTCACCGATAAAAAATATCGCGCTCAGGGGAGAGGGGTACCTTGCACTGTAAGGCGATAACATCTACTGCGTTTAATGAAAAAAAAATACGGATTTTTATGACACTGTGATACCGAACAATTTCAAAATCATAAAGATTGTTTTTACCTAAATAAAATATTGATGAGAAAAAAGGAAGCCTTTTCCAAAAATTTTGTAGTCAGCTTCCGGTCTAACCGGATGCAGCTGAATACAAGAATTTTAATTGGAGCGACTGCCTATCTGATCTTTACCTATATACAACCTAGTTAATGGTAAGACTGGGCGATTGTCAAAGATCTACGAATGACAGCCGGACCAACGACATAAGGTGCTTTCCGAGACCCGGGCTCGATGTGTAATAAATGATCACGCATCCACGCACCGGCCGCGGCAAGCGTAGCTTAACCTTCGACCGACCGGTGCGGCTGTTATAATTCCGCCCTCACGAGGATAGATGCAAAATTAATAAATTAATAAGGAAATAAAAACACGCACATTATACTTGACACGTGGCCTCATTTATTTCACAAAATGTTGTATTCGCCTTAACGGAAAAAGAAAACAGTATCAGTTTCACCGCTGGCCTTAAAAATCAGTGTCAGTGTATGTTGATTTATTTATCACAGTTATAATAATTACCCACTGGCACGGTTGGCACCTCGCCCTCCGAGCTAATTATTCTACACACGACTTCGGAAGTCGGGAAATATCGCATAAACTCCCCTTTTTATAGAGATTTTTAATTAATTAGATACTAGTTTTAGTGAAGGAAACATGAAGAGGGAACTATAAACCTAGCCTTGTAGTCATTTATTAAGAAAGTAGACCATCACTGGGGCGCCACTGTATGGCACTTCTGAGTTCTGCTCCACAGGAAAATGGCACAGGAAATTCAAATAAATTTCCTTGTTGCAATTTTTTACCGCTGCAGTGAATGTCATCGTTTGTCTAAATATACAAGTAAGTAGGTCATTGTAGACGTTTTTATAGTCTTCAATAATTTATCAGACACCTATTTCAGAAAGTTGAGAAACAAAAAAATACCATTTTCCTAAATCGACTGAAACAATTTGTGATTTTCATTCATGTTCAGCGCAACATTAAATATTAACAGGAAACCTATTCAAATAACAATATTATCATATATTATCTCAAATATGAATAATGCTTAATAACTCTTTCTATTTGTCTTTACATAATCAAGAAAGAATCACAACATTATTTGTTTCTTTATTACAAAAACATTCAATGACATTCGGGCAATTCAAATAATCCCGGTGGGCAATTCGTGGGTATAAACGTGTTTCGGATTCCCAACATTTTACTGCATTTCCATCAAACTATTTTAACCGCGCGACAGATGCGAAAAGTGAGTGAAAGTCGCAAATCAACACCAGTCTTACCGGGACATCGTAAAGTCAAGAAACAAATTGTTTGAAACCAACAACATTTTAACACCAATTAAGAGGAATTATTATAATCGCAAGCTTTTACACGAAACTTTTATTCTAAGGTAATAACTGTCATTCGGTATAACATCATAGTATATCACGGCGGACTGCACACTATTTCAGGGAATGTAGTGTATAAACACCTTAAGTCGTTAGTGCCAGAAATTTTTGGCACACCGTGTTAGTTTTTTTTTCTTCGCAAAATAAGCAATATTTCTCAGGTAATCTGTCCGTACAACAGCTGTTAGTGGTTTTCTGTTTTGATATTTATTTGGGTTTCCCTCTATTTCACAATAATGTGAAAAATGTGTATTGTTGGAGCGATTAAAGTAATGTTTTGAGAGAGTTATTACTGATGGTAACATGTGAGGATTATAAGCGTCAGTCTTATAATTGAGGAAATTAAACATGAGCCTAATTCTGAAGTTCGTATGTGGAGTTTAGAACTCAATTACAATAATAATTTAGTAGTCTTCTACTAAATTATTATTGTAATTGAGGTTGTGATGGAAAAAATGTTTTTATTAGTTTTTTTTAAAGCACAGGCACATCTCATACCTTAAACTTGTGCTAGAAATAATCTCAATAACTAACGGACTAATGACAATTAAGGCTTACATAGCGTTGATTAAAATATTTTGCTGCCTTGTTTAATATAATAAACTAAACTAAAACAAACCAGCGTAATTAAGACAGGTAGCAAACAAAAATAGTAAATATAAATAATAATATGAATCCCATGAGTAATAGACAAAACGCCCTCTTCTTAACACAACCAATAACCAACCCGACGAAGTGTCGAGGAAACTCACAAACAAATCAGCCAGCATCCAAAACAGTGAACCACGGCCACAATTTCAAAATTTAAAATACGAACAAGCTTTAAAAAACGAACACCACCCGAATCACACCGTTATGTTACCGGAAAAGTACGCAGTTAAAACAAAAGCGGAAGGTAACAATGGCGTCGCCTCAATCTGTCACCCGATGTCAGCCGTGTCAGACACGGAGTGGAAGTGTACAGAAGGCTTAGTGAACTATTATTTTTCACGGTTATCTTAAATGAATGAAAATCGACTACGTTAATATTATTGATATTTAATTGTGCACTGAGAAGAATTTCATCAGGTATTGACGTAACTAAACATTAACGATATCTACAACATGGGGCAGGCAGAACCTACAGAACTAGCTACAATTAAAGGCGGTTTTATCTCTAAAATGAAGGTTACTTTGTGAGTTCATTATGGTGTTAATTTAACAAAGGTTTGCAATTTTTAACCTCATTTTGCATCAGAAATTAAGCATTGGCTATGAAAATTTTTTGCAAAACATGGTTTCAGGAATTTCATACTTCTACCTACCAACCAAAATATAGAGGTTTGGGTAAGCACCATTTAATCAGTATTTTAAGTCGCGAAATACCTATACAACAGAGTGGAACTTTTGTATCCACTTACTCTGTTGTCAGTCAGTGTCAACTGTCACGCTGTCACGTGTCAGCCGCCGCGGCTGATTGCGGCGACACCTCGACCGCCCGCGGACACACCTGGCGAACAAATGAGGGCGAGCGCGGTGCAAGGGGGGTTGGGTTTCTTCTGTGGACATTTGCACCGTTGTTGTTGGCAGATTGAAAGTGGGGAGAGGAAAATCTTTGATGAAAAATCTTAATTTTACCGACTTCCAATTGAAACATAATTATTTTGGCCAATTATAGCATGTATCATGATGCGTCAAATCCAAAATATTATGTATTTTGGCAAGATATTACCATTTTCCGAGTCAATTTAGGTTGTAAGTAGGTAATTTGTTGAAAAACGCGTTATAGATAATTTGGCAATGTCTGTCACGTCATAAAATCCTTCATCTTCTATCACGCTATAACGCTGACAGAGTGGGCAGGCTTAGCGGTGGGCGCGCAATTAGCAAGCCAGACTTATTGTAACAACCCTTTATTGGCCGCCGTTCATATTGTGCGGACAAGATAATGATGAAGTTTAATAAACATTTAGGTAATAGGTAATAGGTAAAACGGGCTGGAGTCCGCAACTCCACGACAATGCGCGTATTTTGCGTACGGAAAACGTTAATAAACATTTAAGGACGCATGGTTTTTTGATATTGATTTCCTTTAATTTGTCCCTATACTTAATTAGGGGAAAAAACCATCGCAGCGTATAAGGCAAACTTTCTGCAAAACTATAAACACGGATTTTGTAATGACTATAATATAAATGCGAACAAAAATTATCATTAATTATAAAGTATACTAAGAAGTATACTTTTCTTTGTATACCTACTCAAATAAAATAGGTAAAATAAATTGTGACGGTAAGTTTTCACCTACCTTGGCAGATGGATAGACAAAAGCAGTAAACATTCCGAAATACTTATACAAAACAGCCTTATAGGGAATTATTAAAAAAATGGGGTATCACAATGAGCACCATTAATAAGCTAGTCTGTTAATTACGCGATCGTGATGAGTTACTGCGGCTGTGAAGACTGCCGACATCACTCAGGTATTACTGTGAAACCTTTCACTTCGGAAAATGTGAAGCGACCTTCATAACAAATAATGTAACTTTTTTCATGAAAACTTGCCCAATTATTTAATTTACCATTAATTATATATATTATTATATTAGTATAATATTAGAGCCAAAAAAAGCACAAGATTTATCAAATTGTATCTATGCCAAAATAAAGGATTCCTGAACAAACAAAAGAAAATCTTTGATTACCTCTGCCTTGTTTTTTACTTTTTTTTATTACTGAATGGGACTGTTCTTAACCTCGATCACGCGTCATGTAAAACGATGGATGAGGTCTATGATGGAACAAGGTTTCCCAGAAGATGCCTGTTCACTCTTGCTTTGAAGGCAGGCGGGTTAAATGTAGAAGGGAACACATACGCTGGCAGAGAGTTCATCACTTTGGCTGTGCGCATAATAAATGTCGAGGAGAAGAGCTGTAACATAAATTCTGATCCTTATCATCATCATCATTTCAACCGTAATACGTCCACTGCTTGACAAAGGCCTCCTCCAAGCGTCGCCATGCAGGAGATGCCGCATCCATTTTAATATGATTCATGTTTGTTAATTATGAGCTTATAATAACTTGTTGCCACGTTATAATGGGCAGTGAAGGTTCGTTCAAATAAATCATGCTGGGAGAAATGTACCTATTGTATGTCAACGTATTGGAAATGATTGTCGAATATATTCATCTAGTACCAGTCCATGATGCGGTGATTGAGCAGTGGTGGCCCAGTGGTAACAGCTCCGACTTACGAGCTCAGTAGGTCGTTGGTTCGAACCCAGCTAGGTGCTTTACTTTGAGTAAATAATTTCGTGACCACTGCTCTCAAAACGGTAATGAAAAACATCGTAATTAAACTAACATATATCCTAGAACGAAATTTTTTTTTTTTTTTTTTAATTGGAAGTCTATAATTAATGCACAGCGTGCTTAAAAAACGTAGGCATTATTTGTCAGAGCATGCGTCGTCGTTAAGTCACTCTAAAAGCAGTGAGTTGTGTGTGAGTGGTGTGTGAGTTGTGTGTGTTTAGTGTGTGAGTTGATCTTGAATCTCTCAGTAGCAGACCGGAGTCTGGATTTGTGTCCGGTTGATGGCAATAGGCTCGCCCCCTATTACATGGGACTTAAACATAACTGGTGAAATGTGGCTGTACTATTAGGTAGGTACACCTCTGTGTAACCATTCGGGGAATACAGGCGCGATGTTATGTTATGAACAAGGTAATACATTCAACTATGTATGAGTGACAATCTTCAGGTGTCTAAAAAAAACTGGTGTATTTACTGTTCAGGAAATAATTTAAAACAAAATGTATTAATTTTTTTTTCAAGAATCTCATTTGATTGTCAGAACGCTGTCTATTGCAACAACATTAGACAATTCAAGATCAAATAATGAGCAATGCTTTACTGCAAATCAAACTTGGTAGACAAAACAAGAACCGACGTGGCGACGTCACTTTCCACTCCACCTAAAGATGAGCAATAAAAGGTAGATCACAGTGAAGTTATTAAACAATATGAAGCAGAAGAATAAACTCACCAGATAATTGGCACTCGCCGTTCAAGGTTGGCAGCTAGAGCGTCGCGCGGTGAGGCGCAAAGACCAACTATAGACTAGACCGTGAACAGTGGCTTTGAGAAGTAGCACGTGTTCCTTGAAATTTTAGATGGAGTGATACGTCAATACAATACAACGTAAATAATGCAATTAATGTTTTTGTACTGTCAAAATGAACGCCAATCCTACTGTGAGTATGTTCCGCCATTGCCCCGCTGATCTGACTCACTTTCACCAGTAGCAGATCCACTGGTCAGAATTAGCCATGGGCTTTATTGGAATACTCTCACAAATCTTACTATCTGCCGAGGCCAAGATGAGAAATGGGAAAACCTCTTCGTATTTGAAAAGTTGTTCTGCAACTCTGGTCTCAAACTACAGTTTCGAAAAGGACTACTTTTCACCATACCATTTTAGTCTTACTTATTCTATGATCCAAGAGGCGTAAAGATCAAAGATCGTGCGCGCGCGCTTCTCGCGCATGCGTCGTTAATGTATGAACGTGTCAGAGTACTCATAGTAGCCGCTAATGGTGGGGGTGACCAATACTGAAACGCAATACAGACGTAACTAGTTATTAGGATCCGTTATGTCGCACACCACTTGTTATAGTATGGGAGGAGGATTGGGGTTTATGAGTTTTTCGCAAAACTCATTGACGCTAATTTATTAATTATTATTACTTATTATTTTTAGCTATTTTGTCCCACTGCAGTCCAAACGCCTCCCTTTCTCCTTCCCACTCCTCTCTGTCTTGAGCTAGTTTGGCCAATCATGTCTGTGGGCGTCCAGCTAGTTCCGCCATGTTCTCCTGGGACTGTCTCGATGTCGTTAGAAGTTTTCTGGGCCCCACAAGCTTGAGTCTTTATCCTTAGGTGTAAGAAAGATCATCACGCCATAAGCTTTTAAGAAAATATTAAAGTTCTATGTTTACCTTAGTTTTAACTTTTTAGTTCTTTAAAAGCTTGTTCGTGATCCCCTTCCGGCTCCATCATCAACCCCTGGACGTCTGAGTTCATAGTACTTGTCAAGACAAAAATAATGTATCTAAACTAAACGACGCTATCATATTAGTTGAGGAGTTCTTGTGGCCATCTTCGGGCTCCATCATCAGACGAGCTTCACAGTATCATATTTTTGCGTTGTCATCAAAGTTATATAAGTACATATGCCAAGTTTCAGCCCAATCGTGTTGGCATCCGATTGCTTTAAAAATGAATGACAATGCGAGTAACTGGAAACACATACGACCGAAGCAAGCCAGTGCAAAGCTTGTGAAACACCCTGAAACAGCCGCAGGAAATTACAAATAGAGCCTAAAGCACGCAACAGATATCCATTTAAAACTATGATTGAACTGAACTGTTAAAGCCCCCAAAACACGGTAATCAGTCCGAGGAGGTGTGTAGTCGTCAGGACCGGAAATACGTTGCCCCTGGGCGTCCACTTCCGGCGGATAAGTGGGCGGCTCTGACCCAATTTCCGGTTTTCACATCACATAGATGCCGCGCATGATAATTTTTGTATTACGGATAAAAGAAAGTGGGAATTGGGTATATGTGTGAGAGTGAAGCTACCTAGAACCTACGTTTGTTTTTTATGAGTAAATCCTCGTCATTTTCGTGTGATTTCTTTTAATACGAAATACTTACACTCAACTAGAATTCTAGTTTCTAAATACACCGATGGAAACACGTATTTGTTAAAAAATTACAAAATTGTTACATTCATAATAGCTTTACATTCATCATTAACTTCTTTACTACTCAACACGTGTAATAAAGCAGAAAGTTAATGTAAAATTGTCGTATTATTGCCTGTCGGTTTTATTAAATAGGCCCCTGGAAGCTCCAGAACATTTGTCAGAGAAAGAAATATCTTTTTTATTTCCAATGCACGAGTATGTTTCTTTAAAAATATACAGCAGTCTTACACTGTCTATCGTAATTAACGATGAGTTACCGGAACTTCTTTCAGCCTGCGATTTTTATTACCTCACAAACCTGAGACTTGTCTAAGATAACGTTCCAACCTCTCATAAACGTAATAGCATGATATACGACAACTTCTAGGACGGCACCGAACGCACGTTTAACTCTGAAACGGTTTTATTGGTTGGCTCAGTCCGCTGTCACTTGTGCCAATAATTTGTTAGAGATTCATTCTAAATGTTTAATGTTTACGTGTGCTGTGTAAACTGGAGATTGTCACCGTCACCTGTCGTTGGTTTTTAATACCTATTTGTTTAAAGACCGGTTGGAATACGCAAATGTTCTCGTGTGTGTTCAATGTGTATGTGTGTTTTTTGTTCACTTTGCACGGAATTATCCTGTATACTCCATCATCAACTCAGCCTATTGCAGTCCACTGCTGGACATAGGCCTGTCCCAGGCTGCACCACAACACCCTGTCCTCCGCCTTCCGAATCCAGCCTGCCCAAGCCACCTTCTTTATGTCGTCCGTCCATCTAGCTGGGGGGTGTCCCACACTACGCTTGTCAATACGCAGTCTCCACTCCAGGACTCGTCTGCTCTACCGGTCATCGGTCCTTCGACAGACATGGCCAGCCCACTGCCAAATCAGTTTGCTTACTCTGCAAGCTATGTCGCTAACTCCGGTGCTGATTAGCAGGTATTCATCCATGCCGACCACTTTATGAAGTCTTATTCCTCAATAAACACTCGAGGACTAATTTATTAGTCGTGACTTAAATGAGTCTAATATGGCAATCATTATTATTGACAATCTGCAACATGCAGCAAGCGTAGCGTGGGACCCTCCCAGCTAGATGGACCAACGACCTAAAGAAGGTGGCTGGGACAGACTGGATGCGGAAGGCGGAGGACAGGGTGTTGTGGTGCAGGCTAATAGAGGCATTTGTCCAGCAGTGGACTGCGATAGGAGGAGTTGAGTGAAACAGCGCCACTTTGCTGCGGAGAATGTATCTATTGTAAATTTTATCAGCTTAGTGATTCACAGGCAATACAAGGATTGCTATTAACACGTAAATATGACATAACTTTAATATCCAAGTGCCCGGTTATGGGACAGTCCTCCTTTGATTCTCTCAATAGTGTCATTGAAGCTGTTACAACTATCAGTTTATTATTATTATTATAGATCAAAGTGAGTATGCGCCGGAGTACCCAGCGTACATAAATTAATGAGCGTTTGAAGTGACCGGATATTGTGACAACGACTTAACTACCTACATTGAGTCGTTAAATTTTATTCCACACTTGGTGCTTTACGCAAGTGTTCGTTAATGAAAAATTATCAATAAAATTGTATGTCGTTAGATATCCATACCATAACACAAGTACAAAGAGTAGGAACTAGTGAGACGAAACAAAAAAGCCTTCAAATTACTCGGCTGTAATCATTTGAAAGTGAAAAAAATATTTGGGTACCACTCTTGTCATGGAATGCCTTGCCAAGTACTCAGACCGTTGATAGATCAATTGCCGTAATTGTAAATCGTAATGTTTTCTTTACATACATACTTAGTCAGCCTATAATGTTCCCACTGCTGGGACACAGGCCTGCTCCCTTCGAGAGGGAGCGGGCTAATAATCCACCACGCAGTCCCAGTGCGGGTTGGTAGATGTGACATGTCTTCAAATTTTTGGTTCTAGGACATGCTGGTTTCATCATGATGTTTTTCTTCACCGTTTTGAGAGCATTGGTGATGAAATTATTTACACAAAGTAAAGCGCCTGCCTGGGTTCGAACCCATGACCTACAACTCGTAAGTTGGGGGCCACGACTGCTGTCACTGGGCCACCACTGCCGTGATGTTTTCTTTATCAGCACAACATTATTTAAAACACGGGTATTGTGGTCACAGCCTTTGTGTCATGTGATTACTGACTATATGACGTGCGAGAACCATAAGATTAACAATGAAGAATTAACTAAAATGCGTGGTCATTTAAAACATCCTAAAGAAAGACATGGAAGATAAAGTTATTTTCTAATTTTAATTAAACACCTCAGTACCGTTTCGCAAACTACTCATAAGTGAAGTTATTATCAACAGAGCAAATTTACTATCGCGTTTACTAGCGGCACATAAATCCTATAATATTGCCCACCCTCTTCCGGGAGTCGCCGCAATGTTTCACTCACCTCACTGCCGGTTGTAAAGCTGCCCACCCAAGTAACGGGAGGGATTCAAGGTGAAGATAACGGTAATGATGAGTCCTCTTTCTCTATGAGCAATTTGAGACACCAGTGTGTTTTTCTCTTTTATTGCAAGTGCATTTAAAAAAACCCAAATTAGATACATAGGATGAAATTCGCCCTCGGTATGGAGTCACAGGCTTGATTCACATACAGGTTTTTAAAATGATTCACGTACTTACATGAACCAAACCTATGACCCGGAAACTTGGAATAAAAAATGTTCCGGTTTACTAACTATACTCTTTTGGGAATCAGTTCTACAACCATCTTGTGGCTTGCTTAAATCCGCAATGGCTTGATACTGATATGAGATAATCAGGAGTCTGAAAAATATTTGCAGATGCATGCTAAAAATTCAGTTTGGGAACTGACCCCAATATTGTCAGATTCCTATATCGAGTTGGCTGATAGTGACGATGAGAATATTATAATGTTTGCACAAAACGACACGTTTATGTGTTTACTTGTGCTGCTGCCCGTACGCTGTGTGTTTATGTTTGTCTGTTTATATGACTGAGTTGTAGCCTCAGGAAGAGGTAAGCAGACATAAATAAGAACTGGTACCTCAAATATTTTGTAGCTATCCATCTATGTCTTCATCATCCTTACATTTTCAGTGACACGCTCATAACAGACACTTCAAAAAGTTGTTAATTTAGTATATTTCCCTCACTATAATTTATGAGTTTATGATGTGGCTATACAGGGTGGCAGGGACATCGACGCGCAACCTTTCCATGGATAGTGCATGAGTCTGAACTCTCCTGTGTTGAATTTGTTTGTCAGTTATTAAAAAAAGAATAGCTGTTCCATACATTTTGGCCGCATTCATATTGCACTTTTCTATGCAGACAGCAGATTTTTTTTAAATAACTGACAAAAATATACCGCACAGTATTCGGAATCATGTGCTGAATACATGGTTACAGTTTGCGCGTCGATGTCCCTGCCACGCTCTATAAAGATTACGATCAGGGTCGATTATATCAGCCAGTAGGATAAACTCTCATTGACCGCTATAATGAGCGGTTAGCAGGTTTATAAAACTCTTTCAAATCTTTTCCAGAGATTGTTTCAATAACAGCAGCAGTTAATTATGCAGCCACTATTTCAAACTGCTCTTGAAAAATACTGAAACTTTAAAAATTAACATCACTACCTTAAGTCTTCAATCAAAGTTCCCACCAAACATAAGCGCCAGTTCTCCGCCCGCCACACCGCGACCCACAACCACTAAACCAGAGCAAATAAAAAGCTAATTTAAATGCCATTAAAAGTGGATGCGACTCAAGATTTAAGAGCTGAGAGCTCTCATTATTTTGCTTTCCCTCCCAGAGGGCGCCTCCTCCACGTAATGCGGGAATTTTAAGCAGAGCTGATTTATACATCTTGTTTGGTATTGACTTGTATACAAGTTGGGGTACTGGGAAAAGCTGTGTTTCAAACAGAGGTGTGTATGAAGTAAATGAGTATAAGGGCTTCAAATCTCATACCGACACTGCATGGTATCGGCCCGAGCTAGTCCGACTTTGTATATTTTCTGTGTGCGAACAGTTTAAATAAATAATAAATAAACCGTGATGTTTTCTTCCAATAGGTCGGTTTTATTTGCAGTTGTAACCTTCAGGTGCGCAACTATAGTTACTTCTTAAATCAGATCATATATGAATTTAGGAAACAATTAATGCTAGGGAACTAGAACTTTCATTATTTTTATTTATTTGGAAGAAAACTAGCATTTCCTGTTAAAATCAAACACGGCGCGTGTTTGATTTTAACAGGAAATGCTAGTTTTCTTAGTATTAAGAATGAACAATAAAATAAATAAATTCTTTATTTCATAAAAGTGACAGCATGGTTAAAGATATTCATTTATTTATTTAAGAAAAGCACAGCCACATCATGTACATTAAACTTATGCTAGAATAATCTTAATAACTAATGTACATGACAACTACGGCGTACATAGCATTGATAAATAATAATAATAAATTTATTGAAGCAATGTTACAGTAAGTTATTACCTTAAAATTAACTTAACATCAGTCTGTAACCGTTAGCAATCATCATTTTGATTTTTACGGCGGTCCCCAAACTAGGCGGCGCCTGTATCTTGGGGACCAGAGTTGTGATACATAATGCTATTTACCACTGGTGTTTATGTAAGAATAGGTGAGCAATTGCAAATTATATAAAACTAAATTAAATATTGAGATCAAAAGTTAAACTTAAATCGTAAATAAAGCTTAAAATACATATATCTTGCTGCCTTAAAAAGTATATTAAAAGATAAACTGAAACAGACTAAAGTAAGATCGGTAATACACAAGAACAAAAAGTTAAAAATAATAACAATAATTGAAATAAAAAAATAATAATAATATAAAAATTGAAATTAAAAGCAGAAATTTACAACTTACAATGTAGAATCTCAAACATAGGTCCCCTGGCTTCCAAACTAGGTATATACCTATTGTAATAATAACCTAGTAATATTTGTAACCTTAATACAGAGAGATAAGATACAGTAACCGAATGGCCAAAATAAACTAGAACAAAGTTCCACTAATTACAGGGTGGAAAATTAGGGCACTGCAATATTACGCTGCACTCTATAAAATACCTATTTACACAGCAATAAAACCTGTCAAATAACTTGTACCCGAAGACGCACTAACACCATTAAACGATATCCAAAATTACAAATGATTTAAACCAATAACAGCTTTGGCCAATAAACAGTTTAATACCTATCATAAAACTGGAGTTTCAATCAACACTAATTCAATACTTTATGATTGTACTGGCTAATAACTTACCTGTTTTATCTTGTCTGCCGGCTCCTAAACGTCGGGGCGTGATGCTGGGTGACAAGTGCGGAGAAGAGCGGAGAAGATCGGCAACGGTGTAAAATGTATAAAATATTGACGTGCGTTACATTACGTTATTTTTGGACAGTTGGACATGGATTTGAAAACGCAGAGGGGTATTGGATTCATGTATTAGTGCCTACATGTATACCTATGTTTGCATTCTTGAAAAATACTATGTTGTTGGCTTAAACTCTGCGCGCACAACACCTTAACCTTCATAGCAATTCTTCTTATTCTTAAGACTTTATGCTCAATCTATCAGACACTTGCCTAATTTTAAATCATAATTATTTATTTTAGATCTGGGGTGGATGAAAGGTGCCTCCCCGAGTGTCGTAACCTCTGACCTTTTGTTACGTCTGGTGCACCATGGGCAAACGACTTCTGTCGATTGGCTAATCCCTAGTGGTACCCTTTGTAATGTTGTAATTATGGAATTGTATTCTGAATTAAAGAAATTATTATTATTAATCCTTTCACCACGATGGCAAATATAAGTTCTAATCGAACATATAAAAAAATACGATATTTATTTTTTCGTGTTATTTTTGCCATCGATACGCTAAGACGAAGTTTATCTCTACAGTAGTGAGTAAAGAATCCGGCCTAGCAGCAGCACCCACAAAATATACGTCGTATTTTCGTGCTGGTGAGCCTCATCACCACTAGACAAAATCTTTCTCTGACTCTAGTTCATAGCTTCAAGTAGGAAAATACTTTCAACACACGCTACACTTTCGACTGCCATCCCTGAACACTTGACCAAGTAGGCATAAACCTGTCCCTCACCAACCTTCCATCTATGCGTCCAACACCGCTGTTACGAGCGGAAGTGTTGCATTTCAAAGGGGCATTCTTGTTACCTGTGCACTAAAAATAATTCGTGAAACAGCCGGATAGAGCCGAGAACGACCGGGATGTGATTAGCCACGCCCCTGCCGTCGGCTTTGATCTTGTGCGCCAAATATTCTTTGTGCACTGAGGTTTGTACGCTTTGTATACGCTGCCATGTTTATGTGCTCTTTGCGCGCTGGCGGTGGCAGTTTCAGGTGGTAGGTAAGTTTAGTGATGTTTCCGTTTTGGGAAATTTATTTTGAGTGAAGGGAGAGACTGGGGCAGGTGCTTGCAGATTGGCAAAAACAAAAACAGGCCAATCATCAGTGAGCACAGTTGGGCTGTAGATGGTGTTGGTGATAAAAGCGGTCAAGTGGAAGTAATTCCTAAATACGTAAGAAACATTACGAGTGTTCTTGATTGATTGGGAAAAATGTAAAAAGAAAATATGCAAGAATTTTCTTTTATTGATTTTTATAGGGTAGTGTATATTTTATAATATATCAATTTCTAAAGACTAGTCATCATAATACTAATTATAGCTTTTAGACGTCATTCCTTCGTATATTCTCTAAATATTATCTAGGACTTTTCATCGCAAGAAGCTTCGTCTAAGACACCATGCCTAATTAAATCATACAAAGTCAAAATGTAGTCAAAAATAAATACTCACCGTTAAACCTAAGCACCAGGAATAGGTTGTGACGTCACCACGTCATCCTATCATCATCAAGAATGATGTTTACTCCGTATTTTACGACTTTTCCACGAACACATCGCGATAGGCAGGCGACAGTTCCGCGCTCCAACACTGAACCAAATGAATTACAATTAGTTTTATTATATCGTTAACACAAGTAATCGGGACTATAAAGTTATTTGGCTACAGACTGATCGTTATATTAGCATTATCTTAATAATTAGAAGATCTATCTTAAGAGAGATGTTCCAACTAGCTGTTTAATAATGGATGGATGGATTTATTGTAAAATAACCTTTTCAAGTTCTTTGTGATCACCATAAGCCTTCGTCGTCTTTTCGTGTCGATGGTACTCATAGATATCTGAATGGTACAGACGCCAGCATATCAAGCTACCCGAAACAGTACAATTTTCCCAATCAACCTTGAACTTGCTTTAGCGATAAGGTTGAAAATCTATTCAAGAAAGACAGATTGTAGTAGCTTGATGTGCTGACGTCTGTACTCTTCCTCGTTGTTTTTTTTATATCGTTTGAGCCCATAATGTTAGAAACAATTGGCCTAAAGATTCAGTTCTTATTTAAGAATCCTAGTACCTATTTCAAAAGGTTTCCTTAAGTTAAACATACCTCATCAAATGTTCACAACATACTTAGATTGTATTGTAGCTAGAAGTTTAGTGGAACTTAAGGAGCCTTTTGAGAATTTACAAAACGCTGTACAATTTTACGATTAAGAAAGGGAGCTAATAAGAAAAGATCTTTGCCTAGCAGTACTGCAGAATGGAGTGACTGCATTAACACGCATTGTACTTCATCTCATTCAGAAATATAATACAGAGAAAAATCAAAACACAATATTCCAGTGCACATGCACTGTAAACAAACCCGGTAAGAAGACCCAGTTAACCTATGAAATGTATTCTGCTGTAACCAAGAACCCCGTAACTGCAAACGAGTTCCGGAAAGACAATCGTCGAGCTGTCACGAGCGCTGACGGACAGACGTGCGAAAATTTATACTAATGCTATGGTGACCCGGTCAACAAACTATTCCACCACTACGCAAAATTCAACATACACTGCTGGCTTAGTTTGAGAGAAAGAATTCGATAGTAGAACAAAACAGGTAATGGATATCTAACGGTCAAAATATGTTGGTGATTTGTCATGTTGTGTGGTAGAAAGGAAGTGTGTCTTGCACACAGAATGACAGGTGGACATCTTGCTATTAGAGCTAAATCATGTTTCTATAATAACAGAGTGTAGAGGAACAAAAAATGTTTTGTTTGAAAGTGCCCGTTTTGTTTTGGTGTTGGGGTCATGTATATTGAGAGTCTTGTTGTTATGCTGATACGAAGACGATATTGCACGAGTCGTTCTTGGAAGGCAAATTAATTAGTGTGTACGGAAATAATGCAGTTATGAAAGAGCCCTCTTAAGAGAAACTGATTCAATAAATATAAATCAATGATGTCATCGAACATTTTTACTTGTTCTCTCAGTAAAACTTTTATGAGTGTTTTGGGAAATAATGTAGTTATGGAAGATCCCTCTTAAGAGAAACTGATTCACCAAATATGAACCAAAATGATGTCACCAAATATGTCCACTTCTTCTCCAAGCAAACTTTTATTTTGGACATTCACGGTGGAAGCATAAAAGCTAGCTGGGAAGGAATATTTCCTAAAGTATTATTATGACATAGAATAGGTGCATAACTTCCAGCGCTGCTCACGAATTCGTCTAATGTCGGTTACATTTTAGAGGGTATGCTTTTTTTGGGTACTTCCCAAGTACTCCAAAATTTGTATGGTATGCAAAATAAAACTGTCGTGGTTAAGAGTAGTTGATTTTCGTAAGAGCTGGTTGCAATTTCTGAAATATCAACTAGCTACCTACCATTAATTGGATGTTTATCTAATAAAGAACCCACTTCTATCCATCAGAGGATGTCCAACATAGTCGTAATGTATATTTTTCTACGAATTTTTTTAATTAGGTTTTCAAATCAGATCACCTATGCAATCATTTCTTTATAATGTAACCTATTTTCTGAATTTGTGTTGAATTCAACGAACCAAGTCTTTGCAACCGGCAGTGAAGTCATCCAAACATCTGAAACTTGTTTATATTTTATTTCCTATAACTTCAAACATACAAACAAATAATGTACTTTACGATTCGTTGAAGATGTTGCCATAAACAATATATTCTATCATTCTTTCTCTGAAGAAAAAAAGGCTTTATTCATTTTTAGCACAATTATTATAAAATGAATTAGAGAAGTGTGTATATATAAAGTACCTTTTGCTTAGATGGTTTGGTCATGTTGAGAGGATGAGTGAAAGGTGACTAACAAAAGGTATTTACAAAGCAGATATGAAAAACCGGGGGCGCCCTATGAGGACATACTTATAGTGACCTTATTGGTAATGTTTTTCAGGAAGATCAGGTGCGTAGTACTCGCAACCGGCGTGCGTGCACCACCAGATGTATGAACGTTAACGAGATAAAAGGAGTATGTAAAGTTCGTAGCAGGTGGCGTACTAACTGTAGTGTCTGCCTACCCCGATGGGAAGAAGGCGTGAGTTTATGTAAGTATTATCAAAAACTAATAGTCTCGTAACTTTTCGTGTCGGGTGGTCGAGGGGTGAAACTGATCTTATAAAACCATGTTCACCAATCGTGGTAACTTATGCCAATAAATACATTGGAATTTGTAAAAACTATCATTGTATAAAAATAAGAAAGAAAATGGTTATTCAAGTAAACTAACAAAACGACACATACTAAACTTTACTCAACTGACAAAAATACGCGTTATGCACATTTTCTTATTAAATCCAAGAACTTGTGTACCTCTTTACAAAAGAACTCCTAATGTAAACAAAGACAAAATGACAAAGATCTCACCTAAGTCGGCGAGTGTACCGAAATACGCGCTGAGTCACCGCTGTCGCTGGCCGTACCTGCGATGGCGGCTATCAGAAATAATCACAAAGGAACACAAAGAAATAACTCAAACGTATCATCCTGTGATTCATTCAACGAGTTTTAGATCTGATGGAGGACTATAAATGGAGCTAAAACTGCTTTCAAGTTGGATAGGGGACGACTTTCAGGATTAAGTAGGATCTAGAATGGGAAATCGTGAATGGCAGCTTTGATTTTGACGAAACGGATATGTCTATTTAGTAAGACGAAAGAGTTTTCCCAAATTCTACTCGAGGTGTGATTGTACTATTTTACAAAAGTATACTTATGTAGATAGTATAAACTGTATTTTGAAGAAAAAACAACACATTTTCAGAACAGCAGCATTATCAATAAGAGACATGAAATCAATCAATCTTCTTCAAAATGAGCTGAATCATAACGGTCTGAAAAGAACGCCATTCACAAATTCCTAGTAGATCAGGTTTTCAAAACTCCCTGGTCTCCAGATGTTCGGGAAGTGATAACTAGAATAGGAACGGAAGACGTACCTAGTTAAAATAATTGGACCTCCCAATACTATTTAAGAACAGATTGAAATTAGTGTGTAGGTAGCACAGATTGTACGGACATGTATGTAGGTACATCAAGGTCGATCGTTCTTCCGGAGGGCAGTAAATGGGCTGCTCGTCTAGGAAACAATAGCGGATGAGCGTTCTTAGAGAATGCTGGGAAAAGCCGTAGGTACTCATCCGCTCGCCGTAATGAGGATTTATGTATGTCTTTGAGTGTGTTGTGCTTTATGTAACACATGGATTTAGTTATGGGAGAATACAACATATT
Source organism: Apamea crenata (assembly GCA_949629185.1). Taxonomy (NCBI): domain Eukaryota; kingdom Metazoa; phylum Arthropoda; class Insecta; order Lepidoptera; family Noctuidae; genus Apamea; species Apamea crenata. Next base: position 973,004 of record OX451356.1, read on the forward strand.
GCCGATTTGTGTGAAGAAACTTATCTTTAGAGTTTGTTTCATTAATGAAACTTTTTTTATGAAATCAGCCAATCCATCTAGTCTTTTTTAAATGGGACATTCCTTTTCAACTTGCGTTGCACAAACCCTCCGAAATATCTGAAATTAGAATAAAATGAGAATAAGAATTTCCAGATCCGGTGGTGGTGCTTGGGGGAGGCCTATGTCTAAATAAATAAATAAAAATAACAATTTATTTGCAACAAGTTTTACAGTTTACATTATATACATGGTAGTACATACAGTTTAAAGTAAATTATACAATAGTGTGGCGACACTTGCTAAGTTGCCAAGACAACTTGTGTTAAAGATGCTGGGCCCGACCCTTTATGGATGTTTCTTTATTGCATTTAGGTACATATATGCCATTTTGTAATTAAAAAATAACTTATCAGGCTAGCCTTTCTTTTTGTTCTAGGAAATATCATGAACGAACATGAACACCCGAGATAATTTACCTTATTGCAGTTACTATTCTCTTACTTTGGTGGCAAGGCGGCCCTTACTACATACCACTATCAAAAAACATCAATGCGTATTATAATCACGTTGAACGTTCTTAAGCACTTGACCTAATGGTTCTCCGAATCGACCACAATTCCATCGCGCCGTCATCAACACCTTACATTGTAAACGTTGCGCAATGCCCGCAGTGAATGACGATGCGTTTCCGGATCTCGTATTTTCTTAACGACCCATATTTCTTGATATGTCATTATTAAGGTTAGTTGCGGTTGAGTAATATCCTTCGTTTTGACATTAAATGACATGGAAATAGAGTTGCAATCATTAATAGTGTCCGAACACGATTTTCATGACATTGACTTCATTAAGATGAAGTAGTGAAAGAACTGGCACGGAAAAGCAAAGTACGACTTATGCACGTAGGGATGACCTACTAAATTCAAAACTGACTTACTGCAGGCATGAATGCGACTTCATAAACGACCATCATGATCTGCTTACAATTTTCACAAACTATGTCTATTGAGGTCTTTTAAATCACAGGTAGGTTAAACTGGTGCGATGGTGAGGAGACCTGCGGAATGATTGCGTAACACATTGTCAGTGCCAATGACTTTCATTTTGACAGTCAAGAACATTCATTGCGTTTTTTACGTCGTTGGGCAGATACATTTTTCGAATATATGAAACAATGTATTTAGTAATAACCTACGCACTATTACTCACTATTATAGTGTGTTACGCAATTAGTAGAAGGCAATCTGGACTAGTAACAATCGCTTTCAAATTGTTTCATATCTTTAAAACGACTTTCAATGGGATTGACATAAGTTTTTTGGTAGCTTATGTTAATCCAATACATTTTTTGCTTGTCGAAGCCGAATACTTAATATAACCTTTCTATATCCTTTATCATTGTTGAAATTGCGCAAGTACTGAAAACTGCTCAAAAAAACAACACCCTTTAATGCCTCTAACCACCACTTAAAAACAAAAGCAAGCACTCTCTTCCTCGTTGCCCCCCATCAAGTAACACAGTTATAAAGACCGACAGATGTCCACACAACGACTGTTTGTCTCGATCAGTAAACTGCATAGATCGTAACGTATCGAATCAAAGGCGCACGCGCAACCGATCGCCGTCCAACATCGTTAATGGCCAGTAAAATGGACCACCCGCACTTTATTCCACTTTTATTGGGATGGTTTTATTGAATTGATAAAATATACTTTGTAAGTTAGCAGGAAAATGGCTTTACAGATTTCTTCTTCAAATTGAAATCTAATCTCGAAAGTTGGGCTACTGATGTGCTGAAGTCGGAGTTTGGTCAAACATTTTAAATTACATTTTTTTTTAATAAACCTAAATAAACACTGAAAATCAGAGTATAATAGGTTATAACATTCATTAGTTATGCAAAATCACAAAATATTCTATAGGAGAACCTGTACAACGATGAAAAATAATTATAGCAATTTTAAACTCAAAACGTCATTCTTGCATTTTATAGCGTCAGTGTCCAAGAAATCTTCATTTCATACAATCTGAAGAAACAAAAAGTAATACAAAACAAAATATCTCCTCATTCGTTGAACACATACTAGGTATTGCCAAATTATTTTCTCTGAAATAATTTCCACGCAGTTGCATAAGCATGATTTTCTGGCGAAACTAACATACGTTTGACGATTCTGTAAGAGTAAACAAGATTAGGAAATACCAAATTATTTACACATTACGACAGAGGTAATCAACCTTATTTCCAGAACTGCTTTCATTTCTTTCTGCAGTTCTGGAAAGCCGCAATGTTTTTGAGAAATATATTTATTATTTAATGTTCTGTGCCTCGGAATGCTACTATTGTATAGAATCAAGTTTTTCTAACACAGCTGTGCTGCTGGGGAGTTTGTTGCGCCACTTCTTCTTTCCAGCGAAAGTACTAGGAAATGATGAAGGGGACTATGTCATTTTAACGTTCTTAGAGGGCTGATTCTCAGCCTAATTTAAATAAATGACTTTTGATTATTTTACCTGTGCTTCATAGTCGTATATTTTAGCACTTTTAATCCAGTATGTTTGTCTATAACTAATTTAGGATCAACACTGAGTAAGCCATCTTTTGCAAACTCCTGACAGCCTGTGCCGATCAACTCGTGATTACCGCAATATATAGTCCTCCTTATCAATTTCGATAACAGCGACCTTTATAATTATTATTTTCTAATATGACTCGCCAGACCAAATTTAGTTTTAAATGCCCGGTCACAACTAATGCAATAGAGTTGATCGGATAGAGAGAGTCCCAACAGGTTGGAAGAGACTCGCTTCACACAGGGCGTCTTGGCGCTCAAATAATAAAAATGAATTATGGTGGAATAAAGAAACTCACAAACATACATGAACTCTGAAAACATAACTCCTTTTTGGGCAGTCCTGTAAAAAATAACCTTAGTCATTACTTACCTCAAATAATAATCTGTATGATAAAGATAGATTGGGTTACCTAATAATAGGATGAGATTCACACTACTGAACCTTTCACAATCCACACCTAAATACGTCACTCCACAAGTGAGCAATGCCCGAATGTTTAGAAACCCTGCATTTACTGCTCTAATACGTTGTATGTTTGCACGATGCATCTCGTAAAACTGTATTGGGCAGGCTTGTATTGCCAGGTACCTTGTTCTGATAATAAATAGTCGTGGATATTGCCGTAACTTTAGTTTATGGCACATCTCCGTTATTCTAGGCATTATATCCGTTTTGATGTAGAAGTGGCGTTAAATTTTGATGTTAAATGTATAATAAAATAGTGATCTTTAGTGCATTATTGTTGCATGTGGCTGTGAAGGAGAATGAGCTAGGATACGTTGTGGGTGGGACATGTATGTTATGTTAGAGTATTTCGAAGATATCTTGGTTTGTAGTGCCAAATTATATCGTTGAAGTCAGCTAAATGAGAAGCGATGGCGATTATGGTCCTAAATCGAAGATAATCACATCGCAAAGACTAAAACTCACTCAATTCGAACTAGGTTCTTACCTAGTTAAAATTGAGTGAGTTTTATTATTGTTCTTTGATTTTTAAAAGAGAAATGCGTACCCGAACTGCGTCATAATTTAATTACTCTTGATAATTGTAATAGCAACTCCATTAACATCTACATTTACCTTCCTTTAAGTCATAGGTAGGTACTTGATGACTTTAGACTGGAGAAACTTACTTTAGGTAGTATAAAAATTACACATAATAAATAGGTTCAATATAATTGGTCCATCCACAGTTGTACCTTAACATAATTGGCTAATAATGTTTAACCCTCAATTGGACGCGTGGGGTGTCATGCACCCCAGAGCAGGTTTCCAGGCTCACAACTTTTTAAAATTTGAATTTAGCGCGTTGGCCTTCTAGGTAGCTTCATAAACACGTAAAACGTACACGATTCAGGTGCGAGCGACGCTCTGTTGTGGACGGTTCGGCTCGGAGAGCGTGTTTGGGGTGCACGACACCCCAGGTGACTGTTTGTGTAGTCTAAATTCCGAGGTAGTGGATGATTGATAATTTCATTATATCCAAATAGTGTAAATATAATACAAAAGTTGCCATGTATGTCCAAGAAGTAAGGACAGGAAAACAAAGACTGAATGTTCGAAATGCCAAAAACATGTGTGCAATGACCATATGAATATAGTTTGTCAAAATTGTGACGATAAAAACTAGGATTAGTAAAAAAATAGTTTTCATATTTAAAAAAAAGTTAATTATGTTAAAAATACGTTTAAAAGTTGATTAATATGTAAGTTGAAATGTTCTAATTAATAAAAGTCTGATTTTGCATGTATTTCGTATTTTATTTAATTTCCTAAATCTGGGGTGCCAAACACCCCTCGCGACCGCTTATGCAACTTTTTAGGCGCGCCCAATTGAGGGTTAAAAGAAAAATAACCCTTTGCTTATGCGGCGAAAAAACATACAAAGAAAAAAATTCTAACAAAATGTATTCTACTTTGAGTTCATTTGTTGTTTTCTTTTTCAATAAGCAAAGCAAAGGAAACGGCAGTGGGAATATTTTCCAATAAGCCCGCGGGGAGATGTTGCAGTTCAAGTGGGAAAGTCAGATAGTATTGTTCATAATTATATTGTTGTTCATCGCTTTTTGCACCTCTTTGATCTTTCTACAAACTATTGTTTTCGAACAAAACTATTCTTCTTCAATAATTTGCTATTCAGATGTAGGTTAAGATTTATGATATTGTATGTAATTTTATAGGATGTAGATTAAGGATTTAGCATGTAAGGCCTTTTCCCGAATACCAGTATTTTACATGGAGCGACTGCCTATCTAACCTCCACTACTTAACTGGGTAAAATTGGTAAGGCTGATTGTCAGACTTTCATAATTATGGATGTTTCCAATCAAATATTGGTAGGTATTTTGACAAGTATCACAAATAACCAGCAGTGCGATTCTGTAACCATCTCGCCGTGAAAACTTAGGTGAAGTGAGCGTAGAGTGAGCTGTCATTCCAAATAATGACACTATTGACAGCTCACTCTAAGCTCACTTCACCTAACTTTTCACGGTGAGATTTTTACAGAATCGATCGGCTGATCTTACCAGAAAAGAACAGGAGGCAACGTAATTTTGTTAGTCAAATGTTAAAATCTCTGATGTCTCCACGTCGCTGCAACGGAAGTGAGGACAGTCAGCTGTTTAGCATTATTAAAATATCTCCCACCGTGAGAACACGACTTCCTTAGCGAACGTAAATTAATTCTGTGCTTGTTTTTATTATTATGCGATCAACAAACAATCGAAGGTCGATAGGATTTGCATATTTTATCGGCGTTGCTCATAATTATAAGCTTCTTTTGTTTCGCATACGTGTTCAACATTTAATATTGTGCGCTTTTGAAATTTCTTACGTGACAATATTATTGTGGACGTCCACGACAGGAAAATTAATTGTATAGAAATACGTGCACGTTATAACGTTATCTTAGACGGCAATTTAAAAGCGTCATCATAATTATAATTATATTTCCATATACATTTTACTTCCCGATGTTACCGTAAATTCGTGATGACGTGGACGTCCACCACATTATTGTCATGTTGGAAAAACGGCCAATTTCTTAGATCACGTATAGGTTAAAACTTGGTACTTTATTTCCCGGAAAAGAGCGATAAAACGAGGCTGGAACCGAAATCTGTAGTAGTAGTTTAGTAAGAGTGATAAGTAGTTCGGTAAGCAAGAAGAAACGCTTTTCAGTTTGAAGCACCTTCGATAGACATAAACTATGACCTACATGTACAAAACCACATAAACTGGAATAATAACAATAATAAAAACAAAAATAAACAGAAACGCTCACACACCTAAGTACATCTCAACAATAATATTGCACAGCATTATTTTCAAAGATATAACCCACGGGCTGTGAATGGGCCGGTGCAGCGCTGCAGCATAGTTGTGCAACCATTGCAGCAGCATAATTCTCAACGAGGGGCATAAAGAATTAACCCTCTGGCTGTGAACGGGCCGGTGCAGCGCTGCAGCGATGTTGTGCAACAATCACAACAGCATTACCTGTGAATTACAGCCTGCGGTCAAACCGTACCGTCGTGTGCCTCTGCGGTGACCATGCTGCCACGTCAACTGGGACGTTACTGCTGCCGGCGTTTATGTACTTGTGGGAGGTTGTGAACGCAATTCTTTGATGTTTAGAGCTTGTAGTTATCACAATTATTGTTCTGTTGTTGTTGTTCACACACTAAAGTGTGTATATGTTTACACCACACGAAGTGAAGCTTTATACAGAATGGCAGCTAAATTACCTGCATTTCAACTACACTGATTGTGCCCGTGAAGTTTGAAATTTAGATGTTCAATAACCAAGCCACACACATTTCTCCAACAATTTACGAACACACGTCGCTTTTAATTAAGCCAAGCTTAGAACATTAAGAAAATCAAACATCAAAAGGCTTTTAGTCGAATGTTTGGTAATGCTCGAAATTTATCGAAATTAAAACGTATGACACATTCAAGCATGAATTATCCGCGCCACGATAATTGACGTCATAAGTTTGAGCGAGATAGTGTTATTGCCGGCGACGTAGATAAGCTAACCTGTTAATTAACTTTCTACCTCGCGCCGTGGTTACCGTACAGTTTGGCACGTCGACTGGCGAGGTGCCAAGTTCACTAGCTATTTGCTTATAATTCGGAATCAATATGCTAGCACACGTGTGCCAGATTATTTCACTCATAAACGTTGTAATAGTTGCTGTAATTCACGCGTAATTGCCCCCTATCCCGTGTCTAGAGTCTAGACACGACACAGAGGTAACGCACTTCGGCTAAATTCGCCGAAAACGAACGTTTCCGAATGCCGTAAAAAGTTTTCGTTGGAAACTGTAAACGGTATTCGGTAACTAGAACGTGTCGACTGCATTGGCTGATGTTCCCAAAAACGCTTAGAGCTTAGAGTTAAGTACCATATTCGAAACAACACATGCCAGGAATATCAAAAATTAAAGTGGGCCATTTAATTATTTTTTTAATGGTCACCCTAGTCGTGATAGAACATGTTGATACATGTATACTTTCAAAACTATTTTTACGTAAGATGAGACCTACCAAAAATATGGTTATCTAGAACTTTACTCAAGTTTTTCTAAAATAAAACAATTCGCTGTCTAAAAACATTCGTGCCTGTCTGAAATGTTCAGTTACGGAAACCCAATACGATTTGATCCCAGTTTAAACCCAGTCTAAACGTATCGAAGTATCGTGTTTTAAACATCGCATTGTTAATCGTGGCGCGACAGGTGCCACAGACTGTCCCGGTGTGACCGGAATAGAAGCGCGTGCGCTCACCGCTCACCGATCAGAATACAGACAATCAAACGGTTATTTTTTTCTATTCTCTTGAATTTCGGCTTAGGTGCGTCGTTTGTCTAGACTGAAGATAATGCAGGAATTTTGTTTGAGCATGCCTTTACTTTTGAAAAGATATTTGTAGTTTTGTACAGAAAGTAATTTAGAGCTATATCAACGCTTTTCAAAATAGATAAAGTGATATATATAGTCATCAGAACATTCACTATTTTGAGCGATTATTTACTAACATACACTGATTCATAGATTTATACCTAATTCTTACTGAGCTGATACACAGAGGCAGATAAGTATTTAAAAACTAAAAAAGAATACTGCAACCAGATTTAACAGCTGAAAATACTTCGCTGCCAATAGCAATAAATTGACCCTCAGGTATGGCCACGATGATAGGCATGTAGCGTGTCAATTAATTTATTTATAATATCTTGCAAATCAGCAGCACATTAATCTTCTAACAATCTGGCATGATCTATCGAGCACAGGTATTTTTCCTAACCATCTAGTGACAATACACTGTTCTAACTCGGGGTGGGGGCTGGTGGCTAAATAATAACATCCGAATCAAAGCTTAAGCTACGCTTGCCGCGGTCGGTGTGTGGATGATCCATTACATATCGAGACCCCTCCTGCTTCGGAAAACATGTTAAGCTGTTGGTCCCGGCAGTCATTTGTAGATCTTTGAGCGTCAGTACGGGTAGTCAGAAGTCCATAAATCTGACTACCTGTCTTGCCAAGGGGTATCGAGTTAACTAGGTTGTGGATGTCAGATTGGCAGTCACTTCATGTAAAATTCTGGTATTCAGCTACATCTGGTTAGACAGGAAGCCGACCCCAACATAGTTGGGAAAAAGCAGATTGGCGTTCTTCTAATTCTATGGCTAAAGAAAACCACGACGCTGCAAGACAATATTTGTAAAAGCTATTAGACAGTTGTTAGTGTATCTGAGATTGGTGTTAGATACAATTTTAGCTGTAGGAATTTAGTGATTTCACACGCATTTCCGGTCCAGTTTTTAAACATCGTGTAGGTATGCGAAAAGTATCAGTGGCTGATATTGAACGCTTGACAGTCCATTTTCTATGCACTTATGTATCAGTATATTTTTCAATCAATCAATCAGTTTTTAAATTACAACCGATTAAAGCTGAATTCTGACACTTCCTCCACATTTAGCTCTTACAGAATCCAAACAATGATCTGAATCCTATCTTTACGAAACCAAACACACTATTAACTATTATGTTGTTAGAAAGCCTACAAGCTGACCAATAGTTAACACGAAACCGCGCTGTTTACCCATAGATCACGGCTAATATACCAATGTCCCATATGTTTAATCAGATACTAGACCAAGGACCCTTAAACAAAGTAGAGCTAAATAGGAAATGATTTAGATACGATTAACGAAAAAAATACACCATCACTCTCATCCTTAAACTAAAGAACCATTCAAATCACTCTAATTCCCTCACCCAATAAACTATAGAAAATAGTTAATAATAAACCATAAGAAAAATGTACAATAATCTATGAAAATTCTTTATAATGTAAATATTTGTTTAGTGGTTCCGATTCGGTGGCGATTCGACTCATTCATTATTTTGAATAGTGCGCTTGATATCTTATTTATTTCTTTAGCAAGTTTATGTTTGCAACATTTTTTGAAAGTGATAACGGTTATGTACTTATTTGACGAAACGTTTTCTATACAGATATCAAAAGTTGACACAGTGAAAGAAAATCATCCGTAAAAATCTTTTCGGAAAATTGTAATCGATAATAAAGATGGAAAGTCAAAAATAATTATATTAGATTGACATAAGTTACTGAAAAGTTTACGTTAATCCTAAAGCGATTTCCACATGTTTAGGCCCTTTGCTCTTGGGCCTTTGCCTTTGCCTTGGACCTCTTTTTTCTAACAGAAGTTGATTTATTCTAACCCAAAAACAGTATCAACAAAGTAAAAAAGAAAAAATTGATAAACATACTGTACAGACCAAGAACTGGGTAGATATTATTAAATGATTTATTATTATTAAAATCTATTTAGAATTATTTCGTTTCAAACATTCCGGCTCGCTACATGTTTGCGTCTGGGCGCTCCTTACGGAGCTCCACATCGCTGTCTATGCGGTGAAGGAGTCGACTGCCACGGACACCATGGTCTATCCTGCAGCAAAAGCGCTGGACGGACGGCACGCCAGTATTAACGACATCATCCGTCGGGCTCTTGTCTCCGCCGGGGTGCCAGCTATTTTAGAACCCAATGGCTTGGCACGCGACGATGGAAAGAGGCCAGATGAAATGACCATAATGCCTTGGAAGTTGGGTAGGCCTTTGGTGTGAGATGCAACCTGTGTCGTCACCCTCGCACTATCCCATCTTCCTAGCACAGTGGGTTGTGCTGGGGCGGCTGCTGCAGAAGTAGAAAACCTCAAACGGCGCTAATATAACAATCTTATTGGGGGCTATATGTTTGAGCCCTTTGGGGGTTGAAACACTAGGGCCTTGGGGTCCGAGTGCTCATCGAATTTCGGGACATCGCCAAGCGGTTGGTTGAGTCTTCACATGACCAGAAGGCTGGCCTATTTTTAGCCCAAAAAATCAGCATTGCCATCCAACGTGGTAATGCTGCCAGCCTTTTGGGCTCTTTTTCTTTATTTTTTTATTACATACTTGTATGTAATATATAATTAAACATATTTTAGTGTTAGCTTGTAGAAATAGTATTTAATGTGTTGAGTACCAATAAAGTAATATGGTGGTATTAAGTAGTAAGAAGATGATTTTTGAAAAATTTCAATCAAGATGAGCGAATGAATATGAGGTCTCTAAAATTCACATAAATTTATTGCACTTTGACTTTTCGTAGATAGACGAAATAAAAACCACCATCTAGGTAAGTAACAAAAAGTCGCACAGTATAAATATCTAGGTGTGATATAATTTGAGCGTTTGCCAAAAGATTAGGGAGTGTAGTCGCGTGGGCGTTATGAACGACCGCTAACACGCTTAGGGCTTTAATAAAGAGTAAAAAAACGCGGAAAAATAATCGGTAAGTGTTGATATTTCAATGTTTTCCATACATTCCTCCAGTCATATTTATATCGTTTTTACCAACGGTGGATGTAATGGGGTTTCACTACTTTATCACCTGTCAGATACGTGAATTATATTGAGTTGCTAAAAGTGTATAGTTTCTGTGAAGCAGAGATTCGTTATAAATCAAACTATTAAAATATTTCACAGTGATTACTGGAGATAATTATACACTTCATTATTTATAAACCTTTTACTTTAATATTTTCATTCACTGTGACATTTTATTTTCTGAAACAGATTTTCTGAATACGTGTCGTTTTCAGTAAAGTTCCTTGCTACGTTGGATTCAGCTAAGAGATCTGTCAGTATTTCCACTGCAGTTATTGATAGATTACATCTGAGGGTTCACCCTCATTGCTACCTTATTTTAGTAAGTATAGAAAGCATTTGTGGAAGCATAACACACTTTACTATTTTATTTTACCTGTAGGTTAATAATCTATATTCCTGGAACATGCATTGGAATTTGCGAACACATTCTAAGTATTTAACTTGGATACAGAGAAAGGACCTACATTACAAGACAAAAGAAATAATTCGCAAAAACTCACCCAATTATCACGGCTCCTGAAAATGACCTGAAATAACAAAACAACGTTGTATTTAAACATCGCACATGTCCGTCCTGTCACTTTTAATTTAAAACACGTCCGAATTCATATTAATTGCTTTTCGAGCAATTTCGCGGACTGTCACCCGAGGTAACACGTTATTATAACGAGTGGGGCAAAACTTTTGTAAGGACAACACTACTCACAAATCATACATCCATTTCGCGTTATGTTCACGTCTCAATTTTACTTGTTGATGATAAACCGGTAATGTTTTGTGAATAGAAGAAAGTTTTGCCTCAGTGATGTGTGTATTTTTATCCTCAGGTGTATGTGTGAGTTTTTTCAACGTAATTTGTATTGAAACGTCTTGAACGGTATGTACTGAGCTATTTCAGTAGATGATCCTCTGCCGAGTACCGGAAACGATTCGGTAATGGAAATACAGTTCAAAATAGTATTATGATGTTTGGCTATAAATATTATTTTGTTTGAATGTTGGATTAGAAGAAAAATATTCAGTTATTTTTTATTGATGATGTGGGTTCCAGCGGATTTTATTCGGGTTGCAGTTTTGTTGAGAATTCCGGAATAATAAACATTGAGTACTGAGTAAACAATACCCAAATGTTGTAATGCAATACAGATTTAAAATAATCAAGATGTTGTGATTATGGAAATAATGATGAAATCTCTATTCTTAGAAAATAGAAAAATAAAGTTTTAGTTAGTAAAATTAATATTGGTGTGGATTTTGACAGCTAGCAGGTTTTACTTTTTAATTAAGACAATGCCTGTCTATCTAGCTTGTGATGTCTCACAGCTGGGAAAAAGCCTTCTTCAATAATGTGGGTGGAAAATTGAACAGATTGTATTAGGAACTAGCAACCCGCCCCTGCTTCTCACGGTGTTCACCGACTGGAAAACAAACAGATTTCTTTATAATATGTAAGTTTCATAAGAATGTAATATGTTATACATAAACCTTCCAGAACCAATTCTCTAAAAACCGCATCAAAATCCATTGCGTAGTTAAGAAGAAAACGCGGTCACAGACTGACATCAAAAGCGAATTCATTTTAAATAATTTATCAATACATTTATAATAATCGCTATGAACATGCAAGCAACACATCGGAAAAACAAATGAAGGCACTACATCTGAAGCTCAAAAACAAAAGAACAAACATGTCTACATCTATCAATTTTATAGATATTCAAATTCAAACAATAAACTTCTTGCAAACATTCAAGTAGTCGTTACATATTGAACAGTGTGATTCTTACCGTGATTTATAGCGAGTTAGCGTGAAAAATGGGGTGTAAAACACGCATACACCTTCGCAACACCTGGTTAAAGAGATAAAAACTAACTAAACACTTTCCTGGTAGGTTGTAAATGTAAAACGAACTTTTGATTTGGTTGCGTAAATAAATAAAATGCGATGTCTGGGCAGTTGTCGCTGATGAAAAACGAAGAGGAAAACTGCTGTGTTAGTGAGTCACAAAGAGTTGAGTAGTTACCTAAATAGTGCAATAGAAGACAAAGACAATATAATTAAAGATACACTGTTTTAATGCTACACCATTGAAAGAAAAAGGTAAGTAGCTACGCTGATTTAATGAAATTATATAAATATTGGAGTTCATTTATAAACGATGCTGAAAGATAAGTAACGTTTAAACGTCAAAAATGTATGGTTAAACAGTCGCTAATCACTACTTAACTTTAGGCAACGTGTATGAATAAAGGGGATTATGTTTCAGTCATTATATTTTAAGTTCGTAGTTTACTGATGTGCAGGACTTTATAAATATACTGTTTCCCTTTCACTATTCTATATTTATATTTTATTGGTTTGTTTCTCATTTTTCTCAATATTACTCCGGCTTTATCCACACAATCTGAACATTCTATTGCACAACACATCTTCCACTTACACAAGCTACCTCGGTGCCTAGGTATCTATACCTAGTCCACTCAGGTTGACAGACACAGATCTCGTTTAGATGTCGCCATGGTTACGACAACTGGTGGATTGCCCCGACTCGCAACGCTCCGTAGATCGAGAGTAGCGACATGACGAACCGATTTTTTGTCGAATAGGTATTTCTTGTACAATCTGGTATTAGGAATCTTTGGGAAATTGTGGAGTATTGACGTTTTGGGTGGGTAGACGAATTGGGTGTTTGGGTTTTGGGTAAGGCCACATCTTTTTATTTAGTTCCCTGTTCAAATCAAATCAAAAGTGATTTATTGAAATTAGACCGACTATCAGCACTCCTTGAACGTCAAAACTTTATAAGAGATAGCTACAGACAGACCCCCAAAACGCCCGCCCTTCACCGCCTAGTGCTTTAGCTGGGAAGAAGAAGTGGCGTGGCAAACTCCTCAGCAGCACAGCTGTCTGTTAAGTTAGAAGAACTGTTAAAATATGGTTCATATAAACTGTTCTGACGCTTGATTTATCTATGTAAGGTGCTAAAATAATATCTGCTACTTACTACAATATTATCCTATTTAGTTATGACCACGTAAGTAATCCACAATAAACATGATGAAATATTCCAAACAGACTTCTAAAGAACTTTGCACATAATCACCAACCTTTCAAAACTCAATCCAAACAACGATCAACTTGAAACCTTTTACCTTTCAACTAAATAAAACACTAAAGCAGCGATTAATATACATTGCTGCATTTGTAAACAGAACGCTAGATATATTACGTAGTGGAACATCAAAGGGTCGCGAAATGTTCTCAGTCGTCGCCTGCCCGACCGGCAAAGCGGCATAAGTCAGATTTCCGCACCTTCATATTGACTGGCGCCACGCCCACGTACAGACATAACAACATCGTCAACGCTTAAAATAAAGCACTTAGATCGCGATCTATCAGTCGATTTTTCTTGTAGGTTTTTGGTTTTGGAGACCGCTTTAATAGTTGCGGTTTGGTAATAGGTAAGTTCTTATTTTTAAGAAAATAGCCAGGGAATTCCTCGAAAAATAACCTATGCGAAGTAGGAGAGGTGGCAGAAAAAATCCTTGAACTTAAATCCACGTTATTCTTCGTAGTATCGATGACACAAAATTATATAAGCTCGCAAAGGTCTTTCAAAGTGCAGGTGTTACTGCAGAGAGCACGTCAAGACTTGGAAATACCACGTTGATTTCTAGTTAAGTATAAATACAGGTTTAGTCTTAACACAATTTATTGTAGAGTTCATATCTATAGGTACATTACTTGTTATCGTCTGTACCTGGTGACCTAAAAGAATGTATAGGTACGGAACCAACAACAATCTTCATAGCACACGTGTTATCCACGGCATCTACATAGGTATCCGACAACATGCGTCCAAAACCAACAAGATCATGAAAAAAGAAAACAAACGCCCGGTGGGCGAAGTGCTAGAGAATGTAATGATTGGCTCACGGTTACAAATAGACAACGTTTAGTGGCCATACAGGGTTCCTCCATTTCTTTACTTGTAAATTTTCTTGCAGTTGACGTTGACTGCTGCATACGTACAACGCCAACCACTTCTTCAAATCTCTAGAGAAGTAGAGATTTGAAGAGATTGTTATATACATACATAATATAACAATATAGCGTTACTAAACTAAAAAAAAATATGTGTAAAAACTTCTTTGAAGATCACTAAAACCGGTTCAGTCTTTTCTTGATTCTCTCCGAATGCTTACTTATTCTTGCTTTCGCTTGCCTATCTACTGTTTCTTGTGCTACCGTAATATTATCAGTGAAAACTTTTAATTGGCCTTCTTTCACTAACTGTGAACTATCTGTATCTTAGCTGTAAGTTTTCTTAAGAAATAAAATAAAATAAATAATAAATAGTAACGAAGAATTTTTGTTCGTTTGTTTGTCTGGATGTATATGATGTTCCGTATTGGCGCAAAAACGGCTGAACGGATTTGGCTGAAATTTGGCACACAGTTATTAACCTGGATACATAATATATAGAGTACTTTTAATCCCGATAGAATGTTCCCGTCGGATATTTTCCGACATCCATGCGGGTGAAGTTACAAGAATTTTATGGTCAACGCAACTTCTCATTCTGACCGTGAGGCATGGCACGTGGTTATGGCCATGATGGAAAACGTCTACGGTTCCAGTCCTATAAAAGTCCGATTTACAGCAATTACAAGCCCTGTTGATTTTCCAAATCAAACACCATCTGAACTACCTAAATCTGCCTAGCGTTTTCAAGATCAATATGGAATGCAATGAAGATTTGAGTATTGAGTATCAACGAATGACATCGGCTTTCCGAGGCACGGAGGGGTCTCGATATGTAATATATAGATGATCACACATCCACGCACCGACCGCGGCAAGCGTAGCTTAAGCTTTGATTCGAATGTTATTATTTAGCCACCAGCCCCAAGTTAGAAGAGCGTATTGTCACTAGATGGTTAGGAAAAATACCTGTGCTCGATAGATTATGCCAGATCGTTGGCAGATTAATATGCTGCTGATTTGCAAGTCAAGCAGGCAGTCTCCTAGTTTACATGGTGGTTCATTTAGGGTAAAACATAAAAAAAAATCTTTATTGATAGATAAAGCACTTAGACAATGGAAATAAGTAGAATCTGCTCCTAACCCAATTTAGTTCTGAATGAACATGACTCACAGATACGTCGTAATCACCAGTACGCACGTACCTCTATCGCGTCAGCATCACAGGCGCTTCTAGTTAGCATACCGGTAGCGCAAGGTAAACAGCGGCCGTCAATCATGTGTCCGAGTTTTTAACGGCGCCGGATGTACGGGAACGGGGAGCTGTCATAATGGACGCAGGATTATGTAATGAGAAGTTAAATTATTTTGCTAGGCGGTGAGGCAGAATTTGGGGTAGATGAAAGTTCATAAAGGAAAAGAGAACTCAATACAAAGATCATGGCTCTATGGTCAGGGTTCTATGGTCATGGCTCTATGGTCATGGCCTATGTGAGGGTAGTCAGTCACTGTAAAAGTTCAGGAAATGCTGATTGAAATTTGCCTATTTGAAAACAACGCAAGGCGGTAAAAACACTCCAAAGTTGCAGAGGAGATTTTTAATGAAAACTGGCTAATTATTACGAGTTTGTAACAATTTATTTAAGACCAGGGAATACTTGTAAAACTAGCATTACGCTTATATATATTTTACATAAAAGCTAGGTTCTACAAAAATTATTCAATCATTAAAAATCAGATAATAATATGATCATAAACTTATATCGCTGTCTGTACCACGTAGGTACAATGTTAACTTTAATGTAGCAACTGAAAATTTAGTAGATATCGTTTTTATTACCACAGTCAACAAGTTCAGTAGCTTCAGCTTGTTTAGAATATTATTGTGAATTAGATTTATTGCAAACGATCAAGATTATGATAGGTACTCGTAACTGCTGTCACTAACCTGGTCACAGGATGTGAAAAATGTCGTTTGGATTAATGCTTTTCCTGTGACAAAATAACTGAGTATGAATGAGAAAAATTTAACGACGTATGCAATATTTTTATTTTTCCTGTAGTTCTAGATTATAGTTTTATTATTAGGACGTCGATGGCTTTACCACGTTAAACATCATCATAACATAAACTCATTCCCTCAAAAAAGGAAACCAAAATTAAATAAACTCGCAGGAACGCAGACCACACCAAATCACCAATCAAAATCGTTTTAAAAAGAAAGTATTTCCCTAATAACCTCAGCTCACATAAAAAGTCTCTAAAACCACACTTTTATTACACACATACGAAGATTACTAACCAGATTGCTCATTTAGTGACATTAAATGTATATTTTTTATATCTTTCGCCATGATACTCTAGATTTGATAATGTGTTCCGACGTCGGTGATAACATTAAAATAATCCAAAATGGTAACGACATCGGTGAAATGTGAAAAGTGATGGGAACGATAATAATTTGTCAGAAATTATGACGCTTATGACGTCTCTCGTTAGTTTTTGTGCCAAAGTGGCAATTGACGCGGATTTTGATATGTCCAATGAATTAATAAACACCGGATGTCTATTTTGATGACATTTTTTTCTTGCGAAATGTATTATATAGTTGTATTCTGATTAAATTGTCAGGTAACAGGTCGATGACCCCGTTGTTATTTTTTTGTGTCTTTGCAGTGGATTGTTTAAAATTGTCATTGTTGAATATTCATCAAACAGAACTGGTTTTCTGACCACAGAAATGAGAGGAAGAGAGGGTTATGAAAAGTCTGTGGCTAGTGTATTAATCTATCCACAGAATGACCAATAAATTGTAAAAGACATGTAACAATTTAGGTGTAAAATAAAGTATATTTTGTCTATGTCCTATTTACCTGCTACGAAGCATAATTATTAAAGACTTGCTGCGTCCCGCGGTTTCGTATAAGTCTTGATCCCGTTCAATATCGGGATAAAACGTGGTCGACCTATGCGCCAAATTCTCGTCTTTTTTTTTTTTTTTTTGATGATGTGAAATCATCAAATGACCCCTCCCGCTCTGGGTGGAGCGGAAGGGAGTGTCAGACTCTTACTGACTAAAACCCACCCGTGTTCCTTCCTTAGCCCTTTCTGTTCCAGGGCAGCAGTAACCCTTTCGGACGATCCCTCTACCCAATTCTCTTGTCTCACGTAGCGGTAACAATCAACAAGTTAGTAATAAGTGGATAATGTTGCTAGTAGTATAATAAGTATTTTGTTTAATTTGGAAGATAATAACATTTAATAAAATTGTACTCCTATTTTTTATCCCAAAATAAAATAAATTTAATCCAAATCCGTTCAGCCGTTTTAGCGTGTAAGCGTAACAAATAAACATAAAAAATTAAATCTTTTCTCTTTTTTATTAATATAGTATTAGTTTAGACAATTGACAGGTTGGTACCTGAATACATAATATAATACGAATGTTCTTTGATAATAAAATCCCTTACCGTAAACCGACCCGTTAGGTAAATTAAAAGCCGCGAATCATCTCCAAGTAAATATGAGCGTGTTATTAGATCAAAATTAGATAATTTTTATCTTCTGCCTAAGATTTTCTTAGAGGCGGTAAGGGATTTTGAAAAAGAAACTATGAGTTTCATCGGGCTGTGCATCCGTTGTAGAACGGCCCGCACGTAATAACACGCTCATATTTACTCGGAGATGATTCGCGGCTTTTAATTTACCTTACAAATGCACCTTTCATACATCTGTTTATAGACGCCCACGCACGTTACATAATAACGTTTCCGGTGGTACGCGGGTGGAAATACTGGTTGGGAAATATTAGGATGAAGAATCTTTTATTTCATGCAGGTATATTATTACTAGCGTAATCGTATTTTTTTTTCAATTATGCTTAGTATTGTAATTAGGTATTATGCCTAATGCTTGTCTATGAATGAATGAATTATTATGAATGAACCAATGCTAATAAGCTGACTAATAAGCTGAAGCTCACTTTCTAGTTTAACATAACATCACGCCTGTAATCCCCGAAGGTTCAGGTAGAGGACAACAAACGGGCACAGATCCAGACTGGGCTGCTACGAGAAAGTATGCCCCATGTGACTTAAACATTACTGGCGACATGTGGGTACACCTTTGCCTCTGCTGGGGAAAACAGGCATGATATTATTTCAAAAAACTCAACAAAAATAGAACATGTTTTTTTCTCTCTAAAATATCACCTTTTTGTACAGTCGTGACAGGTGAGACACATAAAATTTGTTAATCGAATTGATGACAATCGCAATAAAATCTCAGGAAAGAATGCGCGGAGTGATTTGCAACTGAAGCGGTGTGCAATATTTACGAAAAGCTATAAAAGTCGGGTTGAGATGACAGCGAGACGGTATGTACAAGTAGGTAGATCTAGGAATATTTTCTTGTTACGTATGTATTGGAATTCACGCAGTTTCTACCTGAAATTGCCAATCGAAAAATTAAGATATTCCAACGCTTTTCCGTGCAAAATTAATTTAAAAAAATACGTAACTGTTCTGTTATTGTTAAGTAATTGTAGGTAAATGTAGTAAATTAAAAAGCTGTAAAAAATACATACCCATCTAATAAAGCAAGTACAATGTGTAATTTTACAAATCAATTAGAACCTTCACATAACAGATATACATACATACGTACAACCAATCTGCCTAGCCTTTCCCAATTATTACTTTTTTTTATGAAAATCGTCTACTTGTACAATATGTATTTGGAAATATGTGAGCACCATGTAACTATCACATAATTAATTTATATGTCACGGTTTCATTTATCCATTTTCACGGTTTCAGTAATTTTATTTAGGTGCATCGTCCTCACATATTATTATATAACTAATGTAGGTGTGCAAACTAGTAGAAAACATTTTAAAAGAGTAACGATGGAGTTCCTGGCCCATTCTTCTACAAAAACTACCTTTTGGAAGGGGCGACTTGAATCAATTCTATTTTACTATAATTTTTGACGATCATAAGTGCCTTTATTTATTGTTTATTTATTTATGTATTTATTTATTAATTTATTATTAATTTATTTATTAATTAATTAATTTATTTATTTATTTATTTATTTATTTATTTATTTATTTATGTATTTATTTATTTATTTATTTATTTATTTATTTATTTATTTATTTATTTATTTATTTATTTATTTCAGGCGACGCAAGCCCATAGATAAATACCTTTGACAGCCTATTTGAAATAAATTATTTGACTGGCTTTATGTTGGGTCAGCTTCCAATCTAACCGGATGCAGCTAAATACTAGTATTTATATTTGACGACTGCCTATCGTACCCCCACAACGCAATTACTGGATAACACGATACCCCATGGTAAAACTGGTAGTCAAACTTTTGGGCGTCTGACTAACCGTAATAACTGTCAAAGATCTGCGAATGACAGCCAGGACATTTGGCTTAACATGATTTTCACCAAAATAATGCGGATTTCAATTTTCATTCAAAGAAAATGCTAGTTGCGTAAAATAGTTACCAGAGCATGGTTTTAGAAAAAAATGTATGAAAGTTTGAAAACAACCTGTAATTACTGCTTTATCGCCCTCATTAACCTTGTTACCTTAACGTAACCAGGCCGACCGTTTCATTGTTGTACCGTTAATCACACCTGCTCTTGTTACCTACTAACAAATGTGTTACAACATTATTATCAACACTGTTTTTCTTATGTTAGCTCGAAACGGTTGTTTTGTATTCCGGTGGTTCCGTATGGTAATAAAGTCAAACTCAAAGCATTTATTTATATTAAACCAACTACAGACACTTTGGAATATTCCCCCTTGACAATATTGACTGACTCCTTCATCAGTCAGTCAGAAAGATGAAGCTAGTTGCCCATTTCAAAG
Source organism: Apamea crenata (assembly GCA_949629185.1). NCBI lineage: Eukaryota > Metazoa > Arthropoda > Insecta > Lepidoptera > Noctuidae > Apamea > Apamea crenata. The sequence continues at coordinate 993,451 of OX451356.1, forward strand.
CATACTTTTAAAGCAGAGTACCTATGGAGAAGAATGGGCATGAAACTCCTTGGACACCCTTTTAAATAATCAAGTAGCATATGTCGAGGCCGGCTTTCACATTATTTAAAACGTAGTTTACTTTAAACGATTGATTGTACTACTAAGGTAGGTGTGGAAGTCTTGAGGATAATCCTATCCAACTAATATTATAAACGTGAAAATTTGAATGGATGGATGGATGTTTGTTTCACGCCAAAACTACTGAACGTATTTCGATGAAATTTGGCACACAGATGGTTTATAACCAGGATTAACAAAAATAATACTTTTTATCCCGATATTCCCACGGGATCGAAACTTATGCGGGCGAAACCGCGAGGCGATACTAGTAAATAATATTTGAGTAACGAACGGTTAGTTATTTTTTTTCCTATTATTGTTTTAATCTTGACATTTTCAAAATCATAAGTCATTTATTAAAATTAGGCTGAGAATCAGCCATTTTCGAACGTCAAAATTACAAAAGACCAGTTCCCCAAAAACGCCCGCCCTTCACCACTTCCTAGTGCTATCGCTTATTATGTCGCTTTATCGCTATTATGTTTTAAAACCGCTAGGTAGCTATCCTAAATAATTTTGTTCAGTCTAGACTGGTCTGGTGTCTCAGTCCCCATAAATTAAATATTTCGTTTTATCAATATTACTACGGGCTACTGAACCATACGTGAATAATTCGTACACAAGGAAATAGCATAAAAAATTAAAGAGATTTTACGACTGAAGTGAAATAGTGTCAGAAACTCGTAATAAGTAGATTAGTTTGTTTTAAATTTTATTACTTAATAAATGCCGGAATTAGGAACACGATTTATAGTACGGGGTTAAGCAGGGATCAAGATGTGGTCAGAGAATTATTGTTTTCACACGAAAATTACCTCAGGAAGAACCTTCAATCCTAGCTTACCTAATCTTGTTATAAGAACGTATTTCAATGACTGGTTTATGATTGTTACAAATAAAACAATGCAAAATAGAAAAACTTTACATAACACGTACAGTGGCGGTTAGAAGCGGAGTGACATTGTCACGAAGAAATAAAATTGTTGTAAAAATATAAAATTGTTTAAAAAATACAGTGATATCCATGATATAAATACTAGGAACAAACACAAATTTGTTGTACCTATAACAAGGCTCAAGAAAATAGGTGGCTCGTTCAGATGCCAATGTATACGCTTTTACAATAAAGTTCCAAGCCCCGTTCAAGATCTAAGCCTTAATAAATTCAAATCATTCATTAAACGTAAGTTGTGCCAGAAAGCCTTTTATACCGTTAAGGATTATATCGAGGACAACAAGGCTTGGGATTAAGGTGCTTCCAATTTTTTACATATTTAATGTTTTTATTTTTATTTATATTTTTTTTCTCTGTGTTGTTGTTGTTGTTTTTTTTTTTTTTTTTGTTTTATTATATACACTTTGACATTAATGGATTTTATATATACTATGACATTTGCTTACTTTGTAAAGTATTCTATTATTTTAATTATTGTGAATGTGAAGACTATGTGGGTCATTTTATTTATATTATTTTTAATTTTTCTCTCTGTTCTGTTAGTTTTTGTCATGGTCTGGCAGTTTGAGTAATTAATGTGGCCTACCCAAATGTCCTTTCTTTGGTATTGTTCGTCGAATCGTCGAGCTCCTTAAGTTTTGAGTTGAGCTGCACGATTTCTGACAAATGCGTGCACTGGCTGGACAGGTCCTCTCAATCTGTGTGGTTCTTTCCTCAAAAGACCATCTCAGACATCGACCTGCATGGTCTTCATATGATCTGACCAAGATTATGTCTGGACTTTAAAAGAGACTGTGACCTCTGAGTTTGTTTCGGCCTTTCTTCTCAGAGTAGTCAGATAGGAAACGCCGACCTCATCTAGTTTTAAAATATGATTGACGTGTAAAAGTGTTTGTACAAACCTACTTACAAAAATAAAATCATTTATCATTTATCATTTATCAATAGATTGACACTTTTGTTTAACTTACGACCTTCTTCTAATGAGTAATTTCTATACTCTATAGTATATTTTACACACACACTCTATTCACACACTCTATACACACACTCTCACATTCGTTTGCAATTACTTTGAATAATCACGCTATTGACTACAGTTCCTTGCCATGTTCACTTATTTGTAAAAGTTTATGATTATACCCACAGAAATCTAAATAAACAAATTATAAGGTAGACGGATGCAGATAACTTACGAGTCATTCACCGCGACTAAAATATCAGAACGTTATTTGTTTTTGGATGGTTGTTATAACTACTTGTTATTGTAGATTAGTGATTTGTGTTTAATCTATTAGCGGTGTTGTAGTTCATTTTGAAATGCAAGGAAATTTAAGTATTGAGATGAAAGCAGATATATTATCGCGCTGCGTAATAGTGGACTTAAATTATATCACAGAAATTTGATGAAACCAGACTGAGTGTGAGTATTATGATTTAATTATTTTATTGATTGTTTTTCTAATGAAAGTATAACTGCTGATCCTTTTATTTATTTTTTTAAACGTTTTATATTTATCATTTATAGCCTAAATAGAAAATAAAATTAATGATGAATATAATATTAAGTATAATAATAATAGATATAATATGTAACATTTCTATTTTCAAAATAATTTGGTTTCAAATTGGTAATCTTCGTATTTTGCTAGTAGCCTAACAGTACTTTTTTTTGTTTTAGAGAAATACCTACTGTGAATCAGAGGTTCAAAAGATATCAGGAAAAGCCTTGCCAGTCGAAAGCGAAGTGGAAGGCCCCAGCTAGTCAGTGAATATGAAACAAGTGGTTTCATACCAACGAGATATTTTGCCGAATTATTCGACACATCTTTACGAACCGTTCGCCGTACAAATCGTTCGCCCATATTTGATTGAAAAACATAAACAAGACCTTAAATTTTGCGATACAGCGATGGGGGGATGCACGGGAATGACAGATCTGATGAGCAGTTGAAGTTGCATTGCATGGAAATATGGGAACATTTAAGAGGAACAGATATATGTTTCAATATTGTTGGATTCATGTGCCAGTGTTTACTTGATAGCATTGACAATAATGGGGGATATACAAAGTGTTAAGTTATAAATTACAAATGGATTTTAGTAATTTAATTAAAATAATATTGTGTCATATCCGTAATAAGGATTATTTTGAGGTTTAGCTTCAATCTTCTTTTCATAATGAAAATGAATACCTACTTAAGCTTTAACCGCAATAAGTCCTAATAAATACGATTTGTTAACTTTGACGTTTGATATAGGCAACTAAAGTTAAAACGAACGAACTGGCAGTAAAAGTAGTACTTCTGAGTAATTTAATTGTATTGTGACAAGGAGTCCGCACTTTTCTTTATTTACGTGGGTAGAATGATGTGCTAGTTGTTAAAGAGTACCCTGCTTTACTTCAATAAATTGTTCATCTTCATCTCGAGATTGGAACCCAGACCTATGCGTTCATCGATCCAACACGTAAGACTATTAGCTATCGGTACTTGATATAACCATTTGAATTTTAGCAATGGTATGTAACCAACCAAGGTCAGGCGCAGTGAACGATAAAATTTCGTTCACTGGTCATGCGTAATTACGTATGATTTTGGTTTCGTTCGACGCCAGCTAGTGTGCGAATTCTGAGGTGTACGTTCTGTCACTGTGTTGATATATCACTTATACACACAGACGTAGGTACGGCCTTTACCGCGTGTTCACAGCAATACAGTCGTTAAGCTGCTAATGAATTAATGACCGAGGACTGTACATTAGTCTGTTTTTGTGTGGTTTAGAAAGACAAAGGCTTATTGTCGAGACGGTGATAACTCTTATTTAAAGCTCTTACTATAAGACATTTGGCAAAACGTGTAAAGCTTATGTATTTCAGACACTACTACGCATCAGTCTACGAAAGAAAACAAAAGACAACAGCAACAGCATAAACAAAACACAAACGAAACAATCCCAAGACGAGCACGTCACAGATGTACTGACGTCTCCACCCAAAGATGGGCACAAGTTTTGGCTGCGCCACCCAAAAATTTTATTAAACCGAACCTCACCACGCTATACCTTAGCGTTTGCCGTTAATAAAATACACAGGGAGGGCAGAAAGCCAAACCGTTCACGTTTTACGAGCAGCGCCCCCTGCGGTCAGAAATATGAAACCTATCAAAATAGAAAATACACAGATGTTTTATGAAATGACCGAACGTGTTTATGTACCGCGGTGCCGGACGCGTACTCGTACGTTGGGGGTTTTTGTTTTTGGTTTACTTGTGTATATCGACACAAGTACCCTTATTAAAGTAAAAATCACGAAATAAACTATTAGTTTAAAAGTGGTATGGTACGGATCATTTAAAGGATACAGGACAAGGAAAATAATAGTCGCATTGAAAATATCTTTTAATATTCCAAACCGACTGCAGATACTATTTAAGTAATTTAGTCACCTTACTAACGGTAAAGGGCCCTTTACCTACCTGCTACTTGCTACCTATGCCCCCTGCCTACCCCATATTTATTGACTGATGAGATTTGGTAAGCATTTGAATGTAGGTACCTAATAGAATCCATTGAAATTCGACTACGCATTATGCCTTCAACCGGTGCCAACAGTAGTAAAAGTAGAAAATATTGGAAAACAATAAACCGAATTTGAGCATGGCTAGCTAAATATCTTCTGTTATTTCTTTATTTACCTACATTTCCTTATGTTTTCCTCCGGTAGCACTGTTGGCAGTATTTTCTCCTTTACTTTTCATAACACACATAGGTAACATCCCCGAAGGGTAATTCCGAGGTGTATACCTGTAGTACACCGACATTTCGCCAGTTATTTGGAAGTACCATGTAATAGGGGGCGAGCCTGTTGCCTTCAGCCGGCACACATTCTGACTCCGGGTTGCTACTGAGAAATTCCAGATGGAAACCCAATAGCACTTTGGCTGACCCGGGAATCGAACCCAGGACCTCATACTCAGCAGCGCTTGTCACTACTAGACAAACGAGGCAGTCACTTTTCGTTTTATTTTCTTTTAATTTTTTGTCACTTTTCATAATGTGAATAACAACGGATCAAAGAATCAATTCCAGCTCAGTACATCCATACACCGATACCTATAACAGGACATATCAATTTAAAGCACTTAAACTGGGTGCATTAGCGCATTGTACCGGCACTGACTGAGCCCCGGACCCCCGGGGGCGACCCCCGCGGGGACGCCCGGGTTCTAATGACCGCTACCTATTGTCTGTAGGTGGACGGAAGGTAGCCTGATTGGTCTAGTGGGTAGTTTAGTTTTTAATTGTATGGACAATTGGGTTTGGACGATTTGCTTTTCTAGAGATTCGTGGGGAGTCCATTTTAGTTATGAAATTGAATGGAAATTATTGATTGAAATTTTATTGAATCAAATCCTTTGCATTATCATTCTTTTAAAATAAATTCTATGATGAACGTTTTCAAACGATGCTAGGTGTAAAGAAAACAGCGCGTTTTTCAAGCAAACGTTTTTGAAGTAACAAAATACTGAAAGAAGCAGTCCTTAGTACTTGAAACCCTTGACTTGCCTTTTAGAAATGCTAAAATGGTCTCAAGAACGATTTTACGCGAGAAACGATTAGCGTTTACAAAAATCTGCTGCTAATTGGAAAATGGGGCGCTATCAGGAATTTCCTCCATAATTCAACGGGAAGAGGAGCTATCAGAACCCATTAATATCTCAAGATCAACAAACAGTAGTCTCAGTTAACGGTATAGATAGCCACGATTAGCTTTTAAGCACATAATTTAAGAAACGAGGTCGACTCCCCAACATCCAGTTAAGGCAAGAATTAAACTGGGCTTAAAGTGAATTATTGGACACCGCGACCGCGAGATCCAAGAGTTAGCTCTTATCTTGTTCTTTTTCCTCGTTTAATAGGTCGATTTAACCGCCGTTAATATACGGTGTAACTTGCCAGATTGAAAATTTCGGATTTAAGTCGAATGTGGCATCTTCGGTTTCCTCAATTTCTTTAGTCTGTTTTACCGGTGGATAAGATTTTGCAGTTTTCTTTGATCAGAGACAATTGTGTATAACCATCGAGCTCATTTAGGTAACAGTCTTCATGGATGTCTAAATTTAGCTTCTCAGCAGCATTAATATAATATCAAAGTGACAACGAAAGTTACGGAAACAGATATATGGGGATAACCGAATCTTTATAAAATTCAGTCGATCTAAGTCAACTAAAGACGAGTAGGTACATAAACGTCTGTCACGTGAAAAAATTGTACACAATACTACTTAGCTGCACTTGATGCAATATTCACATATCTACCAGCCTCTTCATACATTATTTTGTAGCACAGTTTCAAATAACCTTCATCAATATAGTTAATCACATAAATAACACTTTGATGTGACCTCTGGTTAGTAATAACGCGCCATCAGTACAAATCCACAAATCAAATAGAAACCTAACTACCCATAATAATAATAATTCCTACCAACAATTATTATGGTGTTTAATAAAAAAGCTTTTAGACGCTAACATCAAACTTTCCTACCTACGACATTATTTTACTGCGTTGTCAAACTAAACATGTTTCACATTTTTAAAAAGAAAATCGTAAAATATAAAAACACTCAGGTGACTCTCCTCTGACACAATAATTTATATCTTCGGGCTGTCTCTATGAAAACAAACTTATAAACGACACCTGAAAAACATACTATATTTTCTAAAGTAACTAACATAGAGCTTAGTTTTCAGTAAATGTGTAGGTTAAAGGTGTAAATAAAGAAGTGGTTATTAATTTCGAATGGTCGCGATCTAGAAATGAGAGGAATAATCTTTGAAATTTAGTTAATGATCAATTTTAGCGCGAGCGCACGGAGGTGGCGTCCGAAAAATTACGTAGGAAATACTAAATAAACGTAAAGACGTTGATTTATTACTGATTTTAGTTTGTTTGTAAAGAACATACAACCAAACAGGCAGGGAAAGTATTTCCGTTGGTCTTGCAAAATATTTGAACACCGGATTTACACAGCTTGTTAGAGAATTCCGTTTCGCTAATGTTAGAATAAATCAAGGTTTATTTTTTTTTGTGAAAAACGGGTATATTGGAGGAATAAATAAGTTTGTACCGGCTGGTTGTCAACGCGCGGTAGTTGCGCGATCAGCTGTGAGGGAAAGGTTATTGACTCGATGAGAGCTACGTGTCATTAGTTGTATGAGAGAGAGTCGTTCACTGTAGTTATAATAATAAACAAGGTGTGGAACTGTTCATGGGGATTGATGACACCTACGTGACATTGAATTGAAGAGATTTTTTCTTATTAGTTTATTGAACTTTTCATTGAGATCAAAAAAGACAGGAAAAATAATAGAAATACCTACTTGTCAGTAAGTATCACTTTTGATTTTTCTTTCGATTCTTTTGTTATCAGTTTACCACGTACTCTATGTAGGTATACCTAATAATGAATAATTAAATTTAAATCATGATCAGTATTTTATCAGAACTTAAAACAGGCAAAATTAAATAAAACCCAATCAAACTTACTTAGTTACTCCCAACCCAACATAAACACACTTCCACTTCCATCGTCAACTCCTTCCACCAGCTCCCATCCACTCCACAAACGGATAATAAAACAAAACAAAACGTAAACAAACGAGAATCGAACTCATAATTAAATCAAGTTTAAATCAATCACTTCCGCGGAGTATAATAAATCAAGACTCCGGAATCCCGCGCGATCCCCAAAAATCCGGGACACGGGACGTTGATTAAGATCCCGGAGAAGTAAAATATTCATTAATTGATTCCGCGCCCCTCGGAAGATACCCCTCATTACTCGAGGGTTGATTAAGCGAAGCAACCTGGATGTACGTGGGAGAATGTCTCCTGGAGCGTTCAGATGTCACGTTACGACGCGATGTCGTGTCGTGATCGCAGTCGTGACAGACAATGGCGGTAGAGGCCATTTTTACTTGGCCTTATTTTTGGGCGGTAAACTTGATAATTCAAATGTGTATTGCAGAACTATTTACAAAAAGACAAAACAGTGACAAAGACCTGAGAGGTCTTTGTCACGGTTTTATATTATAATATTATGGCTCTTTAATTTTTTAATACAAAGCTGCTAAGTCTACACCCTATCCAATTTCTCATGTGTTTGTCCTAATAAGTTTAAGGACGACAAAGTAATTTCCAAAGTTCAGTCGTCTTCATTTATTTAATCGTAGGCTGTAAAAGGCCTGCCCTAGACAAACGCGGTGTACACGGTAGGGCGGCGCTGACTGCGCGCACCGCTAATGGGTTGATGTCATTCACTACGTTTTGATGGACAACAAACCTATGGAGCTGCACCTCCTAAATATTTTGAAACCAAGACAGAAAAGAGATTAGGTATTTTTTTACAAAAATCTGTCAAATCATTTGAGAATTGTTTAAAAATACTGACCTTGATTGCACAATGTAGCTTTAAAATAATAAAAATATCTCTGTTTTCATAACTGTATTTATAATTTATGATTAGTTTCCAATTAATAGGAATCATTTCGTTGTGATATGGAATGTGAGCGTGTGTAATATTCTGAGAACATTGGTATCGGTAGGGTGCGCCCACCTGTCAGCTTGAGAGAAGTGACAGTTCTACTCGTGCCAAGCATTTGTTTCAGCTGACAGTTTATTATGCTTCGTCATAGAATAAATATGGGACAGCCCTAGAAACTATCGGTGGATTGCGACAGTTAAAAATATATTGCCATGTACATAAATTAACCAGCTAAATAATTTATTGATAAATTCCTGGGCGACTGAAACTTTTTACGCAGTAAACTATTTTTTTTTCAAACAAAACATAATTTCATATTAAAACAGAAATCTATAGGGCCTCTTGCTTGGCATTGTGAAACAGCAGTTTAATTTTTTTTTTCATCGTATTTTCGTCAATCCCAATTCACTAGTCATGGAAATCATGAAAGTACCAAACGCCAAATGTTTTCCAATTAATTTTACTTCTGAAACTCTAAGGCTCCGAGTGTCTACTTAGTTTTTCGAGACATTGCCAAGCGATTGGTCGACTCTTCAAGTGACCAGAGAGAGATACCAAAAAATAGGCCAGCCCGGCCTATTTTTTTGGCCAAAGAATCAGCAATGCCATACAACGTGGCAATGCTGCTAGCACCTTTCCTGTTGATAACGATGTGGAAGATTTTTTTTATGCCCTATAATTCTTTCCTTTTTATTATGTTAAGTTAATTACTTTTATTTTTATTATATTACATATTATGTTAAGTTTATATTAACAATGTGTGTGCAAACATTTTCTTTTATTATTTAAAGCGACTCCATCACCCTACCTATTCTTACCTACGGCATATTAATTAGAGGTAAACAAGTTCCTTTGTAAGATTTTCACTTCGTTCGACGACGTTATCCGAGAGATAATAACATCTAAATAAACGCACTTGCTTGTTCTCGAGTAGGTATGGATAGGTATGTGGAAGAAAAACATTGAATGTTAAGTACAGATGTTTATTTTCTCAAGGACTGAGAGAGGCTGACTGGCTTTTGTTGTGTTAGAACCAATTTTAATGTGCTTTTCTGAGAAAATAATGGACTTATTTTTTCAGGTAATTATGTTAGGTACGAGTGGTGCTGTAGAATTGGTTTCAGGCTTTAGATAACGAGAAGATATATTCTTTTTCGATTTAGTGCAATTAAAAATATAGTTATCATTTTTGTTGTTTTAACTTTCAGAAAACTTCCAAGACTCTGTATATAGAAACCGGAAACTGGCTTAACTTACCTACGAGTACCAGGAGCATCATTACAGCATAAACCGATCCCCAAGATTAATCATAATCATAACAGGAGGTGCGACTTGCGACTAATTGGCGCGACTGGCAAACTAATTGATTATCTGTGTCTTACCGCGCCGTCGCACGGCTGAGGCGACACCGCTACTTATCTTCCAACTAAAAGGCGAAGTACGGCGTAATTTTGGATGGCATCTGTCATCTATGTTTCATTTGTGGGACATGAGTTTGACAACGATATTTGATCAACGGATATTTTTGATTCGTGGAATAAAATTGACGTCTGACAGATTTTGTATGGAAGAACTGTAAAGACTTCAAAATTATTCCTTGGATAAAATTATCTGGGCTTTGAAAAATCAGCCCTAAGTATGAATAAGGATTTACCAACAGCTTCTGTATACAATATTTAACATAAGTATAATAAATAGGTAACAATAAAATAAATCCTTGGAGTCACACAGTCACCAATTACAGGTTAACCAGCATTCTCAAAAACAAGTGTTAACACAGAAAAATAAAACTAAGCCGTTCTATTAGGTAGGTATACGAGTATCAGCTCACCCAACATTATTTTCATCTAATTCTGTAGTCATGTCAAAAAACTGTCGCTAAATGTGTACTAGTCACCTAGGTACCGCTACGACAACAATATTATATCGAAACACAGTAACTCGTGTCTTTGAGCTAACTACCTGGCAGCCATTCAAAACAGACTGAACTGAACACTTTTCGCTCAGGGTTAAGATTATCTAGGCAAGACTTACATCTTTATTTACGATGTGAGCTGAAAAAGTTGTCTATTAGCGCTTACGACACTCGTATTTCGATTTCATTTATTTGTTGTTAACCTATTTTTGATACAGTAAACTATAATCCTTCAACTACCAATCGAGTATAGGTACGTAGTAGGTACGCATAATATTATCGTATTTACATAATGTTAAAGGCCAAATGTTTTTTGGAGCTCTACCAGGTGAAGCTTCGGATATCCGATTTAGACGAAGAAAACAAAAGGAAGAAAATAGGTACATTTATTTAAAGTGTAAATAAATGTACCTCTTTTCTTTCTTTTTTTTCTTTGTCAAAATCGGATATCCGAAGCTTCACCTGGTAGAGCTCCAAAAAACATCTGAGTTAGGTTGTACAAGAAAAAAAAAGAAAGAAAATAGGTACATTTATTTACACTTTAAATGAATGTACTTACCTCTTTTCTTTCTTTTTTTTTTCTTCATCTAAATCGGATATACGAAGCTTCACCTGGTACCATGCTTTTTTATACTTATCTGAATTATGTATCATTGTCGAGTGTGACCAATGTAAAATAATTTATGCATATTGTGGTGAGAAAATAAAGTTGATTGATTGATTTAGCACAGACTAAAAGGCACTCGGTATAATATAGGTAGGTACATCATATAAAAATCACATAAATCAAAACACTTATATTTTCCAAATCTGAGTTAGGTTGTACAAATAATTGCTTTATTTTAATGTAATTCCGCCAACTTTATTAATTTAATAACTAATAAAAGGTTCTGAACTCCCTTTGCTAAATTGAACTTAATCCGAAAATCTCTTACAACCCCAGAAAGACCTACATTCAACAACTATAAATAACACCAAAAGTATCGATCTCCGAATCTAAATAAACATCAATCAGATGACATGATTATTTTAACAGATATACGTTTGACACACATAGGTACCTACATCAATACACATGAGAGATCCTTAATGTTCATAACACGCGCGGCTATAAACCGGCTATAAACGATCACTTCTAGGAATCAAGGCGAGTATAACATCAACATACCTTTGGGAAAATGGCCAAACGGCGTTCATTCATCGAGAGACAGCGTGGGCGGCGATCGCAGCGCCTCCAGCGGGGAGTAGCGGCGGCTTAGTGTTTCGTAGCGAAGGTGAAAAGTTTTGCGATGATAATTCTTTTTGGTTTGCTTTAATTTTGGAATTTATTGTGATGGTTTAAAATGTTATTTTAAATCATACCTAAAAATATGGTTTTTGTGTAAAGAACATAATTTGATGCATAATATATCTCTACGATGCATTGCAAACTATATTTGAATACTTGTAATAACTTTAAGGTCCTTTTATATGGCAGCTATTTTTATGTTATATAACTTTTATTTCATGACCAAAATAACCGAAAAAAAATTAAATCACATCTTATCAACGTCCAACGTCCAGACAGCATCTGCATTACAGTTTATTCACTTTACAAATCTAAATAATAATAAATAAATCATCGAACACACACAATGTCCAGCCAACATTAGCATTATCCATCACAATATTCCAATGCAAATCATAATAATACTCACCTCACAATGGAACGCAATGAGTCCATTATATTAAAAAACACAATCAAAATTTTTATTACTGGCACACGTACGAAATTTATTAACCCATCCCTACCTTTATTGCCCTGTAAGCCCCTGTGCAAATAAAATAATATAAAAGGAGAAAAAAATGACCGTTACGCCGCGGGCGAGTTCTTAATTCAAAAACATTTAAAATGGCCGCTGTAAGTCGCTGCATACGAATGCGTTTTTATTGTTCACGGGACGGGGATGTTTTTATTTGGGGTATGTGAATTAAATAGTAGGATTGGAATGTGGGTTAATAGAATTGTGGATTTGTTTATTAACTTGCATTTTATGCATTATTAAAATACCTATTTAGAGCTCGAAAACACGTATTGCGACTTTAAAATTAGATGATTAGGTGGCAACTTGCCGTCTAAAATTCGAAATTAGGAAAATAATAGAAATGGGCAATTGGAAAATAATAATTATGGAAAATACCGACTCATGTCGTTAAAATTATTCATTACACACGACGTCATTTAGTGTACATAACGTCCACCATACCCAAATACTTTTTAAAGGTTCACCTTTTAATGAAAAGATCGAACAATAGTGCTGCCCCAGTAGCCGCGGGGCGTAATAAGTGGCGAACGGGGGCGATCTCAAGTGGGAGCGATCCGAACGATCCGCGCTGAGGTGAGCGATCGATTGTGAATTGCAATTTAAGAGGAGCACATCGTTTTAGCCAGATGTGTAGTTTCGTTGAGTGGTAATTGGATGTTTGCACTTTTGAGCATGGGCGATGGACAAAGATTCGGTGTGAATTTTTGTTTTGACGATGCAAACTGCATTCCATACAGTAATCTCAATATAATATAAGAGCTCATGTATATTTAATTGAAATAATTTGTTGCAATTAAGATGCAATGTGATTTCTAGTATAAAAGGCGAAGGTAACCTTTACAAATGAATTGTCTCGGAATATTAAAACTTAAATTGAAAGAAATAGAATAAGAAATAAACATGAAATATGGCTTAATATGTGATTAATGATCAATATATATTTGTTAGCTAAGCTTGAATTTGGTGCAAATCGTAGAAATATAAAGATAATGCCCATTTGTCTCATTTTCCAACTACAACTATATGTACTTTCATCTAATTTATAACAGCGACTCATCGCAGTGCCAGTGCAGTGCAGTGTTCATTGAGGACGAATGTCGCAGCATCTCCTCTATTTACACGAGCAAACAAACGAAGACCTATATTCCTTTTTGTTCTTCAGTTTTCTTCAATTGGATGTAGGTTTATTGACGCCAGAAGCGATTGAGGGTATCAAATCACCTGTTGAAATGGCTGCGAGTCAATTAGAGCGGGCGATTTGAATAGTTTGGCATGAGGACGATTTGAACCGATTTGTTATTGTCATAGCATCAATTCTTGTAGTCATATTGTTTGTCGTTATGTTTCGCGTCATTGTAGAAGATGATTGGCTGGTTTAGTCTGAGAAATGGATGCAAATAACAACAGCCTATTATGTTTGCTCATGATGGCTTGGCGATTTCCTTACGATATTTTTCCGTCACCGATGTCAGGTGCTATTAAAAGGTGGATATTTTGCTAAGAATTGAAATGTTGACTCAGTTATTGTGAGTGGTACGTTTGAAAGCGTTATTTAGGTTCGATATATTTTTATAGCGCTAACAAATACCATAGTAATTGTTTTGTTTCACAAAAATGAAAGAAACAAAGCAAGAACTTTAGTACCACTTATAAAAAATATCAATCAACAATATCCCTCGATTCAAACGCGCGTGCACTCAAATCCTCTTAGCTAGCCAGGTGGGGATCTATGGGGATTGGTGGGCAACATGGGGATTAGTGCTGTGCAGTTATGCCGCGGGGGACGGGGTGATTAGAGCATAATGGAGATTAGGGGCAGTACGTGAGTGATGCATGTGCCGTTTTTGGGAGATGAGAATTGGCGAATGAGCATGTGCAATTTTTAGGGGACGCAGATATTTTAAATAAATAGTTTTGTAGTTACACTTATGACCGACTTGAAGAGATTTTATAAAAAACATATTTTTGCCTGCACGATAGCGCGTCATCTAGTAAAGCAACGGTTTTCTAGAACAGCGGTGGCCGCCACAAAACGACCGCAATGACGGCTGTCATGAAAATGATGGCAGCGGTGTTTGACTTTACGGTGTCGAAAAACGCTCTCTAGGAACACACGCCATTCGCCGGGAAGTTGCGGATGTGTTGTGGTGGCTACCGGGAACCGCAGCTTAAGTGCTCACCGACGCCGAGCATATTGCTGATTTTCACACATCTAGATACAATAGGTACCAAAGGCTTTGAAGACGCGTTGATTACCCCAGTTGAAATATCTCATGAACCTGCACTTACACAGACCCCCTAACCACCAAACTGAAACACAGCAACGCTACCTGTCTGCAGATATCCGTGTGGTGGTAATACTTCCCCTGGAGCTTTCTTCAAAAGTAGCTCAACTACAGGGTGGATTCATCAAAAAAGTTTTTGCCATAACTGCCACTTTTTCTTGCTGACTGTATTTTTTTTTACCATCTCACTGCCCCATCTGAAAATTCCACTCTGTATAAAACTCTACAAGTTTCCCATTACCTAGTAAAAACGGTATCGTAATAACATTCGTGTACCTTTCTCATTCAAACACGGTCAACCAAAGCCAAAATCCACTCCAAAATAAATCCTTGAAAAATGAAGTACACACAAACATGCTAAAGGTGGTCGTCCACTATCCCTTTTATCCGCGCTATAATAAACTGTCGGACATTTGTCAGCGATACCTTAGGCAGGCCTGACTTCTGAAAAACAAAATTTTACGCAACACATATCATAGTGGACTGGGGTGCGGTGGGTGGTCGCACTGGGTGGATAAGGCGAAGCGGTTTGTTGAAAGATATTTGATTTTGTATCTTTAAAATTCACTTATTATGACTATTACTACTACTTTTTGACGTAATTATGCGGGCAGTTTTACATACATTATGAAAGGCTTTTTAACAGTTTTTGGACATTATAAGGTATCTTTTAGTGTATTGGTAACCCTAAAGATTGACGCGTGCTCGTGACGCATCTCACCTGCCTGAAAATTGTCTTCAATTGATTAGTAATTTAATATCATTGCCAAAAAAATAATGACATCCTAGCCTTGTCCAAAGATTAACAATTACTGATCCTGTCTTTAGGTGCAGATGAGGTTGACCTTTAAAAGCTAAAGATTGCATGTTTTTGTTTTTTATACATCACTATATCAACAGTTTAAAAAAAATGTCTCAGTGCTCAAAAGTTTTTTTATTGGAAAATAAAAACATGTGGAGCTGGTCAGTTCTTATAGTTATCTAAGCAGCAATTTTCGTAACCAGTGCGTATCCAAGTTAGGGCGAGCATACAGGGGGCGATCCGTGGACACGGTCAGTGCGCGCGCTCTAAAGAAGTGAATAAATCTGCCGGACGAACGACAAGGTGAATATAAATATAAAGAATCCGCGGACAAACTTCCGGACTTAGCAGGGTTGCTACGTGAACTTGTAATTCTATAAAACAGATTTTCATGATGTTAACCACTAAGAGATTCTGGCAATGTTTGAAGATTCCCCGTTAAGTTTGTCATTTACGTTCATCGTTGCACGTTCATTGGTGCTGAGAAATAAGTACTAAAAGTTATCACTTAGAAAACGTGTGGTAATTAAATTAGACTTGTTACTTACATGCAACATTGAAAGAAAATTACAGACCTCAACCGACTCAGCCTATCGCAGTCCACTGCTGGACATAGGCCTCTCCCAGGCTGCGCCACAACACCCTGCCCTCCGCTTTTCGCATCAAGTCAGTCCCAGCCACTTTCTTAAGGTCGTCGGTCCATCTAGTTACGTCCCACGCTGCCTACGTGTATAATAAGTAGGTACCTAACCTTATATATTGAATTTACCTAATATTTCATGGAAATATAAGACAAAATACGCATTCAAATTCTAAGTTATCGCCCTAAACCAGTTCACCACATAAAAATACTAAACATAATTTAGGCAAACAGTCAACCCTGTTGTTTGCGACGCGGCAGAGCGGCCACCGTGAAAGGCTAGGTGATCATAAAGTCCCGCGCATGTTCTTACATAATAATATTCTTGAAATATTCCCTCGGGTCGGACCAACCTAGCCGCGACAGGGAAAACTGTGGAAGTTCTGTGCCTTGTTTATTTCATGGTGACTTATTTTTAAGAACACTAACCAACATCTTGGACTACTGTTTGACCATTGATAAAACACGTGCCCAGTAATGTACAGTATCCTAACGTAGGCTTTGCTAAATTTCTGTTAAAAGGTAAAAATATGGGTGTTAGACTACCATGTCTCCTTATAAGTCTGTCCCTTTTAGATCCCTACTCATTTTAAACTACTGATTACCACGACATTTTCCAACTAACAAGTGTCTGTCACAGTCAACTGATCTGGCTATTAGTTTACTAAACCCAGATTCAACAATTTTAATTTAATTAAGTAACACAAAAACTTCTAGTTAGCTAGCGAGTTTTACAAAAACAAAAAAAAATAACAAAGAAAAGCTACTCTATCGCCTCATAACAACATACAGGAGGGATGTGCAGGAAATGGTCAGCGGAGACAAACTACTCGGGCCGCGCGGCCGCGACACGCGTCATAACGCGCGGCCTATCGCAGAGCCATCCAGTGTGCGCCGACGTTTATTTTAAAATATACCTTACAAAAAAATCGATCGAATTGAGTTGTTTATTACATAATAAATACACACAAAATTGTTTATGGGCTCATAAGTTATAAATTGGAGAAACAGAAAAATAAGTAAAGTTTGATTTCTGAGAAATTTTAATCTTCTGGTAGTTGGTACTCTCAGTTGGGAAATAGGATCAGTTCCCAATTTAACCTGATGCAACACACTTGATGTTTTACTTGGAGCGTATCCCAGCAGGCCTTAGGTAAGCCACCCCTGCGAACATTTTCGGCATACATACATATACCTGACCTGGCGAATTTCGTACCGCCATCGAAATCAGTCAATCCGTTCTCAGGTTCTCAGTTCATACAAAATGCATGAGAAAATTAATTATCTTATTTTTTCGTGAATTTTTCCCATGTTTTAATTATAAATGTTATTCTGCTATTTGGGGCGGAGACAAATCCAACAAATCATAAATCAGTCCAGCCGTTGTTGAATTATAAATGGTATAACTAACCCGACTTTATTTTTTTAATATTAAATTTTATATGGAAGTTACTCAGCAGTTTAATTTATGAGCAGCACAATTTAAAAACGACTAACAAGATCCATTTTGTTTTCAGATGCTGACTGTCACATTCTCTAAACAACCAACATGTAGATATCATTAAGCATTAAAAGTAAACTAGTTAAATTCAGTAATAAAACTTTCCAAACGCAAAAAATATGCAATATAAATTCGTAAATAGTTTATTAATAGCGAATAGTTTTCTTTAGAAGAAAATACAGTCACATAACAACATACAGAACTGATTATAATGACCCTTTTATCTTCGCTCGATTCGTTTAATACTGCTCAGAAGTACCACTAAATCTTTTTAATAGTCGTTAAAAATTCAGACATTTGGGCAGTTCGATCAAAACATTGGGCATTATAATATAAAAGCCGCCCCACACATCGGGGCGACACCGTGCCGCGTCATTGCTGACGCGTCTTGCCAATCGCGCGTTGTATTCCAAATTCAAATTACGCGAGCCGCTGACAACCGCCGTTGGACCGTTAAATGCTTTGATTGGACACATTTTATCGCCCAAAGACGACCACACGCAAGTTTGGGTTTAAATATAAAAACGAGTGTTTTGGGTGATGTCATTGGCTTTTACATTTGTGGTGTAAATAATGATATGCTACATATGGAGTAAAAACTACCGTGTCTTGCTTTGTAATTGACGATAAATAGTTTAAAATTAAATAAGATTCCACTTTCCCATGAAAGTGGAATCTTATTTATACTAAAATTCTTATTTATAATCAATAACTTTGGCAATTAACATCATCATTCTCTTGCCCGATCAGAATTACAATGATTATGATATTACAATGATTTATTTTAGTCTGCGAACCAACTGGTAAAACAGTTTATTACGACATGATTTCTATATCTAGATAGTTTCTGCCAATACTCAAGTCAATTGTGCTACATTTGACTCTTTAAATAAATAACTTTTGAAACACTAAAACCATAATCTCTGACCTCAACTACATAAGTCAATAAATCTAAGGCGACATTAATAAACATTCCTATTTCCCCAGACCAAACACAACGAAAACAAACCAGAAGAGACCTAAATAAAACACCGTAGGTACGCCATCTCCCAAAACGCAATTTCCACCTTAATACCGAACAGTCTACACATCAGGTATCGCACAAAAAGACAGAAAACCTCCTCAAAATGAACATTCCTGCCGTACCTACTAATGAAACGCCTCGTTTTGCTCGCGCTGCTCCGCGGCCCGCAATCACACACTTATTCAAACATTTCTCTGTTTTAATACGTTTTTTTATAAGCAAGGGTGCACGTCGCATAATAACGTGGTCAAAGGATCGTGTGTGCGAGGCGTTACACGATGGTTAATGAAAACCTTTAGCTTTTGTTTGTGTGGTTGCAAATGTGTGATTGTGGCTTTATGTAACTGCGTTTGAGGTCAGTTGTGGTTGACTGAAATATTGTTACGTTGTCAAAAATAGATTTGAAGTTCTAAAAATTCATTCAACTCTCGACAGTGTAGCTCTGAAAGAAAGAAAATACATTTATTAAAAAGAAATAAGAATATATCTTTCGGCAACACGATCCACGTGGATCATTCTTTGATAATTCTTTGTCATTTTTCTGGATAATTAACTTCGGCCCATTTGCATACTCCCCTAAACTTCTTAATTACCTGTCTCATAATTGTTTTGCCAAACAGAACTTTACAGAAAACTCATTAGTACAAGCGACAATCTTCATTATTTACCTTGAGTTCTAATTAATTCCTTGTCATGGTTTTTGCTTCAGCTTTTGAGTTATATCTTTAGGACAGGTGAGAGAGATAGCGCGACAATCTTTGTATTTATTAGAGCGGGATGGGTATACGTCTCCGGTACCTGATTAACATCTTTTAGCAATTAGTAAAACACACAAAACTCCACCCCTGGCGTGTTCTGATCCCCTGGTAGGTGATGCTTAAATATTCACTCGTAAATTACTTGAAAACTTACCGTGAAGGTGGTCGTGGAACTGAATTTAAATGCACTTCGACGTTGTACAACGTAGATAAGGTAAGCAATGTTCTGATAATTAATGACGTCTGTTCATTTGGCATTTGGATATTGTGTTTCTCGATATCGCGCTGCTTTCCTTGGTGACTTTATGACGTAGTGGTATAATATAATAATATTACCAGCCTATTACTGTCCCACTAAAGAGCAAGGGGCCTCCAGATATTTTCTTAAACAGAAATACTGAACCGACTGATTGACTCACTAAAAAATCATTGTACAAAAAAAAAGGTTTTGGTACGTGATGAATTTTGCAAATAATGGTCGAACGGACCTCACCAGAGAAATTACTGAACAGAAAATAAAATGTCCGAAGTCGGTCAAACAAAAACCCCGAAAACCAACTGACACGCTGTATTTAATTACATAAATTTTAAACACCGACCTCCGTCCGTTTGTCCGACATATCGGTCTGATCGCGCGGAAAATCAATTGATTATAAAAAGGTTTTTTCATGTAAAACATTTTGTGATGAACGTTATTATTGACGGCTGCGGTTTGTTGCGATTACGGTCGGTTTCATTTAAATTTTTGGAGCTCTAAATCAAAAAGGTATCTCTTTTGAAATATTTGATTAATTAAATATATTCAACAGTATAAAATTACATCAAGAGTTGAATCCACCACAGTAATAAAAATAGTCCTTGATCAAAGTACGAGTACAATGGCCAGAAAACATTTCAGACATTTGTGGAATTAGCCATTTTCAATGCTGTCAAGTTCAAAAATGAATTGTTCTCCTAGGCAAGTCCTCGTCACACCGGATTAGACACACGCTTTGTAAGTTGCAGAAGTATTTAACAGAGACAGATTCAGCAAGATCAAAGACTCAGTGTGGCTGCAGTTGTAGTTGAAACGTAGGAGAGCTTTAATGGTTTCTTTCTGAGCCCACAAGCAGTTTCATAGCTGTCAGTACATTTTACCCACAACCATTCAACACCATTTTATAGCAGATGCCATCTTACGTACGCTACACTACAACAAGCAACTCCCTGCAACTGCAAACAGATTGAATGTCCAAAAAAGTTGAAGAGCATAAAGAATAGTTCGTGCTATTACAATAAACGGTATCGATCGGGCACTGAGGGTACACCTCGCCACTTGAGCCCCCGTGATAAACTAGGGGAAGTGCATCGAATATGAGACGCGGGGAGGATGGAAGAACAGATGTGGTACCTATATTAAAATATTTGTGTCAGTAAGCATTATGATAATTTGGGTATTTCGGTTCAAAAACAAATCAAAAGTCATTAATTCAAATTAGGCTTGAATTAGCACTTTTCGAACGTCAAAATTACTTAGGCCAGTCCCCCAAAACGCCCGCCCTTCACCACGACCTATGTAGTGCTTTCGCTGGGAAGAAGAAGTGGCTAAACAAATTTCCCAGCAGCACAGCTGTATGTTTAGTTAGAAAATACTTGATTCTATACAATACTAGGTATGCAAAGTCTTAGTAATTAATATTACAAGACACAGAACATTAAATTAAATTATTTGCCATATGTCAGCTACTCACGCCAACACATAGGTATACACCAACAAATAAAATAAAAACTATACTTACTCAAGCAAAAACATAATAACTAAAAATGTAAATAAAAACTTAATACCTAAATAAAACCTAAGCCACTAGGGGTACCTAGTGGTGGAGGTTTTATTTAGGTATTAAGTTTTTAATAATATGTGAGCTGTTACGCCTTTTATACCTGGAGGTACCAGGTATAAAAGGCGTAACAGCTCACATATTTATGCAATGCTGGGTTATGTTCACAAATGATAAACTAGGTTCATCGAAGTAAAATAAATAAACAGTTAATTCCTAATAACAACAATAAAACCATGGTCAGCAAGATGACCAGTCACCAGCACCGGTTCTTTTGTAACATCCCATAAAACTGTGTTTTGCAAATAAATGGTGATGGAAATCAAATATCTGCTATGTTTATGGGTTGAAATCGAGATCTTTATTAACTGTGGTTTTTTTTCTAATACAGATGCAGAAGGGTACCGCGACATTACGGTCTGCACCTGGAAGAAAATTATTGTTTTACAAGACGCATTCTTTAAATTAATTAATTATTGGAATAGTTCACCGTTATTGACCACCTAAGGATGGTTTAGTTCCAGAATCCATGAATTTACCATCCTTTTTACAGAAACTGCCACATCCAAACCAAACATCGAAACTACGAGTACTACCGCCACTCCACTCGATAGTGCCGCGGGCGCAGCTCAACCGATCGACAGATGCGCGTCTGTAGCGCGCTTTATTTGTACGAGTGTACCTTCTATTTGTATAGTGAAATTAAAAGTTGAGCACAATATGTTCTGAATATTTTGATATGTCTGGATTTTAAATTCATGTCGTTCGAATCAAAGGAACTATGACAAAAACAAAATAAATTGGTTTTGTAGAAATGATATTACTTTGGTTTAGCATTAGTATTCCGAGAAAAATTCTACTTGATAACCTCTTCTTATGTAGAATTTTACAAAAGTTTTCACTTAGGCAGGTAAGTCAATACGAATTTTCATGCAGATCATGAAAATGATGGACATTTTGTTTGAAAAAAGGATGAAAATGTAGTAATTCGCGCACCTGTACCCACAATTAGTAGGTGTTTAGTAGAACGATAGACAGACACGACAAACTAAATTACACCACCTCCATCAAAGTCCGGCTTGATTGATGAGCTTCCTGACCAATGAGCTCCCTTAAACCTCACCCTCGAACGAATATCTCCCTTATTTGACTTTCTATAAGAGCGAATGCAACTGCAAGTAGTAAAATTGTTTTAGATTTCTACTTTCTGCTAATCCGTCAATTCAGCAGAAGTTTCCTTTGCATCGCTTAGGCTATTATATACTTTATAGTATTGTTTTAAGGGTGGTGTCGAGTGTATGGTTAAGTTGGTACAGGTTTCTACCTTCAGATGATCTGTCTTTGTAAAGCCGTTACGTTTTTGTTGGATCCAATATCTTTTGTAATAGGTGCGTTATTAGCATGGAGGTACTCCATCCCGAGGGTGGGGAAAACTGATGATTGATGACTTTTCGTAGAATTGAGGATTTACATGAGTTACAGTCTCCCATATAGTTTGCAGTCTAGTTGGAATTGTGACAAAGCAACAAACTAAATTGCAATATTTGCGTAAACCTGCAGCTGATAATCAGCGTCAGGTGACCATGACTGTGTTGCCATCTGACATATGCTGAGCTGATACCCTTTTGGCATTACAAACAGTGTTTTCTGTTGTTTGTAGTTCGAAGGTGTTTTTTTTTGCTGTAATGCCAATAAAATCATTTTTCTTTCTAATAAATATCAAGTGGTAGTAGATATACAATGATAATGGAACAGTGCCTTGACACGTATGTATTGTAAAGGTTTACACTTGGACGGTTTGCTCATTGAACCTCCACGAACATTTGGTAAATTAATAGCATTTATTTTGTAGATAAACACTATTTCATACTTGGAATAGATAAATGATCCTAGAGTATTCCCATATATAACTAATAAGTGACCCCCTCTGGATATAAAAAGTAATTCTGTAAAGGAATCATAATTATACCATGTGTTTTATTCATACCTAGATCCCAAAGAGACTCCTAAAGTCTTCTATAATAGTACTGTAGGACGAAATTTTATTTAAAACATTTACAGTAAACTCTATCCCCCTAAAAGGCCAGATTACTCCCTCGTCACCAAAAGGGATAAGGTGCTAGCATGCCTGCAGGCACAACAGGACTCCGATTCTCACCGTCCTTACAACTTTTGTGTGAAGACTATCACCTGAAGTTTCAGTACCTAAGTACTCTGTGCTTGAAGTTTAAGAAGTGAAAGACGTTAGGTAGATACTCAAATAGTGGAAAATAGAAAAATAAATAATATTATTAGGGCATAGATTCGGTTAGAAAGGTACTAGTTTGTATCTTTCAATAGATATTCAAAGTTGCAAGCTGGATACATTTTAACGTTAACGATTTTCATTGAGTTCATTATGTTATGTTAATAAGATGGCAACAGCTCGTTTTTGGGATGTGACCAAATACAGACCCATAATCTCCCTATAATGTTCCCGCTGCTGGGACACAGGCCTCCTCTCTTCGAAAGGGATTGGGCAGTAATCTACCACGCGGGCCCAGTTCGGGTTGGTAGATGTCACATGTCTTTGAATTTTTGGTTCTAGGACATGCCGGTTTCCTCACGATGTTTTCTTTCCCCGTTTTTGAAAAGCAGTGGTGATGAAATTATTTACACAAAGTAAAGCACCTGGCTGGCTTCAAACCCACCAGCTACAAATCGTAAATCGGAGCCCCTTCTGTTCTGTTTCATAGAGACCCATGAGCAATAAACAAGTAATTATTGAAGGCTAAACCTGAGATGTCAAAACTTCATAGAGAGAGCTCGTCAGGTAATTCCAAAGGTGAGCCAATTAATTTAACTGCCTTTCATGAAATTGAAACAAACAGAAATGCCATCGAATTCTTAAGAGTTCATTAAGTTCACCTCAGTTGTAATCCGCTGCCGTGTCGTCTAGACGCATATAAATTAGCTATTTATGTTGTGATTACACCTATAAGCATTAAAATGTTAATGGAACGGCCACGCACCGTCTCCTGGGGTATTAGACAATTACAAAAGGATACCAACTTAATTTTGCTGATGCTTAACTTCATCGGATTCAACTCCCAAAGGACTATAACCTTTACTTCTTTCAAATAGAGAGGTGTATATATTTTTGGGGTTGGCAAATATAAGTTGGTGGGAAAGTCGTTGTAAAAACGATGCGTTTGGCGAAAACAGTTATTGGTGTCGATAAAATCTCGTTATACATACAGTATTGGCAATGATTTATAATATTTTGTAGCGAAGGGGAGATGTGTTTATCGATACTGAAGTATCGAATATTGTTGAGAGCAAAGTTTTATGGAGTGAACTTATATTGAGTTCCATATTTTTTATTGGGCTGGTCAGTCTGGCGATGACGGAATTGGAGGACACGGGACACATGGGAGGAAGATGAAATATCTTCCTTCCATGTGTCCCGTGGTCCATGGTCTGAAAAAATACTGTTTTAGCATAAAAAGAGCTGCATAATCAGCCTATAATGTTCCTACTGCTGGGACACAAGCCTCCTCTCTGTGAGAGGGAGTGGGCCGTGATCCACCACGCTGATGTCACATGTCTTCGAAATTTTGGTTCTAGGACACGCCGGTTTCCTGACGATATTTTTCTTCGCAGTTTCGAGAGCAGTGGTGAAATGAAATTAAATACCAAAATAAGGTTAGTAATTACGAGTATTATAATATCACATCTTTAAATTTTTCCTTCCACATTCACCAGTGCCACTGTTTACCTCTGACTTTGCCCACCCCGCAACAAAACTAAATCATGACCCAATAATACAAATCACGGTGCACTCAGTGACAGACACCGCTTGTCCACGTAATTAGTGCTCGCATTAATCAAGACACAAGTGCGGTGCTAATTAGCCCTTCTGGGAACAGTAGCGGATGCGTCCGATGGGCTGCCCTATATAGGTGCACGGTAGGTACAGCGGTATTTGGTGTGACGACGCGGGAGAGGAATTTTTTGACGTCATTGGTTAGGAGAAACCAGGTGAAAATAGGTGAAAAGCTTTCCGGAATTCAGTCGCGAACTGTATAAGTTGCAGCGATGAACTTCTATATACTTCCAATGTTCCCACTGTTGGGCACAGGCCTCCTCTCTATGAGACGGAGTGGCCAGTGCGGATTGGTACATGTTACCTACATGTCGTCAAATTTTTTGGTTCTAGGTCATGCCGGTGTCCTCAAGATGTTTTCCTTCACCGTTTTGAGAGCAGTGGTGAAGAAATAAATTACACGAAGTAAAGCGCCTGCCTGGGTTCGAACCCACTACCTACGAGTCGTAACCACTAGGCCACCACAGGTATAATAATTATCTAATTATCACTATCGCTTTCATTAATTACTACGAATGGAACTAGGTAAGTCCTATAGTATTTCGGATAAGTCCTGTAAAATCAACTTTAAAATATTCACGAAATCTAGTTATAGCATTGCAAAAACCGGTGCAACACACAGTACAAAGTTGCAAAGTGCACGTGACTTCTAATTACCCCTTCTGGGAACGCGTAGTGGATGTAGTTGATATGTTTGAGGGACTGCGCCGTGCGGTGAACTCCCAGGAGACTGTCGTCAGTTTGAGTATGGCGCAAGTTTTGTTACGCTATATGGATCGTAAACAATCTGGCAAAATACTTTACGATTTGGAGTATAAAACTGTTTAGCAAAGAATCGGTTGCCTCGTTTCGGATATACTGCTGGTACCTAACACTGCGATCACCGATAATGTTGCAAAGTGATATGATTATGCAAGCCAAGCGTCTAAATATAATGACGATAACAGCTGTTAGCAACCTGACAAGAGACTGGGATTGTTTCATAGTCCCCTAACGTAAAGCAATAAAATCAAATGGATGGAAAAGGGAACAGAGTTTGAGAAGTTATTTGAAGAAATAACCTGATAGGCAGCAATTTACTGACCATTATTCACAGTCCCACCGTCTCCAAGAAACAATACAACATGAGCCTACACGCCCATCACACACAATAGCTCCAAAGGCAGATGTAAGCCATGCATCACACCGCAACAGTTTGGCTTCGACAAATCGCATAGTCGCCGCGACATCTCCAAAAAGACACTTCAGGGAATGTCGCAAGACTAATCGGTGCGTGTATGAATTCCTTATGCTAATTGGGGTGACAAATCGTTCTGCGCCCATTAATAGGAGGAATACACTCGAACAATGCGTAGGAACGGCTTCCAGGAACCAACTAATGGTATAATGGAAGCGAGTCTGGGTTGTAATAGAAAATGGTCTTTAAGAGATGGTTGCTTTTGATGTTTGTGGCAAATGAAACTGGTTTTCTTCTCTTTTCTTCGTAGTTAGAAGTAAGTGAAGCAAGCGTTTAGTACTTAAGACAAGTACCTCATTACGCACTATGCGTAAATGTTTCTTATATCTTCTCAAGCAACTAGCTGTATGGGGCACCTACACAGTTTCAACCCAAAATTAAATGAACCACACGGCCGGTAGATTTAACTTCACCTTGGCTTAGACTTCTTGCTTATAAACAGTTTTTACCATGCTATTTACTAACTCTTAAATAAGCCAAATAAATTTCTATTCTACCTAGCCAGATGCGCCCAATTTATTTTAAAATCAATAACTACCCTGTATGAGTCATACGCGTACTTGTTTAATTTATTCCCTCACGGTGGAGTGTAATGCAATCAGCATAAATTCGGCCGGACCGGACCGGGACGGCAGCCAGAGCCGGCAGCAGCGACAGATGCCGTGTAATTGTTCCTGTGACAATTTTTTTGGTCCTCCCCTCTAATGTGTGATCGAATCTGTTTAAAACGGTGAGTGGAAGTGTGGAGACGGATTTCGCAGTTGTTTTGTTTGAATATACAAAAGTTTTTTATTTGTACAATTCTATTGTTTAGGCAGTCAAATAAATGGTAATTGAGATAAACCCTTGTGACCTTGTGACTCTCTGGACACCAAAAAGAAATGAAGTGGACCAACCTAATTGAGACATCAAGAGCGTTAGAAATTCATTGTTTTTTTTTTCTAAAATCCCTTTTGTTAGATATTCAAAAAATTGGTTTTGATTTTTTGAGCTGACACCGGTGGTCAAGAATATTAAATTGACTAGGCCATTGTTAGCGAAATTTTTTACTGAACTACTTATAGCTACAAACTGCGCTAAGTTGAGTCCTACAAACTGTTCGAACTTGAGTCCTGTTTAGTATATTAATTGATATCGTTACTCAATCGATCAAATGGGAGTTACCTACATTATTTAGTAAAACAGTAACGTCAACAGTCATTAACACGTGTCATAGTCGTCGGCGTAACTACGTTTTGAGAATAGCACCCTAATTGCGTAAGACACTATCCATTACAATCTGAATTAGTTTGAAGTATATTGCTAATCCATTGCTTCATATGTTCGAAAAATATATCTGTTCAACAACGTAAATAACGCAATGAATGTTGTTCAACTGTCAAAATTAAAACTATTGCTTTTGTAATGTTAGTGTGTTACGCAATTACCCCACTGCTTTATTGCTCGAATGATAAAATATAACTTATAAGTATTTAGATTAAAAACAGTCTCCATACTTTGGTACCTTCATCCCCCACAACAAACGCAAGGGTGCAGTGTACTCAGGTGTCGAATCGCGACTGTGCCGACTGCGAGTACGTGCGCACTGGCCCTTCTGTTGCGCGTGCGGCCGATTGTGGTGCGAGAAATACTTTCATTATAATACTTACAATTTTGCACACTTTCGATTTGAGGATTTTATGGCTCTAGTATAGATTCGTGTGCGGTTTTATAGACAAAAAAACGCAGAAGATTCCGAAGATCCTGTCAGGTGTATTTTGTAGTTTGTCTCCTTGGTTTTTACATGAAATCCTGTTGACATAAGGATCTTCTGTATTATGTAGTTTCATCAAAAGTATGTAATAAACGGCCACAATTCTAAACTTTAACATAAATCCAATACGCTTGCATCCGTAACTTCAGAACTTGCAAACAAGCATAACATTTTAGCTTTTTGAGCAAACGTTGAACTTACTACTAACACTTAAAATTATAAGAAAACGATGAAAAATCACAACCTAAAAAATATCCAAGAAATAATTACGCACTATTGTACCGCACCACAATCGTTCGACAACACTATACAGAATACCTAGAGGGTGGTAGTGCACGGGGGAGCAACATCCCCTGCATCGAAACTCTTTGATGTGGCCGCCGTGACCGTGAAACTGTGCCGTCGATTCATTTCAGGCAGATTAACGGATTCGTAATTGCGTTTAAATTGAGGCTTTTGTGTATACTGACTCTTTTTGATGTTCACAGAATACATTGGTACGACTAATTCGTATTATTTTCATCGGACAACTTAAAGTTAACAGCGAAAGTCATCACTCATCGTCGAATCGCAAATATGGGTGCGATGTGTTGAGTGAGTTTCAATAGTGTTATTCAATTCATTTATTTTCAGATCATAAAATCCAATTTGTTAGTAAATACCTACATACACAACTTAAACACTAGTGTTAGTACATTCAACATATTAACATTCATAATAATTGTTAGTTACAAAGGTCTTAAAACTATGTTAGTACCTACCTATACATACTACACTACAAACTAAGTAAGCAAAACAATAATTAAATATAATAATTATAATATTTTTGACAGGTATGCCAAAAAAAAAAAAAAAAGAGGAAGAGATTTTAAACTATCGGAAAATTGTGACTGGACTATTTTAATGCTTTTTAGGGTTCCGTACCTTGAAAGGAAAAAACGGAACCCTTATAGGATCACTTTGTTGTTTGTCTGTCCGTCAAGCCCCTTTTCTCAGGAACGCGTGGAGGTGTCAAGCTGGAATTTATATCAAATACTCAGGTCTACTGACCCTTGGAGCTGTAAAAAAATCAAACTTCTAAGTTAACGCAATCAAAAGATACAGCTGCCAATTTCCGCAAATTTTCTACAATCGCAAGGGAATCAAAACCTACAGGGTACTTCCCGTGAACTCAGAATCTTGAAATTTGGTACGAAGCAACGTAAACACAGATAAAGGAAAATTTGCGAAAACCGTAAATTTTTAGTTATATATATCATATAATAAAAATAATTTTAAATTGTACGGAACCCTCGGTGCGTGAGTCCGACTCGCACTTGGCCGGTTTTTTATATTGATACTCCTACGGAAACAAGATTCATGCGGGTGAAACCGCGGGACGCAGCTAGTTATAGAATAATATTATCAACATTTGGTACAACAAAGAAGTACCTAAGCTTGCGTGTAACGAAATTTACAACTCCTTCTAAAAAAATATATCACATTCCTGGCTAGATGGTGACAAATCTAAAGCTAGTACCTACGTACACAATTACTAGGTAAACAGCAATGTTAGCGATCAATATTGAAACAATAGGCCGCACGCCGACCGTAAATACCTGCGTTTTATCGCGCCCATGTCGATCGTTTACACCAGGAGAGCGGTGAGGTAAGCTGCTGGTAAGTGAGTGACTTAAAGTGCATCATGGACCAGGAGCCCAAAACAGAACGGTACAAATAAATTTAATTTGATTGTATAAATTAACCCCTAGGTACTTGAAAAATACCGCAAAATATAAAAATAAACTATTTTGTTACTACTTACGAGTATGTAATCAACTTCACACTATGCAGAAAATGGCTCTGCTGGTGGTACAAGGCATCGCGTTACACATCATTGGATATGGAACAGCACATCATCACAACTTGTTTAAAAGAAAAACTAACTTGACGTTGGCGACGACGGTTTTTGACGAGTGGTTAATTTGTTATCTGCAGTTCGGAGTTTGGCTATGAACTGAGGGGTAATTCTCGTAATTTTAAGAACGTTCACAGTCTGATCTCAGTCGCAATCTGTCAAAAATACGTCTAATTTCCCTACATTTTGACAAGTTTTTGACATTTGCTTATCAGAGACTGCGACTAGATTTTGAACGTTTTAAACTACGGGAACACGGGCCCTGATAATGTGCGTATCTTTGTGTATAATATCATTTTGATGGTAGGTACTTAAAACGTTCCCTCTGCGTAACAATCTCAATACATATTGCGCTAAAACTCCGCTCAAACACCACGCAACTACGCTAACTTCCACAACTGACTTGCCCAGCAATAAATCAGCTTTCCACTCCACTATCCCGTCTGAACGCACACAAACCATTGCCAGAGTTACCTGCCGTCCAGTCGTGGACTTGGCAGCCAGCCAGCCCCTACCGACGATAGCGTGATAGCGTGCAATGAGGCGTAGATATTTAGCATTATGGGTGATGACTAGCTGACTTAGATATTATGCTCTATAATAATGCAATTCAAACTATGTAGTCTGCATCTGAAATACATTTGTTTATACCTACTAGATTTTTTTTCAGACCATTTTCTCTGCATAATTATGTCATTAGCAGTATATTTATCCTGAGATTCAATGCGTGATGAAGCCTCAGCCAAATACCATAAAAAAAAATCTCAGTTTGAATATCACAGACTTCGGCTTCTAATCTAGGTAAGCAAAATTTCCAAGAAATGCATGTCATGCAAATCATAAACAAAGGGATCGTATGACAACTTTGATGTATAACAAAGTACTTCCAAATGATCCGCAAACGGTACGCACTGTAAATAGAAAATCTAGTGAATCCATTCATAACCCCAGTTTCTCAGATCAGCAGTAAAACAGTAGCCAAACTCGTAACTAACAAATTATAATGTACCGAAAGGACATTTTATTGCACCTAGTAAGAAAATCGAGATCATAAATGTCTGTCATAATTGATACTTTAGTCATAAAACGAATTCCTACATCTCGGAAAATCGAGACGTTATAAAGTCTATTGACCGTGTCGCTTTATGCCAGTGCGTCTGAACAGAGCACAGACCATAAAACTTAATTGATTTACTTGCATTATTTATCTGTGGCGATAATAGAGCTCGTTAGTTATTACGGGCGGTGTCCGAAGGGATTTGTCAGTTTATTGCATACCTTTGAGCCTGAGTGACGGTTCGTCATAATTTATGATTGGTAACCCATTTTGCAGGTGTAACGCAATGAGGAGTTCCGTTTTAGTTGGCTGAAATGTGTTCATCAAAAAAAACTATGTAGCAGACGTGCATTTAAATTGTGCTGAAAATAGGTGACATATTTTTTTTCATAGCGGTTTGATGCCATCTGCTATAATCCTCTAAACTGCATAAGCGTAACGGTGACGATGATGTGAAATTATTACCCGGAAAAAGATTCGTTTCCCAAAAACAATAGTACCTATATTTCCACAATAAAAAATTATACCAAAATTCCTACAAACAATATTTAAAAAAAGATTTAGCAATTTAATTCAAGCAAAGTAAATAAAAGTACAGTCAAAAAGAAAAACAAATAGCCAATTGGACGTGCAAATAATAACATCTGTAGCATTCGGACTTTGAAAGAAGTTAGCCGGCGACCAGGTTCCCCGTAAAAGTACCGGAATAAATACACCGACGGTATTTAGGAGTCGATGGATTGACGAAGAGTGGATAATACCTACCACCTTGCGAATTACTTTAAAGAACTTGTCTTAAACTTGCAGAGTATCTAATAGCTTGTAACGTGAGAACATATTTTCAAAAAGGGCCTGAAAATTTGTGAAATATCAGTTCGTCTAAAGGAAAATACTTTCATTTGTGAAAGTATAAGTTTGCTGACCTATGATTTTTACCAATAATTGACTCTTCATAATTTTCACACAAGACAACGTTACCCTAATGCAAGCTTTCTATCGCTTTCGATATTCGCTCCTTTAGCTTAAAGTTAAGAAAAGCTTAAACATAAAAAAATATACCTAGTTACACTGACGTTACTTGAACTATTATAAACATAAGTAACGGAGGAAAGTGGAAAAGTGTTTAACTTGTTGATTAGATAACAACCTAGTTAAAAGAATTCACTTCACTTTATTTAGTTGTATGCAATATTGATACAAACAGCTCTATACCAATCCTCGAAGTACAGTCAAGCCCGAAAGTGGCACGTGCCGTCGGCGCCAGGTGCTCGAACCGCACGCCTCTAAATTTAACGTCTTTATTTGTGTTTGTGACTGTACAGCGAATGTTTTTACGCGCAGTGCGAACCCACCCTAATTGGAAGGTGGCGATTTTAAAATAACACGATTATTTCTGTGCAGGAGTTATGTTTGTTAATTGTTGGTGACTAGGAACATTATTCCTGCAATTCCGACTGGGTAACTGAATAAACGGTGGAGCAGACGAGTCCTCGAGTGGAAACCGCGTATCGGTAAGCACAGTGTAGAACGGCGAGCTAGATAGACCGACGATCTTATGATGGTACAGACTGGAGGCGGAGGGCGGAGGACAGAGTGTTGTGGCACAGCCTGGGAGAGATGTCCAGCAGTGGACTGCGATAGTTTGAGTTCAATGAACTGAATTAAATTGAGAGAATTAAGATTGCTTGCTGAAAATTAAAACCAGCTGAAAATTGGTAGCGCTGCCAAAGAATCGAGTTTAGTGATGATGTTTTTCGATTATCTGCTTGCCTCAGTTATTCTTTCACCGTCAAAATCCAATAAGATGGAGGCTGATCATAATCGTTCCATGACAGCTTGGCCTCGTCTCTAACAGAGAATAATCACTCTGAAAATGACGCAATTCCGACCCTAAAGATACTGGCAAGTGTGTAGTTAGGGGGTCACTGTCCAATCTGTTCTTGTGCAATCTGATAAAAAAGGAGATAGTTTTCTTGGGCCCACTGCCTCACTAGTAGACGCCACAATTTTTGGTGGGCCTAATCGCCGAACAAATAAAATACTATCTCCTTTGAATAATGAACAACATGCAGAGACTTACATCGCGTATTGCGGATTGCAACTGAAATATTTTATTACGCCGTACTTTTTTACGTCCAGAAAGTATTTAAAAAAATAAAACAATCACTTTCGTAGTTATTTTCTGGATTTTAAACCTAGTGTTTTACAAGCAAGTTTATGAAACTCGGAAATAAGCGTATAATATGAAAAGGTTTGTTCGTACCATTGTTCGAAGCCGCAGCTGAAAGGTGCCGATGTATAAATAGCCACATTTTTGTTCAGAGCATTTCTCGGTATTTCGGTCGTAATGCACCTGGATGCACTTAAAATGTAAATGCCTTTTGTTTTACCTTTAAAGCTTATAAAAAGAAATGGACGTTTCCTTCGTCAGACATGTGGAGTTTTTATTTAGACTGGGAATTGGTGCCGACTGATATTTAGGTGACTCACAAAATGTACAAATTAATCTTATACATTCATTTTATCTTAGACATCATCGGTCGCATCGGTGAAGACATCATAACCTGGACTTACAGTAAAAATAAGTCTGAAAACAACCCGACTTGAACAGGCAGGTTATCGGGATAAGATAGTAAATTATAGGATAGGCAGATTGATGTAATTATGCCAGCAATTTTTTAAAGTATGGATGTGTTTTTCCTATGTAATGAGTAGCCAGAACAACACCGAATTTCTTGAAACTTTCTTGGTCTTTTAGGATCATTTTACCACTGTTTTAATCTTTACCTTATGTCACTAATGACAAGTAGGCCAGATGACAGAAAATTACTGCAGCACGTAATATTTGTGATATTACCAAGACCTTATTAAATCCAACAATGTCCTGACTCTAAAAACCTTCAGATTTAAAAAATTTTAAAGTTAGGAACTGCTTCTAGATTCTAGTACAGCATATCATGTGACCGAGGTAACCCTCACTCAAAAAGCACGTACCTACCTAATATTTATTACTTTACCAAGCCCTTATAGGTACCAATGTCATTGCAAAATTTCTAAGAATGAAATCATTTTTAGCTTAGACACTGCTTCTAGATTCTAGTAGATACATATCATGTAACCGAGGTAACCCCGCTCTACAGCACGTAATACTTCCCTACATTTTACGGTAACTCGGATCAGATAGCAGCTAATTCCCAGTAAGTAAATTACAAACCTTACGATAGCAGCCCCGCAGTCAGCTGTAATTACACGGACCGCTGGCGTCTTATCGGAGGAATACTTTTCCTTTTAACGCACCTAAGTTCACGTTTATCAGGTGAAACTTTAGCGGGCAAATTGAAAATTTTACGAGTTTTGTGGTGAGATGAGAGTGGAAGCGATGAGCGGGGAAGAGAACTTTTAGGATTATTTGTTTAAATTGTAAGTCAGAAAAGTCAGAGAGGCTACGTCATTTTTACCGGACAGTAAAAAAAACCTACTATACCTGTATACTAATCCATAGAAAGCGATAAGGCCGCCCATTGTATGTTTTGTATTAAACATTGTATTTTTTTGTATGTATTTTCTGGTGTACAGTAAAGTATATATAAATAAACAAATCAATACCTACAAATAAATAATTAGGCAAGTTTGCGAATTAATTTCGTCTTATTAACTTTCGTTCGTGACCAGACAGCAGTGCTGCTGGGGAGTTTGTTGCGCCACTTCTTCTTCCCAGCGATAGCATTAGGAAGTGGTGAAGGGCGGGCGTTTTTGGGGGACTGTCTTTTGTAATTTTGACGTTCAAAAAGTGCTGATTCTCAGCCTAATTTGAATAAATGACTTTTGATTTTGATTTTGACCTAAATAAATAACCTCATTGATTTTGGATTTAAAAAACCTTTTCAATGCTATTTAGATCCTATTATCTATATTTTTAAATATTATATGTACAAAAACATTAACATCGCGATTATTATTACGATACTACAGTCAATCTAATGCCCAAATTGGTTTTGGAAAAGCGTGTGTAAAAATAATAAAAAAATCACAGCCAGTTTCCCTCGCTACTCGCTTACACTCGCACCGCGGCCGCCCCGAGCATCAAATTAATTGTGTTATCAAGTATTAATTTGTTCTATCTTGGAGGACTTTAATCACCGTGAACCACGAATTTTGATCTATTTTGTGTATAAATTATTTGTAGCGATTTTATTACGATTTTGTACGGGTTTTCAGGGAATTAATGCAGAAGGTACGTTGAGGGCGTGTATTTTTTGGCAGGCACTTATAAAACCAGTGGGTATCGAAAATAATTTTAAACATCATAATAGACACAATGTCCAATACTAAAACTCTATGAGCAAGATAATAATATGATTCTTCCTCTATATGAAGGATTCAGAAAAACATTTCCAAGCTGCTGTTACCGACCGTTAATGTCTGCCTAGTTGAAAGTTTAAGTTGACAAAACCTAATAGGTGGGTGGTGGTGGTGGTTTTGTTTTAACTTTGAATACTTGCGGACCGGTATGCCTATCTGTCCTATCGAGCAGTGGTGGCCCAGTGGTCACGGCTGCGACTTACGAGTTATAGGTCAGGGGTTTCGAACCCAAGCAGGCACTTTGTGTAAATTATTTAATCACCACTGCTCTCAAAACGGTGAATCATCGTGAGGGAACCGGCATGTCCTGGAACCAAAAATTCGAAGACTTGTGACATCTACCAGCCCGCACTGGGCCCGCGTGGTGGATAATGGCCCTCTCCCTCTCACCGAGACGAGGACTGTGTCCCAGCAGTGGGAACATTATAAGCTGATTATGACGACGCCAATCTAGTACAATTCCGGCTGCTATGTTACACTATCATTTTAACCTCACAAATGTGGCGGTACCTATACAGGGAATACCCATGTGCAACAGTAATCTATGTCGGATTTCCATTTCCGTTGATAATTATTCAGATATTTTGTACTTACCTACCTACCTTTATCACTGAATAATAGAATAGGTAGAATTGTTAGCTGCGTGGGGGCAGTCATTGTACCTGTCGATGATTGAAGGATCATTGTAATCATCATTCTCCTGCCCTCATCCCAATTTATTTGGTGTCGGCGCAACATGTCTTTTTCTTCCATACTTCTCTATTAGTCGTCATCTCCTTATCACCCTCATAAACTTGTATAACGAAAGTGAGCACTGAGGAAGGAAAATTCATCGCCGAGAGGGGTTAAATAGGGGATGGAAGTTTTTCATTTTGAGCCGGTGAGAAATCCCGTCGGGCAACTTGTATTGTATGAATTTGATTGGCTGCGGTGGTACTTCATAACACTCCATCAGCACACTACTCTGATCAAAGGTCCTTCAATTATTCCCGCCATGTTTATTTGATAACAACTATTAATTTAATCCGATATATTTATGTTAACAGCAGTATACAAATACACGTAAATGTATTCAAAACACGGCAAGCGAATATAAACGGGGAACGCAAACGTGAGAAACGCTCCGTGGAGAGTAAACAATATTATTTTAAAATAATGTCTCACAGCTGTACGAATTATAATAATGTGTGCGAAAGGTACGAGAATGTACGTAAATAGAATGTAAGGAATAGTTGGACATAATTCAACGATTTCGCCGTTTATGGCTAATAATATTGTGGATTTTAAATATTTTGAAACCAAAAGTAAGCAAATCAGAATAACACGTTGCTTTACCTCATCAAACCTGGTACTTTTCGACTGCTTTTAAAATTGCAAAGTTTCTTTGTGAATACCGTAGCGTGGACCCTTTGTGTATACAGTCTGATGGTATAAAACTTGCCTTGAAGTCAGATGTGTCCTGAAACTTAATGGAATAGGTCATCTTCGATCAAAACGAATCAATATTTCTTGCACCTCTTCTAATATGCCTAATGCCTTCTAATGCTAGCTATTATGGTGATATCTGTTAAAAGGTAGTAAGTGACAGAAAATATCTTATTGAGAACATACACAGAATATACATTTAATAAAAGAGGACCATTCAAAACTAACAAATGTCAAGAAAAGGCCCATGTGAGGTTAAAAAGGCCATCTCAGCGTAAAGTAAGAAAATCTCACGTTTACGATGTATGTACGATTCACAAAATTGTGGTAACACATAATCCCAACAATACGACTCAGTAAAACATACCATCTACAGCACAATCCAGTACAAATGACCTAATTCGTTAACAAATTAGCTCAATCACCAATATAAACAAGATCGGACACC
Organism: Apamea crenata; assembly: GCA_949629185.1. Lineage (NCBI taxonomy): Eukaryota > Metazoa > Arthropoda > Insecta > Lepidoptera > Noctuidae > Apamea > Apamea crenata. The sequence continues at coordinate 1,030,646 of OX451356.1, forward strand.
CATCATTCACACCTCACACAAAGTATTGTAGGCGGGCGGTGAGGCTCGCGCGGCACGCCGGCGCGCCGGCGACGCGCCGCCCGCGTGACGGGCACGCCGCGGGCACGCAGCGAGAACGCAACGACCGCGCGCCGTACACGCGACGACAGCACGAGGTGCTAACGATTTATCGCCGCTAAATTGTTTTGAAAAGGTGAACACTAAATTAACTGTATGTGGATCTGGATCAAGTTGAAATACGACTGTTTCTGTTACTATTGTGGTAATGCGTAATGGAATAGCGGTAAGTGGTCGGGAGTGATATTCTCGAATTGTTGCAAATCAAACGGTAAATGAAAACGGTCCTCGGCCCATTTCTCTTATGTTTATGCAGTAGCTGGCGACTGAAGGAAACAAATAAATAGAATAGTTAAAGAAAGTGACACTTGTAATGCAGGAAAACTTTAGTAAAAACAGGTGGAAAATATCCAGAAAAAATTGCTGTTTTTATGACAAGAGAAGACATGAGTCGTGCTCGAGAGGAAACTTTTGGAAAATAATTATTTCCGGTGACCGACTGAACTAACTGAAACATTGACGGTGTTGTGTTGTGAAAGTGAAGCATCTTTAGTTAAAACCAGCCAAGTGCGAGTCGGACTCGCGCACCGAAGGTTCCGTACAATTACAATTTACGATTTATGACGTATTAAAAAAAAAGTACCTACCTACTAGATCTCGTTCAAACCAATTTTCGGTGAAAGTTTACATGGTAATGTACATCATATATTTTTTTTAGTTTTATCATTCTCTTATTTTAGAAGTTACGGGGACACATTTTACCATTTTGGATGTGTCTCTCGCGCAAACTATTCAGTTTAGCAAAAAATTATATTAGAAACCGCAATATCATTTTTGAAGACCTATCCATAGATATGGGGTGAAGAAAAAAAAATTTTTGAGTTTCAGTTCTAAGTATGGGGAACCCCCAAAATTTATTGTTTTGTTTTTCAATTTTTGTGTGAAAATCTTAATGCGGTTCACAGAATACGTCTACTTACCAAGTTTCAACAGTATAGTTCTTATAGTCTCGGAAAAAAGTGGCTGTGACATACGAACGGACAGACAGACAGACAGACATGACGAATCCATAAGGGTTCCGTTTTAGCCATTTGGCTACGGAACTCTAAAAAACTTGACATGAAAATCAGGAAAAGTTTTCTACATCTTCTGTTTTTTTTATGATCCCCAGATTGATTGAAAAAACTAATCAATCCCGTACAGTAATCCTACAAAATCACGCCCACGTGAAACCAGGTGGCGAATCGCCATTAAAGATCGGATGGTAGTAATAATAAAATCTAATCATCGTTAGGCGAGCGGCGAAATAAATAGTATGAACGAAAATAAACATATACTGGTATCGGCGCGCACGCAGCTGTAAATTACCTGTTGGTTCCACTGAAATGTTTGATGCGTTTGCGCTTGATCGACATGTGTACTACGACGGAATAGTTTTGATACTTTAAGACGAATTAATTCTATTACTCTGGTTTTTGGTCACTGAATTACAGTAAGTTTTTGAAACGGGAATAAGGTTTTCGCCGTAAATGAAACTGAAAACTCATGAAGAATTTATCGTCTTACAAAATGAGCATGTATCCGTATTAGTGTGATCATAATAAATGTGGAAGCGAAACTTTAAGAAAAGGGTAAAGCGGTGCTGAGAAAGAAAATTTTACGAAGAAAAGTATAAGTTGTATAGAATGATGATGTGGGATGTGAACTTGGAGAAAAATCTCCCTCGGAACCAATTTCGCTAACAAGTGCTTTTACCATTTTTTTCCGGGAAATCTCTCAAAATTCCTCAATCATTAATATCAAGACCACTCGTTCGTAGCAGTTCACGTAAACGCTCGGGCCATGTGTTTCACGTCGACTGCGCGCGCGCCGCAATTCGGTCGCAATCACCATTACCTGGGCGCACGTGTATTTTTATATGCGCTATTTTAACGCTAAACCAACTGTTTAGTTCGATGGATAAACTTTTATTACACATATTTTTATGTGGGTCGATAGGTAATATACAGAATTTATTTTTATATGTTTTTGGAATCTGTTCAGATTATGAGTTGAATTTAGATATTTTTGGGTTTGTGTATGTTTTGTTTTGTTAGAAATGCAAACATTTGGAAATAAGCTGATATAAGACTTACTTTTGGTTAAATCAAAACTTCACAAACATGAAACCTAAATCTTGACTATGTCACCTTGTACACTTGAGGTCCTAATGGCCGGCATCAGCAAACGGTATTCGCGTTGCTGAATTTTAGGCCAAACTTTAAGGACATATTTTCGTGCTATATTTGCAATCGCCACGCTAAGAGGAATACAAATTTAAGGAAAAGAAAACAAAGATCAAAAGCCTAAATACGAAAATTCTACCACTCGTAGCAGAAGTGACAGAAATGTAACACATCTTTGTCATAAGATCCATGCCCAGTGCCCATGATTAGTCAGAATTTAACATCAATCCACTCACTGTTATTTACACTTAAAATAAATTAAGCAAGTTGCAAGTCATACATTCACACTTCAGACCATTTTCTTTAACTCATTGCCTAACCAAATGGCACACAGGAGAAAGGCGCGAACAATTCCCCGTAATCACATGTTATCTCCTCTCTCCGACGCACAAGGTAGTCAAGTAAACAAAGTAAGCCATTCTAAGAAACCTTATCATCACACATTGTAACTTCACCTGCCGTATCTGCGTCATAAAGGGGTAACTCGGTTCAAATGCGAGCCACTTCAAATTTGCACTTATACCCCTTATTATTAACTGTTGATGAAGATGGGGTAGTGAGGCGCAAATGTGGTTTGAGGTTGTCGATAGATATGATACTGTTTGTTACTTTTGTGAAGTATTTATCATATGAGTAACGTCTGACTCTAGTTCATACAATGATGTTTTACGAATACCTATTACATAGTTCAATGTTCTTTCACATCATGATTCTAATGTCCATTTCTTTGTGTAAAACTCTTTTCCGACGTAAAGTTTTAAGACATGCTAACAAGATCCTTCTTTAATCTTGTTGCGAAAGTTTGAAGGAGTGGCCTATGCTTAGAAGACAGGTGAATGTCTTAAGACAAAAAAGTTAGATGATGAAGTATTCAAAACTTAGAGATATTTACAAATCAATACCAAGAAGATTAGCCAGACTATTTTCTAACCCAAAAGCCATGAATTATTTTTATAATGTCCAGGGATATTATATTATTATTATTAATTTATCGACAACACCACACCACTAAAACACATTAGGGTTGTCGCGAAATGAAATTATACAAAGATTCACCTACACTTGCAATAACACACTGATTATTTCCTGCAAAGTCTTGATGCTGTTCTACCAAGCCACATTCACCCTTACTTCATCTAGAATAAAGTTCTGACTGGTGGTAGAGCGTATGTTGGTATTGTGGAAGTTAAGACAACCTGCTTCACAAGTGCGCTAATCCCTTTTATCTTGAGGTGACGTGCGCGGTTTATTATTTCGCTTCAGATATTTTGTTAATACTCTTAAACGATGTTGTATGAATAAGTTTCAGATGTGTGGCTTTTGGTTTTGTTTTGTTAATTTAATATTAACACAGATGGGTTTGTTAGGTTTGAAACAGAATGTAAAATAAAAGTAAAAGAAACCTGGAACCACATTATAACACAATATTATGTATAGTTCTTACTGAGGATTTTTTAGATAATAGAAAAAGCTTAATCTGAAAAAAATGAAGGAGGAAAACCCACATAATTTTCCAATGTTGTTTCTTTGGCACTTTAAATAATGAAAAAATTAGGGTTTTTTTCCTTACTTTCTTTAACTTCAATTATAATAAAATAGGATTATGTATTGTGGGTGTATTTAACTTCGTCATAATTGATTTCATCGAAACTAATAACAACAATTGTCCAAAAATCAACTTTAGTAACATGTTACTTCTACCATAATAATTTATCCACTAGAGAGCCATCTTCAGATTACACCACCGGATCCTCATAAGAATCTAGGACAAGTTAAATAAGCGATTCCAGCAATACCAATAAATATTACCAGCTCGTCCTGGCACATTACTCACAATACTAATATTTCAAGCTATTAAAAACATAATTAATAACCCGCCACTACAATGTTCCAGCGGTTGTTTCAGTATTAGACGTAGTATTAGCAGATACTCGTAGGACAAATGTCAGGTAATGATCGTATATCACATCGGAATAGCATTTAACTCATTTAAGTGCACGGGAAGTGCAATAAAAGTATTAAGTGTTTGCTGGGCGTGATTTATAAAGTTGGTTTTGTGATCTAGGGACTATTAAGATCAATATTTTTGTAGGTATAGGTAGATAAAGTAATACAAACGGTTTTGTATGTATACATATAGAGAGATATTCTTCCAATCAGTAGGCTCTTTAAGACAATCTTATGATGGACTAAATATAAATAGATAAACATATTTTATCACTTATCTTGTAGATTGCAGGTTGTGGCAAACATAATTATTTTCAGCGGCCCTTACAGGAATATTTTGGGTGAAACCTGGGCCGGGTTTTCAACAGGAGTTGTTAGTATGTGTATTTTGTAAAGAAAAAACAATGAGATTTTATGTGTAATCAATGAATGTGACTATATCGTCTAAGTTTACGATTGGGACATTAAACCTATTTTTAAAACACCTTACCGAAATACATATGTAGATGTTTAGCCTCATTCCTAACACACACACATTCCTCCTCAAACTATAGCTAGCACCTTTAAATCCACACCCACATAGCCTAAGCCGTGCTAACTTGCTAACCTGTTGATTTAATTGTCGATTAGTCTTCATTACGCGGCTCAAACGGGATCAGCCCTAATAGTTACTAATAGTATGTCGCAGCACTACAACGCGACGGCTTAGGGATGTCAGTCGTTAGTTATCGCGAACCAATTTACAGCAGGTGGTTATTGTAGGCTGTCTGGGGACATGCTCTATTGGGGACTTTTTGTTAGGTTGGCTAAAATAGTCGATTGATCTTTGCTACATTGTATCATACTCTCCTTTGGCATAAAGAAAGGGTATGGTAATTTTATCTGTTTTTGATCGTTTCCTGTGTTCAAACATACATGTTCTTATTATGGTTAAACTTAAGTGAGAATCACTGAAATGTACCGGTGTACCGATAAGTCTAGCTACTGATTGATACTAATGGTTCCTTAACAAGCTTTAGAAGTTTGATCTTAGCAGATAGACACTGTGTGATCCGACGAGGCTGCGACAAGAATAGAACACTGAAGGCACTGTCCCTTACAGACTGCCTTGCGCATATACTGAGTTAAAAAGAAAATATTGAGGAATTCACAAGGAGGTTTTGCATAATCAGCCTACAATGTTCCCACTGTTGGGACATAGGCCTCCTCTCTTCGAGAGGGAGTGGGCTGTAATCTACCACGCGGATCCAGTGTGTGTTTGAATTTTTGGTTCTGAGACATGCTGGTTTCCTCACGATGTTTTGCTTCGCCGTTTTGAGAGCTGTGGTGGTAAAACTATTTAAACAAAGTAAAGGGCCTACCTGGGTTCGAACCCACAACCTACCACACGTAAGTCTGGGCCACCACTGCTCTCAGGGAGTCTTACTCTATATTTCTCAGTCTCTCTCTCTCTCTCTGCTAAGCACGGTATAAATTATGTACTTGTTGTACTACGTGTTATATTTAATTGCACCCTAATTGCGTAACACAGTTTCAATAACAATCCTAATCATTTTGAAGGACGTTGCTAATCCATTGCGTCATATGTTCAAAAAATGTTGTAGAGCTGGCAAAATAAAAGCCATTGCTACTTTTAGCGTGTTATGTAATGACCCCGCTAGGATTTTCCAAGAACCATTCAAAAACATCACTACCATTATCACACCTTTACAGTTCCGCACAGAAATTGTGCAAACAATTTAGCACCCCACCTCCAACTAATGAACGAACTAGCCAGGTGCGACAAACACTGGGATGTGTCCACAGACAATAAGCGCGTTATGACAGCGCGCACATTACAGGCAACTGTTCGTAATGGCCGCGCGTTACAGGCACGCAGTTTGCGTCGTAAAGGTATGCTGCCGTGATTGTGTTGTGAAGGAAATTAATTGGCAAAAAAGGTAAATGCAAAAGTGTTTATTTAATTATTTATTTATATACAAAAAAATGACCAGAAAAATAGGTACAAAGGTGTTTCTAAAGAAATCTCTTCCAGCATACCTGCGATAGGAAAGTAGATAAAGTGATGTAGACAGCGTGTGTAACAGTAAAAGAGAAAATAAAATTCATACAATCAAAAACAAAACACTTAATAAAATAAAACAAATAATATAAGTGCTATGAAAAGCTAAGAAATTTCTATGAAACAGTCCCACTTGATGCGCTTTTAATGTAATCGCCCGACAACGTTTTTAGGGTTACACTTTACTGACTTTGGAAGCTAACAGTCTCCAAACAAAGGCAAGTCATGCGGTTTAACAAAAAAAACTGTGGTGTATGTAAAACATTTTGACATATTTCGACAATTGAAACAGGACTGTTCAAAGTTCCCGCTGTCCTGTAAAATATTATTTCGATTGCTATAGAACTTTCACACTAAATAGGTACCTCTATTATGAGTGTAGAATTCATTATCAGCTTCCTCCTAGACCTTCATAGAAGCTAATTCCATGGCAGTACCCATACGATCAGGTGCTACAAACATTCAGATGCTCGCAGACAGACACAATATCCGCGCGTTTAATGTCGGCGCGGCCACATTACCGACAACTGTTGGTAATAGCCTCGCTATTTATGATGTAAAGGTGTGCTGTGTTCACACCTAATTTGTGGCCAGGAGAGTGGGTTAGGAAAGTAGTGTGCAAGCGTAGGGGAAAGCTAAATCTCAGCTAAATTATATGAATTGAATTGATTTTTGTAATGATTCCTTATAATTTCTTCATGGCCGTCTGCCTACATGCCTGCCTGTTTGTTTCTCTGACTACCTGTTAGTCTGTCACAAGCTCGTAAAATCTAGGTTTTAACCAATTTGCACAGTCCAGCCCGTGGGTACCTATATTTTCAATAGTAAATTACAAATTACGCTAAATGGCGTCACTGAGACACGGGATCACAGTTTTTATGTATGAGATTTCTTCTGATAGCCCCTAGCCTCTCTATAGTACCTTAAATATCTTTGAATGCAATAGACCGTACTTATGCTTCTGTCCCACCAGCGCTAAGAACGTGGGCCAGCTATTTCGTCAATGCAGAGGAAGGTTACATGCTATTCTAGTGCTAGCCCCAGTTGACTCTCCAGTCACAAGGCAGCACCAATAAACGGCAGGTATTTACGACACTGCCTGCGTATGCCGCCATCATTGTTTTGTATTGCATTCAACTGTTTAACCTACAAATACAAATATTAGTTCGAGTATTATGGCGTTGTAATTCGATTTGTGTTATGCTGTTATTGGAATGTGAAATGTAACCTACTGTTTGTCGCATAGTTGTTCTACTTTAGTTGTTTGTGTACCTACAGTATCTGCTCTGACGTGGGAGGTACTAAGAGTACAAATCGGAGGAGAGGATCTCTAATGACGCAAAAACGGCTGGACGAATTTAGATGAAATTTGCGATTAGTCCCCCTAATTGATACAGATAGTTTATAACCTGGATACACACACAGGATACTTTTTATCTCGGCAGTACCTACCTACGTCCCTGTGGGATAATTTCGACCCCCACGCGGCAAAAGCTAGAATCTAATAAAGTTCTATGAAACTTAAAGTAAAGTTTGAAAACTAATTATTGGTTTTCATTTTCCATGATTCTTACTCTAATGATGTGCTTTTTAGGATGCCGTTTTATTATATCACATTGAAATTCATGTAATTAGGTTTCTCAACCACTATTTTGTTAATAGTACATCGTGGTTGGTAAAGAAAAGCCAAATAAAAAAAAGCGCCCAAGTGCGAGTCGCACTCGCAAACGATGGGTTCCGTACCACAGTAGAATATTTAACACTATCCATTACAGTCCAAAGGATACAGCCCTGTGACAGACGGCCGGGCGGACAGCGGAGATTTGTAATAGGGTCCCGTTGGCACCCTGTGGGCACAGAACCCTAAAAATTACCAACTTAAAACCAAATAAATTGGAAAATAAGTAATGAGATTTTTTTTACAATAAATAATCATAATAGGTACATACATCTCACTATTACCGATACATCAATGAAACAGTACACCTTGCACCACAAGTAGCGTCGCTTGCGCATACATGTGCTCGCGCGCTGCCTGCCACCGCGGCGCTATGTATACGATGAAAACAATGCTACTTCCCTGTTGCTGTTGGCGTGCGGAACGCAATCTGACTCCTGCGATGCACTATGTGAATGTCGGTGGGATAGTGTGGAAGAGGACTTTGTTTATACAGGGTGACTTGTATTAATGTTACGTACTCCTTCCAGGATATAAAAGTGTGACCCATTTCCAACAATTAAGCACCTCATAAAGTCCAGTTTAAAAATCATGGAATTTGAGAAAGCCTGTATTTTCGAGTATTTTGACAATTTCCCAAAATTTGTCACTAAATCTCCCTTTTCTCTCTAAGGTGAGAAAACTAAAAAAGGTGAAGGCGGTATATTAGAATACGCACACGATCTTTGTAAAAGAACTCTTTTGATCCCAGTAGATATAGCTACCACTATTTTTACCACCGTGCTTCGTTGTTGTGTCCCAAATTGAAAGCTGTGACAAATGAAATGGCAACACATGATTAACATTTGAACTTATTTTTCACATTGGCAACGCACACTAATTTGCATAATCTTTAAAAAACTAGGGAAAACCTGTCTCTTCCATCTTCCTTATGAAATTCTGCTGTCTTCTATCTATTTTCGTTTTCATTCATTTCCATTTAATTTAATACATAATCTAGAAACCTAAAGCCCATGCCACACTATCACGAACAAAACGCACGAGCTCGCGACAACGAAAAGCGATTATATTTAGCTCTCAACACCTAGGAAGTTCATTAAGAAGACGCTATGTTGCTAATGCGCCCCGACTCTAATTGAGCAGCTTGTCGCACTCGAATCGCACGCGTTCAGTCGCTCATGCGTCTGCAACTTTATGGTTATGTGTGGACTTGGCCTTAAGTGATGTTGCTTGAAAGGTTTTAAGTTTAGCTTGTATGATTCAATGAGAAGGTGCGCTTGCGTTTGTATTTATTTACGGGATTTTCTTATGATCTGCTGACAGGAATCGACGAAGGTGTACAGAGTACAGACAGATGTGTTCAGAGGGACTGCAAAAAAGGGAAAATTCTTCGATATGGTGAGGAGCAAAAAGTTTTTATGAAATCATCAAACACATAACTTAAACATTATTTGAACTAGCAAAGCAAGCAATAAAATAAAAAGAGCAAAATAAGCCTTAATGAAAATTAACTCAAACCGTCACAGTTGTCGTACACAATAGGGTAAACGCAACCATTATCTGCCATTATACGGTAACCAAAGATTATATCTGAATATGCCTTAACCCAACGTGGATTTACTTTCCAGCAATCTAAAAGCACTAAACAAGAAGCCGGTATAGTGGTATTAAACCTCCAACCTTCTACAACACCAGTAAATCTTTGGGGCCATAAAATATGCATATAAATTATATATCATAATATAAAATATGTAGTGCAGTCCTGAACAGAACGTGATGTATAGGCGCAGGGCAAACCGGCGTCATTTGCTAGTGTGATTTATGTATCTTCGCACACCTAAGGTTTTGAGTTTGGTGCAGGATTTTAGAAATTATGCTCTGGTTCAGGATAGTGTAAAAGGACTGGAATATAATTTTACGAAAATAATCTGCTAGAAAAAGGTTTTGACTCCGATTAATTTTATTTTTCGAAAAAATAAATATAGTAGGTACTGATGCACCTGCCATGTTTCCTCTCTGCATTACCCTAAGGTTGACAGGTAGAAAATGCCTCAGGCATTGGGTCTTGGCCTTTGTACATTATTTTTTTCTTGTGCATGACGTTTTAATAAATAAATAAAATATATATGTTTTTCTTTTAGTATCTAGTCAGGCAGGCATCCAACCGTCTTGTGATTTCCCGAAAAATAAAACTCTCTAGAGTGAGCCCATTGTCAATAAAAAAAAAAAAAAAAAAAAAAAAACTCTTTGTTAAATTAATCGTCGACTGAATATTGCAAGCCACTGTAAAAGTAAATAGTGCACAGCAACATAAAACTTATCTATTTGCTAGCTCTTACTTAATTTAATAGAGGAAACCGTAGAGTACTCAATTTTTTTTTTACTATGTACCTACTCCAAAATAAACAATAAAATATGTGGAACAATGAGAAAGCTCACATAAAACTAGAAAATTATTTTAATATTTAAAAATAAAAATGAAAAAAACATCGTCTTGTCTCGTCCCACATAAAATATTACAATTTTCGCGTTCGCGATTCGTCTCGGTAATTACACGCTTATGAGAGCTTTCATCTCCTGTGTAATATAATTAGGGTAGGCAGTTCTGTCATGAACGCACCAATTAGTTATTCACGACACTTTTGTACTAGTGGTTATTCTGTAAATTATAAATCGAGTAGAAAACGTTTGTTATGAGTTTTATTTAATCCTAGAAAATAAATAAGTGTTCGGGTTGACCATCCATAAAGTTAAGCCGTCGTACGTCGTTTCGGGCAGTCAGAAGCCTAAAAGTCTGCTAACCAGTCACACCAAGTATCGTGTTACCCAGTACTGGGTTGTGGAGGTCAGATAGGCAGTCGCTCCATGGTATTCAGCTGTATCCGTTAAGACTGAAAGCCGACCCCAACATAGTCGGGAAAAGGCGAAGTAGATTGTTTTTTTCTTCCCCTTTCGCTCATCAAGTTTTAGAAATAATGAACATAAGAATAATGTTTCACAATTGTTCCACGTGATAACTTCTCTCTAAACTATAATGCAATCGTAAAAACTACTTTGACATGTCTCTCAATGTCTAATTAACTAACATGAGAACACAACGTACCAAAAATTTTACAACTTCCTGTAAAAACCATCGAAAAACATTTTTATTATGACCAACAGGCAAACGTACCTACTTTCCTCGTTTATAAGTAGTGAAAAAAAAAATATAAAACAGTTTTATAGATCGGAATAAATATAAAGAAACAGTAAATAGGTGCTTCAAAATTATATTGTTTTTTTATTGGAATAATTTGTTGTTTCTCTGGAGACGTGTCAATGTGTGGTCTTGGGTTATAAATAAGGTAATTTGCACTCACGGGTTTTAAATCAGTCAGTATTGATTAAAACCAGCAGTGCGATTCTGAAACCATGTCACCGTGAAAAGTTAGGTAAAGTGAGCTTAGAGTGAGCTGTCAATAGTGTCAATCCCTAGCATTAGCTGGGAATGACAGCTCACTCCACGCTCACTTCACCTAAGTTTTCACGGTGAGATTTTTACAGAATCGATCGGCTGCACCCTTATTGCGTAACATACATCAATCTTAATCTGAATCATTTTGAAGGATATTGCTAATCCATTGCTTCACATGTTCGAAAAATGTGTGTGCTCAACAACGTAAATAATAAATGTGGTTGAACTGTCAAAGTGAAAGCCATTGCTATTATTAGTGTTACGCAGTTACCCCGCTGCTCTTTTTTTACATAAACAATTCTTACAAATCATTTTTTAACCGAGAAAAGATAATGCCTCTAGAATTCGAACTGTGTATGTATTTTGTCTCCTGCTATAGAATTTATATGCGGGAAAAAAACGGGAATTTCCTTCAAAGACGAGTGATTCAGTTGTTGTATTCTACACACGGGGTTATTATATTAAGTAAATTGAAAGAACCAAGTGATAAATATTTGTTATGATTATGACTGATCTATCTCAACCCTACAAACGCTCCGCGCTAATTTTAAGTTCGGAAAATAACTAAATATTTTTAGCTTACCTAATAAAATTAACATGCCAAGTTAAGCTGTGAAGCTCAGTAAAATCCTCTTATGAGAGAGCGATACAATGTGCACTTTACGCAGAAGTTAGTAAAAAACTAAAAGTAGGGGATTTAGCGGCGCCCCGCACGCCTAAGGTGGGTGTACACGTGAAACCACTCAGATCGCCATTAGCCGCATGCTGCGAGTGTGTACCGCGCTTAACGTTCGATTGTAAGGCTTATACGGCTGTTTAGTGTTTTAAATCATTTATTTTATGTTTATTCAACTTTATGTCGTTGAGCTCCTTAGTTGTGAGATGAGCTACACGATTACTGACAAATGCGTGCGCTGGCTGAACAGGTCCACGCAAACCTTTGTGGTTCTTTCCTCAAAAGACCATCTCAGAGATTAACCTGCATGGTCCTCATATGGCCTGACCAAGATTATGTCTAGACTTTAAAAGAGACTGTGTGTGACCTCTGAATTTATTTTGATCTTTCTTCTGAGAGTACCTAGCCAAAAAATAATTTAATTTGAATTTACAGAAATACAGATCATTATCCTTTATATAGTTTAAATTATATTCATCATTTATATATAGGTAGCCATAAAGAAATAAAATCCTATTACAAACATTAATTCTTCAATAATAAGAAAATAAAAACATCAATTAACCTTTGTAACAAAATATTGTGTTAAAATATCCAAAAATTAAAGGAAACGTCAGCAATAAACATGTCGTGGGCCACGAAATAAGCGGAGAATGTAAGCAAGCTCCCGACAAATAACTTTAACGAGAATATGTAATGAAGCCAATTACGACGCGGCGTCAACTGGGCGTCGTTTTGTTTTGACAAAATGGTGAGACTTCATTGATTATTTTGTTAAGATAAATGCATATTGGGAGATTATAACAAAGACTTTTACTTTTTCAATTTGATTTTAGATAGAAAAATCGTCTGTTACATTATACGTCCACAGCAAGTCAGCAGCTTTATGCAACAGACCCAGAACCGATCGCAGAACCGATTCAATCGTATTAATAATGCAAGTTTTGGTATCTAATGCAGGAGCTCCTTATCAATATAATTAATTTGGAAGATAATCCAAGGTATGATAAAACACATTAAGAAAACAAAAGAGTTGAGAAGATCCTGGTGTGACATCGACATAGTTGTGTCAAGACCCGTGAAAAATGCTTAAGGATAGCAATATTTGACTTTTCAAGTTCCATACATAAACAAATCTTTAGCCAGGACACTGTACACGTATCCTTTGAACAGTTTCCCTCCGTAACTCAGGTACGTAAATACGCTGTTAGGGCCGACGTGTCACCGACGCGTGCTCGTAACTCGCGATTTTTATGGCCCCACACCTACGCAAACACATAAACAATGACTTGTGTTACTCTTTTATGAGTTTGTCATCGCGATGTGTCTTACAATGTTACCGATAGTGGAAGGAAAATTATGCTAAATGTAAAATGATTTAAATACCTGAGTTTTTATTTTAAACTTTTTCATATTTAGCTTACTTTCTCTAGGATATCGGTAATAAGTATAGTAGGTTAAAAGTTTAGTTAAGTTTAAAGTGAGCTCAATTATATATTTTGTGTTCGAAAAAATATCATACCAGCTTAAAGTTAAAATGAAACATTTCAGCACCCCTATAATTATATAAAACTCAAAAATAACAGGTGAAATGTGGGTGTAGGTACTATAGGTCACCTCTGCCTAACCCTTTGAGGAAAACAGGCGTGATTGTTATGTTAAAGCATATGTCTAACATCAATTTTACTGTTGCAAGTTAACTTGCATTTCAACAATTTTACCGTAATTGCCAATCATCATCACACACTTGTACAATCCAACACGTAATTTCATAATTTACCTCAATAACCCTTAAAATCCCCAAATTAAACAGCCAAACATCATTTTTGATTGCCAATCAACGTTGCACTAAACAGAAAGTGTGCACACTATTGAGGCATATTATTAAGTGGAGCCTCAATAACACTGCGATCAGCCTGATTGGACAACCAATCCCCTGTTAATTTCGATCTACCGTCAACGGTCGATACGAAATTCGGAATACGAATTTTCAAATTTCGGAATACGGATTTCCGAATTTTGTGGATGTAGTGACGAGAGGGTTAATTTTCGGATATTTTAGTGATGTTGCTAATAAGGGATTTAGTTTATAACTAGTACGATGTTTTTGTTTAGTATTTTGGTTCGTGATGATTTGATTAGGGATTATGAGAACAAAGTGATGGGGTTAGATTATGTAGTCATTAGTAATAGTTGTTAGTTGTTAATGCATCGTAGTTTTGCTTTGTTGTTTTAGTTCTTTCGCGTGCGTGCGAAAGATGCAAGCAGTGGAGGGAGGCATTTGCTCAGGATTGGGACAGAACAGGCTAGTAAAAAAGGATGTACCTACAAAGACAAGAATTCATGCAATAAAAAGTCTCTCCGATGGAAATTAAAATGTACCTATACCTATTTCTTTCTTCTTCTTTGACCAAATGCTGGGTATAGACTTTTCCATCATTTTGTATGTTTTCTGTCCATCCCAGTATGAGTCCCATAAATACAAAGTACAAATAAAGCGGTGTCGACAGCAAACCTAATTTTCGAACACCACAACAAACTAATGTGACCAAAATGTCACGGAATTAACAGGACACTACAAATTAGTGGAACACACCAATATACACAAGCGCGCTATTTAAATTCCGAATGCACACCGCAAATATCCGCGTATCCGCGAGAATATCCGCGATATCCGCCACGGCCGAGTGCCCCCGTACAAATAAACGGTTGATTTGATCAGCCGCTTTGCCAGAACGATATACGTTGTGAAGGACTATCGAAAAAAGGCGAATGAATCCGATGGATTGCGGATTAAACTGTAAAGGTTAATGAAATGTGTGCACCCTTGTTTGTGCGGGTAAACTGTCCTTTTGTATCGTGTTTCATTTTAATCGCAGGTTTTTGACCACATTATTTGCTAAATTGTTTTTAGTGCGAGGATTAAAACACTTTAGACTGCCTCGTGCTGAGTATGAGGTCCTGGGTCCAGTTCCCGTATCTGGCAAAGTAGTCTGCGGCCCGGTGTTTGGATTTGTGCCCGGTTGATGGCAATTAGGCTCGCCCCTACTCATCATTCAAAGGCGTCCACTGCTGGACATAGGCGTCCCCCAAGCACCGCCACCTCCACCGGTTCTGTGCTTCCCGCATCCAGCAGATTCCTGCGGTCCCCTATTACTGGGGACATAAACATGACTGGCACAATGAGGGTGTAAGTACTATCGATACACCTCTGCATAACCCTTCGGGGAATACAGGCATGATCTTATGTTATGATTAAAACACGACTTCAATTTTTTGTTAAAAAGTAATGCGGCTTGCAGAGGCAATCTCCATCATAGCATATTAGCGAATCTTGTAGCATCTGCAAGCAAGCAGTCTTGCAAACTGGTAAACTTGTAGCATCTGCAAGCAAGCAGTCTTGCAAACTGGTAAACAATCACCATGTTGGGTGCAGCTACGAACTCGAACATGAGCAAGAGATGAACACTGAAAAAAAAATGCCGAGAAGAAACGCAACATTGAGAGAAATGACGGAAACTATGATTTCATTACATTAAATTTGAAAGTGATTACATTACCTTGATTACCAGTGGACACCGTGTTCATGTCAAAAGCTAGGACGGCACCCAGCAGGCAGGAAAGGATTATGAACTTCATTGTTTGAACAGTTATTCGCGAGCCAGCGAGCCAGCTTTTGTATTATGAACGTAACTGTGATTGAAATACAGTTTTTTATAAAAAAAATGGCAACTTAGAGAGGTACAAGTTGTCTGTTTTGAATTAAGAAGTTGTCAGTAGTCGAAATTTAAGTCAAATTCGAAATGAAAAATAATTCCGTGGTTTAAACCAGACTCTGATATTGAACCTTGTTTTATAGTGACGGTTGTAGTTGCAGTAACTCTTTGAAACTATCGAGAAAACAAAAGTAGGCGCCTATGTTTATGTACAGTACCTTGCCATAATTCACGTATAATATTATACTCGATCCTATTGATAAAACATAGGGGATAGGTCAATTAAGGCAAATCGATGTAATTTTAAATAACAATCGTTGGTATATTAGCCACCTCTCTGGATTGACATCCGTCAATCCGACCGATGAGCAGAAAAATACTGGTTTTGGTGTCTTTCAGGGGAGTATTCTGGGCCCCATACTATTCCTGCTTTATATTAACGACTTGTGTGATCTTAATATTAAAGACGGCTCAACTAGGATGTACTGTACTAAAATTGGCTTCCAAGCCACTTACACTAGGAACACTTCTCCATGTGCAAGCCTCAACCTAACATTACTAACCAGTCAACATGTGTAATTGTCCTTTTATTCTCACAACGCGCAACATAAAATACCTCGGGGTAATAATGCATGACACGCTCTCTTTTAAAAACCATATTAAAAGCATATTTAAAAGTTATATGTGCTCTGAGACCTTGCTCCAAGCCAAATTTTATTATTCTAGGTCAATGGGACGTGCCCTATAGGTTTTGATTTATGTGTGAGTAATATGTATGTCGCATAAATGGCCGTATTTTTTTATTGCGGTGACTTAGAAGTTTGACTGTTTTAGAGCTCCAAAGAACCGCAGCTACTAGCATACCTCCACGCGTTCCTGAGAAAAAGGGTCTTAACAGACTGACAGACAGAAATGATCCTATAACGGTTCCGTTTTTTCCTTTTGAGATTAGGTTTCCGTAACATAAAAAAGTTGATAATAATCATTTTATTTTACAAAATTATAGTAAACTCAAGTTTTATAGTTTCTAATAAAGGCTGATGATGTCAATGAGGTTCATTTGTTTGGCACCATACAGAAACAGGCGCCCTCGTAACATATGGCCATCTTCGTGTTCAACTGTGTGTCGCGGCAGACTTCGCGGCAGTCGACGGCACGGTTGGCGCAGTGGTTAAGCGATTGACTGCTGCGCTGCGTGTCGCGGGTTCGATTCCCGCACGGAACAAATATTTGTATGACCTACATGTATTTGTTCTGAGTCTGGGTGTTTTTCTATCTATAATATGTATGTATTTACAAAAAAAAAATGTACATAAGTAGTTTATCAGCCATCTTGTTACCATAACACAAGCATTAGGTTGCTTAGCTTGGGACAAATGGTGCTGTGTGAAATGTCCAGGGATATTATTATATTATAGTCTGGATCAACACTGCACTTCTGGCCAACTGTGGGAAAAATAACATTGTTAAAAATATAACCAACCAACCAGTGCCGCCGGGGTTCACGTTTCTCGAGTGGAGACTGCGATCGGCAAACGTAAGATGGAATGCTCCCAGGCCAGGTGAAGCGACGATACGAGCAGCCGGTCGATTCTGTAAAAATCTCACCGTGAAAACTCAAGTGAAGTGAGCTTGACGTGAGTTGTCAGTAGTGTCAATCCCTAGCATTATTTGGAATGACAGCTCACTCCACGCTCACTTCACCTAGTGAGATGGTTACAGAATCGCACAGCAGTACAAGTACAATAACATAGAAGGCAAACTTACGTTGACCGCTATGGTGCGCTCTTGTATGTACAAAAGGACGTGACCTGTCATCGCCATCATCTCCGTCTTTAGCCAAAACAGAAGCTACTAGAAACAAAACGACAACAAACTTCATCGTACGAGCTACACTTGATTAGAACTTACCCGTTTCAGGCTACGAGAGAGTACTTATAGAATGGCAATAAAATATAGGTGTTACGAATTAAAGTTTCCGGTCAATTAGTTTTGAGTGCATTGGCCGATATACTATTATTATTAATGTGGCTATAATGTAATTAGTTATTAGTGGCGGCGACTTATCAAGAGATTTTGCTTAGTTTTTGGTTCTAGAATCCACTACCGGTGCAGGAAAATATATTTAACACAATTTTGTCAATAAAAGTTTCTTCTAATTTATTTATTTATACTTTTTTTTATTAATTATCCTGTCTGACTGTATTTAAGTAACCTAAAAAAAATTATGCATGGTGTAGATTGTAGAGCTTTCGGTTTAAAGAAACTTTATTCCCAATAAAGACATAAGTCACTTACTTGAGAACAATACTAAAAATATAGATTGCAATAAGTTCGTCATCAGTATTACAATTTAGTAGTTACCCATACAATGCATTCATTTCTCCAGAAGTGATCGATCCGCAATTATGTGCTGGCTAAGTTGAGTTTTGAATGCATTGTAAGAGTGTACATTTCTTATACAGGACGGTAATTTGTTATAAAGCTGTGCTCCTTCAAAAGTTAGCATTTTTTTGCCATAGTTAGTTCTTGTTTTTGGTAAAACTAGCAAGCTTGCTCGCCGTGTACTGCGTTGACTAACTTGTTTATATTGAGTGAGTGTTATGTTTGAGTGAACGCTTTTGTTGAGAATATTTCTAATGAAAATGCATGTGTTGTAAATATAGAATTTGATACATGAAGGTTCATATAATATATACAGTTTCACCTTGCCGGAGTCAGCATTGTGCCTCCTGAAGAAAGCGTGGCCATAGCAACCATGGTGGCAACATTTTCTAATTCTTGGTAATCAAAACAAAGCTTTCGATACATCTGTTTCGTACTGCGGTTGCATTGTTTTACTTACAAATGTAGACAGTAAACCAGTGTTATTGCTAAATTAAAAAGAGGTGTTTAAGAATAAAAGCAAGACATTAAGGTAGACGGAACGGCAGTAGGGTGTGATTGTGGAGCTATGTCGCAAACCATGCTCCACCTCCTATCCTGTCCTCTTTGTCCCAAAACATGCAGTCAAAGTGACCTCTGCGCTGTCACTGACGACGCCGTGAAAGTGGCAAACTTTTGACACGAAGAAGAAGGAGATTAAGGTAGAATTGTTTTAATATTGCTTCCGTTTTTCGTTTATTAATGAACACGCCAAAAGGATGAACAGAAATAATTTATACCTGCTAAGAGTAAGGTCCTCCACAATAAAAGCAATAAAAACAGTAATAAATATTATTATACTATTTCATTAAGTATATAATATCGATTTGCCAAATTGACCTGTTTCCAATATTTAATCAATATTATCGATTACTTTCCGCTTATTATAGCTTAGGAACTGGGTATAAATACTGGCGCTGGCTAGTGGTTCCATCATAGTTTCAAAGACTTACTGCAGCTACAACAGTTTCAAACAATGAAGTTGTTCATCCTCTTCTGTCTGCTGGGTGTTGTCTTAGGCGAATCCTCTTGGCGTCTGAAAAAAGGTAAGAATAAGTATAATATGCGTTCGATTCCTCATAATGCAATAGCTAATACATGCTTTTTGCTAATGCATGCTTTTTCATTTACTCCGAGATTCAATTTCTTTTCCAATCCTGGGAAAAGTAAGTAAGTAAGAATATTCGTTCGTATTCAAACCACACATAATAGATAGTTTTTACCCGACTGCGCGACGGCAAAGGCAGGGTGTGACCATGTCAGTATAAAGGCCAGTCTTAGATTCCAACAGATACCTATGAACAGATTTATTTGACTTACTTCGATATTGCAATTATTTTCAATTCTTGAGAAAGTATCTCTTTGTAAGAATAAAGTATGTAGTCTTATGCCATAAAGCCAAACATCACAATCTCTGTCTGTGACCATATACATAGGTATCGAAATGAAGGGATTGGGAAGACGATTCCAAAAATATAACAAAAAGTAGCAAACAATTTTCTTAATTTGAATAAAACAATAATTTATTAGAAGTAGACAAATTAATTACTATTTCTTTGAATTTTGGATAACAGTTATATCTTAGCAGAGTTAAAAATTCGTAAGTTAGATTTAGGTGCTATTTAGCTAATAGAGCGTCTCTTGTCTCTTAGTTCGTAAAATTATATTTTTGTTATGAATTATGATGGGGCTGACATGGTTATGTGTGATAACCAAAAGCCTCTAAATAAATAAAGATTACAAAAAAAAACCAGTTATATCTTATGTTGCATTGGAGCGTGATACCTGAAATACAGGTTTATTCCTAGTTCAGGTAGTTTGAGTCTAGTTTAAGGCCCTATTTGTAAATATTTAATAAAAAATTTCAATAATTAACGGTCGAAAATACAAGGTGGCATCAACGACGCGCAAACTGTAACCATGAATTCAGCCTACGCGGTCAAAATGTATGGAAAAGCGATTTTTTTTTTTTACAACGCATGAGTCGTTGAAATATTTCGTTGGTTTAGTACGTGGACTCTTCTGGGGTCCAGAATCATGTTCTGTATCCATGGTAACTATTGGTAAAAGGTTGCACGTCGATGTCCCTGCCACCCTGCATAACAATTTTTTTTTTTAAAACCCGGCTGTAACTAAAAAGTTCAAAACAAGAACACTTTTCAAGCAGTGTGATGCAGTTGGTGGCATCAAATCTGAGACTGAACTAAAATAACCACCACCAACTGCATCATACTGATTGAAAAAGTTCTTGTTATGAGCATTTTGTTTGACATAATTTGCATAAATCTAGCAGCTGTCAAAGGGTAGGAATTTTATACAAAGTCAAATTAAATTAGCTAGCAAAACTCTGCAGACGTTTTGGGTATCGATCTTGCAAAAAATAAATTATTTTGATGAGTTTTTTTGGGGTAAGCAGCTAGTGTAGTCACTTGAATCATCAGTTAAAAAAAATCTGTTTTATTTGTGTAAACTTCACAGATGTGATGGCTCTCGATATCTAAAAAACAATAAAAAACTTATTTTCTCAACACATACTTCAAGAAACAACACCAACTCTTTGAGAAAAAAAATCATTAAAGCATTTTTTTTTAATTAGTCGTCTTTTGATATGGATACCACCACGTGTGCGAAGTTTCGCTAGATAATTTAATTTGACCTAGTTTATTCAGATGTCAAAAGGCGTCTGGCTATCTTCTTCGTAGTCTGATGTATAATGATGGAACCTTGTCTATGTCATACTCACGGAAACTTGTATTTTCACTTACAGATGGTGATGGTGGTGGCCAAGGTCGTAGCCGAACTTGCGTCTTTGACGAGGATTGTTCTTTACTTTGCAAGTTAAGTTGCATGCCGTTTCTACATGACTCGGAAGCATGCCGTAATGGAGAGTGCTACTGTAGGGTGCACCAAGTATTCACATGAAGTTATATTGTTTCCAATACCATGACCGATGCACGCTAGTACGTGCGTAGTTACTTCAAAACGAGCTTTTTCTTTTGTGTGCCTTTTTACATTTTATATCTTTTCAATTAAATGTTTTACTTCTTTGTTGTATTTTTTTTCCTTTTACTGCTCCGTAGCTCTAATTTACATGTAACCTTACAAAAAAATTAATTGTACGTCATTGAATGATTAGAATAGAGCAACATATGAGGGCGGAGTGATAAGTCCGGTAAAAATTAAACAAGGAGTCAATTTTATTTAATTATTATTATTTATTTTTCAACGTAGTTTCCTTGTAACTCAATGCACTTCATCCAACGTTTCTCTAGCTTTTCGATCCCTTCCATAAAGTACGACTTAGGTAACCCTTCCAAATAGGCTTTGGTTTCGTGCATGATCTCTTCGTTGGAGCCAAATCTTTTCCTACCAAGCCATTTTTTTAATTCGGAAACAGAAAATATCTAAAATAAATCTGGCGAATACGGTGGGTAAGAAAGCTACTCATAGCGCAACTCATGAAGTTTGGACATGGCAATCGCGCAGGTGTGCACTCGTGCGTTGTTTTAGTGGAAGAGGATTTTCTTCTTAGCCAAATGCGGTCGTTTTTCACGTAAGATTTTGTCAAATTGGTCCAATAAATTGGCATAATATGCGCCATTAATCGTTTTACCCTTCTCTAGATAGTCAATATGGATTACCCCACGTGAATCCCAAAAAACTGTAGCCATCACTTTATTGGCCGATAAAACTGCTTTGGCCTTCTTTGGAGCTGGTTTGCCGGTAGCAATCCACTGTTTCGATTGTGTCTTGGTTTCTGGGGTATGGTGGTGGATCCATATTTTGTCTACTGTTATAAAACGACGCAAAAATTCGGTTTTATCCCGTTGAAACTATGCCAAACCTGCCTCCGAAGTGTCAGTCAGTAAACGCGGCACCTATCGCGCGGATCGCTTCTTCATATGTAAATGTTGGTGTAAGATATTGCAAACACGTTCGTCTGAGATGCCTACTATCTCGACTATCTCCCTCAATTTTACTCTTCGGTCGTTCAACACTATATCGTGGATTTTAGCAATCAACTGGGCGTCCTGGACGCACAGCATCACTTGTGCTCAATCACTTGAATCGACGGAGCAGAGTCCCCACAATATTTATCAAGTTTTTGTTTCGTTTCCGTTATAGTTTTTTTGCGCAAAAAATAATGTTTAATCATGACAGGAAAATCACTTTTCTCCTTATTTGCAAAAACGTGTTTAGTTATTTTTCTTTAATGGCTGACAAAAAAAAAAAAACTAACCAGCAGTACTGGCTGAAAATTTTAATTTAGTCCTTCAAAAGAGTTGTGAACAAGGAGGTTCTATGCAATTTGCAATCATTCTATTCAAAAATAGATTTTTACCAGACTTATCACTCCGCCCTCGTATAACAATGAATAGAATAACCTTGTAGCCAGGATAATCCATCAGCAACTTGCTCTGAAATACGGCCTTGTGGAATCTGAGGTGCCGTACTACAGGTATGTGCCCGACCCAGTTCTCGAAAATGGAAATATCACATTGTACTGGGATCGATCCATCATCACTGACAGGACTATTATTGCCAATAAGCCTGATATAGTAGTGGTGGTGGATCGATCAGAGCGGCGCGCAATGATTGTTGACATAACCGTCCCGCATGATGAGAACCTCGTGAAGGCCGAGAAAGATAAACAAATCAAGTATCTTGACTTGGCTCGCGAGGTTGTCGACATGTGGGATGTGGACTCAGCGATCATTGTGCCGATAGTCGTGACAGCCAATGGCTTAATAGCCAAGAGCCTCGACCAACACCTGAGGAGGCTCTCGTTGGGCAGCTGGATCAAGGGCTTGATTCAGAAAGCGGTACTCCTGGACACGGCTCGCATTGTCAGGAGGTTCCTCTTTCTGGAGCCCTGACCGCCGGTAGCTTGGACCCTGTTCCCGATACCGGTGGGCTACTATTTTTTATATTTTTAAATGTTTTTATAATTTTTATTTTATTTTTATTCAAATATTTAAAAATATAATTTATATGTTTAATTTTAAATAAAGGAAATAATAGAATAATAACGAATAACATATTAATGTTCATGAAGAGAAGCTAAAAACACAAGTTTTAAAAACTGTGTGTTGAAAAAAGAAAACAATGTTGGATAAACTTCATCATAAAAGTTGCACAAATAGGAGTATCAGAAGTGTACTTGTAAACCTTAATCTCACAATGTAGTCCTATGTAATGGGGAAAGAAATTATTGCCGAAAGTCCGTCTCACGAAGGAAGTCTCACAGACGCGGCGCTTTACGCATGCGACGGAATCACATATTTTAATTTCGTTATTTATCTCAATATCATATAATAGGCGCTGGTTAATAAAGGGGTTTATTCATAAACGATGACTAAAGTTAAGTAACGTTTAAACGTCAAAAATGTATGGTTAAACAGTCGCTAATCACTGCTTAACTTTAAGCAACGTTTATGAATAAGGGGGAAAATGCACAATCTTAATAGAGAACAGAGAAAGGTGTTTGAGGTAGGAGAGTTGTAGGAATGTGCTAACTACATAGACTGACTACGTGAACGAAAAAACTGGCAAAGTTCGTATCAGGCCACGCAGAATATCCCGATAATTGAATTGCGCAAACCATTAATTTAGCCATATGGCTAAAACCATATGGCTGAATATGGTTAAGGTATGGCCCCCCTAGCGTAGAAATTTTTCGTGGGTTATAAAAAAATAAATGTTGTTCCATTTTGACCACTTTTCTATGAAACAACTGATTTTTTTTTTTTAAACCGAGGATAAATTCCTGCTCTATCTAGAATCTAAAGCTGAATTCATGGTTAAAGTTTGCGCTCTGGTTACATGGTTACATTTTATTCCTGTGTTTCAAATCTGTCGTTCCTAAGGAGGCAAGAAGGCAGTTGTAGTCCCTATCGTTAAATCTGGAAGTAAAGACGTAGTAAATAATTATGTGTCAATCCTTACTCCCATCAATTTCAAAAATACTAGAGAAAAGTATAAACAGTAGATTAGCTGTTAATTACCTAGAATAAACTTCTTATCCCCTGCTTAATATGGTTTTAGAGCCAAACGATCGACAGCCGATGCGTTACATAAGCTGGCTCATTATATTTCAGAAGAACTCGGCATAGGAAACCAGGCCCTGGGAGAATTTGTCAATTTAGCCAAGGCCTTCGATACGTGTCTGTTTCTGTTCTTCTTAACAAATAAGAGACCATAAGAATAAGGGGAACGCCGCTGAAAATATTTTACTGACTATTTAGAAGGCTGTACCAATGTTAGAATAGATATTATTACGAGCGATAAGCAGAAAAATAATGGTATTGGTGTTTCTCAGGAGAGTATTCTGGGCCCCCCGCTGTTCTGCACGCAGTTTTATATTAACGACGTGTGTAATCTAAATATTAAAGACGGCCAATTTAAATCACATGGTGACGATACGGATTTAATACTTACCGCTAAAACCAGAAGCGAACTGTTTAAAAATGCTCAACTCGGTAGTAATACTGTGGCTTGAAAGCAATTTAGAAATATTAAATTCTGACAAGACTGTAGACCTACGTATTTGATGTTAATTTCTACTTCATACTTCCATCTACGCATTCTTGAGGAAAGGGGTATTGACAGATTGACATCTCCGTCTTTACCAAAAGCAGACAGAAGTGATCCTATAAGGGTTCTCTTTTTTTGTTTTTGAGGTACGGAACCCTAAAAAAGCAAGAATAAGCATATTCATTGTGGAATGCAATAAATGATCGAGTACTATTGAAATTTGAAAATAAGTATAATAATAATTTTATTTTACAATATTCTATTAAAGTCAAGTTTTATTCATTTTCTGGTTATGGCTATTGATGTCGATGAGTTTAATTTATTTGGCGCTATACAGAAACAGGCACCCTCGTAACATATGGCCATCTTCGTGTTCAGTAGTGTTTCACGGCAGACTTTGCGGCAGTCTGCATCAACGCTACACTCCTGGCCAACTATGGGAAAAAGAATATTGTTAAAAATATAACCAACCAACCGGTGGGCGGTGGGGTTCACGTGTTCTCGAGTGGAGACTGCGATTGACAAACATAAGATAGAACGCAGACGAGGTGGGGCGACGATACGGGCAGGGTGGCTAGCAGCTGGATAAAACTTACCGAGGTGAGAGTTAAATAGCGTGCGATTGGAGAGGCCTATGTGGGCTGTACAAACTGTTGTATACTCTCCGCAACGTATTGCTCTTGTGATACCTCTGGTATTTCAGATGTCCATAGCCGGGTCTGACCACAATAAGCAAGCAGATTACGTAATGGTAATTACGTAGTCTGCTTGTTTATTGAGTACGCAATAATATAAAAAAGACAAACTTACGTTGACCGCTATGGTGCGCTCTTGTATGTACATAACGACGCGAATTGTCATCGCCATCATCTCCATCTTTAGCCAAAGCAGAAGCTACTAGAAACAAAAGGATGACTAACTTCATCGTACGAGCTCCACTTGATTATAACTTAACCGTTTCAAGCTTCCAGTGAGTATTTATAATGGCAATAAGTAGGTGTTACAAATTAACGTTACCGGTCAATTAGTTTTGAGTGCATTGACCGATATATTAGTATTAATGCAATTAGTTAAAATTCCTGAATTACCGAGAACCGTGTCGGCGAATTAGCAAGTGATTTTGCTTAGTTTTTGTTCGAGGAATTTTCAATGCTCCACTCACATCACGGTGCCGGAAAATATATTAAACACTGGTGGCATACGGGTTTGGCTCACGCATGTGGGACTGCCCCGCATGCGTGAGCAAACCCGTATGCCACCATAAACGCCCCAAAACACTATCAAAATGATATTTACGATTTGTCAAATTAACCTGTACCGAAACGTTTTCGGATCCATTTGCTCACATTTCAAACCTACCATAGGTACTTCACAGCTGCACATGATAGGATTGAAGGGCAACAAGAAATAAACGGACAGGCAGACCTAATCGTGACGTCATATTGTTCTATTAACATTATTAGAGGTACTAATTAGGCATGCAATATCGAACATGCTAAATAAAACTTATCACCGAATGAGATTAGCACACTCTAATTAGTTAATTTATACGTCTACAATCGATTACACAATTACGCATGGTGTTGCGTGAACTACGCGGAAGGTACCTACATATGTGGAATTGCTACTTTCTTGGATTATTGTGGTTCAACTTCACATAATTCATTGCTTAAATAAAAAAGCGATTAAAGGATTGTGTTGCTACGATATGTATGAAAGCATGTTGGTCCGTATTTTTTTTCTTAAGGAAACTCATTTAAGCAGACTGGCTCCGGGATCTCCAGTAGAACGCATTGGATTCCCTTGTAAGTATATGTTTTTTGAAAAAACCTATGACAAGACCCAATAGAGAAGGATCATGAACTTTACTGTTGAAAATTTTAGGCTAGGCGCGAACGAGCCACCGACCACAGACACTGGTGTCCCAGCGAGGAGCAGTTCGTCGCACACGTGTGGTTGGTGGTAGCCACCACTACAGCAGTGCACGGTGGTTGTAAGCGGGGGCCCGTGTGTACCCTTATAGTTGATTTGATGTAAATCTATGTGACTATGAAGAAAAGAAAAGCAAGCACCTGTAGCTAATTATACTCAGTACTTTAATAATTATGCGAGTTGTAGGTCGTTCTATGATAAAAGTTTTTATCGCAATTCATATCAATTAAAAAACTGTCTAAATTAATGAACATAACGAAATAAGTCCTGTCATTATCCAACACAACAAGATACCTCAACTCAAACCCTTAACTTACCCACTTATTCAAAATAACCGATCCGCCATTAACAATGACGTCACTTCCGAGACTCGCGTTTGATGTCACTCGAGGGGGCAGGGGGGCGCCACTTGCGGTGAACAAAGATTTAACTAAGAAACAAAACATGCTTACTTGCGATGTTACCTATAGCGGGTGGTGCAGGGTGTTTGAAAAATTAAGAACAATATATAATGAAAGAAGTTAGTATAAGTATACATAAGTTAGAATCTATATGTAGAAAATTCAAAGTCCTGACTGACTGACTGACTGACTGATATATCAACGCACAGCCTAAACCGCTGGTCCTAGAGACATGAAATTTGGAGGGTATGTTCTTCGTGAACAGTAAGGTATCCACTAAGAAAGGGCTTTTCGAAATTCCACCTATTCTCCACCATTCCTAAGAGGATGAAATGGCGGGATGTTGTTTGTATGAAAAATCTTATTCCTTGAGTTAATAAACTTGAAACTTTAGCTCGGATTCTTATCTAAGTAAATTATGAAGTTTGCCATTTTTTGTTTTTATAAACTACCCCCTAAAAGGGGATTGGGAGGTTTCAAAGTTTGTATGGAGAAATTTTAGCGCGCTTTCCGATTTACTCGAAACTCAGTATTTATACCTAAGATCAAAAGTAAAAAAATAATGTGTGTAATAATGTTTTGAGAAACAGTTTGTAAAATTAAAACTATTTAAACCTTCACTTTATATTTGTTAGTCCCTAATGTAAATGAGGTAAGTCTTACGCAGAGCAGCGGTGGCCCAGTGGTAACGCCCCCGACTTGCGAGTTTTAGGTCGTGGGTTCGAACCCAGGCAGTCACAAAGAAATTCCATAAATTAGTTCATCACCACCGCTCTCAAAACGGTAAAGGAAACCATGGAGAGGATACCGGCATGCTCAGAACCAAAAATTTTAAGACACGCGGGCCACGCGGGCCCTTCCCTCTCACAGAGAGGAGGTATGTGTCCCAGCAATGAGAACGTTATGACTGATTATGTGATGAAGTCTTATAACAGCTATTAAAATCGAAGAATATTATAATGTTCAGCAGTGTCACCCCCTGTATCATCCCTCTCACCTCTCTCCATTGTGGTAGTCTGTGGCAGGCGCGTCTCGTCGCCTAACTTTTTAACGAGCGCTCACATCCACTGCATCAAAATGACAATAGGTAAGTACATTGTTTGTATAAGTAGCTATCATTTTAACCTAAATACAACTTATATTGAAATAGCAAAAGGATAAATGTACTTTTTAAAGTATTGCGCCTTTCAAAAATGTATTAGCAAAGTATAGTATCGACAATTTGCTTTAGTTTCTGTCTTTGGTTCAGAGATACTAATAGATTCATAGACCATAACCCGTCTATAGAACACTTCGAGGTTCTTTTGACGCGTAGCCAAAATTGGTACTAACACCGACATCTTGTTTTGTTTTAGCGATTTCTATGACAATTTTATACTAACAACGCCCCCTTTTCAATGTCATTCAGGTGCCAAAAGATATGTGTAACTTATAGCAACATGATATTCTTCAGACCCTGATACATAACAACTAAAATAAGTAACAGCTAAGTAAAATGCTGTGAAAATCTATAACTGACGCGCTTCTGTTAGTTTATCGATAGATGTGATTACCTATTTACTGCTTATTGAAGCACTGATAAATACAGGCGCTTACACATAGTAATATAGATTTACAGCAACTATTAACAGTTACAAAAATGAATTTAATAATCCTTAGGTGTCTGCTGGGAGCTGTCCTAGGTTTCTCAAAAGATGAATACAGGTGGGTTGCTGGTATTGGCAACCCAGGTAAATTAATTGAATCTCCTTATAATGAAATAATAATACATACATATTCCTAATCTGCGCCTAGGGGGCGCGTAGATAATTAATAATAGCCGCACGGGTTTATCATTAAGGTTAAGCAACACTTGCCGAAGTTGGTCCGTGGATGGGTGCCCGTCCATTACATACCGGGACCCCTCTGTGCCTCGGAAACACTTTAAGCTCTCCCCCCTGATTTACCTCGGGCTCTGGTCCCAGCTGTCATTCGTAGCTCTTTGACAGTCGTTACGGGTAGTCAGAAGCCGGAAAATCGGACAACCAGGCTTGCCAAGGGGTATCGTGTTACCCAGTAACTGGGTTATGGAGGTTAGATTCAAAGTCACTTCACCCCATGTAAATGTACATACACACAATCCTTATAGCATTAGTAAAAACTGGGGTTGTCCACCTTAATACCTAAATATTTTAGGATGAAATAAAAATAAAGACAATAAAACAAAAGAAAACTTTAATAAGAAAACAAACATTTTTTTAAACATTGCCCTTCTTAGTGGTCGGGTGACAATACAAGGTTAATATTATCGATCACCCTATTTTTAGTGGAGCCTCGCAGAAACATTTGCCTTCATAGCACAGAGCATGGTCAGTACGCATACAAGTCATACTGCAGAGAAGACGACGGTACCCGAGAGGACCACATGACGTTCGTCCACCTGGGGAAATAGAAACATTAATGTACGGTGCAGACATCTTCTTTACTTAATAAAAGTCCTAAACTCACTGTCAGACAACGCACAGCGTGAGCCGGGCCTGAAGGCCCAAAAGCAAGAATCGTCCACCAAAGGGAATGAAAGTTGGTATAGAAAATAGTTACTTTTGCCGATGGGAAGTCCCAGCGGGTACCAGCTTGTATCACTATATTTTATTAGTATTCATAGTGCCTGTTAATCTGCTTGACTAAACTTCGGGCAGAGTTACGGGGAGTCAAGTAAGAAAATTACAATGTCAGACCTGAAGTCAAATTAATAAGCTTACTTGTGTCACCAGAACTTACCCTATGTCCATTCTGGCCTGGAGCTTGGTTGCCTCTAAGCAGTGGGTTCATGTCCCAAGCTAGGACAGCACCTAGCAGACAGAGAAGGATTATGAACTTCATTGTTGCAGTTGCAGTAAATCGTTGAAACTATGCCTCAAAAAGAAGCTAGAGTCAGTATTTATACTCAGTTTCTTTCCTATAGGTACGTAATATAACGTAAAATAGTCGATGATATTTATAAAATATCAGGAACAGGTCAATTTGGCATATCGATGTCGTTTCGATAGTTACACTAATTAGGCGCATGCGTGGCAGTATGTTGGCCCACGATCTTTTCCCGCAGCAACACATACAAGCATCATCTCTAGATAAGTTTCTGACATCGCTTAGATAGGTATTATTATCAGCAAGTAATTACTTACCAATTGCATTAGCGCTACCATAACTAAACCGGTCAATGTACTCAAAATCGATTGACCGGTAACTTTAGTTTGTAGTAGGTACTTACTGCCCTTATAAATACTCAATCATAGCTTAAATTTCTAATCAAGTGTAGCTCGATGAATTTTGTTTTCGTTTTGTTTCTAGTAGCTTGTGCTTTGGCTAAAGACAGAGATGATGACGATGACAGTCCTGGTCCTTATGTACTTACATTAGCACATCGCAGTGGTCAACAAAAGTTTGTCTTTTTATATTATTGGTATGTGATTGCAGTGCCTATGGACATGTAATGCCAGATCTATCCCATTGCGGGAAGTATACTTTTCGACGGTAACAAAATTATAATTCAGATTTCAACATTACTAGGCTTCATTAACAGCTATTCAGTTACAAGCCTGGTATTTTCTTTTCCTGCTTACCTTGAATTTTCTATGGTCACGTTAGTTTTTCAAGTCTGACCTCAATGCTGATTCAAAAACATTTTCAGAGTTAATTCACAAAATCAACGTTTTTTAAATTGGTTGCCCCCAATTTCATCAAAACCAAAATAAAGCAAAAAATAATCTCAACCACACCTATAATAAAGTGATCGTAAAATAAAAACCCATGTAATAAATCTGACGGCAACACATAAAATATCTCGCACCTACCTCATTCGTCATCTCTTTATCAGCAAAAAAGGCAATATCCACCTTAGAAAAATGAGGAGAGCCCGCCCTACAGGCCTTCAAGACAACTATTTATCGGAGAGAAAAAAATACCCATAAATCAGGGAGCATGTTTTTATCTGGCAATCTTAAAGGTGGGGTAAATAAACGATTGGTCTGGGGATTTGATTTGATGGCAATACACGCACGGGCGCGGGAATTGGATAACACTTGTTGTTGTTGTGATACTCGTACATTCAGATAATTAAATGGACCTGTACTCGTATATTGCCCTTATAAGTATCTATCTAAAAAGGTCGTCAGGAACGTTTTGAGTACTAATGTGGATGGTTATAAGAGAAGACCAAAGAATAACATCCATCGTGGATGGACAATGTGATAGATGATATTATATAGATGACGATTTACGATTTTAGATGACGATGATGATTATTTTGATGATTATATAGATGACGACCAATAGAGAAGTAGGAAGGGATAAGGGCAGGAGAATGATTATCCGTTTCGTTAATCACTATGATTGAGGACACTATGCTCTTAATAAACTTGGAATACGTTAGGGTGCCAGTCTGTGATGAGTATTAAGTATAAAATATATTTTTCATATTATGCATAATTGATAATAATATCCTGCAAGTAAACCATCGTGCATATTAGCACGTACGACAGAAATGTATCCAGAATTAAAAACAAAAGAAGGCTACACAATCCCATAAACTATTTCTTTCTTATTCATTACAACACTGGATTATTTGAATCAGTCCAAAAAACATATGTATTAACATCATATCATCGTTAACTAAATAAAACTTATCTTTAACATAAAATTGTAATTGTTATAACACACGATTGTAGATATAATACTTGTTTGTAAAACTGTATTAATTACGTATACATATAGGTACTACAATCCTTGGTTTTGAGTAAATAAATATTTTAAGATATTATAATATTCCATTTCCATACAAACATGACCTTCAAAAAAATCCAACGATTAATGTCCCCTTCAAAAAAACATTACGTTTTCCGTATCTCGTAAACTACCTATTTATCTCACAATCGGCACGTGTATCGATATTATAAACGTTTTATGACAGCTTTTAATATAAATGGCTAAGGGTGGCAAATGGTGGAAAGTTTGTATGCTATGCGTGGGGTAGAAAATGAATTGTTTTTTTGGACAAAGAGATTGGATAAAAGAACAATACATGAAGGGACCATGTTGTCTACAGTCCTGCAAAAACTTTTATAATATTGTGTCATTATACTATTTGTTAAAAGTGCTAAAAAAGCTTCCAAATAAGGCATCCTGGGCATTACTTAGAAGTGTTAAAATTAAAGCTATCTAAATCATATTTACCAGCATCAGTAGGTACTCAATTTTCTTTGCCAATATCTAACTCTAAACAAGTGAAGCGTATTGAAATTAAGAAGCTATATTTTGAAATAAGATAAAAATTCAAAGAAATTAAATTAAATTACTGTGTCGCCTACGTATCTCAGTATCCATAACACAATGTTTCAAGTAATCACCCAACTTGGAAGTTTCTACCCTCAATATAAGTTACAGCTTGTCAAAGATAATTGATACGCACACGGCACACACGCACCTACATATCTCACCTCACAGCCTCAAGCGAGGTAGGCGGCGCCCCCTGCGGGAACTCATTCATAAACAAAAGCCACTTGATGGTCACAATTAAAATCTTAACATGTAGTACCTATTAATAAACACCTCGTTTTAGGGATGGGGTCGCTGATGTCGATAGATATTTTTCGCTGATGTCGATAGAATTTTTAAGACCACCAGATAGGTGAGGCAACGAACTTCATTTTTTGGACTGAGATTCTGTGTGCTTGAGACTCTAACATAACCCAGTTGAAATCAAGCAATTTGACAATTTATTAAAAAAGGAAAATTGGCCTAGCCGGTGTGTTGATTAACTTAAAGGAGTCAAAGAAAAAAATCTAAATAAGTAATTTTTTGAAGGATGTTTCTCACCACATAAAAAATGATCCTACTATAAACTCTGTCAAGCTAAATTAACTATGATTGTGCCAATAATGCCACTCAGAACTTACAAACTATCGACAACAACGTCATCCCATCACTTCCACCAAACACAAAGGTAGAACGTCTCAGAATTAAATTACCTCAACCCCGCTAACTCCAAACAATAATCTTAAACATTACGCCCTCCCCCCGCCCCCCTGGCCCCCACAGTCCTATAGCTAAGCCTTTCATGACGATGTGTTGCGAGTACGTCTTGCTGACGACTGATAAGTCGATGATGAGTTTTATCGACAGCTTGTGGTATGCACTATTTTGTGTGCCAGATTTGGAAGTATAAATTATTTTGGTTTAATATGGGAACATAGAGGTTTTAAAACAAACTTTAGCAAAGTTAAACGTAAAAGAATAAGGAAAAAAACCGACCAAGTGCGAGTTGGACTCGCGCACCGAGGGTTCCGTACAATTACAATTTACGATTTATGACGTATTAAAAAAAACTACTTACTAGATCTCGTTCAAACAATTCTCAAGAGTGCATGTCGGAAATTAACCCACAGGAGCGTACTATCGGGATAAAGTGTTAATCCAGGTTAAAAACTCAGTTTGCTAAATTTCATCAAAATTCGTTCAGCCGTTTCTGCGTGATTCAGTAACAAACATACAAACTTTCACATTTATAATATTAGTATAATAGGCATTGCCTTACAAATCCTTCGATAGGTTGGAGCTTAATGGAAATGTTACTAATCAACTTTTTGGAAATCAGTTGTTAATAATCATAAGAAGTTGCTCATGCTCTATTGACAGGACACATATATTCCATCTTCATTCAGCTTTCATTCTTCTTCTTAACGTGTTGATGGCATTTTTTTTTTAATTTGATTTGCCCAAAATTCTACAACGCGGATAGCATTCGCTGACGCAGACATTAGGTTAGCTTTCATTAAGAGCAGGGGAAGACCAAACATACGATGGATGTACTGTGGGTAAAGAAGAAAAATGGGGAGAATGGGGAGTGGGTAGAGAAGTATGGATGAAAAAGACATGTTGCGACCACACATAAATTGGGATAAGGGTAAGAGAATTGTAACTCAGCTTTCATTATCTAAATTCTAACTAAACGATTAATTAACAAACAGCGAGATTATAACACAACACCTCTCCAATTTAACCTAACCCTTGTAAAGTATCACTAAATAAAGGTGACCCGATATGTCCTTAACCCGTCCGCAACAGTAGGTGTTATTGTTAAATTGGCCCAACAATCCCAAGGGTCTCAGAGACCCATCTTAATTATTAGCAAGGTGTTTAAGGCCTGAATTTACGATGTGTTAATACGACCCGATGTGCGTCGCCTGCAATTACGTTTAACCCTAAATTAAATTTACCTGGGGTCTGTTGGACCCACAGCGGGTACTTTGTTACAAATTGGTGTAGTTTTGGGTGCATTGTGTAAATTGTAATGTTAATGGCTTTATAATGAAATTAGTGGCCGTTTTGGCATTTAATACATAACTATTAACTATTTACTTGATACTCTCTAGATAACTTAGAACAATATTTAAAGCAGAGGTAAAGTACTTATAGCCTTTCTAAATTCTATTGTGAAATATGTTTCTAAATATGGATGACTGTGCTAAGTTATCAAACGGGAAAGGTCGTTTGCAAAACATACCTAGTTAGTTTAAATAAGATACATCACAATATTTAGATGCAAGATAAAACTTTATTTTGAGTAGACAATTTACTAGGATACAGTGCAATAACGTCAAATTAAATCACTCAAACATTTTAAAACTTATTTAGAAGTGTGAGCATAGCAGAAGAGACGCAGTGAGAGGAAGTATACGATCTCCATGAAGCTGAGAACACTGCAGCCCAGGAACAAGCCAGCCATGCCACCAACAGCAACTGGGGAGCAAACAAAAAACATAATAATACTTTAAAATCAGTAAGTAATTGGTAAGTTTAGTGAAGACAAAAATAAAGAAAACTGTCATACCCAACACGTCAGTGAAGCCGAAAATGATGTCCCTTCTATATCTCATGCGAGGGTATGTCACCATCCCCCATTGAAGGTTGGTGCCCAAGAACCACTGTTGAAGAGCCTGAAAATCAATAGGTAAATATTAAGTTAGGTGGCTTCATTACGATGATTTGCTTAAAAACGCCTGTTTGATATAGGTGCATTGATTTTAATTAGTGGTATCAGAAGCATGTTCGTCAAAGTACATAACTTGGCAATCTGTTCGTCTAACTGAACAGACACCTGTGCTACTGGGGAGTTTGTTGCGCAACTTCTTCTTCCCAGCTAAAGCACTAGGAAGTAGTGAAGGGTGGGCGTTTTGGGGGCCTGTCTTATATAATATTGACGTTGAAAATGTGCCGATTCTCAACTTAGTTTGAATAAATGACTTTTGATTGTGAATCCGTACATACATTTGATTGTAGCACATAGTTCACATCGTCGCAAAGAGGATAGCATCCACAGCTTATTTTCTTTCCACTCTTGTCTTGTAACTTGTACAATTCATCTGTAAAAGAGTTCAAATTTTGCTACTTATTGTAAAATATTCAGATAGATCATAAATGTGTATGAACAAAATAGCTACCTTTATGTTTAGCCAAACAATGTAGACCATTGATGTCGCAAAATTGTTCGTCACCTGTGAAATACCTACGTGTTAATGATATTAAAGTTTTGACCGCTGTAAGTAACAAATCTGGAATGGACATGGAAAGTAAGGATGGTAATGTTACCGATCCTCCTGTAGAAGTGTGGGATACACTTGCAGTACTTGAGACACAGTCGTATGCGGCACTCCATGCGACACATGGTGTACGTGTATATTGAGTTGTGCTTCAGGTTGTTCTCGTGAGGAAACCGGCAGCGACGTTGATTCACGCTTAACCTGGAGACAATGTGGAGCTGTTTAGTATGGAAATTTTATTATTTTTTTGCTAAAATGGACTCTCATATCTTTATGTAAACCAAGTAAGAAAAATGTTGCCTGTTGAAAAGATAAGGACGGGATTTGGTGAGAAGTGCAATTTAATAGCTTTTCAAATTAGCTTTTTTTATTGTTATTTTTTATTTAGCTCTTCTGTGACAATAAAACAATAACATTTTGTACAGATAAAGAAACATAAGAAGAAGGAGATGATCATAAAGACGATAAAATAGTTAATCACTTAGAAGCTTCTGGTGAGGTGTAGACGGTGAGCGCAGTGACGTATAGCTTCATGTAGTACCCTTCCGCCGAGTGCTGGAACTTGGTTGATATGTCCGGCACTTCTTGAGGACCGTGGATGTACACCTTAAAAAAACAAGACTATGGAGGGGTCATCCGAAACAGTTGTTATATATATACCTAAATGTATGAGATGATAGATGAATACGTACTCTTTATTATGTACCTACACCATATTATTATAAAGTAACAAAAGGGGCGGTCTTATCGCTAAGAGTGATCAATAAATGAGAGCGAGATAAATAAATGAGAAGCATAGAAGGCGGCTTAGTATCTTAAAGGTTTTAAAAATGAATGAAAATTCTATTAAAATGAGAGATTCTTACATCATAAGCAGTCGAAATGTTCATGACTTGAGCAAAAACTTCACCATCTAAAGGATGGATGAACAGCGACTTTTTATCGTCAGTTATAACGTCCCATCGGTTAGCGTCTCTGTATCTGTAAAACCAAAAATCATTTAATGAAAGATCGTAGACAAGCTGTACCTAATACTAGAAAAAGAAAGAAAACAGCAGGCAACAGATAAACGAGTTCATCATCATTGTGTCAGTCGCTTATTGACTACTGCATCATCTCCTGGGGAGGTGCGGCTAAAACGCATTTGATAGAAGCGGAAAGAGCTCAACGTGCCATACTTAAGGTTGCTGCAGGTCTTCCCTTCCGATTTCCTACAGTTGACTTATACAAAAAATGGGATGTACTGTCTATAAGGCAAACCTTCATTCTGCATACTGTCCTCAAAAAGCACTCGCAGCTAGCCTATGACCCGGATCTATTGAAAGATAAACGTAGAAAGGGTACAGTGTGCAGTTCAAATTTTTTCCGGTTACGTCAGTCCCACAAGTTTTTCTGTTACCTAGGTGATTATCTGTATAATGCTATCAACAAGGATCAAAATATTTATTCACTGCACAAGCTCGGTTGTAAGCAAAAAGTAACTGAATTCTTGAAAACTCTATCCTATGAGGACACAGAGAAATTGCTCCACTCAATCAAATAACACTTGTATTTAAATAATTACCTACATCCACCACCATTCAAATACACACCCGCCACCATTCACCCTCACAGTAACCACCATTCTCCTACATATTTATCTCCATTCAACCAACACATTCACCACCACTCACCTACACACTCACCATACACTCTTTGACTGCTTTTGTTGTCTTATTTTATTTTTTTATTCTTTTTTTTTTCATCATTTATTTATTTTTTGTTTTAAGTGTTTAGTAGAAATACTTGTTTCCTACCAGTTTATTTGTATGATGCCACTAAGTGGGGCCTGGTGACCTGTAATACAGGTTTTTTTCTAAAACCTACTTCAGGCACCAGCTCTCACAATGTGAATTTATGTTCTTCATAACTGTTAAGTACTACAAACCATTGTGAGAGAAAATAAATAAACTTATTATTATTATTATTATTGAAAGCCTTAATGTACCTAATTCTAAGCAAAGTAAAAAAAAACAACTTACTCCGGAGAACTATACACAGCAATCCTCGAATTCACAGCATAACACAGTCCCATCTCAGAGACAATAGGTACTATGGACAGCACCACATTCGATACCCCAATGGTCAAAGTCGGCTTGAAGGGAGCAGATAAGTTCATCAGGAGTTCGATGTACTTGTCTGGAGTGATGCCATCGTAGACCGGAATGTTCTCGAAGTTCTTATAGGACGCGTTGGACAGAGTTATGACGAACGTCTCCAACTTGGTTTTATTTGGTTCGTTGGAGTTCCTAAAAATCCTACTAATATTATAAATGCGAAAGTTTGTATGTATGGATGTATGGATGTTTGTTACTCTTTCACGCAAAAACTACTGAACAGATTTTGACGAAATTTAGCACACAGATAGTTTATAACCAGGATTAACATATAGGATACTTTTTATCCCGACATTCCCACGGGATCGAAACTTATGCGGGTGAAACCGCGGGGCGCAGCTAGTATTCCATAATCTGACTGTTGAAACAGAGTGCAAATGCATCATTATTATCATGAGGGTATCTTCGGGGACATCTTTATCTAAAAGACATCCACTTCTGGACATAGGCCTTCCCCAAGCATTACCACAACAATCAATATTACTGCCGCATCCAGTAGAATTTATAGAAGAATTTTTTGATGTAGAGCTTATGGGAATCTTATAGTATTCAAATAAAAACAAATAAGTTGTTCTACAAAAAGAAGACGTGATATTCATAATGTTTCTTTAACTCCTACAAACCTCAGAAAGATATCAAGCTTCCTCTTATCAATATAGTTATTAGGGCACACGGTGACGCACGGGAAGGTAGTGTTCCAAGCGAACATGTCCCGGTCCATGGACACCACGGTTGGTGAGGACTGGTAGCGACTCCAAGTCATCTGCGAGAGGTACAGGGAGCCAAACCCTGACAGGAATATGATGGTGAACCACAGGATGCTATTGGAAAGGAGCGATAATAAGGTTAATAATAACATTTCAGAAAAATATAAACTAATAATACCTACTATACCTACCTATTGCAGTCGCTCCATGTAAAATACTGGTATTCAGATGAATCCGGTTAGACTGGAAGCCAATCCCAACATAGTTGGGAAAAGGCAAGGCAGATGATGATGATGACCTACTAATTTTGCTGGAAAACTGGGCAACCGCTCATATTGACGACTATTATAGTACATACTATCTCACAATTCGATGACAACTATCAATAGATAGAATATAAAACAAAATTGCAGCACAAATCATATAAAAATATGGCGAATGAAATATTTGTTTAATTTAAATCGTTTGTTGAAATCTGTATCCAATACAGATTTTTACCCAAAAGACCAATCATCCAACAAAAACAAAGAAAATCTTACATTTCAAGAAGGTGTCTCCTGGCCGAAACCAAGTGGTTAAGTCCATGTATGGATGATGTCTCCAGAAACAGCTTCAGATACAGTTTTGCTTTGTCTATCAAAACATGATGAAACCATTTCTTCTTAGGTTTATAGAAGGCTTTCTTCGGCGTGCGTTGTATCTCATCTTGGACTATCTGAGCCTGGAAAGATCGCTCAGGGAACATTTTTTGCTTGAGCTGAAAAATAGATTAAACGTAGTTTGTGTTTAGTTCACTAACTTGTACGGAATACAAATACTATTTCCTTTATTTTTAATAAAATTATAATAATTTTGTTTCTTAGTAAAGTATTTCTAAATAAAGATGAAAAAGGATACTCTACATCAGACCCTGTATTTTTGAATAATATTACCAGGCTTATTAATTGTTGTGATTGCACTATTCTTGTTCCAAATTATTAACGTCTTTGTAATATTAACCTCGATTATTTTCGATCAATTATCATGTAAACCTGCACTCTCCACAATATCGCCACAATCACCTTCAATCACGGTTCGAACCCTACTCATATTGACACAGCACAAAATGATAACTCTCGTGCCTCGACTCCATTAATACGTAACATTATAAACGTATCGCTAATAAATCTGTTCGTGCGTTTAATTAGTTTCGGGAACAGGTGTGGCTGAGCCAGTAAGTCTATTTGGAACAAGCAGGGCTACATACGAGTATAATAAGGTGAAATGGAATAATAATTGAGTAATGGATATGAATGAGGTAGTTCTTAGATAGTGATGTTTACTTGATTAATCGAAAACAGTCTTCCGCTGCTTTGTCATGAGACTCTAAGGACGCACTGAAAATAATTTTAAGCCCATTTCCTTTTCAATACTGTACCGTAGATTTTTGCACTTTTCTCAGAGCACAAATTCAAGGTTTGAACTGTGTTTTTTGTCACCGTACCTCTTTCATACAAGTTGTGAAAACGTTAATTTCCATAAAAGTCTATCATCATCATAATCAGCCTATAACGTTCCCACTGCTGAGACACAGGCCTCCTCTCTCCGAGTGGGAGTAGGCGCGTTGTAATCTACAACGCGAGTCCAGTGCAGGTTGCTAGATGTCACATGGCTTCGAATTTTTGGTTTTAGACACGCCCGCGCCGGTTTCCCCTCGATGTTTTCCTTCACCGTAAATTAAGTCTTATATTATTAGTATAGTATTAAATATACTGCAATAAAGTTTTACATTAACCTTCTGTCTACCCTGCACCATTATAATATCCGTGAATATTACCGAGTTTCCACTCGGCGGGCTTCTGATAATAATCGCCGTTGATTTTATTACAGCCCTTTATTTTAATCGTTGTTTCAACAGCTTGTACCTTTGACAGGTGACATCATTACTTGCGATAACTCCATTTGATGGTGGCCTTTGTTTTGTATAATAGGTCTTAATTTTTACAATTATGGTATTTATATCTTAGCCGACGGTGATGATTTATAAGGCCTGGACGCGTAGCGCGAGGGCTGGTTCGAGGTAGCGCGGAAAGAAAAAAAAAGGATTTAGGGAGGCATTTTCCCGACAGAGCGACTAACAAAAATCAATAGCCCTTAACAATAAAAATAAAATAATAATAATTCCTCTACCGATCTATTTTGTTAAAAAAAGCTCAACGTGAAAACTTAGGTGCAGTGAGCTGTCAATAGTGTCAAATCAGGTGAAATGACAGCTCACTTCAAGCTCACTTCTCATGAAGTTTTAACGATGAGATTTTTACCGACGAGACGGGCTGGTCAGAAACTGGTAGACGTGAACAGACTTCATGGTTGGCAGCTTCTACTCAAACCAAATTCACCGTTACCTCAACAACATTAATTACATTCATTAGAACAGCCATATTAAAAGATGTATACACAAGTACCTACTTACACTGTGATGAAATATGCATTCCTAAACTAAATTTCGAATCTTAATTGAATAAGCGTGGACAAATAAACAGTCTCAAAAAAAATCCACCAACACCAAAAACCAATCAACACCAGGACAAATAAAAATGTCAACAGAAAAAATGGTCCTGACGTCACAAGGTAAACAAGTTGAAACCTTACCTACGGAAAGGGAAGCCCTCCTAAAGTCTAATAATTTCCGAAGTGTCATGTCGCCCAGAAATAAATGAAGTGAAGAAAATAAATTTCATTTAAAAATCACGGCACACCATTATTTTCCCGAGCTTCCCCTAATTAATTTCTTGTCACCGTCTGGATCGGCCGTTGTGGCTGTGACAGCAGCTTAGAGCGGGATAGAAAGATACAAGTTAAGTGAGTGTGACAAGGACAGGTATAAAAAGGTGAGTGCACTTCATTACCATCTTTTAGTAGTTAGCGGAAGCAGATACGAAGTTCGCTCCGGTCGACTTCTGCTCGCCTAGTACTTCTTATTAATGACCGTGAATAAGTTGAGGAAAGTCGGTGTTTTGCTTATCGAAAATATATAAATTATTCTTTAATGACAGTAGGCCTACCGTAAAACTACTTATGTTTTGTTTTTTATGCATGAAAATCAGTTCATGCAGCATGCCTATCTTCGGTGTAAACGCCGCTCATGGCAAAACTTCATTGTTTTTTTTTTATTGTAAACTTCATTTAATATTATCAAGATTCAACTTTGTGACTAATTAGTCCGAAGCAAGCAAGCAAACAAACATACTCGTATTTTGCGGTAAGTTTACCGAAGTCAGAAAGTGAATCACATTGCCTTCAAAGCGAAGATTCTTAACCACCTACAACCTACAACGTTCCTACATTTCGACTCATCGATTCACCTAATTATGCACGAATCACATACCTATACCTCGAGATCGAGAAAGGGTACGAAAGTACGTCAAGTTAGATAATTAAACAAGCGTAATTTTCTTGTACGAGTTATATTCGCGATGTTCCGAGCACTGTTTACAGAAAGTAACGGGTAAATATTGCCAACGGGAACGCTGAGGTGGAAATCTTGCGAGGGTAACACAGTATGGAGATGGATTTTCAAACTGCCTCGGTGGTCTAGTGGCTGCAAGCGCTATTGCCGAGCATGAGGGCTTGGGTTCGATTCCCGGGTCGAGCGAAATGTTATTGGGTTTAGAGCAGCCCGGAGTCTGAATTTGTGCTCGGCTGATGGTAATAGGCCCGCCCCCTATTACGTGAGACCTTACAATATTCGGAGAAATGTGGGTGTACCATAGGTAATGTGGGTGTATGTGGCTGCCTAACCCTTCGGTGAATACAGACGTTATGTTCTGACACGTCTTTCCATTATATACAAGGCCAGAACGCAAAGGTCTGAAACTAATCGCGTATGGATTGGAAATCACTTTTTTACTAGGTTTTCCAATTTAAACAAGAGTAGTATGCAAATACCCGCGTATACTTCGTAGTGACCTAACTAACTACCTTATTCCATAATATACAGTGCTAATATGCATCGTACTAATGTTCGTAATAATTTACAGGCAAATACTGAAGTTCTTTAAACCTACAGTACTAAAGTATTTTTTTTTCTGTAATCTAGTCGTTTCTGGCACTCGCCGGCCGCTGCCGCGGCGCTACCTACTACTTTTTTTTACTTGTTATTTTTTTTTGTGTGTTTGTTCTTTTTTATGCGTCATGTTTGCCGCAAATAAATGTATTTTCTTCCTTTCTTTCAAAAATAGCAATACAAAGTATACGGGAGCGGCTGCGTTCTGGCCTTGGTTAGAATGGACTGACACTGTTCTGACAGTGGATTCAACGAATCTATTGTAGTTCCCTGTCAGTAATATCGCCACATGGTTTTGGGTTGCTAACGCAAATGGATCCAGTTTGAGTGTTGCCAATTTTCGATTGCATCATAAAATCATGCTGTTCAACTTTAACTAACCAATATTTTAACCGTAGAAGGAAGCCAAACACGGAATATGTTCAATACTGAATTAATATAATTCATTGAATCTCACGTCATTTCCCGCCATTCTTTTTTTACTGTATTTTAATTGCACGACAGGAAAATTAAACGAATTGCAGTCAATATCAGTGACAATTTCACTGTAAAATACTTTTTTCTTAGATTTCAATGGATGGCCGGACAAGGAAATTTTTAAAAAAATATTTCCATTACGCTCTAATTTCCTTATAGCAATTTCCTTTCTTAAAATTAAACAACCCGAAGCAGACTCCATGAAATAATACCATCGACACCGCTTAATTTGAATATCCAGCAGCGGAGTGTTTAATAAAACATCCAGTTTGATTTACATTCTAACAAATCCGTACCTTTTGCGCCGCTCGGTGTAAACACCGCCTTACCGCGCCGTGTACACACGCCTTTACAATTACATTTCCTACTAAGGCATTTGAATTTTCAAATTAATTTGTTGGCTCATCTCGTTTCGGATATATTGTGGTTTTTGGTGGAATAAGAAATTCGTGGGATGCTCAAAATGGTAAAGGTGTTTTCTCTTCTGAAGGTATTAATAAAATGGCTGTTACCTAATAATAAAAAATGCAGGTTTATTCTTTAGCCTTATCCTCAGTCTTAATAGATAATAGGTAACGCTGGCTGGTGTCCGCAACTCCACGTCAAAGCGCGTACGGTATCCTGTCTTAAGCCATTCGCGATAACTTACCTGGATTTTTCAACGTACTCCCAATATGCCTTTTTAATCAAACGCAGAAAATTCAAAATACTCCCATCACAGCAACACAAACGAATGAAGCATCTATCTATCAACGTACAAACACACCTTCTAAAACAATAAACGGTGAAAACAAACGGACCAACGAGATGAATCGTCGTGTCGACGGGATCAAACCGTTTCGGACCAACCGAGCAACCTATGTTACAACCGGGCCAATAAAGGTAGCCAAATGAGTGAGATGCAAAAACAAAACGGAACGCCAGACAGACGCGGGACAATATATGGTTTCAACGGCTCAAAGTAGAGGTGTTATTGCGGAAAGGGTATCGATGTTTCCTAGTTTGTCGATGATTTGGTTTGGCTCAGCGTCAGAGCTATATGTATATCTACACTAATAATAAAGCTGAGGAGTTTGTGTGTTTATTTGTTTGAACGCACTAATTTTGGGAACTGCCAGGCAGATTTGAATAATTCTTTTTGGTTTTAGTAGCCCAATTCTTGAGAAAGGCTATGGGGTGAAGGTTATAGCCTACATCATGCTAGGTCCTTTCGAAGCCGAACAAAAAGAAAAAAGGCAGAAAAAACGCTAAGCGATAACCGGTAGGTCGGGGGAACGAGACATTTCACGTGGATGAAGTCGCGGGCAGAAACTAGTAATAACATAAGACAAGTGACTCAACTAACATTATTGGCATTGATCATTTCGGCTAGCAAAATAAAAAATATCCTTATCGGTCAGTTTCAACCCCTTTTTAAAAGAACTGCCTCCTCAAACTACAGATTTCAGTAAGGAACTTTTTATACATCAAGGATACCAGTCCCTGCATAAAATCTATCTGCCGCTAAAGATTGTATAATGCCTTTGACGGTATTTTATTTATTGAAAAATCTATCGATATATCACAATCCTCCTCTATATTTGCAAGGTGAAGCTGGACCTATATTCGTTCCTGCTCGGCCCATTGGCGCCGTGTCGTGATGAACGGCGTCATGTCATGCGCCATTTGCAATCATTCGCATTATACATTGTAAGCTTCCTAGCTCCTCTTCAATGTTAATTAATCTGTTAACTAATATTTCAAGTATCGACAGGTGTATTCTTAGATAATTTATTGGTGCAACTGTCAGCTGATCTCTAGCCTG
The DNA here is from genome assembly GCA_949629185.1 of Apamea crenata. Taxonomy (NCBI): domain Eukaryota; kingdom Metazoa; phylum Arthropoda; class Insecta; order Lepidoptera; family Noctuidae; genus Apamea; species Apamea crenata. The sequence continues at coordinate 1,075,517 of OX451356.1, forward strand.
TCCTTTTCATTATTCTAGACTTTGGACGTTTCCAATTGACCACCTTGCATGTGCATGTTCTTTTGACCTTTTTGTTAAATACCATCACGCTTATATTCCCCGAAGGGTTAGGCAGAGTTGCACCTGTAGTACACCCACATTTCGCCAATCGCCAGTTATGTTTAGGTCCCTTGTAATAGAGGACGAGCCTATTATCATCAAACGGGCACTAGCTCAACCTCCGAACTGCTGCTGAGAAATTCCACGGTTCAATTTCCTCTTTACAAAATTAGAATCCCAATTTTCAGGATAAGTATTTTACATATAGAAGATTCTGCTAATTTTGGGGTCAAATAATGCCTCCTGCAGACCCCTCAAAATGGCAATAGATATTGCAGAGCCCATCTACACACAAGGAAACAGACACGGAAGGTCACACATGGAAACAGGATGGCTTTCGATCCGGGAACGAACACATCTCACAAATCTCCATATAAACAAAATTAAAAGTGCGAGCCCGGTAAGCGATGGTACAATAAAACTGCTTGGTCCCCTCGGGAGGTAGGCTCCTAATAAAAATTCCAGCAAATCAATAGGTTCACGTTTAACGCTTTTTGTATTGTATTTTATTTTGTTATACGCCTCCGTTTCGTGTTAAAGGGACAATACTGGGATATAGTGGATTTGCACTGCGATCTAACAATCTTGATACTTGCTACATGTTTCCAAAGAACTTATTAGTCCTTTTTTATGGGTTGAGTAATCTGATCAACCACTTCCTCTCACAGAGAGGAGGCCGGTGTTCCAGCAGTGGGAACATTATAAGCTGACTAATATACTTATTATTATATAAATATGTAATAATGATTCATGATATTCATACATGTAAGAGGATCCACTCATAAGGTAAAGCGTGAAATTAAAGATTTTTATCCCAAAATTAGTTCGTAAGATTCCAAGTAAATCAATTAGAATCAGTTTCTTGATAATAATTTTCCTAGTGTTTAACGCAATGCCCGTCAACGATTTATAAAAAAAAAATCCTGATTAATTAGGACAACATGAATACACCTTGTCGTCCAATATCCAGTTGCTAGAAATGCCTCATACCTTTTTACGTTGACTTATCGATTTGCCTTATTTTGGAGTATTAATTTTGCGGTCTTAAAACTCAATTCAATACTCTCAGAAAACGGAACTTGTATGTATAACCCCTATCCTAAATCACACTAGCCATAAAACCCAGGACTTTCAAATGCCAGAAATAAACATCATTTAATTTCACTATAAAAACTAAAAACGTATCAAAACCAATTTCTACTATCGCACAAAGCAACAGTAAATAGAATACACGTTGGATTCCCTGTTCCGTCTTTGCGATTTGCATGTCCCACGTATGTGTGCGCGTGTGTCCGCGTCCGTATGTGTCTGAGTATCTGTGTGCGTGCCGATTGACATAAAGAAGCTAAATGCCGTGGGGTGTGAACAGTTACAACCGTTTAACGTATGTATTGGCACGTAGAGCTATTGGCAAAAATTCCAATAAAAGTCCCCGGTCCCTGGGAGGAATTCCGTTGAAGAATAATGTTTAATTTGCGCTAGGAGGACCGGGTGATTTATTTAAGTAGCTTTTGTTTGACATCACGTGTTTTATGTATATTGGTCCTTTTTTGGTAGTTTCCTTAATTTCTGTTTTTGGCGAGATTGGAGCGCGATGTTAATGGCCAAGGAAGTAGTTACTGACTGTTAGAAATCATTGGCGTGTATTTAATCGAATTACAAATACTTCCCATTTTGCTTTCCTAAAAATAATATTGAACACTCTAATGTAACGAATGCGCCTCTTTTTGTGAATTAATTCTTATTTTGGGGACCTTGGAGGTGATATTTCATGAAATAGTCATTCAATAGAGTTATATGAACCTAAAGGGTTGTATTGATAATTTGATGATGAATGATAATAATTATGTAAATACATAGGTACTTGTTACGTTCGCGACTTATATTTTGTTCAACATACAACCTGACAAAGACCTGCAAATTGCAAAAAACGTAGAATAATTTGAATTTTGCGGGTTATCTTAACACTAATCCTAACTCCTTAATGTATATTTGGTAGGTAAAAAGGATCACTACCTACAACAAAAATTACATTTTCCTATCTCATAAAAAGTTGGCATAGAAGTTTATTATTTAATAAACGACGATTAAAGTTAAGTGACCTTCTAAAAAGCGGTGGAAGATGAAATATAATAATAATGTATCAGAGGTCCATCAGTCCATGATGTCAGACATGATAAAAGAATTAATTTAATGATACTACATGATAAAGTAAATCTAGAATAAATTCTATTTTTTTTTTCTATTCTAATGTTGACGTTCAAAAGTGCCTTTTATGTGCTTATTAGAAACAAATGATTTGACTTTGACTTTGATTTCAGAGGACATGATACAGGAATTAATTTAATGTTACCGACTAAATAATAAAACATTCATGTCTAATTGACACTGAGTGATTTTCCTTACCTACTGTACACTTTTTTTTAGTATGACTGAACTTTGATGACCCATAAGGTAAAAATCGCTAATTTATCTCCATATCACGGATCCGCCTGTCTGCATAGTTCTGACTTATCACTACCTATGTCCATATTTATCCCACCCTATTCATCCCCAGATGAAAAATATTGTAGCATAACTTCATTGATTTTCCTTTCCTATTTAAAATAATATTTATTTAAAATTTAGCTGTGCCCAACAATGTCCATAATTGATTAATTATTAATTTAATTTAAAGAACTATTAATTTATACTTACCACCTGTAAATAAATAATGAATAAATATTGAATTGCATTGAATTGGATTTGTAAGAGTCAAAAGTAACAAACAGCACAAACATACCCAATAAGAATCAAGATAATCTGACGGAATGACTATATGTTAATGTCTCAATAACAATTACATAAACAGGTTTTCGCTCAACATAATTATGTAAATTGCAATAACAAAATCTAAACATACATACGTAGAGGAAAAACTACAGGATAAATGACTCATTTTGAACAGCCAAGAAATTATAAACATGTTTAGTTATGCGCTCATTCGGATAGTGAACACAGAACTGACAACACATACAAGTTAATATCGAGAAACCAAACTTTTAGAAGAAGAATCGAAAAGGAAACAAAAGTTATGGAGGCTCTAGTCTTTCTGCTATTAACAGCTGCCTGTCATGGAATACCAATAGATGTACCGCAGGCCCCACTGCTAAATTTGCCAATCCCTGAGTTAAAAAGATTTATTACAAAGGACGATCCTAATAATATAACGTCCCATGAGATAATCCATTGGACTGAAGTGAAAAGTGGTGATCCAGATGATCCTGTTATTGGTTATAAGGTAAGTGTAATGTTAATGAATCCTAAGTTTGATATATTAATGGACACAAATCCGAATTTTGCAAAATTGTATTAACTATAAGCATCTCATACAAACAAATATTCTGGTGTTTATATACAGGGTGCAGGGACATTGACGCGCAACCTGTTACCATGGATTCAGAACGTGATTCTGAACCAAACATTTTGAACGCGAAGGCACTTTTCTATGAAACAGCTGCAGATTTTTTTTTTTTTTGATAACCGACGAAATGTTTTTGCTGTAACGGGCTCTATTGGCTGCTGAACTCATAGTTACGGTTTCTGGGTCGATGTTCCTGCCACCCTGTAATATAGTGATGTTAATATACATGATATTCAAAAAGGTGCAAAAAAGATCGTACTCCTTAATTTTTTGTGCATCTCAAAAGACCCAGAATCTTATGAGGAAAACCAATGTATTTTTTGTTACACAGTAAACAATACATCCAAGTTAAAAAGAAATAATGAGAGTTACGTCATTGGGAATTTTCCTACATGTGTAATTATGTTGTAGCAGTCGTGATGGCCCAGTGTTTAAGGCCTCGCCTCTCATCCATGAGGTTGTGGGTTCAAATCCAATGTGACTTTTTCAACTGAGTTTATCTTGGACGTTACTGACATCATTAAGGAAAACATCGTGAGGGAACCTGGGCTTATAGCTAACGTGTGTGTGAAATCGCCATCCCATCTTGAGCAGGCGTGATAATCAATGCCTTTTCTGTCTATGAAGATTCCTTTGCCATGCAGTGGGCTGGTATTAATTAAGTTTTTAATATAATTTCAGTTAAAAGTATGGGAAGTGGAAAAAATCAAAAGAACAATATACAAGAAGCAAGGCGATGAAGTCGTTCGGCTCTTAGAAGAAGCCTATCCGGTATGTCGATAATATATTTTTGGGAACTCTTCTTTAAAAAATTACCCTCCACCTGGGGCAGTCGGGTAAAAAGTACCTATCTACTGGGTCAAAATGAATGCAGAAAGCGCATAGCCGATGCACAACTTGGGAGAGGCTCTCTATTAGTGGACGGCAATAGGCTGGGACTAATGAAGGTTATCTGAAATGACGTTCACTAGGTGGTCTCTCCTGAGAAAAAAATAAATTGAATGACATTCTGCGAAAATGACGTTTTGCGAAAGTGACATTGTATGAAAATGACGTTTTGAGAAATTGACGTTCTGCGAAAATGACGTTTTGCGAAAGTGACATTATGCGAAAGTGACCAAATGTTTTCACGATGACATTTTGCGAAAGTGTCGTTCTGCGTCAAGACCGCGGTGTTATGTTATTATGAAGTATTAGATTAGTAATGTTGATAATGAGCCTTATGCCTTCATATTATAAATTAAAGTCACTTTTCTTGTCTGTCTGTGTGAACGTGTGGTACTTTTAAATCTCTCAATGGATTTGGAATCGCTTTTCACCATCATTTAGAGAGTAAATGTGTGTTTATAATACATTCTTATGAATGAAATGTAATAAAGAAATCTCGATGTTTGTCAAATGGTTAAAAGTAGGGGCGGGTCGCTAATTTTTAAAATATATCTATAACTGTTTATCTGTTTGTTTCCAGAAAATAAATATAAACGTGATTCCGGACGGAGTGCCGAAGGAGATCGTCACTCCAGCCAGTGAGACGACGGCCACATTCCGTGACATGCACGCCGGCGTAAATTACCAGTTTGCTGTGCAGGCATTCACGGCACAGGGAGAAGGACCACTGTCTGCCCCCGTAAGGATCAGACTGCATCCTAGAAAAGAAGATCCAAATCTAAAAGATTGGGTTGACACTACGAAAGAAACAAAATACAAATAACAAGTCTGTTTGAAATATAAGTTTTTTTAATCACTAAGCTTTTCTCATTAAGTAAAAATCTCACCGTAAAAACTTAGGAAAAGTGAGCTGTCATTCCAGCTGGGTAAATGACACCCACCAAAATTTATCAAAAAAAAAATCTTCTGTTTCATAGAAAAGTGCAATACCTACGCGGTCAAAATGTATGGAACAGCATTTTTTTTTTTAATAACCGACTAAAAATTTCGTCTCTATGGGGTCAAACTCAGGTGCTGAATCCATGGTTATAGTTTGCGCGTCGATGTCCCTGCCACCCTGTATTTTACAATAAAAATATGCGGAGCGTACAAGTTTGCGACGACATTTAGACTAATATAATTATTGATGGAATAAGTAACACTAAAATTACCTACGTATAGTTTAGCTCTGAAAGCTTATCATTCAGTTTTAACAAAAAAATAATTTGTAATTTCATATGCCTACCTATTTGATATTTGTACGCCGTTGACGGCAATACATAGAGAGATCTTTGTACCTATTATATTTATAACAAATAGAAAACTTTAACTTTGAAGTCTGTACGGTGCCTATTCCTTCAGAATAGCAAACACACACACTGCACGTCTTCACAATTTAAAAAAATGCAGGCGTAAACGTCGCACTGATATATAAGTCGTTCACCGACTTATATACCAGTGATCTAACAAATAGTGTATGATTGTACCTAAGTCAGGTTCCTCCAAAACAGACACACAGAAGTGAATTTGAACAAAAACGGTGTCCGTCTATCGTCCGGTTCGGATTAGCGGGTCGTGTGCCGGACACATGTCAGCCGGCATTAGCCGAACTACTGTGTCCCTACGAGTCAGTGATAAAGGTCTGATGGCCAGATAAACTAGTTTTGATGAAGGTAAGAACAAAGACTTTTTATCTTATGAGATCTTTGAAATACATATTATCCTTAAGCATTTTAAACCGACTTAAAACACTGATGAGTAGGTAAAGACTGTCGTGGGATGTAAAGGTAGTAGGATCTACTTGGAGCTTGGAAGCTAAAGAGTTTGCTGTGTTTGTTTTTTTACCGCAAATAAAAATATATTTTTTATTTCTTTCTTGTTTGTTTGAATCTCTGGCACTACCAGTCGTTTTTTTTTATGTTAGCCTATACTGTCCCTCTCCCAGCAAAGGCCTCCCTCCACTCCTTCCATCTTCCGCGAGCCCGCGCGTCCTCCTTCCAGTTTTGACGGAACCTATCCAGCTCGTCCCGCCATCTCCTACGTGGACTTTATTTTTAAAATTTTGCATTTGATAGCTTAATTCTTGAGGAAGGTTATAGGCTATTTAACATCACGCTGAAACCCTTAGGAACCGAGCAAAAAGAATAAAAGTCAGAAAGAAACGTAAACAAGTATGAAATAATAGCACGGGAGGGCGATTCAATGGGATGCGACGCTGTGAGTCGGAGGCCGATTTATAAATGATCCGATCGATAACTGCGAGTCGGTTACGTTAATTTTGACCAGTACTTGGAAAGTGAACTTGATTTCAAATTCATTCGGCATTTTTTTTTTAGTTTTACTTACTTAACCTCACGCCTGAAATGCTTGAAGGGTTAGACAGAGGTGTACCTATAATATAGCCATATTTCACCAGTTATGTTTAAGTTCCATGTAATAGGGGGTGAGACTATTGTCATCTACCGGTCACGAGTACCCACATAAACTGGGTTTATTATACCTAGTAGTATTGAGAAAAGGAACTTTTGAACGTTAAAATTTACAAGCACTTAGAAAAGTTGCCCCTTGCAAAAGAGGCATACGAGGTTTTACAATATTTTGTATACATCAATTATAATTATGTGAACACCTTCTTACCTAGAATAAAATTACTATACTACAAATTATTAAAAATTAAGGAACTCTGCACACAAGTGCCTAATTATTGGAACAGTAAAAAAACTGTGTCGGTGTACACACAGACGACTGGGATTATTTGATTATCGCCTGGTGACAGCAAAAAGTTGGGAACGTTCTACCTACACCGCTCTCTGCTCAGTGCTCACCTCAGCGAAATGCAATTAGATTCGTCTCGGGAGACCGACGAGCTACCTATTCGGTTCAGGCATTTGCTTTGCATTGAAAGCTATTTGAAAAACTTGTCGTGATGTTTAGGCAATTGGGTAAAAGTATTCGAACAATTGCAGACTATAGTGACATTTAGTATCTTTTTCTACCTATTTTTGTTTCTACTTTTTATTAAATTTTTGTCATCCCTAGCAAATAAAATAGCATACAAAGTAAAAAAATATATATTACCTAGCTATTATTCTTGTAACAGAAATTATGAAGCGTGTGTGAAGTCTGTAATAAATTGACTTTCCATAGTTTTAGAAAACCACCAAAGTGAGTACCACTCTTTTTGTATGCTGTACACAAAAACCATACCTGTCTATGCCGTAAGGCTAATTCATTGCTAAACACATTGACACCCTACGACAATTTGATGTGTTATACCCATTTCATACTCACAACTGTCAAAGAATGAAAGTTGTAATTTGAATATACCTACGGACAATTTAAATTGGTAGTCAATTTGCTTAACAATTAATTTCTTTGACTTTTGAGCGGGTGGTTTCAGATATCCAATGCTTAGTCAGTCGAAAAAGATACAAGACTCTTCAGCAATAAAATATCGTGCAATATAATGTTCAATTACCGAATCTCCCCGCGTCCCCACAAACAAGTCTGTCAGAGTACTCCTCCCCGCGGCCCGCGACTCATTTACATTTAAATTGCAGCGACTCACGTGGCTTCTCTTACTTTTAAATGTTCTGTACCCCTGCTTCAACTGGGACCTCTTGTTAAGTTGATACATGTGAAGGCAGTTACCTCTACATGTATCAACCTAAACAGACGTATTCCTAACTTACAGTTGTAAGGAATATCTGCATGGAATTTTCTTAGTTTTTATAATAACAGCTCGTTTAATCACACAGTAGGTAAGTAGGTACTTGTTGCTAAATAAATCAATGAAAAAAACACGAGGAATTTGCACGATGCACCTGTTAAAGAGTTCGTTTTACAACTTTCACAAGATTAGTTTACGAAATTGAGGCTTATTCAAGCACGTAGCGATAAAGACGAAGAAATAATACAGTATGTTCTCGTAGGTTTTCTGCAGGACATTTCAGCACATACTTTAAAAAAATGAACCCCTCAAAAGATACTTCTAACAACTACGCATCCATCACATCCCATACAATAATTTTGTCCAACAAAAAGCCATGGCCTTTGAAATATATCCCATAGTTGGTGGACACAGTAATTCAATTTGGCAAATTAGATTTTCCGTCAGTTACCTGCGTCCTCGCCCTCCGTATCGCTAAGACATGAAAGTTGTTATGGTCTATGGACAGCCAACGTTGGAGCCAGTGTTGGTGCCAATGTTGGCACTGTTAAAGCAGGGGTTTGTTTAACGTTAGGTGTATTTTGATGATGACGAGGATTCTAAACATTTCGAAAATATTCTCGTACTTTATCTATTTAGTTAGTTTTCTTAGGATTTCGGGAAAACAATTGTGCGACAAAGAGCTGTAAAGTCCTATAAGAATTTGTTTTAGTTTGCATCAAAATCAGTATTGAATGACTACAAAAATTTATAAACTTTTTATTATATTTCAGTCAAGTGTAAAAACTACAGGTTACATAAAACTAAACATTCATGTTTGGAGCCAAACATTGGCCCAAACTTGTAAGAGGGACCAAATTAGATTCGTACAAGTGGGGTCAAGCGAGACGACGGGGACAATGACGGAAGAATATATGAAATGATATCTAAGACATATCAGATAATATAAAAGAAAAATATTAAGGTACACGTGAGATGCTCTTAGTGGAATTATATCTTACGATGTCCACTGTTTCCTCTTGAAGAGTAGTAAAAACTACCTACCCATACTTAGGAGTGGACATCAAATACTCATAATTATGAAGCTAACAAAATAAATTATGGCAATTCGTTTCATTTTGACAATTCAACAACATACATTGCGTCATTTACATTGTCGAGCAGACGAATTATTGAAGCAATGGGTTTATCAATTTCCTTCAAAATCCTTCAGATTGTGATAGAAAGTACGGTTCGCAGTTGGGGTGCTGATACAATGATAACCTACTAAAGAAGTAATATCGAGATAGTCAGAAAATAGCTATTATATATACACTGTCAATAACTATTTTCATAAACTGCAATTTCACAACAAAGAAACTAGTTTAAAAATATTGCAATAAAAGTAAATAATTTCATGATAACTAAATAAAAGTAACTAACATCTACAATAGCAAACAAGACTAAACAACTCATTTACAACACACGACTTTTGAGTCAAGTGAGTTTCAATGTAATTTAAAAAGAATTCATTCAGAAATTGTTTCATACTGTCAAATTATTCTTTTCTTGGTTGCATTACTATCAAAGAAGACAGTATAAAATGGCTAATTACTTTATGTAATCTCTGCGCAATCCCGTGGAAAATAGGCGTGAGCTTATGTTTTTAAGTTTAATTTAATAATAATCAAATAATAAATTAGACACTTAGATACACCCGGTTTTTTAATAAAGAACTTGAAGTTGAGAACTTTGCAAACTCTAATTTAGCATTACTAAAGATGGAAGCCCGCGAATTTCAAAAATTCTTAAGTATTTCGCAAATACATTTTGACTTTCTCCTTAGGTAATGCTAACGTAAAGATTGAAAAATTATAAACTTAAAATTCTCAATTCAGAAACCGAATCTTAGACAGAACAATGCAAAACGAATGGACTCTTCATAATTAAGCACAATCAAAATACAACACCCAATTTTCAAAAAAGAAAAGTCGCTTCACATCGCAATCGTATCGTCGTCGTCGCCTTGAAAGCACGTCCTCGTGAAGCATTTCTAAATCAAAACACGGCCCGTTACCCCGGAGAGTGACTTGCGGAAAATTGGAAAACGAAACAAGGTGAAAAATATTATTAAGTGGAGCACTCACCGACCACGGCACTCGAGGGAAACTCCTCGTCTTCAATACTTTAACCTGCTCGAGTTAAATTACACATTTTTATTTACTCGCCCGCTTGGGAAATGGAATGAAAGTATCGAAAGCGATGCTCGTTTGGAAATTGGCTGTTGTGACAGTGAGACAAGAGCTATTAAAATTTACAATTATGCTGTATAGATTCAGGCATTATTGATCTATTGATAAGTCAACTAGTAGATAAGGCTGAGCTGGCTGCTAAAATTTATGTAAATGATTTTTTATTAGTTTTTTTTCCAACTACGTCTTGTGATTACGATTTTCTTCGTTTTCAGAAGGAAGGCCTTCCTTCTGAAAACGAAGAAAATCGTAATCAGAGACAGTCATGAACACAACATGATTAAATACCCTTTCTTTACATTTTTGAAGTGCTGTAACTCAAAAACGCAGCGACATACGACCTTAGTTCATCATCTGCCTAGCCTTTTCCGAACTATGTAACACCAGTATTTTACATGGAGCGACTTTACATACGTCCTTAATTGACTAGAACAAATCAATTCGTATTGATCTGAACTTTCACCCTCATCGATATGAAACTCGAACAAATCATACCAAAATGGCAGCCGGCTCTCCCTAACTATAGGACTTCAACGCGACAAGACTTTTACAGCCCAAAATATTCTAGAGATGTCCGGGTTGTCTCGATGGCGCCTCGACTGTACAGCGACTATTATTTGAGTTCTACTTATTTATTAGAGAATACCGCAACACTACCAGTAGGCTAAACAAAGAAGGCTCCTGATTTCTATCTTCTTCGATTTTGGTTAGTGTACAGACAATTATGGTTTTTTCTTTAGAAACTTTCTTCCTATCCTCTCCATTAACAAATTCATTCGTCAGAGTCACAATGATTGCTTCTGCTCACCCTAAACCTACCACATCAACCCTAATGTCGGTCCATAAAAGAGCACAGAGGTAAGTAGTGGCTACTATTCATTGATAGTCAATTGGGCCCACAAATCGTCCGGTTAACCGACACGACCGCTCTTATAAAGGTAGGGTGCTACGGTCCACCTAAGGAAGGGACAACCGTTTTTCTTCCAGCTAATGGCACACACGTTCACTTTGTGCGCCTTTTACTTTTTGACCGGCTTTGGGGAGAGGAAATGAAGTGCGATATAAAGAGTTCTGTGTATGGACTAAGTAGGTACGGTCAGCCAAATGAGAGTGGCAGCTGCTCTAAAAAGTATGTGCTATAAATGCGAAAGTAAATTATGCAGATATAAATATAATTTTCACTGCAGTTTATACATAGTTACGCACTTGAGACTGTGCGTACTTGTATGTCCTGATGCAAAAGGAATATACAGGGTGGTAGGGACATCGACGCGCAAACTAAAACCATGAATTCATCACATGATTCTAGACCCCGGCATAGATATATTTAGTTGGTTATCAAAAAAATATCTGCTATTTCATGTCGGTGTCCCTGCCACCTTGTATAAATACAATTAGACACTTTATTTCTATTCATTTATATGTGTCACAAAAAAAAATCTCAAACTGCATCTTTATGATCTGAGTGGCAACTCCCGGATTTGTACGAACGTTCGTATTTTAATCTCAGTCCCTACTTATCTATCAAAAATACCTAAATTTACAAGTCTTGATTATCGCTGAGATGAGGATTGTGACAAGATTTTGAACGGGAATTAACCTTCTCGTCTTGTGGCCCGCGCCTCCTCCTTCCAGTTTTAACGGTACCTATCCAATAAACTTTCTCCTCTCCTTCTTTTCTAGTATTACTATTTTCTCCAGTTTCAGTAAGTATCGTAGGACGTCAGTTCACACTTCACAGTCGATCGGTTGCCCACCTCACTTCACCTCTTTATGGCCGCGTGGCCCGCACTCTGATAGCGTCAATTACTGACCAAATGGTGAAAAGAATTGGAAGGATAAGATTCCTATTTTTCAACGTGTTCCCGTTGTTACCATAATTATAATAGCTTTTATTAACTTTGGATACTACAAGATACACAGACACACAATAATTTGCAGTAGTAGTAGTAGAGCATACCTACTTATATGTTCGATTCAAAGTTATCAAAGTATATCACAACGCAGCAAACAAGCTGACCATTTTTTTGGAAAACTTACTGCTAGCATTATTACAATATTTATTAAAAATACAAAATTGAAGGCCACAATAAAAATACAACACGATCAATTAATCCTAATCAATAATTATTATTTATCGATCGAAGGCAAACACTTAGTTTTCCTGGAAGAAAGTTTTTTGCATGGATCCATGTCAGTATATCGTTTCTAAGCAATATATAGTGGTCGGTCGGTTCCTGAGAGTTTGTTACCTCTGTCGGTGAATGGCGACCCCTACACACGATACCTAACACTATGCCTACTGTTACATAGGTACGTGTAAGTAATCGTTGTCTACGAATGGAAAACTTGTTTGCTTGATGACTAGGAACTACCTCTGATATATTTTAGTTAGGGTATACAATTTAAAGATTGCTTTCGTATTCGTTAAGGGTATCATTACACCCACCCGTTATATTATTATCCTTTCTTAATTTCATAATTCTAAGTATGCTTCAAGGTTATGAAAAGTAGTTTTTATGATATTTTGAACGGATTTTGTATAGGATGACAGAGGCCACAAAATCAAAAGTCTTTTTGAACGTGAAAATTACACAAGATCGTCAAAACGCCCGCCCTTCAACACTTCCTAGTGTTTCAGATGGGAAGAAGTGGCGCAACAAACTCGCCAGCAACACAATTACTGTCTGTTAAGTGACACAAAAAGGAGTGTTCTTAATATTCAACCTCTGAGTTTGCAACAAAAAAATTATAAGTAATATTGACATATAAAATCTGTAGGTTAAGCAGGAAACAGTGTAGCCCACACTGATTCACTGGGTAATCTAAATGTTAGCTTAACAGAAAAACAAGAGCGCTTCAATCAACGTCGCCCCTGATTGATGGTGTTAATTAACTAAAGACTTATTAACTCATCTGTACACACCATCCTCTGGAGGTATCGCACACACGTTTGTTACCTTATGAACATCAGTAAGGTAGTTTAACACTAAAACATTAGTTTCCCAGAAACACTAACCATTTAGTTATTATACTAATAAGTATAATTTGTAATCGTTAATTACGAATCCTCGTTTACATTGAGTTCATGTAAACACTTTGGCCCTTTTAAAATTAGGCAGTTTGGAACCATCTTTGCACAAATATGAACTGTGTGAATGATATGAAAGAGAAGGGAGTGAATGATAGCGTGACGGTTGACAGGCAGACCCCAAGTAACATGGGGCAGTGGCAGGAAGATGATGATGGAACCATATTTGCGCAAGATGACACTTTCAACATTCAATTATAATTCTGAAATTAAACAGCCAAGTTTCGATAGTCATAAAATCCTTCTCAATTTCTTGGTATTAGTCAAAAAAAATCCTATCATGTACACAGTCTGAATCATTGATACCTATATCATTTTCAACAAAACCTGACCCGCCCATTTGTCATGGACTCCTATGGTATTGCTCCAACGTTTAGTAACTCGATGCCGGACCAGGGAGCAACCGGATAGCACCTTTTACCGTTAGCAAACAGCTCAGGTGTTTGACTTGTTTCCGAGCTAATGTTACTGTTTGCTTTCGTGGGATCCCGGTGTTTGCGACTTGTTTAGCTGTGTTTGGACTTACGGGAGATATTTCGGGGAAGATGTTTTTTGTCAGATAAAATATTGAAGGGGAAATGCAATCCTCCATGCTACTTGTCTACTGCACAGTGTGACTTTGATGTAAGACAGGCTGACGGATTTGTAAAACATACATAACACGCCTGTATTCCCCGTAGGGGTTAGGCAGAGGTGGACCCTTCACCTACATGTAGCCAGGTTAAGTTTAAGTCCCAGCCTGTAACTGCGGGCGAACCCATCAACCGGGCACAAATCCAGGCCCTAGGCTGTTACTGAGAAATTCTACATGGAAAACCTAATAACACTTTGCCCAACCAGGAAATCGAACCCAGGACCTTATCCCAGTAGCGCTTGCGACCACTAGACCAACTAGGCAGACCAAATCCACTATCATCCAGCTGCCTGATAGTAACTGAGGATTCAGATATAAGTCTCCAAAGATAGTCACTCCATCTAGCCTGAACGCGATAAAGAAACAAATCTTCTGTTCTTCATCATCATCCATCTGCTTAGCATTTCCTATTATGTCAGGAACCTTTCCCTTTGAACGTATTGCTTCAATTTCTATATCGTAATAAATCATAACACACTGGAGTGCTTTCCTATTACCTGTAATAATCCGCCATTACGTCCACGTACGTGCCTTTCTGGCTGCACCTCTACTTGGCGGGAAATTGATGGGCAATCGGAACGAATTGCCGCCAAAACGGTCGGCTCCATTTTAACACTTCGGTTGTTACGTTATATTTGAAATTATTGATGGAGTTTTATTGGAAGCTTTATTTTTAAGCTTTACGTTTAAGGGGAAAGCAGGAGATGAATGTCTACCATCACAATAACTTTTAAAACTACGAAAAATTTCATAGGCTTGGATGGCAAAAAGTTTTGTTGGTACAATAGAATCAGATGCACTATTTGGGCGGAGAAACTTAATATTCGTTTTCCAGAAATATTCCATTGTTTAATATTTTTATTAGTCTACACTGTCCCTCTGCTAAACAAAGGCTTTTTCGAGAGCCACCTCCACTTCTACGGTACCTACGTGACTAGATCGTCTGGCCACCTCTTCCTGGGCTGACCTCGGCCGCGCCGTCCATCCTCAGGCACCCACCGTGTGGAGTCTGTTGCAATTTTAATAAAATTAAAAAAAATAAGTGTTGATTCCACTCGAATATTCTCAATTTCCTATAAATATTTAATTAATTTTAAGGAAACCTCCCCGAGCCCCTAAGTAAACAAATGTGTAAAACGAAATTGAGTCTTAACTTTAATTTTCCCTCCAATAATTGCTACACAATACAAAATAATATTACTGAAGTATTCTCTGCAAGTGACTGTTAATTTACCAAGTTAACTCGGCACTCCTGATATACGAATACCACTCTTACAGCGTTTTGATAAGGGTATTTGTGTTAGCACAGGTATGTGGTCCTCGGTGGAAATATCTTGAAGGTTTGTGACGTTTAATCTTGCGTGCGACGCGGCCGCCGCGCGTATCACTCGCCGGTCGTCAAATAGGGGTGGGAAAATATCGATATTATTCAATTAGTCAATTTAATTTTAAATTAATTGAGAATTACATAGAGGCTTTAGTGAGGCAATATTTAAATAATTGTATACCCAGTCACTTTTACCTACACACAGGCCAAGCAATATTAAATGTAAACAGCGACAAAAAATATTATGTATTTCACAGCTTATGGCGGAGTCTTTAGTAGTTTGTTTCTTATGTCTTTTTTTTTTACTTACGTACTTAAATTATATAATTGTCGTTGCGGAAGCCGATCTTTTTTATATTTTTTCAACCAACTACCACACGATAAATTCACATCCATCGACATACCGATAAATTCGCCACATCACTATCGCCAAGCGTCTGCAGAAATTCAATTAACATTACCTCCAGTCGCGTGCACCTTTATTTCCGTTCGGAGTCACTTACCACCCCCCCTCGCCCCCCTTCCTCCCCAGTACTCGCCCTCTAAGACGCCAGTAATGAGGTCCAGTGATCGTTTAGTTCGGAGGTAATGGCTGACGTGAAAGACTGATACAGTTTCTTCGTTAGAAATGGCCTGTAGATATGGAGCAGGGCATACTTATATGTATTTATAAGTGCTTTTGGGGTGATAAGTGTGGACGGATACTGTTATGGTGACTGTTTCTTGTTGTTGTTGATAAGGCTGTTTATCTATTAACTAAGGAATAAACCCAAGTGTCCTTTTGATTGCACAGAAACTGTTATTTTTCGAATAAACTCAGGTTATCTTGTAAATAAAGTTACATAAAGCTGCTCTAATTTTTCTCCAACGTAATTTTTCCGTAGTTTTGACATTCAACCTTTTAAAGATATAACACCTACTACTGGAAGTGTCCTTCAATAGGGAAAAGGATATATTGCTGCACAATCAATAACATACCTAGCACGCATGTATACAGAGTGGTGATTAGGTTATCACATTACAGCGGCTATTACAAGTTGTTATCATTGTTTTAAAATAATAAAATAAACTATTTTACTAAAATAAAAAACTGTCATTTTCAAACAAAATAAATAGCTTAAAAACTGTCATGAAATAAACCAGCCTTGATAATAAGGCACTAGACACGCATGGGGCGATGGTATCAACAATTCAACACAAACTTTATGGTACCAAATAATCACAAATTAAGTTTAATGTTGTTGAATACTAAAACGAAAAAAGGGTCCCACGTGTATAATGTAAATTGCTGTGTATGTTCAAAATACGTAATGTTTAAAATACGTGGTTTCAATTAATGCGATAACCTAATTGCCACACTGTATTACGAGTATCTGTCCATCACTAATGTTAAAGAGTAAGATTATTCGCCTAAATTAACAACACCGCTTTTAGACGATTCAAGATAGAAAAAACAGTTTCCGTACTTATTGAAATAAAAAACTGTTTCCTCTTAATTTCCAAATAGGCATTAAAACCAAATCACCTCAATAACAATACGACACTAAAGGTAAACAACCGCAATTTGGAAGCTGAGTGACGTGGACGGATGAGCTGAAGATCATCAGCAGAGATAACAGACTCGTTCAGGGTATCTCAGGGAAGGATCGCGGGACACCTACCCCGTGTGATAGGGAATGGGTGGGTTTTTGGAGGTATAAGGTAGATTTTTAAAGGGATTCGGTGTTTTGAGTACTTACTTATCTACAAGTTTGGTACTTTGTCCAGCACATAAGATAACTTTACCTTCGTATAAAGCTTATTTGAAATTCGTTTCAAAGTGCGTTTCATATTCTTCTGTTGCCTAACTCTGAGGTTGTCGAATGAAGAATTGAAATAGTTGGCAGTGGTGGACTGTGATTTAACCAATATCAATCAGTACCACATTTAGTAATCAGTGTCAAAATAATTGTCTCCTTAATTTAAGAGCAGTGGTGACCCAGTGGTAACGGCGACTTACGAGTTGTAGGTCGTGGGTTCAAACCCAGGCAGGCGCTTTACTTTGAATAAACCGGCATGCCCTAGAATTGCCCTAGAAAAATGAAAGAGAAGGCCTGTGTCCCCGCAGTGGGACCGTTATCGGCTGAGGGCTTACCACCAGCTCATATAGCAGGGCTGAAGTTAAACTGCACTGCTTTTTTTTGTACTTAGTCATAGAACAAAAAAGCAGTACCGTTCAACTTCTGCCCCGCTATAAGAGCTCGTGGTAAGCCCCCAGATTAAGTTAGTTAATAGTTTTACATATTTATTCTTATTGCTACTTATGAGGATGACGAATAGTCCTACTATCATCAGAATTGTGAAGGGGCTGGTGGCTAAGTAATAACAGCCGCACGAGTCGATCGATTGCTGCGGATGGCCTTGTGGATGGGTGGATCTTTACATACCAAGGGCCTCCGTGCCTCGGAAAGCACGTCCCGGCTGTCATTCGTGTATCTTTGGCAGTCGTTGCGGGTCGTCATAAGCCCGAAAGTCTGACAACCAGTCTTACCAAGGTGTATCGTATTACCCATCCGGTGAGACTGGAAGCTGACCCCAACATGGTTGGGAAAAGGCAGGCAGATTGATTTGATTTTATCAGAACTGGCCCAACATGATTACCAAAACATGATTACGGCCACTATATCCAAACACAGGTATGTACCTGCCTGGTCTTGCTAAATAACACAAACATAGCCACTAAAACATGAATTTGAAAGGAATCGGTTGTCAGGTAAACAAAGCCTTCCAATAAATAACATTATTCAAGACTATGAGTGCATTCAATACATTCGCTAGCAGCTAGTGATGTAATGTAAATAGCACAATAATTCATCGATATTCGCGAGACGCCAGACTGCATAACTCAACGTATGGCTGCTTTAAGATGTCGATAATTTTTTATCGACAAAATGTGTATTGTTTTCGGTTGTGTTCTTTTTCAGTTTTTAGTTAAGAAATATAATAATTAATTACCCTAGTGTTATAAAACTTCTATCACCTTTTAACGCATTCTATGAATCTATGTAATACTACAATATAAGAGAATGGACATCGTCATATTACATTGAGTTACAATAGCAAAAATGCTTGTTCATTCGTTCTTCTGTAAAGCTTGGTGATTATGATTGTAATGTTTAGGTATGACTACTTAGTGTAACGTTCAATGCACGGATAATAATGATGTTATGTACTTCTGCGTGGCATAACATCCAAATAATAATATGTAATAATACCAGCCTACTACTGTCCCACTGCGGGGCAAAGACCTCTTCTCGTAAAGAAAAGCCACGAGCATTGAACACCACGCTTGCTATTTCAGACTTTATATTCACTATAATTCCAGGTTTCGCATGTTTCCCTTCACTTATGTCAGTAAAGTCCAAGATAAACTCGGTACATAGGAATTGAATAATTCACGTCGGTACTTGCCCGTATTTGACCTCTGGAATATCACGATTGTTTATTCAAATACCTCAAATTATTAATTTCCCTAGAAATCAATACGACATCGACATCACTGGCCCACCCCTATCGCTTCGTGGGTAACAAATGTTATAGACCGGTGGCCCGGGCGCGCGGGATGTCTCTAAACACACAATTTCACTCTTATTTCGCAAACTAATGTCCCGATGTGCTACTCATTTTTACTCCTACCGAGTTTCTGTAAGGATATATGAGTAACGTTTATGGAAGAGAAGGAAGGTGATTGATACCTAAACTTGTGTATTCATTTAAGTCAAGCAAAACGGCCGATCCAATGTGTTAAAATCTCACCGTGAAATTTGAGTTGATTTTTTTTTATCTACCCATAAAATAATTATTGTACAAACGTCTAGTTTGAGTAAAACGCTCAACAATATAGACTTATGTTATAGTTTTAATATTGTCATGTAAGTGAATTATTGTATTCTTAGGAGAATAAAGTTATCTCAAACCTCAAAACTCAGGTGAAGTGAGCTCGAAGTGAGCTGTCATACACTATTGACAGCTCACTTCGCCTAACTTAACACGGTAAGATTTTTACAGAATAGACCAGCTGGTTTTCATGATTTTCATGGTGAAGTAGGTACGAAAGTGTTCAGCTTTGTTGTTAAAATAAACTGTGATAATCCTTTGCTGAAAAAAAACCTTACAAATATTAGGCAGCTTCGAGTCTATAGGTTGTGCATGTGCAGGTCAGCTAAGTATCTACAACTACTAAAAGAATAAAATATTCGTTGTAATAGAAAATTATGAGTAACTTTCAATAAAAATGTCAGACATCTGATCTGACCTGCCTATGTAAGATCCCTTCGTAACGTAACACGGAGAAAACCCGTAAAGACAATTTTAAGAATTCCATTTTTTGCCGTCTTAAGTTAAACTTTAATTGGTGAATGGCAACCCTCTGCTGAAATGGATCGTATTTTTTACTCGCGATGATAAATCAGTATAATGAAACACCTTAATCTCTCCGGAATCTCGTTGCAGAAAGACGAGATATTGCAGTATTAATTACTTGTAAGGGGTAGCCCAGACTAGCTATTAGAAGCACGGCATTTTGTTCAACATTTTCCTTGAGTAGGTAAGTAAACAAAAATTGTAATGTGCTTGCATTTATTTATGTAGTCTGTTGAACTTACATGATTTTGTATTTTGTTTTAATTTTTTTGAGATATTCACATAACATTTAACAACAGACCACTAACCTAATTGTCGGCTGGAAAGTGAATCCCGTTTAAAACCATAAGTTTAGTTAAAAGGGACTTAGAAAAAAGAATCACTTCAATAGAAGTCCCATTTTAAACCCAAACTCATACCGTTTTTCGAAAAGAATCTTAATAATATCAATCACTCATCACACATGCTCACTACTTTACAAAACAAACACAAAAAACGCATCTACAACGCACCCCCTCGTCTATGCGCCCCCTAACTCGGCCGCCTCAGTTTTGGTCGCGGCAGCAGATTTCTGAACGCAGTCAGACTGCTCTTAATTAATTGGCTTGCATTCGTTTGCATGAATTAGCCAGGTACGAACCCCTTTAGGATATTTTTACCACCCTTTTTCGGCCCCACTCAAAGGGCTGTAGTTGTTGATAGAGGAATTTTTGATGAACAAAATGGCGCAGGCAGAACTGAGAGTTTTAATAAATGAGCAATTTTTAATAATTCGCGGCTGTAGTCCTCGAAGAGTTGGGCAGAAGTGTAGTGAAGTGTGTGTAGTACACCTACATTTGGTTATGTTTTATTCCCATGTAAGGGAGCGAGTCTAACGCCATCAACCGGGCACAAATCATGTCTCCGGAAATTCCAGATAGAAAAATCCAGGAACACTTTGCCCAACCCGGAAATCGAACCCAGGACCTCATGCGTAGAAGTAACGCTTGTGACCATGAGATCAACGAAGCAGTCTAGTGCAGAGTGCAGTAGAGTCTATAAATCTTATGATATTGAAAGCTATAAAACCCACTTTTTTAATTTCAAAACAAAACACAGCACAGTTCCCACGGAACCCCCAGTCTTATTCAATAAACTCCTCTTCAGAAAACTTTTAAATCCTAACCAAATAGGTAGGAAACTTTCACATTTTCACATGAAACTCAAACAGAGCACACACTACCAGCACAGAAAGTAATGAAAACAGAAGGACCACTAACTCTCTCCGATCGTAATATCGCTAATGTGCTTATTAATTCTGCAACATTAATTATACTGTTAGAACGGTGGTGGCCAAGTGGTTACGGCCACGATTTACGAACCCAGGCAGGCGCTTTACTTTGTGTAAATTATTTCATCACCACTGCTCTCAAAACGGTGAAGGAAAACATCGTAAGGAAACCGGCATGTTCTTGAACCAAAGAATTCCCTCTCTATCACTCCCTCTCACCGAGAGGAGGCCTGTGTCGCAGCAGTTGGAACATTATAGGCTGCTTATGCAATTGATGATACTGGGCTATTTGATTTTACAATTATTTTTTTAAGCTAGCTTTACCTTTACAAGTCGTCACCATGGAACTCTATTGCAGTAAATTCATTAGGGCTTATTGCTGGCCACAGTCTGGTCAGCCCCCCCCCCCACCCCCCCCCCCCCCCCCTCATAGCCTTTGACTTTTCCGTTTCTGTTGCATTTTGTGGCCAATCATTTAGCTCCCGTAATAATTACACCATACTAACGTTTCATAGACACTGTGGAAACGACGCTAATATTTGCTAAATAATAATAGGTACATAATTTGCAAAAATGTTTAAGCAATCAGAGTGCGTTCGTATTTCTTATCACATTGTCAGGAATAGCTTTTCTGTTCTCTTATTTTGTGGTGTCACGAAGCCGCCGCAAGTCGCCGCCGGATCGTACCGGATCAGGTGGACCGGATTATTCCGGTTCGGTGCGGTTCCAAGCGGATCAAACACGATTTTAGACTTACGGGTAAGGTTCCCAGCTTATGTGAAGGTGGATAATGGGCGTCTGTTAAAATGTGATCCAGATTGGGAGTAATTATGTTTATATTGTCTTGATTAGGGTGAAACAATCCCATCGGAATGACATCATGATTGAGAGAAAGAAAATTTTAGTTTTGGATTTTTGGTCAAACTTTGAAATGAAATCATTATGTCACAGCAGAATAATTATAATACCTATCTTAATTTTGAGTATTAGCACTATTAGATGATAATATATTTGTGTATTTTCAACCCAAAATAAGCAATGCCTATCATTTTATTACAAGCAGTTTTACCAGTAACTATGACAAAGAAATCGGGATGTACCCAATGGGGTATACCCCGATTTTTTTTAAAGAGATGACACCTTAAACACCCTCTAGGGTATTTCCCTCTCTATGACTATATGGCTGTACCTACCTATCGTTGGTCCTGGTGAGGATCATTTGTCAGCGGTGGGCGGCTGTCAAAACTTGCGAAACTTCGTCGTCGTCCGCCAAGTTTCGATTAACACCTGTACTGCCACGTGCGGGAGTTTTGTCGCGTGGGTTTTTTATTGATATTATTTTCAGCAAGTTGGCGTGCGTGCAATCTGAAACAGACCTTTTTTATAACTAAGCAAAATTTGTGTTTGAAGAAATAATTAGAGAAGAGCGAGGTTGGGAACACGAGTATCATGTTTGACGTGGTTAGTATTAGCCATGTTATAAGTCGCATAAGACCATAATTACTTGCTACGAACAAATTTTAAGGAAATGATAAGTTGTAGGTATTTGAAAGTTCAGTGTTCATTCCTAGGTAATAATAATAATATCCCTGGACATTTCACACAGCACCATTTTGTCCCAAGCTAAGCAACCTAATGCTTGTGTTATGGTAACAAGATGGCTGATAAACTACTTATATACAATTTTTTTTTTTTTTAGGTACAAAAATAAATAGTTTTGCTTACCGATAGGGTAACATAATATTTTTTCACTAGTACAATTAGCATAATATAGAAAGTAAGTATCTAAAATACATAAATTTAAAAACAAACGCATCTTTAAGAAAATTTACACAACGTTGTATAGTAGGTATATAGTTTCATCTCCGGGGCACGGGTGGCTGTCATAAGTTACTAAACTTGGCGCAAGTTGCCGGCCAAGTTTCGATTAATACCTGCCCCGGTGTGAGAGTGTTTCCCAATATTTGCCTTGGCTATCAAATACATATTAATGGTATGAAGGGACTCAGTATTCATACAAAACAGGATTTCGAACTCAGATTTCGAAAGCTTATTCAATGAAATAGTGGACAAGAACTAGCATATTAACACTTCCAGCATATTTTTGTCCCACTGCACGGCAAATGACTCTGCTCGTACTGCGAAGGCACGAGCACAATGGGTAGTCAGTAGATAAAGCACCTGAAAGCTAATACAACAAACTGTTATCTGTCTTGTTTCTATGTATTTATTTTGCTTGTAAAATTCAACGTTAAAGTTTCAATTTTTTTCCTTTTATTATCAAAACCGCAAACAAAATACCACAAGTTAGGGCATAAATTAAACATAAAAGCGAATGTTTGGAAGTGTCTCTTCCTCAAATATGCGAAGGTAATGATGTTACCAAAGTTCCCGGGGGCCGGGACCCGGGACTTTACAAATTGAAATTATTTTTTCATTAAAATTCCCAACTTGAAAGTTTTCAGGTGGAAGTTTCTTGAGTGGCCAATTCACGGCGCACTTTCAGTTAAATGATTCTTTCCAACTTTAAATAGATGTCTAGGTGGATATTAGGTAAGTTTGCGGAAGATCTCTTAAAGTTAATGACTAGTATTTAAGTTCACGTGAGGATTGCACTTAATGGGAACGAAAGTTAATTAGCTTTTGCCTTAAAATAAAGTTACATAATTTAAAAGTACCTTAAATCTTAATATGTTTCAATTGCCTAAGCCGTATACCTAATAATTTAAGTGTTTTCATTAATAATTCATAATCATCGCATTACATTTACCTAAGTAATTATGAAGGTATGTGAGTCTAAACTATTTTTATTGATTAATCAGGCATCATCTGAACAGATTTGAACTTGATTTGATAAAACTTACTAAATTATTTCCTCGGTATCTATCACGGTGACATTGGGCCTGTCCACATCTCCACGTCACGAAGTCGACGCTCAATAATTCCATCAACAATTTTCTCGCCAATGTTCTTTGATATTTAATTCTTTTCTTTTTTCTATTACACCAATTAGATATAATATTTCATTGAAACAAGGAAACTAAGTATGTAACCTAAAGTCCACTAATATATCATCGAATCAAACGACAAGCGTATCGCATCGCGACACGGGATAACAGAGCAGTCCCGCGGACCGGGATCACCTTAATCCCGCAGGTGAGCCGGGATTACGGGATCACGGCGTAGCCCGCCCCTATCTATCTTGATGATGTATTATAGTGTTAAGTTCTATCGACAGATGTCGCTGTTAGTTTGTGATGCTAGTTTTAAGTGGAGGTATTAGTTTAATAGTTCGATATTATTGGTAGATAATAGATATAATAATAATTGAAATTTAATTATTTAATTTACAAAACGGTTTCTTATAGATACAAAAGTAAAAGTAGACAATAAGATCTCCTTTATCACACACACAACAGATTAACGTGTATTTTCTTTGGTCCCTGGCCCTGACATCAAGCAATGGACAAAATTGTCAACCTTTTATTGCTTGAGTACGATGCTTTTGGCTACTTTGTACGACGCTTTTGGCGGTTTGTTTCTGCAGAAGAACCAATTGTTCTTTCTTTAATTTTCTTTTAAATACCAAAAAGCTGGAGTTATTTGAGCAATTGGTTCTATCTTCTATTAAAATTCAGAAACTTATTAAATAAACATAATGAAAACAATACCTATCTTCTATTTCAAAATTCATAATGAACCATACAATATTAACAACCCCAACAACTTGCAACAATAAATAAAACACCGTTAATTATCAAACAACGTTTACAAAGAAAATTAACGTTTACTTCTCCATTCTTGTATCGTTCAAGAATTTTAAAGTTGCGTCTCGTCGCGCCGGGACAAATAACCGAGAACACCGGGATACCGGGACACGGGACAAATAAAATTAATTACTTATTCGCAGCACTACCTGGCTAACGAGGGGAGTCTTGTTGCAGCTTTGTTGCTTCCCTCGGTCCTACGACGTGACGGCAGTTTTTTAATGAAATATATGCGGCGGGATTTGATAAAATAAGATCTTTTTACTGTGTACCCTGAAGGTATCAAGCAAGGTATTTACCAGAAAATAAAATGATTATGATAATAAACTACCCACTTTGAAATTCCCTCTTTTGTGTTTCGTTTTTTTAACGAAAACCAGGTTCCCAAATGCGTGCTATACCTTTTTGTTCGGGCCCTATAAGAATACCGGCGCTGCAGTTTTTGTATTTCAAATATCGCAGCATCATGCTCAGATAGAAGCCTTTATGGCCTCGCACGGGTCTCTCTTTTGTTTTTTGTTGCTTTCACCATTCTGTTAGTTTTAATCTTAATTATATAATAGATTAACTTAAAAGTTTGAATGTTCTTTCTTTATATTATTTTTTATTGTCTTCATGATTTTGTTAGATTTTTTTTAATTTTTCTTGTTTGTATTACCTGTGCGCGTCCTAAATAAAATCTTTCTTTCTTTATTATTAGGACAAGTTGGTACATACTTGATCTAAGTATACCTATTTCTCGAGTCAGTACTATCTTCAATTATTCACAGTGGTGCTTCGTCAGTGCCTACTTAAACCACGTAATACGTCATACGTCAACGCTTAATATCCTAATTGCAAAACAACAGCACGCTAATTTATTGGTCATTAGCGTCTGCGTCGACCTGTAAGCTATACATTGTAATGATCTACTACACTCACTACTTGGCATCAATCCGACCAGCCCAAAGATATGCCATGAATTTAAAAAAGAAAAGTGCCAACAAATAGAAAGAGTTCGAATTAAACCGAACGAAGGTTCGATCGTATATACGATAAATAATCATAATCATAAATCTTTATTTATCTCAACGTCATATTAGAATTCACAAACATAAATAGAGAAAGCTTTCTGAGGCAGGAAGGTCTGGAGTTCAGATCACCCGGCTCTCTTTGATCGAATATTTTAATTTACAAAACGGTTAGAGTCAAGATCGATAAAAGTTTAAAATTGCAATTAAGTATAAGCAAAATAAAGAGAAAAATTTAAAATATACAATTTTGTTTTGTTCTCATAAAACTGGGGAAAATAGCAAATTATATTGACTGATATCTAATTTAACTGATACATAAGTACTTATCAGTTTGAAACCAGTTCTTACAGTTACTATTAGTTGTTTTATTTCAGTAAATAGGTAAAAAAAAAATACACTTCAAAAAGTAATAATAATATTTTGAAACTAGATGAGGTTGGTTCTCCTAACCGACTACTCAGAAACACCGAAACAGAGGTCACGGTCTCTTTTAAAGTTCAGACAATATCTTGGTTAGATCTCATCATATAGGTAAAGACCATGCAGATATAAAGAAAAAGAAACAAAAGAAAAACGCCAGTCGATCAATACCGGTGTACACACGGCGCGGCGTTTACCTTAGGCCTTCCGGTCCCACTGACCAATATTCGCCGGCATTTGTACCCGTCGCGAGGCCGACCCTGTATTACTCTGCCGGATAATCCCGGACCACTATTAACCAGTTTGGAGCCCCAGGGATGTAATGGGGTTTGTCGAAGGAAGTGAGTAGCTTTATGCGTAGAGTGTATGCAGCGTTATGAAGATAAAGTTTTCGGTACGTACGTGTATTTCACTTTCTATTGTTTTCTATGTATTTGACTGCCTAGTTGGTCTAGTGGTCGCAAGCGCTACTACAGAGCAAGAGGTCTTGGGTTCGATTCCCAGTTCAAACAAAGTGTTTTTGGGTTTTTCCATCAGGAATTTCTCGGTAGCAGCCTGGAGTCTGGATTTAGCCCCGGTTGATGGCAATAGGCTTGCCCCCTATTACATGGGCCTTAAACATGACTGGCGAAATGTGAATGTTACTATTAATAGGTACCTACACCTCTGCCTAACATTTCGGGAAATATAGGCGTGATATTATGTTAAACACAATTCAATAATTTATACAGTTTTATTTGATTACATTTCTGTAGGAAACAATTAATTTCCATTTTTTTAAAATGTTTTCTTGTCGTATATTCAAAAACCCACGAAGTATTTCTCCAAAACTGTAACAATATAACACCCGAAGTCGATTAAGCAGCCTACAGTCCTTATTCCCGCCGTTCAACCGTAACCATTCATGTGTTTTCCTTATAAATATACGTATAATAAGAATAAACAACATAAGCATGCCTTAATGCACTCACAATATTAATTTCACCCGAATCCGTCCCTTTGTGACAAAGAAAAATTGTAACGAATTGAGTGGGACCCTAGAACAACCAGCGTGGAAAACCTTTTAATATGGGTTGTGTACTTTGAGTTCTATGAGAAACCGAATAAGGTTGGGATTGCTTTGATTTATTATTGAGTTACCTTGAGGCTCAAGTAATAACAAAATCGCGATCAGTATTGTCATAAATATATAATTATTATTTTGTGTTTTTTTATTTGTTTGTTGTAAAAGAAGTAAGTTTCGAGATACATCTCGAAACTTACTTCTTTTAAAGTAGGTATGTAGTAAAACTACTAAACGATATTAAATCATATATATGCTTATACCTTTAACTTACTTACAAAATCAGATACGGCGTGAATCTTGATATAATAGTGAGCTAGGGACGTTGCATATATCCTTACTATTGTATCATGTCACTTCTTTGGCAGATTGAACTTTCTGTCTACCATCTAAAACTAAAAAAAAAAACTAATCTAAACTAAATAAAATAAACGAAAAGCTTTTCCTTATACGGATGAAGAAACTACTGAACGCCACACGCGCGAACAATCATATTGAAGTATCTGATCCTTTCAGAATGTTATTTATTTATTTATGTACACACAAAAACAGACAAGACGAAAAGAACAGAAAAATAATTAAGTGATGCTTATTTGTAAAGAAATCTCTTCCAGCATAGGTACCTAAATCTTGTCTACGTAAACTCGCTTTCCGCTTATCGCTCGACACCTACAAAGGTACTAGCAAGGTAAGTCAGTCAAGATGGCTGTCATTAATAGAGCTGCGAGAGTAATGGCGCCCTGTAAACGTACAATAATGCGCTTGTTAGCTTCGAATGGAGTGATTCATTCGTTTTGTGGCGCTTTCTACTGTGGCAGGTTCGGTTATTATTGGATGATGAGAAATTGATGGAAAGTGTTGTGGAAAGGAATTCAACAAAATAGAGCTCTGTCAAACTATTCAGTTTCCAAAGGTTATAATTACCTATATAGGTTTTTATCTAATCCAATGTCCGTACTGTTGATAAAATGCGGAACTTCGCAAGACCTTAACGCAAGAAACGCAAGTTTCTAACGGAGATCAATAAATAAAATCGGCTCCAACTAAAGATATATTTCGAAATTTCAAGTAAGAAGCTGTGAGGGTAAGTTTGCTGACTAGAGGCTTATTGCAAGCGACGAAAGCCTGGTTTGGCCTTGGTTGCCCACTGTGGGGATCGAATAAATCTGATACCTATTCTCTTACGAATTCTAGCGAAATATTATTTTAAGTAACAAGTCACTGAAACGATCCCACAAAACAAGAATTTTCCGCGAAAATGTAAAATTAAACACATTAGCCATAAAACACGGTTAATGTGCACAATGCAAATGTGGTGGTAACAATAATATCCGGGCAGAGTGTGGAACGGCACATAAATATGTGACGCGCCTTCCTGTCCTACTGTTTTAGCTAAATTTTATGTTGTACTTGTTTAGGAGCGTGTGAATATGTGGTATTACACATCGGGTTAGACGATTTAGAGACAAAGTTCATAGCGGCAGTAAAGTACCTACTCGTAGAAGAATAAAAGAATTTGCGCAGGCATATAATTTCTAATAATATTTCGACATGGAAAAGTCTTTGCTAAAACCAATTTACAAAATAAAAAACTTAAAATAAACTAAAACTATCCAACTGAGGTTTTTCTGATGTTTCTGTTTATGTTTTGTTTTATACTGTAATTAATTTAACAAACTGTCAACTGAACTAACTCGCAAACTGGCCACGTGTCCAGCAGTGCGATTCTGTAACCATCTCACCGTGAAAACTTAGGTGAAGTGAGCGTGGAGTGAGCTGTCATTCCAACTAATACGACTACTCCCTAGTACATATTAGTTGACACTATTTGCAGCTCACTCTAAGCTCACTTCACCTAACTTTTCACGGTGAGATTTTTACAGAATCGATCGGCTGAACCCATAAGCACTGAACACGATTACCTATCTAAAAAAATAATGACTCAAAAGATGCTTAATTGCAGATCTCTTCCACTGAAAATCTGCCAATAATGATCACTAAAGTCGTCCACACAGTCCTCCTGCTAGTACAACCGAAAATGAGGCGCAATGAGGGCAACACTCAGTCTGTACCTTTGTTTCATTTCCTGATACCAACCTATTTTTTTCACATTCTAAGTCGATAGCTATGTTAGAGTGGAAAGGGCCTCCCCTATTTTCTAACGTTATCTAATGTAATATCTTTACTGAACAAAGCTTCATAGATATTTCGGTTACTGATACTCCTATAAACTCTTATTGTCAAGTGGTCCCCAATGAGCCCAAAAAGTTTATAAAACAATATCAAACACCTAATATCTCTGAAATGATAACCTCCGCACTCATGAGTTCTTATTGGCTTTAACGATTGATTGTGATTGGCCAAACGATGAGTTTTTCGAATCGAATGACGTGCGTACCTTAAAGTCACTAGCTTTTCCGTTACGCAGTGAAGAAAAACTTCAGCGACGCTGCTATGTACCTAAGTGGTCTCGGGATATAACAGTTCATCCGTAACAAACAGGAAGAGGATTTTTAAGAATGAATATAGCAATATCTGTCAATCTGCCAAAAGGCAGCAGACCTATCAGATTTCTTGTGGTATTTGGTCACAGCCTGTTATTCTCGGAGCCGTCTCCTTCCTTTACCCCGATCACGTTATTAGGTATGAGCGTTCCAAAGCCGAACTGCGGATTTCAATAAAGCGCAACCTTTTGTTACGTGTGCTACCAATATTTGAGCCAATATTTGAGCTCGGCTCGCAGCTGCGATATTAAAAGATTCATTTCACAATGAGTTCGGAATCATCTTTGTGATGCTCAGGGTAGGTCAGGTTGGACGGGAAGTGATACGGTTCTTTGTGGAGGTTTTATTTTAAGAATGGGTTAAAATCTATTCATTGTTTGATATGTGTTGTAGGTACCTATGTGGTTCCCGCCCTATGTAATAATAGCCTTAGACAACTAGGCTATTATTGAAATTAATGACTACCTAGGGACTAGGTTTTACCTGCGGCTTTGCCCGAGTAAATGTCGGAAATTATCACACGGAAATGTACTACCGGGATAAAGATCCTAACTCAGGTCAAAGTTCTGCCAGTGTCAAAATTTCTTCGAAATCCGTTCAGCGATAGACAGGCACACGGAGTAACTTTCGTATTTATAATATTGAGTGTGAAATTGTGGATGATATTATTATTATTTATTTAAGATTCATGCACAACATTACAGAATTTAGTTGAGACCGACTAAGTATTGTATAAATGCTCCAGGGGCCTATTCCCAGCTGTGACAAAAATGTATTTTACTGTCCCATGCGACGCCCGCGGGACGGATCAAATGGAATGATACTTAAGCCCCACACAAAAACTTACTGTAAAATAATCTTACGTAAATTCACCACTCTGTATTAAAAACAAGCAGATCCGGAGCTAGCACCTGACCCTAACCAACTTCTCCCAATTACAATGAATACTTTATTCATACCGCGCAACTTAGCCTGTTTCCATGATTTTTATACTTACCGCGAACTTTCTACAACATTACCTATGCATTGTCTCTGGCGACGGCATACTTATTTAATTTAACGGTAGGGGGCGCAGCATCTGTGTGGCAAACTTTCTGGATTCTTGTTTGGAGTTCAAATTTTAATGTAAAAGTATGAAGATACCTGGGTGATTGATGTCTTCGTACAGTTATTTTCTTTTTGAGGAAATTTATAAGTATTCAAATTGAATGGATTCTATTAATTTCTAATTTTACGTATAACGGTTGGTTCATAATGATTTTCTAAGTTATACAACAATCTTATGCTTAGCGTATCGATGGAAAAAATTCAGCTGCGCAACACCAAACTACAATTACCTCTGGTAAATAACAATGTTTGGTTGGGTTATCTGTAATTACTGCTTGGGAAAAAGGCATGAGTTTATGATATTATTAATACATATGTACGACTACACCTACCATAATCACAACAGCAATGTTGTACTTCAGAACAACAGTACACAACAAAACTTACTACCAAACAACCAAAATTCATTATTTTATTATTTATGTAGGTACACACAGTAAAATACGTAGGGATATAACATAGTTACAATTTGAGTACAAAGGTACTCCTTATTTCTTAAGAAATTTCTTCCAGCAGACCTGCGAAAGGAGAAGTAAAAAAGAAATGTAGATAATAGTGTGTGAGAACAAGAAGAGAAAAATATGAATGTGTGAAGTCTAAAACTAAAATATTAAATATACCTACACATATAATGCTAAAAAATATATTAGTATTTTTATTATTATACTTAATATGATACCACCTTAACTTAATTTTTTTATTATCACTTTACTAGGCGTTTTATCACCACACGTCTTATTCAAAAGCTATTGACAAAGCGTTTCCGTATAAAACCTATTCACTCAAATATATATGTATTTATTTCAAACAACTATTTTTATGATAAATTGATCATACTAATAATTTTTACATTCTGCAATATTCCTGAATAAATCAAAACACTCTAAAATAAAAATTGACCTGTTCTCCTGAAATGGTAATGTCAATGAAATATTCAGCCGTTGACGTGCAGGTGGCTGCGCCATTGCGGCCGGTTTCTTTATGCATGAGAGCCTCTTGTGATTCGGAACGCACGTCCTCGATATGTAGCCCAAGAGTAGCCAAGTAGCAGGATCTGGAGACGGGATGAATGGGACGGGGTTGTTGCTTACAGAGTATGTCACTGATCCAATATTACAATAGTAGGATTATTGATGAAAATACCTCGTGGTATATTGCCACCATTTTCGTGGATGGTTAAATATTCTTTAGCATTTAGCAGTGGTATTACAACAGTGTTGCTTCAGTCTTAGGAAAAGTTAATGAAATGGACATTAAAAGCTTCCTCAAAGCATATACAGAGTGGCGATTAGGTTATCACATTAATTAGTACAGCGGTCATTACAAGTTGTTAATAGTCTGTTAAAATAATAAAATTTAAATTATATCAACAATAGAAAAAAAAACACTAACCTAACCTAATCGCCACACTGCTGTAGACAGTATAAACTTTATCAGCTTTGCAAATTGTAAGGAACTTTTAACAGCCTACAACTACAAAGCAGAAATCTATTGTAGCTACAGTTATAATATTGCATTGTTTATTTTAATTTCTTAAAACTGCTTTCTTATTTCCCGCTAAGTCCCAACTAAAGCAACAGCTTTCTTTCAGTTTCCTCACAGATGCAATCCCAAGACTTTACCTACTAGCCCCTCTGCATATCTATCAGTTGGGGCAGCGTACCTCAAGAACATTTACATTTATATTGGGCAGAGACGACCAGCGCCCTCTTGAGCACTCCTCACGGCGGTGAGAGGAATCAATTCCATTACAATACTTTCTGGTGATGTTCTCAATAGCTGGCATTTTGTTACCTTTGTTAGATTTTCTTAGACTTAATTCGAAGAAAATTTTGCCTGATTTAGCCTTTCAATTAATTATTAGAAATAGACTCGTCACAATGAAATGCTTCGCCAAAAGAAAGGGAGAGCAAAACTAAAAAAAAATATATATTTTTAACGTTATCTGTGCGCAAATCCTCATGAACATTCCATCAGATCTTCATGCAATTGTTTTTCCTTTACACATTTTCATGTTGAAGTTACCTCTGCCAAACAATTAAATTCGTCACTCGCTCTTAAAACAACCGCATTTAACAAGTGCTTAAATGAATCCTAAAATCAAACCCACCACACCACAATCTACTTCTACCTTTCCAATTAATCTCCAACGTGATTGGCATTCAAACAGCATTTACATCCAGACCAATCTTCTTAACATCTTTCAAACTTAGGACTCTTGCGCACCGCCCTGCGCCCGCCTGCAGTGTACCTTCGATTGCCATCAAGTGAGATGAATTATTCATCCGGAGAAGTTTTGTTGAAGGAGTTTACAATACACCCCTAGAATTAGAAGATGAAACGGAACGGGCAAACAATGAAAAATTAACGGTGGTTAGTTAAAGGTGGGCTTTATTAGAGTATTCTTGTATTGTTATATTAAAATATATTCTTTCTTTAATACTTTAAAGTCCAGCTACACAAAGATAAATATTCGTCAATATTTAGCCGCCTTTTTGTGACTACACGTGTACAAAAAATAACGCACAATCACTTGATAATTTCAGTAGTCTCACCTAGTGAAAGCCATTAAACCCACCTACTATTTAAGTTGTCACCCATTGAGTACGGCAGAGCAAAACACCGTCAGCTTTCAAGCCCGATTTGAAAACATTTCATAGCTACATAAGTAATCAAAACATTGCTAAGACATATTGGCCAGGCGTTTACCAACTTCTATTCGAAACAATGCTAAGATATATTGGCTAGGCGTTCCTCAACATATTTATTGCCATAAAACTCCTTCATCATCTTAGCAGTTTCCAAGCATGTGAGGGTAGTCTAAACATAGTAAAAAAGCCCCCATTGATCATAAATTTAATCACACGTAACGATAGCTCGTCCATAGGTAGGGGATTATTAGGGCTTCGGAATGAGGGATCGAGGTGAATGACATTGATTGATTCACCTTCATTCATAGACGATTGTATCGACACACCTCACCAATCTATTCACAAACTCATTATAGAATTTTGAACCTTATTTGGATAAGAATAAGGATGGTGTGGCTAGTATAATAAGTTGGTAAATAGAAGAATAGCTCCTTGAATTTGACAGTAAAACGGATTGATATCTGAGAGGATTTATCATAAGCTTAGTTTCATAAAGCAAGCACCTAGGTTAGATGTTTGCATAGAGATCCTGATAAGGGTGGGTAGTAAGTACCTACTCTCGAAAAGTATTCCGTAATTCTATTTAAGATAAGATAGATGTATCATTGGCAAATTTTTGTGGTCAATCTTCTTTTAATATTTATGGTGTCAGCATTAGGAAATGTGCCTTATAGCTTCGGCAATGATTACTATAAAATGTTTTCCCTACTAAGAATTCTACATTGATTAGCATTTCTTACTGAAATTATGCATTAGGTCACTAACAGTTGTAATTACCTTTATGCTTTTCAAGTACACATGCACATTGTGTGAAATCGAACCCTACGACCGAACCGCAGGGCAGAAAGTCAGTCGCTAAACCACTGTACTAGTCGCGTTTACAAATGCTTTAGTCACTCTTCATAATAAAATCCCATAAAAACATAAAATATATTCCTTCCAATTCCCCCTTTATTTATACCTAAACAAGGTCCAGGGGCTTAAGTGGTAATCCCTTAAATTGGACACAGTTTCACCTGTCCGATCGCGCGGCTTTGCTCCGCGTAATGAACTAAAACAAAAAATGTTAAAAGTTAATCTCTTATGTGTATAGACTTTGGACGCTTCGTTTATTTACGTTGGGGACGGCAGCCTTCATTATTTGTCTATTTTAACGGTGTAGAAGTGTAAGCTTTTTGTTGGGTTACAATTTGGAAAAGATTATTATGAAATGGATAAGGATTAGGTCGACAAAACTTCTAGCTATTAGGATGTTTAAATATATCAAAATTGTTGACTTGATTTGTCTTCCCATACTCAAACATTTTATTGCACTCGCGCACAAGTACCTAGATTATTACAATCAATGTGATGTTGCATTAGAAGTCACTTCATGATTACCTTGTCAGAAAAACATGCACTTGGGTGTTAGCTGTAAATCATAACTATTAATTAAAACGAAGAAAATATCAATAAACACGTTTCTATAGAATGAAGATATTTCAAGACACTTATCCATCGGCTCTTTGTGTTCGACAAAATATTTACTCAAAAAAACTAAAATCTATCACATACAAAAACAACCGCTCTACAACATTAAGCACCGATCGAGCACCACAACTAATAATTCACTAATTGTCGACGTGCGGTGTGTGTGGGCGCGCCACAATTCGGACTTTATTCTCACACAAATCCCTCCATACATTTTTATTGGCTCGTCCACCTTCAGCCCTCAGATACGTGAGCCGACTTTTTATATAAGGGCTGGGTGAGATTAGCGGTTAGAACGCCGCGTTTCTTGTTAACTAAGGGATACATGCGAAGTCTCTTCAGAAATGAACGTTTTAATAAAGTGGAACTAGCTTTATTAAAACTACTCATTGATGAAAGTACACTGGCATAGAATAAGTTCCAAACAAGGTGAGGTAAACAGTACACAGATTTCGCCAGTTATGTTTAATCTACCTATCTACCATATTATAAGAATAAATGCGTGGATTTGATTTGATTCAGAGTGAATAACTAACAATGAACTGGGCAGAAACTCAATTATTATATAGCTATTTTGTAGTATTTCTTTGCGAATAACAAGAGCTAAGTTTCATAGTAATTTCTCTTTTCTTCAGCAGAAATCCCAGAATTATCCCTATTACGTCCATGCTACGCCGTAATTCGTAGCCCGTAGCCCGTAACCCGTAGACAGTTCCCAACTTTCAGGGTCTACGAAACGCGACGTCCGAACCGCTACGCCAGTGCTACGGTGTAGCGCGTGCCATGTGAACTATGTGATTTGTTTCCGATTCCACCGCGAGCAGGTAAACAAGCGTGTTGCACACTATTATTTGTTATTTTGTACTTTATTTCCTTTTCCAAGAGGAAAATTCTTGAAAGTAAACTTTGATGTTTGTTTTATGTTATATTGGAGGAAATGTAGCTTGTAAGTGAACCGTCATACTTTCTCTTGAGCTTTTATTAACAGTTTCAATAATCGTGGGATATGTGAACATTACTTGGTTATTGATAAACTAGCTTCCGCCTGCGACATCGTTCGCGTGATATTTATTGTTTCCCCGACCCACCGCGTCGCATCGCATCGCCCGATCGCGCTATTACTTGGTTTTCGCTTAACGTTATTTATTCCATTTTATCTTGACTACTTATGGTGTAAGCACGATGTGCAGCCCATAGCCTTCCTCAAGAATTAAGCTATTAAATGCAAAAATATATTTTTAACTCCGATGGGTAGTTCTAGAGATTAACGCGTTCAATTAAACAAACTCTTCAGCTATATTATTAGTAAAGATAAAGATATAGATTAACAATCCTTCTTATATAAGATTGCCAAATGCGTTGTGAACTAACATTAAACTAAAATAAGTTTAATTCAAGTAAGATTTCCAATTTTTCCGATTAATAAAATTCCTTACAAATCTCCATGATCACAACTCTATAAAATCTGAGAGTCGAACTAGTTATCTTGGCGGTCTCCTCAGAGGATAATATTTTAATTAAACCTTTCAAGTTATTACTGTTTGCCTCAACTTGCTCACCTCGCCGGATTAATATGTATGATTGACCTTTTTACATTTAGGGGTGAGTAGGGATAGACGGTTGAAAAATTGATAGAGGGACTCATAAAAATTGAGCACTGCAGCAAAAATATTAAGTGTGATAATTTTAATTATACAGGGTTAAATTAAATTAGCTAGTGAAACTCCGCAGACGTGATGGTATCGATATCTTAACATACAGCGAGGACGTACAGCGATCTGCGTGTCCAATATAATAACGCGTTTAGAATACTGTTGGGGCTGTCGTGGCGTTGTAGTGCGTCCGCAATGTTTGCGGAGGCCCGCACAGACGATTATTACGCCATAATAAGCAAAAGGACCGCCTCCATAGCCGGCCGGCTACGCGTCACCACCAACGGTCTCCTGAGCGTGTTCTCAGATCGGTGGGCTTCCCCTCTGCTGGGTAAGAATCCATACCAGCTGATATTTGTATTTGTGTGTCTCTTAATTATTATTACTAACACTAGTTATTAAGTTATTTTGTTGATACTAACACTATGGACTCAAGTCTGAATTAAACAATTTGAATTTAACATTATAAAACAAATAACAAATTAATTTGATGATGTTTTTTTTGTGGGATCGCCCGCAGAGAGTAAGAGTTACTTGAAATATCAGTTTTAAAATCATTTTTTTATGTAAACTTCACAGACGTGGTTGGTATTGATATCGAAACACGTTAAAACCTATTTTCACAACTCATAATTCAAGTAACAACACTACCAGCGGTCGTTGAACCCTAAAAATGAAACATTAAATCTTTTTTATTTTTATTTTATCGTGTTCAGGTATCGATACCCATCACGTCTGCAGAGTTTCGCTAGCTAATTTATTTTGACCTTATATAAGATAAGATAAGATAAGATTTATTTGTCAAAAAAAAACACGTGTAGGTTTTACAATGAGATGGAAAAAGAGAAAAAAGAAGTCTCAACATGTTTTGCCTAGAAAGGCGTACAAATACAATCGAAATAAATTATTCGTATTAAAAAGAAGTAGACAATATTTACAAATTCATAACAAGCGATACAATTGATAGTTAAATAGAGTTGTTAAAATACAGATAATTCGTTAATGTCCAATAGCAAATATATTAAAAAGTAAAAATGTCAATAAGCTTTAAAATAATGTCAAGAGTGTTAATAGTGTATATGTGTTGGCACATGTTTTTTGTTCTCGGCTTGTTAATGATTCGAAATACGTGAATGGGAATTGTGAGGTAAGAGATATTTCGGATTAGATTATTGAAATAAAGTATCTACAAAATGGAAATTTGCTTTGCCAAACGGCTACCGCTTATTTACAAGAACTAGTATGTCCTATCGAGTTACTCAATTTTCCTAGAAAGCTAAGCTACAAACAGAACATTTCTCTTTCCCTTCTAACCCAGAACAATAAGTCTAAACCAATATTCTATAAAACTTCACGTAACTGTGTAAGTTTAGTTCTGAACTAACTTCGCTAATAATAACACGATTTCATCTTTGATTGATATTTCTGTCTGAGTCCATAACAAAACACCTAAGTTGGACGCAAACCCGAATCGAAATCTATTCAAAACTCAAACTGATAACTTAAAGTTTTACGTTTTCGTTTCATCGGCGGAAAGTTTTGGGCGCGCTTGCCAATTCGGTGTTAGTTCTGTGAGTTTACTTAGTGCCTAAATAGTTTCTGGCTAAGTAATTGCTGGTGTAACCAAGGTTGCTTGGATATCAAAAAGTTTAAGGGTTTTCGTAGCTTTCTCGAGCTGAATTTTGCTAACGGGTTGAAGTAAAATTCAGAGTATGTATACGTGTGTGTGTGTATGAGTAGGGATGGATCGTCTTAGAGGATGGGCTGCAGACGTCTTATGTTTGCTGATAACAATAAACTATAGTCTAAATCCTTCTTTGATTTAAAATAATAACAAATACAATCACGCCTGTATTCCCCAGAGGGTTAAGCAGAGGTGTACAGTCACGACCACCAATATGTCAACACTTGGCAACTTTCAAATGCGATTTTTTCGTGAAATAACGAATGCAACGTTGAAATAAGACACATTACATAAACCTATGGGTTCGAAAATGCTATGTTCGTAACAACATAAAATTTCATTAAAAAATAAAGGAGTAAATCGCTTTTGAATGAAACCGAGTGTATACATACTTTTGCTCGTGACTGTACTTGTAGTACACCCACATTTCAATAGTTATGTTTAAGTCCAAGTAAAAGGGGGCCAGCATATTGCCATCGACCGGGCACAATCCCAGACCCCGGGCTGCTTCTTAAAATAATAAAGGCTACTTTTCCTCAACTAACTAATCTACTATTACTCAATTAACTTTATTCTAACCATCACTCAAAACCTTCTGTTCCAATATTCTAACAAAAACCCAAACAAAGTGGCGACAGATCACAAAATCGCTGCAAAAAACGACATCAAATAATGACAGCCACTACGAAAAGCAAAACCTGTCACACCGCACGGCCAATACACATAGTGCCAAATAAAAATGGCCACACATTATTTTTTGTCCGGCTGTCGGCACGTGAGGTGAATCCAATCGTTTTTTCTTATTTCCCCGATTGATTGGACTGTGCTGTTATTTTTTTCCGTTTATCCCCTCGCAAACAATGCGGGCATCGGGCAGGTGAGCTAAACGCTTAAGGGAAGCGAAAGATTTTGTGGGATTTAACGATTGTCACTGCACATTTGTCAAACTTGTTATATCGTTGTGGTAATGGGATGGTGAAGATATTGCTTTTTTGGCAATTTGCTCCGTATCAAAAAAACTACGGAATCACAGTTTCATTTTTCTAGTCACTGTCATTTATGTGTCAGTCTAACGATATTTAGGTTTAGAGTGTAAAAAAACGATGCACTTTATAGCTTCTTATTCTGAGAATAGAAATGCTTACCTACAATTTATATCCACGGTGTAATTCGTTTTGGAAAACCAAGTGCTTTCTTTTACAGAAATTTACTAATTAAATGCTCTCTTAATTCGCCTGCAGTGTAATTATAATAAACAAAGCGCTACTAACTCAGGTGTTCGTGCGCGGACTACGTGTGCGTTTTATTTGCACTACAGTGTAGTTTCTTAGCGTAAACGCATTACCTCCCTCAGGAGCGCACGTCGGCCTGTTTATAACGGGAACCGACTGAATTTTGATTACATTTAACTCTATGCAGTCTTATTTATTTATTTGTGTAGAAAAGCACGCATCGGAAAAATTAAAAAGTCACTTAGTAGTGTTGATTCTAAAAAATTTCAGCAACTTAAAGGTCTATCCACACATATCTGGGCCGTGTCTGGGATGTGACAGGGCCGCAGCACACACAAGGCAGGCACTGAAGCTGAAGCAGGCAGGCACCATCCCGGACACGGACGTGTGTGAACGAGTTCATATAAAATGTACACACCGATATTTTATTGAGCCCTGACGGAGCACGGTCCGTCCACGTCCCAGACACGGCTCTGATGTGTGTGGAAAGACCTTAAGTGGTTCAAATATTTAAATCTCAACTGTCTATCTTTGACAGTCGTTAGGTTACTAACGAGACTTTCTTAAGTTAGAACACGGTAAATTGACAGGGTTGCTTAATAACAACAACAACTTGCTATTGCTTAACAACTAATTTCCCTGACTGTACAGTAGTTTATAAAATTGGTTTATTACGTCCAATGCTTTAAAATTGAAACTAGATAGAACATAGATAATCTATAATTATGTGTATGGCATTACTAGCTCTTGGCTGAAAACTCATACTTTGATAAAATATTTTTGTTTGTCACTATCCGAAAGCCTCTTCACCACGTTAACTTCTATCTGAACTCGCAAACTTCCACCAAATCACTCACCCATCACCCAAGGACAGAGAGCACCTAATTGCAGCCACCGTACCATGAAATGATCTGCAAAGTTCTCAATACCAGCCAGTTAAAGGGTTGCTCGTAAATCCGGGGCAGGTGGTGTTCCTGTTCCATCAGATCGAGTTATTGAATCCTTAATCCTCTTTTATTACTTTTCGTGTCGTAATAAAAGCGCAGACGCGGGTAATTGTGCAAAATTGAGGAGCTCTGCAGAAGGTAATAATGGAAAGTGTTTGAGGACTTTTGAATTTGGTCGGGTTAATTTTGTGGATTTAGGAGTTGGCTGAATTTAGGTGGGTGTCAGTTTCGTCTCTTGGAAAAGTAGTTCTGGCTCTAGGTTGGTATAGCATAAATGTGATTAAAGTCATCATGCACCACTCATTTACATGTAGCAAGGTATGAAACGCAAGAAAATTTAAAAGAGTGTCCGTGGAGTTTGCCCATTCTTCTCCATGGGCACCTACTACACTTTGGAATGGACAACTAGCTTCATATTTCTGATTGACCGACCACTTGACAATCCAAAAGTATCTGTAATTGGTTTATTTCAAATAAATGCTTTGAGTTTGAGTTTGACAAGTAAAGACCCACCACATTGGCCACCGCCGTGAATGGTTTCAATTTGACCTGCCTGCTTTTATAAGCCAAGTGAAACATTCGAAGTTTTCCGGGTGGAAAACCTTTCATATGACTTATAGTTAGTTACACATTCGGAATCACATTTTATCTTACGCATATCTTACAAATACCCCTCGAATAACTCCTTCTTTCGGCCTCATACAAAACTTCGCTAAATACATTCCACATACCTACCCATAAATACGTATCCTACCCATCTTCCCACTAATTACTGTGGTACACATTTCTTGAGTTTTTTCACATTTTTCTGTAACATTAAACAGCATCCCGTCAGCGCAGACAGGTTTTTAATTAACAAACCCCAAACACTTGCGACTTCCACGAAAAATAAGTAAAACCCTTAACGAGTTTACTCACTGCCCGTGTTCGGATTACGAGATTTTATTTTAAGTCTACAAAGAAATTCTAGCACCTTCTACTTTTTGTAATGTTCCCAAACCTTCATTTTATCATATCTTTCCACTATAATCATGATTCTAGTTTAAATAATTACGCCAAAATCATCATAAAAGAGAATGTACTATATTGATTATAGTGGTTAAACATTCGAGCTATTACTAGCCAACATACACAAAACCATTGCCACGTGAGTTGCCGGCTATTATGTTACCTATCACAGCCTCCATGCCTCATAATCTGTTTAAATGTGAAATAAAAAAATCAAACTTCTACAACTGCGGAAGTAAAAATTGACCAGACAAGAGGATATTGCTACTTACATCTTTCGAGATATGGTTCATACTAATCGCGTAACATACTACCAGTAGCAATGCATTGCGCTATTTACGTCATTGAGCAGACAAAATCGAACATATAATAATAATAATAATAATTTATTCAGCAAATACGTACACATACATATATATATATTTTTTTTTTTTTATGAAGCATTGGGTTAGCAATATCCTTAAACATGATTCCGATTGTGATTGAAAGTATCTTACGCAATTAAGGTGCAGGTGACCTACCCTTCCAACTACGTGCAGGTGACCTACCCTTCCAACTACGTGCAGGTGACCTACCCTTCCAACTACGTGCAGGTGACCTACCCTTCCAAGTACGTGCAGGTGACCTACCCTTCCAACTACGTGCAGGTGACCTACCCTTCCAACTACGTGCAGGTGACCTACCCTTCCAACTACGTGCAGGTGACCTACCCTTCCAACTACGTGCAGGTGACCTACCCTTCCAACTACGTGCAGGTGACCTACCCTTCCAACTACGTGCAGGTGACCTACCCTTCCAACTACGTGCAGGTGACCTACCCTTCCAACTACGTGCAGGTGACCTACCCTTCCAACTACGTGCAGGTGACCTACCCTTCCAACTACGTGCAGGTGACCTACCCTTCCAACTACGTGGACTTCATAAATAGGCTACTTAACCGTATCTTAATAATCAAGTAGATATAGCAGATAATGTGGCTTCATACTGAACATATTATCCTATAGAACTCCGTAACTAAATTATAGAATCACCTCCCACTTCTCAACCAGCTCTATCGTCTTCAAACTTAT
The DNA here is from genome assembly GCA_949629185.1 of Apamea crenata. Taxonomy (NCBI): domain Eukaryota; kingdom Metazoa; phylum Arthropoda; class Insecta; order Lepidoptera; family Noctuidae; genus Apamea; species Apamea crenata. The sequence continues at coordinate 1,118,158 of OX451356.1, forward strand.
ACCAAACAAGATAATACTATAATCGAGCTCACTAACATTACAAACTTCATATCTGAACTGTGTAGGGGCGCTCACCTGCGAGCCTGTGACTAACTTCACGAGATTTATAGTCGCGAGTGTAAGGCGCATCTTAGTAACTTTGTGTGCCAGTTCACTGGGCTGGGATTGCGTTTACCTGGTTAAGACAGTGGGGCTGCGTTTGCATTTAAAAGTTTTCGAAAGTTAGTTTTAGTGTAAAACTTTCAGTGATTTCTCCTTTCTTATATAATAATGTTTCCTTGCAAGGTTAAATTATTGAATAGAGTATAAGATTCATTCTTCGTTGATGGTTCTACTTCAGTTTCTGGTGGATTAATGCATGTACCGATGCTGATGGAGCCGAAAGGTTGCCCGTAACCCGCTATAAAAACGTAAAAGAAGAAACCAGAATTATAAGACATGTTCACCAGTTGTGTCTATCAACACACGTTGTGGCAAGTAATAATATACCACTTTATTTATAAACGTTGCTTAAAAATATGGTTAAACCATTATTCAACTTTAAGCAACTTTTATAAATAAACCCCTTCATCTTTAGTGACGCATACACATCTTTCAAGGCTATAAAAATGTGACATAATTAAGTATTGGTATTGTGGTGCAATTTGGAGAATGCTTAAAAAAACTTTCTTTATTAGGATTTACGTGCACGTTTCATAGTAATCAAGAAAGATTTCACCTTCTCCATAAACAAATAAATAATTTATATAGAACAACACGTAAATACTTCCGTGAGCAGCATCGCGAACGATCGCTCACGGAGCGGGCCGCGCCGACACAACCATTTGTCTTGGACCACCTTTAAAAGCTATTCACGACCATTTTTCTTTTTTAAAAACCTTCAGACACTTCCTTTTCGTTTTTCAATCGCCCCCGCCCCGGTCGGAGTTATCGCGATAAATGCTTTTGTTTGCCAGACTTTGGGGATTTGTATAGAGTTGGTGATACCGTGAGGTAAATGATCTGCATATTCTTATGTAATCAGGAAACTTATTATTATAATTTCAAGTGCACAAGAGTAAAATTCTTGTAGACATATTCATAACGGTTTATAAGAGATCACCTGTAAGTAATAGGCAGATCTGATAAAAAGTATCTACACCCGCACCACATTTCACAGATGCTTTGAATGAACTGTCCAAGAACTTGCCTTGAATTCGAAGTTGTTCTACAATAAATCAAAACATCATAATCATTCGCCTATAGCAGTCCACTGCTGGACATAAATCAACACGGTAGAGACAATTTAATCCTACTAATATTATAAACGTGAAAGTGTGTATCGATGCATGGATGGATGTTTGTTACTCTTTCACGCAAAAACTACTAAACGGATTTGGATGAAATTTGGCACACAGATTATATTTATATTCCGATATTCCCACGGGATTGAAACTTATGCGGGTGAAACCGCGGGGCGCAGCTAGTATTTTAATATAACTTTCTCTTTTAATTTTAGCTACTGAAATGGGCGGTGTTGGTATTTTTGATCAGATCTTTCTAATTCTTCTAAGTAAATAGGCGTCATAATGAGAGAGAGTATTGATTCCACTTATCTTCGGTGTTCAGTTTTTTTCTTCCATTGTCCTTCATGTTTCAATAGATTTACTACATTAGCCTGCACACTGTTTTCTTATTTTCCAAAACGTTACTTTCTGACTATCATCACTATGTAGATCCTCGGTATCGGGCCGAAGCGTTGAGCCGCCTGGACAGGTAAATAGATGTCTCGACCCGTTCGCTGGCAATCAGTCACAAATAGCATTCTTTAGCATCATTCCGAGGTACGAGCGTACAGCGGAGAGGGAAATCATTGCCCAAAGTCTGGCAAACGCATTTGACGGCACGGTTGGCACAGCAGTGGTTAAGCGATTGACTGCTGCGCTGCGTGTCGCGGGTTCGATTCCCGCACGGAATAAATATTTGCATGACCTACAAGTAGTTGTTCCGGGTCTGGCTGTTTGTGTATGTGAGCATAAATGTTTGTAAACGCACCCACGATATAGGAGAAATTCCTAGTGTGGGGCAACGTTTAAAAAAAAAAAAAGAACAAGTGATATCACTGTTTGGAATCTAAGAATCTTTACATTATAGCTGAGTGGATAGCCAGCCTATATTTTTGCTTGTACATCTTAGTCCTGGTTCACACACACCCGTCCATTGCAATACAAGAGCAGGTTTTACGAGTATTTAGATGGAAAAAATACGGGAAATATTTTTCTTTGAAAATTATAAATGTTTTCATATACATTATAAGAAAATGATAGAAACATTAAAAAGGATAATATGTGTTTAGAGTTGCTTATTTTTCTACCACCACTACTATATTGATGACCCATCATAATGTTGAACCTACATTAGCATTACCCGTCTTTCATCTTTCGCATCCCGCTCACGCTTCCTCCCATCCCCTGCCGCTATCCAACAATCACAGGGTCCGCTGTTACCCTGGCGTTACCCCGGTACCCTGGCAGTAGTCCTACAATTAATCAAGAGCTGATGCTTACCCTCTAATTGAATGCTCTCTTCAGCGCAGCGTTTATTGTCATCATCAATATGGACTCACGCTTGTTGACACATTTCTTTTGCCGCCATTTGTTTTATCAGGGTTTCGTTTGGATTTAAATTGCAGGCTATATTTTCTATGTGTCGTCCTTTTGTAGTAACAGGGTACGTAGGCTGAGCTGATTTAACACCTTTCCGAGGCAAAATTGAAATGCTTAGCTCACAAAAGAAACTGACTAAACTTAGAAGAAGACAGGCCCTTCACTATCCTTTTCGCGGTCAGACAACATCTGAAAATTCATGATTCAGGAACCAAATCTGAAGATAGTGCACACTATCGACAACACACGCAAAGACGACCTTATTACCTGTCGTCAAAGTATTGGAACTTTATTCAACGCAATAAAAATGCATGCGCTATGCACATCCCGTTTTTAATTCCACCATTTTTCCCAATGCCAAAACCGAGCTCCTAAAGTTCCCATTTCACAGTCGGAAAAAGGCAGACAGGCGCTTGCATAGGAATCAATCATCGGTCACCATTCGCCATAAAGGCTGCAATAAATTCAGGCGAGCTTTCGGCCCATTTTCCACTTGTTTTCACCTCAACGTCGATTTTCAGTTCGACTGAAAGCGCTCATTCACCCTCGATTTTGAATTGGGCGTATTTGTCATTTTCTGATGTATTTCGCTTCGGTGTTTGGCCATATTGCCCTTTTGTTGGTTCTGATTGATCGTATTGATTTTGCCGACGATTTTATTTGGTGGTTTAATTGAGAGAGAATTTCCGTTTTACTTTTGTAAATAGTGAATTGAAAATTAAAACATTTTGTATAGTTTGAAACAATTAAATCGGTTAAAATACAACGCGTTTTTTTAAATCTCCCAAAATGTGTTAAACGCGGCCAAGTAAATAGAGAAAACTATTTTAAAACTTGATTATTTAAAATAAAATACTTCTTTATTTATTTTATTCTGTTCGGGCAACTTACAGCTAACTTATATAGTGTTCTTAAAAATATATGAAATTGAAAGCGTCTCTAAGCTAACTTTATTTCGAATCTCTGGTGAAAATCCTGCGTTACTTAAGTTAAATACCTACCTTTACCGATGCACACATGTTACAGGCCAAAATCCAATTCAAAAACCTGTCCCTTCGAAGTTTGTTTAAAGAAAATAGCTTGCAGATAATACTGGTATGTATGAGATGAGACGCGAGGTCATTTGTCACGCTGCGCATTAAGCGGCGGTTAACGTGACGGGCTATAAAAAGCGTGTAAACACGTCACCTGTCACGTGACGTCAGCGACGTGACGACGTGACGTGACGGAGCTGTTCACGTGCGAAGATGTGGGAAGGGTTTGGAGGCGTTAGGTGCTGTTTAACGCGAACATATTATGCTCTCATTCAAGATCAAAGTAACACATTATAATAATTAGAATAGTAAACATAACATTGATGAATATGAAGTAAAATCTCTGTATGAGACATTTGCCCTGCAGTGGGTCGATAACAGGATGATATTTATTATACAAATAAGACGCAAATCGATGATCGAATAACTTTACATTTTATAATAGTTTTTGAGAATTTTGGTTTCATAGTGACTGTGTGACCTAAAAGTTTCCAGTGAACTTCATGTCACAACATACAATAATAACAAATCCTATGGAAAGACATCGGTCTTTCCATAAGATTTGTTATTATTGTAGTTTGAAAAGAATAAAGAAAAAGAAAGTATTGTAGTTTTAATCGTAAAACTACAATACTTTCTTTTCCTCATACCTTTTTGATAATGTTGCAGTCAAGTTCCAATCAGAATCAGATGGATATCAGCACCCTAATTGCGTAACACACTTTAATCACAATTCGAAAGATTTTGAAGTAAATTTCTAATCCATTGCTTCATGTGTTGAAAAAATTTTTCTGCTCAACAATGTACTCATAAATAACGCAATGAATGTTGTTGAACTGTCAAAATTAAAGGCATTGCCATTATTAGTGTATTATGCCATTACCCGGCTAGTTCTCCAACTCAAAAGATAAATCTTTTCTTGAAGCTGCCTCATCCAAACCCTTTACCACCTCTGCGGCAGGGCAGCGGTATGAAAAATGACACGCTGTTCCACCATTGACACACCGTTCGGGACTGTATTGAGGAACGCTCACGATGATGCATCGCTTCGGAAACGCCTCGCTACATGGACGTTTTATCGTGTGTTTAAAGTATCACTATTTGCTGGATGGTTTACATTCAGGTACATTCTTAGGGATGAGTTTTATGTAAGTCTTGGCCAGCACTGATTTCAACTTGTTCCAAAAATCATGTTCTTATCTTTAGGACGTTTCAGGAATATATACAAGTAATTATGAATTAAATGATTTTAACCTTGGTCAGCAAGCTAAGCATTGCCATACACCGTGATAATGCCGAGTTTCTTGAATACATTATCAGTCGACAGCGATGCGGAGGAAATTTTCGACGCCATATTTTAGTTTGTTAATAGTTAGGTTTTTATATTTCAATTTTAATAAAAAGTTTCTAATAAATAACCTAAAATTATGAGTTCGAAAGTGAATTCAATGACCTGATGTTGAAGGAATATTTTCCAGGTTAGCTGGAAAAATGATAGGTATAACATAACACATAACATTACGCCTGATTTCCTTGAAATGTTAGGCAGACGCACCTTATAGTATACAAATGTATCAATATACATAATACAATAATTTCACATGATTTCCCCCAGAAAAAAAATCCTACACTAAAATTCAAAGGCCCCGATTCCATCGTTCTCACACGAGTATGGTCCACATAATCGGTTTAGTTCACAGTCACCTCTGATAATAAATCATGGGTAAGCCGCACCTGCCACCTTATCGCGGTACCCGGGTATCGAGGGGAGTTAGGGGGGGAGGCGGGCTGCCCATTGCCACTCTATTGGGTTTCTTTCCAATATTTATACCGTATTGAGTATTACTGATGTTCTTTTCATGGTGCTTGTTTCTGGTTAAAAGGGTGGAGGAATGTCAATTGTATGATGAACGGTTCCCATACCTGAAAACGTGTCGATATTTTGACCAGTCGTAACTTTATTGGTATCGTTGACCAGACTCTGCTAGGTCATGTTTCCTATTCTGCCTAAGTAGCATGAATGGGTAATGGGAATCATATCGAAACGAAGATATAGAAATCCAAAATAAGCATGTAGAATTGTAGAGTATTCATGTAGTAAATAAGGTTGTCGAAAGGCTTTTACAAAGAAGACCTGTGCATGATGTTTTGATATTATTAACAAGTGATTAGCTACATGGTTATACTATATGATGACTATTGTGAATATTTCCAGGAAATTAAAGGTCCAAGATCCCAAGCCTATTCGAATTTATTTTTTTATCTATAAAACCACCTGCACCCCGCGGTTTCACCCGCATAAGTCTCAATCCCGTGGGAAAATCAGGATAAAAGTATTGTATGTCCTAATCCTAGTCTTGGTCTACCCATGTGCCAACAAATATCATTCAAATCCGTACAGCCGTTTTAGCGTGAGAGCGTAACAAACGAACATACAAATAACCAATCATTTCTCTTTATAATATAAGATTAGATCATCTCGATCTCCCAATATCTTCCACCTAGCCTCATCTACCGCAGCACTACATTATAAGCGTTACAACACAAACGCTCGTCCCGGCGGCGTGTTTGAACTAGTGGCGACATTACAGAAGTTCACTAATGCTCCAACTTAACTAAGTTACGACTATCGGGACACCTTTCATTAACGTTAACTCTGTCGGTGTCTGGATTACTCCTGTTCTTGTTTCAGCTGATTAGGCTAAGTTTTAGAGGGTAGGTCGATGAACTTTAATGTTGGTTTTAATTTTCCTGTAGTGCCATACACATTAAAAATAATGTATCAATTTCTAAATTCTTTAAAATATAGGTACAGTGATTTCGATACTTCTTCATTCTACTGATTCACGTTATCTTCAGACGTTTTCCTTCACTTCTCTTCCTTACTTTTTAAATAATAATAATAATAATATTTAATTCAGACTTCGTCCATAATTTTTTTAGTAACAATGTTCTTAACCTAGTGTTAGTAAAAATACAAATCCAAAGTATTTAGTAACAATGTTTTAGCCTAGTGTTAGTTAATGTACAAAAAAGTGAACAAAAAAGTGATTGTGGTTAGGCTCTGGCTCTAAAAGCCCGTAAAAGACCTTTACTGAATGTTTGCATTTTCTTCTGCCTGTTGCAGCAGCTCCTGAAAAAAGGAGATAATTACAGTTTCTTATAGTGGGTATGAAGAACAGAACCGATTGAAGTGGAGGTACTTGGGGGAGGCCTATGTCGAGCAGTAGACATATTTCGGCTAAAATGATGATGGTGACGATAATTGTGGGTAACTGCACCTATATAACTATTTTATCACAGGTATTATTTATTTAATGTCATATGTTTATAAAATCAACGCCCTCATAGACAACACTTTAATTTCAACAATTACCTACTTAATCAAAATCATCTCACTGCAAACAAACAAAAATATAAATCGGACTAACTCGTACTAGTAGGGTAGATGTACCAGCACTCGGCTATACGTCCCCGGGGCGCACTTGCATCGCCACGGAACCGCGGCCCGAATACCGGCGGAATTGCACGACCGCTTTTATTGTTAGTTGCCGCCATAACTCCGAGCTAGTTAACCTGATACAAGGTGGGATTTGGAGTTGCTGAACACTTTATTGTGTAAGGTAGGGATGAGTGGGTTTGAGCTGTTTGTTTTAATGTAAATTGTACTCCTAGTGAATTTTTTTTAGCAAATAATGCCTGACAAAAGTGTTGCTATTTTTTGTGTAGGATATCTCAATAAAAGAAATACTAAACCACCTTATAGTCACAAGTCATAATATTTCTAATTAAAATTGTATTATTCAAATGTTCAGCTATAAATTGCATGACCAATATGACCATGCATCGTTTTAAATTCAATTTTGTTAAACGAAAGAGACCGATTTTAGTCCAAGCACATTCTTTCAAATATCTCAAAAGTCAACGGAACTCTTGTAACAAACTTAAACATTTTATTTCTCCAATCCTAACACAAGACTTTATCTAACAAAGAAGTCAAACAAGTAAACCCAATAGGTGTAACAATATCTGTCCGACTCCGGTCCACAGAGACCACTCACGAAGGTGAAAGCAAATATTGTGAGAATCGCAAACAGTGTTCGACAAAGAGTTTAAAAAGTGCAGTTTGAACTAACGCGATGTTGCGGGTAAGTGAGGGGGGGGGGAGGGGAGCGGGGGAGCTGGACTGTTACAATTACATCCACCCTACTGTATGTTCAAGTTTAGTGCGATGTGAAGTTCGGTTATTGAAATTAATTCAATTATCAGATGGGTTGGGAAACTTTTGAAAATAATGTTTCCCGTGAACGATTTCCTAGCAAAAAGGATTTTTGTGGAACCATGCATTGCCCAGAAAATTATGCTACACAGCGCCTCTTTTCATTCGAGCACGATTGCGCATAGGTATTTACTAATTCTATCTGAAAGTGTATTGACGATTTGAGATTTTTCAGTATAGATTTAGTCAATAGGTTTTCTTGACTCGTGACCAATGAGTGCAAGATTAAATTAGCGCAATTTGTACCACTCCTTTTTGGTTGTAAGATTTATTTAAAGTAAAAACAAAATTCTAACAGAACTAACTCCGACTTGCAGAGGACTGCGATTGGCCGAGTTGATTGAATGAACTTTAAACTTTCTTTGAGAATAGTTCTAACCTATAGTCTGAACAAATAAGTAAGACCTCATCACAAAGTTTCAGTTCAGGTTAAGTTAAGCGTTTGGTCTCCTGCCAACAAACGGGCCCTGCTATTGTTACGACATTCTTATTTACGGGGTTAACAGAAATGTCAATAGTTTCACTAGGTCTTCTCTCAGGTTTTCAGAAATGTTAACTGATGTTTATTGAAGGCGTAATAAGGATTGAAAAGAGGTCCCGACAAATGGAAAACTACTAACAATGACTATAAATATATCTTAAGACTCTTTGAAAAATTGCAATATTTTTGTTGAAATACCTACTGCTGAAAATATTCAATTTAATGAATTTTAATTTTGATTCTGTTTTTTTTATGACAGTACCAATTATTATCGAATGAATTCTTGTATACGTTTTAAAAACCCGATCTCGTAGTGTTTACTTGAGCTCAGGTTAAGTTATCATGGCGGTGCCGCGGCGTCTGCCAAGAAAAGCATTGCACGTGCTAGTAGCTTTTCCCTCGGTGTTTGCTGGCTTCTTGACAAATACTAAGGACTTGAGGACTTTTACCTATAACAAGTGTTATTAGGTTATCTGTAAGGAAATATCATTAGAAACAGGTTCGTGGTAAATGGATAACATTAATCTGGAACAAGTAAGTATTTGGCCAAAATCAAGAACATACCAACCAGTCCTTACCAACTCAAAATACAACCATTCACTCAAAACTTTGCCAAAAATCCAACACTGTAAACAAAAATAATCCACCTACAGAGAAGCACAAAGTCAAACTCCAACAAATCAATTTAGAAAATCTACCGCACGTCAGCGCAAACTCCACCGTTCCACGTAGCGATCACATGAATGGCTATCATAGCTCTCGGCAGATGAGAGTGTGTCTGGACCATGGTAGGTGTGCTGAGAAAACATCATATTTCACGGCTTAACCCTTCAGGGGAAGCTTTTTGCTTGATCAAGTTCGTAATGAAAGTATTGGATTGTGTCTGAGATTGTTTGAGTTGAGAGGAGGTAGTATTCGAAGTAATTGTGGAATTGGACGCGATTGACGGAAAATTGATTTGGTGTAAATAGTTTAAAGTGATTGGAAACTGGTGTTATATAATTTATTAACCAATTTGAAAACGAGAAGCGCTTCCCAAACCAATTATGTACCTATATCAAGGTAATAAGTGCTATAACTTTTATTTGGGAAATCGTAAAAAATTAAAATCGGTCTTCTATAAAATATCCTCGAGATCTCTACATAAACATCCTGAACAATGTACGATTATTGATGAAAGTCTTCAAATTAAAATAAACTTCACAGGTTTCCCTGTTGAGAGTTTTTATTGTATTTATATAAGTAAACCAGTACTCAACTATCACTTACTGACAACCAAACCAAAATAATAAATTATGAAGCGATTTTTCTCCTCTAAAAAAGTTTGTCCCATAACGGACATCGAACCCATGAACTAAGGCTCTACATACGTCATCGGATTTCCCACCCAAATCACATCTTTATGCAACTCATACATACATACCCTGCAAAGTATGTCCTTCAGAAAGCCCAACGTTTTGTCCCCTGTGGCCGAGTGGTCTTGCTTGCATAGCAGATGTCCCCCGACAGGCCCCGGCCTGAGGTGCCCTCCACCTAGTTGAAAGAGTGATGAGTCAGCTCGCATGTGTGAGTTACGATCAATGTCCATATTTTTGAGGTCCGTGTGGGACAGTGAATTTTTGTGTCAAGTTTTTCTGTATACAGGATGGGCTTTTTAAGTTTGGAGATGAAATGAGTGAGAATGATGCTAAAAGCACTAGTTTTACAGGAAATTAATTCATTATTATCAAGCAAAGTCCTGTCGAATTCTAAAATCACTGAATATAATATAGGCCATCCTAACGAAGTTATTGCGTCATAATCACCTTCGTGTCTGCATATAACAACAATTATAGTCAAACGTGGTGACATGAGTTTCCTTCTTACTTATTATACTTAGACTTAAAAAAACCTGCACTCACCTTTAAATCAGAATATCGATAAGATTAAGTAATTAGAACGCATCCATTTACATTAGCAAATATTGCACCAAATCCTACTTTCTAATAAATAAAGATGTCCACGAGAACCTCTTAATTATTGCAGCACACACAATGTCTTGAGCAAACAGCATGTATATCAGACGTCCATGCTTACCCAACCAAAGGTGACAAACAGACAATTTTCTCTCCTGTCCAATGCAAATGAGACCATCTGGCATAACCTCAACAAACCACGTTCACTTACTATCACATAACACCTTAAAACTACAGCATAAAGCTTATTTTTCTGCTCTAAAACTGAATGTTTAATTTGGTGGAAAGTGCTGCTAGACAAATTTATTAAATTCGTTCTTTTTAAACCTTAAAATGTCTACAAAAGGCTTATAATCACATACACCAGCTTCAAAAACTATGTTTGTATAAGAATCTGGCCTCACGTGGGATTCCAAAATAAAGTGATGACCCTAAGCGTTGGCGTGTGAGTTATAGGGAGGTCGCTTGTATGAACTTTGTGTTCCTGCGTCATATTAATGTTAATACATTTGTAAGGTTTTTGTGAAGTCTGTGTTTTGATTTAATTTTTGCAAAAAATAATTATGACATGAACTTGTAATTTTTACAAGTAGGCGATTCTTGAACCTTATAACTTTGTAAGCGGCGGACTTAATACCTTTGACATTTTCTACCAGTCAACCATAAACAGCATGCATAGAATAATGTTCCCACTTTTGGAACACAGGCCTCCTCTCTGTGAGAGAGAGTGGGCCGTAATCCACCATGCGGTCCCAGTGCGGATTGGTAGATTTCACATGTCTTCGAATATTTGGTTCTAGGACATGCTGGTTTCCTCCCGATGTTTTCCTTCACCGTTTTGAGAGCAGTGGTGATGAAATAAATATTTCAAAGAAACGAACAGTCTTATTTTAATGATTTATCGTTCATGTAGGTACTCATTTTAATTAACTTTTGATTTATAGGTTTATATCATAATTAAATCAGTGTCCATGCCTATTGATTTAATATCTTGCTATTTCGTCGGTTAACAACTTATTATGTTGATTATTTTATCATCAAAACTTTATTGATTGACATTTAGAAGTTACGACTATTTAACAAAAGTAGGTTTCCTTGAGTTATTTCGCCATATTAAATTTAATATTAAGAATAATTTGATGCAATAGTCTTCTTAAACAATATGTTTCCCACGTGTCAACAGGATTAAAGTAACGCATAACACCACGCCTTTATTCCCTGAAAACTTAGGCAGGGGTCTCATGAATTACTGAGGGGTCGAGCCATCAACCAAGCACGAATACAGACTCCGGACTGCTACTGAGAAATTCCTGAAGAAAAAACCCAATAACACTTTGCCCGACCTGGGAATCGAACCCAGGACCTCGCCGATGTAGATACATGTAATGTAATGTAACCGAAATATTGAAGCTATGACTAGCTATGAGCATAACGTTATGGGAGCTAATTATTATGTTGTTGTAGTATGATGGTTTGCTTGAAAAAAGTTGGTTATGAATGAAAATATTCAGCAGTACTGCTTGCCATCACTTACCAAAGTAAGTACAGTCATTCTCAAAAAGATGTTTACATTGAAAATAATTCACAATTTATGTTTCTTAATACTGTATCAAAATGTAACTACAATTAAGAACCCAATATTTAAAATTGTAGTTGTGTTGCTTTGTGGCTACAATTTGATACAATTTAATGGAACAAAGACTGTACACAAATAATTGTCCCCAAACCAATAACACTCTGCCTGGAATCAAACCCAGGACTTCGTGCTCAACAGTAGCGCTCGTGACCGCTAGACCAACAAGAGCGTTTCAATATGAATACTCATAATAAAGTATTATATTATGTACCTCCCGTCAGAAGCCCTAAATCGGAAATATATTAACTCATGCGAAACTTTCTCCCATAGCTTTTATGGCAGGTAGGACGCTATCACGGCGCCGCCATGCACCATTGACTCCCGAAGGTCTTACGGTCACCTTTACTCACAGAACCAATTTATTACTATCTTTTCGCAGACGACTTGGCAGGAAAGCCGTTACTTGTCGCAGGTATGATTTAGGCTTCCCAGGCAGACTTGGACACTAAATTAAAACCTAGGTCTTCTGGAAGTAACGGATTTGGTAAAGGGAAATTGGTTTTGTCTGGGTGATATTTCTTGGTGGAAGTATGTGGGTTTGTTAACCTGCTTGTGTATTTTAGGCAAGCAATACAATGTCAGAATACTTTCTTATGACGCGTGACGCTTGACATTGCGAAACATTTTGTTAAAACATGTTGTAATTATGTACAATATTTAAAATCACATCATGTAGCAATATATCGTAATATCAAAATATATTATGACTTTGAAAGTTTCAGTGAAAAATGTTAAAATAAAAAGTAAGGAAATTATTGAATGCAATAAATTATTGAGCAGCCAGTGAGTAAATTTCAAAACTTACTTGTCTGACGTTTTTGACTTTCTCTCAGCTATAAGTCGTCCATGTTCTAAATGAATTTAAGAAACTTATAGCTTACTGAAATCAGAAAATGTAACCTTCCAACGTAAGACAAATCAGACCAATCATTATACAAATATATCTCCAGTCATATGAATACAACAAACTGTGCTACGCTCACGCTTAATTGCCCACTTACAAAACAATAAAGGAATCACCTCACACTAGGGTAAACACACCAGATACCGGCTATTGGAAAAGTTCCGCTGAGTCAATAACCTGCGCCCGAACTTTTTCGATTAGTACCTGCCAGTAATGGGGCGCTTCACCCTACCAACTATTTGCCCTTATTACGTCTTTGGTAATTATTTTAACCCTTGCAGAACGGTTTAGTGGTTAGACGAGTAGTTTGGATTGAAACTGTGGGTTAGAGGCGCTTGAGGTTAACGTACGTACTCAACTATTTGTATAATCGTGTCGTCGTCTTTACTGTAAGTACTTAAAGCGGTAGCGTCAGGGTGGCCCGCTAAATTCAACCTTTCTTCAGAAATAATCATTCAATTGGGTAATATGAACTTAGAAAGTGGTATCGTCGTGTCGTGTTATGTTGTTGTTGTTGTGTTGTTGTTGTTGTGTTGTTGAGTATTGTTGTTGTTGAGTTGTGTTGTTGTTGTGTGTTGTTGTGTTGTTATTGTTGTGTTGTTGTTGTCGGATTCTAATTATTATAATGCTGTAAAGCCATATTTGTTACGGTCGCGAATTATATTTTAATCACCATACAACCTGACACTGATCTGCAAATTGCAAAAAACGTAAGTAAAGAATGTCGCGGGTTACCTTAGCACATACCGCGCATCCCTCTTAAGTCACCGACTCTTAAATCGTGGGTATCGTAAAATGAAAATCAAAACTACTGGCAACATTTTAGATACTTCTGTATTGTTAGCTAATAAAGACGCCTGCCTATATTTGCAGGCATGATCCTTTTACTTGTATGTACAGGGTGGCAGGGACATCGATGGGTAACCTGTTACCACGGATTCAGTACATAATCTTTCATTGGTTACTTAATTTCTTTTTAAATTGTTGTTCCATATATTTTGACCGCGTAGGCATTGCACTTTTCTGTAAAACAGCAAATAATTTTTTTCTAGAAAAATTCGCGTTGAAAAATTTCGTAAATTTTCTACGCGTCTTGAATCATGTGCTGAATTCGTGTTGTCGGTTTGCGTGGTTCGATCTTAGCCCTCTTTTTTCTTGTGCCAATCCCCATCCATGTGCATAGATCATATCTCTCTTTTAAAGATATCTGTGTATATTTCATTTACCGCTGAGCGCACCACGTGGTTATATTTATCATTTAAGTTACCCTCATCCTCCTATTAAACTCTAGTTAAATAACGTCTGCAGTCTAGGACTATCATTAATATGCAGTATACATCACCGGACGTGTATCACACCGCGGTCTGGACTACTAAGTAGACCTCTATGTAGCTATCATCACGAATTACCGACCGCGAGGTGGGCAGTGATGTCATCGTCACCATGAATCGTGAGAATTTTTTGCAGTTTGATGATTAGAATTTGTTATTCTGATTCCGGCCAGGAATAGACCTATGGGGAAAACAGGCAGTTTATTTTTTCTGCGGTGACTTATGTAAGTGATGCCAAAATAGCCCGGTTGATTGGCATATTTAGCACCATTTGTTAACAACGGTGCTAAATATGAATCACATGCATCATTTTGTCCTAGCAAAAGTGATGATTGTAAATAACAAGTGCGAGCCGGACTCGCAAACGAAGGGTTTCGAACCCCAACGCTGAAAAAAACACGTTTGTTGTATGGAAACCCCATTCAATTTTTAACTTTAATTTATTTTTATTATTTGTTGTTATGGACACAACAGAAATACACACTCTGTGAAAATTTCACCTGTCTACCTATTACGGTTCATGAGATACAGCCCGCTGACAGACAGACCGACCGACGGAGGGACAGCGGAGGCTTAGTCATGAGATTCCGTTGGTACGCTTTGGGTGCGGTACCCTAAAACTTTTGTAATGCCTTGGTAACAAACCGTGAGCAGTAGCAGTAGTGTAAACTTAACATTGTATAAAAACAATTAGAGGTAATCTTATTTTTTTTAAACTAACATTAATTGGTACTATAAGCTTACATTTGACCAGTATCTCATCATGTGGAGATGCAATCAACCAATTATGCTATACAGGTAGGATCTTTTACACTTAACTGCGTCACTCTTTCTAAAAAGCAATTAGGTTAATGAAAGTAATTGTTTCTCTCATTACTAGCTGATAGAATAAAAAAGCATAGGACCTCTCTGGTAGCTTTGGAGTATATAATTTATGCGCCATACCCAAATATCTTTTCTTTGGTATTAACAGGACAAGACCACTCAATATGTGTGGTTCTTTCCTCAAAAGATCATTTCAGACACCAATCTACGATGGTCTTCTCATGATCTGACCAAGATTATGTCTGGACTTTGAAAAAGACCCCGGAGTTTGTTTCAGTCTTTCTTTTCAAATTAGTCAGATAGGAAAAGCCGATCTCATCTAGTTTTTAAAATATCACTGACGTGTAAAAGTGTTTGTACACACCTACTTACAGCAATAAAATCATTTATCATTTAACTTGTACGACTAGCATTGTTATGCCGCGTGTCACACGTAACGGCTCGATTGTCTAGACTGTTAAGCAGAACTAGTTCATTTGCATTCACCTGTTATTTATTATGGGATTTTAACGTGTTTTCCGCAGCCCTAGAAAACCGAAATTCGTAGAAAAACCAGTTAGTCATCTGTCAAGTAGTCAATATTCAAGTATTTTGAAATTGATTTTTCCAACATGTGTGGTCTTACATGAATGGATAGAATAAGAAATAAGTACATAAGAGAAAGTCTGAAAGTGGCTCCGGTACCTGAAAAGTTGTGTGGAAACCGGTTGTCATGATATGGACATGTGATACGGAGAAATGAGGAAAATGTCGTGAGGAAAGTTTTGATTATGACTGTCGATGGCTATAAGAATACTGGAAGACCAAAGAAACGATGGATGGACTGTGTGATATATGATATGGTTAGAAAGGGGGTGACTACCGAAATTATGACTAATAGAGAAGTTTGGAATGAAAAGAAATGTTGCGCCGACCTAAAATAAATTAGGATAAGGACAGGAGAATGATGATGATTGTTCCAACAACATATAATGGCTTCTTATAAATAATGCATTTTTGCTTTGAAAACGAGTAAAACCTTAACTTTTGAGAGGTGAAGTGTTTCATGAAACACCGTGATAAAAACAGTGAGCTTCATTTATTTTTTAACTACATTTGAATAAAAACTAATATCTTTTTATTTCCTATACAAAGTCTGCAGCGGTTAATGCGACCCATCGCACTATCATTACGGCGTGAAGCTGACCCGAGTCAATAGTTCAATATTTATGAGAGCGGGGTCAGCAGAGATTTATGTGCAGGACAAGTGGCCGCGCAGGTAGACTGATTTATTGTGCCATCTGATCGGATGGGCTGGATGTAATAGGGGAGAGGACAAGGGTTAGTGAAGATAGGAGTGTTTTGTGGTGGGTATTTAAGGTTTATGAACTTCTTTATTGATCGTCAGGGGTAAGATCGTTCACATTATTTTATTCACAACTCAAAATTCGTCAGCCCAACTATTTGCTGCCATTTTTTCAACCCGATGCAAGTCCTGTACTCGTATTTAAGGTAAATTTTAGAACAAATGAATGGGCTATTCGAAGCGTGTCAGTATCAGTGCTATTTTCATTGATAACTCCTCATGCTTATGTATATGTAGTAAACTTTACTTAAGGTTTCAGACATTTGGTGCCCTCGGAGTTGTACTCCCTGATTGTGTTTTCCGACTGATGTTTTTAATATAAACTAGTTCCCAGTAACTTCAATCAGTAACACCAAATAATTCCACTTCTCTTATAAATAGAAGTGGATTACACTACCTTCTCTCAGCACAAAAACACCTAATCAATAGTAACAAAAAGCCAACGCCACAAGCAGGGCCCGCCGATACCGGGCCGCAGGAGGGTTGGTAATGAGCTTCATCTAATTATCGCGACGTCTACGTGAGGCAGTTGCTAACACCTGTATTATGCAGCGTCTGCCGCTTGTCTCCAAGTACCCGGTGCTAACGCCTGTAAACGTGTTTATGGGGCGGTAATTTTGAGAGGTTGACATCTCTGGCTTTCCACATTACTGTGTCAGCATAATCTTGCCTACGTCGAGACAGAGATATGATATTAGGAGAATTTTTTCTCTTGTTGATACTTTCGAAGATAGAATTTAAGTGTAGTTGCTAATTATTATTATTATTATTATTATAATTGTTGAGTCAGATTATGATCCGAATTACCGACTCATATTTATCTCTATAATAAATGACCATTGTGATGTACAAACCAAATAACAGCTTTGCAGGAGGGATTTCAATAGTGTCCTAGTTTAAAAACGATAAACATCTTTAGACAACTCTATGAAAAGCATTACGGTACAGGCTTACAGCCATGTCAACAAGATATTCAAACACAAAAGTAATCTAAAAACCCTATAAAGTAAGATAAACATTTACCTAAATGGACGTGAAACATTATTCACGCTAAACGCTAAGGCCCCTTCACAAAGTAGTCTAAACGAAAAAATACAATTTATTAATTTGCAAAAAAACGCTCGCGACGGGCGTCACCTGTCACGCGGCGTGACAACCCCCAAGAAACAGCGACGTGATGAATTGTTGAAAATAAAAATTACGACGTAACCGGCTGGAGGGAGGGTTGAAACACGTTTAATTTTAATCGACTCTTTGAAGAAATTTTTGTAAATCTTGTTATTTGAGTTTTAGAGTTTTTGTAATGAAGTCATTAGTAAATTATTTTGGTAAATTTTGTTATGTGGTTAAAGAAAGGGTGGAAGAAATTAAAAGTGCTGTTACAATATTGCTATTGTAACTTTCTGGTTTGTGAAAAAGTTAATACCTTAAGTTCATTATCATACTGAATAATCATTCCTGTGTCTGAAGTTGATTTAAATAATTATTTTTGAAAGCCAGCTAATAAATACAACTAACGACATCACAATTTGTCTAATATTTACAAAAAATAAACAAACAAAAAACATTTCAAAACCGCACACATTTTTCTTCAACAATACGCTAAAACACGCCGCTGTCACGTCAACCCGCGACACGTTGCACGGCGTGACGTGCTTACACGACAGGTAACAACGTTTGCCGCCAATTTTTAACGCGCCAACATTTAAATTAAATTCCGGCGCTGCACGTCGCGCCGCCCGCGCTTAATTCAGCCAATTACGTAGAAATGCTTATCTCTTACTTATGCTGTTGTGCAAGGATGGGCCACGGTAATATTATCTATGATGGGCGGATCTGCGTATAGGGATTGTGTGTTTAATGAAATGACAATGAATGTTGCTTTTTCCACGAATTTACGAACTCTTTTTTTTAACTCTTTTTCGTATTGACCAACGCGTTTTTTATTTAATTTTCTTTATTCTGTACACATCTAAAATCCATTGGTTCATAGTTTCATCATCTAATCCATTCGTCATGGACCAGGCACTGAGATATACAGTGTCCTATATACCTTTAGTCCACGAAAGTGCAATTAACTGAATTGATTGACATTGACGCTGTGAATGGCCATAGGTGGGTAATTAAAAGTTACATAACAATTTAAGCTTTTAGTTATAATCATAAACGTCGTAATAAATTATCGTCAGTACATTAGTTTGTTTGCGCCTAACTTTGTTCAAGATTAAGCGATACTTTGTAAGTTTTTGCTCCTAGGTATATTGACTTGATCCTTTCTATGTAATTGGTGATAAATCTTCATCTATGTTTGTTGTTTCATGGTGTCAGCTGTTTTGTTTGCTTGCGGAGCTATTTGTTTTTGCGGTGATTTACTCAGAGTTCAGATAAGTAGGTATACTTATTTCAAGCTATACCTACCTATACCTATCGTATTACCCCAGTAAGTGCGAAGGTCAGATAGGCAGTCGCGTCTGTATACGGTTGGCCTGAAAGCCAACCCCAATATAGTCCAACCTATCCTATCTAAATTTAGGAAGATTGGTGATTTGATTTGATTTGCCATTTTAGACCTTAAGCGATGCAGTGTTAGTTTTATATCAAATATGCTTTTCTTAAAAACAAACTGAACACTTAATTATTTTGTACAATATTGGTGAACGATATCCGGTTTGGTGAAGTTCGTGTTTTAAAAATGACAAGGCATGGCTGTCAAATCAAGATTGTGAATGTCCCTTCGCTATGCCTTATTCCTAAAACAAATAGTTTACTGATCCTTCTTCTTAGATAGCAGTCGCATCTAGAGGAGTAGGGAGGGGGTACCATAGACACGTCGCCGTCGGTACGTATGCAGCGCCACTGTGGCAGGTTACTTTGGCAATGTTCCCTGCGTAAGATAGGTGTACGACTTGGACTATGTTAAGTTTGGATATTATGCAGTTCAACACAATACATCGGCACCTGAAAGCAACAAACATCTGAAACGTTAACAATAGCTCTTGTAGGTAAACAGAGTTTATTTCTTCTAAGAAAAGTTGCTATTGGAAAAGTCACAAGTTCATCAAAAGAAAGTTGTGTTAAACAATGTTATGGTGTCCAATAAAGTAGCATTAAGATAGATACTCCGAGATACACCATTTTAAAATAATCGAGTGTACGGAAGTATAGTGGTAGCCCAGTGGTTTCGGCCCCGACTTACGGGCGTTCGGCTTACGGGGGGACGTTTCGGTCGGGGGTTCGAAACCAGGCATGTGCTCCACGTTGTGTAAATAATTTCATCACCGTGGGAGGACCGCTGGAGGCTTGTGTCCCAGCAGTGGGATCATTATAGGCTGATTATGCTATTATGTTATGTAAGTATAACTTCATAAGTGAACAGACCATAGCAGCCAACAATGTTCCAGTTTGACAAGCTGTTAATAAAAATAATAATCATACAATCCAACTTCTTGTAATTAAATACACAATTTAAACCCTAGTGTTAGCACATAACTAATCCTAGATTTGGTACTCAATTATTAATCAAGCTAACCCGATAAATCGATGTTTCCCCTTATATCATTATTATTGTAGGAGACTCCTTATCCACATTTCAACAATCTTCGAACGCAGTTATGTTTCAGCGCGGCCATCCCGTCCCCAAAATAAAGAAATTTCACTTGGAGATATGCATGTATTTCAGCCGGATTG
The DNA here is from genome assembly GCA_949629185.1 of Apamea crenata. NCBI lineage: Eukaryota > Metazoa > Arthropoda > Insecta > Lepidoptera > Noctuidae > Apamea > Apamea crenata. The sequence goes on from OX451356.1 coordinate 1,138,280, forward strand.
TCTCGTACTGTACACGTTATGTTAACTTCAGTAAATATTGTTTTAAAATATCGTTGTCACTTTCATGACTGAAATCTCGTATAAATTATAGGTAACTTTGGTGTTTCAAGTATAAGGCTCACTTGCACTACAAATCACTAATGACTTAACACATTTAGCGCTGAATTAATCTAAAACGACGTTCTATTTCTGTGAATCGTTTGAAGATCACTGACAGTGATGTCTTAAATAAATTTAGCGTTAAATACACAATTATGATATCCAACTCTAGGATATCTAAGTAATTGAATAAATATGAAATTTAGTACGTTGATCAAAGAAGCGTATGTAATCCCAAAGATTATTTTATCGATTTGCGAACAATAAGTAGCAAAACCATTTAAAATGTATGATTTCTTGCAATTTTAGGTAGTACAACTAATTGATGATTTAGAATTTTAAGACCACTTTTATTTTTATCAATCCCTCTAACATTTAGTAGACAAATAAATTGTACACAAAAACACAGTATTATCCACTAAGATGCTGGGGCATAGAAGCTGGAGCCAAATTCTTTAAAGATAAGGTAGCGCGCTAAGTCACAATAAGCGAACCATTACTACACGTACCCGTGAGATATGTTGCAGCATCCAATGAGGATGCAGTAAAGAGTATATGTATATAAGAGTAAATGTGTATATGTGTGTATGTTGGAGTGAAATGTAGGGAAATGAGGATCTGGAGCCGCACAGACGACGGGGTGGTTGTATAGCACACTATCAGTCAACGGCTTTCATTATGACAGTTGTTCCGTTGTTGAGCAGATACATTTTTCGAACATTTAAAGCAATGAATTAGCAATATCCTTCAAAATGATTCAGTTTATGATCGATAGTGTGTTACGCAATTAGGGCGCAGGAAGGCTTGGCGCAGAAGGGAGGAGGAGCATACTCAGCAGTGTATGGCACGAGCTGCAAGTGATGGTCATAATGACGACCACACGTGGAGTACCTAAACCAATCGTAACGTAAATTCGAGTGATTTCGCACATAACATTAACTTAGTTGTAAGACTTTATTCATAAATCTATGACTATGAGTGATACTTACTAGTTGTGCTCGTCACAAAAATTTAAACCAAAATGCTATAGCATAGTTGCATTATAAAAAATCTGTCGAATAACGATTACGTCGGGCGTTCGTGCTAGGGAAATGGATTAAATAAAATACGTTATTTTATGTGTGTGTATTAAAGATGTAAAGAATTATCATCGATGACATATCGTAGTTTTCGTTCCTATGCTTCTTATACGTTGCATGTCAGCCGATATAGTCTTTGACTGTTAAATAGTTCTGAATTGTTCGTCTAGATCTAACGTCACCGTAACACACACAACAACACACTCAACTCAACAACGCACTCACATCAACTTACGCTCATAACTACATCAGTATCTAAAATTAATTTTGCTATCATGACATTAGAATTTATACCCTCAGCTGTATTGGCAGTTCCAAGTGCAGTTTCAACAGCCAACACAACACAAAACCTCAACCAAATCATACACTGCCCGCGTCCTGAACTAACGATCATAAAACTACATTAAAGCCGCAGAACCTAACAAAATAAATATAAGCCGGTAGATACGTGCTCATCCCCTCACATATTAACCTTTATGATCTAATTTGGCAATGGTCGAGGCTATTTGGCAGAGGACCCGTCCTCTCATCCACAATATTACATTCAATGTCCCGTGCGCCATACAACAGGTACTGTAGGAAATAAAACTCAATATGGGCTATGAATGGCTTTGGATGGCTTTAAGTGGGCTTGGATGGCACAGTTTTTTGTTTAATTTTTTGGTGGCGAATTTTAGGGTTAAAGTTTTGAGTAAGAGTAACATGGGGATAATAGATAGGTCTCTAGTTTACAATTGCCAGTTGTGTAAGATTTTGTCGGATTATGAAGTTTTGTTTCTTGGTTAGAGTTTCTTTCATTAACAAATGAAAGAAACTCTAATCAAGAAAGAGGGCCAATAGGCCCTGAAATTAACTTGTAGATAGTTAGTAAATACAGCTAATAGGTTTATATTACTTGTATTTTTAGACATAATGTGACAGTTTTGAAATAATTTGGCAGTGAAAATCCATGGGAACTAAAATTCTAACCAGAAATAAATAGCTCACTGAAATTCTCGAACTACTTATTATGTATGAATGGTAAAACTCTATAAATTCAATACCAGAAAACCATTTCTTCCACAAAACCATTACAGCTGCACCACAATTCACCATTATTCGCCACTCTAACAATTCAAAGGCAGACACAGTTTTGAACTAAAACAGTAATTTCCTATACAAAATAAATCTGGAACGGAGTAGGTACGTGGCAGGCGGCCTGACAGGTTACTTTGGCAAGGTTCCTGCTGCAATCGTACGGTCGTACCGGTGGCGGGGCCCGTGGACGCACCCAAATGAAAATGTTGGCGTTAGAATACTTGGGAATGTAGGATTGTAGGTAGTTTAACTTTTGTTAGAAGTTTTTCTAAATAACCATTTTAGTCTTTCTTGTTAGCTGGGAGCTGATCTGTAATGGGATTCAGTGTTAGTAAACATTTATTACATGAACAAAACAACCATCAACTTATATTCTTTCAATTCGACGTATTTAATTACATACCTACTCACCAATTCTACCAACATTCAAGTAAATTAACTTAACCGCATAAAGTATTATCATAGTTTAACCAAGCACTGACTTATACAAGACTTATTGTAATTTTATACTGTGATAATTTATTTGATGATGCATGTTCTCTTTGTTAGACTATTAATTTGTTCCCCTTGACATTTACAACAACAAAAGCAATACAAATCAATAAGCCAACACATCAAAACAATCAATCTTTTACCATCTGTTACCCTTCTTTATTACCGTCCAATTGTCTCGATAACCACTTTCCTGTCCACACGAGACGAGCTCAGACGTCATAAAAAAAGAAAAACAAAATAAAGGTAAACAAGAAAACTGTTACCGGCCGAAAGTAATTTTGTCAGAAAAAAAACAGTAGCCATTACCATCTTTATCTAGGGTAAGTCAATTTTCCCCACTCTACCCTAAACGTGCAAAATTACTATACAACCGGATCACGCAATTCTCAACTTTACCACCGAAATAATAGAGGTGATGGTAGTGGTATGGATAGGTGGGTATCGGTAACAATGTCCAACCTGTGTATGTGTAACGTTGACAAGGTGGAGGATGATCGTATAATCCCCATAAAATAAGGTAGCGAAAGAATTCGGGATGTACTGGGAGCAGATACGAGTTTCTTACGGATATTATCCTTTATTGTTAAAGGTTTTCTTGCAGAGTGTTACAATTTGATAAATCACAATTACAATATAGCGTCTTGAACTTTAATTACTACCAAATTCAATAATTTGACTAGAAACTGCTATATTTAACTCAATAGAAATAAATTTAAGCGTCGTACCCGATCATCTCGAATGTTCTAAAGTTTCGGTATCAAACTGAATCGATTTGTATGTCAATTATGACAAGTTCAGTTTTCATCTGTAAATTTAAAAAAAAAAACATGATAAAAACTTAAACGCAACTACGATATCTCGTTTGTCAAAATACGTTTGTCAACAGATGAACATACATACAAACTTACATAACTTCTTAAAATCATAACCCTCCGTTGGCTTTGCGATAGTCGGGTTAAAAGAATTGTATCTGTAAATCGAACAACTTGTGTACTAAATCAGGTAGTTTTCCTTTCAATAGTCTATCTCATTAATCCGATACTTACAAAAAGACAAACAATCCTCAAAGAAAGAAAAAAGATAAAGAAAACCCCTTTTCCTTCTCCACCCGGTGTGCCCGTCCGGTATAATCCTCGGGCCCGGTATCTCGGGCCGGCCGACCGGACCGGTTCGTTTACGGCGCACGTTAATGGCAATCGCACCTCGGACACGCAGACCTGATCGTTTTCCTATATCTTTAAGTTACATAAATTCCTGGTATACCTCTGGGTTTTATTTTTAGCGATATCTTTGTGATATGGGTCTCTTTGACTAAGACAGGGGGACTCATAAAATAATTGTATTTTGGTATGAACCGTAAATCTTGATGTTATAAACTGGAGGTTTATTGAATAAATATAAATTAAACTATTAATTTTTACATTTTTGTAAATGGCTGGTGAGGTTTTCAGGATAGTCAAAATTCTTGATAAAATCATCGCATACATCTATACAAATAAATAAAATTGAAGTGTCGGTTTGCTATGTCAAAATAACAGCTTTTTAAATGCATATAAAAGTAAGGTACTTATGAGAAAAAGAAACCATTTTTTAAAAATGTTGTCTGCTTGTTTGGTCCGGCTAACCTCTGAAACGGCGGGACCAATTTTTACAAGAATTGCACTGCCAGAAAGTGGATGTTATAAGGAGTAACTTAGGTTACTCTTACTTTAGAAAAAGAATTAATAAAGAGCCCACAGCTAGTACATAATATTATGTGCTAGAATATGATCTTTTTTAGTGTATCATCCATCATGTCCTAGTTGCTGGAGTGTTTTCAAATACCCATTCAGTTGCACCTTTAATGACCTTAAGAATAATACTGCGAGGTAGTTGCATAACACACTCTCAGTAGCAATGGGTTTCATTTTGCTAGTTCGACAATAATCATTGCGTTATTTACGTTGTTGAACAGACACATTTTTCGAACATATGAAGCAACGGATTAGCAATATCCTTCAAAATGATTCAGATTGTGATTGATAGTGTGTTACGCAATTAAGGTGCTGATCTATCAACGTTACCACCTACCTCGCTTAAATAATATACCTAAAGTAGTTGAATCAAAGTTGCTTCGACATGAAAATAAGAAGACCTTTTTCACGCTACCTTGTCATAACATACCTTACCATACCTTGTAGTAACAGTATTATGACAGAATCTTTAATAACAGCACTTCCCTTCTAGTATTTCTCATTCAACTAACATTTCCAGCAGTCGGAAACTTTATGTCCAATCAATTCAATCCCACTGTAACCAATTTTCAGAAGGTAGACTACAGCCACGGAGATGAGTCTAAAGTTAAACTACTAACTATTAAGGTGAGGCGAAGTCAATGAGCTCGGTCGCTCGGCTGCGGATCTCTTCAGCCCCTAATAGCGTTGTCCGAACGAGGCTCCTAAGATTCATTGGAGGTGCGTTCCACTTGTGTCGACACAATACTGGTTTTTCGTAGAATAATCTGTTTTCAATTCTAGTTTATGTATCAATTGTAAATATTATTCTACCAATACAAAGCACGTATACCAGTGCTCCATTTAATAAAAAATAGCAATATGCATTTTTCCGATGTACAGTTAAAAGTATTCACTTTGCATCATTGTTATGAAATCGCCAACCCCAAATAACATGGGACAAGGGCAGGAAAATTATGAGTGAAATACAATAAATAATATAACGATCACTCTCTTTGTAACATAGGTAGCTTTAATTTGACGTTTTATGAAAGGACCTTAAAATGAATGAATTTTAAATTACTCTTATAAAACTTCGAATTTCGATTATGTTTCGCAATCCATGTCTGTGTCGACTCAAATGGACAACTATGTGGCATTAGTGTCTACCTCAGAGCTAATCCTAGTCGTTACACCTCATTGAGTGGCCACGAAATACGAGAATGCTTTTATGACTTACGCTTAGTGCAAACTGATACAAAAGATAAACTTGTTCACTCCTTCTTAGTGCAAAGAAGCCTACATTTTTTTGCAAAAGTAGGTGGGGACCTTGGCTAGTTTAAAAACAAAATAGGCAATGTAGTTGCAATTCAAGTTTATAATAGGTATTACAGTGGCGCAACTATGAAGTGAATTATGTTGGTCAAAACGTAATGTCGCGTGTTGTGACTAAATTATGTATAAAAATTATATTTATTTATATTTTTAGCATTTGGATAAAACGTCAAACTCGTTATTGGATGGATTTATGCCTACTACTTATACTACTTGCACGGGTCACTGTAATCTTTTTCTTCTTGTTTTCACTGGAAAGAAGCCCATCTTCAACATTATCTCCGCTGTTGTAGGAGCCCCACGGAACCCATTTGCAACACTATCGTCTTAAGAGATTTCCTGTAGGGTCTGTACGAACCCGTACGTATTCGTACGTATTGTGTGCGAGATTTGTGGCTCAAAGTATTGCGCTAAGTGCCCACCTTGATGGCGCAACTGATTCACTAATAAAACGGTGAGCGTTTGTTCAGTGAAGTATTAAGTGAAGAAAGATGCATTCAAGTTAATTTGAAGCCAAAGTCGAACGTGATCTATTATCTTGTTTACCTTACAACTTTTTAAACTAATATAAATAGTGGAGTCCGCCCGAAAATGTTTTTTTGTTAGTCAGCTGGTTTTTTTTTGTGTAAGTAATAGAATATAATACAATATGATGGTAGGTATATGTGAGGAAAAGCGCTATTTTCTGCATGTTCACAGTTATTGCGACTTAATTTGTTCTAACGTATCACTACGTATCATGCTCAATAAATGAATTGAAAGTTTGTTATGATGATCAATCAAAATCAATATTTAGGTGAAACCGAAAACGTAATTCGGTCGGACTCTAATAAATAGCAATTTTCATGTCATTAAATAAAAATACCTAAGAAAACTCTTCTAAGAAGTTCCATCAATATAAATTACCGTTCACGTCTGAAAATAAACCAATCACCGATGTCTGTTTTCATTTTCATTTATTCGTAGAATAAAAAACTTAAAAGCTCACCCTACGTTTTCAGCACCTCGACCCCCAAACATTAAACTATAATAATAATAAATAACTTGGTAAAGGTCGAAAGCCGCGTATTTTTTCAGGGCGCGCAGGTGAACGTAAATCACCTGTCTAGACGAGCTTTATAGCTGATACACGCACTATAATGCGCGCCAGTGGCTCTCAAAGTGCGTAGGGGAGCTGGCGGGCCGGAACATTTTGACAAGTGTTGGGCAGAAGGAAGAATATGTTTGAGGGTTTTTTATAGAAGCTTGTTGTGATAAATGCTTATGTTTTAAGATCGTCATCAGCATCATTCGACGTCCACTATTGGACATAGGCCTCCTCCAAGCACCTCCACTTCGACCGGTTCTGTGGTCCGGTTCACAAGGAAGGTAGAAGGAAGGAAAGAAGTTCTTCTGCATATTTTAAGATGATTAGTCTTTAAAGGAATCAAAGTTACCATCATCATCATCATTCTCCTCTCTTATCCCAATTTATTTAGGGTCAGCATAACATGTCTTGAAAGTATTGAATGTATGGCTGACAAAATGAGAGGCTCAGTGCCCAGCTTAGGTTCACAAGGAATTGTATTGTTGCATTTCAGAGAGCTGCTTAAAATGAAATTTATTTTGTTGGGGTAAATTTTCTTATTGTTTTAGTTTTTCAGGAAATTTCTACAACATAGAGGAACTAAACACAAAGTTGGCACACATTCCTCTACCGATAGTTTCGATACTCCTTTTTCGTTTTTGTGTTTTCATTCCATTCCATTTATTATAGCGTATACGTTTTATTAATACAAGACTGTAGTCTTTAATTAATTCACTGTGCCTTAAAAATACCCTTTTTCAGGCCATATGTTACTTCGGAAACTGATGACTAAAATGCATCAATCTTTGAGAATCACAATAAATATAAGCACTTTATAGTATTGGTCTCAACAGTAGGTATACTCGTATATTTAAGATTGGTTTTCTTCAAAACCTAAGTTTTTGTTATTATTTACTATCGTGCGGTTTGCCGTCTTCGATCAAATTTTATGTTCGCTTGACGGTTTCATTTGAGAGAACATTTGTATTGATCAATCTCGTTCATCTAGGACCTAGGTATTCAAAAGGTCGGGTTTTCGTCGGTAAATATTTATGTCATTATAAACGATTGAAAATGTCGATGAAACTTGGACACCATTTTTCTAATATAAAAACAAAGTTCCAAGAGTACCTAGTAAGCTTTTATTTTATAATTTCGCAAAAGGTCAAACGAAAGCCTGTCAAGAATTTTGAAACACCTGAAAAATACTTATTGCCTGCTCACCAAGCATAGTCGGTATAATTTCCTTATTGCGTGATTTCTTACTTTTTTTAGTATTTTAATAACGAATTATAGTATTTAATAATAATAATAGTTTATTTTATGTTATTTTTTTTTTTTTAACAAATCAAGTATTTTGACATGTGGGATGTGGACTCAGCGATCATTGTGCCGATAGTCGTGACAGCCAATGGCTTAATAGCCAAGAGCCTCGACCAACACCTGAGGAGGCTCTCGTTGGGCAGCTGGATCAAGGGCTTGATTCAGAAAGCGGTACGTACACGGATCGCATTGTCAGGAGGTTCCTCTCTCTGGAGCCCTGACTGCCGGTAGCTTGGACCCTGTTCCCGATACCGGTGGGCTACTATTTTTTATATTTTTATGTGTTTTTATAATTTATATATTCAAATATTTAAAAATATAATTTATATGTTTACTTTTAAATAAAGGAAATAATAGTTTATTTCAAAATGGGATTGCAAAGTTTACAAATGTTGCATATACGAGTATATAATTTTTAGATTCAACTATACAATAAAGACGGGTGAAGTACTGTTCTCCTAGATAGGCTAGAATTAGGTATTTACTGTGGCAACACTGTCAAAGCACCTACAAATTACTAATATTATAACAAACTTTAAAATGTATTTTCACTATGGCAACTGAATATATTATTCTAATTTGGCAAGACATAGAAATAACGGTTATAATATTATCCTTATTTCTGGATGGGGCAAAAGTAATTTTAAATGAAAAATGTACTGCACGTTACCGTTAGTCGTTGTTGGCTTGTGAAACAGTTGTGCTATTAAAATGTATTAGCAAGAAAAGAATGTGTTCTTATATTATATTATCTGGGTTAGTCTAACATTATAGAATTGATTATATTGTGTTGTATGTTCCGCAAACACCATAATAACTAATTCATTGCGGTAACCACTTCTTTAGAATGGAATTACTTAGGACTTAGTGGCATCCGTAATTCAATAAGTCCTCTCGTAGATTACCTTCATTCTCGATTGGACATGGGATGACAGAATATCGTGTGCAGTAATCCTCTGTATGTCTATGATCTTCAAAGGTACGAGTAGTTCGACGAAAGGTACCTTATGGTGTGGACACTATTAGGTACCTTTCGTTACCTTTATAAGTATAAGTCACTGGTGGTGTTTATACAATTACATTGTTCTGTCGCTATTTTATTCATCATACTCATAGTAATCTACGCATTTATTTTTTTTCCTATACAATCTTGGATAGCCTATCGTTTTGTTTATTGCTACCTTTAAACTTCCCTTGGGCAGTTCACGTAATATTCTCAGACATCTGACTGATTATTTTGTGAATTTGAGAACGTTGTGGGCCTTGTAGTCTGTTGATTTTGTAGGCCATTTTCTATTTTGTTAGTACTTGTTGACAGGCCTACACTGTCCCCCCAAATGAGTTAACAGTGTAATTTGAAAACATTGTAAAAACCAATTATTTTAAAGAGTAACCGTGAAGTTATTTGTCGGCTCTTCTCCATAGGAAACGACCAATTGGAACCGTGCACTAGGTCGACGTTCATAAGAGTCCATGTTTGTAATATTTTGATTTGATAAATAGTTTTACTTCTACAAGTTTTACGCCCCCATATCATATACCCAGTAGATTACCTCGTGAGAAGGAGAAAAATGAATTATATAGATAGAAGTAACAAAAGTTTGACAAAACAGTGCACTTTAAACAAGCAGATACCACCTTATAAAACAATAACAACCCTCTCCCTACAACCTCAAATCTTCTACCATCCATCCAAAATCCAGCCATTTGCAAATTCAGTACACAAAGTAGTCATAAACACAGCCTCGGTCGCAAGGTGTGTGGTATAAAAAAATAGTGGCATTTATTAAAGGGTTCGTCCTTAGCACCCCGGACACGTTCCACACGGGGTAGTAGGAGCTACCTACATATAGGTATCCCTTTGATATAAAGTTTTTCTATCCGATCCCCTCTCTCTATATTGAAATCGTATAGATTTGATTTCGTACGTGTTTTGTTTCGAGCCTGTGGTCAGATTTGTGAGGAATTGAGGTTTTTTTCAAGGATTTTTGGTGATAGTGTTAAGAAATAGATGGATTCGTATAGATCCCAAAGTATGTAGCATAAAACCTGATAGTTATTCACTCCAAAAGTACATACATCTTTTATGGGGTACTGTGTTAAATGTTATAACGAAATACCTTGTGAAATATTGCAATTAAATGAAAGAAAATTTAAAACTTATATTAAAATTACACTTTGTAAACAAGGATATTATAAATTAGAGGATTATATCCAAGATAAGAATGCTTGGAAACATGCTGGTCCTGCTCCATAGGACAATCTCTAGAGTCTAGACAATATCAAACTGCACCCTAATTGCGTAACACACAATCAATCTCAATCTGAATCATTTTGAAAGATATTGGCAATCCATTGCTTCATATGTTCAAAAAATGTGTCATGTGTCTGCTCAACAACGTAAATAACGCAATGAATGTTGTTGAACTGTCAAAATGAAACCGATTCCGATTGATCGTGTGTTACGCAATTAGGGTGCTGGTTGCTAATGTTATATGTTTAATTTATTGTTTTTTTTTTTACATTGATGTACATTCTGTAATAACTTAAAGCCACACCCGGACTTATTACTCTTTATTTTTTTTTTTGTTTTTTTTTATGAAAATCGTCTACTTTTAGAATATTTGTAAATATATGTGAGCACCATGCTATGTCACGGTTTCATTAATCCATTTTAATTCTTTTACCTATTGTGGTATAGTCATGTTATTTTAGGTGCATCGTCTTCACATAAAATTATATAATTAGTGTATGCAAAATGTTAGAAAACCTTTTAAAAGAGTAACGGTGGAGTTTCTTGCCCATTCTTCTCCATACGAAAACTACCATTTGGAAGGGGTGACTAGAATCAATTTTATTTTAATGTAATTTTTGACGTTCAAAAGTGCCTTTTTATGTGCCTATTTGAAATAAATTATCTGACTTTGACTCTACTCTCCTATCGCAGGTATGCTGGAAGAGTTTTCTTTAGAAATATGCATTACCTTGGTACGTATTTTTCTGGTGCTTTCTTCTTTTCTAGTTATATATATCTACATAAATGGTTAAATAAATAAATATGTAGTTACACCTCAAACACCAAGATTCCGTCGCAGCAGAAAGAAAAAAAATGAAATTGATTCCGCCAATAGGACCTATTCCACTATCTGTCAACAGTATTATCTTAACCCGGCGCTCACCGTGTGGGTCACAATGATCCCCGTACCTGATGCGCCGTCACGTCGCGCGCTTTGAATGGCAAATCACGAGGTAGACCTTCGGGGGCTAAGAGACCCCGTATGAAAATAAAATGATTGCGAAGGGTCGGAGGGCACTGTATTAAAATATTCCCCGAGGTGGCGCACACCTGATGTTTGTGAAATAGTTGTCTGTTTATTTTGATTTTTATCTGTGATAAATTGTGTGTGAGCGACTTTTATGATGTGAGCTTTCGTGGAGTGAAACTTATGTTTTGTTATAGGGTTTTTCGTTGGGAAGTTTTGGGTAATTTATTATTTATTTTCAGACTTAATCCCCTTAAACTAGTGGGGCTGCGATATCCTATATTTATGTATCCAACTGAAATTAGTGTGAGTTCGCTGTCAAAAATGTTTCAAAATCAGAAAGTCCGTCCTACTGCATGAAAACTATAATATTGTTTTCCCATGAACTTTTGGTTTCCCATTACTACGCAGGCACAGATTGGTGCGTTTAATTTTTACTATCATACATATTAACGACAATAAAATACATTTAATTCAGGCAAAACCCGTATTACATAAAATAATTCAAATTACTGCAACAGAATAGATCAAAATAAAATAAATTGAAATAATAACTAAAATTACTTTCAATTGCATTGACATTTTAGTTATATTTCACCTTTTACGAAAAAAATGTTTCAGCTTCTTTTTCTAAAGAACAACTTTGCTTCCTATTTTAAATTATCATAACGTATATTTTCAAAGTTTTAGGAGGTAGTATACAAAACTCAGGTATACTATCAGAAATAGGGTTTAATTTACCGGATAGGCACGTGGAGCGGCGCGGCGGCGCTAGTCGCCGCTACTGGTGGTGCCATGTGCGCGCACTAACCTACTGGACTCGTGCGCTGCGCACTCTCAACACGGTGGCAGATGCCATAGACATATTCACCTGTACACTGGGTACACCTGAACATGTAAGGTATTATATAGTTAAGTATTGTTTAAGTTACTTTGTCGCATTAGATTAAATATCTGTAATGTCAAAGGAAACATGTGATAATAAATAAATAAATTATAATAGAGGCACTATAATATTGCCGGCTATAAGAGGTACAGTAGGGACCTCAGTACCTGTCTGCCTCAGTGAAGGGTTGTCGTAATGAATCGACGGTGGCATTAGTTAGCATTAATTAAGTTTACTGCGCCAGATTAATGAAGATATCGCTCTACATTTGTGTCGGAAATACAGGCTGCTCGGAAAGTAGCAGGCACTAGCAGGGAAAGTTGGCAACTATAAATACACCTGAATTTTACTTCAGTTTCACTTAAGTGGTTTTCACCTTCAGCATCAACCTCATCTTTATTTATATTTTAATTTGACTTTGTGATGTAGAACAAAAATAAGAGAAATAATTTGTGAGAAAGCTGGTTTTTGTTCTCGTTTTAAGACGACTTTTGACTGCAATCTGCAGATTAAGGTAGGTACCTAAATAAATCCAAGATAACGTTTCGTTTCAAAGATCGTCTCTACCTACTGACATCCCTCCATACCATTTTATCTCTCTGACCATTATCTAGGTATCTACCTGACATGGAACACCAGACAAAAATAAACAAACTGTCGTACTGCTCCCCGAACTACTATAAAACCACACCGTGTACCCTCACCTCACAAAGGTACGTTCTAGTTCGTCCCCCGGTACCCGAATAAATTGCTCCGAATAATTCCACAATTAACATTTTTAATCTCGACGAGATGTTACGCGAATAAATTAAGAGTTCCCACCGCTCGCAGATCGTAGACGGAGATAGGGACTACGCTAACTGTTCGCTTTATCTTTCCTGTGCGATTAACCTGATAAGAATTATCGTAATATGCGAGACGCTTTATATCCAGCTCCCCGAACTTCAAGTTCACCTGTGTTTGGCGAGCCCATTGCAGGCAAAAAAGCCTCTGAGTTGAGTTGCTAGCCTTAAATATACTGTGTTGCAAAAGCCGAAAAGCCTTGTGCATAAGGTGGACTAGCTTTGTTATCATAGCTAGGTACTGTTATCGTAGGTAGACTTTTTCTCTTTCCTTGAAAAAAATTATAAATTGTTAATATAAGGTGCCGTCGTATCTGAATTGAAGGGCCGTTTGGATCACAAAATCAAAATATTTTATTTCACATAAACCTACATGGGCACTTATGAAAAGTCAGCAGCTAGGTGCACGGTTTCAAGTAGTCGTTTCCGATGGAAAAGAGCCCTTTTACTTTTTCAGAAATCGCTAAATACGTTTACGAATCAATCGTTTTTGTATCAATCTTTTGACATGTACCAATAAATGACTAATCATTTGGTTCATGTCTTTCCAAACCAAAACCAAAAACGCGTACAAAATCCAACCTTTTAATATAGAATACTGTAATAGTTGGATGTTTTAGGCGTTCCTTATAGTAGGTAACCCAGCTGTTGAAAGAAACGCATCAAATCGCAAAACAATTGAAATAATTGACTGCATTCCATCGAGACTCGTTTATCTAACCCGCTATCAAAACTATTCGGCGCAGTAAAACAGCGGCGCAATAACACGCGCCATACATCACGCCCGCGCCCCACGGCACCCGGCAGGTGACTGATTCACTGGACACAACAACCGCCTGAAATATGGTAATGGCGGACGCGGTCGCACGACCTGACTAACAAATATACATCTAATTTTACTTTTGTGCGCGTTTAGGTTTTTTTTGTTTTAGGATGTAGGGGTAGCCTAGAATGCTAATGGGCAGAGAATCTGTGACCAAAATCTTGTCAGTTTAGTACCAGTCAAGCACTAACGCAGTCTTTAGCAGCGATAGCACTAGGAAGTGGTGAAGGGCGGGCGTTTTTGGGGACTGTCTTTTGTAATTTTGACGTTCAAAAAGTGCTGATTCTCAGCCTAATTTGAATAAATGAATTTTGATTGATTGATTGATTGATTTAAAGGTTCGGACGAAGATGTTGTTAGATACGGTCACAAAATAACACTTCCGCTAGTGAAGTCATACGCGGTGTCCTGCGTGAGCGTCGAATACGACGCGACGCGACGCAACACGACGCGACGTAAGACGACGCGATGCTACACGCGACAAGTGTCCTACGTGATTTTAGTCATTACTTCTCGAATCATGGAGAAGTACAGTACAATTTTGCTCGAAAGTTGAAGTGAAGCGTCTGGTCGCCCTCAAAACAAGTACGCGTTACGTCGCGTCTCGCCGCAGACTGTCATATAGGCTGCAAGTAGGGTATGTCGTTGAGTTGATCGCGTTCGTCGCGTTCGCAGTGTCGCGTTGCGTCGTATTTGTCGCTCACGTAGGACACCGCGTTAGGGTCAGTTAACACCGAGACGCGACGCGACGCGACGATACTGGAAGAGGCTAGTGATTTCGCGCTGCGCCGCGCTGCGCCACGTGACGCATCGCAACGTCGCGAGGCGCATCGTAAAATCGTTGCCAACACGACGCAGCGAATGTAGACACGTCCCACTGCGCCGCGCGGCGTCTCGCTGCGCAGCGAGGCATCACGAGGCGCAGCGCTGCACGGCGCAACGTATTCTGAACTCTCACAATGCAATGTGTACCTTTTCGTGTAGAAAATAAATTATATTTTGAGTCACTCTTTTAAAGTGTGCACGCAGCGTCGCGTCTCGGTGTGAACTGACCCTTATTTGATAGTACATCTTATTTTTATCTCAATCTACATAGAAATCTGAATATTAACATAGAAAATAAGTATCCGTAATGCGCTAAGTCCCTTTCCTTTAAGCTCTTGAGTATTGAGACAGTGTCACCTCTACTCAGTGTCAGTACCTAACTTATCAACCTTTACATTCCTTGAACTTCTCCCCTTCACACCTAACCTAAGCACCTTCTCAACCCACATTTTCCGTAACCTCCAACACTATGAATAACTTACCTCCAATAAAATCTATTCCATACTAAACACAAGTAACAAGCCTTTGTCCAAATAACGAAATCCACGTACGATACGATGCGATGTGGCGTGTAAGCGCGAATTTGTATGCAAATTGACGGCGGCACAGCAGGTGGGCCCGCACGCGGTGCGAATCCGGCACGTTTCGAGCAAACGGCACGGTACGGATCGAAAACGAATGTATGAAGTGAGTGAGTAAACGTTGAGTTTTTATTATGAAAAGATTAAAATAGGTAACCGCATTTAATGTATTTGTAGGTACCTAGTTGTTTGTACTAAGTTTTTAATTTGTTGTTATCAGATTATTATTTATTTTCGTTTCCAAAGGATATTTTTCGTAACGATCATTATTAAAACTTTAGTTGAATGAACTTTATTCACAAATCTAGTGTTATTGGCTGAAGAAACACAATTGTGGAATAATTTCACCTAATAAAACGAAAAGCAGTTGTATTTCTGCATTTCACTGAATTCTTTTCCAGAGTAACAAAATAGGAAGAAAACTCTTAAAATTCTTAACAAAAATAAAAACAAATTGGTAAAACTACTATCATCACGTTAAGGCGTGCGTCGGTAACTGCCGAAGTACTGAAACTGCTATCAAGGTGGACTTCGGTAACGACGCTCGTGATAGGGACGGGCAGAGAATCATTAAATTCGAATCGGTACCGATACCAGTCTTTTCCTCTTTAGACTCAAAATATCGCTACTAATACGATTGATATTCACTTGGATTTGCAAAATGTTAAAAAAAGTAAAAAGTAACTAAAAGATAAATGTCAGAACAAATACCTAAGTTGGCATTTAAAATTATAATTAAGGATAGATAAGGATAGTGTAAACTATTATTTAATAAAAATTAACCAACAAAATAACAAGCCCTTTACAATAAAACCCAACTCAATACCACTTCAATTTACTTATTAAATACAAATACAATTTCAAGAGCAGAATCACATTGAATCGTCTCTCCGCGTGTCTCAAATCAAATTATCGATATTGATGGGTATCGGTACCCGCGGGCGCGTCCCTAAATATCAAAAGGGAAGCGAGAGTGAATTCCTTTCACCTGATAGAACGGTTATTAGCCAATTCGAAGCTCATTCCGATCCTAATAGAGGTGTAATAAAAGGGCCTTCTCTCTCTATTTTTTCTTTTATTTGTTCAAAAGGTAAAAATAGAAATTTTCTTATTCAATTTGCTTCGGCTCTGTCGTTTCGATTTTATTCTTCTCTACCTTCGTGTGTTTTTAGGTGTCTTTATTTTGTAGCTTCTCTGTCCGGCTGTCCTCGTTTCATAGGTTTGCGATGTGTGTGTTGTTCTTTTTGTTCCTAACTGATTCCTTTACAGTTACTTCTTTGGGTGATCACTGAAAATCAGCGCAGCATCACGCTGAGTTGAAGCCTTCTTGTCACAGTCACGACGTGCAGTTGAAGCCTTCTTGTCACAGTCACGACGTGCAGTTGAAGCCTTCTTATCACAGTCACGACGTGCAGTTGAAGCCCTCTTGTCACAGTCACGACGTGCAGTTGCCGACTATTTTATGTTTTGTGCTCGTGATTATTATGTAAATTTAATTCGTTGTATTTTTCTAATTAAAACTAAAACTAAACTAAAAAAAATTAGTTTATTTGTCACCGAAACTCGTGCACACAAAAATAGTAGGTACTATTTTTGTGTGCACGAGTTTCGGTGACAAATAAACTAATTTTTAAGAATATCTTTGATTTTAAAACCTAAATAATATGGTTTCTTTTCGCATTATTCCAGTCAGTTGAAACTCCTAGATTGACTTTTATTTAACTTCAATGTCATCAATTTTGAAAAAGTTATTTTGAATATTTAGATAGTTGCTTCTATAATGATGCTGCTATCAAAATTCAATGTCTTAAGAATGTCGTCTTGCGAAATATGTTCATTTATCCATTAACAAATAGGTATATTACATTAATAACTTTATTACAAACTGCAATCATAGTGTTAGATCGACCGTTTTTGATGTCCCAATGTTGTTGGATGCATCAGAATGGTTAACAATAATTAAGACATCGTTTCGAATATTGATTACTGTTTTTTGATATTTTACGGATATTCGTCACTGATATTCAACAGTTTTTGTATAATTTAAGATTCGTCAAACCCGTTTCCTTACAACGTACTATAGCCGGCTATATACCTGTAACATAGTGCTTATATTTACGAGTGACTAAATATTCAATACTTAACAGGAATAACACACGAAATACCCAGGTACATATTTTGTAACCTGTAACTTTAAAAAATATAATGTATATTTTGGAGGTATGAGGAACAGGTTGTAAAGTTCACTCATCCTCCATTGAAAAGGGAGGATCCTCCGACCAGACGGGTGTTGTGTCTGGCGGGCAATTGCCCAATGATTGATATTGGGAAATTGTATCTATGCTAATTGCACGGTAAACTCTGCTTGCGAGATGCAGGATTTGCGTGACGTCAGTATGACGCGTTGTTCGCATGTGGCGTTGTAGATACCGCTACAATATAAACACCTGAATTGATCACTTCCTCTTTTTTTAAGTCGGTTAAAAACAACATAACTTAACGTCACACCTGTAATCCCCGAAGGGTTAGGCAGAGGTGCACCTATAGTTTCCACACTTCGCCAGTTTTGTGCCAAGTCCCATGTAATAGGGGGCGAGACTATTGTCATCAATCGGGCACAAATTCAGACTCCAGACTGCTTCTAAAAAATTTCTGATGGAACACAATAACTCTGCCCGTCCTCCTGGGAATCGAACCCACGACCTCTCATTCTCAGCAGTAGATCAACGAGGCAGTTTAAAACAATAAAACCAAGTTTTAATAAAATATACCTTACTTTTATCATTCTCCCTACCAATAAGACACCGGTACAATATACGCCATCCATGTTCTAGCACATGGTTCATAAACAAATTCTCTTTTCTATACTACACTCGTCATCTCCCCTTGAAACGAAACCTATTTTTGATTGTTCTTGCATCTCTTTCGCACACTTTTTGCACGCACCGGTGTTAAGAGGCCTTTAATGACAGGAAAATTGAAACTTCGTCGTTTACCAGAAAAAGTTGGGGAGCAGTCGTAAAAAATGTGCTTCCCAGATAATGTCGAAATGATGTGTTTTGAGGTAGAAATTTCGGAGAAACTTGGTCAAGAGAAAATTTGGCAAAGAATAGGTATTATACGCGTTTTACGGAGAGGTATATTTAGAGGAACCGCGGACACGTCGTCGTTGGCGGTCGTATTCCTGTTTTCTCCCTGGTTAATGATAATAATCCAAATATTTGTTTTACGATATAACGCCATGTCTATTTATGTAGGTATTGTTTTTTGGTGTAATTATATTTTTCTATAATAACACATACATTATATCATTAAAAACTTCTTGCACTAGTATCAATAGTATCATCAATATACGTTAGTAAAAAGACTTATTCAAAAATATTGTAATTAAAACTGAAACTTTACTTTTGTTTAGGTAGTCATTCCATTCAACTACCTAAGATCAAACGCATCGCTATTTTGAACCTTGTTTTACCTACCTATTTGCTTCTTAGCGTACCTTAATATTTATATTTACCTATTAATTACGTGCATGTTTCGGGATTTACCGAACAGTTCGGAGTCACAGACGGAAAATGTAATAATCATCACCATCTTGAATCAGATTATCATGGTACGTAACAAGCCATTGCTGCTTTTACTTCTACATTAGTCCCTTCACACTATATCCTTCCCCTAAAGGAAAACGTACTCCACACACGGAAGGCATGTTACCATACATAACCCGAACCTTACAATCGCGAGGTAAGAAAGAAAATATAATGTTGACCCAAGTTAGGTAAAAGTGTAAAGTTATTGAAATTCATAAATCACGCGTCCGTGCCCAATATACAGGGTGAGCCGTGCCCGATATACAGGGTGTTTAACAAATATATCGCGTGTTAGAAGAACACGTTGAGTTGGAAGAACGCGTTGGCGGGATGTGGTGCATGTTACAAGATCTGTGTTCAGTTTTAAAGGAAAATGCTGGAGCTTTACTTCTGTGAACATTTAAATAGTCAAAGCAGGAATATAATTATTATCTTTGCAGAAGTCAATTTTAGGAGATCACAAACTCAACGGTAACGGTCTGTCGTGTTATTTGGATCTACAAGTACTAAATTAAATAATGTTAATTGACTAGTACATCGTATGATGTCACAGAGGGGCTCGTGGCCAAATGATACGCTACGGTTGCCGCGGTCAGTTCGTGGATGGGTGACCATCCATTACATATCGAGACCCCTCCGTGTCTCAGACAGCACGTTAAGCAGCATAAGTAATCAGAAGGCTGTCTGACAACCAGTCCTACGAAAGTATAGGTATCGTATTACCCAGTAACCGGGTTCTGGAGGTCAGATAGACAGTCGCTCCATGTATCCATCTGCAACCGTTTAGACTGGAAGGCGACTTACTTGGGAAAAGGCTAGGCAGATTGATAGTATGTCACACTGAAACTAAACCTTTGTATTTTAACCCCAGAAAAGCAAGGACTCAAAAAGCCAAATTGAAGAAAAAGCCTGTCGACCATAACTATGTCATTAAAGATTATTCCTCAAACCGAACACCGTGTTCTTCCAACCCGCTGCCTCTTCCCACTCGCTCTACCAGGCACGTAGCGGCAATAGATCAAGTCCACCTGTAATATTAACGCTTACTATCAGCCGCACATGGCGACGCCGCCGCTCGACTAACAAAAAGTATTTGTCACACACTGATGTTTGTTTAAGTACAGTGCGTGCGTTCTGCGTTTTGTTTGGATGCTTGAATTATTTGGATGTAGGAAGATGCGCTCAGAGAGCAGTGGTAGCCCAGTGGTAACGGCGGCAACTTACGAGTTGTAGGTCGTAGGCTCGAACCCAGACAGGCGGTTTACTTCCTGTAAATTATTTCATCACCACTGCTCTCAAAATGGTAAAGGAAAACATCGTTAGGAAACCGGCATTTCCTAGAACCAAAAATTCGAATATATGTGACATCTACGAGTATCAACACGCACTGGGCCCGCTTGGTGGATTATTGCCCACTCCCCGGAATAGGCCTGTGTCTCAGCAGTGGGAATAATATTGGCTGAATATAAAAAATTAGATAAAACTGTTTTTCCGGGTAGCTATAAGTACTAACACTATAAGTAGGTACTAACACCAGTTCTAAGTTTTATTTTGTATACCAATCAATGGACTCTGTCTGAAATATAAGATTTTTATTTTATTTATTTTTATATGGTAGATGCGTTTATCAGTGAAGAAAGTGACCCCAGTGGTAAAGACAAGGCCTCGTGAACAAGAGGACTTAAATTCAATCCCCAGATGGTGTACTTGTAACGTGAAAGATTTCATTAAAGAGTTTAAGGTTTTGTTTCGATGCTTGACTCTAAATCCTTCAATGAAAATACGTGTGAAATTTTAACGTCTCATTACTTTAAAAAAAACTGGCCAAGTGCAGGTCGGGCCACGCACAATGAACGGTTCCGTAGTTGGGATTAAGTTATTCCAAAAACAATTTAACATTAAAGTTGAAAACTATGTTCTCCCATACACCGATATATGTCACGGTGAATTGTCCAACTGCAAACGTAACTTAATAATCACAAAAAAAAAATTTCAAACTACAAATTAACAATTTTCAGACATTTTCCTGTACTTGTGTTGTGAGACCTTGCTTCTTGCCAAATTTCATTATTGTAGGTCAACGGGAAGTGCCCTATATGTTTGGATTTATTTGCTAGTGTCAAAATATGTCACATAATTGGCTTCTTTTATTGCGTTGACTTAGAAGCTTCATTTTTCTTCTCCAAGGGACCGTAGACCTACGTACTTGATATTAATTTCAACGTGATACCTCCTCGTGTTTCTGAGAAAAAGGGTCTTAACAGACTGACAGATACACAGACGGGCAATGAACCGATCATATGAAGATTCCGTTTTTTTCCTTTTGAAGTACGGAACCCTAAAATCTAGAATACCTTGCAACCAATTCCGCACCTTTTTTTCGAGCTACAAGACTATATAAAAACATAACGTGTTCTTTAAAAAAAACAAGTCCAGTATAACGATCCCAAAAGCTGCTTATGTAAGTAACTGCGAAGTAAAACCTGAACACCAACTTACCCTATATTTACACAATAACATTGTAAACATTTCTATCTTCAATCTTTCACATAGGTAAGCCTGGTAGTAATACAGCCGTGCATTAACACCTCGGAATCAAAGCGTCTTTGAGCCCGCGCGTAATCTCGCCAACACGTCTGGTTATCTGCGAACGATGGGAAACGTGCTCTACTTGGAATTCTACTTGTATTGTACGTGAAGTACGCTGCTGCGAAGATATCGGTCGGTGATAAATTTTAAATCTAAGTTGACATCACATTTAAGATCTAATAGTTATAGCACTGGAAACGTTAATTATTGGAGTAATATTATTATTTTTGTGTTTTAATTACTTACCATTTGTACTGTTTTTGTTGTTGCAATGATGATTTTACAGTTAACAATTATACCTTTCACTGTAACGTTAGATTGACAACTTTAAAGACTTTAATTTTATTATTGTCTCGCAACTCAACCAGTATTTACTTTCAGCGGGGTAACTGCGTAACACATCATTGCATTATTTACGTTGTTGAGCAGACAATTTTCGGACATATTATGAAGCAATGGATTAGCAATATCCGTCAAAATAATTCAGATTGTGATTAATAACTAGTCTATTACGCAATTAGGGTGCTGGTCGCGAAGCAGACACAATTAGGGTGCTGGTCGCGAAGCAGACACAATCGCTTCATAACATGTGATTTACAAAAAGGGCTATCAGTTTAGAATTCAAATGTTTCGCAAGTAGAGCACATTTCCATCACAACACAGCACAGGACTATTTACCACAATGGAACTCCTTTTTCGGTCCTTTGTGGGGCTAGCTTTGATTAACTTTGATGTAGGTGAGTGCTCTGAAGGTAGTGTGCTATCAGCTAATGGATTGTCTCACATACGCTCGTTGTTCGAACGATACCTGAAACCCTTTGACATTCTTTTCCTTTCTTTGAGCAGCGGTTCTTTGACAGTTTTTGTGCTAGTATCTTTGTGTGTGATGATGTCTTTAAATTAATTTGTTGTTCCTGTTGTTTGTGTATTTATCACGAATATTGTATAGGTTATCATGGAGTAAGGGCAGTTCAATTAAATTGCAATAATAAAATCAAAAACGTATATTAACTTTCCTATCCGCTAGTAATGTGCAAGAGTTCCAACAAAACAAGACGATCAGTCAACAACAACATAGTTCTCTTGCACGGTCGCTCATTCTAGACTAGATTTGAGTAGGTCAGGGTGTTGGCTTAGGGAGCAACGGGGAGATGAGCAGCCTGGGGCTGGAATCCGTTCTCGTTGGCGATGTAGGTGACGGCGTAGTTGACGCCATCGTCACCGATGTAGGAAAAGGAGCCGCGGACCTCAATAGCCTCGTTCTCGCTGCCAGGGTTCTTCAGGGTACCCTGCTCTTGCGCATTGATGCCGTTGCTGGTCTGGATACTGTAAGACAAACGACAGGGCTTATTAATATGTCACTAAATATACCTTCTTCGAACGATCAGGCCAACCAGCTAACCTGATGATGTTATTGTTTCATTTTCCTCTTTATGTTATTGTGATTGTCTTATGTCTTTTACCTAAATGTGCATCTAGTCTCAGATTGCATCTTTGATCCTTAGATACAGTTTTGTAAAAATCAGCAGACAGCTGAAACCTTATGAGATAGTAGGTACTACCAAAATGTAGGCAATTTTTTCAAAGAAATCTTATCTATTAAAATACTCTGACTACGATTTCATCAAATATTGTTTTATACTACAACGACATAGGTACCAACATTGTAAAAATAAAACAGTAGTAGTGAACTTACCCCCAACTGAATCCGTCAACTCCGATGTTGTCGTTTTCGTATTTGGTGACGACAGCGTCCCTGTCGGTCGGGCTGGCCACGGCGACGGCGACGCACAGGGCGAGGACAATGAACTGCACAAACAAACAATTGTTAGAAACCTTCGATTTATCGAACTACTCTGAAATTAACTTATGAATTGTTATGGGATATGTAAGCTCGATGTGTGTATTCAATGGTGTTGTGAGAAGAACTTTGAGTCCACTTCCTAGTTTCGTTACTCTTAAATTATCCCGACTCGGTAAGTATCATCGAGTTACTTAGTTTTAATTAGCAATATAAGTTACATTAATGGACTAGTCTGACACTGTCATGTTATCACTTTAAATACATTGCGTCACCAAAAACTGCGGTAGCCAACATTAGCATGCCAGACAAATAGTCAAATTTATTTTTCTGATCAATGAGGAAATAGTAGATTTATAGCTGATCGCAATTTATATTTAAAAACGTTGATGATCTATCGGATTCTTACTAGACATTTATATAATAGCGACATAATTAAAAGGAGCCGCAAATGTCAAGGTTGCGAAGCTACTTGTGATTCAAATAGCAATCCGTAACATCATCTAAATGATAATGAAAGAGATCGCACAGTTGTGGAATATCGATATACAAACGAGCGGGATCTTTAAATGTCTAAACGAGGTAACGATAGTGAATTGTATGCAACAATGTATTGATTGCAAATTCACCGATGGGTAACTATGATACCTCCGTAATTAATAGTAATAATATCAAATGAATCATAAATTGCTTTGAGATAGATACTCCACGTTATATCACTTTAAACATAATCGAATCATAATCGTTTCGCGGTCGCATATGTTGACATTTTGCAAGTTTGTGCCACGCCTGCGCCTACGCTGCTTGACCCGGAGGATTCCACTTGAGTATAAATTTATAGAATGATGGAGCAAGGTAATTTGGTAATATTTGCACACGTTGAAGTACATTAAAATATTTGAATTGCTAATAATAGAAATAATATTAGAATTAAATACGATTCGTGAAATGTTATGGGTTTGTTTACAGTTGGCCTAAAAGTGGAGTTTTGTAGAGATCAAATACCACATTGGAGCAGATTGATTTTTTAAAATTAAGTTGTATTATTGCTAATTATTGAAAAACTAAAACTTGAAGCAGGAGTCACTTCGAATGCGATATAATTTAAGTAAAGATAAAGGAAATGAAATCGAAACCAGGTAATGATAAAGTTCAATGAACACTTACGGATTTCATTTTTGGTTTTAGGAGATGGATGTGAGTCGTTGTGGAGAATAGGAGGATGGTCCGATGACTGTGATCGATCTCGAAATTTTGCACATTTATATACTTATACGTGGTGCGACTACTTTGCATATATTTGAATGCTAGCTTTTGCCTAATAATTTAAACTTTATCTAGCCTCCGTCATTTAGTGGATTATCAATATCTGAATAATAAGGAATGTAAATGTTATAATGAATCCTGCGAGAACCTGAAATTATGATTTTGTGTCGTCAGTATTGTCAACGTTTGTGATGAATAAATAAACTTATTAGCAGCGACATAAGGGTCAATATATCACGAACTTAATGATTTTAGAATGTGGAACTGAGTTTTTATTTTTTTATAAAGGTTATTCTACGAGCACACACACATTACACACACGGACACACACACACAAACACACACACACATTGCAAACCAGATTATTCCATCAACGATATTCATAATTATATTATTTGGTTCCATAGTGTGTTTTTTGTACATATTTGGTAATATGGTTCTATTATAAGTTCTTTTCTTAAAATCTTGGCATACCTAAGTATATTCACTATCAGGAACCTACTCATGTGTTTGTTGTTTGTCTTTAAGTGTTCACAAACAATCTATTTACATAGAATTTTGTTTTGTAGGTTCTTGTTCAAATTCAGTTTTGACTGAAATGAGAACGAGTGACTTGGCACCTTCTTAAGAGATGCTGTTTACTTAAGAGTTCACCACATCCATCCAACAATGGAACTTGAATGCAAAACAAAGTTACTACAGCAGTTAAGCTGAAGTTAAAATCTTAATTGCCATCGTAATCGAAAAATGATTTCCGAGTGCACTTCTGTACGCAGTACTCTGTTACCCGACGATCCTATGCTGTCCCACTGCCGGGCAAGGGTCTGGCCCATAGTTTTCCAAGTTTCTTTTTTTTGTCTTCTCGGGCCAATCGGTCAGGAATGAATCCAAGTCGTCTAGTAGAAATCAGACTACTAGAAACATTATATTACTGATGTATTTATTGTATTAGAGAGATATGTAGGTACGGGAAAGCAACGACGGTCCATAGGCTGTTTGTCACATGCTTCGATCTGTATGTCGCGTTGTCGGTCAGTCAGTCACGGAATTCAAACTTCGATCTGTATGTCGCGTTGTCGGTCAGTCAGTCACGGAATTCAAACTCATACTTAAAGCATTTATTTCAAGTAAACTAATAGTTAAGGAGTCGTTTGGTAAGAAAGAATAGAATAGAATAGAATAGAATACTCTTTATTGTACACCATAAAAGTTACAGAACATAAATAAAATATATAAAATTAAACTTAAAAAACTAATAACTCGTTGTCCATTCCAAAGCGTAACAACTTGTTGGTTCCTATGGAGAAGAATAGGCTAGAAACTCTATGGATAATCTTTTAAATTGTTTCATAAATAAAAATATTTGTTTTAGTACTTAAATTAATTGTGTTATTATCTGTGCATAATGTAGTGCATGCATTCAGTAAGTGATGAAGCGCTTCGACTTAAGTTTGCAATGTACAAATTGTAAAGTAACAATGTACTCTTTGTTGATATGCCTAATAATAGATAAATATTTACTTAAGTAGTTTGAAAACAAACTGGAAAACACGCTTTTATCACGCACTAAAAATTATAAAATAATTAAATTGACATGTATTAGTTACGATATAAGTACTATTCAGCTTATCACTTCTTTTATATCAAATAATAAAATCAGAAATATATATTAGTTATAAAAAACTAAAAAACACGCGTTTTTTAGTTTTAGTTTTTTTAAATTTTTTTTATGTCTATTATATTTTTCATTTAGAAGTAGTATATTCTTCTTCCCCACCTAGCTCCATCATCAGACCCTCGTTACCAAAACTAACATTGGTTTCGTCAAACCGAATCATATGAGCCCAAATTTTGCTAATAAAAGCGTATTAAAAACTGAATATAATGTAGATAGATAATATATAATAATAATAATATTAGTTCAATGTAATAAAAACAATTGTTTAAACTTGATGGAAGACTTGGAATAATGCAATGACATGACCTAATTATGAACCACAAAAAATAAAGGATCATGGGCTCAAAATTAAAAACATAGGTACTATTTAAAAGACTTCACACAAACTTATTACAAACTGCGATTGCTCAGTAAGTGAAACTTACAGCAATGTTTCAGGACCCTAATTGCGTAACACACTATCAATCACAACCACGGCAATAACGCAATGAATGTTGATGAACTGTCAAAATGAAGCCATTGCTATTGTTGTTGAACTGACAGTTGAACCTCGGAGCTAGCCCGAGCCCTGCGCACCAGTGATGTGCGTCGTTTCCGCATAGCTCTATTAAAACAGTCTCCTTGGGACTCGATGAACATCCCTAAAGTGAACTAAATCAATCACATGTAGGTAAATCTCGCGCAAGCATATATTGTGTAATAGTAATATATCCATAAAATCTATAGTTACACAAGAAATAACAATATAAATGGATCCACAACCAGCCACTTAAGATATAGACAGCCTTGACATTCACTTTCCATGTCGTTCGATCGAAAAGGAGATGATATTCATAAAATTATTTAACGGCTCACGAAACCGGCTTTGACGATACATTATTATGGCGGAAGATCTTAGAGACTGCGTGACGGGAGCGATACGATATCTTTATTAGAATTGTAAAAAAATATATACCTACTAACTTTTCATCTAAACAATATTATAAAGAACAAAGATTTGATTCTTTGCATGTTAGTTTGTTACGCTTTCACACTAAAACGGCTGAACGAACTTGGATGAAATTTTGCACATGAGTAGACCATGACCTAGATCAGGACATAGGATTTTTATCCCGATATTCCCACGGGATCGAGATCTATGCGGGTGAAACCGCGGGGCGTGGCTAGTTTACAATCAAACTAACTAACTACTCTTTGACACAGACGGTACGACTTGCCAAACATCGAGTTTTCTTTATTATAAGTAAGTTTAATATGAATGTATTATGCAAATAAACCTTCCGGAATAAATTCTCTATTTGATTGTGAAGACCGTATCAAAAATCCGTTGTGTAGTTTAGAAGAACAACGCGGTCACACAGACAAACACGAAAAAAAAAAAGATTATATGTTTTTTTTTGCGAGGTCAACGACCACTGTCAGTGTTGTTACTTGAAGTATAAGTCGAGAAAAACTGTTTTAAAATAACCCTGCATAGTGATGATCTAGTGAAATGCGATAAGTAAAAACGTTTCACGAACGCTCTCGTCTCGTTGGTTCTAATTAAATGGTAATGGCCTCTGCTCTCATATAAATCGTGTTATTTTAATATTTCCTCATTTTAATGTCAACGATAATACTAAAGAAACCGGTCCTACCTACCGATGTTTTAACAATTGTAATCTCATTTCATTGAAATCGTAAAAAAAAAATATTTCCTAAACATTTTAATATGAACAACAATACTAAAGAAACCTGTCCTAGAAACTTGTAACCTAATGATAATTAAGTACTTCTAGTTTGAGATGCAAATTAATTCTCTAAATAGTCATCTGTCGTGTAACCTACAACTTTTTTACGTTACGGTTATTTTACTATAGGCGATAACAACGGTACCTGTAGCAGAAATTCCACTTTTTGTGCGATAGCTATTTCTTTATCGTGAATGGCTGTGATTAATACTTGTACTTGTATTATAAACGTGATCTTCTTTGTCCGTTTCTTTTTTTGCTAGTAGAATAAGCTATAATCCTACTAATATTATAAACTCGAAAGTTTGTATGGATGGATGGCTGTTTGTTACGCTTTCACGCCAAAACTACTTAACGGATTTGGATGAAATTTCGCACACAGATAGTTTTTATCCAAGAATAACACATAGGATACTTTTTATCCCGATATTCCCACAGGATCGAAACTTGCGGGTGAAACCGCGGGGCGCAGCTAGTTCATTCAGAATACTTAACTGAAGAAACATCTGTGCTGCTGAGGAGTTTGTGGCCCCACTTCTACCCAGCTAAAGCATTAGGAAGTGGTGAAGGGCGGGCGTTTTGGGGGTATGTCTTATGTAATTTTGACATTCGAAAAGTGCTGATTCTCAGCCTAATTTGAATAAATGACTTTTGATTTTGTTCTATTGAAAACTATAGACTTAACATTAGTAAATCGTTTGGATTGTCTATTAAAAAACAATAAACATTGTGCAAATATGTAATAAACATTGTGCATTTGTTCCATGTGAAACAAATGAATTTTGTTTCATGCGTGTTTGGTAATGGTCAAATCCATTTGATTACACAAATATTCTAAAAAGCTTTATCTTATATATAAAATTCTCGTGTCACAATGTTAGTCTGCATACTCCTCCGAAACGGCTTGACCGATTTTGATGAAATTTTTTGTGCATATTCAGTAAGTCTGAGAATCGGATACTATCTATTTTTTTTTTTTTTTTTTCAAACCCTTAAGTGATAAGGGATGTCCACCCTAGGGTAGGAGTAGTGTAGGAGTAGGGTAGGAGTAGGGTAGGAGTAGGGTAGGAGTAGTGTAGGAGTAGTGTAGGAGTAGGGTAGGAGTAGGGTAGGAGTAGTGTAGGAGTAGGGTAGGAGTAGGGTAGGAGTAGGGTAGGAGTAGGGTAGGAGTAGGGTAGGAGTAGGGTAGGAGTAGGGTAGGAGTAGTGTAGGAGTAGGGTAGGAGTAGGGTAGGAGTAGGGTAGGAGTAGGGTAGGGGGTAGGACACCCCGCGAACGAAGTAGCGCCGGGCAGCTAGAAATAATTTATATATGGCAAAACAACGTTTGCCGGGTCAGCTAGTATTTTATATAAATAAAACAAAATTCTCCTTCAGTGTCCGTTCCTATTTCCAGCGAAACCTAGACCACATCTCTGCCTACATCAAAATATCACCTCAAGTGCTGATACAGATCTTCACCTCCCACCTTTGCCGGGTCACCGCTATTGTTTAAGCTAGCTAAACTATCGGTAAACAAGATAAGTATGGCAGTAAAGTTCAAATCTAATAACATCTTGTAGCAACAATCAGCATCTCTGAGGTACTCGCGGATGAATAGATACGTCTTTATTTATGTAGTTAGCGTTTAAAGCCAGCAAGTTTTAAACGCTGACTACATAAAAAGCCACGATCAGGAATATTGTTGGCTGATCTATTTTAATGGATTGAGATAAATTATGATCTAACATCATAATTTATCTCAATCCATTAAAATCGATTCGGCAAACGTAAGGGAGGACACCCTCAGGCTAGGTGGAGCGACGATCTTCGCAGGATGGCTGGTAGCAACTGGATGAGAGTTGCCGAAAATCGAGTTGAATGGTTGCAATAGGAGAGGCCTATGTCCAGCAGGACTGCTGTAGACTGATGATGTTTTTAGAGATTATTAGACGATTTATCTATTGTATACTATATAAAATTCAAAGTCCTGACTGACTGACTGACATATACATCAACGCACAGCCTTAACCGCTGGTCGTAGACACATGAAGGAGGGTGTGTTCTTCGTGAAGAGTAGGTATCCACTGTGAAAGGGTTGCGAAATTCCACCCCTAAGAGGGTGAAATGGGGGGATTGTTTCTATGGAAAATCTTATTTCTTGAGTTAATAAACTTGAAACTTGGCACAAATACTAATCTAAGTAAATTATGAATTTGCCATTTTATGTTTTTCTAAACTACCCTCTAAAATGGGGATGGGGGGTTTCAAAGTTTGTATGGAAGAATTTTAGCGCGCGGTCCGATTAACTCGAAACTCAGTATTTACACCTAGGATCGAAAGTAAAGAATAACATACATATATCAGGGTTTTTCGAAAATTACCCATGACGGGCTGAAAAGGGGTAGTCAATTTTACAGGGGAGGATTTTACTGTATGGCTTGATTATCTCGAAAATTGGTATAAATAATCTTTGAGTCAAGTTATGAATAGGTACATACCAAACGATTTTTTTAAATTCCACTCCTGTAGAGGTGAAAAGCGGGGATACAGTTTATATGAAAAATCTTCTTCATTAGGTTTAAACTTGAAACTTTTCAAGAATACTCGCCTAAGTAAGTAATAAAGTCTATCATTATAAGTTTTTCAAAACAAGCTCTCAAAGGGGATATAGGGGTGTTGAAGTTTGAGTGGAAGAATTTGAATGCGCGGTCCAATTAACTCGAAACTCAGTGTTTATACTTAAGACCAAAAATAAAGATTAACAATGTATCAGGGTTTTTCGAAAATCTACCCCTAACGGGTTGAAAAGGGGTAGTTAATTTTACAGGGGAGGATTCTAATACGTGGCTTGATTAGCTCGAAAATTGGTATAAATAATCTTTGTATCCAGTTATGAATACAAAATTCCACCCTTGTGGGGATGAAAAGCGGGGATACAGTTTATATTAAAAATCATAATCATTTACTTAATAAACTTGAAACTTGGCAAGAATACTCGCCTAAGTAAGTAATAAAGTTTATTATTATAAGTTTTTCAAAACTACCCCTTAAAGGGGGATACAAGGGTGTTGAAGTTTGTGTGGAAGTACATAATTGAATGCGCGGTCCAATTAACTCGAAACTCATTATTAATACTTTTGACAGAAAATAATTAATAAGTACCTATGTAAAGTTTTCGAAAATTGAGCCCTGACGGGGCAGGGGTAATTCGATTTTTAATGGAAGGATTTAAACATGAAACTGTATGTTACATCACACCTAAACTAAGGACATACTTTTTATCCTGGTAGCACGTTCCCGTGGGATAATTTCCGACATCCACGCGGGCGAAGCCGCGGGCAGAAGCATAATATCAAAAGTCGCATACCTAATTACAGTCCATCCAGAATCAGGACAGCTGTAATGTTCAACATTGTCATGCAGCTCGTCGTGTCGTGCATGATACTACTGATCATGGCGCCGTTATTAACCCATTTTTTACAAACACCACGATACAATGATTAAACATCTGTAATCTCGTGTAGAAAACGTGATGTTTAGTTGGACTTTATGCTTATCTAATAAGGAGTTTCGGCTCATCTTTTTTTTTTTAGGAGATCTATATTTTTAAACCTGAGTGAATGTGTAGTGTCCGTACGTGTGCTTGTAATTTTATACCACACTAGCTCCTGCCCGCGACTTCGTCCGCGTGAAATTTCTTGTACCCCCGACCCATCCCGAAACAAAATTTGTATTCGTTTGTATGGGAGTATAGAAAAGTGTTGTTTTTTAGACTTTTTCAGGCAATTTTCTAAATTTTTCTCCATCCACGTACTTCAAGGAATATTCTAAAAAAAGAATTAGCGAAATCGGTTCAGCCGTTCTCGAGATTTGCGCTTAGCAACACATTCAGCGATTCAGTTTTATATTATAGATAGATTACAGAATATTATACGGAAAGCACGGTAAACTATTGGTTCCGAATGTCATTCGTAGATTTTTGACGATAGTACTGATAGTCAGAAGCCCAAAACTCTGACAACCAGTCTTACCAAGGAGTATCGTGTTACCCAGTAACTGGGTTGCGGAGTTCAGGTAGGTAGTCGCTCCGTGTAAAATACTGGTATTCTGCTGCATCCGGTTAGACTGGGAGCCGACCCCAACACAGTGGATGGAAAAGGCGAGGCAGATTGATTACAGAGTAACATAATTTAATTATATTTGTGATCTCATTGGCAATAACCTCGATTAGCATAATTTTGGACAGTGTAGTTTGTAGTTTCTATGAACGGAAGAATTTCAAGTCCTGACCTACATAAGTATATAATTTGAAACCAAAACTAATCTGGCCGACTTTGATAAAAACAAATGGCTAAAGACGTCATATACGTTCTGAGTAGTACCTACATTCAGAACACTTTGATATTACGAAGGTATCTAGGTAGGTCCTTCACGTGACTCAAAAAAATGTAGTGTTTTCACGATTTCAGGGTTGTTCCCATAGAAAAAGTCCTACTATAATTAATATAATCCTACTAATATTATAAACGTGAACGTGACAGTTTGTATGGATGGATGGATGTTTGTTACTCTTTCACGCAAAAACTACTTCACGGATTTGGATGAAATTTGGCACACAGATAGTTTATAACCAGGATTAATATATACATCGGATACTTTTTATCTTGATATTCCCACGGGATCGAAACATGTGCGATTCACAATGATGAGTACAAATTATAAATCCTTTTCAAGTTTTTCAGTTATTTTCGAATATGGCTTGTTTTCACTTTTCATTCGTATTTTCATGGATTGACAATTAAGCTACCTACATCAAGACCTATCAAGTGTTGTTCGAATGGATGGAATCGATATCATTTAATTGGTAATCGGTTAAATATTATTTTATTTATAAGTAAGAGAAAGAAAAAAAAACAATATTAAAAACAATTAAGTTTGTCACAGTTGGTCCTTGGGAACGAAAGGATACTGGGTAGGAGTCAGGTTTCTTAAAACAAGGTTTTTAACTTTAACGTTTTGTTGTTTCGTTATTGATTAGAGATTTTTTAATATATTGTATTGTAGCAAACCTATCAAAACAAAGTTTTTATGTTAATTCCTAAATCAATTAATTTTATGGATCAATCAGTGCACAAAAGATAATCGAGACGATCTTGATCTTAACTCTAAGCAAATTTTTACCAAAAACGATAATGTGATGATCATATTCCACAAATTGGTATTATTAAAATCACATCTAAATGAAATCGAATAAAAAATTAATCGTGTCGACCTTACACCGAATCGATTTATCAAATTATTGCTACTCGACAACTTGGTCATCACTACCAACTGGTTTAGCAAATCAAAATTTTATCTCGCGGCGTCTCATTGAGTTAATTTATACAATTTAAGGCACACTATGCGACTAGCGACTGCGATAGCTCGCCGACTAGACGTCTAATAGGCTGCGTCCGAAAAATTTCATATATTTTGTTCTATCCGCCACCGCACACTTGGCTCCGAGTAGCAGAGTCGCAACAACAAGCTAGCTAGGGGAGTCACACGCTCTCGCTACTTTCGCAGCGACAAGACGCACAGTACACGTCGCATGCGACAGATCAGCGTCAGTCTTGCTGTAAGCGCTTTGGAAGTGTGCACACACGAGCGGCACGCGTCAACGACAGAGGCAACTGCAGCCGTCACGTCGCGTCGAGGCGTCGACGGCCGCCATCGGCAATGTGCTCGTGTATTTGAGTGCGGTACTCAAATACACGAGTGGCATGTTGTCGACACACGTTGACGACGTTGCCTTTGTCGTTGACGCGTGTCGCTTGTGTGTATGAGCACGAAGGAGCACGTTTGTTCGTATTGCGTCACCAAGGCAAATGCAACCAAAGGCTCCATATTCATACACAAAATGAACAACAGGATTGCCTCTCTGAAATACTCAAAGAAAACACGTCTGTCGTAACCACTAGTCGCAGATGCAAACGACTACTCTGCGTCTAGTCGCAGCGACAAAACGCAGAAGCATACGACATCTCCGCGACTAGTCGCAGTGACCGTCTGGTGGCTGCGACTAGAGTTTGCACAGCACAGTTTGCGCCAGCACTTAGGAGATGTATCACACATGGAATTTCCTCCTAATAAGATAGGCAGAGGTCGAATGGCATTTATACGAGTCACAATCGAATAGTTAAAAGTCGCGGTTACCTAATCGATTTAAAGGGCTTACTCCTGATGTAATACTTATGGGTACTTACTGCATAGGTTTTTCTTAAGGCTATCGATTCTGACAGCTACAACATATACTTGCGGGTTCTTTGACCTTATGTGGAACATGTAGAAAGGGTTTGTTCTATCTCGTGCCGGCTTGAGCTTGACACGAATACGTCGGGCCCGTCAAGAGATTAGCCAGACAGTAAGGTTGCTGCCCAGGGAGAGAAGACCTTAGGATCGACACACATCAACTGGATTGACTTTATTGTCCATCTACTGTTAAGCTCGACATACCGATTGCTACATCAAAATTCTATTAGATTTTAGTTTCCTCAAATAACTTGATCCTATGTCGTTACATACTGTACATACGTGAAGAGCATTTATATCAATAAGAAGGCAATCTTAGCGGTTCGTCTTAGTTCTCACTTCCTCTTACTGACTTAGCTTGCTTTAGTCTCGCTGATGCAAGTATACATTCTGATTAGAAGTCCATGGCACACTGTACGCGGTGAGCGGAAGCGATTTATTAACCTCAAGCGATTTGTTCAAATTAAATAAATGTAATAGAAAGAGAGAAAGTATGAGCAACAACGTTCGTTCTTTTTCTCTATCACTTACCCACCTACTTTGCCAATTTACTTATAAAACTAATTATATTCCTTTTAACATTTTCCTCAAATTAACCGCATGAAGGTGAGATATGAAATACATTTAAATTGTAGACTTATTAGTTAATAAAATGCGTAACTCAATCAAATCAAATCGTTTATTGCAATCCATAATTTACAATTACAGGTGGTAAATAAAAGAAAATAATAGAAACAATTATGGACCCTGTCGGGCACAGCAAATTTTTAAATAGGTAGAGAGAGGAAGAGCGCTTTATTATTATTATTATTTTTTGTTATCAAGTCAGAATTATTTTATATTCTATTAATTATTTTATACCTATGTATTTATATTTCAATTCATTTACTTATTCTATTAATATTTTGTATGCTGGTCTATCTATTCATTTATAATTATATTTAATATTGTTTATTTCTCTACTCGCTTAAAAAGTTTTCATTATTATTCATGTCTTATAAATCTTAAGTATTGTGTAATAATTTATTTTGCTTATTATAATATATCTGTTATTCATAATTATGTATGAATTAATTGTATTGAATTTATCCATCAGAATTATTTTATATATTTCCATTCATTTACTTACCTATTCTATTAATATTTTATATTCAGGTATATCTATGCATTTATTATTTATTTAATTATATTTAATATCACTTATTTCTTTACTCGTTTAAAAATTGTTCATTATTATTAATCGGTCCAGCCTCGCGCGGGCCCACATTACAATAGAAAAATCAATTGTGTTTCAATAGCGGGGTTTGAGCGATTAATGTATTATAATTATTAAGTATAGTATAATTTATTTTTGTTATTTCATTTGTTAAAATATATCTGCTATTCACAGTTAAGTATTATTATTATTGAATTTATCCGTTAGATATTCTTGTACTGTGTAATAGCTTTTTTTAATTAAGTACTGCTTTAGTTTATTTAAAAATATACTGGTTTTATTTTCTTGTTTTAAGTCATCTGGTATTTATTATAAATTTTTATTGACATTGAATATGGACTAGATGAATGTAGTTTAAGATGAGAAGGGGGCAAATTTAGTCTATTTTTATGGCGAAACGAATAATTTGTTTGTATGTCTCCCCGTGTGCTGTAAGAATCTGGATATTTACGAACTAATTTACATAATTCCAAGATATAAATACCAACTAAAGTGAGAATCTTGTGTTTTTGAAAGTAAGGCTTGCAACTGTCTGTTGGTTCTATATTGGTTAATATTCGTATTAGCTTTTTTGGAGGGTAAATAAGGAGGGAGCGTCTGTGCTATTTCCCCATAAGATGATTCCATAGTTAAACCAAGCGTGGGCATACGCGTAGTATGTGACTTTTGCGGTTTGTAGGTTTGTAGTCTTTTTTATTTCTCGAGCATATGAAAACTTTGAAATTTTTGATTTTACTGTCTTTAATCATTTTTATATAAATGTTTTTAGCGGTATGTATTTTTATTACAAAGCTAAGTAGGTATTGATTGTAACACTGTTTATTACGACGAAGAATGGTCAGCGTATCGTGCATTCTTACTCATCTGCTCATGTCATCATACTTTTCATACAAAAAATACTCTTACCTAGCGGTTGCCAACCGCCCCGCTGCCCGCTTACTTGTAAGCGCGGGGCTTACGATGTAACATGGTCAGGTGTCGTAACAAGGTGAAGTTCAATGGGTTACCACATTCCGCAAAAGGTTAGTATTTGCGAAAACATTTGATAAAGTATTGATCAAAATTAACACTTTTGTTCATAAAATATGGATTTCGTGCGAATTTTTTATTAAAATTAGCTAATCATCATCGTGTCATAAATCGTAATCAAAGACAGTTAATTATAGCTTAGTGATACATACATATATATCACCGGTTTTGTAGTCGTGATGTTGTAATGTGTCTATTCACAAAAATGTAGACAGTTTAAATCTGCTTTTTTTTCGTAAGTTTTGAACAGCCATTGTGTCTAATTATCGATCGCAAAATGTACCATCTATTGTGCCGGGCGGAACCAAGGACCACCGATATTATTCAAGAACATACTAGGATATAGCTGGACACTAAGTCGTTGGTCCCGCCTGTCCTTCGTGGATCTTTTACAGTCATTACGGGTCAGAAGCCCGAACATCTGACAACCAGTCTTACCAATTATCGCATCGTTTAACCCAGTAACTGGGTTGTGGGTTGTGGAGGTCAAGTAGGCAGTCGCTCCATATAAAATACTGGTATTCAGCTGCATCCGATTAGACTGGAAGCCGACTCCAACATAACACACATTTATTTGAAAATATTTCTTCCACTAGTTAAACTATATTACGTACCCAATATGTAAATAAACTATGTCATCAAAAATGTAAGACCGCATTGATGCGAAAAAGTTTTTTGGTATGGCACTTAGTGGGTTTAACAAAATTCCAGATGACATAAAAACATGACAATAAATACGTTTAAAAAAACTCTTACTAAATTATTAATTGACAAATGTTATTAAACTGTAGACGGATTTTTAAACGACCAATTATTATAATAATGCATTTTTACCCATTGATAATAAGTACTATGACTATTTATTGATTTTATAGTATTTGATGTTTTTTTTCTCTTATCTGTTCATGTATTTAATTTTTTTTTAAGACACCATGTAATAACACATAAAATACACACATACATACACGTACTCACTTATAAATTTGTATGTCTTAATAATATGACAAAACATAGCGCACCTATTTATGTAAACACGTGTTTCACAAATAAACTGATTGATTGATTGAAAATATAATATAACCTTATATTAATTTGGTCGCCAGTACGAAACATGCAAAGAATACATAACCTATTTTAGATCTTGACCAAAATACTACGCGGAATATTTATAGCCACCATTTTTTTATCGATTTTCAAAAATAAGATGCTCAATGCGATTGTAATATCAATCAGCCAATCAAAGTGGCCGTGGTCTTTACATTGTGGTTAGATCTCCACGATCATATCAAACTGCCGGACACATCGTGCAATTAAACATTTGTACAAATTAATCGTATTTTCTTACATTACAAAATACGTATTGTTGCGTCATGCACCTCTGACTTTTTGCTAGTGATGCATTCACGGGGAAGTTGTGACCTCACCCTTTGAGAATGGTTCTGACAAAATATTGTGTGGAAATTACTTTCGCTGGAGAAGGACAATTTGTAATTCTAGATGTGGAAGGATCAATATTTGCTAATCACAATGAATGAATGAGTTCACAATATATTTATTAGGGGGTTTCGGACTGTGAGAGTGAGGGAAGAGAGAGTGCACCTGTGTCTGCGCACACACTTGTAAACTATAATATCTCCCGCGCCGAAGGCTAGCCTCTGTTGAAATTGGCCGCCATGGCCAAAATACGGTCTGGAAGATTTGCTATTATATTAGGGATCTTCAACATTTTATATTTTCGCAGCTGTTCAGTAATTAGTTATTTATATTCTACTAGCTTCTGCCCGTGACTTCGTCCGCGTGGAATATTTGGTTCCTCCGCCCCGACCCGCCGATTAGAGTTCTTTCTTCTTTCTGACTTTTTTCTTTCTGATCGGCTCCAAAGAGTAGTAGCGTGATGTTAAATAGCCTTCCTCAAGAAATAGGCTATCAAATGCTAAAATATTTTTTATATCAGATTGGTAGTTCCAGAGATTAGCGCGTTCAAACAATCAAACTCTTCAGCTTTATTATTATTATTACCTCAACTTGAGATAGAATCAATCGTAAACCAGATTTACGAAGAAGAGAAGGGACGAAGTATTTATGACCTCAAACAACTAGGTAGGTATAGCTCAGCTAAAATGCACGATGTAAACATAATTTATAGCACTCAGAAATAGTGTAGCTTTGTACCAGAGAAAATATTTTTAGAATTAGATCATTAACTCCGGCGATTACCACCTACAAACATACAAACAAATTTTATCTCTTATCTTACCTTGTCGGTAATTTATTTTCGAGCCATTTGCGGTTGAAACCCTCGTACCGGTCCGAGTGCTTATGATTTGTTCAATGAAATCTCTAAACGGCTGGTTGACACTTCCCGTGACCCAAGGGCTAGCTTTTACCTTGGCCAGAGGCGAAGCATTTTGTCATACAACGTGGTAATGCCACCAGTGTCTTGGGTACATTACCAGTCGACAGCGATACAGATGACTTTTTCCACGCCATATTTTAGTTTGTTAATAGTTTTAGTTAAGTTAGGATACTTATTATTTTTTAATTTAATAATTCATAAAAAAAACATAAATTAATAATTTATTTTGAACCAAACACGCGTACATCACCTGCGTCGCGTGTGTTTGTATTTTTTGTTTTTTCGTAAATTAATTAGGTATACGTTGTTATTTATGTATATCTAGTTTTTATTATGAATAAACTAATTTTTATTCATATTCTTAATGTAGATTGAGGTAATTTGCTTACTAATATGAGCTTGCCTACTTCAGAAACTGGCTTTATGTGTATTTTCGAATAAAAGAAAACCATTACAAAGAATAATTTTCAAGAAATTCTTTCAAGATCATTTATTAAATAATTTTTGAATTCCTGAGCAAGTACCGCACATGCCATCTTATACACCTTCATAGGTCAAAGTATAAGTACCTATTAATATAGAAGGTACCATGCGTGACCCGTCACCTCCTGTATGGATGCAGCAGAATAAGACGCAGAACCTATGTACTCCTGAAGTATTTAGACCGCCATCAAATTAGCTGTGGTTTAAATTGATAATTCTAACCGTGAAATACCCATAGCGGATTCTACAATTACACTTTTTCAATATGGAGTAAGCCAATATACAATCAGGTTCGATATGAACCTTTTATTGTTGAAATCTCACTATATTCAGATCGAACGTGCGCAGAGAGCGGTTCTTAAGGTGTGCTGTTTCAAGCCAAGACTTTATCCCACCGTCAAGCTCTATGAATATTGTCAAGTCCTTACGGTTAGGCAATTGTTTGTACTGGCCACTGCTATTAAACAACATACTATCTCCAGCTATTCTCAGCAAACAAATCGCCGTAACCATATAGTTGCCTTGGCTACTCCTCTCAAAACATCTTTCAGTCATAGATTCTTTATTTTCCTTGGACCCTATCTTTACAATAAATTAAACCGAATTCTTTCCCTACAGTCCTTGAACAAACATAATTTTAAAATCACCCTACAAGCCTGGCTTCAAAGCCAAACATATACTGCCACAGAAGCTCTCTTTGACGTATTAGTCTAATCAGACTCATCCACTAACACTCTCTAAAACACACACACACACACACAAACACAGACACACAAAGACACAAAATTATATTCATAAAAACCTCCCAGCATACTTTTATTTTTTAATCGTTTTTGTTGTTTTATTTATCTTTAGTCTAACAATAAGCTCACTAATTGTTTGAAACTTTTATTACTTGCTGTGATATATGTAAGCTACCAAATATGTACCTACCATAAACAGGTGAGGACCTGGTGACCTGTATTACAGGTGTTACTACCTACCACAGGCACCAGCGATCCACAACCAAAAAAAACGTCAGCTATTTGTTGCTGTGTAAAATATTGTTTGTATTGTTTTTTTTTTTTGGCTTGTGGTGAGAAATAAACACTTTTATTATTATTTATTTATTATTATTGGTGGACGAGTAGGCAAACTGAAGTGGCAGTAGGCTGGCCATGTTTATCGGAGGACCGATGGCCGGTGCAGCAGACGAGTCTTGGAGTGGAGACCGCGTATCAGCAAGCGCAGTGTGGAATGCCACTCAGCTAGATTGATCGCTGACCATTAGAAGGTGGCTGGGGCAGACTGAATGCGGAAGGCTGAGGATAGGGTGTTGTGGCGCAGCCTGGGAGATGCCCAACAGTGGAATGCCATAGGCTAAGTTGATTGATTAATTGGTAGCCCAGTGGTAACGACTCCACCCAATGGCTGGTTCGAACCCAGCGATGCACTTAACTTTGTGCAGTATGTAATAAAACCTTCAAAGCAAAATGTCGTAAGCAAAACTGACCTAGACCATACATTCGAAGATATCCGTTAAAAGAACCAGGAACCTCCCCGGTGGAATACGGTAAAGCTCCTTTTCAGAGAGTATACCATTAGGAGTAGGTACCTATAATTTCAACATGGATGATGGAACCAACATTTTGATTTAAAAGAATATCCATGAAGTTTCTTGCCCGTTCATGCCCATACTAACCTACTACGCTTAGGAATGGGCAACTAGCCTCATATTTCTAACTGAACGACTCCTTGACAATTCAAAAGTACCTGCAAATGTTTTAATTGAAATAAATGCTTTGAGTTTGAGTTTTGAGAGATGAGAGTAGCCGAGGAGCGAGTGTTTTTTTTATTTATTTATTTAATATAAAACGGCCAAGGCCAATTATATTAGTTAAAGACAAAGACACAAACACATTTTAAAAGTACAAGAAACAAAAGTATACATCTACTCGCCAGTCATATGCTCATCTCACAATACCCCAGACATACTGACAAGATCTTCTTCCATCCATCCGCGAACACAACATCACAGTCAGGCTTAGCGTCCAATAGCGCGTTAAGTGCAGAGAGCGTGCGAGGAACAGGAGACTGGGCTCGCGCGACGGTTCGACTCCAAGGCACGGCGAACTATCTATGCCACGGTTGTAGTTTGCCGGAGCAAAAAGATGGGACAACTCGTCAAGCAGCTCAGGAGCAGCGGTTTTA
Organism: Apamea crenata; assembly: GCA_949629185.1. Taxonomy (NCBI): domain Eukaryota; kingdom Metazoa; phylum Arthropoda; class Insecta; order Lepidoptera; family Noctuidae; genus Apamea; species Apamea crenata. The sequence continues at coordinate 1,179,885 of OX451356.1, forward strand.
CCGTGAAGGATCTTAACCATATTAACAATTTGGTCCTTATTTCTTCTGACTTCGAGAGAATTGTACCCTAAGCAGCCTAAAAGAAAGTTTGAAGGGTACATAAACGGATAATAACCATTGAAACTTTTATAAAGGTACCTAAGATAAGCCTTTTGTACTAACGCTGACCTAAGGCAAAAAATCATTATCATCTTCACGCCCTACTTTAATTAATGGGACCGATATTGTTACAGCCCACTTGTCGCTATAAAGTATTGAACTGAATGATAACATCTCATACCTCTTCTTGGAATAGCGATGGCAGTTCCATGAAAATGATGGGCTCATAATTAAAACTGATGTGATTCCCCTTGTAATTGAGTGCTACATCTTACACATTTCTTTGTTTCTAGAGTTGATTAATTTCGTGTATTGTTCATTACGCTGGGTTAAGGTCCTATTATGTTCTAATTTGGTCCTTGTAGACGTTGTATTGGAAAATCAGGTTATAATAATTACTAGGTGTTTTATATTGTTTTAATGTCTACATTATAACAAAATTCAAGTTTACGAATATTTTTTTATTTTTATTAAGGAGATAGCACATCTATCAGTGAAATAATGAAACAAATGTGTAAATTACTATAACTTAAATTTTATTGTTTTATTAACAAAATCGTTCAGGATCATATCACAGATCGCTTGGAGTGGATAAGTAACCAAGGAAGGGGAAAAGGATGGGGGGGTTAAGGATGAGTATTTTTTGGACTAGATATTGGGATTAGTGAAGTAGAATTAAGGGGCAACGGGGAGATGAGCACCCTGGGGCTGGAATCCGTTCTCGTTGGCGATGTAGGTGACCGTGTAAACGACGCCATCGGGGCCGGTGTAGGAGTAGGAGCCGGAGACGTCAATAGCCTCGGCTTCGGAGCCAACATTCTTCAGCTGACCCCTCTCCTGTTGGGCGATGCCGTTGGAGGTCTCATACCTGTGGGTCATGAAAGAAGTGGTATTAGTATATACTCGTATGAGGATATAACTAATAGTGTTTATGAGGTTCTGGACTTTGTAAAAAGATCAACAATGAGATCTGAGTTTCATTGACAAATTAGAACACATTAAACTCAACTACTTTAGCAAAAATCAAATCTATTAGGGGGCTTTATCAAAACTTACGCGTAGTTGTATCCATCGACTCCAATGTTGTCGTTGTCATTGCGGACGATCTGGGCATCAGCGTCTGGGCCAGCGGGGGCGGCGACGGCGGCGGCGACGAAGAGGGCGAGTACGATGAACTGTTGGCAGAAGACACTACTGTTAGAGACCAGCCAGAAGACCAGCTATCACCAAAACTTGATGACGATCGATCGGAAGGATCTTGATTTTTTCTTTGTTGTTTCACTGGAGATGATGATTTGAATAACACTTTTCGTTTTGCAACTTCAAACGTACCGATTTCATTTTTGATGGGTTTTTTTTTTTTGTTTGTCCTGTTTGAACTGTTGATGATTGGAAGGCAATCGAGTGACTGATGCCTCTGTGTTGGTGCTATAAGTATACGTTGTTATTTATGTAAATCTCATTTTATTATGAATAAATTAATTTCTATTCATATTCTTAATGTAGATTGATGTAAATGTGCTTACTAATAGTAAACTTGTCTACATAGTCTGGCTTGATGTGTATGTGTGCAGTGCACTCTCAATAGTTACAGATTGGCTTACGTCAAATAACCTAGTTCTCAATGCCAAGAAAACGAAATGTGTAAAGTTCGCCTTACCGAATGTTAGAAATCTAGGACCGAACATCGTGTTAGATAAAGAGGTGCTTGAACCTGTAGGCTCGGCAATTTTTCTAGGACTAACAGTAGATGCCAAACTTCAGTGGGGACCTCATATATCAAGTCTAGCAGGAAGGCTCAGTTCGGCTGCCTACGCCGTCAGGAAAGTAAGACAATACACTGACGTTGATACAGCTCGTTTAGTTTATTATAGTTATTATCACAGCGTTATGTCCTACGGTATTCTGCTGTGGGGCAAAGCCGCTGATATACAAAATATATTAATTGTCCTTCAAAAACGAGCTGTTCGAGCAATTTACCAGCTAGGTACCAGAGTTTCTCTAAGAGATTTCTTTAAAGATATTGATATTCTCACGGTTGCATCACAATTCATCTTTGCCAACATCTTATATATTAGGCAACATTTACACATGTACACTAAAAACAGTGATAACACTAGAAATAAGGACAAAGCACGTGCCCCTTTCACCGGCTTCATAAGGTTCATAACACATTTGTTGGGCTTGGTATAACCTTTGATAACAAGATACCCTCTTCTTTGCTAGACTTGCCTTTTAATGCGTTTAAAGCTCAAGTGAAATCCAACCTTTGTTCAAAGGCATACTATTCCATCAACGACTACTTACACGATAAGAATAGTTGGTCGCCCTAATTTAACGCAAGACAATGTTTATGTTCTTTCTCCAAAATTAGCTTACTGACAGGTAATAAAACTTATTTACCTAAGTATTTCACTTCGATGGTCTTAGTTTATCATTTGTGAATTCAAGTGACAGCTATGTGAACAGAACCCAGCAATGCATAGATATGTAAGCTGTCACGCCCTTTATGCCTGGAGGCTTTTATTTGGGTAGTAAGTTTTTTTTTTTACATTTTCATTTTAATTAATTTATTTTAACTTGAGTACGTACAGCTTTATTACCTATATTTGTTGGTATATTGGCGTGGCTAGCTGACATATGGCAAATAATTAAATGTTATGTTCTGGTCTTTTTTTTTTTTGTGGATGGGAAATCATCAAATGACCCCTCCCGCTCTGGGTGGAGCGGAAGGGAGTGTCAGACTCTTACTGACTAAAACCCACCCGTGTTCCTTCCTTAGCCCTTTCTGTTCCAGGGCAGCGGTAACCCTTTCGGATGATCCCGCCGCCCTGGCAGGCTTCGGCCCTATCGGGCCCCGTCCTCTGCTGACATCTCTTTGAGGCGTGCGTGGAACACAACGCGCCGTCCGGCACGGGCCTGGTCCTGATCGGACGGTGAGCTACCCATTACTCACCGCCCGCAGGTTCTGGTCTTGTAATGATAATTACCGAACCTAAGTACTCGTACCTAGTATGATATACAATCAAGTATTTTTTTTACTGAACAGACAGCTGTGCTGCTGAGGAGTTTGTTGCGCCACTTCTTCTTCCCAGCGATAGCACTAGGAAGTGGTGAAGGGCGGGCGTTTTTAAGGGACTGTCTTTTGTAATTTTGACGTTCAAAAAGTGCTGATTCTCAGCCTAATTTGAATAAATGACTTTTGATTTGATTTGATTTTGATTTGTATCTTAGAATAAAAGAAAAACATTACAAAAAACATTACATCATGTCATCATACATTACATTATGTCATATCCCTATGTATTTTACTGTGTGTACATAAATAATAAAATAAATAAACATTTTCATGAAATATTTTCTCATCTTATACACCTTCATAGGTCAAAGTTTAAGTGCCTATAAATATAGAAGATACAGACGCCAGCACATCAAGCTACCCGAAACTATAACATTTTCCCTATCAACATTGAACCTAATGCTTTAGCGATAAAGCTGAAAATCTATTAAAGAAATTGGACAGTTTGTAAGAGCTTGAGGTGCTGGCGTCTGTACCATGCGTGACCCGTGACCTTCTAAATGGTTGCAGCAGAATAAGACGCAGAACCTACTTCTATAGTGTTTAGACCGCCATCAAATTAGCTGTGGTTTAAATTGATAATTGTAACCGTGAAATACCCATAGCGGATTCTACAATTACACTTTTTCTATATGGAGTAAGCCAACATAGAATCAGTTTCGATATGAACCTTTTATTGGTGGCCGAGTAAGTAAACTGAAGTGGCACTGGGCTAGCCATGTTTGTCGGGGGACCGATGGCCGGTGCAGCAGACGAGTCCTGGAGTGGAGACCGTGTATCGGCAAGCATAGTGTGGGACGCCCCTCAGCTAGATTGACCGATAACCTTAAGAAGGTGGCTGGGACACACTAGATACGGAAGGCAGAGGACAGAGTTTTGTGGTGCAGCCTGGGAGAGGCCTATGTTCAGCAGTGGACTGCTCTAGGCTGAGTTGATTGAATTATTGGTGACCCAGAGGTAACGAGTCCGTCCAATGGTCATGCGTTCGAACCCAGCGATGCGTACGTAATACGTTCCAGCTCCTTTTCAACGAGTATACCAATATGAGTATCGGGGCATTCGTCAAACCGCAAAAACAATTTTTAAGCGCAACCAACTAAGCGCAAGCGAATTATTCCCCAGAGCGCAACCATTAGTTTCGCTCACAAATTCAAATTAAAAATATTATATGTTTATTCCTCAAAGCGCAACCATGATGAAAAATAGAGAGGGGTATGATAGATTCATTAATCTGGTTACAAAGTTAGTGTTATGATTTTTAATTGTGATTATGTTTCAGACTGTGATTATACGTGATGTTTAAACAATACTAAGTAAGAAAACGAAATCATCTGTTTTTTTTATTACTATTTACTTTAGTAAGCTAATGTATGATTTTAAAAAAATGTTTCGCTTTGAGGAATACCCCATAATTTCAACATGGATGATGTAATCAACAATTTGATTTCTTGCCGGTTCTTCTCCATACTAACCTACTACGCTTTGGAATGGGCAACTAGCTTCATCTTTCTAACGGAACGACTCCTTGGCAATTCAAAAGTGCCTGCAAATGATTTAATTGAAATAAATGCTTTGAGTTTGAGTTTTGAGAGTAGCCGAGAAGCGAGTGTTTTTTTTTACTTACGCTGACGTAAGGCAAAAAAAAATATCATCTTCACGCGTACTATAATTATTAATGGGGCCGATATTGTTACAGCCCGCTTGTCGCTATAAAGTATTGAACTAAATGATAACATCTCATGTATGTACCTCTTCTTGGAATAGCGATGGCAGTTCCGTAAAAATGATTGACTCATAATTAAAACTGATGTAATTCCCCTTTTAATTGAGTGCTATATCTTACACATATTTTTGTTTCTAGAGTTGCTTTATTTCATGTATTGTTCATTACGCTGGGTTAAGGTCCTATGATCTAATTTGGTCCTTGTAGACGTTGTATTGGAATATCAGGTTATAATAATTACTAGGTATTTTATATTGTGTTAAGTTCTACATTATAACAAAATTAAATTCAAGTTTACGAATAGACTTTTTTATATTTTACATAATTGAATAGATAACAGCCTTAAAATATTAATAATAATATGTACAGTCAGGGGTCATTAATTCATTATCAGCTTAAGGACTGTATTGCTGTGAACACGCGGTAAAGTCCGTACCTACGTCTGTGTGTATAAGTGATATATCAACACAGAACGCACACCTCAGAATTCGCACACTGGCTGACGTCGTACGAAACCAAAATCACACGTAATTACGCATGACCTTGGTTTGTTCATACCATTGCTAAAATTCAAATCGTTATATCAAGTACCGATAGCTAATAGTCTTACGTGTTGGATCATTGATCGTAGAGGTCTGGGTTCCAATCTCGAGATGCGACTTTTATTTTTCTTTTCCAACAATAATCTTTATCGTTTTTTTTTTATTATTCGATAGATTAATAAACGAGAATAATAAATTATTATATTGTTATTGTAATATGGGGTTAAAAATAAAAATGTTTTATAAGTGATTTAAAATAGTTTATTCGTTATAATTTTATAAACTAGAAACAAATAAACTTCTAGTTAAAAAGTTTATTTTCTCATCAAGAACAATCTATTTAAGTAAAGCAGGTACTCTAACAAACTACAACTAGCAAATCTACCCACGTAAATAAAAAAAAGAGCGGACTCCTTGTCACAATACAATTAAATTACTCAGTACTACTTTTACTGTCAACGTCAAAGTTAACAAATCGTATTTATTAGGACTTATTGCGGTTATAGCTTAAGTGTTCATTTTTATTATGAAAAGAAGATTGAAGCTAAACCTCAAAATAATCCTTATTACGGATATGAAACAATTTTAATTAAATTACTAAAATCCATTTGTAATTTATAACTTAATACTTTGTATAACTCTCATTATTATTATTATTATGTAAGCGCTGGTGCATGAATCCAACAATATTGAAACATATATCTGTTCCTCTTAAATGTTCCCATATTTCCATGCAATGCAACTTCAACTGCTCATCAGATCTCTCATTCCGTGCTTCCCATCGCTGTATCGCAAAATGTAATCGTTCTTGTGTATGTTTTTCAATCAAATATAGGCGAACGGTTTGCACGGTGATCGGTTCGTAAAGATGTGTCGAATAATTCGGCAAAATATCTCGTTGGTATGAAACCACTTGTTTCATATTCACTGACTAGCTGGGGCCTTCCACTTCGCTTTCGACTGGCAAGGCTTTTCCTGATAATTATCTTTTGACCCTCCGTCTCACAGTAGGTATTTCTCTTAAACAAAAAAAGAGTACTGTTAGGCTACTAGCAAAATTCGAATATTACCAATTTAAAACCAAATTATTTTGAAAATAGAAATGTTACATTTTATATCTTTTATTATTATTATACTTAATTTTATATTCATCATTATGTTTATTTTCTTCTATTTAGGCTTTACGATAAATATAAAACGTTTAAAAAAATAACTAAATGGATCAGCAGTTATACTTTAATTAGAACAAAAAATCGATAAAATAATTAAATCATAATACTCACACTCAGTCCGGTTTCATCAAATTTCTGTGATATAATTTAAGTCCACTTTTAAGCAGCGCGATAATATCTGCTTTCATCACAATACTTAAATTTCCTTGTATTTCAAAATGAACTACAACACCACTAGTAGATTAAATACACGACACTAATCTACAATAACAAGTATAACAACCAAATCAAATAACGTTCATATTTAGTCGCGGTGAATGACTCGTAAGTTATCTGCATCCGTCTACCTTATAATTTGTTTATTTAGATTTCTGTGGGTATAATCATAAAATTTTACGAATAAGTGAACAAGACGAACATGACAAGGAACTGTAGTCTATAGCGTGATTATTCAAAGTAATTGCCAACGAATGTGAGAGTGTGTGTATAGAGTGTGTGAATAGAGTGTGTGTGTGTACGTATACTATAGAGTATAGAAATTACTCATTAGAAGAAGGTCGTAAGTTAAGCAAAAGTGTCAATGTATTTCTCGTGACAATGCCACTCGACTTCTAACCCTTACTGTACAAGTATATAAAAAGGAGGGGAAATACCTAATCTAATGGTATAAAAAAATTCGTCCGCGCATCGCTGTCACCAGGAAAAGTGCCCAAAAGGCAGGCAGCATTGCCACATTGTAAGGCGATGCTGCCAGTTAGCAGTCACCTAGTTTACGATAGTTTATAAACAAAACAAAATAAAACAGCGACATGAAGACCAATATAATATGCTAATCCAAAACCACATTAAATGATAAACTGCATCAAACAATCAGATAATGACTTGCACATCTCATTAATGCCAAACGCAATCAAATTAAAACAGCACATTATTGAAATAAGACATCTGTATCCATTCTCAAAATACTGATTCCGTCTAGGATCCACATTGACAACCTAAATAATAATAATAATAAGCCAGTAGTGCTTGACACTAATGAACGCATGGAGGTATTGCAGAGTAAGGAGCTTCACGGACGCTTCTTCTGGGCCCTGTATGGGCCCGATATAGATCTACTAGCGTCCGTAGCCTGGCTGCGTTTCGGTGACCTCTTTGGGGAAACCGGAGGTTTTGTTTGTGCAATTATGGACGAAGTTATGATGACGAACAATTACCGGAGATTTATTGTGAAAGACGGCACGGTTGACATCTGTCGGGCATGCCACCGGCCGGGGGAATCAATCAGGCATGTTATCTCCGGGTGTTCTCGTCTAGCTTACGGAGAGTACTTGCATAGACATAACCTTGTAGCTAGGACAATCCATCAGCAACTTGCTCTAAAATACAATCTTGTGGAATCGGAGGTGCCGTACTACAGGTATGTGCCCGACCCAGTTCTCGAAAATGGTAATATCACATTGTATTGGGATCGATCCATCATCACTGACAGGACTATTGTTGCCAATAAGCCTGATATAGTGGTGATGGATCGATCAGAGCAGCGCGCAATGATTGTTGACATAACCATCCCGCATGATGACAACCTCGTGAAAGCCGAGAAAGATAAACAAATCAAGTATCTTGATTTGGCTCGCGAGGTTGTCGACATGTGGGATGTGGACTCAGCGATCATTGTGCCGATAGTCGTGACAGCCAATGGCTTAGTACCCAAGAGCCTCGACCAGCACCTGAGGAGGTTCTCGTTGGGTAGCAGGATCAAGGGCTTGATTCAGAAAGCGGTACTTCTCTCTTCTCTATTACGTTTATTTCAGATAACTAGGATCCAGTGTGTTAGTAGTACAATAACTTATACCTAGTGTTAGTAACATAACCTTAAACTACTCGCCCCCTGCCCGACCCACAAATCGAGGTATCAATACTCATGTCAGCATTAAATACATCGACCCATGTATAGACAGTCAAGTTTACTAGCTATCATACTTAAAACGCTACGTAAAGAAAGGAATCATGTCACCAATACCTAAAGAAAGGAATCATGTCAACTGGGCTCACATTTAAGCAATTTACTCTTTTTGGTAGTCACGCATCCATCCTTGTATAGATCTCCCAAGAATGGCGGCCCACGGGTTATATGGAAGCTACTTAATCGACAATCATACCATTATAGTCGATCGTCTTAATGAGTGAATGAGTGTCTTCGTTTCTTTTCTAGTCTGGTGTTTAGTTAATGAAATATAAAGCGGTCAAGTTGAAATAGCTTGCGGTTACCACAAGTGTTGCTAACCGCAAAGCGTCCGAGACTTTAATAGACAGTCAGACACTATGGTTATGTATATATGTAGATTATATAGATTAAGCAAGGCACACCAACGACTTAATTACGAGGATAGTCACAATAAGTAATCACGAGTTTTCAATACTGTGTAAAAACATCACTTATAGGCATGTACACCATTCTTATTAAAAGGTGAACAATTATTCGATAAAATTTTTACATGGGATGTCTCATACATATATTATTTATGGTTCGTACGGTTTGTCACTTGCAAAATATCGAGATTCGTTTAGTATAAGTATAATCAGCATATAATGTTCCCACTGCTGGGACACAGGCCTCCTCTCGATGTGCGGGAGTAAACCATCGTCACATGTCTTCTAATTTTTGGTTCTAGGACATACCGTTTTCCTCACGATGTTTTCCTTCACCGTTTTGAGAGCAGTGGTGATGAAATAATTTACACAAAGTAAAGCGCCTATTACTCGTATATGTATTAGCGTTTATTATATTCAAGTTAATATAAATTTAGGTATTTTACACATTAACCTTCCGGAATACATTATCTAAATAATGATGAACACCGCATCAAATGAATCCATTTGTACAGTTAAATTAGAAGAACTAAGCGGTTACACAAACGTACGCGAAAAACGACCGTATTTCATAATACGCATAGAAGATTGTTAAGGTTTACATAATGTGCTACAACTATATTACAAGATTATTAGGCCCAAGCTGAAGGGTTAATTGGTTAAGACTTCATTTTCTCATATTTTCCGTCTTCTTGTTTTTGTGTTTGTGTTTATTTGTTTGCGATAATATTTTGCACAAATAAATGTATCTTCTTTCTCTCAACATTCAGTCTCTCTGAGAGACACATTACATTTCAACATTCCTGAATGTTGAAATGTAAAGAATTGAAGAAACTGTTTTCGTGAATGACTCAGTGATAACACTACGTAGTCTTTCATCATCGTCTCACCAGTCTTCATAGCAAACCTGTTTCTGAAATACTTTCACTACCCATTCATAGTTTCAACACTGCGGATGAACTAAAAGGCGTGGGCACACACACGCTTAACTCCCAAACCGATAAACTTGTAAGGTTAACACCCGGTCACTTGTTAAATATCAATAAAACCTTATAAGTAATACATTGCTGCATCTGCGCTTTACTTTAATCCGAACATAATCAATTTAGGATTCCAAGGATGGTAACTTTAAAATTATAATAAGATGAACATTAAACTGAAAAGGTCGTGCAGCTCGTAAATTAACATATTTGTAAGCAAGCTATTGTGGAATCTTCACAGATTTGGGCCCCTCTGCATTTAATTAGCCATTAACGACGGTGGTTTTCGATTGATTTCAATCCTTGCTGCAATCAATCATTTTACATTTAACTTAATAATTTTTGAGTTAATTTTGAAACTATATTTAGGTACTTGCTTCAATGACGTGTTTTAGGTTGTTCAAATCTTTAACGTTATTGTAAATCTCGTAACCAATTTAATCGCCCTTTAGACCAAAAATATTTAAAAACGGTTGCGTTTCAAAATGATGACACGAGTCATCTTAGATTTTTATGAAATGGCCAATTTTTACATTTTATATCAACAGTTTAGTAATCCTCAAGCTTTTTAAATTTTTAAACTTATAAACTTATTTAAAATAGTAATCTTTTAAGAATTTCGTTATGTCGTAAGTCGTGGCATAGGTAATGAAACGAATATGTAAATTACTATAACATAAATTGTTTTATTAACAAAATCGTTCAGGATCATATCACAGATCGCTTGGAGTGGATAAGTAACAAAGGAAGGGGATAAGGTTAAGGATGAGTATTTTTTTGGACTAGATATTGGGATTAGTGAAGTAGAATTAAGGGGCAACGGGGAGATGAGCACCCTGGGGCTGGAATCCGTTCTCGTTGGCGATGTAGGTGACCGTGTAAACGACGCCATCGGGGCCGGTGTAGGAGTAGGAGCCGGAGACGTCAATAGCCTCGGCTTCGGAGCCAGGATTCTTCAGCTGACCCCTCTCCTGTTGGGAGATGCCGTTGGAGGTCTCATACCTGTGGGTCATGAAAGAAGTGATATTAGTATTTAGGAGGATATAACTAATAGTGTTTACGAGGTTCTGGACTTTGTAAAAAGATCAACAATGAGATCTGAGTTTCATTGACAAATTAGAACACATTAAACTCAACTACTTTAGCAAAAATCAAATCTATTAGGGGGCTTTATCAAAACTTACGCGTAGTTGTATCCATCGACTCCAATGTTGTCGTTGTCATTGCGGACGATCTGGGCATCAGCGTCTGGGCCAGCGGGGGCGGCGACGGCGGCGGCGACGAAGAGGGCGAGTACGATGAACTGTTGGCAGAAGACACTACTGTTAGAGACCAGCCAGAAGACCAGCTATCACCAAAACTTGATGACGATCGATCGGAAGGATCTTGATTTTTTCTTTGTTGTTTCACTGGAGATGATGATTTGAAAAACACTTTTCGTTTTGCAACTTCAAACGTACCGATTTCATTTTTGATGGGTTTTTTTTTTGTTTGTCCTGGAACTGTTGATGATTGAAAGGCAATCGAGCGACTGATGCCTCTGTGTTGTCGCTCTGGCTATTTATAGTCGCCGGCGCATCGTTGCGCGGCAAGGACGCGCTTTGACATTTGAACTTAGAATCTTCTTCGGCCACCGATGTTTAGCTAAAGGTTCTTTGTGACATGTCCGGCTTGCTTTGATGGCTCATATTGATATCATATCCTACATAGCTTTAATAATATATTAATATGGTATTTTAATGGTATTTGATTGAAACGTTAATAAACTAACTAAACGTTAATATCTAATAGATAATTGATAGATATTGGAAAGGGTTCTATACTATTGCAAAAGGATTTCCTACAGAAGCAATTTCGCGTCAAAACGTTCCATGGAGGTAATTTTTTATCTAGATTGGAACATTATTTTTGGTGAAGCATTCCAACAATCCATCCAAAGGTTGTCTTTAAAAGATCGCGTTTAACGATAAGACCGCCCATTGTGTCACCCCTTGGAAAGTTTCTAAATTTATATATCTGCAATATTTATGGTGTACACAATTCTATCTCCTATCTCTTTTCTTGAATTCTGTTTTTTTTGTTTTTAATCCTTTTATTTCTCTTGGATTTGCCCTAATGGATTATTGTGTCGATATAATTTGTGTCCTATTTTCTATATGCACATCACTTTGAAGGGACACTGGCTTCTAAGGTAGGTACATGTACATAAACCTAGTTTAGAAGTCAGGGTTTTCACTATGGAACACTAACTTAAGCCATTTTTAGACCAACTTAATGTAAATGATTGAGAAATAAAGATTTATTTATTTATTTGTCCATACGTAGGTCAAATACCTGAAAACTGCAGTTTCGGAATATTATAAGCTCCCTATATATTAATTTCGGCTTTCAAGCATAAGTAGGAAACTATTATCTTTAGATGTTTGTCATACTTATTCTTCATTTAGCATTTTTCAACCCCGAAATATACCAACTGATTTTAAACTGAATTTTAAAACATATATTCGGTAGTTTATGTACTCTCTTATGCAGTTATAACAATATATCATCATCCCAAGGCCCAGATGGGCAGGCAGAGATAGTCTTATTTCTCTCCAGGCACATTAATCGTGAGTATCGGACAATCGCACGCGCATACATTTTTTCTTACAATACTTTACAGCTTGTTTCATTGTAATCACACGTCAGTATTACAAAATAATGTTCAGTTAAACCTTCATGATTTACTGATTGACTGGTAACTGATTGGTTTAAAGTACATAGTTTCACTCTCGTCTTATTTATTTAGTTTTAATGTATACAAATAAATGACATTAAAATGTCTATTTGTTATGTCAAAATAACAACTTTATACTATATGCATATGAAAGTATAGTAATATAGTAAGTAGTAGTAGTAATTACAATAAAAAAACATTTTTATTTAATTTTTCTCCGTTCCGGCTAATCTCCAAAACAGACGATTTTGTCGGGACTTTCACTGGCAGATAGCTGATGTTATAAGGAGTAACTTACGCTACTTTTATTTTGGAAAAAGGATAGGGTAGGGATAGGGTTCCGCGCAAAAAATAAAATCCATGTAATCCAATTTGTTTTCCGACATACACGCGAACGAAGTCTCGGGCACAGCTAGTTAATAATAACAGTGTATCTACACTGAGGTACAGCTCTGCCTCACCCTTTGGGGATCACCTAATTTATATTTTATTTAAGTATGCATACACACGCACGCACGTTAAGCAGTTGGTCCCGGCTGTCATTTGTGGATCTTTGACAGTTATTACGGGTCGTCAGAATCCCGAAAGTCTGACAATCAGTCTTACCAAGGGTATTCTATTACCCTGTGTGTGTGGTGGAGGTCAGATAGGCACCTCCATGTAAAATACTGGTATTCTGCTGCATCAGGTTAGACAGGAAGCCGAGCCAAATATAGCTGGGAAAGGCTAGGCAAATGATGACACATATTAAAATATAAAACTGATTACCATCCGACAGCTCACACTTCAGGTCCAGTTGAAAACCAGCGTCAGGCACTAGTTGTCTGACGTTTTTGCTGACCGGGACCTATTTGGCGTAGCTGTGAGGTATACATTATGCTAATTTCTTACGCAATTTACACTTTTTATTTGCAGTCATACGTTGTGTGCATGTTAGTCTGTGCTAAATAAATGTGTTTTCTTTCCTTCTTTTACTTAAGCCGACGTTACACGGACTTAAAAATATCGCGTTGGGATTTTATGGCGCATTGGATTTTCAACGAGCCAAGGATTGAGAACCCCACGCAGCGCATCCCAGCGCGCCAAAAAAACACGCTGTTGGATCAACTCACGCACTCACTTTTCCCGGTCTACTGCGATTGTGGACCAATCCTTTAAGAAGGAGTCTCACCATCTCTTTCTAGGCCTGCGGCGCAGTCGTTTCCTGCCATTAGGGATCCACTGAGTGGTGACTTTTGCATATTGCTTCTCTGACATGCGACGGATATGGCCAGCCCAGTTCCAGTTTAGTCCAGCAACTGTGCGGCCAGCGTCCGTGGGCTTAGTTAGCGGCAGAAATAGCAGTAGTAAAATAGAAATAATGCTAGTATCTAAGTATAGGAGCTGTACAACTAAACTTAAATCAAGTTCTTCTGCGAAGTTCGCAGGTTAACAACATGTCAATAAGTACCTATGTTCGTCCACACAATTATTAGCTGCATTCCACTTTATTGTAATATTTCAAGGAAACAATTTGCAGAATTTGGCTCCAAAGTCTTGCCTATACCGTAAGGAATTTAGCCACGCTATGATTTTGGAAAGGGCACGTTAGCAATTAACTAAGCGTATTACAAGATGAGGTGTATGTATCACCTGGGTTCATCAGGCCAACAGGTATAGGGCCTATAATAATTCACTGTGACACATAACACGTAGGTTACCAGCTGAAAGTGCAGGTCGCGATGTACAGTACTGTAGGCTGTGCTGAATTTGACATTTATATTATAATTATCAAAAGTCTTTTACAAACAGCGCATGCATTTTATGACAGCACAGTTTATAATTTACTATTATATCGGAGCCCTTTTGCACACATTGTGTTTCGCCACAGACTGTGATTCATTCTTAAGTAATAGGAGGTAAGTAAGGTACTTTGTTTTTGAGCAGTGCACAGTGGTGGCCAAGTGGTAACGGTTGCGACTTACGAGCCGTATGTCATAGGTTTGAACCCAGTCAGGCGCTTAAATCTGTATAAATTATTTCATCACGATTGTGAATAAACCGGCATGTCCTAGAACCAAAAATTTAAAGGCATAATGTGACATCTACCAATCCGCAATGGGCCCGCGTGGTGGATTACGGCCCACTCTCTCTCACTGAGAGGAGGCCTGTGTCCTAGCAGTGGGAACATTGTAGGCTGATTACTTTGTTTTTTAGTACTTAAGAGATGAAGGTAAAGTTAATGTATACCATAGCACAATTCTGAAGTCCGGACCAACACTAAGAATATGTAACTCATGCCAGATTCCTTCAAAAGAATTTATCTTTTAAAGGCGACTGAATTCCAAGTTACGAATTACAAGATCAATCACTTCAGTAATTAATTAACGTTTGAAGATCATTCACTAAAACTATTCAATGGGTTAATTAATTAAACAAGTGTTATTTAAAAACAACATTCTAATCATCTTTGTAGTGAACTTGTAAAGCTCATAAATTCCTTTTCTGTGTTAATTTATGCCAGAAAATCAGGTTTTCGTGATTTTTTATCAACATTTAGGTATTAGGTATTTAGAACTACACGTGCAGTGAGCGCGTCATCGCCAACAGGTTTATTTTATTCCACACTTACAAGCGAACCCTGCTTCACACAGTTTGTACGACTTGACAAAATATCGTGATTTCTCTATGAAATGTAAGTTTAGCAACCATATAATATACCTATGAGCCTTTCGGAATAAATTGTGTAATTGATGTTAAAAATCTCATTAAAATATTGTGAAGCTTAGAAAATCCAAGCGACAAACAGACACTTAGTGAATGAATTTTCAAAAATCCTTCCTTAGTGCGTACTGTTATTGTATTTCATGCTTCTAGACCAAGACCCACCAATTGAGGCTGTGTCGTCAGTCAGTGAATTTGAGATTTTTATTTATTTTATATAGAAGACATAGCCTCCTCCTACTTAGACCCCATAGTGTTGAGTGGAACTTTTGCCTAAAATAAAGAATAAAGGTGTGTTTCGTTGCAGCCTTTATCATGATCTGGACCACTCACTGCGGTTTCCTCCTGAATAGCAAACATTTAATGTGGTCGCACCCTAGCTATACTGTCACCATACTGATGTCCTGTCCTCTATACAACTTACAATTTTCATTTTGTAAGATGTAAAAGTTTCACGTTTAAATTTAAACCAATGTTTGAAATAATTTGCATGCTATTGTATCATGGCGGAATGTGCCCTGCGCTACGAGATGCAAATAACGATAGTATAGACGGGAGGACACACAGGATAAAGTAAGTAGTGTAGTTACCAGCCTAATACTACGCAGCAGTAGTACGTAACTTTGAACCCTCTGATTTAATGTAACTTCTACCAACCAGCGCGTTGTGTGGCCTGAGGTAACATTAACAAGGCTCTGAGGACCAAAACCAAAGGTCCTTTGGTCCTGAGAGCTTCCTAATCCTTTGTTTATTAGGTGGAAGCCATGGTCATCCCATGCAACTTTTTTTGTTCATGGCCCTTCCCATAAACATGCAAATACCACAACCTAATCTTTCATTTTCCACAGAGTTTTGCGTCTAATTGTAGACTTCCTAGATCACTGTCCTTTAAGGAAAACCACGTAGATCCTTTGAGCTAAACAAAAAATATGGAGACCTTGAAACAAGATGAATCAATTTTACGGATACTAAAATAAATAACCAAAAGTTCACGATCGCACCTGACATTCTGCCTGCCTCCCAATCTGATGTCATTATACTATTAAGATATTATCGGCTCTAAAGGAAAATCTTTTTTGTTCTATTTCGGTATTTTATTTAATCTATAGGCCATCCTTAATTTTGCATTGCTGAGCATAACTAGATGGAATATTCCTTATTATATACACCACATCCTGGTATATGGTTTTGCAACACGACGTCAAACCTCTTGATGTAGGTGTCCATAAAAGGCGGTTACCACTTCACGTCAGATGAGCAGACCATTACATAAAAACTAGCTGCTAAACAACATCGAAGTGTAACCTGCTAAGAGAAAGCAAGCACTAAACAAAAGAATGTCATAGCAAGTACCATCACTTACTCCATAATATATCATGATTGCGAGCAGCGCCGCGGGCGGCGGCTAGTGTAAGGTTACGACACAAGACGATATTAAACAATACACTTATGATGCGCCCGCACTTGTTCTTAGCAATGAAAATGTGCAGAAGAACCAGTTTTAGCAACAGTATATAACGTTCCCATTGGTGGGACACAAGCCTCTTTTCTATGAAAGCGCAAGAGAGCTTTCCGCAAGTTGGTGGATGTCAGTTTCCTCGCGATGTTTTCCTCCACCGTTTCCAGTGTTGTGGTGATCAAATAATTTGAACAAAGTAAAGTGGCTGCTTGGGCCCGAACCCACGACCTACAACTCGTAAATTGAGACCGCGACCAATATGCCGACACTGCTAACAACGCTTATGACGAAACCGTCACACACAGTCAATGCGGTATAATATGAATCTTTACCCGACTTAGCCTTCTGTTCCTATTATTATGTTATGTCGTCCGACATACTTGTTGTAACGTATGCAACAGGTGCACTTTATACAAGCTTCTCATACTTTAGAGCAGGAACACAACAGTTCCAGCAGAGAGAAGTGTTGAGCAGTGGTGGCCCAGTGGTAATGGCCACGACTTACGAGTTGTAGGCCCTAGGTTCGAACCCAGGCAGGCGCTTTACTTTGTGTAAATAATTTCATCACCACTGCTCTCAAAACGGTGAAGGAAATCATCGGGAGGTAACCAGCATGTCCTAGAACCAAAAGTTCGAGGCCTGTTTCTTAGCAGTGGAAATATTACCTATAGGCTGGTTATGCTGCTCAACGGTTTTATACAATTTAATCAAGATATCCTGATACACGAATGCTATCCTGCTGACTGGCTAATATTATTGCCTTTAAACTTTCGAACTATCCTCATATTAATGTAGATTACGCTGATAAGACAGAAGACATCAAAAGGATAAGAACTAACTGATCGCAGCACTAAAGGTTTGATTGCGATGTGAAAAGTTATACAAATATTCACTTACGGAATCGATTACTGAGACGGTCCTGTGTTTTATACAGCTGATGCACTCACGGCGACCTTTCGACCTATGCAGTTTGTGTGCTGGGTTTGAATGGACGAGTTGGTTGGATTGCATAGAACAGGGATGACGAACCTATGGCTAGAAGACTACGGTTGCCATGCGACAGAAAACATATTTTCTTTCTTCATCGTCTACAGTGTATTGTTGTATTTAATACTATATCTCATTTTCTTTTAGAAACATCCCCTTTTCTAAGAAAATGAGATCCGGATTTGATGCAATAAATTTGGTGATAATAATTAATTAATTTATCTATTTATTTATTTAAACTTCTCGCACACGATAAGGTACAAAGGCAGACTTAAATGACCTAGGCATTCTCTACTAGTCAACTTAGGGTGGCGAAGAGATAAGATGGCAGGTGCTCTGATTATTATCTCCTCTTAAGAGATAATAATAATTTAAAAAAAGATTACGAAGAACTTAATTCATTATTAATAAAAATAGGTACACAAGTACAATTATCACCTTACATTTTCCGAGAATCGGTGGACAATAAAATTACTTACATAGAAAATATGGCACAAATTTGTGAAAGGTTTGCCATCTCTGACATAGACGTATATTTACACCGATACCCGGGTGCTTGAGTAAATTACCAACATTTTAATTATACGAGTATTAACTTAAATGCTACTAGAAGTCAGAGTCCTCGTCGTCATCTTGTAGTTTTGATGTAATGTTGTTTTTGCTTCGCTTAAACGATTTTATGTAAATTTAAATATTTTATTCTGGTTCTGGTTAATTTTTATTAAAATAAAATAGGTACCTTGAACATTAGTTTATTATTAAAATTATTTTCGTCCTTAACAATTATGTGAGTGTACCTCGTCTAGACAAAAATTAACTTCAAACGATGAGTAGATATGATGTGGGCTAAAAACCAACCTACTGAATGATTACCTACTGAAAATAGATAGAGGTATTTTTTCCCAAAAAAAAAACCAAATGTATTCCCATCATCAGAAATAAATAATATTAATTAAATACCACACATTGTTAGATTCCGTCGAAGATCCAAATACATCATCATCACTTAAATAATTATCTCAATGGCCATAATGAACATAGGAACTAATTAAAATCATAAACATCAGACTTTTTATTTTTATTTGAGCTAAAACACGTTAGCTAGTTGTAATTTGTTAGTTGTAACAACTGGTGAGACAGGGGGCGCGAACCTTCGGGTCCACTGCCGCATATGGGCATTTAAGTGTGTTTGCATAGAAATTATTCAGTGGAATAGAAAAAGATAAAGACCTTGTTAACACTAACTTAGCCAGTCCGTATATAACTATTTTGAATTAATGACAGCTTCCATGGTCCTTTCGGACAGTTGCCAAAAAACACTTAGGTGGTCGTGTCTACAGGCGGTGGAAGATGGCCCTTTTCTTAGCGAGAGCATAGGAAAATCACATGAAAAAAATGGAAGATACAAATTCTCCTTAGAATACAAATGTAAATTCTCTCTCTATAAAAAACCTGGTACTGAAACCACCTGCTATCGATTGCTAAAAATTCGACACTTCGTCAAAATACAAACAAAAAAACCCAATTAAAAATATAAATATTGATGACAATAGGCGCTCCTATTACATTTACATAGCACTTTAACAAAACTGGTAAAATGTGGGTGTACTATAGGTACACCTTTGTCTAACCCTTCGGGGATTACAGGCGTGACGTTATGTTATATTATGTAAGAAATGTTAACTATCTCTGAACTACACGCCCGCAGGTGCCCCACCTGCAACAGCATAAATACAGGTGTCATACGCGCCGACAAAGGCAGGCAGTCATCTTGCGACAATGTTGCTGATTCATCTCCACTCGCAGCTTTCAACGGATGACTGTTAGGTATGACTGGGAAATAACCCAAGGTCGCGAGAACTAAGCTGGTGGTTTAAAATGAGGTACAAGTGATGAGTAATAATTCAGAAAAATAAACTTTTTATAAAAAAAACAATCGACTTTCAAAAACACCACTACGACATGAAAAATAACTTTACGTCCAAAAAAGTCTGTGTCTTTCGTTCTGTATATTCGTTTCTTGTTAACTTGCAGAATGCATAACCTCCGCCTTTTTTTGAATTCGGTTAAAAAGAGGTAATTAATCGAGTTATGTTTAAGACTTATGTAATAGAGGCAAGCTTATTTCCGCCAACTGGACACGAATCTAGAAACCTACTTCTAAGAAATTCTAACAACTAAACAAACTAACTTTTTTGGGATGAATGAACCCACGCTTATCGATCTGTGAAGCTAAGTGGTTGCAAACCTCAGGAACAATGTCCTATGTGCCTGAAATTTAACCAGCAGTCAATAGACCGTGTCCTAACCGAAAGCGACTGTCGCGCGAGTTGGCGATCTTCACACTCATTTATATGACGTACACCCGCGATCAATCAAGTTGCATATACACGTCATAATTCATACAACGACCACGTAATCGCGTATTTGCGCGACAATCGCGTTCGGTAAGGACAGAGGGTACGTCTTCAAAGCAATCTACAACAATGTTGCTAAAACTGCAGAAATATTTTGTAGACTTATGAATACTTCCAAAAGCTTCCTAAGATAAGGTAAATGTAAATACTAACATACTGGTACAATAACCTGAAGTGTATACCCAGTGGTATGTCATTAACATAATATTATGGATACGATTAGCCAGAACATAGTAGTCGTGCAATCATTAGCAAAGGCTCTATTAATTCCTCGAGCCGTTTTAGGACTTCATTTTAGTGGAGAATCTATTTATTAAGCTATTGTTCTGTTAGCTTACGGTTTCATAATTGAATACTTTGGTCCTTCGTGATAGTCTCCTACTATCGCCGTTATCCTTTCACGTGCGTGTAGAATTTGAAATGATAGGATTAGCCTATTGAAAGAAAAACTTAAATATAGAAAAACGTATATTTGGCACAGTACCGTTAATAACGGAACGCACCACATAGACACACACACACACGCACGCATAGACATTACTTTTATTTTTTTTACTACCCGTGTGTGTATTCTAACCTCATCTAACTAGCCTGAAAACGTCCCTGCGTTCAATGGAGGTGGAGGTATCCGAAAATTCTAAAAAACATACGAAGACGCTTTCTATGTTTTTTGTTATAGTTACAATTTTTATATGAAAATAGCATCAATGCAAGGTAAACGAATTAAAATAACTTTGAAGTAATTGAATACTATTAATTATTATAAACTTAACAATACCTACTCCAATAGTAATTGTATCGTTAAGTGGTCATCTGAAAAAATGTTAAACTCTTTCTTTTTTTGTTCGGAACTCTAATTATACCATATAGGTACTTTGTTCAGCCGTCGCCGGCGCATCATTGCAAGGTAAACGAATTAAAATAAATTTTAATTGAATACTAAAATGGTGTGCTATACAAAAACCACAAAAACACAGGAACTAAACAATACTCATATAGTAATTGTATCGTTACGCGGTTGTTAACCCATTGTATGTACTCGTATGTATTGTATGCAGTACATTCGAGTAACCACATCGTTCTAATGACTTGAAACATGTTATTTTTTTTTTTTTTGCTCATATAGTTAGCGATGTTTCCTGGATTATAATTCACTGACAGTTCTAAAGATCAGGAATCATTAGATGTTATAAATATGTATGTTTCATTTTTTACATACTTCCTTTTCTAAGAGGTCAAGATAGATCAAGAAATAAAATTTTTACATGGGTTTTTATTTTTAAAGTGTGAAATCAGAAGTTTTTACTAAAACTGACGGTTTCAGGGTTTTTTTATATAAATTCTGAAAAATAATCACAATTCAGGTTTTATACATATTAACCGTAAGCCGAGAGCCGAGAGCCGAGAGTTCCGAGAGTTCCGAGAAGCTCAGATCGGTCGAAGTGGCGGTGGTTAGGGGGGGAAATGATGATGATCTTGAGAAGAAGACCAGCCAAGACTTCAGTAAGATAGTGGTTTTTAAATTAAATAAGAAGATTACCTACCTATATTATAATCTAATGCTTGCCGCGGTTGGTCCGTGGATGGGTGACCATCTTTACATATCAAGACCCCTCCATGCCTTGGAAAGCACGTTAGCTGTTGGTCCTGGCTATCATTTGTGGATCTTTGACAGTCGTTGTGGGTGGTCAGAAGTCCAAAAGTCTGACAACCAGTCTTACCAAGGGGTTTCGTAATACCCAGTAACTGGGTGGTGGAGGTCAGATAGGTAGTCGCTCCATGTAAAATACTGCATCCGGTTAAACTGCAAGCCGTCCCCAACAGTTGGGAAAAGGCTAGGCAGATCCGATTATATTCTAATGCCTTTTAAATTAATATTATATATTTTATAGGTAAGTAAAGATTTCGCAAGCAATCCATCATCACATTACCGTTGACCATGATAGTAACAAATGACGACCTTCCCGTTGTTCGCTCGTATACCGAAACTATCGACATCTATAATTTTCACATTAATTTCCAAACAAAGTCATTAACAACACATGTTATAAATATATTAAGTTATTTCTGCCCATCACTAGGCGACCACGTGAACTTATGATGTTATATTATAATACAAGGTTTTCAATGTCACTTGTATGGTAGCTATAAATACGAGTATTCTAAACGAACTTTGATGAGTTTCAAGAATTTAAATTATTGGAATAATTTAAATTCTCGCAGCTCATCATCATCATTATTTGTTACGATTCTACTCAGCCTATTACGAATTTGATCTGCTCCGATTCGGATATTTTTAAAAGCTTTGAAATAGAATCAATCAAGATTTAATTGTCATCCAAAAAAAATGTATGCCATAAAATAATTTTCCATAATATTATCCATTTTTCCCTTGAAAGAAGGATCTAACAAACTCGTACCTCGTAATTCAAAATAATCAATTAGAGGTAACCTTTAAAACTTTAATTTATAAAAACGATTTGTTTTCTTTTATCTGTAATGCGAATTACAACAGGCTTCATTTATCAAACGCAGTTGGATTCATTACATTAATATTGTATTTGTCTAAACATCTAGTATTATTTATAATATCTTTATATGAAAAATTAATTTTTGATGATGATCTATTGGGCCATTTGAAATCGATACAGCATCGAAATCGTATCATAAGTTTCGTCTGCCGTGTAAAGACTTGGACGGTAGTTTTTGTGTTTAAAAGTATACCTCCTATAGTCCTGGATTACCATAGTGGGGTAACTAATAAAAAGGTTTTATTCAGCTCACAAAACTGGCTGGCCCTTTGAACACACTGCAAGATTCACGCCTGTGGCATACAATGCAATTGAAGCAGCAAATTACTTGCATCTTCAAAACACTGTTTAGACGGTGCAACTTTTATCGTTGCTTTAATTATGGTGAGCCACAGGCCATTAGCATAATCAGCCTATAATGTTCCCACTGCGAGACACAGGCCTCCTCTCTGTGAAACAGGCCAAAATCAGGCTTCGGCACACAAGTATACTACTACAGCCGAGCATGATTCCATCCTTCGGTTTTGCTCCTAATCACATACTTAAGGCAGCAACGACTACGAGTGAATTCTTCTAAAGGCTCAGATCCTCAACTCAAACCTTCTGATACGACAGCATTTTTATGAAAAGTTTCGTAACCTGCGCTAGATCCAACTGACCCACATATAAACCGTTTTAATATAGTTTTCTTGAATAATTGGGCCTAATCTAGTTACGCATAATGTGTTCGTTTTTTAATCCGTAGACGCACTTTGTGGTTCTATAACCTTATTTCCATATGTTGTCCGACCTTGTTCTAAACTACGCAATTACGTTCATAATCGGAACTTAACGTTTTCTTGGATTCTGTTATTTTTGTGTGTTCGATGATATCATTCGGGTGTTGTGTATTCTGAACACGGTGCATGTAGCTCTGGCTTAGTTGGAGTGTGTTAGTAATGAGATAGGAACTTATTGTAGTTTAGCAAAGAGGTTGCTTCTTTGACATGTCCTATGCCAATCTGGGTTTTTCTTGGGAGAAGTAATAATAATAATATCCCTGGACATTTCACACAGCACCATTTGTCCCAAGCTAAGCAACCTAATGCTTGTGTTATGGTAACAAGATGGCTGATAAACTACTTATATACATTTTTTTTTTTTTGTAAATACATACATATTATAGATAGAAAAACACCCAGACTCGGAACAAATACATGTAGGTCATACAAATATATAATAATAATAATAATATTTGTTCCGTGCGGGGAATCGAACCCGCGACACGCAGCGCAGCAGTCAATTGCTTAACCACTGCGCCAACCGTGCCGTCAAAAGTAAAGCAAAGTATGGATTAATTTAACCTGAGGGCCAATTCTCTGCCGGACGGTGCGTTGTGTTCCACGCGCGCCTCAAAGAGATGTCAGCAGAGGACGGGGCCCGATAGGGCCGAAGCCTGCCAGGGCGGCGGGATCGTCCGAAAGGGTTACCGCTGCCCTGGAACAGAAAGGGCTAAGGAAGGAACACGGGTGGGTTTTAGTCAGTAAGAGTCTGACACTCCCTTCCGCTCCACCCAGAGCGGGAGCGGTCATTTGATGATTTCACATCACCAAAAAAAGAAAGGGCCAATTCTCGTAATTCAAGAACGTTCACAGTCTGATCTCAGTCTCAATCTGTAAAAAAAATACCTCTAATTTCACTACGTCTTTGACAAGTTTTTGACATTGATTGTCGCTGAGATGAGATTACAACAAACAAAAGATTTTGAACGTTTTTCATTACGGGAATTGGCCATCTGGGTGCTAAAGTCTTAACATAACATCATGCTTTGTTTCCCCGAAGGGTTGGGCAGAGGTGTACCCACGTTTAGCCAGTTATGTTTAAGTCCCATATAATAGGAGGAGAGCTATCACCTGAGTACAAATGTAAACTCCGGGTTCCGGGCAATAACACTGGCCGACCTGGGAAGCGAACCCAGGACCTCATGCTCAGTAGTAGCGCTTGCGACCACTAGACCAACGAGGAAGTCACAAGATAACCCTTACGTCTGTGTTTACGAAAAGACAGGGAAAAAGGAGAGAAAGAGTTTCAATAGAGTTAGAGCATACACTAAGCCAATGTGTATCTGTATGTATTGTTATTAGGCGCCTATCTTAAAAAAAATCTGCACAAAATCCGTGACATATTCTCTCAGCGGCGCTAGTTCATTTGTATTACAACTTACTGTAATAGGTACTTCATTATTTTACGCCTATGAGAAACTCAAATAAACTAAGGTAATTAAAATGTTCACCAAATTAAGTGCTTAACCTCTTTACAATGTAGTAACGATAAAATATTTCGAGTTTTAAATATCAAGTCGTAACCGACAGTTAAATGGCTGCTGACCCTTTTAACTTAAACGCCGTAAAGAAGATTTAACCGCATTCCCAAAGTGATCGGAACCGCACCCTGGTGGCGTAACACGGTTACAATCGCAATCGCAATAGCTTATATTTTGACAGGTTAACAATGTTCATTGCTTTTCTTTTGCATTCTTGCATCGTGTGTTGTAAAATATGTCATGTCCACATTAAGATGAATGGAGTGATATTGTTGAACTGCCGACAGTATTGCGTTAGTTAACTCGTCAAGTTCGTTTTATTATTCTTTTTTATATAACATAACTTTTGGACCTTATACTGGATGTTCTTCAGGCTGTCGAATTGTGCTATCTCATGGGAAACCATGAAGCAGGCTTTTGTGGCTCTACCCAACATAGAAGCTGAATACACAATGTCCATGTTCAGGTTTAGAAAATTGGTTCAATAACAATGAAATCAGAAATGTAAGAGTGCTTCCCGAATTTAGAATAGAATAGAATGAACATTTATTTTGCAAATATGGACAATACCTAATCTATATATATAAAATTCAAAGTCCTGACTGACTGACTGACTGACTGACTGAGACATCAACGCACAGCCTAAACCGCTGGTCCTAGAGATATGAAATTTGGAGGATGTATTCTTCGTGAAGAGTAGGTATCCATTAAGAAGGGGTTTTTCGAAATTCCACCCCTAAGACAGTGAAATGGGGGGATTTTGTTTGTATGAAAAATCTTATTCCTTGAGTTAATAAGCTTGAAACTTGGCACGAATACTTATCTAAGTAAACTATGAAGTTGGGCATTTTTGTTTTTATAAACTACCCCCTAAAAGGGGATTGGGGGGTTTCAAAGTTTGTATGGAAGAATTTTAGCGCGCGGTCCGATTTAATCGAAACTTAGTATTTATACCTAAAATTGAAAGGAAAGAATAATGTGTATCAGGGTTTTTTGAAAATCTACCCCTGACGGCCTGAAAAGGGGTAGTCAATTTTACAGGGGAGGATTTTACAGCGTGGTTTGATTAACTCGAAATTTGGTATAAATAATCTTTGAGTCAAGTTATGAACACATAAAAAATGATTTTTCAAAATTCCACCCCTGTGGGGGTGAAAAGTGGGGATATAGTTTATATGAAAAATCTTATTCGTTAGGTTAATAATCTTGAAAATTGGCATGAATGCTTGCCTAAGTAAGCAATAAAGTTTATCATTATTAGTTTTTCAAAACTACCCCTCAAAGGGGATATAGGGGTGTTAAAGTTTGTGTGGAAGAATTTGAACGCGCGGTCCGATTAACTCGAAACTATAACTATTAGTATTGTAGTAGTATTGGTATATTGGTATATCTTTGAGTCAAGTTATGCATTTTTTTAAATTCCACCCCTGTGTGGGTGAGTTTATATGAAAAATCTTATTAATTTAGTTAATAAACTTGAAACTTGGCAACAATACTTGCCTAAGTACATAATAAAGTTTATCATTATAAGTTTTTCAAACTACCCCTCAAAGGGGGATATAGGGGTCCGATTAACCTGAAACTCAGTATTGATACTTTCGACAGAAAATAATTAATAATAAGTATGTAAAGTTGTCGAAAATTGACCCCTGACGGGGCAAAAAGGGGTACTTAATTCGGTTTTTAGGGGAGGATTTGAACTTGAAACTGTATGTTACATTTTCACGCCTAAACCACTGAACTTCTGATTTGGCAAACAGATAGATGGCATCCTGGGGAAGCACATACTTTTTATCCTGATAGCACGTTCCCGTGGGATAACTTCCGACATCCACGCGGGCGAAGCCGCGGGCAGAAGCTAGTAGGTTTTATAAAATACATACCCACCAATTACTTATCTGGCTCATCTAAACTGAGTCTTTATTTATTCTGTAGTTACTAGGTTTGAGTTTTGTACCCATTTCCTCAGAGAGCACGAGAGGAACGTCGTTTTCGACGTCAACGTCGACTAAATGGATGCAATCGCACTCAGCAACAACAACGGAGGCACCGGGATCTCTTATGGAACATACTACTACTGCTTCTCTTGTGCTACCTGGTTGTCCTAGAAATAACAAATTCGGTTAAGAAAATAATAATGAGATAATTAAAAACATAAATAAAGCCCTTATCACCAGGAGCTTGGACCCTACTCCTGATACCAGTGGAGTACGATTTTTTTTAATGTTTTTTTTATTTGTTTTAAAAATATTTAAAAACGTATTTAATAAGTAAGAAAATAAATAAACGACAACATTCAAATAGGCTAAGTGTTTTAGAAATAAATTAATAATAAATACAGCAAGGCAGCTTCCAAGGATAACATAAAAAGCAAAGGATGCATATAAAGAGCAGCATGTGAAATTATGTAAATTAGCAAGTTTTCGTCACTCCATCATAAGTTGTCACTCGCCAGCTCTTTCATAACGTCTACGTAAGTTTATTTTACACCATATTTAGTAACTCTAGGTCATCTCTTACAAAACGGTTTCTTACTTGTTTATATTCTCAGAAATACCTTTATATCATGAGTATTGTATTAAAGGAAACCCCTCAAGGTTAGCCGGTATTGTCCTGTAGAAAGTTATCATTTAACAACTTGGTGTGAAGTTGGCAAGGCTTATGAAATGATGCTTGTAGTGAATCATTTAGTTATGAGCATCATCGTTTCATTCACGTAGCGTGGCAACACCCATGTAGGTAAGTAGTATTATTTTTACACATTGCAACATGGATTTATTTTAGTTTATTATTTTTTTCGTATATTTATCGGGATCGGTAAATGATGCTCCAAACTACCGGTGGCCGCTTTGGTAATTGATCTTTATATGAATCTTTTCTCCTTTAAGGATTCAAGTCAGTCAGTCGGGTGAAAATAAATATCCATGCTAACCTATCTATGTATGCGAAAGTAACCATGTCTGTCTGTTACTTTTTCACGCCTCAACAGCCGAATGGATTTGGATCAAATACACACGGATAGATCCAAATATTACTACGATACTTTTTTTTTTTAGGATACTTTTTATCCCAGTAGTACGTTCCCGTGAGATAATTTCGAACCTCCACGCGGCCGAAGCAAAAGCTAGTGTTTTATGAATCCTCGGACAATACAGAAACTTCACGTACATCATCTTTATAACTAATACAATCGCACTAAATCCGTGAAGACATCAATTACACCTACCTACACATGCTTTAAGTTCAAGGCTGCATTCAAAGAAATAGTGTCAGTGCTTCACTGCAATGGTAAACGGATATTAACATAATATTATATAAATAATTGTAATTATATTAATATTACACGGAGCTTTCTGACCTCTGCCCATCGTTGAGTTTGTAGCACACTCAACGTTATGCTATAATAATATATTGAGCGTTTAGTGCGATGCAGAGGAACAACACATAAAACATTGAAACTCTGTTTTCAAGTCAGTCAGACCGCTGTTTAGAGGTATTGATTGATAGATTGGGTACTCCTGATTACAAAGAGGGTTAGGTTAGCATGAGGTCCTGGATTCCCAGGTCGGCCAAAGTGTTGTTGGGTTATTTTCATCTCGAATTTCTTAGTAGCAGCCCGGAGTCTGGTTTGTTCCTGATGATGGCCCCTATAAGGTGGGAGTTAAACATAACTGGCGAAATGTGGGTGTACTTTAGGAACCCCTCTGCATAACCCTTCGAGGAACATAGGTGTGATGGTATGTGTTGGTAACATTACCAGTCAGTACTGGTAACAAAGTTATAGAGATTTTTGCCAGGGTAAAAATCTCTATAACTTCCATTTCTCTAGATCTATTTTCTCAAACATTAATTACGATATCATAACATCAAAAATAAGTTTTATATAGATTTAATTTATGTCTATCAGATCAACTAGCACACTTATTTATGGTAATCAATAATAGTTGGCATTTTCTATACAGCAATAAATTCCCATTTGATTTATGTTTCGAAATTAATTTATGATAATTTATTTTCCAATATAATTAACTTGAATTCATGGTAAAATATGCGTTTATCAATGGTTTGAATTCTTACGAAATGATAATAACGACTAACACTATTTTAAAGTGTGGTAAA
This sequence comes from Apamea crenata, assembly GCA_949629185.1. Taxonomy (NCBI): domain Eukaryota; kingdom Metazoa; phylum Arthropoda; class Insecta; order Lepidoptera; family Noctuidae; genus Apamea; species Apamea crenata. Next base: position 1,209,084 of record OX451356.1, read on the forward strand.
ATAATAACTTGAATAATAATCTATTTAAAAAAAACCGGTCAAGTGCGAGTCGGACTCGCGCACCCAGGGTTCCGTACTAGATATGTAACTATAAATTTACGGTTTCCGGATTTTTTCTTTACTCGTGCTACATGGCATTGCTTGTTGACGAATTTCATGATGATAGGTCAACGGGAAGTACCCTATAGGTTTTGATTCTCTTGCGAGCGTCAAAATATGCGGTATAAACGGAACATAAACGCCCGTATCTTTTATTGTTTTGCGTTGACTTGGAAGTTGATTTTTTCAATGCTTCAAGGGATGTCCTGAGTAGTTGATATTAATTTCAACTTTATAACTCCACGCGTTCCTGAGAAAAAGGGTCTTGACAGACGGACAACGAAGTGATCTTATAAGGGTTCCGTTTTTCCTCTTGAGGTACGGAATCCCAAAAAATATCTTTTATACTTTTTAGTGTGTATAAACGATCTATTTTTAAACATTATTTCATCATTAATATAAATTAGATTAGTTTAAGCTATTTCAGTGCATAATTTACAACTAGAACTAGTGTTTACTCCAAATCTTAATTTAATTAATTAGCTATTGGATCATTTATTTTAATCAGCAATCAATAAAGTGGAAGACCTCACCCACATTCCGTTATTTTTATAGCGGGCTGAATCACCTTGACCGATCACAATGTTTTGCTCCACAAATTAGTAACATCACCGTATGTAATTACAGATAACATTTAATTATCTTCTTTTAAATCGATATCTATCTATACTTATAATATACTAATAATAAAGCTTGAGACCTTGGGGTCTACCTTGAGACCTTGGGGTTAAGACCTTGGGGTCTACTCCGAAGTAGTATCGGCCGAATGTTCGGCCGTTTCCTGCTACGAAGTAACTATTTGGTTCGTTGGTCCCGATCCTACACTCCTACACTCTTTCGAATATTGACTATGGTCCCGACCCAACTGAGCCGATCTGAACTTTTTTCGCATTTTTCAATAATATTCGGTTCGACCATGTGTCGGTCCGATCCGAACATTCGCACTTTGCACTTTCTTTTTTTTTATATAAAAACGTTGCCCCACACTAGGAATTTCTCCTTTGTCGTGGGTGCGTTTACAGACATATAAACTCACATACACAAACAGCCAGACCCGGAACAACTAATTGTAGGTCATACAAATATTTGTTCCATGCGGGAATCGAACCCACGACACGCAGCGCAGCAGTCAATCGCTTAACCACTGCGCCAATCGTGCCGTCAAAGTATACAGTGCCTCACCCATCCTAACTTAGCTTGCTCGCTTTCTGCATACAGTATCACTAAAAGTCTAGAATTTCCAGTTTTAGAAAATAGTCCAAGTAGTATGAAAAACTCCGAACTTTCTTTATAACCACGAAAAATACCAGATAAGAAGAAACAAAAACAACTATCTCTTCATAGCGTATCATAGCATCGCTTTCCACACTGGGACACATACGTTCACCGAGTTCATAATACAAACTTAATGTCTAAGGCGTTTAATTACCGCGTTATTTATACGTGCGTTTGGTAATATGTCAAATATTCACGCCTGTTTGACAGGACAGTGAAAGGACCAACAGACTACCTTCAGGTTGTAGCTTTAATCATCTGAGTAGTACTAATGTCGTCTTCGTACGAAATATTTGTTCATAGAGTAAAGCAATATATTAACTGCCGTATTAGTGTAGTGGTCGCAAGCACTACTGCTGAGCATGAGGTCTTGGGTTCGATTCCTAGGTGGCGCATAGTGTTACTGGGTTCTTCTATCTGAAATTTCCCAGTAGCATGTTATGTTATGTATTTAAAACAATTTATGGTATATATATATATGGTATTTTTAGTCAGAGTGATAGACTGAAACAAAGTGTACTTACTAATAGTAGCTAATTTTTAGAATATATGAAGCAATGCATTAGCAATATCCTTCAAAATGATTCAGGTTGTGGTTGATAGTGTGTTATGCAATTAAGGTGCTCTCATTAATATTTGCCAATTTCAAAGTCTGACTTCTTCTGTACCTATCTCGACATTGGTTGCGATCGTTTATTTTTTTTCCTTAATTTAAAAGAGGGATTTGAAACACGTAGATACTATACTGACAGAATTGCATCCTCTTGGACATAATGTTCTATATTACCACATAGAACCGGTATTTCACGGCAAACATTGGAATTGTAACCACCGGTCGCTCTCCCAGGTATCACACGGCTTGAATTATTCATCACATTTAACGGATTTCCCTACTGTATTTTTCCTTTATGTTTTAGACCACATAACCTACAAAGATTTTTCGTATTGTACTGTTACCTCGCTTCTACCCGGATATGTTATAGTTCCAAAATCCCTTGAAAAAAAAATGTTTATTTAGCACAGTATTGTTGTACATACGCAGCTTAAAAGATAGAAAGAATGATGAAAAAATTTTCATGTTATTTAGAAACTTTTATGTAAATATTTTAATGCAAATCGTCAGTGTGAGCAAACGTGACTTGTGTGTTTTACTTTTTTTTATTAAACTTTTAATGTTGAAACTAATTTGATTTTCGACAAATTGTGGTTTCTTAAACACGGCATGTGTTTAAGAAACCACAATTTGCCGTCATTGACTTTAGAGCTTGAGTATTTCAGTTTTAGGGTTCCGTACCCAAAGGGTGCCAACGGGACCCTATTACTAAGGTTCCGCTGTCCGTCCATCCATCCGGCCGTCTGCCCGTCCGTCCGTCCGTCCCGCGTCTGTCTGTCACAGGGCTGCATCTTTTGAAACGTACTACTATGGCCCCTATAACGTTTTATAAAAAAAAAAAAAAGTTTAAAATTAAAGAGGTTTGTACTAAAGTATTTAAAAAAAAATTGTGTCAAATATTTTACCGTGGCACGGAACCTTCCGTGTGCGGGTCCAACTGGTCCGACGCACTTTTTAAAGGTACGTATACACATCGTTAGAGTCAATTACTATATTGATGATGTTTATTTCTGTAAGTAGATCTTTTAAGACACTTTTGCACGTCAATCTTTTGGTCAATATTTTAAAACTACTAAAAGAAGAAATACCGAACAAAGTCAGAGTTGAAGTTCAATTCAATTTCAGTCTCTTTTGAAGTCCAAACAATATATTAATACGAACTAGCTTTTGGCCGCGACTTCCTCCGCGTGAAATACCTTTTTAGGATTCCGTACCTTGAAAGGAAAAAACGGAACCTTTATAGGATCTCTTTGTTGTCTGTCCGTCTGTCTGCCAATACCCTTTTTCTCAGGAACGCGTGGAGGTATCAAGCTGGAATTTAAATCAAATACTCAGGTCTACTTACTACCCTTGGAGCTGTGAAAAAATCAAACTTCTAAGTCAACGCAATCAAAAGATACAGCCGTTTATGCCGCAAATTTCCGCAAATTTTCGACACTCGCAAGCGAATCAAAACCTACAGGGTACTTCCCGTGAACTCAGAATCTTGATATTTGGTACAAAGCAACGTCCTACAGCACAGATAAAGGAAACATTGCGAAAACTGTAAATTTTTAGTTACATCATATAATAAAAATATTTTTAAAAAATTTAAATTGTACGGAGCCCTCGGTGCGCAAGTCCGACTCGCATTTGGCCGGTTTTTTATACGTACAACACCCGGGCAACTGCTAGCAATAAGTTATCAAAGTATTATCGTAATCGGATTAACAGCGCATGAAATACGGACAAACAAACAAAGTCAAAGTCAACATTGATTTTTTTATATTAGATTACTAATGTATTAGTTGTTTCAAAATGTCAATCTCGGCCTGGCCATGCGGTTGAATAGAAATAATAGTGACCATGCACACATAATAACACTTGACCAAAGTGTTTATATAATTATCATTATACTCGTATCAGACTTTAACAAAGTGGAACGGACTTGTAAGTACAATCAACACTATTTTTACGCGAGAATTATTTTATAACTTAGAAATTATAAAATAATTCTGGCGTAAAAAAATTAGTTAGATTAAAATTGCTTATTAGTCACATAGGCTAGATTGTAATTAATTACTAAGAAGCTGGATCATTAAAAAAAAATCAGTTGAATGTTTTTATTGAATGATTGGATTAACCCGCTGACGTACCTATTTGGTTATTATAAATTATGTTTGCGGTTTTTCTGCGTAGGTATAGCCATCGGTTTAAGGCTATTAAATCGTATTCGTCGGTTTAATAAGCATATAAAGTGGCTTCGGTATAAAATTGAACTAGGCATAAAATATTTTATGGTCACGACGAATTTTTGGGGTTTTTTGTCTGGTGTGTATTGACGACTGGTGTGACGACCATCCTCGTCTTATTGTTATAAAACACTAACTCTTGCCTGCGTCTTCGTCCGCGTGAATTTTCTGGCTCACCCGACCCACCCCGTCGTTTATGACGCATTGCCTGCTCGCGCTGTTACTTCGATTTCACTCGGCGATCTTTCTGACTGTTACTTTATGCTCGGCTCCTAGGGCCCGTAGCGTGTTACATAGCCTATAACCTTATTCAAGAGTTGTGCTATCAAATGCAAACATATTTATTCAAATCCAACTGGTAGTTTCAGAGATTAGCGCGTTCAAAGAAAAAAACTCTTCAGCTTTTTTATTAGTAGTAGGTACCTATAGATAGATAATATATCTACTATTACATTTCAAGGGTGTAAATAGGAAGCACAGAGGAACTTTTAATACTGTGTATCGACCTCATTCGCACTAAATCTAATTGTCACTGAAAATCCTCAATATTTCGAATAATTAAGATTGCACCTTCACGGATGACGATAGGATCCTCACATCAGAAAGGTACAGGCAAACTTAGTTGAAGTGAGCTGTCAATAGTGTCAAGCCCTAGCATCAAGTGGAGTGACAGCTCACTTCACCTAAGTTACCATCTAGAGAAGACCGGCAAGTCTAAACGAGATTTAGATTTTTAATTCTTCTTGGAACATTGATTTTATATAGACGCAAGTCATTTTACGATAGGTTTTGTGTTCGGTTTAATTAATCGGTTTATTACTTTGTTTTTTTTTTTGTATAATTTGTAACATTCCGTTCGTCTCTGTCATAAAATGTTAACAAAGAAACTTTTGTACCGGGGACCAAAAATTCGAAGACATGTAATATCAACCAGCACTGGGCCCGCGTGGTGGATTATGTCCCACTTCTTCACACCGAGAGGAGGCCTGTGTCCCAGCAGTGGGAACATTATAGTGTGATTATAAAGTACCTAACTTCTTTTAAGTTAAATATAGCGCAGTGATAAGCCTTTGCATGATACAGTCCTTTAAACTCCAAACATGGATGTTATTCATCTTTACGTGGCAAAATACCGTACCTAACCTAGGTAGCGGTATCGCTATAATTATAATATCATATTATGTCTATTAAAACGTACGCTAAATAATTATCATAATTGGTTCTTGTTCAACCCATTAATTCTCTAAGTATACCCACCGACCATAAATTTGAAACCGGTCGGAGCTGTGATCTTCTCTATAAGGGAAAAGACCGCAAAATATATAAGAAGATACATAAATCATTTATCGAAATACCATATTATATTGCCTAAAATTAAAATGGAAGAAAGGTCATATCGTACGATAGCGTAAGTGATCCTTCTTTCGTAACTAAAATCTTAACAAATAAAATAAAGTGATGAAACTAAGTAAGTAGCAAAGAGGTGGAATCTAAGCCGGAAGGGAAACGGAACCTAGAGTAGTATAATCAGCCTATGATGTTCCCACTGCTGGGACACAGGCCTCCCTTTAGTGAGAAGAAGTGGGCCGTAATCCATCACGCGGGGCCAGTGCGGGTGGGCAGATCTTCGAATTTTTGGTTCTAGGACATGCCGATTTCCTCTCATTTTCCTTCACCGTTTTAAGAGATTTTTTTTTTATTAAATAATTTACGCAAAGTAAAGCGCCTGACTGGGTTCGAACCTGCGACCTAGAAATCGTGAGTCGCGGCCGTTACCACTGGGCCACCACCGCCCCTCAACCTAGACTAGTACTGATAATGTGGGTCCATATTTTCCACAAATCAAACATTACACTACTCTAAAGAAATAAATCACTCTAACAAAAAATCCTTAATTTCCAATAAAGACTGTTTACCCGTTAAGTTATTCAGTCACTTTTATCAAAAATATTAATAATATAATTAAATAACTTATCGACACGTCTTCATTGACCCCGAGTCATTCCATCACTATAATTCGCTCCAACGCAAACTATTGACCTCTAACTTTTGCACAAATCCTATTAAAGCGTGCTATTGCAAAGTTTCCCACTCCTGCAGATAGTTACCGTGAACACTTTCAACAGGTGTGAGCTATTGCTTCGGACCTGTACATGTGTGTGAGGGTAGGTGTGTGCACATGTGTGATTAGGACAATGATAGGACTTCATTGTGTAACTGTGCTAAGGCCCACCTGCACTGCACACAAAATAATTCTGCCAAGGCAGGTGGTGGTGAAAGATGTTTCAAATACGTTTAGCGCTAAAAAATAAGGGAAAAAAGAAACAAAGTAGAGAGTTATTCGTTTTCTATCAGATAAATCTAATATTAATTTGAATGATTTTTTAGATAAGAGGTGTTGATTATGTTTTACTAATCTATTATTTTTAATGTTCTTATAATTTTTTAAATTAATTATCATGACCTTTTTAGGTAATTTGACTTACATTTGGAGTGACATTAAAAATTATAGTATTAATATTTGCATGTCATTGTTTATGGATTTGTGAATCTATGTATTTAGTGATTTGTGAATCACTACCTACCCCTAATAATCGCAATCCCGGAGTGTACTCTGGTACTTCGGTCAACATCTGAAAAAAATCTTTGGGTTTTCCTATTATATTCATCACAAACTTGTACATCTAAAACCTGCTTTGGCTTAATCAAAATTTGCCCATAATGCTGCAAAAAATATCATGCGTATTAAAAAAGCAAGCGTGATTTGCTTGCTATTTTTATTACTAGATATTTATTTAACAGAACTTCGAAAACATCAATTATATATTAAATCAAAAGTATTTTACTATTAAAAAATTTGATACATTTATTTATAAGATAACACTAAAATAACAAAAATATATCCTAAATTAACTAAAACTATTTACAAACTAAAATATAGCGTCGAAAAATTCATCCGCATCGCTGTCGACTGGTAATGTACCCAAAATATTTAAATTATATTATATATTTAAATACAGTGGATGTCACGTAACAAAGTATTTGGAATCTAATTATATTAATAATCTCTGCAATTAGACGAGGTTACTTCCCGTATGCTTTCCAAAGTAAATGCAAAATATATGATGATTAGCGATGTGCGAATTTGTCAAGTATCCATTTATCATTAATTTATCGGAGGCCGTAAAACTGTAGTGATAAACATGTCTTTAATTAAATCGCCCGTTAAAAAAAACGGTGGCGATAAACATTGCCGAGTTTGAGACATGAGGCTATAAGTAATATTAACCCAAAAGAGAATGATGCTGACCATGAATCACTAATTCACTCATTCAAACCCCGAGCGAAACTGTATACGAGGTGTCGCTTTGGCAGACAATCGTCTTCCTTTCATCTGACGCCATTTCACCTGTACACAAGAGGATCTATTAACATAAGAAATGGTTAAGAACCGACAATTTTAGTTTTAGAGGTTCAAATATTTTATTTCAGATAAATAAATCCATATAATTTTAGTAGTAGGTAGGTAGTATAACTTAGCCTAATGTTAGTATTAAATTAAGTGCGTCTGGACTCTTCCACCCACCTTCGTAAGAGGGGAGAGTCCCACCTTGCACCGGTCTGAAAACACATTCAGAATGCCATTGCCGCGCTATCATGGAAGCGCATCGCTTCCGCATGATCGCGGCGAACCCGTAGACGCACGCCTCCGCGAACATCCCTGACGCGCTACACCGCCACGGCAACCCCAAGAGCACCCTGAATGCGTTATTGTACTGTACGCGCAGGTCGCTGTATGCCCGCTGGGTATACTTGTTCCACAGGCCGTACACTGCTGGCTTGTTTCACAAGCTCAACATCTGCCTAGCCTTTTCCCAACTATGTTGGGGTCGGCTTCACGTCTATCCTGATGCAGCTGAATACCAGTATTTTACATGGAACGATTGCCTATCTGACCTCCACAACCCAATAACTGGGTAACATGATACCCCGTGGTAAGACTGGTTGTCCGACTTTCGGGCTACTGACGACCCATAACCACTGTCAAAGATCCACGAAGCCAGGACCAACGGCTTAACGTGCTTTCCGAGGCACGGAGGCGTTTTAGTATATAAAATATGGAGTTTCACAAGCTGATCACATAAAATTTTAAGATACCACCTAAGTGCACATTGTGGAATGCAATTATTGTTTGAGTATTGAGTATCTTATCACTGCGGAGTAAACGGAGACCATGTTGCTGAATTTCAGGGAAAGCTTTGAACTTATTTGATATTTTCTGCGATCTACGCGCGACTTTAAGAAGAAGACGAAGTGAAGGGTCATGTTGGCCTATTACTAAGGTTCAGGCTTACCTACACCATCCTATGAGGTTGGATAAATAATCATAATTTCAAAGTTGACCATTCTGTTAATTTCGCAAACACGGTCAGGCACTGCCGGAAATCTTTATGATTAAAAGGCTATTGTACCGTCTCTTGCACAGAAAGCATTAGCTCATATTGGAATCCTGCAAGTTTACGTCCAACCTCTCATGCCATCTATTAGTTACCAAATATATTACCGACATATGTATGCGGGATCTATTTAGAACCATCTTCTTGTAATCGGTAACGCAACGGTACATGAGTAAATATACAACAGAGACCCAACTTCACTCAAACGCTCATTGATCGGTGCTCATTTTAGAAAGTGACGAAATGGCACAGGTATGTAAAGTAACCCATAAAAACGTAACCGAGCAGAAACGCGTAACCCGCTAGAAGTGCATCACTCAAATTGAGTAGCCGAAATAACGTTCGACCAAAATTTTACAGTCGCGATTTTTTTTAATCTAGAAGGCCTAACCGTAATTCCGTATTTATTTGACCATGTCGTAGGTACTTTCGACAACTAGTTGAAATTACACCTTTTTACGCTTATTTTCTCTGCTCCTTTATACTGTATCGATTGGATGAAGCTCGGCCTCTGTTGGACATCTACTCCTGACAATTGATCGCAGTCGCCGTGACATTACCAGTTGCGATTGACGACCGGTTGCATTATGTCGTGTTATGTAAAGTGCTGTCAATAGAAAGCTGAATAGTGGGTTATGATAGATAATAATAGTATTTGTATGCCTTAAGATAACTAAGGTCAGATGGAAGATGGTTAGAATTGCTCCTCCATGTTTATTATTAAGTCTTTAAAAAAAAAATTAAATTTAAAAAACATGTTTCCATTATGACCCGGAAACACACACACAGGCTGTAAATGTTATTTTTAATAGGGTCCTCCCATAAAATCTTTATATAACAGATACATATTTATTGTCTTAAGGAGTTTTTATAAAATAATGGGTCGTCCCATTACGAGTTCAAACAACTAATAAATTAAATTATTATGAATGTAATTAATTGATAGTTTTTATTAGAATTTTATTAGTCAGTCACGATTTGACTGAGATGATTCCGGTGAAGCACAAAAACTAATTATTTTTAGGCCGATTATGCGTCAGCTGGTTTGGCCAACTTCAAAAAAATTGGTTTCTAATTTTACTATTTTAATGCCTGTTTTTACTAACACTAGGTGACACGATGAATACCTAAATAAAAGCGCGCTGCAAAATTTTCAACTTTCAGCGTTGAGCCGAGCGTTGAAAAGCTTAAAATTTAGTAACCTAACCAAATGATCAAATAATCATTTATATTTTTAATTTAACTGTATTGACCTCGAACTTGACGAATTTTTTTAATCCCATTTTATTAAACTTGACATATTTTATTGTATTGCCTACCTTAGTTAAGGTAGTTAGTATAAGGATAATTTTAAACTTAACATCTGTAACTTGTACCTATTTTCTGTGCAAATAAAGAACTATTCTATTTATTATTTAAAAAAAAATCTCAAACCATGCCGTAATCGAATAGCGTAATTGATGAGATTATTGATGTTTACTTTTTAATCCAATTATCCACATAGAAAAAACCAAACCACAAAATGACTGCTGTTTATAAATAAAGACTAAATAAGACCATTTAACATAATTATCAACTAAATTCTAAGTTTAGATGCAATTTGTTTGGTGACGTGCGTTGCACGATGTTTCCGCAAGCTAAGTAAGTACCAATAGCTCGGCCTTTTGCGTCAACGTGATGAACGAGCTTTGTTTCAAATATGTTGCTTAAAAAATAGACAACATAGGACAAAAGTTTCTTCAACTTTATTTTTATTCATGAATTCAGTGAAATATTATGCAATTTATTCATAAAAAAACAATGTTTACCTACTGTGGCTTAAATGTATTTATTTCATAATCAACAGGTTTTAACAAATACATTTTAGAGGTCTTCTTTTAAGTATAGAGATACATGTAACAGAAGACCTCCCTCTTCCATGTCTATGTGTGTTTGTATACAAAGCCTGTTAATGACAGTATCAATAACAAAACAAAAAATTGTTACAGTAAGAAAAGAAATGTTTATGTAGGTACTTGAATTCGTAATCTCAGATATAGAGAAAAGCAGATTTTTTTTATTGCAGTAGAATTTGAATCCTGCTGTGTATGTCATTAACTCTGTGGTATAAATTACTTAAACCTATTCCTAAAACACAGATGAAATTCTCAGTAGAACCCCGGAGTCTGGACTTGTGCGTGGTTGACGGCAATGGGCTCGTCCCCTATTACATAGGACTTCAACATAACTGGCGAAATGTGGGTATACCATAGGCACATCACTGCCTAACCCTTCGGAATAAACAGTCGTGATGTTATGTTATGTTATCCAAAACGTTTTAAAGTTTTCCACAGAACTTTTGACTCCACTAAACTGGCTCTAAGGATAATTTGTTTAGTCATACTGCACGTATGTGGACATCATACAAGTTCAATCAGCCGCAAGTCAATAATCTCCAACGGTAATGTTAGTGACATAATCAGCGCTAATTCCAAGGTAATAGCGTTATGAGATAAAGCGATGGTAATGAGTCAGTGAACAGCTGATTATATTACCATCTGAGATGTTACCAAAGGTGATTGTGAGCTACTTTGACAGGTTTCAATCTTGAAACAGACAGATCAGAAGGCTCACTCTGGAAACATGGAAAAGTCACGTGCAATGCAGTTAGAGGTTGCATATAATATATACATAAACTCACACCTTCTTCCAATGGGGGTACTCAGAAACTACAGAACACCACCTGCTACGCTCCTTACATACTCGTTTCGCTTCTTCCATAATAATAATTATGGCATCGTGTAAAGATCATAATTCTGGAGGACATATAGAACTATCTTCATTTTACAGAATCTTCGATTGAAGCCTAGCAGCGCAGTTTCAGAGTCGAAACTGTGTTTCTGAAACTCTTTTAAAACATTACTAAGCTCACACTATGCTTTGCCAAAGACGTACTATTAAATTCGCTTGACTATCAATCTCTAGGTGCACGTATTACACACGAGGTTCACGGACGAGGTTCCGTTTCAATTTTGCATCATACAGAAGATTTGTGTATCAACTTTGGTAATTTTGCGTAGTGGGACTTCTGAAACTTTACTTGGTTGAAGATCATAATCTAATGTTAATTATGAATGCAATGTCAATTTCAATACATTTGTCATTCATTTAAATCGTATTCGTTTGATTATTTTTAAATGTTAGCCTTTAATGTTGTCTCAGAGATTGTAGTATTTTATGTTTCAGACATTGATGCGACTGAAGGTAATAAAAAGTTATTGCTGTAGTCATTTTATTAATTTGATTTTGTGGTTGTAACTCTGGTTTATAATAACAACCTTCATTCGTTCCAATGCCGTAGTAGTAAATGTAAGATCACTATTTATTAATTAATTTTTATTTTGCATGACAATAGATGGGCGAAAAAGATGACTTCTTGGATGAAAAAAAAAAAAAACGTTTGGCTAACGTAAACGAGGAAGACCACACACTCGCTGGGGGCACGAGATCGTGCGTATAGCTGGATCACGCTGGATAGACGTAGGTAGTGTAAAATAGACAAAGCTGCAATTCTCTGGAGGAAACCTTCACTTCAAGAGTTCTCAAATAAAACCAATTTTTTTTATTATTTGTATAAACACTATAAAAAAGGAGAAATATAAGGCTTTTTTTATTTTTATTAATTTATAAAATGAAATTACAATTTATTTATTTTAACTCGGGGGATGTGCAGTCTATATAAAGCAGTGGACCACCTTTTTTTTTTTTTTTTTTTTTGTGGATGGGAAATCATCAAATGACCCCTCCCGCTCTGGGTGGAGCGGAAGGGAGTGTCAGACTTTTACTGACTAAAACCCACCCGTGTTCCGTCCTTAGCCCTTTCTGTTCCAGGGCAGCGGTTAACCTTTCGGAAAATCCCACCGCCCCGGCAGGCTTCGGCCCTGTGGGGCCCCGTCCTCTGCTGACATCTCTTTGAGGCGCGCGTGGAACACAACGCGCCGTCCGGCACGGGCCTGGTCCTGATCGGACGGTGAGCTACCCATTACTCACCGCCCGCAGGCCCGCGCCTACGGTGGCCGGGAGTCGTCACGCGGCTCCCGACGCCCGGAGCGTCTCCCGCGGCGGCTGAGGCGTGAGGTGTTCTCCCTCAGCCTCCCCGTGGACCACCTTCAGCTAACGATTATGATGAATCAGTAGGTACCTATCCTTATAATTCTGAAAATTGTTAGATCCTACTGATGGGTAATTGAGTAACACACTTACAGTACCCAGTGCTTTCATTTGGACATTTCAACAACATTAATTGCGTTATGTACGTTGTTAAACAAACAAATTTTTCAAACATATGAAGCAATGGATTAATATTATCCTTCAAAATAATTCAGCGTGGCATTGAAAATGTGGTAAGCAAATAAGGTAGTGTATTCTTACTTTTAACATGGATTCCACTTTTTGACTGGAAATTTCAGTTTTAAAGGCACCATGTTCATTTTTTATCCCAAAGCACGCAAATGGTAGGGTAAACTTACCAATAATAATTTATTGCAATATTCTATGTATCCGTAAGTTGCATTAAACCTGAAACAAGTTAGGTAACAACCTACTATTAACTCATGGGCAGAACGTTATCGAAAGGTTAGGTGATTCCTTTGAACGCGTGTCAAATATTTAAGTAGCGAGGATTACTGTAGCTAATGTTAACTTTTAATGTTAACAAAGTCGAACTCACGGTTTCGTGTGCAAATATTTTGTAATATTGATACTGGCAAACTCATCGGACCGACGAACGACAAATTAACCCACGTATACTATACTTTATCATCATCTACATAGCCTTTCCTAACTATGCAGCTGAATTTATTTATTTATTTTACATGGAGCGACTGCCTATCTGACCTCCACAACCCAGTCACTGAGTAACACGATACCACTTAGTAAGAGTTGTTGTCAGACTTCTGACTACCCGTAACATCTGCCAAATATCTACCAATTACAGCTAGGACCAACGGCTTAAGGTGCTTTCCGAGGCTCGGAGGGTCTTTGTATATAATGGATCTCGGCAAACGTTGCTTAACTGACTGTACACTACAAAGTATCTAAAATTTAAAACGATTTAAAAATAAATACTTTTGAAATCATCTTAAATTTTAGATTCTTTCTTTCACGTTTTACTCGTCTCTACATTACTTACACTGTAAAGTGACAGAGACGATATGAAACTTAACGACTACTTAAATAAGGTTGCGTTTACCTATGTATTCGGCTGTAAGATACCACCCGTAACGCTGTTGCGATTGCCAAGTTGTAACATACATAATCAGCGAATAGCAATCAATGACCATGGGCCTTACCTAATCATTAAAAGCTTGGAATAACTTTAACGAACAGTAATTTGTTTTGACTTTATTATTTGTATAATCTATTTAATTGTAAATAGGTACCTGACTTGGTTTTCGTACGTCATTTTTAGGGTGACCAATGAAAATGCGCCGTGCTGATGGGGGACCCCATAGCACAGCATCATGCTGAGTGGAAGGCTTCTTGCCACAGTCACGACGTGCAGCTGCCACCTACTGGTTTTAATTATATATTTGTTTTTTTTTAAGTAGTATGTTGGTAGTCGAGCAGAACTTGTCTATTTTTTTTATTTAAAGGTACATTTTTATGTGACACAGTTAACATATTTTCTTCCTTTATGTGATTCTGTAGAAATGATGGTAGTAATACCTACAATCCTTAAGCCTTTTATGCATAGGATTCGAAAGCCTTCCACCCGATATCACACATAGAGGAATGATTTCGGTCTACAAAGGTATTGTGAGAGACCATCGCACATCGGTGGCTTCAGTAACATGGAGCCTGTCAACACATTTTATTTATTTATTCTTCAGAAAAATTACAGTCTAATATCTAGGTAAATAATGTAAAATTAGCGCTTACAGTTGCCATTTACAAGAACCTTGATCTATCTAAAAATGGAGTACCTAAATATCTATGTAGGTACCTAATGTCTTAGTCTCCTCGTGAATTCTTCCGACCAAAAAGGCACCAGGAACTAAAAAAAAACACCAATTTTATTAAGCACTTTAAAAACTTACTACGCATCCATTGTACCTATGTCTGGTTCAGGCTAACTGGTTTCACGAATGATGTTGTCTTATGTAACAGTGCGCAAGTAGGCATTACAGGTTGTCTACTAACCAACCTACAGTGACTCATATCATAATACTCGTACCACCTGTGCGAGAGTACGAGAAGGTATACAATAGTATAATTTGTCATAAACGTTCAAGTACCTTTTTCTTATAAAAGAGAGAGGTGTAAAGTTTTCAATGATTAAACCATTTACGAGTTGCATCGTTGCATTCGTTAACTACAACATGCTAGCTGCGCCCCGTAATTTCACCAGCATAAGTTTCGATCCCGTGGGAATATCGGGATAAAAAGTACCTTATATGTTAATCCTGATAATAAACCATCTGTGCGCCAAATTTCATCCAAATCCGCTCAAGAGTTTTTGCGTGAAAGAGTAACAAACATCCATCCACCCATACAAACTTTTAAGTTTATAATATTAGTAAGATATAAAATCAGAAACATTGTTAGACTTGAGCAATTCTGTGAAAAAACAAACGCGTGAGTAAAGCAACAAGCAACAACAAGCAATATATTATGTACACTATAGTATGTACCTACTAGCAACTCAGACAAGAATCTCAATTACCAATATAAAACAAATCTCCCACTCATCCACTTTTATTTAACTATAAGATCTATAACAAATAAAATAGAGTTGCGCTTCGCGCGGTATCGTGAAAGCTTGACATTTGCACTTGACTCATCCCAAATGCCACAGCCGTTTCGACAGTCAGGTGTCGCAAACACTAACTAGTAATGACACGCGTTCTACATGGTTGATAGTTCGCTGTGATAGATCACATCACGATTATTATACGTAATTGTGTAGGAGAGTTATTGTATAAAATGTTGACTAATATTTCGAATGGCAGGGTTTGCAATTCTGGATTTCATTATGGCTGTCAGAAAAAAATCTACGCATAATAATAAAAATGCAAAATTGTTCGTTAGTAACCGCATCACTTGAGAACGACTGAACCGATTTAAAATGTCTGTAATAAGCCGAATAAGGTTCTTAGGAAAAGACAAATTTGAATTTAAAATAGGTACAATATTGTTAATCCTAAGTTATCATTATGTTAGTAAAATAAAGTATTCGACGTCCAGTTTAAAAGGTATTTTTTATATTTTTACTACATGTTGGTAATCTGCAAAAAATATTGAGACTATATGAGTGCATATTACGTATTGAGACAGAATTTCTATCATAGTTGCTATTGAAAGCATAAACTTTTTCTTATTTATTTTCGTAATTTTAATATGGTTTTCCTACAATAAATGTAACACGATGACATTAATCTGGATCACGCACTTCCTCTCACCTTGCTATTATCTCACGTGCCACTCGATCATCTCTCGCGACGTATGTGTATGTCATTAAGATGCAGACCAGTCTTAGATCACAGATCACGTGCGTGTCGATATGTCAGCGCTTCATTATCGAAGTGACGGATGATCGATACATTGTGATAAAAAGTAATGATGACACTTTACTGTTGCATCAAACAATGTGTCTTCGTAAGTAGGTACTTGGGTATCTGTCATCTAAACTAGTCAAAACTAATAATATTATAAAGAGAAATGATTTGATTTTTTGTAAGTTTGTTTGTTACGCTTTCACGCTGCTAACACAGCTGAACAGATTTGGATGAAATTTTGCACATGGGTGGACCTGGAGAAGGACACAGGCTTCTTTTCATCCTGGATCGCAGACGAAGTCACGGGCAACAGCTAGTTAAATATAAAATACACAGGCCCAAAAAAGATATGGACGGAGTATTTTTTGTGATAGATATTGATGTACTGAAAACTGCTAAAAGTTTGAATCAGAAGATATTCTAATGCTATGATGGTAGTATAATTGTTATCTAATCCCTGCTACCTTGTATACGGATGTGAGTGTAGGTGCACTTCTGCCTAATCCTTCGGGGCATATAGACGTGTTGTTATGTTGTTTTTGAGTAAGAATTGGAATAAAAGCCACTTCCCAACGGTTTTAGCCTGAAACTGTCCACCAGCCCCATTTTTTAAAGAAAGATAGAAAGAAACAGTATTTATTGGGACTCACAGGACGCACAGTCAGATCACAAACTAAGCTAAACACACTCATAGAAACATAAAATAAAAATAAAGTAAAATGGAAACAAAACCAGAAGTCCTGTTTTAGCCTTGGCCTATAAAACTAGAAACCTAGATTACTAAAACACCGGCTATTTTAACGAGCTCTAACCCACGTTTTAGTCCCATAAACGTATATATTTTATTATATTGCCCAAAAGATGTAAATTAGGTGTCATCTCGTTCCTCAATCTGCACCCACACAATGTTAGACTCAAAATATCTCACAAAGGACATCATTTCAATATAAATAATCTAAAAGCTATCGCTAAAAGGTTAATCTGAACACTATTTACATTTCCATATATATGTACTTAGTGTTATTGGTGTGGTGGGTCTAGTGACCTGGTTGTCGCAAGGTCCTCGGTTTGATGCGTATCTTCGTCCGTTTTATGGGTATGTCCATAGTTCTGATGAGCCTTCTTCTGTTATGGTGTTCAATAAAAAGTACCAATTCTATATTTTATCTATCCATAGAGCAGTGGTGGCTAAGTGGTAACGGCCGCGACTTACGAGTTGTAGGTCGTAGGTTCGAACCCAGACAGGCGCTTTTACTTTATGAAAATTATTTCATCACCATCACTGCTCTCAAAACGGTGAAGAAAAACAGCGTGAGGAAACCAGCATGTCCTAGCCTTTATTCGCATAATATTAGATTCTCAAAATAGCAGATTCTCAAAATTAGAACCAAAAATTCGAAGACATGCGACATCTACCAACTCGCACTGGGCCATTGTGGTGGATTACGGCCCACTTGCTGTCACCGAGAGGAGGCCTGTGTCCCAGCAGTGGGAACATTATAGGCTGATTATGCTCCATAAAACAAAGAACTTAAAAAAATAATTGACACAAATCATGACTTAACTCTGAGTTTCTTCAGGATTATTGTCTTTATGAATCTACTTCATAGAAACCAGTGCTGACATAGCCTAACAAGTTAAGTAGGTACTTGTCATAGAAATGCTTTGAGCATTTACAGGCAAAGAAAGATGAACTTGAAGTCGTTACGTCATGAAATGAAAACTATCATGCAGGTACTAAATAATATCTCTTTGGATACTTTCTCCTCCGTTTCGTAAAGATGAATGAGTTTAATAAAGTAAATGATTAGCACCACGATGCTAAAACCTGCACCTTGTTGCATTGATGTCATTTCTGTATGCAAATATAGTTGATTGCATTTCTCGCATATAATAAAAGCAATTGTAAAAATTCGCACCTAGTTACATAAAACTTAGATAGAGAGAGAACAAATCTACTACAAACGAATGTTCTCCTTTCTGTATAGTTTATGTTGGAATCATATTTATTTGTTCAGCAAACTAGTTTATTATACTATACTATTATTATAGTTAGAACACCTCTGTGCAAAATACTTCCTGCTTGAATTTTTTTGTTAATCCGTAAAATATTTGACAATTTAAATCGGTTACAACGTATATATATTATACTGAATAATAATGTGAAATTAAAACTATAACTGGCCAGAAAACACAAAAGGGACTATAATAGTTACGGTTTTAAAATTACTCAAACTTTCAAACACAGAAGAGTGAAGATGTTACAAGAGTAAGATTTATTAAGCACCTGACTGAGATGAAAACATCGAATAAACTGGATTAACAGAATTCAAAGAAATTGATTCTGTACGATGAAGCAACCGCTGAACACAATGCAACACATAGTAAGAAAAGATTTGATTCGCCTGATACGCGCTAATTAAAATGAACCATTAACATTTGATAGATTGCTAAAATCATCGTAGAATGTACAACACAAATTCAAAACTAAACACAGCGTTTGCAAGGTTATGCCAGTGTCAACACCGCTAAACTCCACACCATTGCCTGTTTATCAAAAGTAATAACATACAATTATAAAATTCACAGAGACAATGACAGACTGTCACTTTGTCAGCCCGTCACTAAACGCCCACATTATTGAGCAACATGTATAATTTCTATGCCAATCCACTAAAATACTACAAAGCAACTTGTTCACACTTAAAACCGCAAACTAAAAAAAAATCCAATCAAAAATTCTTCGCGTAGAATCTAAATAGTAAAACATATTTAGATTCTTGATAGTCTGACGCTTACAAAAAAGTCTAGTGCATACAGTATACAACCTTGCAAGCTTTCTAGCATATAGGAATACCATCAAAAATTTCTTACAACACGATATAAAGGCTAAATCACGTAGGAATGCCGCGATTTCACGGCGCGTCGCGGCATCCGACGCGTTTACCTTGACACGGACCTAATGTCGCGCGTCTTCGCATAATTAGATAAAAATAAAGTATAACTCGCTTAGATCGCGCGTTTTGTTAACACATGCATTCGCTGGACGCGTGATATCGTGTGGGGTGTGCGTTGTCGGATGCAGCACGATATTGTTGATCAGTTATTTTGTTTAATTAACTTGGTAAATGTTCAAAACCTTTTAACAAACTCTAGAAGTGTGATTTTTCTGTCTCACACACAAAGTTTGTTTCCAGATTTGAATTACAATTTTAAGCTCACATGTAATTGACCTAAGTGTGTCTTACTCTGCTACGCTGTGCGAGATGGGCGAACGATATTGTTGCCATCGCGGGTAGAGCCTGGATGAGGCTGGCACAGGAGCGTAGAGATTGGCACAAGAAAAGAGAGGCATATGCTCAGCATTGGGTAAAGTCGGGCTGTGGATGAAGACGATGTATCTTACTCTTATGTGATCATGTTTTATGAGGAATTCCATCACACATTTTATATCTTTAAAAACAATCCACCGACAAAAAAATGTTCTCACGTCGACACCTATATTTTTTTAACTTATAGCGTACGACAATGTACCCGCGCACTCACCATAGATCACCAGGGGTTCGAGATGTGACCAGCGTGTAGACGCCCACCCGTGGGTTATGGTCATCGTTACCACACCGTGGTCCCACGTGGCTCTTAACTATGGGTTACACATCTAATTATATGCTTTGCCGGTGATTTAGGCGCCGCTTTATGTTGACTACGAACAATGTGGCGATGTAATGAACAAAATAATAGTATGTGGGCATTATTATTTCTTGTAGAGACGTGAGTCTGAATTTAAGTAAGATTATCCTTTGTATTAGCATGAAAGTACTCTTCATTGTTTAATAATAATAATAATATCCCTGGACATTTCACACAGCACCATTTGTCCCAAGCTAAGCAACCTAATGCTTGTGTTATGGTAACAAGATGGCTGATAAACTACTTATATACAATTTTTTTTTTGTAAATACATACATATTATAGATAGAAAAACACCCAGACTCGGAACAAATACATGTAGGTCATACAAATATTTGTTCCGTGCGGGAATCGAACCCGCCAACCGTGCCGTGCCGTTTACTTTCTTCTTAAATTGTATAAATTTGTTTTCCTAATTTTATTTTTATGACAGCACACGCTTATAATACCAACACCCGTAAACATTACATTATGACATCACAGGCTTATAATATTAACACCCGTAAACATTATGGAATGCAAATAAAGATATGAATAAGAATACTTCAAATGATTTCCTGATACATAAATCTGTTTGTTTTTCTCTAAATTAACATATTCTAATTGGATACTCGGCAAACACTAAAAATATTTGGTATATAATGGTCATTTTTCTGTTTTTTTTGACATTTGTGTTGAAGCTTTACACAAAGTAAAATCATTGAAAATATCTAGTTATAAATAGTATCACACTATTTATAACTAGATATTTTCAATGATTTTACTAACACAAAAGTAACAAAGATCATGATTTTGAACGAATATGTTTAGTCGGTTGACAGCTAAAGTCGAGAGAGCCAGAACCGATGCACCTATATTAAATCATCAATTTCTCAACAGCGCACACGCAAATTCTTCATTTATTATGAAATGCATGTATTTACGTTAAGTGTGGGCCGATATTTATGTAGCCCAATCTTCTTTTATTGAGAAATGGACAAACAATGGACAGCTTAGCTTATGTCACCGGGTTTATTGCTTAAATATTTTAAAAGCAATCTTTCGCCATCACTTTTGACAAGTTGAAAGGTAACGCCGCGAGCGAAATTGTTGAAATAATACAAACAATACGTGTCATCTGTGAGTGATGTGTGATTTTAATTTTAGATTTGTAGATGACACGTAATTAACGATATGAACGCTATTACTTTATCGTTACGTAATTAATTGAAACAAATGGCAACGTGGTCGATGGAGTGAGGTGAGGCCCTTGCTCACTATCGTAGGCCATAGACCGATATTGTTATGAAATAGTTACTGTAACAGTTAGCTTGCACCACTGCTGGACAAAGCGCTCTCCCCATGACTTCCAGTTCTTTCGATCACTAGATCTGAGTTGTACTTCATCTACTTTCTGTCTATTAAAACTACACAGGCTATATTTTCGAGAAGGGGCAGTAAGGTAAGACATAACCGTTGTAGCTACAGGAAAACGGTCTTAGGAGACTTTCCTGAACTTTTTGAGACATGTTGATCTGCTTTCACAGACTTTGAAAAAAATGTACAGTCAGAAAGAGAAATGGGCATTTAAAAAACTTTCTTTGAAATCAATCTATCCTATTTCTTATAAGGATCAAAAAAGTCTATCGGACCAACTGGGGTTTGAGTACTAGAAAAGTCAGAAATCACAAAAAACTTTTTCCATGTATGCAGATCAAAAAGGTATAAACAGTCTCCTAAAGGTGACTCCTGTGACGGTCCGGTGACGGTCCTGCCCTTACTGCCCCATCTCAAAAATCCACCCTGTATAGCCGTGTAAGGCATCCGAGCTGAAGTCCGTTTCATGCAAACGAAATCGTGGGTTTGACGAAATAGCTTTAATACTAACAATGAATGCACGACAAAACCTTAATGACATGTCCAAGTACGAAGTAATTCTAATGAAACATACAAAACAAAATGATGTCAATGTAAATAGTTTAATGTACTTATTATTCCGTGAACGGAGCGATCTTCGGAAGTATTAGAATTTAATTCCGTAATATATCTAACGTTTGCCCTTTGAACGAAGATGAGTTTGTCTCGGTAGGGCTAGCACTCTTAGCGAATTGCTGGAATTCACTCTTTCATTGGCGTATTCTTTGGGTTGGCCTATTTTTTGGCCAAAGAATCACCATTGCCTTACAAACTGGCAGGGCTTTTGGGTACTTTTCCTGTTTTTCGATTAGGTACTCTTTTAAAAATAATTGGCTTTTATAATATTTTCAAATTACAGTTGGGAGGACAGCGTAGCCTGTCAACAAGTATCAGGAAACAATTTTATATATTATATACTTGTACATAATAGTATTATTTTAAGACTGTTAGCTATTATAATTTTTTAAGGTATTCTTAGGAATTTACAGAATTAAATAAATATTTGGTTACTTTCTCCTCATTACTTATCGTGACTGTATGGACCAGCACCTTAGGAGGCTCTCATGGAGCAGTTTATTCCTCAATATAACGATTGAGGAGAAATTCCTCCCTCTGCAACCCACATAATTATATACACAGATAATTATGACTATGACCACTTTTCGCTTTTTTTTTTGCATTTTTCATGCCTCATTTTTTCTATACTTAAAATAGAAAACTATAATATATAATAATCCAAATAAGTTCAGCGTTTTCTTACGATCCTACGATCGTAACACGATGGCGTTCTGTAGTTTATGCCTACCCCTATTAGGAAGAAATCTAGTGTGTATGTTTTCAAAGGCTTGTATTTAAGTCTTTCAAAGGCTTGTTTTCTTTTTTTTCAAGTTCTTTCAGCCCTGCACTCCTAGCAGTCCGGTATGGGTTACATCCCACGACCCGCCGCCACTCACGACGCCATTATTTTATTTGACGAGGACTCTGAATACCACGGTGATTGCTGCACGCCCATCCATTTGTCTAGGGCTCAGGGCTCGTGTGTGACCCATCATAAGTTCATTATTATGGTTACAGGAAAGGTTACAGATTATGTGTAAAGGCCCGAGAGGAGACGACGGTCCTTCTGTGAGACTTTCGGATATGATGACATTTTAGAATTAAGTCTCATTGAAGTTTTATGTAAAGGTTTAACAGGTCCATTTCCATTTTTGTAGGCTTGCGTGTGACTACGAATAATTTATCAAATATTATTTTAGAACACCCAATTTTTTGGGCGAGTGACGGCTGTGTAATTGCTTGGATAACCGGAACCAGGAAATTAATTTATTGTTAGATATGTGCATATTCTGGAGGACGCGCGGGCTCGCGAAAGCTGGAAGGAGTGGAGGGAGAACTTTGCCCAGGAGTGGGACAGCGCAGGCTAATAAAAAAAAAATATACATATTTTATGCGTGAGACTGTCTCTACCTGTAGGTACTTACACTTAACTCAGTTATAAACAGCGTCGATGTGGTACCATTTCACGTCATGCTAGACAGGAAGGCTTAACCCAACCAAAAATATAACGCTAAACGTTAGCCGAGCTTCAAAACATCCTGATACCAGCACGATTATCCCACAACATAGTCCTGTTATCTCTATCATCTCAGGACATACATGTGTATCTGTCAGCAGGTAGTCTGACCCTGACCTTCACACACAAACAATGCTTACGTTCTATCCTTTGTTCGAAAGGAATGACCTGATTATGCCAGATGTACAGAATGCCTTCGTATGACGTCATCAAGTGTGTGACCTATTGGACTTGACATATAGACTATAGGGTGGGAATTGTTTTTATGATTTGTTATTGTTTATTGATTGAGATGATACAGTGATGAATCGACATTCACGACGACGTCAGATGAAGTTGTAATTGTGTGTCAATAAATGTTACTTTGGCTTATAATATGAGAAATAAGGAAGTGTAGTTTCTTCAAACCTTGCGTGTACTCATTTACCAGAAAGTCCCGATAATATCAGTTCAGTATTTTACACGTCACTCCTTAGTTTAGTAAAACTTTACTTACATGAAAGAAAGAAAACACAAATGCAAAACGCCAAAGTGGCTTCCCGAAGTTTGTTAGTAAACACACATCAGTTAGCATTCATTTTACTACGCATTCTGGAATCCTAAAAGAAAAGTAGTATTAATAGGAAGTAATTAGTTAAATTCATAACAGTATACATCATCTGCCCAAGGATCAAACGTCCTTCCATATCATTATCCTACAAAAAGATTAAAAGACAATCACAGTAACTGGCACCCTGTACCCTTAAGACATCAACTACAAAGGGATGCGGCACACTTTGTGCGCGGCACGCGTCAGGAGATCAAAGAGCAGCCGCGGATTGTCACCGTTACACCTAACGATGCTAATACGTGTAATTGTGTGAGAGGAAGTATCTGTGTACCTTAAGGGGTAAGCAGACGTAGTTATATCAAAGTAATAAAGGATTTGAAATGATTTGATTTTAGTAAGGTCACAATAACTTGGAAGGACAATGACACGGTGAATAAAATGTTCGATAAATAAGAAACCCGGGCAATTGCGTGTGGGACCACGAACAGTGTAGGTTTAAGTAGTTGAGATGAATATCTTTTTTCACACACCTTTGCAATTTTCATCGATATGCTTAGTGAAAA
Source organism: Apamea crenata (assembly GCA_949629185.1). Classification (NCBI taxonomy): domain Eukaryota; kingdom Metazoa; phylum Arthropoda; class Insecta; order Lepidoptera; family Noctuidae; genus Apamea; species Apamea crenata. The sequence goes on from OX451356.1 coordinate 1,233,566, forward strand.
CAGTATCGCAGTAAAATTAGTGTGTCACATCCGGACAGACGGACATGACGAAATTATAAGACTTCCGTTTTTGCCAATTGGCTACGGAACTCTACCCCTAAACTGATTGAAAGGCTTTAAAACCGTTGTTATTTACTGGAACTTTTTTAAATTATTATTTATACATACAGTCATTAAACAGGTTCATGTTTGTTTTGTACCATTAAACCAGAAATGGTTTGTATTGGTACTCACATTCGCTATGACAACACTGCCTAATCACTACTAAGCAAATAGTGTAGGTACATGAATAATATTTTGCACGTAACACATCTATCAGTAAGTACGTGAGTCACATGTAATGTTTAGAATATAAGCTGCTTGCAACTGGGCCGCTCAGTAGAAGAACTAATGAGAGGGTACTGACCGATGATAAACTAAGTTCACCGAATTAGGCATCATCATAGAGGAGGAACACTGCCGGTCCTCTTGACATTATCCTTTAGTGACCTTTAAAACAATGCGACCTTAAACAATACAAATCACCTTGAGGTCACCAGTTCACGGTCCCTCTCGTTGCGTGATGGTATTTATCGTAAATATTCATAAATATTAACTGCGAATTAAATTGTAATCACCTAGATACATACATTTCGTATTATCTTACAATAGTTATTGTAATGTATTAGCTAGTTGAACGTTGTAATGTAATGTAATGTGATGTGCTAATGTTGGTCAAGTATCATTTCAATCTATGTACATACTTATACCTACGTGCATTTTAAGTTTTTAGTAATGACAATTTATTGATAACTAGCTTCTGTCCCCGACTTTGCCCGTGTTGTTGTCAACTATACTATGAAACGTACCCTATGGAACTCGGCAACAGTGTATTTTTCTGCCAGGGAAAGAATTTTCGGATCAGCATAGCTATTCATAACCACTCGATACGCTTCAGTATGTACCATATCGAACAATGCCAGATACGCAGGACATATTATTGTGCAAAAGTGTGTGCGTAAACACAGGTGCACTCTTTGTTCCTTTACACTCATAGTCCGATGGGACGGCAATCTGACACGACCGGGAACCAGGCGCCGGACCAGCTTTACGTGCTTTCTGAGGCACGGTCGTAATAAACCGCCAACTTTTAAACTCCGGACCGGTACAAAGAAATTCCTAATGGAAAACCAGTAATTTTCAATAATACATTGTTACCGAATGGACTGATGGGCTGATAAGTCCCACTTAAATAGGGGGCAAGCCTATTCCCATCAACCGGGCACGAATCCATAAGAATGATTATAATAAGCTTGAGAATACGAGTATTTCAACGCTCACAAAATATCATATAACCAGGGGATAAAGCGCGACACAAAATCACAATATCGCACCCATATTCCCCTCCGAACAGTTTTTACAATGTTACCTAGTTCGCCCCAACTTTCTGCTCATAGGTGGAAAGTTTCACCGATACTCGAGTGTCGGGTGTTTGGTGTCGGGTGTCGGGAGTGTCGGCGGTGTCCGACAGTTTTTGTGGAAGCACGTGGAGTGTTATAGTGTTATTAGATTCGCAACTTTGCATGTGAGGGAAAAAGTGGCGCGGATGGCTAGACTGGATTATGTGCACATGTTAAGGGATAGTTGGGTATTGTTAACAATTACGGTGTGTGTGTACCTTTATTACTTCCGTGTTGTTGTTAGTTTCCTACTCACTATTAACCCCTTCTTATGTAACGTCAGGGAAAATAATTATTAAGCAAATTGACTACTCATTTAAATTATCCGTTTATCTCTTACCTTTATGCAAATCTCAACTGTCATTTCCTGTCAGTGTTATTAAATGGCTATAACATGGTAATTGACGTCGGTTGTCAATTTCAACAGTTCATGTCCCTGACTGTACACCAAATTATTGAATAAGTATCCGAACTACTGCTTTCCCAAACAACAGAAGACCACAGGTTTATACGAGATAATTAAGTTTTTGCATCACCCTTTTTGAGATGAAAGTCGATGTTTGATACTAAAAGCGGCTATGATAACCGTTCATGAAAATCCACGCAACCTATAACAAAATACCCAATAATCAGACAATGTCCAGTGAGTGACAATGTCCAATGCCAGTGAGAATTTTGCAAAAGATTTAGCACAAAAACACCGAAAAGCGAAAGCGATAAGGCCTATTGTATGTTTTCTAGTGTTATATGTATGTTTTGTTATGTATTTTCTGGTGTACAATAAAGTATAAATAAATAAATAAACACCTGTGACAAACAATATCAAATGTCCCATATTCACAGCCATCAAAAAAGTTTATCTTAAAAAAACTCCAATAACTATCCACCACCCACCTGTCCCCCTGCCTGTCCTCTAACCCATAAACACACCATAACAGCCCTAAGTCTCAGATGATGGAGGGTCAGGCCGCGGCTATAAAACTTATGAATTTATGGGAAAAAAACACCATCGCCGACTATTGTGTGCGGCTGATGGGTGAAGCATAGTTTTTGATAAATAATGTTATTGGTCAACTGTGGTGGAGGAAATTATTAGTTTATACGACCAAACTAATAACTTTACTACCTCTCTGTAAGTTTTACGTAATTAGAGGATTTGTAAAACAAACAACTGTTCTAAATTAAATACTACTATTACTAAATAAAATAATAAAAATTGAGAATTTATGGTCAGTTGTTAGTATTGTCTACCCATAATAGATAATTTCAAACAAATTAAACTCCCCAGCAGGATAAAATCTGCTGGGGAATTTGTAACGCCACTTCTTCTTCCCAGCGAAAGCACTAGGAAGTGGTGAAAGGCGGGCTTTTTGGGGGACTGTCTTTTGTAATTTTGACGTTCGAAAATTTCTTATTCCCAGCCCAAAAACAATCAATTTGAAAAAATTGATTGATTTTGATTTTTTTTATTTTTAATAAATAACATAGCATAGCCCCTGTATACGAAGGGCTTAGGCAGAAGTGTAACCTATCGTACACCCACGTTTCACCAGTAATGTTTAAGTTCCATGCAGTAAGGGGCAAACTTACTGCCTTCGACTGGGCGCACAGACTCCGGGCTGCTACTGCAAAATTTCAAATGGAAAAACCGAATAGCACTTTGCCTGAACCGGAAATCGTACCCAGGACCTCATGCTCAGCTGTAGCGCTTGCGACTACTAGACCTACGAGGAAGTCAAGCGAATTTAATAAATCTTTTATAATTTATAGTATCTATGTCACTGACACATGAAACAGCACCCTAATTGTGTTACACACTTTTAATCACAATCTGAATCATTTTTAAGGATATTGCTAATCCATTGCTTCATATGTTCGAGAAATGTGTGTGCTCAACAACGTAAATAACGCAATGAATGTCGTTGAACTGTCTAAATGAAAGCCTTTGCTACTGCGACTTTGTTATGCAATTACTTCGCAGGACCTCAGTATTTATCGTAATTAAATTCGTAAAAAAACGGCGACGAACGAAAATTTTCTCACAATCAGGTTAACCAGAAACTTTTGCTACATTTGCAGGACACGAAGTAAATGTAGTAACTTACTTATAGTAGCTTACTTACTGTAAGTTAGCACACTACTTACCTCGTTCACAAAGAAATCGCGTACACACAAACTGTAACCAAAATGAACATTAATCTAAACTAGCCAAGAAGTCAGCCACCGGAGCACTTAGCATAAATCTAGAAAGAAACAAAATAAAAAGAGCCGTGTGTAGTGTTAGTAATAAGTGTCAAAATACAGCAGTTAATTCTTCGCGAGGTGGCTGACTAACGAGCCTGGCTGAAACATTGCTTAAGGCTTGTGCAGCAACCGAGGCTGCGCTATAATATGAAGTTATCCTCATAATCTGGCATTGGTTTAGTGTTGTTGCATGCGTGGCTTAAAAACTGCTTTAGACTTGTGCCAGAGATCAGTCAGAAGTTATACCAACCTGTAAAAAACAAATTAGCAAAATAATTAGCATCAAAACTTAAAACTAGTAAATTATAGGTATACTATATACATCTGATTCTCTGCTTCCCCCTTCAGGAAATACAGGCTTTAAATTGTATTGCATATTTCTGTGTCAAAATACACCAACATTATTCTAAGTGTATTCAGCAACCTCTCATCTATATAAATAAAAATGAATCACCGAAATGTATGTACGCGCATAACTTCCGATTGACTGCACACAATTCAGATAATTCTTTTTTTTGTGTTTGTTATTGTTAGGACAAGGTTTGTATACACAATTGGACCCGATAGGTGGCGCTGCTTTTTCGGGCAGGACGACGCCTGCAGGGTCCGCTAGTTGTAAATAATAATAAACCGATATAAAACATTTATTTTAAAGCGATACTTTTCCACCGCTTCAGATCGCTCATATCATGTAGTGTACCCTCCCCTTACTCCACGCTCACCGCTCACAAAGCAATAAATAAGCGAAGAGACAACACCTTGTTAACTGGTAATAATTAACGACGGAAAAATAACGCAGCCACTGGACGACCGGCTTTATTGTCTTATGCTCCGATGAGCTTTACATAGTTTTCTATTAATTTTATTTTGTTGACAATTTGACGGTAGTTTTTTTTATTTATGTGTAAGTTAGGACGTGGGGAGGTTTTATCGAACATTGTTTTAATGAAAATAAGTGCCTTGTTAGATACTTTTTACTTTATTTTTACTTTGTTTAATTACGAGTATCGTTGTATTAATTAGTGAATACTCTATCTAAACCGATATTTCTGATAAAGTAGGTCCACTCTCTCCTAATTAGTGAAAGTCCATTTACTTAAGTGGTACTATGGAATGCGTTCATCGTGAGGAATCTTGGACTTATAATTAATATAAGACTGAAATGGCCAATCCTCTTTGAGCAAGCATGGTGATCAACGGTCATGCCTTCTCCGTATGAGAAGATTCCTTTTCCCTGCAGTGAGACAATAATAGGCTGGTACCATTATTCGTTACTAGCTGCGCCCCGCGGTTTCACCCGCATAAGTTTCGATCCCGTGGGAATATCGGGATAAAAAGTATCCTATATATTAATCCTGGTTATAAACCATCTGTGTGTTCAAATCCGTTCAGTAGTTTTTGCGTGAAAGAGTAACAAACATCCATCCATCCATCCATACAAATTTTCACGTTTATAATGTAAGTAGGTTGTAATGTAATATGTTAATAACCATGTATGAAAGTATTATTAGTCATGACGAACAGTTTTTCTTCGAAAACAGAAACTTGTGAAACCCCAACTAAATAATATTCACATAACATTTTCCTCATACACACAAAGCTAATCTCCCCACATTTCCATTCAACCTCACATCTCGAATAACAAAATAAGGCTACACTATAATTACACTAGAAACTTTTCAACTCCGCCGTCAATAGCTACGCCGTAGCCCATAGCGCGTAGCCCGTAGCATTGTAGTGCACCCCCGGCTACGGCGTAGCGGCTCGGGGTTGTTTACAAAAACAAGATGACTGGCTTAACGCGCCCTCCCGTGTCTTTATTGGCCCTTGCAGGCTTGTCTGACAGTGGATGACTGTATACCTCAATGTGAAAAGAAAAAAAAGGGTTTTTATTTTATCTGGTGGTAATTGTAATTAGTTTTTTGTTTAAATAATGAGTGTGTTTAAAGGAACTGCACCTACCATTTTGTCTTTATTACCCTGTGGTTGACTGGAAATGAAATAAAATAAAGCATCAAGTCTATAAACCTTTGTATAAATAAATATGGCATTAATATTTTTTGGAAAAAAAAACAAGGAATCCCAAAAATTCAACGAAAACTTTTCAATTGCATTCCACTCACACACTTAACCAACCATTATTTTCCCTAACCAACTGTAAACCCAAGCAGTTCCCATACAAACTGAATTGCAACACTGTATAACGCGGTCCTAACACAACAATAGTCGGGTAAACGAGGGAGGTAATGGCGCGGCGCCGGTTAACTTTTACGTTCAGGTGCTTGCAGCGTAAACAGGCCTTCACAGGTACACTTAGCATAGTGCACGGATAACAAGAGTTTGCTCTAGTTAGTAGGTTGTAACACATTCTGGAGTGTTTAGGAGTTAGATGCGTTGGTGTTCAGGGCAACAAAGTTGTTTGACTTTGTGTACAGTGATAGTAGGAGCAAAACGAGCAAACCCTAATCTCTTCAAGGCGAGAGTGAATAGGCTTCTTCTGGGCAAGCTCGTTCCACCGTAGATCTCATCCCTGCCTCTGGGCTGGATTGAGGTCAAGAGCCCATTGTCAATTTAAAAAAAAAGACGAGATTAGCTACTGCTGTTGTGTACGTTTGAAATGGGACGACACTCACGATATCTTGAGTTTGTGGTCCTGGCCGATAGGATCAGCATCTAACCCTGCAATGTAAACAGTATACAAATTGATAAGTGTTCGAGACATATCTACCACAATAAAGGCCAGGTAGCTATTATGCAAATATGTATTGAAATGTATTATGCAGCTGCGATAGGTAAGTTTAAACTTCCCGAATGCAACGTAATTTATTATTCCATAAAAATTGGCAACAAAAATACCTTTTTATTTTATCTGCGCAATAACAACAAAAATGCGAAACATTATTTCTTTCACGGTGGAAGCGCAGGAATGTTCGTGAAAATTTTCCACCTTTTTTGTGATTCATGTTTTAAAAATTATAGCGTCCTAAAATACAACATGGCGGGTGGTTTAAAAATCTTGCGCGCGCTATCTGCTGGCGGCTGGCCAAACTACCTGCACAATAAATAATACAATCTGAGCTCGCGCGCCCCACCGACCACACCTGCGACTTTTTGTCGCATGCTGTGTCAACTGGAATTTTCATGGATATTATTTTAGCGCTGATTTGTTAATCAGCGTATCTGTATTCACAAAATTACAACAAACAAAATACTATGTTATTTACCCAACTGCAAAGGTGGGTTATGTTTTTTTTTTAATCCTCCCTTTATCGTACCTATTTCAACTAGAATAGAATCACTCTAGTGTATTTGTCACAAAAAACGGAGAAAACCATCCCCGTTTTTTGTGAAATACATAACGCCAAGATATCCGTCCGCTGTTTATCTCTCGATGTAACTTTTTGCAGGCCCTAATAGCATTACCCAGCTAATCACTGCCTAGCATAGCCTTAAAAAGTCGCTCATCTGCACCACACACGCGTTTCGCCGCGAGCAACGGGCGACGATAACTGCCATTGTAATAGGCGCGCATATTTTTAGGCGCACTTATTACAAACAGTAATGACACAAGTAGGTGGGCTGTGCGTGAAATATTCGCGCGTTAGTGTGCGCTGATTCGTTCGAGCGATTATTTTAATGTAGCTGTTTAAAAGGGTAATGGTTTTTCTGTGAACTTAATGTTAACTTCACGCTTCCGTTTTGAAAAGAGGTAGGCAGAGGAGGTCTGATTTATTTCTAGTAATTGGTTCCAAGTGGTAGATGTCAACTTGCTGCAATACTAATAATCTGCTACTTGTTAAATATAAACACATTAAAGCCCCATTTAAACGATGCCAATGTCCTGCTGTGGCACACCTACAAGCACTACATATTTAGGCAGTTCAACTTTTATTACTTCAAGTTCTGATATGCCACAGGCAATTAAATCGCACGTGTAATTAGTCATGACGCTAATTTACATTTGTATTAGTTAGGTAGCGAGATAAATCCGCCTGTTGATGTCTATATGTGATACTGCACAATGAAAAACTGTCACTTTCGGACACACATAACTTGCTACTTGAACCAATCTCGCTACTTAACTGATGCAAATGTAAATCGGTAAAATGTAAACCCACGAGTTCTGTATTATAAATGCGTCAAACGTAGCTATAAAACTCACTTCATAAAACACCTGTCACTTCGCACATTACGGTCACTAAAACTCGTCAACCTGTTCTAAATATCCCCTAAAATCGTAAAAACGTGTTTCATCGTACTCTTTGAGAGCATTTAAAAATTAATTGCACGCCTTTCAAACTGACGAAAAAATCTCTAACTGAAAAAGTTTTCAAGCACTTTTTTCTTTAAAATTTTTAAGTGAACTTGGTTTGGACAGGGATTAAGGGTCTCAGCTTTTAAAGATTCCTTCTCATTTATTATGTTTGTAATTAGATCCTAGAGGAGAAATCTCTTAGTTTGTAGGTACAGATTTATAGGAGTTTGTTTAATCGATGATTATTGTATTGTAAAGTTGATCTGGTACTTTTTTTATAAGGTATTGACTAAGTTTCTAGTAGTATTGTAGCAAAGTCCTTAATTCTGGCCCACTGATGGGCAAAAGAGTACATAGCCTTTTCCATCACTCCCTGTATAACCTTTAACATCCAATTTGTCATGCCAACATCATTAACGGAATATACATAACTTACATAGGTATGTACAGATATCTCAACAAGAAAATACGCTTCGGGAATCGTCGTCTATCTTCGGAAATACGAATACGCGATGATGAGATTTAATATAGAGCTGTAACTACCATGGAAGTACTTATCTATTTTGCTCTACCATGATTACAAAATTATAGATTAACAAGTTTATGCAATTCAAAATCCTTTGAGTGAGAGATGACAATCTGCGACTGGAGTTGGTAATCCAACAGAGAGAAAACTTCATGCAAATGATCGGTGCACTACTAGAAAGCGCGTCAGTACAAAACTTGTAAGATTTGCCTCTGTGGAGCGTTACTCTGTGGCGCGGCGTTTGTGCTAATTCCGTAAAACGAAGATTACTGAAGTGCATATCTTCTCTGGTTTACCTGTACCAGCCATTAAGTATAGGTAAGCATTTTAATCTTAATTAATTCACCTCAACATCACACAAAAGCGCTATCATTCAACGTTAACCCAACACTAACAAAACTGCAACTTTCAAACTACACCCAAGTTAAGCTTACAAAATGTAACAATAAATAAAGAAAGTAAACTAAAACAAAAGCGTATCGGAAGGCGAGCATAGGGTGTAAGTGAGCAACACATTGATTCACCCTCGACCCAAGGTGAGTAAGGTGAGCAGGCGAGCCGATAGCACGCCCTCCCATTACGTATTGTCTATGCGTCTAGATGTATCGTGGAGTGGATACCGCATTTGTTTTATTGATAGAAGGTATAAAACGATGTTTTAGATGAGCATATATTTTAAAAAGACTCGTCGAAGTCTTTTCAACAGGACAAATTTGTCATCATCATAATTTCATTTTCCCTTATCTAACTCTGTCTGTCTCATTTGTCTATAGGCACACACTTACAAGGTATACGTAGGAATGACAAAAATCGCGGAAACTTATTTGTAAGTCTCACTCTAATAGGCCTTATACCGACACAAAAATACGTTATCTAAACGCTCCAGTGATCTTCGGTGAACAGCATCAACCGAGGGTCAAAGAACTTTGACGGCTCGGGGTGCATGGCACCATGTGATCACTGACCACTAGCTGGTCCTCTCCAAGATTTCCATTTACAGAAACTGTTGTTTGTACATAAACAATTAAAGATCATGAGATGCACCGTCTTCCTACATCCTTGTAACATCTTAAAGGCATACAAGGGTGAAACTGGACCGAGCATGAGTCAGGTACTTTAGATTAAGCGTCTAGACGACCGTGTGTCGCGCGCCTTATTTATGACCCTAACACACGTGTTTTCAATTTAGATACACCAGCGTTTTTTGGATCATTTTAGAGATATTTTTCGTGCTTGTTTAAATTATAGCCCTCTTAGACTTTCTTCTGTTCGTGAAATATTCGCAGGTACCTACACGGTATATTTTTCATCGCACTGTTTCCTTTTAATTTAAAAACCTCACCATCGAATGTGTGCATTTGTTACCTATAAGAAATATAGGGGACTGAGTTAATGTATACCTTGTCTCTACTAACTTATAATTTCTTAAAGAAAAAAATACGATTTGAAATGAGAAGAATCAAAAACAGGTAAAAAATCCCTGAATGTTATGCACCTCGTCACATTATTTCATAATTACAAATCGATTTTCCTTTTTTCCGTCTTTAAATAGAAAATAAAAACCAAGCTGTTGAAAGTAACATACTCTTTTACATTCAAACAACATCGAGTAGAATTGCCGATTCCCTCCCAATTGCAAGTATTCGAAGCGAACTATTTTCATTTTCGCACCTGATCGAACGATTCCGTGCGATCGGACGCGCACCGAGGCAAACGCTAGCGAATGCCAAATCACTACGAGATTCCGGTGCAGTATCTCAGAAAGGAGTAGACAGTTTTACTCTGCTTACGAATAAGAAGACGCGAGGTATTTGCAATGCGGAGGTGTGATGCATTATTATTTTGTCACTTAATTCAATTGAGAGGTAGCTATTGAAGATAGAACAGATTACCCAGCCTTTATTAAGGTTAATCGAGTTCATTGGAACAGTGTCACTGTATAGAGCATCTTCTATCATAACGATGTGACCAGTCTCCTTCTAAAGCACGAAGTTTCATATCTCGCCTTTTGAAATGGAACACCTCATCGTATTGCTATTGTTTGTGATTACATTTCCTTTATTACATTTTCATACATAACATAATCAGCCTATAACGTTCCCACTGCTGGGACACAGGCCTCCTCTCTGTGAGAGGGAGTGGGCCGTAATCCACCACCCGAGCCCAGTGTGGGTTGGTAGATGTCACATGGTTTGGTTCTATGACAGGCCGGTTTCCTCACGATATTTTCCTTCACCATTTTGAGTGCAGTGGTGATGAAATAATTTACACAAAGTAAAGCGCCTGTCTGGGTTTGAACCTACTACCTACGACTCGTAAGTCGCGGCTGTTGCCACTGGGCCACCACTGCTCTCGTTGTCGGTTTCATACATATTATTTACATTTTTAAATAATTTTATAAAAAACTTTAAAAATATTTTTTTTTAATTGTGGCCCATCAGCATCAAGAACAGAGTCGAAGCTGCCGGTAGTCAAGTCTCTAGAGAGAGAAACCTCCTCACTAAGCGTGCCGTGACCAGGAGTACTGTGCTTTCTGAATCAAGCCCTTGACCCAGCCGCGCATTATATTATTATTATAAATCCAATAGGTATCTTTATACCTCTTAACCAAACACCGTACTTTTGTAAACCTTCATGTGTGACATTTCAACCTCTCATACCCTCTTCAAAAAAAAACCTTTCTCTACAAAACAAATGCACCTAGAATCCTCTTCAAGCCCTCAATACTCACCTCAATATAATCGCCGCTCTCCACTCATGCGCACCGGACATTACTCAGTCCGGAAACGTGCGCCATTTCCCCCACCTGTCGCCTCGTCACTTCCGGTCGGGTCCTTGAAACTTGACCGCTAGAATGGACTGAAAGGATTTATGTTCGAGAACAAAATAACTGTCTTCACACTTTCATTTCCTGGTGAGAGAGTTTGCTGGCTCGGCGGCACATATTGCTTTGAAGTAAGTGATTTTAACCACGTTCCTTATGATGGAAACTTTACTGTAAAGGAATTATGTCCGTTTATGCATTGAGACGTCATTCTGGCTTAATGTGGCTTCCCTATGGGTCCACCTCTGCCTAACCTATCGGGCAATACAGGCGTTATGTTATGTTACGTTATAAATTGTCCCTACGCTTAAAGAGATATATCCTTAATTGCACACAGTGAAAGGCTTTGCTTAGTTATCGCACAGCAAGAAAGACAAACTTAAATTCAGGCTACCTAAGTATTTATTGAGATTTAAATACTTAGGTTGTCTAAAGTTAACTATGCTCTACCTTACTAAAATTGCGGAGTAAAACAATAAACTCGTAACATTCAACAATTTAAAACATTAAGAACAAAGTTGTAGCGAAAACAAAGGGATGTAACTCAGAAGTCGCGCCACTAATAGAAATGAGAAACAAACTAGACCTAGAAAAATAAACTTACGTCTGTCCGTTGGCGAGTTGGTGTTCATTGGTGGATAATATAAATGAAATGAAAAACGAAATTCATAATGTCTTTCACATAATCAGCCTATAATGCTCCCACTGCTGGGACACAGGCCCCCTCTCTATGAGAGGGTTTGAGCCCTGATCCACCACGCGGGCCCAGAAGCATATGAGGGATATTAGTTTCGTTATTTTTACATATTTTTCTTTTAATTCTTTGTGATTTCTTCATAAAGTATTCTTAACAAATATCAATAAAGTCACTCAAACCCGGCTCAAAACACGAGTGTTATCTGCACCCTAGCCCCGTAACTACAAGTTCACCAAATAAACGAGTATGTTCACGCTACACAGCTTGGAAGGCGGCCAGACTTCGTGACGACTCCTTACCTGTGACTACTCTTAATTTTATACGCTTTTTGTTCATTTACTAAGTTGGGAAAGTCTTGTTGCTGTAATGCCTAAGTGATATTGTTTCCTTTTTAATTAAATAAGTGAAACCAGATTCGAAGAATGTCGTGCATAGATTGTGTGACGACTGTAAAACTGGTTGACTGTAAAACATTTGCAGAATAAGGTATTACGGTCCGTACTCCATTAATATTAAAAAAAATCTGAAAATCGACTGGTCTTGATTTTTATTTTGCCACAACTGAATTTTTTCCTATATCCATTAAATGTTTTACGTGTCAAAGTTAAAATATGAAAAAAATTGTTGAAAAAGATTATTGACAACAATATGCATTCCCTGCATCTTCCACTATGCTTGAAGATGAAGAGAAAAACTTTGAATAGTTTTAAATGTATTTTAACAAAATAGGTCTGCGAATATTTTCCTGAATATTTCAGTTTTCAGCAGGGGTAGTAGTAGCTGTGGTAGTGAGTGGCACACCTCACACTCACTATCGGCACTAACTCATAGTGTAGGTGCGGCTGACAGTCGACACACGCGCCTTCTGATTTATAGCGCTGTCCTTCACTGCCATAGATTAATAGGGCAGAAGCGACAGTGCGAGCTCCGGAGAGTGACCAACTTGCCAGGCACACCCTTTGAACGTGATTCCGGGCGAGACACAATTGATTTTTAATTTGTTTCTGTAATTACGTCATTCAACCGGTTAATTAGGCAACAGCGTCTTGATATCTTGTCTTCCTTCGCCTTACACACAATGAAAAGAAGGCGAGTGATGACGTCTATAAAAACTTCAAATTCACGTAGCCTTGGAGCCTAAACTAATGTCTTTAATGTATCACATACATATAAAGTCCTCCAGACTGTATTTCAGTCATGGCGGTCAATCTCAACAGACACTAGTCTTCGGCGTAAGAGATATTACTTATAGGGTGGGCGTGTGCGCAGACACAGGTGCACTCCCTCTTCCGACACTCTCATAGTCCGACCGGCTGCCAACTTCAAAACTCTGGGTTGTTACTAGGAAATTCCTAATGGAAAGACCCAATAACACTTTTTCCGACCCGAGAATTGAACCTAGGACCTCACGCTCAGCAGGCGCGCTTGCGACCACAAGACCAACGTATTATTTAGGCTTCGAAAAAAAAACATCCGAAAACTGTATTTCCATCAAATAGAAAACATTAAAAATGTCAATAATACATAGCAATTACTATGTTTTATTTAAAATAAGTATCTAGTAATCTGTCACCTGCAAGGTATGATTCAACATGAGGCAATTAATAAAAAGGTTAATTTAAATAATACCATTTTCCCACGACTTGTTGTTTTTGTTGTACTATACTAATGTCGGCTGACGTTAGTCTACAACACAAACAACCAAAACATTGCTTCTAATGATATTGCCTGACCTAGACCTATCCAGATTTAGCTAGACCTTCCTAGCAAACTAATAATTAATTTAAATCATACAGACGAACACGGTCAAGTGCAAGAGTCATACAATTTACTGTATCGGTCAGTATATAAGAAAGAGACAACGCTTTACAACGTGTGTGACGCCATCTCTTTCATACACAAGATTAATTATAGGTATTATTTTGATTATTAATTAGCCGGTGCTCACGATTAAAATGACTGAACTTTTGTTCAAGTTATTGATGAGTATTTTTTGATCATTAGTGTTTGTTTTATTTTTGAAACAGATTGTGATTTTGGTAATTAAAACAGCTTCCTGTTTTTTACTTCGTATTTTTAGACTAAGGCTCACTTACACCTCAAATCACTGAATACATTTAGTGCTAAACGAATATAAAATATCTTTCTGTTTCTGGTTTCTGTCAATCGTTGGAAGATGGCAAGAGGCTGAATTATGTTACATAACCAGTAAAAGCTGACTTCTGCTTGTTCGAAAAACCTATACAATGCGAGGTCAGCTAAAACTGGAAATGTTTAGCTTGATGTGTCGCCGTGTACACAAGTGGGTCTAAACATCTAAATGGTAAAAAAACCAAACGGGAAGTTGAGTTGCTCATAGACTTGAGCCATTTCATCTCAATCAACACAACAAAAAACTTCCAGCAAAGTGTCACATCTCTTACTTATATAATGTTAGTCTGTGGCGCTGAAGCCTAACAAATCAACGCTATGCATATTGCGCGGTCACCGGTGTCGCTGAATTTCATACATCAACATGTTTTTTGTGCCTTGTTCGCGAATTTATTGAAAAAATCATAGACATCTCAATATAGACTACGATTTATTTAAAACCTTAAATAGCTCTTTCAATGCACTTCGTTTTAAGAATGAGACTTTGGCAATAAATTCTTATTTTCTAGTAATAAAAAAATAAATTAGCTTAATTTTACATTAACCTATTTTTTTTCTTATAACAGTTAAATAAATAAAATAAAAAGTTTAAATAATCAGTGCAGAAAAAAATCACGGTACAATATTAAAAAACAAGCAGCAGATTACAAGGAGCCTTAGGTGCTAGGTTTTTACAAATACCCTGGACCCCACACTAGGATTCCCTGTGCCATGGGGTCTAGTTTAATATCACTGTTAGCTTGCTGCATGATATTGCTAGGAAAATAAATTCCTCATGTCCCTTCATTTCCAACTGAGTACTAAAAATGTCCAACAAAGCCTTTTAATATATTTTTATCAGAATTCCTAACCCTCCTTACCCCCGATATGAAAACATTTACCGGTCACTAACCAACAAATCATCTAAACTGTACCGATCTCATAAAGCCATCTTCCATACCACCGTGACACCATAAGAAAATAAGTACAGAATGTTCAATTCGTATAACAACTGTAACCAGAACCTCAGGAAATCAACCCGCAGACAAAACCAATATTAGCACATTATACGCAAGTACATTCGGCTGCTACAATTATTCGAAGCTGCGTCATAATAAGTGTAAAAATAGTGATTCACAATCCGCAGAACTTCAGTGCAGGAAGTTCATTAAGAAGGTTTCTGGATACTGAGCAAGTCAGATGATGACTGCCCTGACTGATGTCCTCAGGGCACTCTTGCAACTGGGTGGGGGCTGGAGTTGCAGAAAGCTGTGTGGAAATGTAGGTGGATTATTCCGCGATCCATCAATCTGACATCTAGCTGGCTGCATTCAACACTGTAGATAACATACAATCACACCTGTAAATCCCCAAAGGGTTAGCCATAGGTGTAGGTATCTGTAGCACGAGTGTACACTCACATTTCGCTAGTTATGTTTAAGTCCCATTTAAAACATGACTGTCGTGTAAAAAGTGTTTGTACAGACCTACATACTTACAGAAATAAAATCATTTATCATCTATTATGTAATAGAGGGCGAGCCTGTTGCCATCAACCAGCACACACCTAGACTCTGGACTGCTACTGAGAAATTCCTGATAGAAAAACCCAATAACATTTTGCACGACCTGGGGATCGAACCCAGGACCTCATGCGCAGTAGTAGCGCTTGTGACCACTATCCCAAAACAATCTAAACAAATTGTGTATACGGCGAAAAACGTTTATACCTACTTTTTAAAATAATTGTCCATACTTCAAATCGTTGTTTTTTTGTATCTTCCTGTACTGTGGCACTCTCGTCTAGACCGAGTTAATTTTCTGAATACCTGCGCACAATGCCCGCCCAGCGTCGTTCGGCGTCGTCGTGGAAAAAACACGGCATTTTTCTTGACAACAATGGCGGGCTCTTTTATGGGATCTTACGTGGCATTTAAGTTATTGGTCGAGAGCAGGTGGACGCGGAAGATATTAGGTAATGGGTTCCGATGATGGGGGGCGCCTTGTTGGACTTTGAAAGGCAATATTTTTAGTTTAAGAATTTTAGGCAATGAGCTTTGGGAGAACAATTTTGTACTTTTAGTTCGTTTTGTTTCGATATACAGTAATTTATATGGACTTTTAGGAAGTTTCAGTGAATTCTAGTGCGACTACTCTTAAAAGAATTACTCTTACAATGCTTACTGTGAAAATAAAAATAAACTCTAAATAAGCGCTGGAAATATTAAAATCACCACTTATAAAATCTTTTATAACATCAAATTAACTCCTATCCGACAATTGAATATCGGTCCTCCTACACAAAGATTTTCTTCTACATTCAGTTCTAAAGTTTTCCTTACTTATCCGTATTTCCAGCTTAGTGCTAAGTTCTGACGTCACCTCAGAGGTGAATTTAATTGTCTTACGTCTATTATATCTATAATGGCGTCTTAACTTTGCCACTGTGCCGTCTGTCGATTGCGTGGAGTTTTCCAGTAGGTACGACACACATTTTGGAAAAGATATCTACTGTTTGTTATTTATCACACCTTTTATTTACAGTCACCTTTTTATGTTTGTTATCTCAAACTGCAATAATTATTTTATCCAAAATATTAA
Organism: Apamea crenata; assembly: GCA_949629185.1. NCBI lineage: Eukaryota > Metazoa > Arthropoda > Insecta > Lepidoptera > Noctuidae > Apamea > Apamea crenata. The sequence continues at coordinate 1,250,282 of OX451356.1, forward strand.
ATCCTACTAAAAAAGATATAACTAACATAAAATACTGAAAACAAACGAACTTAGCTGTCAAAAAATGATTCCTTACTTCAAAACCACGTTTGAAATCATGGCGTATCATGATACGCCATAACAAACACGATAAACAAACGCCTTGATAAACAAACACGTCATGACGTGTTTGTTTAAAATCATGATTTTAAATAGGGCTAGAGAACACAAACTCGTCCCATACCTACTTTAAACTAGCAAGAGAGAATCAAAGCGAGTAGTCGTAGCAAGTGGAAAAGCGCATCTTTCACCCCAGATCGTCTGTAAGTGGCGGCGCTAATAAAGTCGTCTCATAGTAACTGCGGCTAATCTCACCCGCCGACCCGCTAGTGTGCGCACACCTTAAAGACGTGCCGCAAGATGTAAGAGGAGGCGGAAGCAGAATAAGGACCAACAGCAGCATTATCAGTGTGTGAAATTACTCTTGTGCTATGCTTGTTCTTGAAAGCTTGCTTGATTGTTCTTCGTATATCTCTCAGATTAAAGTCCTGCCCATGTTTTCGAGAAACAAAGTCATTAGATTAAGCACTTTTGAACGGTTGAGAAGTTTTTAAGTTAAAAAGTTACTAGCCGGTTTTGAAGCATTTATCCTTGCTAACCATTTTCGAAGCATGGGCTACAGCGACGCATCTTCTGGAAAACGGTTTCTAAATTCAACAAATATTATGTCAAAATCCTGAGATATTTTTAATGTAAGTACCGCTTCCATCTTCTTGTTTGTACCAAGACATGTCCAAGGATCGGCCAGACGAACGGTTTAAACTAATCTTATTAGACTTGAAAGCGTTTATGGGATCATTGTGGCAGTGGCAGGGTAGTGCCAGGGTACGCCAGGGTAATGCCAGCGTAATGCAGGGTAACGCCAGGTAAAGGCGTGTGAGCTTGAGATTGTGGGAATATTAGAGGTCGTAGAACGTTTATGTTTGTAGTAAAACTAACAAATTTGACGTCTTGGTTTTCTTAAGATCATGAGTTGGGTATTTCTTTGTGACTAACTGACCATGAAGTATTTGTGTGTCTCTGATAAAGGCGCACATGAAGATTCTATTTTTACCGTTTTGTTATTATTAATGCTGTTACAACTTATTGGCAACTAGCTGCGCCCCGCGGTTTCACCCGCATAATCCCGCATAAATTTCGGGATAAAAAGTATCCTATGTCCTAATCCAGGTCATGGTCTACCCATGTGCCAAAGTAGATCCAAATCCGTTCAGCCGTACCAACAAAACATTAAAAAAATCAAACCATTTCTCTTTATAATATTAGTTTACATAATTATTTTGTTAGTTGTTTATGTATAGTTTAAATATTTTGTCGTGTAATTAGAATAAGACCGTGCTACTGAAATAAACAAGCAAAGCAAACGAAGTTCAGTTATGAACAACAATGATCAATCAATGTGCAATAAACATAAAAAATAGAGGTATTCCGCTCAGAGCACTGATTTCAACCGCAATTTTAAGCTCATGTACTGAACAGTTACCTATTTAGTGTTTTAACTTTCATTGTTTTCATAAACATTTTACTCTTCTTCCAGAAACGTCAACCTCAATTTGCTCGTTTAGATTAAGACGATATACATACATGTATTTTTGCTGCGCGGTGGAAATCCTCATGGACTTCCTCTGTCGTGTGGATCGTGTGGTATGCCTCTTACCGGCTAAAACCACCGCGGTGTTCTTCTGCTTACGGCTGGGGTGCGGAATTCGACATACATGCGTAGATACTTCTTATCTAAAAAGCTGCATACATAGAGATAATGATATTGAAGTTCACCTATCAATCAAGTTGAGTATAATCAGGAGATGATGAATAGCATGAAGATTTTCTGTGAGACTACTCCAGCGGTGTCATCTGTCAGGATTATACCGACCCACCTATTGTACACCTTCACGTGTGCTGAAGGTTTTATTACCACGGGGGCTATTATTTCTGAAACCTTAATAAAAACGTTTTTATTATTTATTTCTTCTTGAGTGTAGTCTTAATATTTCTCTTGGTATATTGGCGTGTGGTAGCTGGAAAATAATTTAATGTTTTGTGTTTCGTAATGTTAATTACTTACTTTTGTATAGAATCAAGTTCTTCTAACTGAACAGACAGCTGTGCTGCTGGGGAGTTTGTTGGTCCACTTCTTCCCAGATAAAGCACTAGGAAGTGGGCGGGCGTTTTTGGGGACAGTCTCGTGTAATTGAACGTTCAAAAAGTGCTGATTCATAAATTACCTGAATAAATGACATTTGATTTTGATTTAGATTTTGACTAGTGGTGTGTTTTGTAAATATTAGTACTTAGATTAACTTAACTTGGGACTTATATTGTAGCATTCTATGGTCCTATCAAGTTTAAAGATCGCGATGGCTTACCGATTCCCAACAACCCCATTACAATACCTCAGTCCACTTTCATCTCTAATCATTCTACCAAACACAAAAATATCTACAAAATAATTATTGCAATCCCTCCACTCTCTCGACCAGACTTTACTCCAATACTCCTTGCCCTCCAGATATAAAATGTCCATAAATCTTAGCTCTTACTGTCTCAGTCATAACATAGTAGGAGGTGCGTCCATTTGCACAAAATATTTGTATGTAAAGCAGAAGAGCAATCCACTTACAGAGTCTCTTACCTGCACGATGCTCGTCTGTTACATTCTGCTACTTACAGATGGATAGTGGAGGCTGTGGAGACGAATTTTACTGCGCTGTTATTTTCTAACGTGAAAGGAAATGCAGTCAAGAAATCTAAAATATCTACCAAACTTATAAGTTTTTTTCTTATTAGTTTTTATCAGTATATTTGGACCGCTCAATGTTATTAAGATTATGATTTAGAGCTCATTTATGTAAAATCCGCCCTCCAAAACACCAACCTGTGACCGCTGCCTAAGTACTTAGAAAGTGGAAATTACCCCAACAATACTCTCGTTACCATGAAAACGAATTGTGTGCTTTAGTTATTATTAAACTTTCACATAATATGGTCTTTCATTGAGTTTTCCGGATCCGTGGTCCAAGCCGGCTAATAGATGAAACAAATTTCCCATCAAAAATATTCCCTCCAACATTTGGCAAGTTTGTACTAACAATTTGGTGGTGGTGCCTGTTAAAAAAGTTTGAATTCCAAATCCAAAACCCACTAAACTGTAAGATTTCTCACTAACGAAAAAAGGCTAGGCAGATGATGAACGAGAAATCTGAAAATTTTACCACCCAACACCGACTCCACGCCACACACAATGCACAATTTGCCAAGGACTTACCTCTTCATAAAGAGGGCTGGAATTTTTCTTTATTGTCGGGATTATTTGAGCGCCCTCTCGTGAGAGGTTTACGCGATCTCAAGATGACTGCGGCCCTTTTACGACAGTATCAAACTGCTATTCACCTTTATACTTTTATATTAAGTTATTGACGATCAGATTCTGCAGGCGTAAGCTTTTTACTTGGAGTTTATTGCAGCAGTGAGGTGGAATTACATCGATTTTGAACTGGAACTGGAACTTATGTGTGGAGCAGTAATGAGGACATAGCTTTCGAGAACAAGTAGCTGAAAACGATGTTTGATTTAATTTTTTTTTTATTTTTTTTTCCTGTAAGGTTTCTAAAGAACAGTAGTTTCTTTATACCAACATGGAACTTATGTAAATTGTACATAACATAAGCAGCCTATATAATGTTCCCAAGGCTTCCTCTCTGTGAGAGAGAGTGGGCGCTTATCCAACTCGCGGGCCTAGTGCGGGTTGGTAGACGTCACATATATTAGAATTTTAATATAATTATATTATATTATAATTAGTTCTACGACATGCCGGTTTCCACGCAATGTTTTTCTTTCACCGTTTTGAGAGCAATGGTGATGAAATAATTTACGCAAAGAATGCGCCTGTCTGGGATCAAACCTACGACCTCGTAAGTAAGAAAGAAAGAAAGAAAGAAAGAAAATACATTTATTTGGCACAAACTAAAAGACACAATACATCAGATACATACATCGGATAATACAAACAATACAAACAAATATTAAATAAAAGTGTGAAGTCCGATGTAAGAAATTACCAGGAAAGTGTGCCTCACGGCTGCGCCAAAAAGGCCCAGTTCAGCAAAAATGCCAGACAACAAGTGCCTGACGCTGGTTTTCAACTGGACCTGAATGTGTGAGGTGACGGATGTAAATCAGTTTTACACTGCAACGTGACGTAAGTAAGTCGCAGCAAACTGCGCAAACTGCTGCTTTCTCAGTAAATTGTGTGATATCATTATTCTATTATTTTTTTTGCAAGATCACTGAACTTTTTAATAGTGCTTAGATCTTGGGAACGCATAATGAACACTCATTAATAATTATTTCAACCGTCTGCCTTCCACATGAGGCACAAATGAAAATGTAGAGAGAAACTCGCATGTTGCATTTTTCTTTCGTTCCCAATCAACATTCCAGCAAACTGTGCTCCAAATAAATAGTGACAGAGGTACATACTCAGTTGAAAGTTTTCGTTTCCAATGTGCAGCGGATTCCTGAGCTGAGCGCACTAGACAACGCGAACAAATAAATTATCATTAGTGTATGTAGCTCACGGCAGATGCACTCGCCGCTGAGGGTAGAAGTGTGGATGTGGTAGAACATTACACCCCATCTACCTATTTTAGAGGGCATGACAAAGTCTCTACCTTCAACTTTTAATAATTAGGGACACCAACAAAAAAGAAAAGCTAGCTTTTGCATCTTTTGCAAAGAATGCCAGTAGGTAGATTTTGATGTGCATAACGATTTCTAACTCTCACTTCTTGTAACTTAACAAACTTTCTGTAAAAAATGCCCATTGCAAATAAATGATTATGATTGTATGCTATTCTATCGGCCGTTTTAAAGAACATCTTTGTCACCGATTCTCACCTGCCTCCTCCATATCTTCAACAATAGAACCCCGATATTTATTTTTGTACCTCCATGCCTGGTGACACAGTGTGCACACATTCAGCCAGCACTTACGGTGAGACGGTACAAATTGAAAACGCGCTCAACGGTAAACGACAGTGATTTGTCGACCGTTTCCTACTCTTCTCGCACATTCTAGCTAAGACTTTGTCTAGCTCCTATGAATTACTAGGTTTTGTTGTAATGCCAACAAAAGCAACTAAAACTATTAGATAAACCTTTCTATTGAGTTTTGCAAAATATCGCCCACGATGTTGAAAAAGGGTTATGATTACCGTGTGACATACCTATTAAACCTGTAGCATTTTAGTAGCATATAAAACCCCTTTTTTATTTAATTACTATAAGTAAGCCTAGGGGCTAGAGGGCTAGAGGGACTAGTGGCTAAATGATAACAACCGTACGGGTCGATCCAAGGTTAAGCTACGCTTGCCGCGGTCGGTTCGTCGATGGGTGACCATCCATTACATATCAAAACCCTTCCGTGTCTCGCAAAGCACGTTAAGCCCTTGGCCCCGGCTGTCGTTCGTAGATCAGACAGTCGGTACGGGTATTCAGAAACCCAAAAGTCTGACAACCAGTCTTACCAAGGGGTATCTCAGTAACTGGGTTGTGGAGGTCAGATAGGCAGTCACTCCATGTAAAACTGGTATTCAGCTGCATCCGATTAGACTCAAATTGAACTCAAAATATGTAGTTGGGAAAAGACGAGGCAAATTGAAGTTAGCCTATCTATATAAGGACAGCTCTAGCTTAGTGTTCATATGATATGAAAATAATTAACTTCTTAACATTCATTAATTAACATTCATTTCCATTTCGTTCACCCTATTAAGTAATCTCTACTCTATGTATAAAAAGTACTTGCAATAAAATTTCATTTACTATCAGCGTCATCTATAAAAAGCCTTCAAACCCTCTCTGCCTAGACTGCCAAACTAATAACAAGTCCCGTCAGTCACTGCTAAGTTTCAGGTAAGTACGATTTTTTATCAGCTTCAATTCGACTCGCAAGTAATCGACACTCGAATTAATGTGGCGTCACTAACTCGGCCGACGCCGGCGCACTTTTAAAAATCTCTCTTTCTTAATTTTTACATCGTTGCAAGGTGTTACTTGTTAAGGGATGGGGCAATTTTACGTGGAAGATATCGACATTTTGATTGAATTATTTATAGAAGTTGAACTGACTGTGTGATATTATATTTTCGCTACTAAAATGTTAAAGCTACTTAATAATTATCTACTTTATTTCTTCACGGTAATTCATGCTACGAACTACGTGTTTCCAAAGAATTAATAAGGTTGACCTAGTACGAACATATTCATATAAAGATCAAGTTTGAATGAAAATATAAATAGCTACAACTCCATCACGCACATTTACGCAATGCGAACTTACATTTGAGTAGGCACTTGAGCAATGAAGCTAAATTCTGCAAATTTTTCATACGTCCTGAAAAATAATATCGATAACTTTCTAAAGGTGATCCTTCCACACTCTACCCATGTCTACGAAGAAACCTATTAATAATTTGCGGGTGGCAAAGTTTTTAAAAGTGTTTTCCCCGGTCGGCACCTTGTCGGACGGGGGTGGGCAGAGAGAGGGCCCATTAATTACACCACCTCACTTGCTCATGATATTGTCGACTTTTTATAACCACGGGGTGTTCATGAAAATTGTTATGTTGGCGCTGAATACGCGTATTCATCCCCCGCTTGTTTAGATTTTTTAGGGTCAAGAAAGTTGAAAAATGTTGTGCATATTTTTAGGAAAGAGATGGTGCTCTCGTTTTAACGTGACAAGTTTAGGACGACGTGATCTATTTATAAAGATTTTACGGGTACGGGTAGGTACCTTAAAGAAACGATATAGAGCATCATTCGTTCATATAGTCTAGATTTTAAGTATAATTATATTAGTCATAGATCCATTAACGAAGGTAAGTTGAAACTATCCAAAAAATAAGATGACTATCAGGAACATAGATCAGATATCATGCAGGTAGGATATCTCAATCTGAATCATTTTGAAGGATATTACTAATCCATTGCTTCATACACGTATCTTTTAGTGATTCCCTACACCATACAGAACAATTTTAAAGACCAAAAGATGGGCCAATTCCATAAGCCTCTTCATCTCAACAACTCTCATTTTGCACCAGCAAAAATTCACTCCAAAATTCCTACCTCATTTTTTCGCCATAACACTAAGTTTTCGTACGCAATTACATCACCTATTCATCTCTCTGGAAGGGAATAGGAAATTGCTCAGAAACTTTTATCTGAGGCAGAGCCGTCACTCAGGGCGCGCGGCCATTTTTCAAAACTCTCTCGCTACTGAGGTGTGCTCGCCGCCGGCGGTGAAACTTGTGTTTTACGAGTTTTTTGTGTCTCCCTGTATTAAAAGTAATAGTAGGGATGTTTTCCTTATAGGGTAAGCAAGGGATGATTCGGTAGAACTGGCACACGATCTGAAACTTAATTTGTGCTTTTAAAGCAGTGTAGAGGTAGTCATGTTATTTCCTTTTCTTACTCTTATTAGGGTAGCCGGTAACCCAGTACTGTACCAAGCTAAATTCAGGTTCCTATTCGTCTTCAGGCATTCAGTTTTTTCAGGAAGTATTTTGGATACGGACTTTATCTAATTGTAAATTAACTGCAGACAATACCTTCATCATAATTCTTTAAAATAATGTAAGACCAGCAGTGCGATTCTGTAACACCATCTCACCGTGAAAACTTAGGCGAAGTGAGCGTGAGCGTGGAGTGAACTGTTTTTCCAACTAATGCTAAGGGTTGACACTATTGACAGCTCAAGCTCACTTCACCTAACTTTTCACGGTGAGATTTTTACAGAATGATCGGCTGGCATAAATTAATAAAAAAATCACTTAACAACTTTTTAAAACTAAGAAGAAAACCTCCAGTTTTTATGTCCGTCAAAACAGGAAGTCGCCTAAAGCGCTTCCGGCCGATAACAACATCCGGTGCGAAGTTCCACCGAACTTTCGGCAAAGTTTCGAGCGAAGCAGGTGCTCTTTTCGGATAAAAAGTGGCACCTTTTGTTGAGAAAATCTTTTATGTGGAACTGAAACAGATAGGATTTTACGACAAGATCATTGTGGAGCCCTTCGAGTGTGCTAATCTGTTTTTAAGAGTTTGTGCAGATAATAGCGTGACGGGGAGATTTTTTTAAGTAACTTTATTAGATGTTGAGAGGGTCTTAGCGGTTGTAAAGAAAAGTTCGGATTATGCCGCTGAGATGCGCACTGATTGTGTTTGAATCAGTTGTGAAAATAATTTATGAGTAAGATTTTTTAGTATTCACCAGAATTAAAGGGTCGTACAATATCTGAAGGACCGAAATAACCTGTTAGGCATCATGGGCTAACTGTTTATGTCGATACGGTCGAGGATCGATGCAAGAAGACACGATCTAATCTCATATTGATAGTTTCTAGGAAAATAGCGGTCAGAAATTCAGAAACAAATGACTACCTGAGTTGCTCTACGGTACCTAAGACAAACTTCAGCACATCACTGAAAGATCAAACGAAGACCATAACTAACGTCCACAAAAATCACATTACCATTCCCACACACATAACGTGCTTACAAACATATCGTATGTCCTCAAACATTTACCTTAGATGCTCCCAAAACTCTTGAAAGTAACCCTTTCTGTCTCGGGGGCGTGATGGCGATAAAAACTGATTGCAGCGTGTTTACGACACCTGACGTGATGCCGTGACACCTGAACACGGCCCTCCGAGGGACGTTTAAAGGGGAAGGTTGCCCTTTTTAAGACAGGGATTTAAGGGAATGCGCGGCGTTTGAAAAGTTAAACTGGGTACGTGAAGAGTATGCTATAGAATGCTTTAACTGTTGATTATGGCGAATAGATAGATTTTTTTATTTTATTTTGACCGCAGTAGGTCCTACGGCAGAAACGGATCTGCCAATTGCACTTTTCCTTTTGGGCTCGAAATTTCTAAGTGCTAAAGAAGTAAATTAGGCTAGAATTAATCACTATTGACACATATTACACACATTATAATGACATAATATCCGGGATCTTTTGACATTTTGAAAATAAGCGGGGATATCCACAACTTTCAAGCGTTAAGTACGAACCATTGTGCTCAATTAGATTATTTAGATACCTAGCATTGACGGTTCATACGATAATCACATATATTAATACTGTTAGCCTTTCAATAAATACATAGGTATTTCAATATACTGCCAATTCTGCCAAATCACAAGGTGTGTTTGCGACACAATGCAGAATCAAAGCGTCCCTGTAATCACGGCGCCCTGTAATCTTACTGATTAGTGATTACAGACGGCACGTGGGAGGTACCAGGGTAATTATTAGATACCGCATAATACGTAATTATGGTGTATGTGTGGCTACGTCGAGTATTGACTTAGATTCAGTAGGATAGGTTGGCGCAAGGGTGAAATGGTTGGTTTGGCGTTATGGATTGTGGTTGCGATTCTCGAATGGGCCCCATGTATGTCTTTGTCATTGGTAGAGCTTAGAAAAGTTCTTCTGAATCTGGATGTTTGTTCTTGAGACACCGAAGAAACTTAAGCGTGCTAAGATTTTTTGTGTATCGTGGACAAAACTAATGTTCTCAATTCTGAATTCTGAGTCTTCCGGGTGTTGTTGTGTTGATCTATTACCTATATGTATTTAGGTATGATTTATAACTGCGATCTGTACCTACCAACGAATCGACAATGTCAAAGGTCATTGTAATATTCAAAATCACCTAACCTATTCTAATTAGAACCAGCCCCACAAATCTGCAATTAAAATTCAAAAGCCACCGCGAACTTTCCTTAATTCTACACCAAAAATTGCGGCAGCCTCACAAACTCCATCGATTCACATAATCGGCTCAGACAGGTGTACTACGTCGATGCTATTTTAATTTCCAACTAATTTCGGCGCTCGTCGCAAAGCGGATTGCAAAGTTTAAAATGAAGCGACAGTGCCGAAGTTAGGACCGCGGCCTGGCGATGCTAAATTCCCTGTAAATCTGTTTGGAGTTGCCGAGTGCCGACTATTGGTAATTACGTTGCGACGTCGAAGTGACGGTAAATGGGCTATGATTGAGTTACTTTACAATACTGTGATTGGGATTTGAGGGGGTTCGGAGAAAGGTGTTCAATGAATTGAGAGTGAAGGTTTAAGTTTTCTTGTTTAAGTGTTCATTGAAGTTAGCAATTAAATAAGTGAGACAATACCTTACTCAACTCTTAGTCTAAGAACATTTTTTTTTAACTAGTACCCATATCTAAGGTGTCCACTGACTCGGGCTTATACCAAAGTTAGGAAAGAGCTAATTATTTTATTGAAGGATTCCGTAGCACGTCGTAGCTGTGTCGTAGCTTACGCGTAGCAACGCTCTACAGGAACCAGGGATCTTCTGGGCGCGCTGAGCGTGCCCGTCATCCATAGCTTTCCATCAGGCATGATCGAGGTACAGAGCAGGCCCATTTAGCAATAAAAAAAACCTCCTATTATCAGCTACACTTTACCTGTGTAAAAAAATATTTCATAGATTTCTCTCTTCTGTTTTTCAGTTTTCCTAAACGGGAATAAGACAACTAGTTGCAACTTCGGTATTTTCCATACTACCTAGATATTTTCCAATACATTCAGCCTGAAATGTTCCACATGAAAGCTCAGCATAACTGCAAAGAAAACGTCTCCGTTTACTTTAGTGTTGTGTAAGTTATCGACGCGGGAAGGTGCTCCACGTTAAGACGGCGGGCGCTTGCCGCGGCACGCGCGCTTATCGACACCGCCCAACGTGTAGGGAGGTGAAATATCGACAATTATTGATCTCTGTTTTACAGTTATAGTTCCACGATGAATATTGAGTGGACGTAAAGTTCGTTTTATTTTGAAGATGTTTCTAATATGATATTTTGGAAGAGCAAGCAAAGGGAACTTTGTTTATTTAAACATTACGAAGTTTAAACGTGGATTGCAACTTGCACAATTTTATAACGATATTAAAGTCCAATAGGTAGGTGCAATTTATCGAAATCATGACACGCCATCGTACGCCGAGACCCATCGATTGCCACACCGATTCAAACTTACTTAGGTACCTACTTTAATTTTTTCGCTCTGTCTAAGATTACAAGTTCACAATAAACAAACATAGCCAATAAGAAAAGGTAAAACATATTATACAGATTAATTATTATCCAATACCTACACATTTATCTGTGTGTAGGATCTCTATAGATCATGATAGGTACTTAATAGGGATAAAGTGCTTAATTAGGAATGAATCATTGCCAAGAGTTAATCGTTATTTTACACACAATGCACATTTATAGTTCGAGAATAGAGCTCCGAACATTTATCGACTCATTAAAAAGCAATAGGTAACATTAATCACTTAATCCACACAACAATCGACTCGGCCCATCACTAAAGCTGACACCTTCGAATATATTACTCCGTGCCACTGAATCTAATCACGATCTGACGGATTAATATCTAATCGTGTTCCCGTCTGCTGGCTAAACCCACCGGCCATTTTGTGCCCCATTACTTAAACACCTTTAATCATACCACCTTAACACCCTGACAATAAAGCCGAAAATTTAACGCACAAAGGTCAGGCTAATCTGGTAGTTTAAAATATTGAGTGGGTTACATCCAGGGGCAATTGCGAAGATTTATTATTATACCTGCGTATTGTTTGAATTGTTGTTTAATATTGGATTAGAAGGCTGGTGGATTTAATGACGGAGTGATGGATAGCGACGGTAATGCAGTGCAGAGTAGGTATTGGTGGAAGTTTTTGATTATTACCTTCTGATTACTTTGAACTTATAATGCTGTTGAAATTTTTAAGTTTTGTAACAATTACTACTAATGGCCAAATCCATCAATCCAATGGCAGACAGACGCGACGCGATTCTAGTAGAATCATTTCTGTAATATTTTCATATAAGTTGTTCAACTAGGGTCGCGTCGCGCCTGTTTGCGGGAGTCTTAACTCGGTTAGCATCACTCCTATGCAAGCGTGGGTGTAAACATTAGGTAATTACTGTTTTTGCCAACCAGACCAGACCAAAGGGCAGAGCGCGCCACCTCGACACGCTTCCAAAGATTTTGCTTCACCAATACTTACCCTCTGGTGTCAGACACTCGCCAACCTACTACCCGAATTTGTCAGATACTCAGTCGACTTCCTAAGAAGAAGTGTCAGATACTCGTGAGCTACAGTCCGGCCGAAGAGAGAATGCTTTCCTGACACCTGTCAATACGACAATTCTAATAGCTAATAAAGATCAAATTCGTAAAAAACGTATTCGTTTGTATGAAATTACAGATGTCAAGAACGCACTCTCTCGTCGGCCGAACTGTAGGATGTGGTACTTAGAATAGCTTGTTAGGAATGAAGTTACGTAAGAGCCTTTATTTATATCCACGCTAGGACATTTAAGGGATGGTTTGTGAAAACTGGCATTAGAGATACGTAAGAATGTATCTTGAGTATTTTACGAAGACTTATTGTGACCATAGGTTTAACCTTGGCAACGACTAGTGCGTACCTACATCGTTACAAAGGTCAACTAAAGTATCGATCAACGATCAACTTTCTCTGCTATTATAAAAACGTCTATCAAAGGCACAAGGCTTGCCCTCCAACCCAGTGACCCAGTAATGTGCACTAGAACTAGATGCTCGCTAAAAGGTGTGGAGTGGTGGCACGTGCTCGACAGTCGATGTATCGACGTTTCAGGTCAAACGACCACTGAGTGCGACTTGATGTGGGAAGTAGGGAGGGGGTGGTGTCGATAGTTTTGAAGAGGTAATTACCGGTGGTAATTAATGACAGGTGTTCAGAAGGTTGCATTAACTAAGCGGATGTGATCAGCATTGAATTTATGATGATTACTAGCTTAAGGCATAAGACATTGAGAGGAAGCGTTACTAATGTCTGCGCAGAGAAACACCTTGGTCATGTTCGATCATACTCATTAATGAATTATTAAAAAATCAACTTAATCTCGGCTCAAATGTAACCTATAGACAAATGTAATGCGTAGAAAACAATAATAACTAGTTTGCCGTCTAATCCCAGTTAAAAACATACAACTCATTTTTCCAAATTTAAGAGTTTGAATTTCAAAATCGGGTTAGTTAAAAATCAGTTTCGAATTCCTATATTTAACCTTGAATCCTAACATCGATACTAACTGCGATACACCCCTAGTGATCGCTGTCTAAGTGCTGGAGGGGCGGCACCGCGGCAGTCAGCGTTTTGCAAACAGGTTGAGTGTCCAGGTGCTTGGCTGAGTGTGGCGCGTGGCCGGATGTGGGACAAGCCGATAATGGGCCACGTAAGAGACGCTTCACTGGGGTTACGGTGCTTTTTATAGGTATAATAATCGTTCGAACAATAAACATAGCGTTTCTTTTTCTCTCGAGTCGTCTTCCTACTAACCCTTCTTCCTACCCTACTATGTTACTTCCTACTTTCTTACTATTTCCGAAAGTTTGTGAGGATGGATGGATGTTTGTTACTCTTTCACGCAAAAAGTACTCAACGGATTTGAATTAAATTTGGCACACAGATAGTTTAACCTGTATTAACACACAGGAGACTTTTCATCCCGGTAGTACGTTCCTGTGGGAATTTCCCACGCGTGTTCTTGTAGGTGAAGGGCCATGATAATGTTGACTTGCGCCACTTCTTATGTGTGTTGCCTCACAGGTGTTGGTTGTATAAATCAAAGCAGAAACACTAACTGAACTAGTTTATTTTTAACAACTTAATTTAGCGTTGCAATAAAAAAGGTAAACAAAGAAATAAATCAGCGAGGAAGCGCAAGCAAGCCAAGCAAAAATGAAGTGAAGCGATACATTGCTAGTCCGCGGTTTTTATACTAAAACTCACATACACCCTAAGGTTCACTTTTGCTAATTACTTTTGGGCGCCTGGCGTAAACAAAGGATCATACGATATGACGTATGCGGTGGCGTGATTCCTTGCCGAGGTGTCACCGCTCATTAGCGGCAGCGGATGTCGTAGCGGTTTTGGTCGCTACACTACTCCCCCGCTGAGACCGTGTCTACGGGCGATAGTAATCCGGGAATTTAACTATACGCCCACTCCTTGTCTTCTTGACAGCCGCTGGCACTTGCTGTGGGTCTGGAGCTGAAGACTCTTCTCTGGCGATATATGCTGGTTTTAGACGGTCTATGGTGACTGTCTGCCTCTTGCCTGCCACGTCGACGTCAAACGTCTTCAGCCCACGACGTAGTACCTCGTATGGCCCCAGGTATGCTGCTTGCAAGGGCCTTCGTGCTGGTCCCTGACGGATGAAGACGTGTGTCGCTGTGCTCAAGTCCTTTGGTATGTAAAACGACTTTCTGGAGCTAGTATGCCACGAAGTTGGTTGAGGTGCCAGTTTGCTCATGTGGGTCCGAAGTCTGCTCACCAGGTTGCTCGGTTCCACCATTTCGTGTGTGTTCGCCGAGAAGAATTGCCCAGGAAGCCGTAGTGGCGCGCCGTAGACTATTTCTGCTGTGGAAGCTTGAAGGTCGCTTTTCCAGGCGCTGCGGATGCCCAGCAGCACCCACGGGAGAACCTCAGTCCAGTTGGAGTTGGAGTGGCAAGCGATGGCTGCTTTCAATTGACGGTGTAGTCTTTCGACGAGACCGTTCGCTGCGGGATGGTAAGAAGTGGTGGTATGGTGGGTAGCACCCACCAGCTTGGCGACTTCTTTGAAGGTGTTTGACTCGAACTGTCGCCCGCGGTCAGTCGTGATATGCTCGGGACAGCCAAACCGTGCGATCCACCCGGATACCAGGGCTGACACGCAGGTCTCGGCGGTGATGTCCTGGAGTGGCAGCGCCTCAGACCACCTGGTGTAGCGGTCGACTATTGTGAGACAGTACCTGTTACCAGAACATAAAGTTAGAGGACCTATTAGGTCTAAATGAATATGTCGGAAACGGGCAGTAGGTGCTGCATAAGCTGCTGGTGGTGCTGACGTGTGCCTTGTTATTTTGCATCGTTGGCATTGCTGGCACTCCTGCGCCCACTGTCGACAGTCCTTCTTGATTCCTGGCCACACAAATCGGTCTGTAATCAAGCGTACAGTGGCCTTAACCCCTGGATGGCTTAAATTATGCAGTGCATTAAATACCTGTCGGCGGTGTGCGGGGGTAACGTACGGCCTCACACTGTCTGTGGAGACATCGCAGTATACCTGTGTGGTGCCCTCTAGTAACCTCCTTTTTTCCAGCTTCAAGGAGGAGCCGCTCGTCAGTAGAGTCTTAAGTTCCACATCAGAATTTTGGGCGAGCGCTAAGGACTGGTAATCTATGGGCAGAGAAATTTCGTTAATGCGTGATAAGGCATCTGCAACGACGTTGTCGCTGCCAGAAATGAATCGGATGTCAGTTGTAAATTGGCTGATAAAATCCAAATATCGAAACTGCCGTGGTGAGCAATTGTCCCTGTTTGTGGTAAAGGCAAAGGTTAGCGGCTTGTGGTCTGTCAATATGCCGAATGTTCTTGCCTCCACCATAAACCGGAAGTAACGGATGGCATCATATATAGCCAACAGCTCACGATCATATGGGCTATATTTCTTTTGTGCTGGTGACAGTTTCTTGGAAAAGAACGCGAGCGGTTGCCATTCCTTTCCTTTTCGTTGTTGTAGTACTGCGCCAATTGCCGTATCGGATGCGTCGGTCTGGATCGTCAACTCTGCATTCGGATCTGGATGTACCAACAGTGTTGCCTGTGAAAGACTTCTTTTACTTTCGTTAAATGCGTTCAACAGCTGCGGTGTCCACGTAATTGGTGTTGCCCCTTTTGTTTTGGGTCCCGCTAACAAAGAGTTGAGAGGCGCCTGCACGCCAGCTGCACCAGGTATGAAACGACGGTAAAAATTTAGCATGCCGAGAAATCTTCTGAGTTCCTTTACAGTATTAGGCTCTGGAAAATCTTGAATGGCTTGTACTTTTGTTTGCAGCGGCTGTACGCCTGCTGCGGACACTGTGTAGCCCAGGAAAGTAACTTCTGTTTTACCTAGGTGGCACTTTGATATATTTATAAGAACGCCATATTCTACCAATCGTTCGAAGAGTTGTTTCAAGTGGTCCATGTGTTCCTGGCTGCTTCTGCTGGAAATCAAAATGTCGTCCAGGTAAGTAATAAATAAATAATAAATCCCTGGACATTTCACACAGCACCATTTGTCCCAAGCTAAGCAACCTAATGCTTGTGTTATGGTAACAAGATGGCTGATAAACTACTTATATACATTTTTTTTTGTAAATACATACATATTATAGATAGAAAAACACCCAGACTCGGAACAAATACATGTAGGTCATACAAATATTTGTTCCGTGCGGGAATCGAACCCGCGACACGCAGCGCAGCAGTCAATCGCTTAACCACTGCGCCAACTGTGCCGTCATCCATGAAACGCTGGAACGTTTGTGCGGCGTTACGAAGTCCAAACGTCATGTGAGGAAATTCATATAAGCCGAATGGTGTTGTAATTGCCGTCTTAGGGATATCTTCTTCCAGGACTGGTATTTGATGATAAGCTTTAACCAGGTCTATCGTAGAAAAGATGGTGCTACCTGTAAGCTGCTGCGTAAAGTCTTGAATATGCCTAATTGGATATCGATCCGGAACTGTGCGTGCGTTCAGAGCTCGGTAGTCCCCACAAGGCCGCCATCCGTCAGTTTTCTTGCGGACCAGGTGAAGAGGTGATGACCAAGCGCTCTCTGACCTTCTGGCTGTGCCATTCTGTAACATAGAATCAAATTCTTGCTTTGCTATACTTAGCCGTTCCGGATCGAGGCGGCGAGGTCGACTGTATACTGGTGGTCCTGGCGTAGTCCTGATTTGATGCACCGTGCTATGTTTGGGTGTGCTAGGCTTACCGGCAGGTCGTGTGATCTCGGGAAACTCCCGCAGGAGGCGATGAAAGGGGTCTTCATCTGCGGCTGCACAGGTCGTACGTACGGATGAAATGCTATCTGCTGATCGTTGACGAGGGGCTGGTACGGTAAGTGACGTAACCCCGTCTATGATGCGTTGATTGCGGCAGTCGACAAGCAAGTTGTAGAAACTTAAGAAGTCGACGCCGATGATAGGTTTGGACACGTCAGCCACGATGAAGCGCCAACTGAATGCACGTCGTAGACCTATATTTAATTCCAGCGGTATATAGCCATATGTAGCTATAGGTGTCCCATTGGCTGCGAACAGATTGTATTTAGTTTTCGGACGCGAATCCCGTACAGCTGACCTTGGGTACACGCACAAGTCTGATCCCGTGTCAACTAAAAACTGGACTTTTGTGTTGCGGTCAGTGATGAACAGGCGGTTCGCAATACTGGGGCAGTCGTTTACCGCTATTGTCGGCTGCCTTGGTTGTTTTCCGATTTGTAACTGCAGGGCTTTATGCACTTCCGTGCTCGTTCCCTAAAGTTGTAGTGATACCAGCAGTGGAGGTGGTCCTGGGAGCGCGAGCGTGACCGGGAGCGACTACGGTTCCTGTAGAAGTCGCGTCCTCCTGATTCGCGCCTAGAGCGTCTGAATAACTCCGTAGACATTGCCTCCATCTTACGTGTTAATTCCGCTACTTGCATTTTTAAATCGCTATCGCTTGTATGTGCGACCGTGGCCGATGCTGCCGACGTCGATGCCGATGTACTCGCTACCTGATTTGCTGCAGGGACGATATCATTGATGCGGTCGGCCAGCTCTGCTATGTCCTCTAAGCTCATTTTGACCTGTGATGCTAATACAGTTTGTAGGTTAGTGGGTAGCCTGTTTGCCCAGATTGTGCGGATGAAATCAGTAGGGACGTTTGGTCCCGCTAAATGCTGTAGGTGTCTCAGGAACTGTGATGGCTTTCTGTCGCCGAGCTCTTCGTGCATTAAGAGTTGCTTCGTTTTCTTCTCCTGCGATGCCGATAGCCGCTTAATTAGTTCCTCCCTCAGCTTGGCGTATTTACCGGTTTCGGGGGGGGTTACTATTATATCCCGCACTTCAGTGGAGTATTGTGGTTCTAGCTGTGCCAGCACATAATAATATTTCGTCTCATCACGCACTATATTAGACAATATGAACTGACCTTCGATCTGGGCAAACCATAGGGTTGGGTCGTCCGGGTTGAATGGTGGTACTCTTACGCCAACCCTGAACGTCTCTGCTGTTCCCTCTTTCGCTGACTCTGCGTTGTTGTCCATCTTCGATGTCGGGGTCACCAGTGAAGGGCCATGATAATGTTGACTTGCGCCACTTCTTATGTGTGTTGCCTCACAGGTGTTGGTTGTATAAATCAAAGCAGAAACACTAACTGAACTAGTTTATTTTTAACAACTTAATTTAGCGTTGCAATAAAAAAGGTAAACAAAGAAATAAATCAGCGAGGAAGCGCAAGCAAGCCAAGCAAAAATGAAGTGAAGCGATACATTGCTAGTCCGCGGTTTTTATACTAAAACTCACATACACCCTAAGGTTCACTTTTGCTAATTACTTTTGGGCGCCTGGCGTAAACAAAGGATCATACGATATGACGTATGCGGTGGCGTGATTCCTTGCCGAGGTGTCACCGCTCATTAGCGGCAGCGGATGTCGTAGCGGTTTTGGTCGCTACATAGGTATAACGCACTAGCGTTATACCTACAAGAATATGTTTAAGAACGTGGTAAAAAATTTTAGCCTGTCAGCGAATTTAGGTTGGTTAGAGGTGGCCTCATAAGCACAAAAATGCCTCATCACTCGCAGAGGTCCATTACTGTAGTAAAGTAAAAATTAATGTGTCAATAGCGGCGGTAACGTAGGTAATTTGTGGTAACAGCAACATGACACTTGCACAGATCTGTAATTTCGTAGGTTACAATAAAACAACAAAATAATGTATTTGTGGAAAATTTATTCGTGATTTTCGAAGTAGTAAAATAAAAACTCTACTATCAACACGCTACATAATTATCAGTGATTTAACTCTATGTGCCTTGGCTCCGTTGTGATTACTGATAAGGCACAAACACCTTATATTACCGCACAAACCCATTTCTAACCCTGACTAACACTTGACCGGGAATTCGAACCTTAACTTTAACACATACAGTTCAGATTCCATTGCAACTTTTTTGACAGGTATAGGTACCTACTTTGAATAATTTATACATCTTAAGTCGATTTTATATCGTTAAATTGCATTTATTTAATAGTATTTGCATTTGATGTCTACGTCGAATAAAATTTATGGCACCGAGATAAGGTTCAAACTGGAATGATTCAGACATCCTAAATGCATATACTATAGTGTTTTTCACCTGCTAAATACGATCAAGGGATAGTCGTTAAGACTAAGGAATAATCGTGTCAATTATACAGAAGGGAATTACTGTGGTATATGTTACCCTGGTTGGGCCAATAGCCATGAGATATAACAATATATTTCGACTTTAAAAAGCTGCATTCGTTAAGCGTTTGTATAGTTAACATGATTAAAACTTCGTCTTCCTTTCTTTCATTACATAAACAGAGCACACTATCTAAATTATCGTTACCCTCGGATTTTGAAAGCTTGTAAATGATTGGCTGTTTGGATACCCAGTCGGAACAGTTTACGTAAGGTCTGGCAAATCAGAGAATTGTTACAACTTTCAGACCGCCCGGTATGTGACGTCATACAACATTCCTTGAGGATGATAAAGCAATAACATTAATTCATATTTTTATTTGGAACTTTCGAGAGGAGCTTACTAGTGGAGTACACAAACTTATATTGTAATACAAAAATCATACACACGTTAAATAATTTGTATAATTATAAATTAAATATAAAAATTATACACACCGTAACTTTTACATGAGTTACTTTAAAGAAAATTCATTAAAGATCTTGTATATTTTAATTAGTAAGAATGAGTAGGAAAAGTAACTACATTTTCTTTACATATTATTGTTTATTAGGTAAACAATATGTTACGTAAATTCATAGTTTACATACATTACGTGTTTATTTAATTCATCTACTATTCGTCCCTACTAGTCAAAATACAAAAACGCCTTGCCGGATAGAAAGAAAATGATCACATCATTGTTAAGTAACGAAACATACCTTTTTGGACGGAACTAAATAAAAAAAAGAATCTTTCCAACGCGTTTTGACTTAAGCTAATAATATTCTATAGCTTATCCGTAAGCAGTCTAAGTAAAATAAACTTCTATGAAAAAGTTATAAAACTATAAAGAACCTAATTATAAACTTACGACTAATTTGTATGATTGTATATTTTTTTCTTGTCTTGTTTAAAGCGATAAACGACCTTATGCGTGAACTATTAGACCCAATTTTATCTTAATGTCGTGTGAAATATATATGAGTATCTTTTATTTTTACAATACATGGATCATGGAAGAATTCAAACATTAGTAACAAGAATAGAAGGCGCATTTTTTTCATAGTGATAGGATTAAAATTGTGACTTATCTCTATTGCGAAGATGGAAATAACTCGAGAGCTGTGAATTATGAGATTCATATGTCTAAATTATGTATAAAATACACGATAATTGAAATAAAATGAGAGCATTACAAGTAAGAGATTCATTCAAGATAGCTTGAAGCCTAGACACGTGACAGCAAGTAGCCAGATGGCACTTAGTGGGAGAAATACTTTAGAATTTAATGTACGATTAATAATTTCTGATAGTCAGACATTTCTATGTCATAATTTGCCTGAATAACATTCACGATTAAGGGCGTGAACGGTTTTACTCGCATGCATGTTGCGAGCCGAACTTGTCGTTCCAAAAGACGTAACTTGACCGAAATATGCATACAAATAAAACCGTAGACGTCCATAGATATCTTAAGGATATTTATGATTATAGGAAGAATTGATTTAAGTCTAGGTTTTTTAGTCATAACATGACATTGGAAAACTCAAATATTGTCCATACAAATGTTTTTTGTTGTACTAATTTTGCACTATTCTAGACGTGAATATTGATAGTTTTCAAACAGAATAAATATTTTAGATATTATATTTTATGTAATGCTTAGCAAAATATATTTCTGTAACAGTAATTTATAAGATATCGGAGTTTATGTGTCAATTGCTGCGTTTGAAGCTTTTTCAGTAAGCAGTGTGTTTTATATTCTTCTGTGATAGAAATTTATGATTTCCGTTATGAAGTTTGTCTGTAAGCGTTCTTAAACTGCAGTGTATATTGTGTACTTTCAAATATTTCTTTATATTTATAAATATATTGTGTAGTTTTTCAGCATACACTGGGTCACAAAATAAGAAGGTTCAGATAATCGACTGAGAAAACAATGGGAAGAAACTCACAAAAGAATAAGAAAGAACTGTTTGACCCACTATTGATTTAGTTTACTCAAACATGCGTTTTTGCAACACATGCAATACCGTGGATTATAAGTACCTGTCTTACTTTGTCATGGAATACAACATTTTCACTGTCACTATTGGCTTCAAATATTTGTGGTTTTAAACGGCCGATTTGAATCACTCGTTATTTCATTCCCTGAATATGAAGGGCTAATATTACGTGGGTAGGTCGTAGGTACATCGTTCCGGGCGGTTGTTACGTCACGACATAAGTGCACGGTATCCGGTATAAGTATAACGTGGGCAGGTATCTGCGGCCCCGACAGGCGCTAGATGAAGAACTCCCTCCGCTTGGTGACGCGCGGGCCGGTGGCGGCGGCCAGCGCGGCGGCGTCCTGGTCGGCCGCGCCCTCCGCGCCGCGCTCCTCCTGGGGACGCGCGGGGGGTTACACACACTGGCTCTTACAACTAAGCATGTTAATGATAAACACTACTTTACTATGAAAACACTCATGCTTTGAATGTGCTGATTTTTAACACACTATTGATCTTGGACATCGATGACATCGGTGAAGAAAAACATCGTGCGGAAAACTGCACCGATAATTAATATAAATACGAAATAGCCAACACGTCTTGAGCAACCATGGCGATCAAAAATGTCCTTTGCAAACAGAGCCAAGAAAGGCAAGACACAATTTTTAATTCATCGTGTACCTTGTGAAATGTTATAGAGGTTTGAAGACACGAGGATATCAAGGATATATTTTTTATCTCATCCAAGAGTGTTTAATCTTACCATGAAAGATGATGATATGATTAACCAGCGACAACTAGAATATAATATGAATAAACTGACCTGTGTAAGATATTCTCCCTTATGCCTTGATAGCGCTCGTACTAGCACAATGGCTACTATGATCAGCAACAGGAATATAAACGCCAGAACCGCTGAAAACACACAAATTTGTTAACATTAATGTTATCTACAAAAAAATGTACTATTTTAATATCAGGTATTTAGTAATCGATTATTGTGGTTATTTTTAACTATTGACGTCAATACGTCTTAAAATTTGTTTCTATAGTGGGAGGTAATTCAGAAAACCGATGATAATAAAATCAGGGGATACAGTTTGGTGTTGCAGGCTGCAGCTACATATCTATCTATAGTTGCCTACTCATGGACGCACATCCCTTGACCATATGATGTTAAAATCTAAAATGGACGTAACTTGTTTCGTCTTTGAAACGTCTATCACTGACCACGAGAGTGTTGCGGTTTGTTGTAAACCAAAATCGCGCTTAAACTATTTGAATAAAAATTCAGGTTCCGTAGACCTCGTGCAGCTTGATACCATGATGCAAAACCCTAACTTTCAACCTATTATAGATTGTCAGGATGTAAATGTAGCTACCGATCTATTAGTATCGCAATTATCAGCAGCCATCAAACACAACACTTCTAAAATTAAAACAACCAAAAGGCGGTTGATCTTCAAACCTTGGATTACTAAAGGTCTAATTCGTTGTATTAGAAATCGGGATAATCTTTATAAAAAGTCTAAGCGTAACCCTGAGAATGATACTACTAAAACTATTTACAGACGCTACAGAAACTTCTGCAACAGTATTTTGAAAAAAGCAAAAAGAACGTACGAAAAACCGGAGATCGAAAATGCTAAGGGTAATAAAAAACAGGGAATATTATTAAGGGTATTAGTGGCTCGAATAGGAGACCAGATTACTCATCATCTCTTCTGTCTTCTGTCGATCCTAATAGGGACATTGATCACATTAATAGCTTCTTTGTGAATATTGGTGCTAATCTTGCTGAAAAGACTTCCCTTAATACAATTTTTTCTAGTCGAGATCACGACTGTACTGCATCCAACCCTTCAAATTCGCTCGTATTTCTGCCAACCGACGAGGACGAGATTCACCTTTTAATTAATAATTTAAAAGAAAATTGTGCGGTAGGAGTTGATTTGATAAGCAGTAAAATGGTTAAGAGATACGCAAACCTCCTCACGCCTCCTCTTATACATATATGTAACCTAGCTATCTCATCGGGGATCTTTCCTACGTCATTTAAAACAGCACTTATCAAACCGATACATAAAGCTGGAAAAAAAGACTGTGTAAATAATTACCGCCCCATTTCCATTTTACCAGCACTTTCCAAGGTCTTGGAAAGCTTGTTAATTCGGCGTCTCACAAATTTTCTCGAGACAAACCAACTGCTATCTCCCGCTCAATTTGGCTTTCGAGCCGGTAGAAGTACTGATGATGCAGTCCACGAACTGCTACACTCTACTGTCACCAATCTTGATGAAGGTAGAAAGTGTATTACAGTGTTCCTTGACCTTGCGAAGGCATTCGATACAGTGTCTGTTCCGCACCTTTTAAATAAACTATATCGTCTCGGCATAAGGGGAATTCCGTTTAAATTGTTGGAGGACTACCTTACTGGCAGAATACAGCGGGTTAAAGTAAATGATGAGTGACACTCTACCTATTAATTATGGTGTTCCTCAGGGAAGCATAATAGGCCCCACTCTCTTTCTTGTGTACATCAATGACCTCTGCCAACTCTCTCTCCATAACGGTAAAACTATTTCTTTTGCTGATGATACCGCCTTATTTTTCACTGGTGACAGTTGGGATGAGGCCTTTGACGCTGCACAATCGGGTCTAAACATCGTTTGTAACTGGCTCCAGAATAACGTTTTGACGCTTAACATTTCCAAAACTAAATATTTAACATTCGCACAAAGAAGTAATCTCGTGCCACCGCCTTGTTTCACCATTACAGCTCACACGTGTGGTTCTGCCAATTCAGCCTCAGACTGTCAATGCCCTTCCCTCGAAAGAACTGACAATATCAAATATCTTGGTTTAATCATTGATCAACATTTGACATTCAAAATACATATAGATCTCCTAGTGACTAGACTTAGGAAATTGATATACATATTTAAAAATCTCAAGCATGTGGCTGACCGTAGGACTATCAATATGGTTTACTATGCCTTATGCCACTCGCAAATTGAAAACTGCATCACATCTTGGGGTGGTGCAGCAAAAACCCACCTATTGGTACTACGTGCTATTCTTAAGGTTAGTGCCGGCCTACCCTATCATTTCCCAACAGTTGAGCTTTATAAAGAGTGGGATGTTCTGACGGTCAGACAAGCTTTCATATTGCGCACGGTTCTTAAAAAGCACTCCCAGCTACCGTTTGACTCCAACCTACTCGTTGGTAGTCGCCGCAGAGATAGAATATGTCGTACCTATCGATTGCACTCATCACTTTCGCACAAATTCTTCTGCTTTCTCGGACAACACCTATACAACAAAATAAATAAATCACTAGATATCTATCCTAAAACAAAATCTAGTTGCAATAAAGCCTTAAAAAATTATCTTAAATCGCTTGATTATCAAAAAACCGAGGACTTATTGATAGTACCCAAATAGGATCAAAACCCTAACTACCCCTCTTAGCTGTCACCCACCCATTTCTCGCAACACAGTCACACTAAACTGAACACTCGCTAATCACATCTACACCCTCACTCACAATCATTCTCAATCCGCACAGTCAAGCATACACCTCATACACACTTATCATTTTAATCAATACACTTGGACATTTCTGCTTATTTCTGCTCTTTGTATTGTTACGAGCTTCGGGTTCGTGACAATAAAAACTGCCGATATAAATTACCAAAAATGACACTTTAATCAATCAACACTACAACAACACAAACACACTAATTATAAAACACAATTATTACACTTAAGTCGCACTTAAAGATCGCTTCGATGTATTCGCATGTATCGCTTCCAACACACTGTGTCACATCGCGGTTATTCCCGGCCTTATATAGTGCAGCAGATTGTTCTAGTACCTTCTATTGAAACATCTAGAATGTTCGGGTATATACCGGCCCCGACTGACCTCTGTCGATAGTTCTAGTATGGAAATTTCTAAAAGGATCTATTTGTTCTACTACTCGATACTAGATGGCGCTTGTGGTAATAATAGATGGCGCTAGTGGTAACTAATGTTGCCATGTATCAGGCATTAATCGTGGCGCGCAACACTGCCCCCTCCTAAGACATGCTCGTCCCGAGCATTATCGGCTCCATTATAACGCGCCAGTCGATCCACATGGACGATCTTAGGAGTGCCTCTTGCACCTTTCTGTATCCGGTATGTTACGTCATTGATCTTTGTCACAATCCGGTACGGTCCATCCCATTTAGCTTGAAGCTTAGATTCCCAGATAGCATTTAAATTTGCTGCAAGTTTGTTTTTTATTTGATATTTAGTTGTTACGGCAAACTTGTTGTGGCAAATTTATTTCAAATTAGCTGTAAACTTGTGAATGTTAAAATGATATGGCAAGTTTGTTTCGATAATGTTGCAATCTTGATAATGCAAGCGTGATCTGTCAAGTTTGATCCACTAGTACTGTAAACTTGACACGTTAAACGATCTCGAATCATCAATAACAACCATTTTAGAATCCGGCCAAGTGCGAGTTGAACTAGCCACCAAAGGGTTCGGTCTGTACCATAATCATTAATCATCATCCATCAGTTCCATCCACAGAAATGGTTCCATCACACAAATAATTTTTAAATTTGGGTAAAATTGAAAGTGTTCACTCCACCCAGGCACTACTAGTTATCTAACGTATTAACGTAGAATTAGACCACTTTAAGTAAAGGCGTAGGTGATGAACCTATTAACTGCCTTACTCGGAACGCAAATCCGTTGTAGAAGTCAATGCAGAGATCTCACCTCGCTGTCACGTTCGCCGCACAACAAAAATACAAGGATACACGCTATTAATTACGAAATGTATTTGGGGGGATTTATTAATAGTGTTCATCTCGAACCTTAGCCTATTTTCACAGGCTGAGGAAACTTTGTTTTAATTAATTAATATCAAAACAAATTATACCAAATAAAACGGAAAACTAAACGCAATTGTCAACTGTCAGTATGAAGAAACTCAACGTAGCTGTCAAAAAGTGGCGCCATTTGTTTAAGGTTTAACTTCACTCTGTTTCTTTTCTTTTCTTCCCTTGATTCGTAAAAGTGCTTATTCCGTGTTATTTGTGATTTATCGACGACCCTGGCTGTGTTTTTGGATTTCTCTTACGTTTGACTTTGCCTGTGTTACTGGCCTCGATTGGATTGCACTCTTGTTGGACTTGATAAAAATATCCCTACTGACTGACGGTAAGTTTGGTTTGGTTCTCTAGCCAGGTCCGCTGCGCCTGCGGCATGTTTTCGTATTCGTATATTGCTAACACCGTGTTATTATCGAAGGTCGTGTTTTTATTTTTCGCCGTTTTGTTTGCCGAGTCGAATGGATAACTGCAAACACGAAAACATACCGCCGGCTTTACAGTGTGGTGATCATTT
The DNA here is from genome assembly GCA_949629185.1 of Apamea crenata. Classification (NCBI taxonomy): domain Eukaryota; kingdom Metazoa; phylum Arthropoda; class Insecta; order Lepidoptera; family Noctuidae; genus Apamea; species Apamea crenata. The sequence goes on from OX451356.1 coordinate 1,277,100, forward strand.
TAATTAATTAGAGCTAATGCAGACCCCCTAAGAACATTCTATAAAGTCACATAACCTGAAAATTCCCAACTTAACATAATCTAATAACAATTTATTTCACCAGTGGCTGCTAACTATCTCGTAATGTGGTACACACGGCTACACATGAAGCTATGCATTTCCAGTTTTAGCTGACCTCTCATTGTATAGGTTTTTCGTACAATCAGAAGTCAGTTTATACTGGTTATGTATAGCTTGATGTGTAGCTGTGCGTACGATTCCCTAATTTGATAAATGAGCTGTTTGTTTTGTATTCATAAAATAAAATTTAATTCGAGAAAATCCATTGGTTTCTTTATAAACTTCAACTATATCCGACGATCCTGCACACATATCTCTTTTGTTGACTGGACATAATTATTTTTTCACAATTATTTTAAACACTTCAGAAATTGTTTCCTGTTACGTAACTAAAGTATTTTTCAGAATGCAGATAATGGAAGAGGAAATTAGATTTGTCATTGTCACCTTTGTGGATGAAAATAATGCTCCTGGCATTGTTGCTTCCAACTGGATGAAAGAAGATAGACATACTTGCTTTTATCCCAATGTACACACTGAAGAAATGAAAAAAAAGCTTTTGTGGAAAATGGCTGCACCTGGCGATATGTGGCAACGATATAAAATAAAAATTCTTAAAGCATATGGTATGCAATAAATTCTTATTTGTAATTGGTATATATATTATATTGTTATCAAATATTATATTTTCTTTCTTTCTTATTGTTGGCTGGTGAAAATAATACAACTTTTTTTAATTTAGAAACTTATGGGGATGCACAACTTCAGAAGCAGCAGCAAGCTTCGCTTAAGAAAAGCGGAAGAAACATCAAATTTGGATTCCGATGAAGAAGTAGAAAAGAGGAAAAGGAATAAGGAAACAAATGTTTAACTTCCAGAAGACTGAAGATTCTTCAGATGAACAAAACCATCAAATATCTACAATGGATACCAACTTCATTGCGCGACGCCCACCCAGCCCAACTCTGATGTTTTCCAGCCCAATTGAGTCATCATCTCGTGCCCATCCATCTGTGGACAGTCCAGCTGTTCCCAGTCAACCGAAAATGTGTCCATCTGGTAATATATTTTAATTTATAATTTATTTATGCAGTATTCAGAGGATGTTAATGATATTTTAATTTTAATATTTTTGTTACAGACTGTGCGACAAGCAAACAATTTCGAAACAAGTGTCAGAAATTATTAGAAAAGTGGACCTGATTTTAGGGCGGCCGGAAGAGCCAATGACTCCATGAAGGCAAGATCCCTTTTCACGATGACAGTTTCTGTCATTTAAATGAACAAGTAAAAAATAGTGACAATACACAGGCAATGGTACCATAGATGGTAATATAGAAGAATTCTACTGGTTGAAGTAGCTGAGCAATATTCTCTGACTGGGAAAAAATGAAAAACTCAAACAAGAAATCATTTCTTGACACAGAAATTTGCGAATCAATATTTCGTAAGTACTATTGTAATTCAGGTTTTTTTTACTATTGTTTTAATTCCTACATAAACAACAGTCACATTATGAAACATGCTGCTTAATGTCAATTATAGTAGGTACATTACTATAGCTGTTTTATTTATATTTTCAGAAATGTGTAAATAAGTGCATGGAAATGTTACCGACGATTAGCTGAAAGAGACTGGCTAAACCAAGCCAAAATAAAATTGTCAAGAAGGTAAAATTACTCTCTTATAATAATATTTCGAACCCCGGCGCTGACTCGAAGTTGTATAGGTAGTTGCATACATTTATTTATTTCAACAAGACGACTCATTCAGGGTGACTGCAATTAATGTATATCAATGGCACCATTAATTTGAAAGTTAGTTTTGCAGGTGTTTATTGACTAACAGCCATTTTATTTCATTGTTTCAGGGCCGAGAGACAATACAAAATCGACCATAATGCAAGTCTAGTCTAGAATGAACAGGCATCTTCTGGGCATGCTCGTTCCATCTTAGACCATAAGGTCTAAAGCGATGGCTTACTACTTATACTTTTTTTTATACTTACGTATTTGTTTTCGACTTATATAAGATTGTGTTTCTAAAACTGTTTACCCAGGCTGTATAAATAAATACCCTTTGAAGTGCAATGGTGAAATAAACCCGTTCAATTTTAATTTCAATTTATTTCATTTCATACTTTAAATGCTGTCAAGATAATGTGATCTTAGGTTTATTGCTAGGACAGATGCTTAATAATATACCACAAAGCAACGAGTTTTGGTGTTTTTCATGAGGCCTACACGCAAACGACGACACAATTTTTTTATCGTATTGGTTCGCGTTCGCGAGTAAGCCTCCTGAAAAACACCAAAACTCGTTGCTTTGTGGTATATATTATTAAGCATCTGTCTTAGCAATAAACCATTGATTACAATGTCTGCAACAAACATTAAGCAAGTATGTGACAAGATTGTAGGTAATTTGTCATGACAAAGAGTGGGCAACATTGCATTGACAAAGAGTTGGCAAGTTTGCAATGACAAAGATTTGGCAAGTTTGACGGGCGGAAACTAGACATTTGATATAAGTTTGATAGAAACTTGCCACAAGTTTGTCCTTTGCCTTGTCAAACTTTATGCAAGTTTACACATTTGATATTTCAAACTTACTGCAAGCCTGAAACAAGTTTAAATTGCTGTCTGGGTTTCCCTTTGCTGCAGACTGAATTGTGCAACCACACTAGTGAACCTTCGTCGAACCCTTTATTGTTCATTTTGCGGTCATATCGGGTTTTCATCTCCCATGGTGCACCAACATTGTGCAATTTCAATGCACCTTTATTACGAGTCTGAGGTCCCTTTACAGCTGCACAACTTGTACATTTGCGACACCAGTCCTTGACATCGTCCCGACAGTGGACCCAGTAAAACCGTTCCCGTATCTTCAGTAGAGCCCGTTTTACTCCCAGATGACCTCCTGAACAACCATTATGGTACAGCTGTAGAACATCCGGTACTTGAGCCTTAGGGACAACCATTTGCAAATGACAGCTGTTTCCCCGAGCATTTTCCTTGTTGTGTATTATCTTGAATCACCAAGCTGTCCCATTGGGCCCAATAGCTTTTTGTGATCGAACTCATCGCCGAGACGTCACTCCACCTGGGCTTAGGAGCTCTGGCCTTCATCCACTCCAGAATCGGCTTGATGTCCGAATCTTCCTGCTGTGCACGCTGTACGCTTTCCTTCCACTCGTCACTGAGGTCTGTCTTGAGCATCCTCACAGGTACGACTTCTTTACTTTGCCTAGTCTTCAAGGCGGCAATCTCATCCTTCAGCTGGTTGACATAAATACGGTCCTTCGGACCGCGCATGCGCTTCGCGTCGCACTCGCTCCAACTTGTTCTGTTGCATGTCAAACGCGCGCTTCAATTCTTCTAAACGTTCTAGAAGGGCTTGCTGTTCCTGGCGAGCAATAAGCAACGCCTGCTGCTGGTGCTGGGCGGTGCTGTTAGCTGCACTGCCCTCTGGAGATCGGCCCTCTTCTCTTTCTGCAGTTCGCTTGGGGCAACTGGATCGAAGGTGGCCCCTTTCGCCACAGCCGTAGCACCTAGGGCTGTATCCTTTATTGCGGTCGCGAACTGTAGCCGCTGCAACCTCCCTGACGCGATGGGAACGATGATCTTGCCGCACGGCTTCCACCTCCAGTGCATGGGCCAAGGCGTCCTTAAGCGTCCTGTGGTGGCCGAGCCTCACAGCAGCTCTAACTTCGAGGTCACGGATGCCGTCGATGAATGCCTGCACCAGGTTCCCATCGATAAGCGCAGGTACGGACTGGTAAGCTTTACGCACCAGCTTCTCCACTTCAAGGGCCCACTGCTGCAGGTTTTCGTTACTGCGTTGCACGCGATCCTTGAGCTGCGCACGAAACACGTGTTCCAGGTGAGCGTCGCCATACCGAGCCTCCAATGCCTCAAGGAGCTGCTCGTAAGTCACTTCCTTACCCAGAGCTTCCAAAACAGTTAAGGCCTGGTCGCGCAGGCCTAGGGTGAGGGCAGTCATGGCCTGACTTTTGTTCCAACCGTTCGCCTTCATGACAGCCTCAAACTGGATTTTGTAGGCCGACCAGGAAGGAGTTCCGTCGAACGGTGGCACTTTGAATCCACGTAGCGAAGGTGTTGTAGCTACGGGAGCTGCGATTCCATCCCCAAGTTTAAGGTAATCCAGCGTTTTCTTTACGTCAGCCATCACGGTTGTCTTCACGTCAGCCATCACGTTGTCAACCCGATTATTCACTTGGTCGATCCGGATTTCAGCTTCCGACAGGCGGTTGTCGTGTTGAGCAACCCTATCCTTCACCTCCTTCATGTCTTTCCCGAAGGTAGCGTGAAGGTCCTTCATAAGGAGCATCTGCTCTTCCTGGCGGCGCGCTTGCTCCTCCTCATCACGTTGGAGCTGTTCTTCCAACCGACGAGCCTGTTCCTCCTGTCGGCGAGCCTGTTCCTCCTGTCGGCGGGCCTGTTCCTCCCTGTCACGCAGCAGCTGCTCTTCCAACCGACGGGCCTGTTCCTCCTTGTCCCGCTGGAGCTGTTCTTCCAACCGACGAGCCTGTTCCTCCTGTCGGCGAGCCTGTTCCTCCTGTCGGTGAGCCTGTTCCTCCTGTCGGCGAGCCTGTTCCTCCTTGTCCCGCTGAAGCTGTTCTTCCAACCGACGAGCCTGTTCCTCCTGTCGGCGAGCCTGTTCCTCCTGACGGCGGGACTGCTCCTGCAGCATCATCATCAGGGCAGCAAAGTCTGGTGCTGCTGATGCTGAAGCGGCTGCGGACGGGTCGGCCTCCGTGGTTGGTAGCTGGCCCTCCAACCTCTGCGGCATAGTTCCACCAAAACGTCTCTGGTCCGTCTCCTGTTGGCGTTGACTCCGGGTACGGATACCCTCCGTGTCGTCGTCTTTAGGTAAAATCGGGCTAATTTTATCCCTCGCTTCTGACACCAATTGTTACGAGCTTCGGGTTCGTGACAATAAAAACTGCCGATATAAATTACCAAAAATGACACTTTAATCAATCAACACTACAACAACACAAACACACTAATTATAAAACACAATATTATTACACTTAAGTCGCACTTAAAGATCGCTTCGATGTATTCGCATGTATCGCTTCCAACACACTGTGTCACATCGCGGTTATTCCCGGCCTTATATAGTGCAGCAGATTGTTCTAGTACCTTCTATTGAAACATCTAGAATGTTCGGGTATATACCGGCCCCGACTGACCTCTGTCGATAGTTCTAGTATGGAAATTTCTAGAAGGATCTATTTGTTCTACTACTACTACTCGATACTAGATGGCGCTTGTGGTAATAATTCTGCTACTTGATAATAGATGGCGCTAGTGGGAACTAATGTTGCCATGTATCAGGCATTAATCGTGGCGCGCAACAGTATTATTTTTATTTAATGGAAGTTTTTATTTTTTGTACTTTTTCTATTTATCAGTTATTGTCATCTCCTGGTCATTTCTACAAAATTCTTACCGAGGTGAGGGTCCTGGTGACCAGTAACACAGGTTTTATTCCTAAAACCTACTTCAGGCACCAGTCTCTCACAAAGGTGGAAATAGTTATACAGTATTAAGTTTTGCATTATTTTTAAGACCACTTATTGTGAAGAGAGAATAAATGATATATTATTATTATTTATTATTATCTATCACCTACATCCAAAATTTAATTACTCCACTCGATAGCTAAAGGATCAAAAAATTTGTTACGTCGAGTGGAGACTGTGCCGCACCGCGCGGCGAGCGAGACGGGCCCCGCTACGGACACGTACTCACGTAACACACTTGCACGTGTTCACGTTACACACTCGCCCGTGGTCACGTTACACACTCGCACGTGTTCACGATACACACTCGCACGTGTTCACGATACACACTCGCACGGATTCACGTTACACACTCGCACGTGTTCACGATACACACTCGCACGTGTTCACGTTACACACTCGCACGTGTTCACGATACACACTCGCACATGTTCACGTTACACACTCGCACGTGTTCACGTTACACACTCGCACGTGTTCACGACACAGCCACACCACATTTTTTTTATAACTGAGGGGCCTCCTCTTGACCTCGATCTCACTAGAGGAAAGCGACGGATAAGGTCTAAGATGGAACGAGCGTGCCCAGAAAATGACTGCTCACTCTTTCTTTGAAGGCAGAGTTCCATACTTTGGCCGTGCACATAAATGTCCACATAAATGTGGAAGAGAAACGCTGAGTACGACTAGTCCGGATAACAATCAAATACGGATGGTACCCCCCTGCAGTACGTCGCGTAGTCTGATAGTGAAAAGGAGATGGTGCGGTCAGTTTGTGAAGTTCCTGCGCACACTCTTAGGTAGTACAGTCTATAGAAAACAGTTTTCTGTGTTAGATTCTCTAACAGAGAAAACAAAAAGCTTAAGATGGGTTTTTGAAACCAAGAAAGCGTTACTCACTGCCCAGGATGGCCTCGTCCGTGTTGTGCATGTCGAGCTCGTGCTGCAGGTCCAGGTCGGGCGGAGGGCGGGTCTCCAGGCGCTCGGGCGGGTGCGTCACCGGCTCCACGCCGCAGAAGTCCTCGTTTAGCACACCACCTTTTAACATTAACATATTGTAATCATAGCTACAACTTTTGTATCCCATCGATGATTATCTGGTCTATAAAAAGCTGATAGTTGGTGATTATCATCTATCATGCATCATATTCGGACTAATGTAGACCAGGCATTAGGTGTGTGGAAGAACACACCTTTTATAAAGAGTGTATCAAAAATGTGTGTTAAAAAAATAATCACTTGCATCAAGCGGAAGTCGCTTGTCGCTAGTCTCATCGCGAACAATATAAATCGATTGTTTACACCAACGGTATAGATATTTTTTTATTGGAACTAAGTTTTTTTTTTCACCTCTATACAAGGATATTTGAGTCAGGGTGAACTACAAAATGATATAGGTAACACGTTTTCTTACCTCCCAAACTCCTAACATTAGGCGGCGGGTCCTGTTGGAACAGTAACTTCAGCGGGTAGATGTCGTCGAACTCGACGCGACTGACACATCCTACGAAACCTTCGTTCATGCTCTCGTTGCGTCCGATGTACATGTACTGGATGTTGTTGAACTGTGCATCTGCCGAGTCTTTGATGTCGAAGTTGTATTCTTGAGTCTCGTAGCCATCGACCTGAGAGCAATTGTAACGTCATTGTATAAGGTAGTTCATGGTTGAAAACAGATCGATAGATGATTTATCTAGTGATGTGAAAATAATTTATAGATATTTTCTAGTTTTGTTAGTGATATTATTTAGACATGTCATGCGAATTGGTATAATATGAATTTATCAATATTTTTTGTGATGTAAAACTAATGTATCGATATTTCTCTAACTAATTTTAATATAAAATACAATTTATGGAAGGAATTTCGTGTTTTTATGATACTATTTTCGGTACAAAGAAGACCCTTGAAATATATTTAAAAGATTTAGGACAAAGATAATGTGTACCTGTAACACCAAAGTGGATCCACTGTTCTTCCTAGACAGTCGCACATCATGGTACTGTCCTAACGCGAAGTGTTTCCCTTGGAACACGATCTCCTGACGCTCGAAGCCGAAGTCAAATACCACACGAAGATGACCTGTATATTAAACAATATCATTATAGCTTAGCGATTGCTCAGTAATGAGAGAAAAAAAAATATAACAAACGCAGTGCTGCATTTAAGTCAATCAAAAACTAGCAATATAGCCGAAGCTTTTATAAGCCACGAATATGTATATAATTCTGAAACACAAATGTGTAGCGTTACATATCCATACCTCTTATGTAACTCAGCTCGGACTTGACTCATTCTAGAATATTTTCAATCATCCCCAAATGTTACATCGGGTAACAAGTTCCATTACAACATTAATACAATTTCTATAGATGAGAAGTGGTATTTTCCAAGTTTCAGGACCAGAATCGACCTAAGCGAAACTAACGCATAAAATCTGCTATCCTCTAATGCTTCGTTGGAAAGCGGGCCTAAACGATATGTAACAGTACTACAACAAAATCTTGACAAGCAACAGAAAAGACTTAGCAGTTACTACTGCTAACAACTGCTTTAAAAAATGCCCTAAATAATTTCTTGGACTTACCAGAGTTAGAAACCTGCAGCGTAAGATATTCTCCAGAGATGTTAGAGTAAAATCCAAGCAGGAAGCCCTTGGGGTTGGTGGTGGTGAAGCCAACGCGGATCTTCTCTGCGATGGTGGAGCGCCACGAGCCCAGGAAGTCGTACTTTATTATAGAGTTGGGGCGCAGGTTCACGCCGATCTCTGTGGGGAGATTAGGTTATGTTGAGGAATGAACACTTTCTAAAGTGCCCCATGATAGAAGAGATGAGTAGCTTGATGTTTTTATAGCTGGCATTGAATTAGGTGATCATAGATCGCTTTTTAAGTGGATTAAATAACATTTTCAGTTTGTTGCTATAGGTATTGAATTCAACAATGTTTCATAATGATTTTCGACTTTTTTTTTTCTCTTGTCTCTTAATATTTATCTAGTCTGCAGTTCCAGTGCAGGACGAAACGCCTCGCTCTCCCTCATCCACGCTTCTGTAGCAGACCTGTCATTTTAGGAGAAAAGTCCCGCCATCTTCGTATGATGTACACTTGCCTTGGTGTACACTTACCATCAGCACAGATGGGTCCCTTGAAGGCAGTCCAGCGACAGTCGCAGGAGTACGAGTCGAAGCCCTCGAGACACGTGCCGTTGTTCAGGCAGGGAGACGACGAGCACTTGCCCTGGCAGCCCTCCGATACGCCGTACAGACCTGACAGGAGAATATATTTGGATTTGTGTGTGAAAAGTAATATTTTATGAAAGGCATTTCTTTTTCTCTTACTCGTTATTATACAAGGTGTAACTAAAAACCTCTAAAGGGATCACTGTTACCATAATTATGAACAAATTTTACTTAAGGGGTCAAATGGAAACCACGAAAAAAAACCAGCTGCTTTTCTACAGCGCATATCTGAAAGGTGTAGATACAGTGCGACAAGGTTTCTTGTGCGGTGGGCGACGCATCAATATACAATAGTAGTGAAAAGTGCTTTCCTTTTATCGGATTGCCTCCCTACAACCTACTACCACTCAATAAACAGCGATATTGCACACTACAAAACAGATTAATTTTCATCGTTTCGCCAAAAACAAAGAAGAATGTTTCCTACCTCTTCTAGCATATCCCCTAAGGTCCACAGGTCTACCATTGAGCAGTAAAGCTCTCATGCAGCCCACAAAACCGTCCTTCCGGTCTAAGGCGGCTCCTAACGCGACGCCGGTAGTGAGGTGTAGCGCTCGCACGGGCTCCTTGGCTGTGCGTATCTCGTTCTTTAGAGCGCCGTCTACTACAACGCGAGCCTCTTTCCTAGGAGAAAAAGATATTATTGGATAGCCAGATTAGATGTTCTTGTCTTCCATAAAACAGAAAAATTCCTGTTTCTGCAAATTTTCTTTTTTTTTTCAGGCCAGCGCTTGAACTCAATCTCGCCTGTTGGAAAACGATGCATGAGGCCTACGATGGAACGAGCAAGCCCAGAACATGCCTGTTCACTATTGCTTTGAAGACTGACGGGTTATACGTAGATGGGAACACAGACATTCCAAGTGCCAACATACCTGTTCCTCTCAATACTGACGGAGTGCCAGTTGTTGTCGGCGAGCCGGTTGCTGGTCTCGACCGACACGCCCAGCGGAGTGTCGCCCACTTGGAACTGGAACTGGAGCTGGTCTCCGCCGATGATGGACAGCTTTATGTAGTCTTGAGGACCCTGACGGAGAAGATATCACAACTCGTTAATATGATGAACAGATTCACACACCAAGAATTCGAATATTAGAACCGCGTCGGAGATGCTGAGAGACTAGATTTTGGCGAGAAAGTAGGTAAAACGCGTATTTTGAATGTATGTTGATAATTTTCATAATACAATTAATTGATAAAACGTCTAAAGTGTCATGTGCAGCGGCAAAACTGAATCTTTATCCTGAATTACCACCGTACTGGTCAGAATAATACCAAATTAGAATAAAGAATAAGACAAAAAAGGCTATTGATCTAATATGTTTTATTATCACTATAGGGTATATTTTTGTTTGTCAACAATCTTACCTTAGAATGTAGAAGCACAGCATTTTCCCTGGTAGTCTTAAACTCGAAGTAGATGTCGCCACTGTGTCCCAGGTCGAACATAGGCAGCGTGATGATAGCGTCAGATATACGGAACGTTACCGCGTTGCTGAACAAATCTGTTGTGGAAATATTTTGTTTAGATATTTAGCATGATGAGTATTTGATATCACGAGCTTTTTGGTGATATGTCAGAGTCATGTGAAATGGTTTATGCATTTTGTCTAACGGTTATTTTTAACTAGTGTAATTGACCGATGGCCTTTAAAAAAGTAAAATAAATAGGCAATCGTGTATTATTAATCCTGTTGTGTCCTTATCGAATGAATGTTATTCTATTTCTATTCAGTTGTCAGAGTCGCTTTGCTACCGTTCCATAGCCAAACAAGGAACCTTTATAATGTTGCCATGTCCTTCTGTCTAACCTTTCATCCGTTTATCTCGTCAGTTAATAACCAATTCGTTTAATTTTCTTAGACTACACCCTCCTCGCGGCATAAATGCCAGTCTGTGCAATATAAAGTATTTATCAACCGTCGGAGCAAAATTATTTGGAAGGATATAGATAAATACATAAGTTACATACCGTCTCCTTCGCACAACAGCGGTCCGAGTGTGTACCGTCCTTCTTTCTCGTCGAGATGTGAGCCGGTGTCACCGAACCGCAGTTGTTTCACTGGCAAGAACTCTTTCTCTGTGATTTCGCCTCCGTCCACTTGAAACTCTGAAGAATAATAATAGTATTAAAAAAATAACTGTGATTTTAGAGCCGGCTTGCATCACCAATCACTAAATGCGTTTTACTTTTAAGAAAGTAATATTTTTGCACATACCATCCGGCTTCATATGCTCCGCGTCACAGTTGCACCACTTGGTGGGGTCGGCACAAGAGCCTAGGACTCCGCACTGGCACATCCTGGAGCCCGGCGTGGCCCCGGCCCAGTAGTCCATGCGCTGGCCCGTACGCGACACCCACCACGCGAACGGGTGGAACGACGACTCCTCGCCTGAGGAATAACACCCACTTATAGTCAACAGAAGCCTGAGAAACGACTAAATAAAACCAGTGCATCTTCAGTTATAAACAATTGTCAATGCTAAGCGAACGACTACACTGAGGCACACATTGATGCCACACGATCGCCTGCCACACGATCGAATGTTTTCTGAATAACATCCAAAATAATAGTCATACTTATATTCCTCACTTGATAAACAGATGTGCCAAGGGCAAAACCAATACAATGATTGGTAATTCAATCGTGTCCAGAGTTTTTGACTAGGTTCTTTCCGAGATAAGGTACTTATTAAGTTTCATCGATGTTTATAGTGAACTTTCCTCCTGTTCCTGTCCTGTTTCGGGAACTCTCCTTCACGGTGGGTGCTAAACTTATAACATATTTTTCTGATAGGATAGCTAACGAATGAGTCAAACATTAATTTCCTACATTATTATAATGCCACTTACTAGGCGAGTTCAGCAGCCTGGAGTGCTTGCACATGTACTCCAGGTGCTGCATGCAGTTCTCGGACCTGTTCAGCAGCGCCTCGAGCTGCGCGCGGCCGGCGTCGTAGGAGATGTCCTGACGGAAGCTGCCGGGCTCCTGGTAGCCGTCCACGACCGTGTTCTGCGACGACGAGTGCTGCACCGCTGTTATTATGCGCCCGTCCGCTGTTACAGGAGGTTTGGGTTAGGATTAGAACCTTCGAAATAGAAGATGAGGGTGCCTTCACACTGTTTCGCTTCGTTCGTCGAAAGTAAACGCTGCGTGGCCGTAACGCGACGTGCATTCGATATAATTACGGCATTCTCAAACAATCATCCATTTCGAATGCGTCGTGTTCATTTACATCGCGATACTTTATTTTCAAAGTATTTGATTTGAAAAAAAAATGCATTTGCAAGTTGCCTACTACTAAGGCAACATAGGTGTAGGTGTAAGGCAACATATTTTTACTGACCTGAACCTTATCCATTTGACTGAAAATGACTAACTTAAAGTAATACTTACAATAAAACTCGCAAGTAACGGGGAAGGCGGGGAGCGGTCCGGAGCCGTCCACATCGATGTGTATGTCTGCTGAGCGCGACACTGCTTGCACGTTCTTGTACGCTTGGCATGATAGCGGGTGAACAGCTGGAAGAAATAAATAAATTATCATCCTTATTAGTGTTGCTGGCCCAGTGTAGTATATGTATAATTAAGAAAGCAAGGGAAAAGAAATTCGGAAATACTTAGACTATAATGAGATACATCCTTCATAAATCATTAATCACTCACACTTTCAGCGTTAGTAAAATACAGTCACACAGACAGATGCTGTGCTTCCAGATACTGTATGATAACATTGAGTGTAGAAACTACATTTTCTTATTATTATATAGTTATTAAATAGTTTATTTTCTAAGTACTTACAGGTATGACACACGGCCCCCGCGTATCCTGTTCCCTGACAGTTGCATGTAAACTCATCTGCAGTTTGCGTGCATACTCCACCGTGCTCGCAAGGATTAGGGTTGCATCTATACGAGAAAATAATATAGTGTCATTAGGGAATTGCTTAAAATTAAAGAAAACGTTTATGTATCAGATTTTCTGTTGTAGTCCAGAGACTGAACTTGCGCAAGGTTATTGGCAATAAGTTCTCCAACTTTTACATGAGACGTTTAATATAACTAACAAAATGAGGGTGTATTGTAAACCTTTGTAAACCCCAACGGTTATGTTACATGCTAACAATTTGTTTGCGACGCACGACGAGACGTAATTAAATGATGTGTATCTCAGAACGTGTTAACATTTAATCTCGCACATCTAGCCATCGTTCTCAAAACCTTTATCATGAAGTTAAAACCAGGTTTATTTAATAAATTCAGTGCATAGTATGTGAATCGTACCTGTCAATCATCTGACAAGCGTCGAACACAACCTCGTTGGGACAGCAGTACTCTTCCTTCTTCCAGTCAGTCGGCAGTCGGTAGTTGCCATCTACTGCAATCTTGCGCATGCAGCCGATAAAGCCGCGCGGAGGTGCCTTTCCACCTAAAGGTTTAGAAATTGTTAGTTCAAGCTTTATTTTGAAGGAAACTGAGATTAAAAGTGTAACAAGTATTACTGTTGAATTGATACTCGAGTGTATTCTACGGTCGCAAAACACATATTTGTTCCCAATTTTGGGAAAATATACTTAGCTTCCAAAAATTGCTTGTCCTCTGGCCGACTTTTCCAAACAGCCTGTAGGGCTAGTCTACATAGGCTACTAGCTTATAAATGACACTGTTGCCTACATTTGCTTATATCAACAACTTACCAGCAATATAATAAATGCTGCCCGTCATAAACCTCAGCTTCTTCAAGGTCTTTACGGGCCGGTAGTCTACGGCCAGGGTCAGGCTGTCAGTAGCCATGGTGAGCAACAAGGAGTGCCAGCGACCGTCGTTGAAGTCTTCCGCGTAGTTGTCCAGTTTGACGCGAGGGGAGCCGGGGGTTTCTAGTTCTACTTTTACTCTGCCTTCTTCTATGTATACCTGAAGAAAATAGGTTTTGTGAAGTCACTTTAAAATAGAAGAGAAATATAAATTATTTATTTGCCTAATAATGTAGGTATACAGATAAGATAGAATTTTATAAATAGTCCCAATACATTTTACCTAACGACATGCAAAATTTTCGAACAATCTTTTGAAGGAAGAAAAAACTTCATGGTCCATTGGAATTTTGACTTCCTGTGTTAATAAGAACGATTAGGATGTTATTGCAGGGCCTTCTAGAAGAGATTTCGTTCAGCAGTTATTTAGGTTAAGCTTAGTTATGAAAACAACAGATAGATCCACCAATATAAAAATAAGAAATAGATCAGACAGTGGGGGTAGCTTATCGACTTCAGCTCTGACACTGATGTTGGTTTGTTTTATTTATTTTTAACTTTATTTCAAAGTATGCAAAGTTTATTATTTTTATACAGCTTCGCCAAGTCCGTGCCCTGGACTCGTGTCTGTTATAAGGTCTATCATCCTTTTAAAACCTATCTGCTGAAAACTTTAAGAAATCTCACCTTCACATGTCCTTCGGTGTTAAACTTGTGGTATATAAGCAGGCCGTGTTGCTCATAGGTGCGGAACTCGAGCGAGATGTTGAGCGTGTTTCCTCCCGAGTAGCCGCGCAGCTTGGCGTAGGAGCCTTCCTTCAGGAAGGTTATGGGGACTACTGGTGGTTCCTGGAAGGAAGATGTAGGCCGTAGGGTTATTGGCAGTTTGACACATTTGTAGGAAACTATCTGTAAAGCAAACTTGTAATTTTTTATTTGGGTGAAGTTTTAGTATGATCTTTCTACTCTGGTTACATAAAAAATTATTAACCGGGCGCTATGCCATATTTTTTTTAGATATTGTAAAAAAAGTATTATAGCAAGAATGACTAGATGAAAACATCACCCACATTCACTGATACATACTTGAAGCATCATTTTCGACATTTTTATAGCACACAATTTTATATTCGTTCCGACATGAGATTGTATTTGCTCCTTGCACGAATAGAGAAACTAAACGTTGATTGTGTAAAGAATAAATACGCAATTTTTTGAGTCGAGTGCAACTTGATTAAATTCGCAAAAATGTAGTTGGAAGATAAGTTATAATACTATTTGCGTGCACGCCGAACTGAGACATGACTATGTGTCGATTTGGAGCAAGATAATGCGGCGACGAAGTTTTGTCGTGCTGCTCATTGAGGGTTGAAGTAAAGATTATTTAACACTTACTGGACAAGCATAAAGCGTGTTAACTTTAGTGAACTTAAAGGGCTCTCCACTCTCGTAGCCTTGCTTCAGGTCCTGGATGACGTTGGTGGCGTTCAGGTACATGTTCTCGATGCAGCCGGTGAAGTTCTGGTTCACTACCAAACCTTCTTGGAAGTTTGGCACGCCTCCTATGTAGAACTGAAATAGAATGCAAGGTTGTAGTTTGGTTGTTCTGTGTATTTCACTTAATAGAGGGTGTTAGTTAAAGATGTAATTTGGTCACAAGGAAAGTTCCACTCCCCTTTCTTGTGTCCCCTTTTTCTTTTAGAAATGTATTAATATCAGTTGTTGTCTACTAGACTACAGTACAGCAAGTGAGTCACTCACAGCCCTGTTGAGGTTGAGTCGCGAGAACTCTCCCTTGATGCGGTCCTGCACGATCACTCGGTCCACTGAGAAGATGACGGAACGTCTGTTGCGGGATATCACCACGTCGTGCCAGATGTTGTCGTCTAGGAGACTACCCACTGATAACGACGTTGATGTTCCTGAACCTGTTGATGAATATTTTGTTAATAATTAGATCAAATTCTTGATCTATGGTATCAGTTACCAGTTACATAGCATTTATACAGTTAGATAGACAGTACTTTCCATAAGTCTCAACCTCTAAAACATGAACACTTTTCCAAGAAAGCATATAATTTTGTAAATATTTTTTGCAGACTTAATGCCAAAGGAATTCTTTACTAGTCGACCTTTGAGAAATGCAGAGAATATATTATTATTTATTAATCTGGTTATCTCTATCTCTCATATAACATAAGCTAAAAAACTTACCCAAATCAATATTCAGCACAAGTCTATTATCCCTCAGCTGTAAGGCCATGTAATCTCCCTGCGTTCCCCTGGAGTACATGAGGGCTCCTGATGCTGTACTGGTCTTGAACCGGAAGCGGATAACCTCGCGGGAAGCCGAGATGGGGTCCCGGAGTAAATCCATCTTGACGATAGAGGAACCATTGAAGTAAAGTGTGTCGGCGACTGGTGGGAAAAGATTGTGGTTATTAAAGACGGCGAAAAATGACTTCCCTTAAATCAATGTTTTTTTTTTCTCAATTATGTACTGGTCCTCCTTCCAGTTTTGACGGAACCTATCCAGTTAATCCCGCCATTTCCTACATGGTCTGCCGCGACCCCGCCTCACCAGGCACCAGTTCTGTGCTATTGGGGCCCACAGTTTGTTCGCCATGGGTCAAAATCTTTTGACCCTAAACATAATTCTTAGTATTTTCAATGGGAAAAATATTTTTAAATGTAGGTAATTGGAGGTTAATAATATAACTACACACGCGGGCGGGGGCTGTGAGCAATGCTAGTCAAGTATATTTAAGATATTTTATAGCTTTAACCTTCCAGTGAGTGTAGTGCACTTGAACCTGAATATCTTTTATAGCGTATTTTTAAATACTCATAAAATTTAGCACTAGAATAGCATTGGGCGAAAGGTGTTTTACTTTTCATATTTATAGCGCACTCTAAAGCAAATAGTTAAAACGATTTATAGAGTTGTTTTCGTCGTAAACATTATACGTTTCTATTATTTTGCATAACGTCTAACTCAAGTACGAGTAGCTAGAGGTAAATAGAGCCGCAGACCAATTTTGAGACCTCTAAAATTAATGAAGAAAGTTGACACAATAATGACCTCTACATCTCTAAGCATACGTACCATAATCGCATCCATAAACCTCGACTCTCATGGAGATCTTGTCGCGCCATCGCATCGGATTGATCCGAATGAACTGCGCTATAATAGGAACTTCGAATTCGTTCTTCTCAACCGTGTTTCCATCGTGGTTACCTTCGAACATCTGTTGGAATATGAACTCTATTGGTTAGGTGTTTAATTTGGCGTGTATTGATCAGCCGTTTAAGTACATTTTAGTTTCTATGTGTCATGGAAAATGATGTCCTAATTGACTGTCTATAAACAGGCAGTTATAGACACTTCACCGATATCTATATATGGGTAAATGGTATGTATATATCTATATGGGTACCTATAGGTGGTAAACAAGTACCAAGTACAGTAGGGTAGGGCGGGGCTAATAGTCCCAATTTTCACTCTAAGACCTATATGTCTTAAAATCGAGTACTTACTGTCAACAAAAAATGTTGTATGAAACCTTACACAATTCAGCTTAACGCTCAAATAGTCGGAAGTGTGAATATTTATTTGGTTTCCGAAAAATTTAGCAACAAATGCAAAATGGAATTCTGTACTTTTTACCCCGCTCACGGGGTAAAAAGTCCCAGGTTTGGGGTAAGAAGTCCATACATCCTAATGGCTAGCTAATTAGGTATTTGTGATCAATTATTAGGTTAAATCAAAATGCATTATTTTAAAATCAATATCTAATAATATTTCTGTTTATTAAAATATCAATATAATCAACAAATCTTAATATTTTAGTAATATAATCAACATAAAATCCCAACTTAAATCAATTAAACAAAACACGTGAATTATTTTGAGCTTTGCTTGTAAACATACACAAAATCAGTCTTTTCAACACTTTTTTTACTTCTGGGCGCGAAAAAATTCCGATAGCCGTGTTACTCGCATGTGCGCTCCGCGACGACTGGCGGCTCGCGGCTTCGTCGTCGCCCCTCACCCCGCTTCAGGTCACGTAGACCGTCTGTTTCTAGCGCGGATAGATCCTGTGATATGTATGTTGGGACTTCTTACCCACCGGACTTCTAGCCCCGCCCTACCCTACTTGTTTATACTTAATCCAGTTTACTCAATCATGTCAACAGAGACCATTTTCATGATGGTTTTCAAATGACTGAAAAAGTCCGTACAGCATTGAATACTTTACCGATTCATTTTGAAGGTATATTAATAAATATAAACACAACATCGCACCTGTATTCCTCGAAGGATTAGGCAGAGGTGACCTACAGTAAATCCACTTACTTTATTTTTGTTTGGGAGTTAAATTATTTATCACCACATATATAGCTTGCTGGACATAGTTCTCCACCATAGGCAGACCAATATTACTAATATTAAAAGTAGGTATACCGCGCATTGTATTTGGTTTAGACCCCAATAATCCACCTAAGCCAATGCATTCATAAAGACACTTATAAATTCAACAATAAGAATCAATGAAAGCAGAAATTATATTTATATTACTATTCCTATGAATATAAAGCAGATATCAGAGCTTCACTTTTTGACACACACCAAAAGTGAAAATTTAATTCATTAGTTAATCGATCCAACGATGTTGGATTTCGGCATTCTGTATTCCTATGTTATTTTGTCGGTGTCGTTTGAACAAAAATGAACATTAATTCGAGTCACATTCACTCGAGAGAAGCGTCAGATATTACCGTTAGGAAGATATTGTTAGTACTTTAAAGCTATGTAGAACTAGAAACGTCACCCCAAGCCACCCTACCTGCGTATACCCATCCTCAGTGGTCACGGGTCTCCAGCTCTCTCCATCATCCGAGTACTGCAGCATATACTCGGTGACATACTCGTCAGTGGCAAAGCGGCCGCGCGTGGCGATCCCGCGCATCTCGCGCCGCTTGTCCAGTTGGATCGTCAGGTGTTGGTAATACGAGCTCTCGCGGGCCGTCCAAGCTGCCGTCCCTTCACCGTTATTTGTTAGTTAGTGCTACTCTTGCAAATATCATCAACAAAGAGTAGGTATATAGGCAAATTGGCTAACTCGCCATTTTTGTAGGCAATTCTTTGACATCGCTGTTCAAGAGTATCTTAGGGGCGCTACACGCACTATCTTTTTTAGGTCGGCATAATTCGGCACAAACGGGCGGCAAAATCAAATATATATATTGCGCCTCGCTATGCCAAATCATGCCACCCCGAACAAGTGTGTAGCTCACATTAGGGCGCGATGATTTGACCATGCAGCCTTAATAAAGGCACGCAATGAAAATGTGAAGTGTTACTTAATGGAAAGATTTTTTTTGCCTATATGCCTAGCTTTCTTGTTCATTGTACTAAGGTGATTGTGGATTGCATTTCACAGTTCCCGTAATTGTATTGTATCCCTCAAAAGTCTTGATGTTACGAGTAGTTCGATACTTAAAATGTACCTAATATGAGAATGGATATATATACTTAAAGCCGTTCGTGGCCGACCCCCACTTCGCGATTAAGAGCCAACAAATCATCGTTTGGAAAAGTTAGGGTGATAATGAATTCTCTGAATGAAACAAACTGTTGGTATGGTATCCATGCAACTCAATAACAAAGATATTAAACACAATGAATGACAAGGTTCAACATCAAAGCCGTTTTTGTTTAGCTCCACAATGGATACATTGAATGAGAGTAGGAACACAACACAATATAATTATGGTTTGATGCCATTTGAATATCTAGTAAGTACATTAGTTAGGGACACATCTTTCTTTGCAAACCACGATCAAATTCGTACCATTTAGACGTGTAAATTAGTCGAAAATGTTAACGTTTAGTTAGAGAAAAGAAAAGAATGAAAATATCAGCAGTATTTTGTATGACAGATACCAGCAGGTCAAACTACCCGAAACTGCCAAATTTTCCCAATCAACCTTGAACCTTAATGCTTTACTGATAAAGTTGAAAATCTGTTAAAGAAATTTGACAGATTGTAGTAGCTTGATGTGCTGGCGTCTGTACATTAACTGTGTCGATATATTACAAGCAGTCTTAGCAGTTTCTTCTAAAGGACATCTTTGGGATACGAAGCAGTGTTTTCATTAAAGCTTTAGAATGATGAGCAGAAATAATAAATGGAATGGAGATCAAAACCAAAATAAAACATTTAATTCTTAGTATAAATATTTGCTGTGTTGTTTGATAATACAATCAATAAAAGACCTTTGACTAGTGTAGGTCATTATGAAAATACTACACGAAATAAGGAGATTAGACACAGAGCCAATTCACCTAGGGTGTGGTAAATTTTACTTTACCTATAATGTACCGTCAATTTTTTTTTATATTATTCTTTACAGCAAATTCAAAACTGTCTATTAGGTATTTATTTTAACCAACACTAAGCCCAGCAAAATTACCCCACCACCACTTATGAAAAGGGATAGTTTTAAAATCAAATTAAAAAGTCATCTAAAAAAATACCTATCTACCAAGGGGAAGAAACAGCAAACTAAACACTACTCCCAAATTAAAATGAGTGTGACTATTAAAACGTGACAACACCACACGAAAACCAAAAAAATAAAAGAAGCTCTCGCATGCAAACCAAACCTCTCAACCTGTAGTCAGTAATTTTAATTATTTCATCTCATATTTTTACCTTGACTTCGCCTCCAGCCGCCTTATACTGAACGTAATCGAGTCCGTTGGAGCCATAGCTGATATGATACTCCTGGACAAACTCCTGGGAATGTGCGCGACCCTGTGTGGCCACCCGCGTGATGTTCTTTACGTTACCGAGGTCAATGACCAGCTGCTGGTCGAAGTCATTCTCCGACGCCGTCCAAGCGTTCAAACCTTTTCAGTGCGGGAAAATTTGCCATCTTTATTTCAAGGTTGCTTGCTTTACTTTCATTAGTAAGTCAAACTGTTAGTTAAATAAGACGTTACTGTTATTTAAATAATCATTTATTTGCCTTTGCCATTTATTGAACTTCTAACAACTAAGTTATATGATCCTAAACCTATGTAACATCTATCTATATAATCCAAAAGCAACCCAAATAGTAAAACTATAACATATTAGAAGTAAATTAGCGAACTTTTAACATTACAACATTATGAAAATATTGTTTTTCTTTCACAATAAATTCGAGATTCATTTTCAACCCTTCTTGATCTAAAAGTGTTTCATTTGCTTCTCTACAAAATCGGAACTGAAATTAAAGTCCGGTTCATGTAAGGGTTTAGCTTCTTCCACTATTTCATCAAAGGTCAGATAAGCGTATGGCGAGGGTACATAGTTTCCATTATCTTCAACTTTTAAAGAAACCGCCACAGCATGTCTGTCGTCCAATAATGTCTCTTCAAAGATCCACCCCTCTTTTAGAACATTTTTCACATGCAACACCGTATCAGTTACTAGCCTCCCCACTTCTAACTTGCGTGTTTTTAGTGAAAAACTTATTTCGTCCAAGGGTACAGTTATACCAAACCCTATGTTTTTCACATAACTTTCTTTGAGGCACCAAATGCGATAGAAACACGCGATCTGTTCCATTTCCGTGGGAAAACTTCGTATCGTCGCCCATTCGTGTCTCGAAAACTGACGCGACATAATACGAAAGAATTCGGGGATGTTCTTATTCGCTGGTGGTTCTACTTTCATAACATCAATGCCAATATTTCGGTCTTTATTGCCAGCCAGTACCACAAAGTCTCCTTGGTGTGACACATTGAATGTTATTGGTATGTCTCCACCCTCCACTAAGTAGGGCTTGCCTTTTTCGTCTCTGCTGAATCTTACTTCCTCATAGGGAATAGTAGTTGTTTCACACACAAACTTCCTTAGCATCAGGCGTCCCACAAGTGATGACTTAGCATCATTCTGAAATACAAATCTTGCAATTCTTTGCTTCTCCTCTTGCTGTATGTAACTTGAGGCAGCTGTTATTTCCTCCTGGGTAGGTTTCCATTCAGTGGCATTGAAGGCCCATCTGACATTTGAACTGGCCATTTTGGTACTAAAGTCTCTATTTAGTATTGTTACTGAGGTCCAACTATATAGTGTTTTATATTGATATCGGACCTGCAGACGAATGAACCCTGTTACTTTCTGTCTTCGTTTGATTTATTTTTGAATATTTTGTTTACAATTCACAGGTTAAGAAGCATAAACTATAATTCTGGCAACTGAATCACGAACACAACACACAGCATGCAAAAATAATGGCATGACTTCATCTCTAAGTGAAAACAAAAACAAATGATCTAAATGTTGCCATCGTAGCTGGCACATGTCCTACAGCATTCTCTAGCATTGTCGTAACTTGTAATGATCCATAACATTTTAGTGCAGGAATAGAATTTTACAGACTACTTTAAAAAGTTCACAAATGTTATGAAACACTACAGGTGCAGCAAAGGCAAATGATAGTGACAAAACAAATATATTTCCAACATATAATTATTATTCGCATGCTAACATGATCTGACAATGGATAACTAAACATAAGGTTATTGTAATAATGAGTTATTTTAACAGTAATTCAAGACTGTAGTTAATATTACTGATAACCTAAGATAAGTACTGGATGTTTTTGCATATATTAAGTTTTATATTTAATTATTATGGCCATTATCAGCATATCAACATGTTTCAATAACATTCATTGCAAGTCGCAAACATGACTTTAAATCGCAGAGAATATTTCAAAGTATTCATTTAATTTTGCCTACTTCAAACAGTACTATTTCTGACATGTATGAGAGAATTACTACTTAGAACAATATTTAAGCCTTAAAATATTATAGGAAATCTGAATAAAGCTAGACTCCAGTAAGAATTCTTTCTTCGTACAAGCCAGAAGTTGGTGTTTTCATCCCATGTCCCATACTCACCATATAACTTAGCATTCTCTGGTCCTCTGTCTCTTAGGCTGGAGGTGGCGGTTAACTTAGCGTTGGCAACGAGGGGCTCATTACATTCGTAGTCGTAATAATATCTTACTGAGTCTGAAAACAACACAATTACATAGTTTAGACATCGTTTTGACCTTTTACAGTACGAAAATAGTAACTGGCACAGTTTTTTCAGGGTTGAATGAATTTGTAACGAAGTAAACAAGTATGACTAAAACGTGTAACACTTTCTTTTGCAAATAAAGGCCAAAAATATATTTTTTATAAGAAGAGTTTATTTGTAACACAAAACCAAGTTTATCTTTCTAGTAGTTATACGTTAAATGTTTGAATATTACTAGGGAATACAGCCAAAACTTGTATTGGAAATAATCGTTAAACTAACCTGCATCAGATTTCGTAATGCTATGGCAAAGCAACACAAAGAAATAATACACGAAACCACTCATCATAATTTCATAGCTATTTTAGAAATACTACTAATAATAAGAACGTAATGTATCAGTCAGAAAATCATATAAAACTGTTTGATCATTACGTTAGCGTTGTTAGAATCATCAAGCCGGACAACACCCAAGTACGTTTGACTTACAAGAAACCAATACGTCAGATTCAGTTAAATTTTCAAAATCTCATTGGTTCATGTAGTTTCACCAAACAGTAAATTAGTAGTTATCCTCCAATAGCAACAATGACATTTATAACAACGTTGAGAACAAACTTGCTTTACACGCGTTTGAAAACTTGAATCTTTCATTCGAAGTTTCTAAGTTTTAAACATTCTTTAGATTATGCTATCAATAGAAAATTGACATAATCATCAGATCAATAATTTGTTGATTTATTTCAAATGAATATTTGATTTTTATTATAATAAATCAACAAAAGAGAAAATATCAGGAATGGCGAATATACTTGGAAGTTGGAAAACACCTTTCTGCAACAATTTTCGAACGCTTATTTGACATTATCATATTTTATTGCCATGTTGTCCAACTCCAAATAAGTGGGAGTTTGCTTGATTTTTGAAAGCCTTTCTTAATTGATAAATATCTTTTTTAATCAAGAATGAAATAAAAAACTAAAACGCAAGTTATAATAACATAATTCCAAAATGTTCCCCACAATTCACTGTTTATGATTTCACTTTCAGCAAGCAGTTTAGTAGTATAATATAATAGTGAGGAAATTACAACAATTTTAGATAGTTGCAACACTAACATTTTCTGCCGAAACAGGAGAATTGTGTTGATCGATATATTTTCGGTATTAAATGAGAAATAAGCGTATTTTGTGAAAAGTTTGTGATAACAGTACCGAATAAACTTAGTTAATTATCCACTATACGATTACAAGGCATTACCGGGGCATTTGTTATTATTGTATGTAGTGAAATCCCGTTACACATATCTTATTTCTGCCACGTTTTGTGTGAATATTTCGTGATAAACTTGTATAAAAATGCTTATTTTTGTATAAGGAGCAAAGTATTTAAGCAGGTAAATGTTTAACTATGCCTAAAAACTTTTTCCCAGTCGTTGACAATGAATCACCTGCCCCCATGACATGACATCAGACATGTCCTAGTAGGACAGGCGTAAAAGAAAAACTTCCATGTTTATGTTTACCACGAGAAACAGCAATCAACTACTTACAAAACTTGCAAAATGGTTACCATTTTCACATTTACTATTATTTTTACTATTGAATTTCTGAATTCATAAATAAATTAAATAAACTTATACATATGTAGGAAAAACTATTGATTATATTTATTTTTTTATTTAGTCTAGGACTAATTTATTCATTGAGCCCCAATTTCATACATCTTTTATCATTATAAGATTAATTGAATACCTACAATGTATTTCATCAGTAGCAACAATGTCAAGCATGTCAGACCGTAAGGCAGAGCTGGAGCGCAAAAAGGCGAAGCTCCAAGCTCTTCGGGATGAGAAGGACCGCCGCCGCAGAGAGAAGGAACAGAAAGATGCTGACGAAGCCCTGGTATGTATATTCCTATGTTATATTTTTATATAGACACATGATACAACCTTGAAACATTCAGCTAACTTGGTGATACATTTAAATTCCAACCAATTTAAATAAATAAACATTACTATATCTTTTCAATACAATTCACAATTATTTATTGCACTCCATAATATTGTTAAAACAATTGTTAGGCTTAAAATTAATGAAACAACTATGGACTCTGTCGGGCACAACATAGTAGGAGAGAGGAGGAAGAGCACTTACCCATTTATTTATCCCAACATCCCAAGCAAATAAAAGTTTTAAACTATAGCTGCAAACTGAGGGGTAATTCTCGTAATTTTAAGAAAGTTCACAGGCTGATCTCAGTCTCAATCTGTCAAAAAATGCTTCTAATTTCTACATTTTGACATTTGCTTGTCGCCGTGATGCGACTGCAACTAGATTTTGAATGTTTTAAATTACGAGAATTGGCCTTCT
Source organism: Apamea crenata (assembly GCA_949629185.1). Classification (NCBI taxonomy): domain Eukaryota; kingdom Metazoa; phylum Arthropoda; class Insecta; order Lepidoptera; family Noctuidae; genus Apamea; species Apamea crenata. Next base: position 1,302,162 of record OX451356.1, read on the forward strand.
GTTTGTGTAGCTCAAGGAAAGCTTGTAGTCAGTATTTTGGCAGATTAGGTAGTTCATGTTATCTTATCAGCATGCAACCTTCAGTGTATCCAGTGTGGTAAGTTTGGAGATCCACGTAGTTCCAACTTGATTCTAATTGGGCCAGAATCCATTTGCCAACCTCAGTGACAGGCTAAGCTCTTCAAGGCCTGTGAAAGCACTAGAATCAGCATCTGCCTAACCATCCCCAATATTTTCCATGGAGCAACTGCCTATCTGACCTGCTAAACCTAGTTACTGGGTCACATGATACCCCTTGGTAGCTAGTTATCAGACTTTTGGGCTTCTGACTATCTGTAATGACTGTGAAAGATCTACAATTGACAGCCTGCATGCCAAAGGCTTAGCTTGCATTCCAAAGCCCAGAGGGGTATGTGAATGGTCACCCATCCACAGACCGACCTCGGCAAGTGAAGGTAAACTTTGAAGATCGACCTGTGCAGCTGTTATTACTTAGCCACAAGCCCCTCATGAAAGCACTAGAGTAGCTATTCTTGAACTGATCTATCTCATTCCAGCAACGTGCCTCAGCGGCCTCCAGCTTGGACAGCCGGCGCGACCTGGACGAGATGCTGTCATCTCTTGGAGTGGCACCTGTGAAGGATGTTCTCTCTTCACTTTCGTCAATGACGTCTTTAACTCCACCGCAGACTGCATCGCCTGATGCTAGTCTGCCACACACTGATAAGTCCAGTTTACCTGCACATGGGTAAGTGGATTTTGTAATCTTAACATGAAGTATTGCAGTGAGAACAATACAGATTTATGAAAGGTGTTACCCATATTTTGAAATGAGAAGAAAAAATTTTGCAAGATGTACACTGCACCAACTCTTATTTCCTCATCAATATTAGAACTTAGCAATGGAAGAAAAACTTGATAAAATTTCGGGGCTTCTTCTGTTTGTGTCAACAAGACATCTATGTCATACTGTTTGGGTCCAGTAGGTGGTTTATTGCGTCGTCATTAACCAATAACAATTTCTAGGCTAAGTCTAGATATAAAATGTACCAGTTCTCTTACCATACCCCTGCTTAGTGTAGAAATTCGTCAGTATTGTACAGTATATGTAAAATATTCACATTCAAAACTAGCGGCCCGAAGAAAGCGCCTGCCCTGCAAGTGGTATCGGTCCAGTCTACAGACATTCCGCCTAAGGAGAATGTTACCTACGCGAAGCAAACTCAGACCACAGCGACAGGTGTCAGCGAACTGCGCGATGGTAAGCTTTACGTGTAGTCTATGTAGCTAACATTTTTGCTAGACTTTTTATTTTTTATACTTTTTGAGTTGACTGTCTTTGGTTTCTTTTTATCTTTGAGTTTTTGCAAACACTTAGTAGTAGGTTTTATGCGAACATTAAATGTATGTACTTATGTTTGTTTTTTAAACTATTTGAAGGTCTATGTGTAGAGCAGACATTGATAAGTTCTATTAAACCTCCTTAAAGTAATGGTGGACATAGACCATAGTTTCGACTGGATTAGTGATCACAGTAAAAGAGCAAGCAATTTAGAAACATTTAACATAAAGATTTTTATTACAATGGGAAACTCCTTTTATTATAATATTACACTTTTAATTACTTCCGATAAAACATTACAAATAAATTAATAGTGGGTTTTGGATCGTTTCTGTGTGTACTCACATAATTATTTACGTTTGTCCAATAACATAATTTGCGAGTTTGCATACCCATTTGAAACATAATATTATTTCGTTTAACTGTGATGTCTGGGTGTTGGTTTAACTATACTTTGTCATTTGCAAATAATAAATAATTATATTTTAAGTACATATCTTATTATTTTAAATATACTACATTACATTAATCTAATTAAAATGGCCCTTAATCAAAAAGCCCAAAAAATAATTACTCATTAGTCGACAACAATCATTCTGCAAGAAATCAACATCTTATCCAACATCATAATTTAATATTTTATCATAGTGTTTTGGAACGTATTTGCAAATGACAAAAGCCCCCTGTAACCAATGACATCCCTGTAGTTTTTAAAACAGTATTTACTTTTCACCCATCATTTTAATTTGGCCTTTGATATGCTGTCTGAGTTTATAATTAGTTCATTTGTGTGAAGAAAAAAACATTAAGAAGACTTACATATTAAATGATATATTTGTGTGTATTTCTGTCCTCCCTCGGGGTCGCATTGTTGTATGCACAATTAAAAAACATACCAAGTTGCTTCAAAAATAGAAAAAAGTAAACAACTTGAGGATTTTTATGCTGAATGTCTGGTAAACAAATAAACTGCTTCGTATATCTATTATTCTGTTCAATTTTCATCTATAAATTTAGCTTATACTATATTTCTAAACCAAAATAAATTCAGGCAGCATTTATTTGCGATTTTTTAATTTATTTTCTCAGCTTAACATGTTGTGCCGTCTTTCATAACCCTTCTAATGAATTATTAATGATATAAATTAAAAGTAAATACTGTATGAGACTTGTGGTGCAATGTTTGTGTTTGTGCTACCATAAAAAAAGGCTGCTCTTCCAATGCATCACCGCTTGCAGGATACATGGAGGACTGGTGGCGGCCGCGCAAAGGTAACTTGTACCTTATTAACATTGTTTTACAGTATATATTTGTTTGTCCACGAATATGCACTGTGATTGTTATAAAGTTTTTTTGTGTTTGTAGATGTAATTGTAATAATAATTAAATGAAACCATAGACTTGATAAGTAAATTAAATGTATCAACTTTGATAGTTAAACTCCTTGAGAAATCTTTAAGTCGAAATTGTTTCTATTAATGCATGATTATTTTAAAACACTTTAGAACATAGAAAATTAATTGAAGTATATATTTTGTACTTAAAAGTAGATCATCTGCACAAATATAGTAGATTTTAGAACACTTTATTTTTATGTTAGTGTCATATTCGTGGACAATAAGATCAGTCAGCCCACACACGGGCGTAAATATGCAATGCATGCACAGATATTTGTTTACGTGAAATGGAACAAAACATATTCATTTGGACACATAAAATATGTTCTATTCTCGAAACAAACTCCATTGGCTTATTAAAAGAACACCATAGTATTATTTTTTTAAATTTGTAAACCACCATTGGCCATAGAAAAAGTACACTGTTTATATTTTGTTCTAATTTAAATTGGATTTTATTTATTTGAAATGGATTAAATGGTATTAGACTTAAAATAAATGTAATAAGTTTTGTTCCATTTGAACTTGTAACTAATACACCTTTTTGAGATATCATTTGAGAGCGTAGCCAGATTAAAAAAATAAAGTAAACTCTATGAACAAGGCATAGAGTTAAAAAATTGAACAAGTTATGCTAATACCCCTGGCTACGCCCATTTTGAAGCGTGGGTTTTTAACAAGTTTGTCCGAGCATGTAATATTATTGTTTGCTGTCAAACTAACGTCACAGTGTGCTGCACTTTACTTAACACTGACCGATGATGTAACTGACGCTAGTTTGAACATTTTTAAGCCGTGGACTCGGGGATAACGGCATATCAACAAAAATCATGATCTGTTCGTTGGTTTGTGCCGTATTTTGTACACAGAACTCGCCGTATTCATCTAGGCCATGGCCACATAGGACTTGCATGTGCTCACTACAAACTTAATGGACTAATATCAATTCATTGTGAATACCATCCATACCATTTGTTCAAGAATCATTTACATACGTTTATGTAAATATGAATAGTATATTTATCAAAACAAAAATATTCAACGGTTCTTAAGTATTATATATCTAGATAGTATTGTAAAGATATGTATTTTATTACTGAACTATAACTGACAGAATATTTTTATTTTTTGTCCTTTTCTAGCACACGCAACCGACTACTACGGTAAGTCATTATTCCGCCAGGACGCTTTCTGTCGTTTACCCTTAACACTACCTCTCTCTTATCATGTCGGTTAACACGGTGTCGGTTGTATATTAGTCCTCATCTCGGTCTAGATCTGTATATATTTAGTGTAGGTTATCCTTACTATCACGCTTCTAGTTATTTCCTACTAACAAATAGGTGCGGTACTCAGATTACTTGATAAATAAACTAAGTTTAGCCGAACATCTAGACCATTTAATCCATTTCATTTTATCAAGAAATCTGTAACGTTTAGTCTTTAGAGGGGGGTTTGAGTGACACTACTCGACTAAAATATCATCATTTGATGCACGTTTAAGAGTTTACACGGAATTGTGGCCTTCCAGAGTTCTCCACTAGGTCTCCCGCGGGACACCTACATAACGGCCGCAGAGATATACAGAATATAATATGTGTATATGAATTATGGTGGTATTATGGGGTCGCCGTATCATTTCACGCTGTTTTACCCTTCGAGTCGACTAACATACACTGCACAGGTCCTAACACACGGACGCGCGTTGCGTGGCCGCGCCTGTTGCTGCAACAAACGATACAGCAACCACACGACCACGCAACGCGACACGGTCATGCTGTAAAATATATAAGCACTAGCTATTTCTATGTATAGTTTGAAATTTTTATTTATATATTATGGTCGAAAGATACTGACATTGTTTTTTTGTTTTTTCCTCCCTTTTCAAGATGAGTACAATCTAAACCCGGGTTTAGAGTGGGAGGACGAATTCACAGGTAGGTTTCAATTCCGAATCATACAAACAATCATTTAACTAAATATAGCCCTTTGTAGAGCCTGTGCCTATCACCTAGCATGGTTTGTTGTCTATCTATTTCTATTATGTAACGCTATTTATGACAAAGCTAACAAAAACATAACGTAGCATATATTTGTGTGTGTGTTTTAATACAGGATCCTTCATTTCTAACTTAGTTGACGGTCAGTCAGTAACTTGCTAGTAAATAATCGTTTTATATAAAAATCTGGACCCTTAAAAGACTTTGAAATATAAATCAAACCTAATATATAAATGAAAAAATGTGCTTTTCAAAAGTAATATCACAGCAAAAATACTATACTTTTTACTGCTGACAGTCAGCTGTAAATAACCCACAAAATTCTCCCTGTATTACATTACATACATTCCGAATTAATTCTTCATTATTTATAAATAATACATTTAAATCCATAATGCATGTGACAGAAATACATGTTGTGTATAAGTACCTATGCATGACAAGTAACGTCATCCATATGTTGGTAATAGACAAGTATTATTTTTATTTATTTTTGATATTATGATGAAACATGTACCTCTCTTGTGGAGAGCTCGGGAAGTTATTTTGCATTTTTTTTTTAATATTCCAAAGCTTTCTGTCACCAAATGTTTAACGCTTTTAGGAATTTGTGTGTTTTAGTTGCACAGTTTTAGAGGAAATAAGTAGATCACATATAGTTCATTAAAACAGGTTGATTTACTGGCTTGTGTATGTAATAGAATAACTTTCAGTTTCTCTTAAAAAATAAGTAGTCCCGCCGAATATATCAATACAAATTAAATTAAAAATAAATGAGTTGCTACTGCATGGTGAAAGCGTGAATAATAATCAATCACAATATGCTTAAAAGCCTGTGGCAACATCCAACATTTACCAAGATTGTGATCATGACAATCTTATTGCCTATTTCCCACGTTGACATACAGATTATTGATTACAGTATGTTGTTATCAATACATCGACAACTACAGAAATAGTATAGACATCACCATTTTCACTTCACAATATCTTTTCGAGAAACTGAAAGCTCTGAGAATATAGTTACAGTAATGCTTTTCTCTTTCTACGCTGCACATAGAAGGTATTTTAACAAACGTGGTATAAAATACGAGGTCCTTTATATGTGTGCATGAAATTATTGTTTTATTTTAATAGATATTTAATTAATGTAGATACTTCTAGATTTACGCTAAAGCCCATCGTCCAGGGGCCATATTAGGAAGCATTAATGCCATCATGATTCCAGTGCAAAAAAGGGATGGTGCTATCGGTCATCTATAGCTCCGTCTCTCTCTTACACTACTGGAATCATGATGACATTAAACAGTCATAATAAGGACGCTTCTCAAAAGTAACCAGTTACAAATCACCAATGAGTAGCGAATGTCACAGCACTAGTTCAACCCGATTCAAACTTTATGGCTCAGAACATGAGGCGAGTCGCTGCGCAGTAACAAATTGACCTGTCCGCGAGGGTGAGGAGTGAGGTACTGCGCAGGGAGTAGTGCACTTCAGAGCTACCATAAAGTTTGAATCGGTCTGCATTTCAATTGCGGTCCGTACACGACGCAACCAATCACAAATTAGTTAATAAGCCGCAGCGCGTACGGACTTACTAATTAACTGCACTGTGACATTCTGGCTACTCATTGTTAACTTGAGTTTGTTACTGAGGTAGGTTAGAGGGAGTTACTTTTGAGTAGCGTTGTGAACGTTGGGCTTAAGACAAATGGGGGTTACATGTTTAGCGTAAAAACCCTATCTGTTTAGCAGCATGCATTCCGAAATTTTATAGATTTTTTGATAATATGCGACATTTATTTTCAAAATTATGGTTCTGGTTTCTAGGGTTTAGTTCATTATTACAGGTAGTAACAGGATGATGTATGTTACTTGTCCTAAAATTTTAGGTTTTTTTTATAATCAGAGCGGAAATAACAAAATAAGCTCTATTTACGTGATAGTAAAGTTTAGGTTGGTATAGCATCGTTGAAGTTTCCATAGCTTGTTTTAAAAGCATTTCTATCTTTTCCTAAAAACGAATTTGATTTAGAAACTTGCTGTAACTGTAGTCTCATGCCATTGCTTTAGGGTTGAAAACCGCATGATTTTAGTTTGTTAAAATATTTGAAGCATTAACAAACTTCGTCATGTGGTCGTGTGATCATTTAACATGTAGTGATGACGCTTATAATAGCTAATATTCATGAACAGATTAAAATATGTCATTGACTTACAACATTGTTCGTCTTAGTAACAGTACGTGCTTCTGATAAGGATGAATAGAACATTGGATGATAGTTTTACATATGAATTTACTTGACTAAAGTTGAAATTAAATCATTCAGATTGATTTAAAGAAATAGAAATTAAAAAAGATGTCCATCCTGCATTTCTATCCATTCTTTGCTATCGTTCATCAGTTTACAGTGCCTTAAATACAAGCAGCTTTTGTTAAAAATAATAAATTGTTAATCATCTAACCGTACTGATAACTGTGTTATTTTAACGTCAAATTATTAATGACTAACGTGTAAATGCCAAAAAAAAACGAACTTTGGAAGACCAATCGATAGCGTTCCGTGTTCAGAAAATCAAAATTGCTGCTTATATTTTGGGTATTCAAACGAACTAGTAAGACATCCATTTACACTCAGTAGTTAGGATTAGCAACACCAGTAGAGCAGTAGTTATATCTATCTTCATAACTCATTACATCATGTGTTTCATGAAGTTATAGGTAATAATTACAGAAAAATAAAACTCATGAAGTTTTTGAAATTGACATAGACAATGATAAAGAAACTAACCTAGACCTTTATTGCAAATTCTCTGAGAAATCGAAAAATAAATAACTTCATGAAATTCAAGTTTAACTCTAAGTACGGCTGATTTATAAAACGCTCCTGCGAGCGCGTTGTCAACTTTTTTATATCAATTTGAGCTGCTGATGATACTTCTTTCGATACTGGCATGAATTGTTAACTTTCTCTTCAAAAATTCATAATTCAAAATGCGAAAACTCAATGTTTATTGGTGTTTATCCGTGCGGGATATTTCATTCATTCAATATATGATATTTCAGTCCGGCTCTTTTCCAAAATGTAATCAAATTAAACATTTTCAAGTTCCAGCGGTCTTGCCCGTATCCAATGTTCATCATAACGTTTCTTGCCAACACAAAATCAGATCAAAGTATCTTCAAGCATTTTAACAAGCTCTAAAATAATTACACCACTCAAATAAATCAGCCCTACCGCACATACACACACCCCCCCGGCAAGGGCCATTCTTATTCACCGTCCAGTGCTTACATTCGACGGCGACGGCGCGCGGCAAGGCGATGAGGAAGAAGCGGCATTCCACGGCAAGCTTCCCCCCGGCATACTGCCGCATGGACTGCCTACTGTCAAGGAGGTGCAGCCGGCTGTGACGGTGGAACCGCAGGAGAAGAAAGATGAGGAGAAAGAGAAGAAAGGTTGGTGTGACAGTTTTAATCCAATAATGAACAGTCCAATGAGAATAATGTCAATAGCTTTTGTGCTAAAATTGCACGCGGTTTCTGAAAGCCTATAATGCTGACAATATCTTTTATTTTGACAGTTCAAAAATATTCATTCATGTGTTGTTTACAATTGTTGAGCAGACCAATTTTTAGACAAATGAGACAGTGAAATGTGCATTTCCTTCAAAATCCTTCAGATTGTGATTTTACGCGTGTTACGCAATTGCGGTGCTGGTCTATTTAACTAGTCATCAACATATGATTGGCTGTAGTTCTTTTGCTTCAGCAAAACTGGTCGAATAAACCAGATACTTATTCAAGAAATCATGAGTGCTATCCGATTCCCTGGCCCATGAACCATGTATGGTTCAGGTTGATTATTTAACTATTGTGTCTACTTTGTGGTCAGTGAAAATGTTAAACAGCTCCAGAGCTAGGCATAAATTATGGGAAGATGGGGCAAAATGTCCTTACTTACTTCAATGTTAAGCGTTTTCGTTCACGATTGTGATTTGCTGCTATTGCAGTCAGCCTCCAAGACTGCCTCTTATATGTCTGCCTCTTTTCTTTTACTATAATATGCCTTGACTGTTAGTTCGCGAGCTAAGCGCGGACGAGAAGCAGACCATCATGCTGTCGTCGGAGTTCCAGCGCTTCATGTCGAAGGCGGGCCGCGTTATCGAGCGCGCGCTGGCCGAGTCCGTCGACATCTACACCGACTACACCGGCGGGGGAGACGCGGAGAACGCGCTGTGAGTACCTTACCTAGCAAGATTCCGATAACGAATAAACTAAAGATAGAACATCCGGTCTATTCTTTAAAAATCTCACCGTGATATCTGAGGTGAAGTGTCATTTCATAGCATCAGGTGGTATGACATGGCTCACTTTACCTCAGATTTTTACAGAGCTGGTCAGCAGACTTTATATGCAGAGCCTTCATCGAAATTGCATCCGAGGATGCTGAAGGAGTTGTTTATTGCTATACATATTTTTTATTCTGATAGCACCAAATCTACCCCGGCCCGGTGTCTCTCAAGGTTCTAAATGAGAATTTATATTTTGTCTTCTGGCAGCAGCATTGAATTGTCTTCATAATTATAATAAGAATGTTTTTTGTAGGTATGACGATGAGTATGAAATATTGGTAACGTACATTTGAAGTGAACCTAACGTTTCGCGTTTGAAAATCTATATTCAGTTCTTTGTTTTCAATAAAATCAATAATACTTTTTCGAAAGCTTTAGATCAGCTAAACTTGCAATAGCTGACAAGTTTTTGATAAACTATAATATGTATTAGGCGAAGATCACACAGCAGAACAGTCAGCACTTAGACTTTACTTATAGAGTGTAACTGTGCTATGTGGATCTCGCCCTTTGTAACTTTGAGAGAAACGTTTGATAATAGTTTTGGGAGGTTTTTATTTTACTTGGAGTGTTTTTAATTGATTATTTTCAACTTAACAGAAATACTCACAAAGGGCGGTGAGATGCCTCCGATTCCACCATAACTTCATAATACAAAAACATACAAACATTCTTGTTCAACCTGCTAATTTTTGCCGTTTTAAACATAACAGAAATACTCACCACTAACATTGAAAAAGTCTAACTCCTACCTAACACAAAAACCTAAAATCCACCTACCTGAAGAATAACCAAACACTTCGTTCCGCACAGCGACGACAAGTCGGACGCGCGCCTGTCGCTGGTGCGCACGTTCTACGACGAGCGCTGGTCGCGCGGGCGCTGCGTGACGTGCCTGGACTGGTCGGCCGCGCACCCCGAGCTCATGCTGGCGTCCTACCACAACAGCGACGACGCGCCGCACGACCCCGACGGCGTGTGTCTGGTCTGGAACACCAAGTTCAAGAAGACCACGCCCGAGGACATCTTTCACTGTCAGTCGCCGGTTATGAGTGCTACGTTTGCAAGGTGAGATGCGCTAAACTTATAAACACACAAAGTATTTACACTAGCTTATGCCCCTGACTTCGGTGTGAGTTTTAACATAAAACAATCATCCACCAAGTTAAAGGTAGTGGAACATTTTTGTAATCGGATCAATACTTTCAGAGTTTCCCACTATAAACAATAATAGCTCTTACTAACCCTTCGTTGCCTAAAGTTTTTAATTGAATCTTTTGCATCAAATCAACTGTCATGTTAAATCATATCTCAGGCTGAACATTAAATCACATAATTTAAGTCAAAATAGTATTTGGTAGTATACCTTAATTTCTTCTTTTTTTTAATTATTGTTCAAAGTAATTCAATTTGGTCAATTTATAGCATATTATAGCATGTTTAAACAGTTTTGTTTCTTGATGCCAGGTTCCACCCCAACCTGATCCTGGGCGGCACGTACTCCGGTCAGATAGTACTTTGGGACAACCGCGTGCAAAAGCGCACGCCCATTCAACGGACACCGCTGTCTTCACTCGCACATACCGTACGTATACTTTGGGATGTTTATTGCTTTTTTAAATGTTAATCTGTGCTACAAACAATGTTTTTCAAAACAGGTATCGTCGAAATGAATAAAAAAGCAGGGTTAGAATGGAGAGCCCTACCTCGGGCGCGCATAACCCTGTTTTCTGTAGGCCTGAGAGGGATTAAATGGGGACTTTTTAGGGTTCCGTAGTCAACTAGGAACCCTTATAGTTTCGCCATATCCGTCTGTGTCTGTCCGCGGCTTAGCTCAAAAACTATTGGTACTAGAAAGTTGTAATTTGGCATAAGTATACACGTTAATAACGCCGAAAAAGTGGTAAATTAAATTTTGAAAAAAACAATAATATTTAGGGTACCTCCCCTACATGTAAAGTAGGGATGATAATTTTTTTTTTCGTCCTTCCCATAGTGTGGGATATCGTTGGATAGGTCTTTCAAAAATATTAGGGGTTTGGAAAGACCGTTTTTTGAATAAGTAAACCGTTCGTGACTTATCAAGCTTTAAAGTATAATGACCGGCACGAGTCGTGAGCACAGATGGGCAGTAGTGGGGGCAAGCTCGCGCATTGTACACTTTCGGCCAAATTTAGTTAGTACCGCTTTTGCTCAAATTATTGATAGCTGTACTTACGCAAACTATAATTAAAATATTGGTGGTACTTGAAATTTTACTTTGATACAGTAATGTTGTAGGCCTTTGTGACTTACGGCCAGTTTCTTCATCAACACAATCAGTCAAAGTATTAACTTTTACTTGACCTTTACTGATACTACAGCAAATGTTTTCTTCGTTCAAGTAACTGCTAAAATAGCGAAGAAACAAATTTAATCGTTACTTTGACTTAACAAATACGAATTAACAAAAATAAACTATTTCAAAATTAAAAACGTAAGTCACTAAAAGTGCACGAAAGTGTACAGTAGCCGAATGACACGTGAGAGTCCAATAGACGACGAGCATCGACAGACGAACCAATCACGTGCAGCCTCGGTGCCCCCCGCCTTCTTCATTCCGCCAAAGAGACCGAAAAATGAACTACTGCGCAGGTGTCAGTTTGTGCTCACGACTCATGCCGGTTACTATACCAATTGTCGTTAGAGTCAAGTGTCCCCCCCCCCTCTACCAACTAAACGGTTGTAGTTAGAAATTCAAATGTCACGGCAGTAGCGAACGTATAACGAAGTTTACAGGAAAACTATCACACTTAAGTGGGCTTTACAAGTTTACGAGTAATAGTCGACCAATTGTATTTGACTCGAAAATTTCAAAGAATTCCATAGAATTCCTCAATTTCATTTTTTTTAGTAGTGTGGTATTGTAGCTATGTGTCCTGTATTTAAATTCAAAACACCGGCTATGACACGTCTTATCCAAATCTCAAAAAAAAAAAAAAAAACTTTCTGTGCAAAATTGTCGGACCGGGTGAGGATTTGTATAGGAAGTCAAATTAGGTAGGTAGTCATGTTTGGCTTTTATTTAGAGCATGGTACGAAACTTTCAGTCAGCGAATACGACCTTTTTATCAAGTACCTGGTACTTGTTGACAGGCCTATGCTGTCCTCCCATACCTACTGTAATTTGAAAACATTGTAAAAGCCAATTATTTTTAAAAGAGTAACCCTGGAGTTTCTTGCCGGCTCTACTCCATAGGAAATGACCAATTGGAACCGTGCACCTAGCTTCTATGGTTTAGGTATGTGAAATAAAGTATTTTGATTTTGATAGCTTGACTTGCCCATACATAATTAATCATAATATCAAGAGGCTCGCCTGGTGTGGTGGTACAGATTACCGAGCCGTTATCCATGTTGCTACGTATATACCATGGGCACATTTCTGGATTTAAAAGTCAAGATTTTTCATGTGTCATAATGAAAAGAAAACTAATCACAAATCTATTCCTTTTCAGCACCCAGTATACTGCCTCTCCGTAGTAGGCAGCCAGAACGCTCACAATCTGATCTCCGTATCAACGGACGGGCGCATGTGTTCCTGGTCTTTAGACATGTTGTCTCAGCCTCAGGAAACCTTAGACCTGCAGCATCGGCAGAGCAAGGCAGTCGCTGTGACGTCCATGGGCTTCCCACATGGCGATGTTAATAACTTCGTGTTAGGCAGCGAGGATGGAAATATTTATACTGGTAAGTTATTAACATATGCTCCAGGTCTTGTCAATTTATCATGGAATCAAAATCGAATAGCTTCCTAAAAACCTAGTATGTATACTAATGTTCACTTTCCGTTCCCCAGGCTGTCTGTACGGCCAGCGCGCCGGCGTAACAGAATGCGTGGAAGGTCACGCGGGACCTATCACAGGAGTGTCCTGCCATGCTGCCGCTGGCTCCGTGGACCTGTCGCATCTGTACCTCACCTGCTCCATGGACTGGAGTGTGAAGCTGTGGAGCCAGAAGGTAAATAGTCTAAAACTTCGAATCTAAGTGCCGATTTTTCAATCTTTTTTTCCCCATTGGAACCTACTACGCTTTGGAATACTATAATATAACTAGCTTCATCTTTCTGACTGACCGACTCTGTTGTGTAACTGAGGTGCCTGGATTTGGTTTAATTGAAATTGTATGCTTTGATTTTGATAAAAAAAAAATGCTGTTTGAGAGCTTTCATACAGAAAATATGTCAAAACTTCATAATGAAGTCGTTCCTAACCCACCCGCGTGGCCGCAGGAGAACAAGGCGCTGTACTCGTTCGAGGACAGCGGCGACTACGTGGTGGACGTGCGCTGGTCGCCCACGCACCCCGCGCTGTTCGCCGCGGCCGACGCGGCCGGCAGGATCGACCTGTGGAACCTCAACAGGGACACTGAGGTGAGCAGCTCACGGTGCCACTTTACTGTGCTGGAATATTAACTTTTATCGTACTGTGTCAATCGTACGTACTGACATGCGATTGAAAACCAGCGACATAACTAACATAACACTTTCAAGGTCAATCTGGTACCATTAACATCTGATGACTCTGCAATGTCAGAAATAAAACTTGATCAACGTTGAAGGAAACCCTTTGTCATTCCATAACGATAATGTGACTTTATAACACTATCGATAATTGAGACATTTATTTTACCGTAAGCGATTATGTTACGAGAAGGGTGATGAAATTGATGGCCCAACTACCCCAAAATATTGGCTACGTTACGCTCAGCGTAATGGAAGTGGTTTCCCTCGAAAGCAACCTTAATGTAACTTTTACAAGGATTGTTACCATTATTTAGGCACACATGAGTGTGAGGAAGGAATGTACATACCCTGCTCAATAGTCGACGAGGATTCGAGGAGGGGGATAAATGATACGATCACTTCCACCATTATTGTCCAAAACAAATAAAATGACAGTTGCAAATATTATTTACCACTAGCGATTATGTTACAAGAAGAGGATACCGCAGAGGTGATGAAATTTGTTTGAAAAAAAGACCAAATACGAAACGCTGAGTACCTCACGACCGGAGACTACTCCAAAATATTGCATTCATACATTATGTTCTGCTTAATGGGTGTGTATCAAACATGTGGACCTATGTTTCTTTGTAACCCTATCATTGTAAAATGATAAAAAGTGTCCAGTTTCTTCCAACGTTCATCGAACTTTAGTTGCTTCCATGTGAAAACTATGTAAAATTAAATTAAATCAAGCTTAAATGAGATCACAAAAAGACTGTCACCAACCACTCAACGATTTCACGATCAAAATAATGTATGTCCAGGTGCCAGTAGCATCAATCCAAGCGGAAGGTGGCGTGGCGTTCAACCGCGTGTCGTGGACGCCGTCCGGGACACACATCACTGCTGGAGACGACGCCGGCAAGATATGGGTCTATGAACTTGCTGAGGTACTTAGAAGTTTTATATGTTTCTGCTGTTAGGCTGTATTAGGCTTGACAAATGACATCTAAATGCTTGGCGACAAGCTGAACTTACGGCTTGAAGGTCATTAAGGTGGTGTAACCAAAGAAAATAGCAGAATCGGTTTAAGTCTGTCCATACTGTTACATAGTTGACTAACAATAAATAAAGAGAAATTAGTACATAATTGTAGCTGGTGGAATTCTGTAGTTTTTGCCATACCCCTTGGGATATAGCCGATTTAATTTATGCATGAGAATGGATCATTAAAGATTAGGGAAGGCTTGTGCCTTGCAGCGGAAGATGACAAATGTTTGTTTTTAGCAATAACAAGGTTCATCAATGTGTATGTCATGGAAGGCGTCATGAGCTCCATGGAGTGCTCCTGTTCCTTTTAGTTTCTAGTAGCAAACTATTCTTTTTTTTTATAACGACTTCTTCACCATTTTGTTTGATTGTGTGCCTCTGAGACAGTCCTAATGTTGTCTTCGTTTAATAAATGAAGAATGTATCACCCACAGCATGTCTCCCAACCACGTCATGACGAATGGTCCAAATTCGTCTACACTCTCCAAGAGCTGCGAAACAACCAAGCCGATGAAGAGACTGACCGGCTGAGCCTGGCCGCCAGTGGGCCATCGTCGCTCACCAGCCTCACCAGTCTGGCCAGCAATCCTTTGAGGTAACTGCTGGGTCAGCAGGCAAGGCCGCACTGGCCCTTGTGAGTGTCCGCTTTGGATATGGTAGTGTGATGTTGAGATGAGGATGTTGAAAATGATGTGGTAAAGCCACATATTAATTATTGTAAACAAATGAAAAACGCAAGCATTTTGCTAGAACATGATACTGGCAACACAACAAGTTTCTGTGTTCCTATCAGCATGTTGCTGTTCTTTTGCAGACTGGCAACATTTGAACTTGAAACTATCAAGTTGAGCAACTATTGCAAAGCATTGGTTTACCATGAATACTTTGATACAGGCTGCGTAGTGTGATGCATAAATAAAAAGATTATCTAAATATTGCTGCATGAATGTTTGTTCTATGTTTGCCAGCGAACGAAAAGGCGGAAGATTGTATAAATTATAGATAATGCATCGCACTACATGTAAAGAACCTGATGAGATTTGTATGTGTCTTAAAAGAAGGTTTAAGAATGAATTGGCTGAATTTTGTATGGCTGTTACCTTAATTAATATAATATGTACGATGGAGATTGGAGATACAGGATGGGTACTGATCTAATGCAAATAAAGGAAGAAATTCAATATTACATTAACATATTCAAAGCTTGTTCAGAACTGAATAAATATGATGTACAGACCAATCGAAGAGTTCTCTTGAAGCAATGGGAGGCGAGATAAATGTTTAGTTGCAATATACAAATATATAACTGCACAACGTTAGATAGAATATTATTATGCATTGTTGATACTTCGAACTCTGCTTACTCCATAAGAGACTTGTTATACATAGATAAATGAGTATTTTGTCAATCACTTATTAAATGCAGGGGCTATTACACGCCATTCTTGTTTACATTATTACTATGTAGGGTACTTACTTACTTATTAGTAAAATATTTTGAATGTTGTAACTAAACATGTATATTATTTTAAATATCTCTCTATAGTTAGAAGAACAATACGAAAAAGAATTATTTAAATGTTGAATGATATGTATATTAGAACTTATAATAGAAGCAGCTGATGAAACCTTATTTATGTAAAATTATAGTATTATGACAAAATAAAGGTGACAAATATGAAACTCTCTCTGATTCTAGAATAAAGTAGCTGGTACAATATTTCGGTAAGGGCTGATTTTTCAATCAACAGATCATTTTTATTCGTGGAATAAAATTAAAGTTTGACAGTTTTTGTATGAAATATCTGTCAAAATTATTCCTGGAATAAAGTTATCAGGTGATGGAAAAATTTGCTCTCAAGTATATCTAAGTCATAGATTTTATATTACTGCACCATTCAAGAAGAAATATTAAGTACTTAACATTTTAAATCTGTATGTAACTGTAGCATTACTACCACCTTTATTTTGTGTCATAATTTACTAAAGCTAGGAATATTTCTATTACTGCTAACATAAAGACAACATGAGAATGTGACTAGTTTAGTTTTGTGTTATATAACTTGGTTATCTCTATTCATATCGCTAATATTTATTAAGTACAGGTATCTATTTATAGTATTACTCAGAACTAAACAGATATTGCTTTATTGTAAAAGTTAAATCAAATAAACAATTGCTTATATAAATTAATGGTTGTCCATTTATTTGTGATCTAGCCCTTAAATTAGTTTGCACAACTTTTAGGCAAACTTAAGTCACAAATTAAGTTAACTAACTTAGGTTCACTTTTATTTTGTGTACCTTTGTTTGTTATTGTCTGTACCCCACAGGTGGTTCAAAAAGTGTAGGCCTCTATTTAAGCACGAAGAAACCACATAAGGCATCTCAAAAAAGTAGGATGTTATTTAAAAGAAAAATCAAATAATAGCATGTTCAATAAATACTTTACTGGGGACTAAACGGTATAACAAGTTTCCCTTTAGACATGTTAACTTCTTGCCAACACGAACATGTTAAAGTCTTCCTGTCCATTATGTCGGTGTATATCTTGCCGTCCAGGTGATCCATCTCATGCTGGGCTATTCGAGCAGACCAGTCTTTGAACACTTGTGTACTCTCCTCTCCTTGTGCATTTAAACCTGGAAAAAATAAAATCATTTATGAGGTTTTTTGTTTTAGAAATATTGATAGAAAAATATCTTAAATGAATGTAACAAATAAACTACCTGCAACTTGAACTGCCTTATATCTGGGTACTTCAGCCAGGTATCCTTGAACACTTTCACACCCCTCACTGTGAATTACTTTCTGGTAGTCAATCACCTTTAGTTTAGGATTTATGAACACCTGAATAAAACGGGTAGGTATTTAATAAATAAGTTTATAGAACTGTACCTACTGGATATCATTATAGAAATTCATTTAAGTATTGCATTAATATAAAACAGAATACTCACTCACAGTGAAAGGTACAACTTCCATTCCTCTTAGTCCAGCTATTTCCCTCGATACATTCGCAATTTGCTTCACTGTGTGTCTCATAGCAAATATTCTCAAGTTCACTCCGATTTGTGGCGCCGACATACCGAGGCTACCGTACTTATTGATTACATACTCTAGTTTCTTGATAATGGTTTGTATTTCAATCGATTTAATTTTATCGAGAGGAACGGGCTCAGAAACTTTACGTAACATTGGGTCACCGATTTGCACGACATGTTCATACGGTGGAGTTGATTTGCCGTGTGCGGGGGCTAATCTGGCATACCAATTGAGTACCTTTCTCGTGACACCCATATTATAATGTTTATATTTGCAGTTTACAAGTTGAAGCCTCTAAGCTTATCAATGTTTTACCTTTTTCAGGTTATAAAATCAGCTGATTATCGCAACTGCCAAAACATGTTATGACTTATGAGTGACATTTTTGTTATTTTCCCGCAGGCTTTTTTTATGATTGGAGAGGTTCGTTCACATTTTTTCCTATCTCAATGGTTCACATGGATTAAAGAGGCAAACTCGATCACAAAATGATAAATGGTGTAGAATATCCTTGCATATCACAAATAAAAACAAAATGCGAAATTGTTTTCCCAGTCTTATATTTTAGCCTTACTCGTTCAGCAGTATTTCGTGTAACAAAGAGCCGGATTTATTGATGTCAAAATGTATTGACATTTGACATGACATTGACACGGGAAAATATGTCAAACATGAATTTTGGTCTGCGTACCGGGCGGGCACGACCGGTTTCTGGGTAGATTTATTTATTTTAATATTCTTCACCGTTCATTATCATTTCATACGAAGCAGCATAGCATATTGATCGCTAACTACTTTTTACGAGTGTCGGTCATCTTATAAATGAGTTGCTGTGTTATCACTAGATAAGAGACATAGTTTTGGCAAGTTATACTAACAGATAACGCTGTTTTCGTAGGTCCAAAGTAAGTAATTATGCAATTTATGTTATCTGTAACGTAATTATATTCCATGTGCCGTATATATTTGTTTAATAAAAGGTATTTTGTTAATAAATGTCGATACAGTGTTCGTTTCAACTGTTGTAACTTTGTTTTTCTGTCTGTTTGTGTTATAAGGTTATTAACTCCAATTTATTGCCAATGTGGGAACTTAGCGAACTTTATTTTTCACACTGTTCTAATATAATATTGAGACATCTTTTTATTACGGTACCACCATATTAATAGTCTAGATAAACTTGTCAGATTCATAGTAGTTCCGTATTAGTTCCACAAAGGCTATAAAAATGCTAATCTAACATTTTGTCTAAGATGCCGAAGTATTTAAAACAAAGGAATAATAATAAACGGGTTTTATTTTTTTGCTGTAGAGCTTGTTATCAACCTGTGACAATTTTGCATTCCAACTTTTATGTTAAAGTTAAGTTTGGATTCAATCTGTAAACTAGTGTAGTCACGTACGCAAAATACGCGAATTATCGTGGACTTGCGGACACCAGCCCGTATTACCTATTACCTACCTAGTGCAGTAACTTACTACTTGATCAAATAATACATTTTCAATTCTTATCTCAACGCGGGAAGGTTTAAGATCAGCTTGATTTAAAATTTTTTTTCTCTAGAAATTAAATAAGCTGTTCCTTTGGTTTATCCATCCAAGTAAATAGAATGTTATACTAATATAATCTTCTATTTATCTGGATTGATTTGCAAGTTCAAATTAAAAAATAACCATTTAAGTACATGGTGATGGTATCCATTGGTAATGGCCATTATTTAAAATATGGTTTTTGTTTGTAAGTGACTATTTTTCATTCAACTGAAATATGTATTGTAAAACTCCTTCCACAGATGTTTAAGCTCAGTGTCAATGTAACACGCACAGCGTCGCACTACATAAAACGCACAATGTCTAGTCAGGAGCAGGACGTACTGTTTGAAACGCTTAACAATGCAGGGATCATAACTCTCAACCGACCCAAGGCCTTGAACTCCCTCAATACTTCAATGGTAACAAAACTGTTACCTCAGCTCCAAGAATGGGAAAGTAAGAAAACATTGGTGATAGTCAAAGGAGCCGGTGACAAAGCATTCTGTGCAGGCGGAGATGTAAAAGCTGCCATAGATAAAGTTGAAGGCCCAATGTTCTTCCATACTGAGTACAACGTGAACTATCTCATCGGCAAATATAAGATTCCCTACATCGCTGTAATGAATGGCATTACGATGGGAGGTGGCTTAGGACTGTCTGTTCATGGCAGGTACAGGATAGCTACAGAGAAGACTGTGATAGCCATGCCTGAGACGAAAATTGGACTGTTCCCTGATGTTGGTGGTTCATATTTCTTACCAAGGTTGCAGGTCAATTTAGGTTTATATTTGGGACTGACTGGTGAGTAAACTTCTGAAATAAATCAAAATCTGCTTTTCATTCATTTGCAGGACAATAGATATGTTGCATGCAGTTCTACATAATGAGGATGCATCTAAATTAGCCTTAATTAACCAATTATGCAGCAGCACATGTTTATGATCTATTTGCAAACTTGTATTGTACTGCAAATGTACACAAACGCTACAGTAGAAAAGAGTCTACAAAATAGCCTTAAATAAATACTGGCCATTTTGTCAGGTTACATTTATCTTTGTACAAGTCATAATTTTCATAACATTTTCAGGTGATAGACTTAAAGGATGGGATGTAGTTAAATCCGGCATTGCCACACACTACGTACCCAGCAAGAGGCTGTATGAATTAGAAATTTTGCTGTCGCGGGCTGCTGATGAAGGAGAAATCAGCAACCTCCTGAGCAAGTTCCATGAGCCGTCAGATCAGTTCACATTGTCTGATAACATTAAACATATTAACTATTGCTTCGCTGCTTCATCAATTGAAGAGATTGTTGAAAGGCTAGAGAAGGTTCAGAATGATTGGTCTGTGAAAACTTTGAAGGTGAGAGGCTACAATATCATACTAATAGTATCCATACTGATAGTCTAATCTATTGTAACCAACCATGATCATGTTACCATTGTTAGTTTTTCAACACATTAAATTTAACACATTGAAGGACAATGAATGAGACACTATAGAAGTTTTATTTTTATTATATCTGGGGTTGTTAAGTGTCCTGCAAAATCCATCACCATAATATTAGCTTTAAATTGACTACAGAAAACCAGTGAAGGCAAAGTTCACATAAAACTTAACATAACATCCTCTAATCGAGTAAGCAGGTCCTCCTTCATCTTCAAACTCCTGTATGTTTTCCAGACCCTCAGCCATATGTGTCCCGGTTCCCTGAAGATCACGCTCCGTGCGCTACAGCGAGGCGCACAGCTGGACCTTGGACAGTGCCTCAAGATGGAGTACCGCGCCGCCTGCCGCGCCACTGAGAACCATGACTTCCCTGAAGGTATAACAACTATGAACTATTTTCTCAGATATAATTTTATTATTAAGCTTGTACGATGTATTTGAATTTGTTTGTATGACCTAACAACCTGTCTGAAACTCTAATTAAATAAACAACACTAAACATTAAGGCTTGTGGCAGTGGCAGTCGAAAAATGCGAGTAGGATGGTGAATATTTATTTTATTTTGAGAATTCTAGAACTCTAGTCTCGTGAGAAGTTGCAATGATTGTGGGTGTTTAAAATATTTTGTTTTCTCTAAATAACATTGCATTGCTAACAGGCTCACTTTAAGGAAAAAATAATGATATGTCATAATATCAACCTTCCGTCTTTCTAGGAGTGCGAGCCCTCCTGATAGACAAAGACAACAACCCCCAATGGAAACCCAAGACCCTCGCAGAAGTAACCGACGACTACGTGGAGAGCTACTTCAAGAGGCTGCCTCAGGAGAAGGAGCTGCAGTTCTTCGACTCCAAGCTGTAGGCGGGTCTGTCACTACAGGGTGTAAGCGAATTTATATTTTGTTAATACTGTGGGTACTGATACGTGATGTTTTAGATATTGTTTGAAGAGTTATAAATGTAGGTTTACGTTTTCTGCCAATCAGAAAGAAGGTAGCAGTGCTGATTGCCTTGAGAGTCGTATTGATGATTGTAATGATTATAATCCTGAACCTAAACAAATATTTGTTACGGTCGTACGGACTACAAATTGCAAAAAAAAAGCGGCCAAGTGCGAGTCGGACTCGCCCATGAAGGGTTCCGTAGCAGCAAATAACATAATATAAAATTTCTTGCGGTTTACGATTTATGCCGTTTTAAAAAAAAACTACTTACTAGATCTCGTTCAAACCAATTTTCGGAGGAAGTGTAGATGGTAATGTAATCATATATTTTTTTAGTTTTATCATTCTCTTATTTTAGAAGTTACAGGGGGGGGGGGGGACATTTTACCACTTTGGAAATGTCTCTCGCGCAAACTATTCAGTTTAGAAAAAAATTATATTAGAAACGTCAATATCAGTTTTGAAGACACAGACAGAATACATCTAGTTACCAAGTTTCAACGGTATAGTGCTTACAGTTTCGGAAAAAAGTGGCTGTGACATACGGACGGACATGACGAATCCATAAGGGTTCCGTTTTTTGCCATTTGGCTACGGAACCCTAAAAAAGTAAGAAAATTTGTATTTCGCGGGCTACCTTCGCGCATCCCACTTAAAGGGTACAGTGTACGTAGGTGTAGGAATTTCGTAGTAAAAGGTATAATTCTGTGTCCACAGCAATGCTTTCCAATACATTAAGTGTGCTTGTTTTTTTTTAAATAATAAGACTCCAGATGTAACGTTTGGTGTTGGGATAATTATTTGCATAGAAACAAAAAAGGCAGTGGAAGATACATTACCTCATTATTTGTCATTGTGATGCGTCACATATGGCAGAGCATTGTTAAACATTCAAATTGGACAATTCTAATGCAATTTATTCAAAAATAATGGTGTAGTGTCTGGTATAACATCTGCATACTTTTATGACCTTCCATTATAAGTTTTAAAACGTAGGCTTAATTTTAAGATAACGCCCGTTTCGGACGAGAAGATATCAAAATGTCATCTCTTATATAGTTTGCCGTGTCGACCTCTTAAATAAATATACACATATCAGTACCCATCGCTTTCGACTGATATGGTGCAAGAGGTAATGCAATTATAGCCATTTAATTATAGAACCACTATATTTGTAAGTCTTCCATGTGTGAGAGTTCCTTATTTTTTTATATATCATGTTTTAAAGCAGTTTGTCGAAAAATATACGAAGAAGGTTATGCGACAGGGGCCCAATGTCTGTTTTTCATACGTTCTTGGGGCACTACTGCCTACCGCCTATACATTTGTATACATTTAATTCTGCCAGCTGTAGTGTATAGTGTACCTCGTAATTGGTTGACCACCCTTAGGTTGAATGTCAACCCTATTTACACAATGCAAGTTTCTAGAACGTTCAAGAGCAATAATCGCATGCCATAAAGCACGTTCAATTATTGCTATTTAAGAATTGCATGCAAGTGGTCTCACGCGTGCGATCTGCTAATAATGACGTAAAATAATAATTGAATGCAAGTTTTGCCATTCAATAAAATTGCATGCGACTTTCCCCAAAGCAATGAAATTGCGAGGTGATTATTGCATGCAAGTTTGGCCTCGTCCAAACACAGAGTGCCCGACCTTGTTCAATTTCAATTGATCAGGTATTGTGCCCGTATTTACGCTGCCAAATATTTTATTGAACGTCTTCTTAAAATTGATTTAACTTGTTTCGTTTGCTCATTTTTGAATGATAGAACATTTTCATACCAGAATTGAATGCGTTTTTATTACGTGTGCGATTTTATTGTACGTGCTGATTACACCTAACGACAAGTAACTAGACCGTGTCGTGCAACAATTGCACGTGTTGTTTAGGCGGTACCAGTCAATTGTTGCTTGCACCGTGTGAATGGAGCTTTAATAATTAGTTTCCAAGTGCAATTATAATATGAATGTCCTTAGTAAGTGAGTTGTTTGTCATATTAGTGAAACTAATATGGAATTTAGAAGCCATATTGTAATATAATTAAATCGTATATAGAAAAGGCAACTAGGTTGTCTAACCGAATGAATATCTGAGCTATTTTGAAAAAAGAATATGACTTTGTGAAAAAAAAGGTATGAAAATGTGCCTTTTTGAAAATTAATGCCGTTTAGTAATTGTTATAATAATTATTAAGTATGTAGAGGTTTGGCAGGTAAAGCAAAACTAATAGGGTACTTTTGCTTGCTTGCTGCTTGTTATTGTTAAATTGCTCACACAAAATATCACATGCTATTATAAACCAGTAAAATCAACATGCCTAACTGTAAGGACAATACAATATACTTAATGCATTTATTATGTTTTTTTTTTTTTAATAAAATTATACAAAAATCTTTCTATGTACTTTATTTGGATGTATATTTTGTGTAAAAATGTATATTGAATGTGTTTGTTGTCTGTTAATGAATTAAAGAGCAAATTATATACTTTGTATATTTTCTTTTATTTATTTTTATTTTAAAGTAGGTACCTACTAAGTAAATCAAAATAACGTATTCTAAAACATTTTAATGCAGTGATAACTACTTAAAAATTGCAAAAGTTAGAAGCTGTGAGATATGATGCATTAGCCAATATCTGTGAAAAAATGGTTGTAGACTTGTTTGAATGTGCAGCGACTCCATTTCTCAATATAGCACAGAGAACACTGAATAAGAAGATTTCACGATCTGAAAGAGAACAAACAACATAATTAGTTGCCAATTGATGTACCTAACATAGTATTTTTTTAAAGTGAACTCACAGACACGTAGGATTGGTACGACAACGCAATAACACCGAGACCCGTCAGAACCACCGGTTCCTGAAAAAAATATAAGAATACTTGTTGCTTACGCAAGTTTCTATATTACAAGTTTCTCTCTATTAAATATCCGAACGAAAACGTCAACCCGCTTTATTCTGTCATGTCGCCAAGTGCCTATCCATCTATCCCTCTCCCTATCATTACGTCCATACGCGACAGAAAGAGAAAGCGCCAACCGACTACCGTTTCCGGACTACGTGGAATCAAGACGCTCCAGCAGAGGGACAGATTCAACTTCACTTGTAATCAAAAAGTCAACCGCACCGCACCGCAAGCTATACCGAAGCTTCGCGACGCGCTCTCGCCGCGAAACATACCAAACCGCTTTAAAATAAAACCAATTTACGAGTGTCGGCCGACACAAAACCAGGAAGAAGCAGGGAAACAAAAAGTTACCGGACGCCGCGCCGGTCTACATATCAGCACGGCACATTCAAAAACACCAAGTAAGTCCTTAATTGTTTCCTACCCCCTTGTGTGCAGGCGACATGACATTCGTTCCCGAATAATTACACAACGCTTATTGGTCCTTCGACAGCCGCAATAACCCAACTTATTCAACATAAGTTTTTGGTCCATTCGAGTCGGATTCAAATAATCAGCATTCATAGGTCCCATACCTAAGAATTTAGGCAAATACCTAAGTTCGTGAAACCGCCATATTAAACGAACGCGTACTAACGTTCGTTCATTCCGCTAGGTACATATTCATTGAGAACCATTGTGCCAACTTAATATTGCTCCTGCTGCATTACAATAGCATAGGTCAATATTAAAAAACCGCTTATTATCGTGAGTTAGTTCGGCAAACTTGCCTACTAACTTATTTATAACCAATTACTTCTTACTCACTTACAATAAAAATATTTGTTGTAAGTCTACCCGCTATACTTAATAATTTTTATCCGTTGTATTTTCAACAATAACCCATTATGGAAGAACTAAAAATGAAGATAAAATTACTTCAAGCTAAAAATCAAGCAATCTTTGAGCGTTTATCGTCATTGTATGAAACTTCAAAGAAAATAAATACGATTAATATTGAGCTTCGTTCGGCGGAAACGTTCATGGCGGACACTCAAATACTCTCGATCACTCGTCAGGAATTTAGTGCTAACTTAGATAAAATAAATACATATTCTTTACAAATAAATCCTGATTATACAATCGATTATAACAGTCAAATATCATTTGACGGCGTTTACACCCGTGTCGAAAGAGTTCGTTCACTTGTCGCCGAGAGGTCTGCAAGGTCATCGGATGACTCAACTTGTGATATCGTGAAACAATCTAACTACTACCTACTCGATCAAACTACCCCCAATTCAGATCCCATTTTTTGATGGTAGGATTGAAAACTGGCCTGTTTTCTACGAATCATTTAAGTCAAACATCCATAGTAATATAAATCTTACAGATTCTCAACGAGTGCAATACTTAATGGGTAATCTGAAAGGAAACGCATTACAAATTACTGCCGGAATTATTCCATCGGGCGAAAATTATAAATCCATTTGGAACAGTTTGGTTCAAAAGTATCAAGATAAACGAACACTAGGGTCACATTACATGTCTAACATATTAAACATAAAACCTGCAAGTAATAATTCCACCTCTTTAAATAGTTTTATTGAAAGTTTTCACGCGTCTGTTTCGGCACTAGAACAATTAAAAATTAACGATTTAAAGGATTTCATACTATTAAATTTAGCTTTGAAAAAATTGGACCCCGCTACCTTACATTTATTTGAGATGCATATGAGAGAGGAGGAGATTCCAACTTATACGGATTTCGTTGAATTCATAAAATCGCAAGTTAAAATATTGGATAGAACTGTTTCGTCTCGAACTGTATCAGTGAACAAAAATAATTATCGTAATCAGTCATGTGATAGTACGGTGCATACCTTTGTTGCTTGTGACAATAACCAAACTTGTTCACACTGTAATGGAAGTGATCATTGGAAGCTTTATATGTGTCCAACATTTCAAGCACTATCAGCCAATTCACGTTTGGACTTTATTAAAAACAAACGTGGATGTGTAAACTGTCTTAGCTCAACACACACGGCTTCAAAGTGTAAGTCAATACATACTTGCAGGACATGTAACAAGAAACATCATTCGCTTTTACATCTGGAGCAAACTACTCAACGGTCGGGATCGAGCGACGCTGTGCCTAGTTCCGCGCATTCACAACAGGTGGCGCTGTGTGCATGTTCACGCGTAGGTACAGATTTACCGCGCACAACCGTATTACTGTCGACCGCACAAGTATACGTTGACAACAGATATAATAAATATGTTTCTGTAAGATGTTTGATCGATAACGCTTCGCAAAACAACATAATTACGTCAGCTTGTTGTAAGAGACTTCAATTGAATATTATACCGCTTTCAAATTCATTTATAAAAGGCGTAGGAACCTCTTCGCGGCCTATTATAGGTTACGTTGAGATAACAGTTACTGCTAAAAATAAAAATAATTCCTTTAAAATAACCGCTCTTGTGGTTGACTGCATAACTGACAAATTACCATCTCACTTTGTTGATACCTCTGCAGTGCAACATTTGTTCAAATTACCGCTAGCCGACCCCCTGTGGCATATGCCTGGTGATGTTGAACTACTTCTTGGGGCAAAGCTGTTCCCATATTTATTACTCAACAATAAAATTATTTCACCTACCGCGCCATCCGCTATTGAAACCGTGTTCGGTTATATTCTTATGGGTGAAGTACCCGCTAGTTTATTTAATAATAAAAACGAAGTACCCACTAGTTCGTTTAATAATAAAAATAATATCGCTGATTTAAATACCGCTTCATATTTTTCTACCGCGTTGAATATAGATGATTCTCATTGTTTTCTGTCGTTAGACGAATCTTTACATAAATTCTGGAACATTGAAGAAATACCCTCAAAATCTTTTATGAGTCCCGCTGAACGGGAATGTGAACAGCTGTTCGTTTCTACGGTGTCACGTGACTCCAGCGGTAGGTACTGTACTGCGTTACCATTTTGTAAGAATCCAGATTCACTCGGAAATTCTTATGCTGTCGCTTATCGACGTTTTATTCACTTGGAAAAAACTAAGCTTCGCGACCCTGCCTTGCGCGCTAGTTATAACGAAATAATCCAAGAATACCTTAATCAAAATTATTTAACTGAAACTACACCTAGGGCTGCTGATCAGACTGTAGGTTATTATATACCGCATCACCCTGTTATTAGGAATGATAAACAAACTACTAAAGTTCGCATCGTCCTTGACGCGAGTGCCAAGTCTCATAATGGCGTGTCATTGAACGATTTGTTACACACAGGGCCTAATCTACAGGCTGACATATTTTTATTACTTTTAACTTTCCGATTATTCCCTATTGCAGTCACAGCTGATATAAAACAGATGTATCTCCGAATTGCTGTTATTGATGAGCATCGAAAATATCAGAAAATATTGTTTCGGTTTAATACCGCTGAACCTGTTCGCGAATTTCAATTTAACCGAGTGGCGTTTGGCCTTAAGCCCAGCCCATATTTAGCAATGCGGACAGTCCGTCAACTATCAGAGGATGAAAAACATCGATTCCCGCGCGCATCCATTGTCGCTTCGCATGAGTTATACATGGATGACTTGGCTAACTCGACCTCCACTCTGGAGGAAGCCAAGATTCTCTCCGCTGAACTTATCGCCTTATTTAAGGCTGGGGGCTTTGACCTTACTAAGTGGGCAAGTAATTCCTTGGAACTACTGGATTCTATTCCACACTCCAACCGCTCTTCTATTAACTTTTCTGACGGGGATAACTTAAAGATTCTTGGACTCAAATGGATTCCTTCCGAGGATTGTTTCACCTTTACTACATCTAACTTGGATAAAAGTTGTACTAAACGTTCCATACTTTCCACTGTTGCCCGTCTGTGGGATGTTCTGGGCCTAGTGGCTCCCGTGGTTTTATTCGCGAAATTACTCATAAAGGAATTATGGAAATTAAACACAGATTGGGATGAAACTCCACCCGATTCTATTGTACTTCTCTTTCAAAAGTTTAAAGAGCAACTGCCTTTACTTTCCTCTTTAAAACTGCCGCGTCATGTAGCCGTTACTATGGGTTGCGTGACAAATATAGTAGGTTTTGCTGATGCCAGCTTGAATGCATATGGCTGCGTCATATACTTACATGTTACTGACACAAGTGGCAACGCACACGTAACTTTGGTGTGTGCTAAATCCAAGGCTCAACTGCAAGAACTACTTGCTAACCGCTACCGCATAGAGTGGAAAATGATTCCACCCCGCGCTCCCCACTTTGGAGGGTTGTGGGAATCTAATATTAAATCTATTAAAACTCATTTATACCGTGTTATCGGTTCTCAGCTTCTTACCTATGAGGAACTCTCGACTGTTCTCATTGAAATTGAGGCAGTTCTGAATTCGAGACCGCTCTGTGTCCTGACTGAGGATCCTTACCCAGAACCGCTTACTCCCGCTCATTTTATAATGGCTTCTCCGTTGACTTGCAAGGCATTTGACTGCGTCAATCACGAAACCTTACTTTTTAAACTGGAGCACTACGGACTAGGTCAACTTGCGCTCAGTTTAGTCAAATCTTATTTAAATGATAGACAGCAAAAAGTTCAAATAAATGGTGTCAATTCTCTTGCTTTAAAAGTAAAAATGGGTGTTCCTCAAGGCTCGATTTTAGGTCCTTTCCTCTTTTTAGTATATATTAATGATCTACCCCATTTAATAAAGAACCAACCACAAATAGTGTTATTTGCTGACGATACTTCCTTAATTTTTAAGATAAATAGACGTGCACCAAATATTGACGACGTAAATAACGCCCTACAGCAGGTACTAAATTGGTTCACTGCTAATAATTTGGTATTAAATGGGAAAAAAACTAAATGCATAAGATTTGCTTTACCAAATGTTAAAAGTAGTGATTGTGACATAGTATTGAACAAAGAGAAACTAGAATTCGTCGATAAAACTGTTTTCCTGGGGATCACGCTCGACTCAAGGCTGCAATGGGGTCCTCATTTAACATCTCTTGCAGGAAGGCTAAGTTCAGCAGCTTACGCTGTAAGAAAAATCCGTCAAGTTACTGATGTAGATACCGCGAGGCTGGTCTATTTTAGTTACTTTCATAGTATCATGTCTTACGGTATTTTACTATGGGGACGGGCTGCAGATATCGAGTCCATTTTTATTCTGCAGAAAAGAGCCATCAGAGCAATATATGGCCTCCGCAGGCGCGATTCTTTAAGGGAACTGTTTAAAGATATTAACATCATGACGGTACCTTGTCAATACATCTATGAAAACATCATGTACGTAAGAAAAAATTTAAATCTGTTCAACAAAAGAGGTGAAAAACACAACTATAGGACTAGAAATAGGGACCAATTAGTTCAAACAGGTTTCAGACTGGCTAAAGTAGACTCAACCTTCATGGGGTACTGTTTAAAATGTTACAATAAAATTCCTCCCCACATACTCCAACTGAATGAAACGAAATTTAAATCTTGTATTAAACGCACACTATGTAGCCAAGCATATTATAAGTTAGGGGATTACATCGCTGACAAAAATGCTTGGCTCAATGCTGGTCCAGCTCCACAGGGGCGCTTAAACTAATTAGCATTCGGAAACATTGCTGGAGCTGCGGAACATTGGAAGAAAACTATATTTGCATTGTATAAACTCAATTGTTTAGTATTGTATAATTGCATAGCACACGTGTGAGCACTATGTACTTTCTATAAAGCTACCATTTACTGGGTACGTCTTTCATTGACTTAAATGTGCCCTGGCGGCTGAGAGTATGTCATGCTCACTCTAATGTCTCGCTGGTGGTGGCGTGTGTGTTGGATCATTAAGTTCCCTTCAAAATGGTTGAGCTGAATGGTGCTGATCCATACGTCATGTTCGTGAACGGGCGCCGTCAGTAGGGACTGGTCATCTCTTAGCTGCCACGGCTTATTTTAATTTTTAATTTCTGAATTGTTTTTATGTTTTCTATAACGGACGCTTTTAACGTGCACGTCTTTTCTACATCGTTCTCACATGGTTAATTTCAACACGAATGATGTAATCAAATATTTTGTAAGAATTTTATGATTTAAAAGAGTGTCCATGGAGTTTCTTGCCCGTTCTTCTCCATAGGTACCTACGCTTTGGAATGGGCAACTAGCTTCATCTTTCTGACTGACCGACCCTTTGACAATTCAAAAGTGCCTGTAATTGGTTTAGTTGAATTAAATGATTTGAGTTTGAGTTTGACTTCGTTGCCTGTTGTGAACGTTCCCGAAACAACGAAGTCTCTAACTTGCCGCAAAAAATTGCTTGACCAAATGGTTTGCAGCTTTTGGAGAAGATGGCGGATAGAATATTTACATAACTTACAAGTTAGACAAAAATGGTTGGATGCCGTGGACAATGTTAGGATTGGTGCAGTGGTTCTCATGCATCAAGATGATGTCCCTCCTTTACGTTGGCCAATGGGCATAATCACCGAGGTTTTCCCCGGCAAAGATGGGACAACCCGCGTTGCTATGGTGAAGACATGCAGTGGCTCTTTCAAGCGACCCATTGTTAAACTCTGCCCGTTGCCTTCCCAATGATTTCACCGCGTAATTAATATCACGTAATTTAGTCGTAATTAATATATTTCAATTGTTTTCTTTTCTCTCTTTCTTTTAATCCGCTTTAACGCAATTCCTTTCCCTTTTTTGAGAATACTACATATCCTCAAACCCGGGCAGGATGCTTACGCAAGTTTCTATATTACAAGTTTCTCTCTATTAAATATCCGAACGAAAACGTCAACCCGCTTTATTCTGTCATGTCGCCAAGTGCCTATCCATCTATCCCTCTCCCTATCATTACGTCCATACGCGACAGAAAGAGAAAGCGCCAACCGACTACCGTTTCCGGACTACGTGGAATCAAGACGCTCCAGCAGAGGGACAGATTCAACTTCACTTGTAATCAAAAAGTCAACCGCACCGCACCGCAAGCTATACCGAAGCTTCGCGACGCGCTCTCGCCGCGAAACATACCAAACCGCTTTAAAATAAAACCAATTTACGAGTGTCGGCCGACACAAAACCAGGAAGAAGCAGGGAAACAAAAAGTTACCGGACGCCGCGCCGGTCTACATATCAGCACGGCACATTCAAAAACACCAAGTAAGTCCTTAATTGTTTCCTACCCCCTTGTGTGCAGGCGACATGACATTCGTTCCCGAATAATTACACAACGCTTATTGGTCCTTCGACAGCCGCAATAACCCAACTTATTCAACACTTGTAATTCAAACAGCCACCAGAACAAGCCGGGTTTCGCCCTCGCTTCTCAACAACCAACCACCTATAGACCTAACCAGCTACATGAACAATATTTCGAATTTAATAAACCAGTCTCCTTAGCCTTCGTAGATTATACGAAGGCCTTCGACAGTATCAAACACTCTTTAGAAAACCAAGAACTGGAACCGTTATATAGACCTTCTAAGAAATATATAGGTACCACAACAGCACTGCAGATATCAAATTTGAAATTAATTATAAAATACCGGTCAAGTGCGTGTCGGGCCACGCGCAGTGTAGTGTTCCGTAGTTTTTGTAACAGCCAAGTGCAGGTCGTATTCGCTGACTGATAGTTTCGTACCATGCTCTAACTAAAAGTCAAACATGACTACCTACCTAATTTGACTTCCTATGTTTATTTATTTTCCTTTTTTTTTCCTCACCTGGTCCGACAATTTTGCACAAAAGCTTTTTTTTTTTGAGATTTGTGAACTTATTGATACAACGTAATAATCAATTTTACAAATTGTTCAAATTTTTATAACTGCTTTAACAAGTGATTAAAGATTTATTCGTTTAAGAAAGTCCGAGTTTTATTTATTTCCTCGCAAATATGTTACATATAAAACGTCGTATGATATAGGTACGTGCGCTTTGATAATTACAGCCTCTGCTTTCTTGTAGCCCTCGCCTACGGCTCGGGCTAGCAATTTTGGGGTTTATTCATAAACGATGACTAAAGTTAAGTAACGTTTAAACGTCAAAAATGTATGGTTAAACAGTCGCTAATCACTGCTTAACTTTAAGCAACGTTTATGAATAAGGGGGATCGTCTCGGCTGTAATTTCTACTTACCGCACTTATATCACAATGTACTATTATAGTCCGTGGAAGAAGTTCCTGACGCGCACTGACGACTCGAGCCAGCAGTTCTCCCAGCCCGAACCGAACATGGCGGTGGGGAGGATTTCGGCCTGAATAAGAAAACTAATTAGGCCCAAGTTTTTATTAAAAAGTTTAGACGGACACCGTCTTATTACCAAACGAGTTCGAACTTTATCCAAGAATCAGAATAAAATAACTGGCGCGATATTATGGATTTCGCGCCAGTTATTTTATTCGGAGCACGGTAAAGTTTTTTATATAAAATTGTCAACTTAGACTCGGCCTATAACTTGTAATCATTGCTTGTAATAGAGTTTGAAATTCAAAAATGGCTCGTTGGTTGAAAACTGTGTTAGAGATAGGTAACCTTGTTTTGTAATATTTTATGTTATTATCCTTGTTTATTTATTTCTTAAAACTTAACTGCTACTACTACCTATATACTGGTTTTAAATGTTTCTAAACACTAAAAAGGTTTCTGATCTATGAAAGACGTTTTCGCCAGAAGTCCCCTATAACATCGTTTCTTCTGAAAGAATTAGCAGCGTCTTACCTCGACGGTAATATCACCAGCGTTCCACATGAAGAATCCAGTGCTGCACAGGATCGTCAGCGCCGTCACCACTATTGTAAAGTCATTCATCAGGGTACGAGCCGAATTCTGAAAGGTTTTTTTGTTATGTCAGAGTTTATTGTTAAACTAACGTGTTTAATATGGTGTTCTGAATTATCCGTAAGGGGTTTACATGGTATATTAAGTTGGGACACTATTTTTTATCTATCAATCAATTATTCTTTGGAGGTGTCTTCATATGAATTTATCTGATACGTACCACCATTTGGTACATCAACAAGATCAGCATGGTCAGATTGTATATAATCTGACCACTGAACACGTCGCGGCATATTGCTTGTATCTCACTGGTACACCTTAGAAAAAGACAAACTATAGAAGTACCTACTACCTACTTAGGTAGTACGTAGTAGGTAGGTAGTCTCAAGTGAGAACACCTCAACTTTGAGGTGTTTTCACTTGAGACAGGATAAGTACCTAATATTTGTGAAAAGCAAATAGTTCCAAAGCGACAGCAATAACCAGTATGCTAGAAGAGAAAACTTAAATAAAAATGAAATAAAAAATGTAAGTACTTACTTCAATGTTTCCGAGTGCATTTTAATGCCAACTTTGAGAGCAGTCTCATATTCCTGCTCTTTCTCCCTCTGTGTCAATTGATCGTCTCCAAAAATATTGCTAAGGCTTGCAAAGTAGCTGTTCAAGTTTTTGAACTGGTGGCTGACAGCGATGGTCAGACATATGACCAGTGAGTAGACCGCGAAGATACGCGACAGATAGATCCACCAGATGAGGTAGAATATTGTTCTCCCGACGTTGCTTAGTGTTGATCTGTCCTCGACGTCAGGCCAGGCAGGGATTATCGTGTTGAATGCTTCTCCTAAAAAGAAATATTGTAAAAGGATTTATTGCATCGCACTTTTCTTTATCTTAAACTTTTCTATATTTCGTGTCAGCATTTAGTTATTTTTTTAAAACTCAGGACTTTGAATATCATCGTCATTCATAATTTCCGCTGAAACGCGTTCATTGCTGGACATAGGCCTCCCCCAAGCACCGCTATTTCGACCGGTTCTGTTCTCCTCGCATCCAAAGGATTCCTGCGGCATTCAGAAGGTCATCGGTGCTCCTTATGGGCGGTCTTCCAACGCTACATCTTCCAGTACACGGTCGCCACTCCAGAACCCTTCGGCTCCATCGCCCATGCCCATTGCCACTTAAGTTTGCCAATCCTTCTGGCTATATCGGTTATCTATAGTTCTATACCTACTAATAATAAAGTTGAAGAGTTTGTTTGTTTGAACGCGCTAATCTCTAAAATTTCCGGTCAGATTTTAAAAATCTTTTTGATTTTGAAAAAGTCAGAAAGAACGACAACGCGATAATGAAGTTATATAATATAATATATAATAAATAAATCTTTATTTCTCAATAAATGCATCAACATTATGTTGGTCTAAAAATGGCTTAAGTTAGTGTTCCATAGTGAAAACCCTGACTTCTAAACTAGGTTTATGTACCTGTATCTTAGAAGCCAGTGTCCCTTCAAAGTGATGTGCATATATATAAAACAAGACACAAATTATACACAATAATCCATTAGGGCAAATCCAAGAGAAATAAAAGAAAAACAGAATACAAGAAGAAAATAAATAATAAAATAACAATAAATGAAAGTGTAGTGTATGTCTACTAGTGTGTTAGTCTTGAGTTATGTGTGTGAGGGTGTGTGTATCTTTGTGAAAGAGTGTGTGTAAGTATGAGTGAGTATGCGAGAGTACAATATCTTTTTTTTTTTACTATTTATTTATATTTCTTAAATTTCCCAAAAGAAGATCCTCCGTATTTCGATAAGTTAGTTTTAGAAGATATTCCTGTAACTTAGATTTGAACTGATATTTAGTATTGGTGACATAATAGTGTCTCTTGGCAAACGAAGTTCTATGCGACTCACGTGGAAAAACCGTGTGTTTAATTCTGCCTGTTGGCTCTGAGGACGGACGAGTAAAGTGCTTACGGAGCATTGACTGCATGACATATAGCTGCCTGACAGTTAACACTTTAGATTCCAAATATAGCTGTTCTGTGGAATATCTTAGGAATTCTATGTGGAATATCTATATCTAAGTTATAGCACGGGCAGGCGATGCGATGCGACGCGGTGGGGCGGGGAACAAGGCAGTTCACGGGGACGAAGTTGCGGGCAGAAGCTAGTTTATAATATAATTATAAAGAAAATTATCAAACACTCACCTGTGCGTATTACCCTTAGAACAGCTTCTATCGTGTACATAATGATGGATATCACACAGTTCAAGATAAGAGCCCAAGAGAAGAACTTCGACCTCTTGATCATCTGCTCCTCAACTTGCACATCATTGTAGATCTCCTTCAGTTGTATCCCCAGCGTGTACATAACATCTCTTATTTGGCTTTCTTGATGAGTCATACGAACTCGAAAGCCAGTGATGGTAGAATGAGATATGACGAAAAGAAACATATCAGAAAACTGTCGGTCTGTCAAATTCTTCTGCGTAATAAAAGCGCAGTATTCCGAAAGAATCATAGCGAAAACTGACCAGTTTCCTAATTTACCTAGCAGTCGGATTATTTTCATTACCGAGTTCGGAAAATCTAATTCCTCCACCCAAAAGTTTGGCAAGCCGAATATGAAAACAAATTTGTTCAGATCAATCAGAAATTCTGTTGTTTTTGTGGGCATATAACTACCAGAATAGTTCTCCATTTTCGTTTTGGTATTTTTTTATAGGCTTGAGAATGTCTTGTGTCTGCGAATTTGTAGCCATTAATCTACAAAACATGTAGGTGCAGAACAGCAGAACCAATTAATAATTACTGCAGTTCTATTCGTAATGCAGACACGTATTCAATAGGCTAGGAAATTAATTAATGATCGAGGCAACCTTATAATGAATGCCTATAATGCCTATAGGTATGGCACCTTTTCTTTTGGTGTAACATTAGAAAGTGGTGGAGGATGGTCGTTTTGGGGTGATTGTAACATTTGCTTTTCCTAAAAGTGCTGATTCTCAGTAAGCTGCCCGAAATAATATCTAAATATAGCGACATTGAGCGAGCACCTAACCAAAAGGAACATAAAACAGACTTGATATTTTAATGAGTTAGACGACAATGTCGTAGAAGTGGTGAAGTTTTGGGCCAATAAAATTTTATTCACTGTCGTGCCTTCGATAAAGATGAAGAAAATGAATTAGGAGGGACAGGTTTTTAGATACGTCCCTGTAAATCATACTAAATAAATCATATTCTAATAATTAACACAAATCAATTAGTTAGACCATAGACATAATTGCAGGCGCCAATTAGACTAACATATAATCAACCACACGTGAGTGGTAACATTTGATCTACAAAATTCGCCCTTACCCCTACGACATAAAGGCGCTGTCATTGTCAATTTTTATCATGGACACAAGCGCGGTCCGAGAGGGGGGGGGTGTCGTGGGGGGTCATGACCCCCCCTAAAATCATTCAAGCTGTCGAGAATCTGCATGATTTAATTACTTGCCTTACTAACTTAAAACTGGACTTGAGCCACGAAATCCCGAAATTACAAGGTTATATACAATAACATTAAGAACATAGGCAGACATGGGGACTGCCGACACAAGTAAAAACTTAAAACTATGAAATGGCAGTGGGTTTTTTAACGCGCTTAAAAAAGGTTTTTTTAAAAAAGCCTTTTATAAAATATAGAATCTAGGATACAAGAGCAAGCGAAGCAAATTCGGGATATTGGGCACCCCGCTCGAACGTAAAGTTTGAAACTACGAAAGGCTTAGGTTTTCGAAAACCTAAACTGCTGTAAAACGAGTTTATAAGCTTTTCGTCATAATTCGATAAAGTACGAGTAAGTACCTACTCTTTCTGAATGATGAATAAAAGAAAACAGAGACTATTCAAGGTGGGGTGCTAAAATGTTCAGGCTCGCTTCGCTCGCTCTTGCAATCTACATTCTGTTGATCCTTGAGGTTCTCTTCATAAGTCGACAAAGCAAGTAATTCCTAGTCATTTGGAATAATCGAAAGAAAATCTACTTAACTTATCCGAGAGTGTGCAAAATTTTCGACCCACTTTGCTCGCTCTTGCATTCTACATTCTGATAGATAGTTGTTTGGGCTTGCCTGCATAAGTCGACAAAGTCGATATGACTGCATATTTCTGCTTGAAAATACATATAAAACAAAACAACCAAAACGTTAAAATTGTTAAAATTTTCGAGCTCGCTTCGCTCGCTCTCCCCACCCTATATACGACCAATTTGGCAGCATTATTAAGGAAACCCCCCGTCCCATATACAAGCTGCATCCCTGAATAGCATAAGTACATAATGTGGAGCTGGAGATGGCAGGGGTGTACCTTCATGTAGTACTTACACCCACATTTCGCCAGTTATTAAGTGTCAATGTCATAGGGGGCGAGCCTACTGCCGACCGAGCACAAATCGAGACTCCAGGCTGCATCTGAAAAATATCTGATGGAAAAACCCATATAACACTATACCCGACCTAGGAATCGAACCCAGCTAGGACCTCATGCTCAGCAGTAACGCTTGTGAACACTAGACCAACGATGAGATGACCTCCCTTAAAATATTCCTCGGCACCCATGGTGACCCCCCCAAAATGTGGGGCTGCGACCGCGCCTGTATGGACATGGTTTACTGTACAGTAATAACAGAATTTGTATAATTACTCATGTCATTTTATCATACATTTTACATATGGAGAAGGTTGATATTAGAAAAGCCGCTTCATTTGCGGTCAATTATATTTAACTATGTGATTGCTTCTAATTTCTTGCCTTCGTTGCCAATTATCATTAGGCTGTGTCCTAATATAAGCGATTGTCGCGTTAATACGCGGTCTCTGCGATAATTTGTCACTCATTTGTACGGAAAACCGATGAAAACCCATATATCCGTGTGAAAACCGGTGGCCGCCACATAGCTTTTGCAATTTACCTGCGAAACTGAAACGTTATTTAAAAGTAAGTTGGTGTGTTTTCCTAGAGAGCCACATATCGCGCCCACCGCTTTTCTAGGAAACTGTACCTTTAGGTAGGATGTATTTACGTGAAAAACCACACGGCGCGTGCTGCGTAGTCGAGTGTAAAATTTTCAAGTTCAGGAAATCCAAAGACCTTCAAAATTGTTCTTAAATAGCTTTAAATTACACAATACCTACTTGAAATAGGAGCTGACTATTACACACAAACTATGATACTGTTGTAGGTACATGTAAGTATCTTGCGTCGAAGAAAAATTTTTGATGAATCCCGAATCCTTTCTATTATTTATGTAATGAAAACAGTGCCTCTTATGTTTTACTTATCGCTACCGCTCTTCACCCAGTCCCCATCATCCATACGCAGAAAATGTGGGATAATTAAAAGACGTTATTGCATGTTGAATTCTACTTTATTTGTTCTTATACGATGAGGACCGAGTTTTATGATACCCATCATAAAACTTTGTTACCGCACGTTTGAACTCGTACGTAAGTATACAAATTGTGATACATGTTTCCGACAAGTTTTGTTGATTCCCGATATATGATGCCCATATGTCGTGTATAAATTATAGCATACGTGTTAATAGTAACCTTCAGGACCGTATTTCGGCCATGACTACCAATCTCAACGGAAACTAGGCTTCGGCGCGGGAGATATTACTTATAGTGCACAAGTGTGTGCGCACTGCGCAGGCACAGGTGCAATCTCACTTCCCTCACTCTCATAGTCCGATGGGACAGCAACCGCAAGCGTACATAATATATTGACGTTGTTTCAGACACGTATTATTTACTATTTTCTTCACCTTTTTGTTATTTTTGACGAGTTTTGTATACAGCTAGTCTTTACTACTTATTTTTGACGAGTTTTGTATACAGCTAGTCTTTACTACTTATTTTTGACGAGTTTTGTATACAGCTAGTCTTTACTACTTATTTTTGACGAGTTTTGTATACAGCTAGTCTTTACTACTTATTTTTGACGAGTTTTGTATACAGCTAGTCTTTACTACTTATTTTTGACGAGTTTTGTATACAGCTAGTCTTTACTACTTATTTTTGACGAGTTTTGTATACAGCTAGTCTTTACTACTTATTTTTGACGAGTTTTGTATACAGCTAGTCTTTACTACTTATTTTTGACGAGTTTTGTATACAGCTAGTCTTTACTACTTATTTTTGACGAGTTTTGTATACAGCTAGTCTTTACTACTTATTTTTTGGTGTAGGTAAATGTAAACGATAATCGAAAACAGTCGACACAACATGTAGAAGTACCTACATACATACATTGGTGTAAAAGTGGGGTTATAGGCAGAAATTAAAAAATAATACCAATTCTGTGGCTCATTTACCACTTTTTATTCTATCTTTACTGTTTTTAGAGCCCAGGCCAGCCCAGCCCAGCCCATTAGTGATGAATGTAATGAATATTCTACTAAACTTCTTTGATTATTTAAAACAGCACTGAGAATACGGAGTACGACGACTTTACGATCTGCAATAAATAACAATGTGTCACCAATTGATGTTTTAAAATTAATAAGTATTTATCAAGAAGATTATATAATTAAACATATTACATGACTTCTAAATACACAATAAGTAAATTATAAAATGTTACCTACTGAATCTCAAGTTGTGATACACGTAAAACTGATCTCTTTTATTTATAATCTTAAAATATGATCTCCTATTAAATAAGTGTTTGTGTTACCTATTATATTATATTACCTATATCTAAATGTAAAAATAGTATTTTAAGAAAATAGCTACCTACTTACGTTTCTAATACATTTATTTATGTTACTGTTATTAACTTTTTTATGTGAGCGTAACTTTTTTAGTTTTCATGTAGAATTTTATTTTGATTTTTGTTCCTACGATTTAGATTTTTAATAAATATGTAACTATAATTTGGCTGTGCCTTGACACGGTCTACACCGGCTCTTAGCTATAAGCCTTTTGTGAACATCTGTATACCTTGTAGAATGCAAATAAACGAATATGAATATTTATTTAGCAGTTTTCTTCAGTAATGGTAACTTTTATAGCTCAGTCATGATTATACTCACCCTAATATATGACTGATACGAGAGATCTATGTATCCAAGACCTTTGAGGACCACAGGACGCTGCGAACAAAACCAAGTTAAAATTACGTAGGTGGGTATTTCTCCGATTTAGTGCAAATTCGACGTAATCACGAAAAAAATATAGAGTGTTATAGCGCGACCCCTATTAGAGTCAAATCCCCGCACTTATAGAGTTCGTCGTGTGGCCAGGTTACGTGACTAGTTACGGTTCGGCACAACACTACCAAAAGGTCGCCCCGCCGCACGCCGGCCGGCCAGTGAGTCACAAGCGCCCGGGTAACTGCGCATGCGGTCGGCGTATACAAACTCGTGCGCCGGTGAGCCCCGCGAGCCGTCCATTTTAATGTTACTTAAAAATAAGTACACTTATTTCATCGTTTAATATACCAATATTATATACAATTTACATGCACAATAGTTGGAGTTTCTTTTGTGTAAAGTACCCCGACTATAGTGTTAAGTTTTTGATACCTACTCAAGAAAAACTACGAGATAAATATACAATGCTTCGTGATTTATTTGAAATTACACGCATTTTGATACTGGCCAAGATATTCAAGATATTGGCCAATTAGTTTTATGGTGACTGATGGTAATGAAAAGTGTAAATCTGGTAATGATAAAATACTGCGGGTAATGAGATTAAAATGAAATCGACAGATAAGTTATATGATTTAATCATTAAATGAAAAAAAAAACAACATAATACGTACCTACGTTAATTAAAAATTTACTCTTATAATGAATCAGTCTACATAATCACAAAATTTCAATATTAGGAACTAAAAAATGTTTTTAATCATAACATTTTGTAGTCATATTTTTAAATGCTACATATACCTAAGAAGTT
This sequence comes from Apamea crenata, assembly GCA_949629185.1. NCBI lineage: Eukaryota > Metazoa > Arthropoda > Insecta > Lepidoptera > Noctuidae > Apamea > Apamea crenata. The sequence continues at coordinate 1,343,415 of OX451356.1, forward strand.
TACTGATAATAATAAAAAATATTATGATATTAATTTTAGTTAATATTTAATCGAACATGTGATTTGTATGAAACTTGAGAACTACCCAGGTACGAGTAATATCTATCTTGATAGCTTGTATCTAATATCCTAGCTAAAAACTAGAAAAGGGGAATGATACTTATAAGGAAAAAAAATCCTATGATTGATTACTTATTAAAAGCATTATGGGGTAATTATTAGATTTAACACTAGACTAGTATTTATAGGAATGTGTGAAACGAGATACCTACTAAATTAAACCTAATATTTTAGTATCCAGCTTACCTGGGCTTGGGACATAGTGATTACAACGAGTTTTCTGATACGCACTGAACATTGTCCCTGGCAGTGGTACCATCCAGAGAAATATATCGCCGTGCCCAGGTGGGAAGCCTGAAACACGACACCATGTAGAAAACTTTTAGTTAGAATCGGAAGAAGATAGAATGGGATTAGGACTTATTGGAAGCAATGTAGGGGTATATTGTATACTGCTGATACATTACTATACTCAAACTCAAATAATTTATTTCAATTAAACCATTTACAGACACTTTTGAACTGTCAAAATTAAATAGTCGGTCAGTTAGTCAGAAAGTTGAAGCTAGTCGCCCCTTCTCCTAAGTACTCCGAAGTACTCCTTCATCTAAAGGACACCATGGCATGGACCATAAAATTAACAACTAACATACCAAAGTTAAAATATGAATAATACTTTTAAATGTTTAAAGAGGAATTGAAACTATTTTGGTTAAATTTGAAAAACGTTTTATGCATAAGCTGAAGTGAAAAGCTAGAAAGTTGAAAAAAACGTGCAAAATAATCAATTTGGCGTTGTCGATCCGCATGATCTGCAGGCTCCTCTATATCATTTTTTAATCGGATACTGAATAATAGATAATCCCACAGAACCAGGATAAAATAAGAATATATATATATTATATATATATATTCTTATATTGTGTGCGAGTGCGAGTCGGCCTGATAAACGGGAGCGTCCATCGAGATAATGCGTTTAAAGCTCAACTAAAATCCAACCTTTGTTCAAAGGCATACTATTCTATCAACGACTACTTAGACGACAAGAATAGTTGGTCACCCTAGTTTAACGCAAGACAATGTTTATGTTCCTTCTCCAGAATTAGTAACTTACTGCAGAACCCAGCAATGCATAAATGTGTAAGCTGTCACGCCCTTTATGCCTGGAGGCTTTTATTTGGGTAGTAAGTTTTTTTTATTTACATTTTAATTAATTATTTTTTAGCTTGAGTACGTATAGTTTTTATTATATTTGTTGGTATATTGGCGTGGCTAGCTGACAAATTATGGCAAATAATTAAATTTTATGTTCTGGTTTTGTAATGTTAATTACCGAACATAAGTACCTAGTATTGTATACATTCAAGTATTTTTTTTAAATTGAACAGACAGCTGTGCTGCTGGGGAGTTTGTTGCGCCACTTCTTCTTCCCAGCGATAGCACTAGGAAGTGGTGAAGGGCGGGCGTTTTTGGGGGACTGTCTTTTGTAATTTTGACGTTCAAAAAGTGCTGATTCTCAGCCTAATTTGAATAAATGACTTTTGATTTTGATTTTGATTTTGAGATTTGTTTAAATTCTATAACAGCTGTCAACATACCTATACAATTCGTCAGTATACTTGTGTTGAGCTTACCTCGACGGTGACGTCTCCAGCGTTCCACATGTAGAAGCCAGTGCTGATAAGCACAGCGGTCGCTGTAAATACCGCGGAGAATAAGTTCACAAGCGTGCGCTCCGAATTCTGTAAAAACAAAATAACAGTATTATTATACTGGATAACAAAAAAGTCAGAAAGAACGAAGTAATGGCACGGGCAGGCGATGCGATGCGACGAGGTGGGTTGGGGGAAAAAAGTTCAAACGGACGAACTTGCGGGCTAGTTGGTGATACACTTTGAGATTTGAGTACCTACATACCGCCATTTGGGCCATCAGCACAACCAGCAGGATGATGTTGAAGATGATTTGTCCACTGAACACACCGCGACACACAGTTTGTGTTTGCTGAGTGCATCTGAAAATTAAATAACTAGGTATAAATATTTAGTGCCATTTTTACTAACCAATGAAAGAAGGATAATAAGTAAAACAGATGTTCCATTAAGCAATGAAAATAAAACAGTTAGGTCACAATTAGGCGGGTGGTCTGCAAGTAGTACCTACAGATTGGAACAACAATACGGATTCAAAGAAGCTGTTTTTTCTTTCTTTCTGACCAAGCTTCTGAAAGAGAGTTCTTCAATATTTACCGTAATGTATCCGAATGTGCCTTAATCCCAACTTTGACCCCAGCCTCATATTTTTCTTCCTTCTCTGCTTGACTCAAGTCTTCTCTCTCAAATATTTCGTTAAGACTTGAGAAGTAGCTCTGCAGGTTTTTGTACTGATGGCTGAGGCAAGTGGTCAGGGGGATGACCAGCATGTATACTCCGACGATCCTAGTGAGGAAAATCCACCAAATTATGAAGCAGAGGGCTCTGACGACGTTAGCCAGCACAGACCTGTCCTCGACATCTGGGTATGCAGTCACTAGAGTCGTGAAAGTCACGTCTGAAAATAGAAGTACAGACGTAAAAAATAAGGGTAGGTATCTACTATATTTTTTTCTTACTATATCATGATTTTTTTTTCTATTGTAAATCTAGTTGGCTTCTGGTGATGTTTTTTTGTTATTTCCAGTTTAGTTTGGAGCGAAATAACATTTAGGTTTTTTTGTGCGGCAAACAGGTACCCAAACACATTGATAATCAGTAAAATAGGAGTACCTAAGCTGTTTCGAACCAGCCAAGCAAGAGTTTTGGGCATCGGAATAATGGCGTGCCATACCGTATCGATACACCTCCCAGACTCCAGCAGCCCCATACATGACCATAGACAGCGTGCAGCTGAACAACAACGCGAACAGGTACATGTACGTGCTTGTGAGCATCTGTCTCTCGACCTCTGGGTCATTGTAAACCTTTAGCCCAACGGTCAGGTTGTACACCACCAGCCTCACTTTGTCCTGCAGCCTCGCCATCATCAGACGAAAACTGTACAGCATCGGGTGCGATAAAGCATACACCATCAAGTTAGATTTCTGCTTCTCGGTCAAATTTGTCTGCGTAAAGAACGAACCCAACTCGAAGAGTATCAGCAAACATATCAAGCCATTGTTGAATATTGTAAACTTGTCGTAGATTCTGACAAATCTTTTGGATAACTTCAGGTCTTCTAACCAGAAGTTAGGAAGACCGAAGAAGTAAACTACATAGCAGAGTTTGTAGAAGAAGTCGGTTGTCTTGCTACGTTTGTACGTCGTGGTCTCCATGGTTGATATTTCATGTCTGAATCACCAGGTGAGGAAGATTCACATTTTGTTATAATGAATTTCGTTAATGAAATAATCAGCGTCATTTTGGTAATGGCTTCCAATCAAAGGGTTTTAGGGTTGTCAAAAACTATCGATACCATATGTTACTATTTGACGTCGTACATTGCTATTTTGTAATACTGAAATGAGACACAGAGCCCACAGTTGTTTATAAAACAAACAAATGCATTCGATTATATAAACACGCGATATCGCGCTGAAACTACATAAATTAAACCATGTGACGAAATTACCACATAATAGTCTCAACTTTTGTTTTGTTATAAAAAAACTTCCCAGACGGGCAGAAACGAGATCTCTTTTTTAAATTCTTGATTCCACAAAATAGTAATTGGGAAATCGGTACGACTTGCAACTCACAACCCTAGACAGTTATCAGGTCAATTGTTAGATATTCTCAATATTAAATCATTTGATTGATACAGTTTGATAATTATTCAAGAGCTTCGTAATAGAGCAATTTTCAGTTATTTCATAGAAAATGACAAATTATGTAGTTATGTACAAACTATTTGATGAGTGAGTCGATCAAGGGAGTAATAATGCAATGTACCTACCTAATTATACAAAGGTCCAAGAATTTCATCAGTTTACTTTTTTTTCCGCGGAAGTCCTTTGGTAGAACTAAGATACTTAGTACTCCTACACTTACCTACACTGGCCTGCAAAACTAAGTATCACACTTTTAAAATTGGAATAACTTTTTAAGTACAAAAGATATACTTTCGAAATAAAAAGGAATCGAAAAATAGTTAAATTTTGTATTAAAAACTTCATAGTCGAGAACCTTCTTTTAAGAAATGGCTGAAAAGATCTTTAAAAACAAAAATCCTTTTCGAATTACAATTTCACCATTCAAATTCATATAATAAAACTTACACATGGTTCACAAACATACAAGCTATACATATTGTAGTCTTTGCATACAAGCAGGCAGGCAGGCAGGCAGGCAGCAGCAGCAGGCAGTTCTAACCAACAGAAAACTTAGACTGATTTAACAGCGGGTCCCAAACTAGGCACAGCCTGTATCTTGGTGACCCAAACATTACACAAGTTACTAATTGAATCAGTTCTGCTAGCGCAAGATTGGTATTGATAAATTCATAATAATTAACTATTAATTTAATTTTATAATTCATAATTAAACAAAAAAGTTAGTAAAAAGAAGGTAACTACATACATAGAATAAACATACAAAAACAGTTGAGGTTAATACATGTGGGGTGTAATGTGTGTGTAGTTGTGTATGTTATCAGAGTGTAGTGGGTATTAACTTAAGCAGCAGAGTAAACTTTCTGTTTCGTCATAAGTCCGGCCATTCTTTAAGTTTAGTTTTAGCCTCAGAGTAGATTTTCGGCACACTGGAAATTTTGCTTATAGCATTGAACACTCGTATGGGTAAAAACGACGGAAATCGGGTCGCGAATAAGGTTTTTGGTTTTGGAAGTGGGATTCGTTCGGGTATTTTCCTACCCCTCTTGCTGCAGCTAGAGCGATTTCTGTTGAGTTTTAATAGGTTTATTAGTGACCCTAGGATGAACAGTTGACGTACGCGTAAAACCCCAGATTCCTTATATAGTTCGTCAATTCGTTATATAGTACAGAAACACCTTGAGGACGGCACGCTGGGCCCGCTCCAGCTCCAGCATGCATGTCTTGGCTGCGCTGCCCCAAACACTTATACAGTATTGTAGGACAGATTGGCATAATATGGAGATGTAAACCTGTATACATATATTTTTGGGAGCACTGGCTCGTAAGAGTTTCGCTACATAAATGAATTTGCGAGTCTTTATCGCGAGTGTTTGAATTTGTGGTTTAAAGGACAGGTTCTGATCAATTATGACGCCCAGATCCGTTCTTGACGTCCTCCTGACGTCGTCGTCGTGACGTCCTTTCTACTTTGTCAATGGCATCACAGCTGCAATCGGTAGCAGACACGCGTGCCGCTATTAAAACATTGCATTTGTTGTTGTGTATTTTTAAGGAATCAGTCCTTGGTCTGCTAGATCGAGTAACGTGAAAGGTCAAGAAATTAGTTCTTTTGAGATTTAGTGTTAAAAGATTTTTTTTTAGCCATGTCGTTATGATACTCATCCCTCTTTCAGCTGCATCCAAAGCCTCTTTCCAAGTCGTTCCATGAAAAATTACAGCTGTATCATCAGCGTAGCAGACTACTTCCGACTGCTGTTAAGCCTCAGAATGTCGTTCATGTACAGGCGCCAGCACATCAACCTACTACAATCTGTCAAATTTCTTTAATAGATTTTCAACTTTATCTCTAAAGTATTAAGGTTCAAGGTTGATTGGGAAAATTTGACAGTTTCGGGTAGCTTGACCTGCTGGCGTCTGTACATAATGAAGAGGTTGGGTCCCAAAATACCTTGCGGCACCCCAAAGGCAACCGGAAGACTCTCGCTAACACTATCCCCAATTTTAACAAGCTGATGTCGACCAGACAAGTAACTCCTGAAACACGGACAAGCCTCTGACGCCAAAGGATTCGAGTTTTTTTAGCAGTGTAGGAATTGAGGCCGTGTCAGAGGCTTTTGCGAGGTCTAGGAAAACACCAGCTGTACGGTAGCCTTTGTCGATGTTTGAAGAGATAATGCCAGTCAGTAAACTCACTGCTTGCTCAGTAGATTTCCCTCGCCGAAAGCCAAACTTCCGCTCCGTGAGTAAAGAGTTTTTTTCTAGAAAGCTGACGAAGCCAGTAAAGCCAGTCCAGTTTTTCAAGGACTTTAGATGTTATACAAAGCAGTGAAATTGGCCTGTAGTTATCAGGGGCATTCTTGGAACCACTTTGTGAATGGGCGTTTTATTATTTGCATATGTGTTTTAGGGGTTCTAGAATGTATCTCTTTACGTGTTTATGGAACAGAGGACGAAATTCGTCGAGACCTGGAGCGCTATCATCTTTGAGATCGTCTATGATGTTAGTAATTTCTTGATTGTCACAAGGGAGTACGAACAGTGAGTCTTTGGGTGGGTTTTTGCCTTCAACTCCGAGGTATTGTTCATCCCACCTTGTCGGCCGCTTATTTATGATGTTCGTTGCAAGATCTTGACCGACTGAGACAAAGTACTATATTTTCGACCCGTTTGGGTTGAAACCCTCGGGCTCTGGGGTCCGTGTGCAATGGCTTGTTCAATGAAATCAAATGGCTGGTTGACACTTCCCGTGACCCAAGGGCTGACTTTTACCTTGACCAGAGGTTAACTATTGCCATACAACGTGGTAATGCCACCAGTCTCTTGGGTACATTACCAGTGGACAGCGATGTGGAGGAATATTTCAACGTCATTTTTTATTTTATTAATTTATTTTAGTACTAGCAGCACCCCGTGGTTTCACCTGCATAAGTTTCGATCCCGTGGGAATATCGGGATAAAAGTATTCTATGTGTTAATCCTGGTTATAAACTATCTGTGTGCCAAATACACATCCAAATCCGTTCAGCAGTTTTGGCGTGAAGGAGTAACAAACATCCATCCATCCATCCGTTCATCCACCCATACAAACTTTCGCGTTTATAATATTAGTAGGAAGTAGGATAAGAAGTTTGTACATTTAATAAATTAATATAATATAGCTGTGTTAAGTAAATGTATCTGTCAATATTAATATTTTTATTTAATAGCGTCAGTACTTAATTACTCTTAATGACGGCACGGTTGGCGCAGTGGTTAAGCGATTGACTGCTGCGCTGCGTGTCGCGGGTTCGATTCCCGCACGGAACAAATATTTGTATGACCTACAATTAGTTGTTCCGGGTCTGGCTGTTTGTGTATGTGAGTTTATATGTATGTAAACGCACCCACGACACAGGAGAAATTCCTAGAGCGGGGAAAAGTTAAAAAAAAAAAAAAAACTCTACTTTAGGCTTCCTTTGACAATTAATTTCCACATTAAACAATACTTTATTGCTATTTTTCTAAGTAAATAAAATAAAGGTGATTGTCTGCACCACGTCGGTTCCCATGTGCTATGGAATTATAACAAACAATGTTGTAAACATTAGCTGACCTTGTTGTAGGTTTTCCTTCATGCTTACTCAGAAATTATACATATTTAATTGAACTCTATATAGACCATGTTTCATTATTTATCGTTCAAAAATTTAATAAAACTGAAAATATTTAACGCCACCGCTAAAACCTTTTTCCTTATGGTATGCTCCTTATAAATCTTCTGGCTTTGGCTTGTGAAATATCTATATTAATTCTCCTAAAATATATCTTGTTTTTTTCTACTCCAATTCAGAATCAGAATGCCTAATTTGTAAACATAGGTAGAGAAATAGTGCAAGTTTCCACAGAAAGTGGCCATTTTCACCTCAATCGGGAATTGTGCTCGGTAAATAAACTTTGTGATAGGCACAATTAACAGAAATTGAAAAAAAGAATTTTGCAAATCGACTTATAAATAATGGAGTTCTGAGGTAAAAAATATAAAAAACCGGTCAAATGCGAGTCGGACTCGCGCACCGAGGGTTCCATTACAATTAATGACGTATTAAAAAAAACTACTTACTAGATCTCGTTGAAACCAATTTTCGGTGGAAGTTTACATGCTAATATATTTTTTTTAGTTTTATCATTCTCTTATTTTAGAAGTTACAGGGGGGGACACATTTTACCGTTTTGGACGTGTCTCTCGCGCAAACTATTCAGTTTAGAAAAAAAATATATGAGAAACCTTTTTCTAAGTATGGGGAACCCCCAAAATGTATTGTTTTTTTTTCTATTTTTGTGTGAAAATCTTAATGCGGTTCACAGAATACATCTACCTACTTACCAAGTTCCAATAGTATAGTTCTTATAGTTTCGGAAAAAAGTGGCTGTGACATACGGACGGACAGACAGACAGACATGACGAATCCATAAGGGTTCCGTTTTTGCCATTTGGCTATGGAACCCTAAAAACAACCGAAATGAGAACTTCCTCCTCTTTTAAATCGGTTAAAATAGTTACTGCCGCATTTCAGACAACTAATGGGCCAAACTTACAACCCAATGGGTCTCTCTTCATAGCAAGCGACATCGCGACAGGCCCAGACGGAGGCCTGGACGGCCCTGGCGGGATGAGCTGGACTCCATCAAAAAGAACTGGTCCTTAGCAGCTTTAAACAGAGAGCAGTGGAAAAAGAGTCCCTACTCACTTTCCACTGCGGGCCTTTGGGCCTTTGCCCTGCAGTGGGACATCACAGGATCCTAATAATAATAGTTAAATATACCATAATAAGTTGCTACCCATCCTCCTCCCCGATGCATCGTCCAGCATCGACGACGCTTTTAAAGATAAAGACGCCTATCCTGAACTAAGTAAAAATGTTTAACCCTTTAGTGATAATACAAAAGCATTATTTTATAAACCAGACGCCTTACAAGGAATTAATTATTCAATACAATTGTTAGTATAAAACAACTTCTAAGCAAGTTTAATTTATAATTGAGCGACTGTATTGTCAAGAAAGCATTGAAAATAAAAATAAACTTTTCCTTGTGACAATGAACATCTTTAAAAGTAAACCTGAATTACTGACAGAGCCTCTGATGTACACAGAGACAGAATCAACGAAATTAATCGAGAGGTACAACAAGTTCTGGTTCCTATGCTGTTGTCCAGACTTCTGGGTCAATAAGGTCGACTTCTCCGATTCTTTCGTCAAAGTGTACCGACCGGCAATGATCCTCATCCACGTTGTCATGGTGATATTCTGTACCTCTTGCTTCATGTCTCTGTGGACACAACACGACCTGTCTCAAAGCCAGGAGTCGGATAGACTGGCCTATGCGGTGTCCACTCCAATTATCACGGTACTTTACCATTTCGTGATCTTGTTTTATACCAGTGACGTCAAAAAATTGCTGTATAAACTAGCAGTAGTGCTTAAGGTAGATCACAATGATAAGAAAGCAGAACGGGATATGATAAAGAAGTCTAAACTCCACAACGGGGTTTTTTTCTCGTCATGCGTATGCAATATGGTGCTGGTCGGGTTGTATAATTTTAAGCAGACTATTACTACGGGTATGTATTATTCCTATATAAAAGAGTTTTCTTAAAATCATCACGCCATACCTTGTACAGAGAAGGGATTATACTATAAGTATACTGTTAAACTCTCAATCAAAAAAGTGTGAACAAAAAGAAACTCTTAATCCAGATCCATGTTTTAAATTCCCACTCTACTCTACACAAGAATTAACATATTCCCGTAGCGTAACTAGACTACACTAGGTCTTGTTGTAGAGGAACTAGACTACGTAAGGTCTATCGTAGCAACGTCGTAGCTCGTACCTGCAAAGAATGAGCTACGTGTGTTGTAGCTCATAGTGAAAAGAGCTAAGCTACGTCCGTCGTAGATCGTAGCTGCACAGGACTACGCTACGCCGTAGCTCGTAGCTGCAAAGAAGGAGCTACGTGTGTCGTAGCTCGTAGTGCAAAGAGCTAAGCTACGTCGTAGCTCGTAGCTGCAAAGAAGGAGCTACGTGTGACGTAGCTCGTAGTGCAAAGAGCTAAGCTACGTCGTAGCTCGTAGCTGCAAAGAAGGAGCTACGTGTGTCGTAGCTCGTAGTGCAAAGAGCTAAGCTACGTCGTAGCTCGTAGCTGCAAAGAAGGAGCTACGTGTGTCGTAGCTCGTAGTGCAAAGAGCTAAGCTACGTCGTAGCTCGTAGCTGCAAAGAAGGAGCTACGTGTGTCGTAGCTCGTAGTGCAAAGAGCTAAGCTACGTCGTAGCTCGTAGCTGCAAAGAAGGAGCTACGTGTGTCGTAGCTCGTAGTGCAAAGAGCTAAGCTACGTCGTAGCTCGTAGCTGCAAAGAAGGAGCTACGTGTGTCGTAGCTCGTAGTGCAAAGAGCTAAGCTACGTCGTAGCTCGTAGCTGCAAAGAAGGAGCTACGTGTGTCGTAGCTCGTAGTGCAAAGAGCTAAGCTACGTCGTAGCTCGTAGCTGCAAAGAAGGAGCTACGTGTGTCGTAGCTCGTAGTGCAAAGAGCTAAGCTACGTCGTAGCTCGTAGCTGCAATAGAGGAGCTTAGCTCGATGGCGCACAGCTGCTTTTGTAGCTCATAGCTGCAAAAGACGATGCTAAGTCTGGCGTAGCTTGTAGATGCAAAGGATGATGCTACGTTGTGGCTCGGAAAACAAAATGGTATCACTAATTACCAAAACTGGTATTCTGGTTGTCAGACGCGACGTTTATCACCTGTATATCAGCATGGCCGGACATCGAGGACCGCTCAACCCCGGCTGGGGTCATGCGGGTCATGGTGTACTTCATCTGGTTCTTCCACGTGGTCCGCAACATGGGCGTGTTTCTCATCATCCACACTGTTATCCTGTGCTTGAGCCAGCAGTACAAGAACCTTCAGGGCTACTTCGGGGATTTAAACAAGATTTTTGATGAGGGAGAGTTGAGTCAGAAAGAGAAGGAGCTGAAGTTTGAAATGAAGTTTAAGAAGGGGATTGAGCAGCATGCGCTCACATTGTGGTGAGTTGTTGTGTCAAAGTACAGAAATTAATAGTTTAGTGTCTTAGTAAAAGTAACGCTTTTTAAGAAAGTCAAGGAAAAAAACCGGCCAAGTGCGAGTCGGACTCGCGCACCGAGGGTTCCGTACAATTACAATTTACGATTTATGACGTATTAAAAAAAAACTACTTACTAGATCTCGTTCAAACCAATTTTCGGTGGAAGTTTACATCATATATTTTTTTTAGTTTTATCATTCTCTTTTTTTAGAAGATACGGGGGGGGGAGACAATTTTTTTTTGGATGTGTCTCTCGCGCAAACTATTCAGTTTAGAAAAAAATGATATTAGAAACCTCAATATCATTTTTGAAGACCTATCGATAGATACTCCACACGTACCCCCAAAATTTATTGTTTTCGGAAAGAAGTGGCTGTGACATACTGACGGACAGACAGACATGACGAATCCATCCTTATGGATGGCAAAAACGGAACCCTTGTTCCGTTTTTGCCATTTGGCTACGGAACCCTAAAAAACAACGGGTTGCACTCCGGGAGTGCCGGCAGAAGTGAAAACTTGAATATTAACGTTGTGCATTTTTGATATTTTGGAATGCGGTCTACTCTCCCTCCGTCTTACGAATTTTCGATCAGGACGCGAGTTTAACATTTTTTACTCATCACAATAAAAGTGCACAACGCCGCTAAAGAAGTTTTCACTTCAAAAAAAGTCTTTTAGGAAGGAGCGCCTTCTTAAAAAGCCAGGTAAGCTACCAAGCAGTACCAACAGCATTTCTGCATCTCGTTTTCAAACCGTGTGTAATTACAAGCACAGGAGATATTTCATCTTTGGCTCAGAATAGAAGCAAATTGCGATACTTCAGAAGGCCTAGGTGAAGGAATTCTCGTAATTTAAAACGTTCAAAATCTAGTCGCAGTCTCATCTCAGCGACAATCAATGTCAAAAACTTGTCAAAAATGTAGGGAAATTAAAGGTATTTTTGACAGTTTAAGACTGAGATCAGACTGCAGTGAACGTTCTTAAAATTACGAGAGTTGCCCCTCTGGTATTATAGATGTTCACCGGGTGATAGTGACTACCTAACTTACCATACTTCTTATATCATTAACTCATTTCATTTTCCAGAATATGTTGTGTGCCTATCAGCATAATCAGTCTATAATGTTCCCACTGCTAGGACACAGGCCTCCTCTCACAGCCAACCCGCCCACGTCACTACACACGCGGGCGCAGTGCGGGCTGGTGGATGACACATGTCTTCGAAGTTTTGGTTTTAAGACATGCCGCTGCCTTTAAGTCGGTTTTAAATAAATATATTTGCTTTCTTTTTTGTTTGTAGGTGTGTGAATGAGTCTCAGCGCGTGTTTCAAATAACGTTCAGCTCCCACGTGCTGCTCTGGTGCGGACTGCTTATTTCTATTCTCCCTGAGGTGATGGTGAGTACTGCTGGTCATCACATCAATCACACTGATTATTTATATTCAACCAACGTGCGCGGCTTTTTTTACGATAACAATAGTTTAATGGAAATCGTTTGTTTCATTGACCATAGTAAACTTTATTTAATTGAAGCAAAAACCATCCTGACTAAGAAATAAGATTGGTCCATTTTAAAGGTTAAGCAACGCTCGCCGTGGTTGATGATGGTGACTATCCATAACATACCGAGACCCCTCCGTGCCTCGGAAAGCACGTTAAGTCGTTGGTCCCGGCTGTCATTCGTAGATCTTTGACAGTCGTTACGGGTAGTCAGAAGCCCGAGTCTTACAACCAGGCTTGTCAAGGGGTAACGTATTACCTTAGTATCCGGGTTGTGGAGGTCAGATAGGCAGTCGCTCCGTGTAAAGTACTGGTATTCAGCTGCATCCGGTTAGATTGGTAACAGACCACGACATAGTTGGGAAAAAGTTAGGATAAATGATGACTAAGAATGATGACTATGATTGGCCGTTCAATTCGGTTAATTTATTTTAAAAAATAATTTTTGCCGTTCATTTGGGTTTATTTATTTTAAGAAATAAGATTGGCCGTTCAATTGGGTTCATTTATTTTGTGAAAAACCTATGTTTGCTCATATTCTTCTTTATGTTTTATCTATTTAAGATTTCGTGTTGTTTCCCAGAACAATGATACTCACTCGTTGACGATGCTGGTGTCAAACGCGCCGCGGGTGGCTGCTGCGCTCGTCGGCCTCGGCTATTTCATGTGGCCTGCCGGGGACATTACTGTCGAGGCTAGTGTTTTGTTTCTTTTATTTTAACGTTAGGACTTCTGACGACACCAAGATATTTAGAAAAAATTATGTGTAAGGTACCGTAAACTGAGGCACCTTGATCAATGCGATTTCCCGAAGAATATACAGGCTCAAATTAAATTAGCCAGCAAAACTCCGCAGACGTGAGGGTATCGATATGGTGGTGGTGGGTGTCGATATCTAAACACGATAAAACAAAAAAGAAATTAATTTAATGGCTTTCTGTGAGGTCAATGACCGCACTTAGTGTAGGAGACACTTGTAATATAAGTTTAAAATTACAGTTTTTATGTAAACTTCACAGACGTGATTGGTATCGATTTCTCAACACGATAAAACAAAAGAAAACCGGTTTTCTTATATCATACTTAGTTTCAAGTAACAACTCTAGAAGCGGCTGTTGGCCCCGTGAAAAAAATACATCAAATCTTTTTGATTTTTATTTTAACGTGTTTAGATAATGATACCCATTAAGTCTGCAGAGTTTCGCTAGCTAATTTAATTTGACCCCGTGTAGTTACCGAAGGCAGTATTCCAATAATTAACTGGGTCATTGCTTGAAAGGAGGATGTACTTAAATGTTATCTAACAAAACTGTATACGCTCAGTGGTATTGCATGGTGTGGTGCTTTGAACGTTATTCTTGTTTTTAGGGTTCCGTAGTCAACAAGGAACCCTTATAGTTTCGCCATGTCCGTCTGTCTCTCTGTACGCGGTTTAGCTCAAAAACTATTGGTACTAGAAAGTTGTAATTTGAAATGAGTATACACGTTAATGACGCCAAAAAAGTAGTGAAATAAAATTTTGAAAAAAACAATTATTTGTGGTACCTCCCCTACATGTAAAGTGGGGATGATATTTTTTTTTTCGTCCTTCCCATAGTGTGGGATATCGTTGAATAGGTCTTTCAAAAATATTAGGGGTTTGCGAAGACCGTTTTTTGATTAAATAAATCGTTCGTGACTTATCAAGGTTTAAAGTACCAATTTTCTTTAGAGTCAAGAGTCCCCCCCTCTACCAACTAAACGGTTGTAGTTAGAAATTCAAATGTCACGGCAGTAGTACCTACATATAACGAAGTTTAAAGGAAAACTATCATACTTAAGTGGGCTTTACAAGTTTACGAGTAATAGTCGACCAATTGTAATTGACTCGAAAATTTCGTACGAAACTATCAGTCAGCGAATACGACCCGCACTTGGCTGTTAAAAACTACGGAACCCTACTCTGCGCGTGGCCCGACACGCACTTGACCGGTTTTTTTAGTTGATTTTCCCAGATATTTAAACTTCTTCCAATGATACTTCGTTTTAAATCATGTTTAATTCTAGGCGTCTAATCTGCCCCACGCTATGTACGGATCCGGCTGGCATAGTTGCCACGACAGATCCTCACGAATAAGGAAACTGGTCGTTATGGCTATGATGCAAGCACAAGTGAGTACCAATACTGTTAAATATTTTAACGAAAATATGGCCCAACAAGTCTGGAATCGCTCGGTCGTTCCTTCTGTATAGGAGAACAGGGCTTTGCCCTGCAGCGGGACAATAACAGGTTGATATTTTTGTTGTTGTTATATGTATAGTCGAACAATACACGAAATGTTGATCTAAGCTGCCCTAACAATAATGTCTCGCAGTTTCACGAATAAAAATTATTGTTGCAGAGATCCATAGAGTTGAAGGCATTTGGACATTTGACATTCTCCTATGAAACTTACGTATCGGTGAGTACGGCTTTGAACTTTAAAACAAAGGAAAGTTAAAAAAACAAAAAGGTTAATTCATTTGAGAATTCCTTTGTTTCAGATTGTGAAGATGTCATATTCACTTTTCTCTGTTTTGTATTAAACTTGTATATCACTAATCGACTTACTTTATATTTTAATGTTAATGTCACATGATAATATTGCCCACCTACTCAATTTTTTATTTTATTTTAATAAATCTTGCACTAATATTGTTGGATTTCATTATTTATATATTATGTAAGATCCTTAAAATACGAAAACAAGTAACGTCATCTATTGTCCAAAAGCCACAATTTTACCAATACTACCACTACTTAACATTAAGCAACGTTTATGAATAAAGGGGTTATAATTATGGTCTTGGTCTTTTACATATTTTATTTTATATGTAAGATCACCCTTAGGAAACATGTGTTCTGTAATTTATTTTTCACGCAAACAACTTGTATGGCTTCAAAATAGTTATCTAGCATGACTAATACTTAGGTTAACTTGTATGTTTACAAATTGCTAGGTTTTGTTGTAAATTCTCACGTAATTGGAAGCCTTTGGATCGTTACCTATTCGTTTGAAGTTCTAATTAAATATAACATGGGAAATATTTCATGTAGTTACACATGTGAATTTGTTTGTGCAATATATTCATGAAAGAATTTACCACAATATTCTACTTGATACGACACATGGCGCACGTTAACTTAAACAAAATAAAGACGTAAATTCGTAATGGATCCACCAATAAACATAACCAAATTAAATGAAACGACAAAACTGTTAGATAAAATAAACACGATTGGTTTCCTATTCGGGATAAAAGATATCTGGATTACAGATATCAAGCTATCCAGAAAATTTATTTACATCTACAATAAAGCCGAATACGTTATAGATATTATCAATGTGTTTTTTTCTATGTCCATTTTAGGATCTTTCTTTACTCAAAATGATTTGACGGATAAGCAGGCTACAGAACGGGTTATGTTCAGTATAATATTTCCTGGGAACATGATCATGTACTACCTCTCATTATTTCATAAGCAGGGGAACAAGAATCTTCTGTATCAACTAGTAGTTGTCTTAAAGGAGCGCCAGAATGATGCTGACTTGGAACGCGAGATGATTAAGAAGATAAAAGTGTTTTCGATGAGCCTGAGTGGGCTTATTTGGACGGTGATTGTGTTGTATGGTTCACGTGCTCTGTACCGAGTGGTTACTGCAGGTCGGTTGTATGTTTATTTCGAATTAGGAAAGTTAAATGCCTCTTCGAGCTTATTCCAGTCCTTGCAGGACTATGTAAGTTAAAGTTTAAGCTTGTAGAGTAACTATGACTTCCCTAGAGAAAATCTGGACAGTAATGATTATTTTATTCAAATAGCTAAGTTATTGTCGCGATGAACCAGTGGGTAAAGCATCGCTCACTCACAAGGTTTTAAGTACGGACAAGTACCAATGCGACTTTGTCAATCCATGGATAGTACATTTTCCAAGTCTTTCTAAGACATTACTGACATCGGTGAAGGAAAACATCGTAAGGAAACCTGGACAACAATATAAGTCTGAAATCGCCAATCCACCTTGAACAAGCGAGCTGATCTATGCTTATGGCTTATATGTATCTGAAGAAGCCGTTGCCCTGCAGTGGGACAATAATGGGCTGGTGTTATTAACTTATTACCTAAGTAATTACCTACTAAGATTTTTTTAGGTGAGAACTTCATCACGATAACATCAGCATGGCCGGACGTCCACGACAAGTCCACCGCAGCCGGAGTAATGAGGGTCTTCTTCTACTTCTGGTGGTTTCCCTTCACAGCCAAGATCATGGCCACGTTCCTTATTATTGTCACTAAGTTGTTAGCCATTTGCTACCAGTTCAAAAACCTGCAGATTTATTTCTACAGTCTTGATGACATATTCAGCGATGTAACGTTGAGCCAAGCGGAGAAGGAAATGAAGTATGAACAAGCATTTATACTTGGGATTCAGATGCACTCGCTCACGTTGTGGTAAGTAAACCTACAGCCCAACAACACAATTATTATAAAAAATACGTAAACGATCCTTAACAGTTTACCAATTATTACCATACCTAACGACACAAGGGAGCATTTGAAATGGACGCTAGTGAAAGTGCCAATTTCGTAGCTAAATTCTAGGCCAACTGTAGGTATATACATACATAGATTACCATCGACACGCTAAGAAGTTGAAATGTCAGACTAGCACCAACAAAGCGATATCTTTGAGTAGTCGGTGCTAATGGCGAAATCCAGCTAATAACTATTTTTTTTTGTACATTATATTTTTTATTTTTGTCGTCAGGTGTAAGAAGCAGCACGAGTATATCAGTAAGGAGATTTTTGCAACAGAGATCATTGTGTTCTTTAGTATGCTATTGACACAACTTGCTACTTTACTGGTGGGTCCCGTGTGCACAACCTCGAAATTCCTGGCCTAGCATGAACTACGCAGTAGGACTGCTACGCCGTAGCACTGCTACGCTGTAGCACTGTTACGGTCCCTTGGCTTGGCGCTTTAGAACTATTTTTGTTTTACCTTCATTCGTCTTGTGTTATAAATACAAGCATATCAATTTGTTTTGAGAGCAGTGGTACCCCGAGGTAACGGCGCCGACTTACGAGATATAGGTCATGGGTTCGAACCCAGGCAGGCGCTTTACTTTGAGCAAATAATTTCATCACCGCTGCTTTCAAAACTATAAAGGAAAACATCGTGAGGATACCGGCATGAATCTATGAACCTATGAACCAAAAAATGGAAGACATGTGACATCTACCAACCCGCACTGGGTCCGCGTGATAGATGCGCACCCCAGAGCCCTCTCCCTCTCGAAGAGAGGAGGCCTGTGTCCCAACAGTGGGGACATTATAGGCTGATTATGCAATGTGTTTGACTAATGCCCGGCTAAGCACACTGTTGAATTCTCAACGTTCGGATTATCGCCAAGGGTTGAAAGTGCAACAGTGTGTTTTTATGGGGCAAATACATTTAGGAGTCGCGTACAGTTGCTGAAAATGGGTATAGGTATTATGTCATGTAAGTTGTTGCACTATGGTAGATCGATTGTATGTGTAAGCTTGCTATGTTATTTTAGGGCGGTGAACGTAATTTAACAGAGCTGTTCACGATGATTATAATGTCGATAACAACTTGCTTGTCCTTGGGATTCTTCATGTGGAATGGTGGCGATATTACTATAGAGGTAAATAGTATGCTACATACATACATTTCTGCCTTATTACGTTAGCTCGGTAGATATTACTTATCTATTATTCTTATTGGCATGCAAAATGATGTTTCCTGTTTAACCGATTCAAAAGGAGGAGTTTCTCAGTTCATGAGAATCTTTTATTGTTTGTTTTATATTTTTGACACGATCCTGGTCTACATAATTGCTGTGATTTTCCTCCTCACTTTTAACTTTCTTCATATGAATAAAAAGTAACTTAAATTTACAGGCGTCCAAGCTATCAGAAGCGATGTACAGTTCGGGCTGGCAGAACTGCTACGGGCAATCTACTGTTCGCATCAGGAAGCTGGTGGTCAACGCAATGAGACAGGCTCAGGTGGCCCACAATTATTATCATGTTCAAAATCAAAAGTCATTTATTAAAATGAGATTGAGAATCAGCACTTTTCAAACGTCAAAATTACAAAAGACAGTCCCCCAAAGACGCCCGCCCTTCGCCACTTCCTAGTGCTAACGCTGGGAAGAAGAAGTGGCGCAACAAACTCCCCAGCAGCACAGCTGTCTGTTAAGTTAGAAAATACTTGATTGTATACAATACTAGGTAAGGTAAGTAATTAATATTACACGACACAGAACATTAAAATAAATGATTTGCCATATGTCAGCTAGCCACGCCAATATACCAACAAATATAATAAAAATTGTACGTACTCAAGCTAAAAAATAATTAATTAAAATGTAAATAAAGGGTGTGACAGCCTAAATATTTATGCATTGCTGGGTTCTGTTCACATAGCTGTCACTTGAAGTCACAAATGATAAACTAAGTTAATACAGCGGCAAGGTCGTGAACGGGCCGTAAGGGAGCATGACGAACTTGCTGCCGGTGGTTCAGGCAAGAATATTATGATCAATGAAACTCAAAAACTCTAGTCATTTATTTCAATTAAACTATTTACAGGCACTTTTGAATTGTCAAAATTAAATAGTCGGTCAGTTAGTCAGAAATTTGAAGCTGTTGCCCATTCCAAAACGTAGATCTCTGACAGTCAAATAAAAATAAAGAATTAAATGAATTCATATAACCTGTCAATAAGATAATTCTGGACCAAGAACATAAACATTGTCTTGAGTTAATAAGGGCGACAAACTATTCTTATCGTGTAAGTACCTAATCGTTGATGGAATAGTATGCCTTTGAACAAAGGTTGGATTTTACTTGAGCTTTAAACGCAATAAAAGGCAAGTCTAGTAAAGAAGAGGGTATCTTGTTATAAAAGGCCACCAAATGAGTTATGAACCTTATGATGCCGGTGAAAGGGGGCACGTAGTTGGTCCTTATATCTAGTATTAACACTAGCTGTGTGTGTTTGTGTTTCGACTGACATCTACGTTGGCGGTATATCTCTTGCAAAGTCTTACAAAATCAAATTAAATTAGCTAGCGTAACCCCGCAGACTTGAAGGGTAGGTGTAAAATGACAAGGCAAAAAAAAATCCATCTTAAATCATAGAAAAGTGCGTTCAGCCTGCATGCATATATGTATGCTAGCTTTAATTATTGAGCCCTCTATGTTAAGTATCGGCGCTGAGCCATGCGTTGAAATCTAACACAGCTTTTGTTTAGTCATTGCATAGTAGTGTTAGTGAAACGCCTGCCTTCCCCTATGTGTTCATGATGCTCGGCATGTTTTAGGCAAATCTTCTAATCACTGCTTCTCATGCAGTCATGACATGACAGTGAGCTGACTAATCGGTTTTTACTTACATTTCTTATTATCATGATAAGTGGAAGAGCGGAGTTCACCTAACACAAGCACCTTCTTGCCGCCGCTTGGTTAAGGTGATCTCCAACTAATGTGTTTTTCATTTGTATGTAATTTAAATAAAATATATTTTTATTTTTTTTATTTCCAGGATCCGGTGGTATACAAGACTTTAGGAGTCGTGGATTTCTCATACGAGTCATACGTCGCTGTAAGTACCTACAAAGTACCTAGGTACTCATTCGAGACCTCACTCTAATCTTTATTTTCTTCTGCTATCTTAACATGACAGCATGATTAACATGATTAAAAAAACAATAATTTGATGAGCTTTTTGTGGGCCTCCGCATCATCCGTTTATCCGTTAGTGTGTGTAGTCACTTCAAATAACAGTTTGTAAACTGAAAAAAAAATCGTATTTTTTGTGTACCTAAACTTCACAGACGTGATGGGTATCGATATCTAAACACGATAAAAAAAACAGTAACAGTTCAGGTAACAACACCAGCCATCGCTGAAACAGTAACAGTTCAGGTAACAACACCAGCCATCGCTGAACCAGTAACAGTTCAGGTAACAACACCAGCCATCGCTGAAACAGTAACAGTTCAGGTAACAACACCAGCCATCGCTGAAACAGTAACAGTTCAGGTAACAACACCAGCCATCGCTGAAACAGTAACAGTTCAGGTAACAACACCAGCCATCGCTGAAACAGTAACAGTTCAGGTAACAACACCAGCCATCGCTGAAGCAGTAACAGTTCAGGTAACAACACCAGCCATCGCTGAAACCCCTTAAAAAATCATCAAATCCTTTTTATTTGGTCGTGTTTACTTATGATACCCCTCATACCTGCGGAGTTTCCCTAGCTAATTTAATTTGACCCTGTATAAGAGTAAGTACCTATAGCTATTAAATACGATAATTATTCGACCTTATATTAATTTCAGCTTGTCAAAATGCCGTACACCGCCGTGTCGGTTTTCTACTGAGTAATTACAGCAGAAAATATAACTTGAACTTCTAGGAAATTGGACATAGATAAGTACTTAAATATTATGCTTTTTTCTCTATATAATATTAACTCCTGTCCACTACTCTTTGTCAAGCAACTACCTACCCAGCGCGTTTTAAAAGTAGAAATTTCTATAATAAGTATCAATAAACTTTATTCAATTATGGAAGATGTTTATTTTATTGTGATACCTGAGTGGACAGACATTAGTTTTTAATTTGACTAACACAATGATCAAGATGGGAGGTCCTAGTATTGAACCTTCAGGGACGCCGTTACTTCGTAAGCAAGACTAATGTAAATATACAGCACCAAAAAAAAAAGTAGGTACGTAGGTAATCTATTTGTTCCTGGAAATAGTTATTCTTCGTGTCGCTAGCGCAAATTAAAGTATTACAAATTTTGCTGGTCCAGAACATCTTCCACGACGTCTTCGGTACCGCTACCTTCGGTAAATAAGCGGTCAAAGTGACCTCTTTGACCGCATATTTTGGGACACAGAGGGTAGGATAGGAGGTGAAGCATTGTTTGCGATACAGCAGCTCCACATTCACACTGCCGGCATTCCGTCCACTTGACGAGGTTGAAGTTACATCTTCCTACATGGGTCCCTGAGATAGTACAGGGACAGGGACAAGTGGACAACGAAAGGCTATAAGCTAGGCTAGGCTATCTGACCAAGATTATGTCTGGACTTTAAAAGAGACTGTGACCTCTGAGTTGGTTTCGGCCTTTCTTTTCAGACTAGCCAGATAGGAAACGCCGACCTCATCTAGTTTAAAACTATGATTGACGTGTAAAAGTATTTGTACAGACGCCAGCACATCAACCTACTACAATCTGTCAAATTTCTTTAATAGATTTTCAACTTTATCGCTAAAGCATTAAGTTTCAAGGTTGATTGGGAAAATTTGACAGTTTCGGGTAGCTTGACCTGCTGGCGTCCGTACAAACCTACTTACAAAATAAAATCATTTATCAAAGATTACACCCTGCAGGAAGATTGAAGTCATGATCGTGAGGGATGATCATGGACCATAAACAAACTTCCTGAGTCCATAACCACGACAATGGCCTCATTTTATGTATTGGTAGCAGTAGGAAGTTCATGTACCTAATCCGCAGGTAGTCATACGAAGACATCACTGAACTTAGACTGGATCTGCCAGTGCATTCTGAAGGCCAATTCTCGTAATTTAAAATGTAGGGAATTTATACCTCTAAATTTCCCTACATTTTGACAAGTTTATGACATTTATTTGTCGCCAAAATGAGAACTGCAACTAGATTTTGAACGTTTTTAATTACTAGAATAATAATTAGTCTTATAATGGACACGGCTCACACACACAGCCGAACAATAATTTACTGAACGGCTGATTCAAGGGAGAACAAACCATCCTTGTAAATTAAAATGTCAAAGAGCTCAGAGTCAGAGCCAGAGCTGTCATTGTGTCAATTTTTATTGTCATGTCAATGTCAAATCGATAAGGGCGCTCGTGATAATGAATTAGGTAAATAAAAAAAGCAGAAATCTATCGATTATTTATTCCTTTGTTACAAACATTGATTCTTAATTTTTTGTGTCCAAATATGTACTCTTGTAAAAATATCAGCTAGCTCAAGAAATTATTGAGGTTATATTATTATTTTAAATCCAAAACATCGACAGTGCATTAATTAGAATCAAATTCAATATTTCTATCTAACAAAAAGTATCAACGTTTTTCAAAGTGATATCTAGCAAGAATTAAAAAGAAGAAACTATAGAAACCAGAAGAGAAAACTCCAAGAAAAAAAAAGTGATTCATAAAAATCTGCTAGAAATTACTGTGTACCTAGTACCTACATATTTCTCTAGCTTTTACCATGATGCGAACGTATACCCGCAAGAGACCGCATCACGAGTTGATAGAAGATGTCCAGAAGCTGTGTAGACTGTGCCTGAACAAGGCTGTAGAAGCCATCCCAATATTCACTGAGGACCCAAACAACATCTGTGCAACATTAGCACTGAGGATCATGATTTGTGTGGGACTGGAGGTAAGTAACATTGTTATTAGTCTAGGATACATCCTTTCATTGACCATATTAAAAAAAAAAACATAATTTGTAGATAAAAGGTTCCATTAATTTATTTATGGCGTTATGCTCAATCAATGCTTGAATCTAGTTTATAATTGGCATTCATGATTAAGGCTCACTTGCACCATAAATCACTAAAAGCATGTATAACTAAATACTGATTGGCAGGGATTCAATGTCGATATCCCTGCCACGCTATTTGTTTGCTACATTTAAAACATCATTCTGTTTCAGTCTCTAGTTTGAAGATTATCGAGACAGATTATATTAATACCATAGTAAAGTCCTTTCAGCTTCTAACATTTATATTTAAAAAACTACCATTGAGTGCAAAGTTCGAAGGCTCACCTCACTGTACGGCCATTACCACATGACACTGGCAGAATAGTAATAAGTCAACATCATCTATTTCATCATCATCTATAATAATAATTATTTTATCATTTCCAGGTGAAAAAAGAAGAATGCTTACCAAATGTAATCTGTACAAAGTGCTTCAATGAACTCAATAAATATTACGCATTCAGGAAGAGATGTGAAGTGACATATCAGAAACTTAAATCTCACGTTCTAGCCTATCAGGAGAATCTGTACAAACAAAAACTATTAAAAGAAGCAGAACAGAGAAAGAAGTTAGAAGAAGAAAATGAAAATGAATTGAAGTTTGTAGTTACATTTGAAAAGGACCAGTTCCCAGAAGTCAATGTATTGAATCTGAATGGTGTAGCACAAGTAAATAACTTTGCCGAAGTATGTTCATATGATTTTGATGGAAGTTTTGTTCTGATTGGTGAAAGATAGAAAGTTTTTTTTTTCTGTTTTTTTGCAGAAACTACCTGACCCCACAAAAGTACACAGCTCAGTATTAGAAATTAATGTGATTGATGAAACTGAACAAGTAAGTACATATTTATAAATTATTCTGAATGGTAGATTAGGCAACTTCTGAAGTAAATGTCTTTTAAAAAACTGTCTTTATGTTATGCTAAAATCACACCATACTTTTACTAAAAATCTGTTGCATGAGTCCTACAACAGTTGCAATATAATCCCAAAAAAGTTGCACAACTATCACACAACTGTTGCGCTTCAAACGCACAACAGTTCCACTGCCTGTCAACAAGTCTTTATTTATTATTCTTCAATTAACTTAAAGGTAACTTGAGGTAGACCTTTGCGAAGGTCGGTAGATTAGCTGGTGACAAAAGTCTGTGGAGCCAATTGTTGGAGGCTTTTGCCATTAGATATATTAGATAGCAAACAGACAAAAATGATGAGGAGAAAAAAAAATAACCAAACAAGTGGAACATTGATAGTGAAATTTTTGTAAAAAATGATATTATGTGGAACCTATACTTGTAACCATGTATAAATAATATTATTACATTTGTTGGTAAAAAAAAAATTGTATGGAAAGGTAATTGTTTGAATCTGAATGATTTTTAGTTTGTATTAATCAATCATGTTATTTTGTTTCCTAATTTATCTACCTGACCCCACAAAAGTACACAGCTCAGTATTAGAAATTAATGTGATTGATGAAACTGAACAAGTAAGTACATATTTATAAATTATTCTAAATGGTAGATTAGGCAACTTCTGAAGTAAATGTCTTTTAAAAAACTGTCTTTATGTTATGCTAAAATCACACCATACTTTTACTAAAAATCTGTTGCATGAGTCCTACAACAGTTGCAATATAATCCCACAAAAGTTGCACAACTATCACACAACTGTTGCGCTTCAAACGCACAACAGTTCACTGCCTGTCAACAAGTCTTTATTTATTATTCTTCAATTAACTTAAAGGTAACTTGAGGTAGACCTTTGCGAAGGTCGGTAGATTAGCTGGTGACAAAAGTCTGTGGAGCCAATTGTTGGAGGCTTTTGCCATTAGATATATTAGATAGCAAACAGACAAAAATGATGAGGAGAAAAAAAAATAACCAAACAAGTAGAACATTGAGAGTGAAATTTTTGTAAAAAATGATATTATGTGGAACCTATACTTGTAACCATGTATGAATAACATTATTACATTTGTTGGTAAAAAAAAAATGTATGGAAAGGTAATTGTTTGAATCTGAATGATTTTTAGTTTGTATTAATCAATCATGTTATTTTGTTTCCTAATTTATGTTATAGGATTTTTTGTACCAATCTTTTTTGTTGTCTTTTTTGTTTCAAGTGTTTATCAGTGGAAACTTGTAAATGACCTTCAAATGAATATTGTTTATACTAGCTGACTCGCGCCCACTTCGTTGGGCGGTAAACATTTTAACTTATGATGAAATTATGAGTGTGGTTCGGTTAGTACTGAGTGCTATGATTTATTTCCTGACTGCCAAAAGGAGGGTTTGCATATGTATGTATGTATTTGCATGCCACTTTGGCTATCGCTCAGCGCTAGACTCCCTATCCCTTGTTGCAGAGACATGCTGCCTTAAATCATTGAGACGCTGCGCACGTTCAGCGCTAGATTCCCGAGCACGGGCCTGCGATGTTCTCGCGCTTTGGCTAGCGAGCCGCTGCGAGCGCTCAGCGCTAGACTCCCTATCCCTTGTTGCAGAGACATGCTGCCTTAAATCATTGACACGCTGCGCACGTTCAGCGCTAGATTCCCGAGCACGGACCTGCGATGTTCTCCAGCTTTGGTTAGCAAGCCGCTGTGAACGCTCGGAGCTAGATTCCCCAGCGCGTGCTTGCGAAATATTTTCTCTATTCCTCGAGAGGCGCTGATGATTTTCAAGAGCAGACTCTTCCGTACGGCGTACTCGAGCTGCTCTTGTCTGGGATGTGTGACGGGAAAGTTGTGATTTCCTTTTAGGCATGATAAACAATCGCTGAAACTTTCCGATATCCCAAAAACAGAAAATACCACAGCTTCGAACTCGAAGAATGAGAAAGAAGTAAGTAGTGTTTGTGTTTTAAGAAATCGAGCAACCAAAACAATTTTAAAGACCAACAACGACATCCAACCAACCGCGTACAACACACCTATTTTTTTTTAATACCTATGGCATCTCGTAGTTGACCTTGAGAGGTCGTGACTACTTAACCGGACTATAAAACACACCTACCTAACGACGAAAGTTAAATAATAACTGGAGAGGGTCATTAACCCATTGAATGCCATAATTACAGACACAATTAATTGTGTCTCGCGTGGATCTACGTTACGTACGTGGATCTACGTACGAAGGGTTAATCCGCGGATAATCTTAACACCGCGATTCAGAAAAATTACGTAATTGCACAACGCCATCTATGGGTAAATGGATAAAACGTCCGTACAAAGCATGTTCTAATGCGGCTCGTGAATGGATGGCGGCATTTTGCGATTTAGTAATTTTATATTATATTCGAAACTATTTAACCAATTGACATACTGTTTTGGGCAAATCGTATCTCTATGATGTTTTTGTGATCAAAATAATATTTTTTTCGATAAGCTTTAATATTTTGTTGTTTAAAAAATCGTCCAAAGGTAAGTATATAAAAGCTACTATATCTGCTAAAATATAAAAGATAGAAATATGGTGTCGCGGACTTTTTTGTAGAACTATTCAAAGCAGACCAGGTTGCCCATACATTGTTTTCAATTATATACGACTGTTAAGGCATCGCATGCAAATAACTGTTGTAAGAGCTATTTTGTTCCGCCTGGCTAGACAAAAATTGAGATAGTTCGGCTAATATGCATGATATCTTTATAATTTATAGCCTATAGCACTCACGAATAATGTAGCTTTCTACCACTGAAACTATTTTTAAAATTGGTTCATTAGTTCCGGAGATTACCCCCTACATACAAACTTACAAACAAATGTTACCTCTTTTTAATCTATCTATATATATAAAATTCAAAGTCCTGACTGACTGACTGACTGAGACATCAACGCACAGCCTAAACCGCTGGTCCTAGAGACATGAAATTTGGAGGGTGTATTCTTCGTGAAGAGTAGGTATCCACTAAGAAAGGGTTTTTCGAAATTACACCCCTAAGAGGGTGAAATGGGGGGATATTATTTGTATGAAAAATTATATTCCTTGAGTTAATAAACTTGAAACTTGGCACGAATACTTATCTAAGTAAATTATGAAGTTGGGCATTTTTGTTTTTATAAACTACCCCCTAAATGATGATTGGGGGGTTTCAAAGTTTGTATGGAAGAATTTTAGCGCGCGGTCCGATTTGATCGAAACTCAGTATTTATACCTAAAATTGAAAGGAAAGAATATATCAGAGTTTTTCGAAAATCTACCCCTGACGGCCTGAAAAGGGGTAGTCAATTTTACAGGGGAGGATTTTACAGCGTGGCTTGATTAACTCGAAAATTGGTATAAATAATCGTTGAGTCAAGTTATGAACACATCCCAAATGATTTTTCAAAATTCCACCCCTGTGGGGGTGAAAAGCGGGGATACAGTTTATATGAAAAATCTAATTCGTTAGGTTAATAATCTTGGAAATTGGCATGAATACTCGCCTAAGTAAGCAATAAAGTTTATCATTATTAGTTTTTCAAAACTACCCCTCAAAGGGGATATAGGGGTGTTAAAGTTTGTGTGGAAGAATTTGAACGCGCGGTCCGATTAACTCGAAACTCAGTGTACTGTGTGTGTACTTAAGACCAAAAATAAAGAATAACATGTATCAGGATTTTTCGAAAATCTACCCCTAACGGTTTGATAAGGGGTAGTTAATTTTACAGGGGAGGATTATAATAAGTGGCTTGATTAATTAGAAAATTGGTATAAATAATCTTTGAGTCAAGTTATGAATATATCCCAAACAATTTTTTTAAATTCCACCCCTTTGGGGGTGAAAAGCGGGGATACAGTTTATATGAAACATCTTATTAATTTAGTTAATAAACTTGAAACTTGGCAAGAATACTTGCCTAAGTAAGTAATAAAGTTTATCATTATAAGTTTTTCAAAACTACCCCTCAAAGGGGGATATAGGGGTGTTGAAGTTTGTGTGGAAGAAATTGAATGCGCGGTCCGATCAACTCGAAACTCAGTATTGATAACTTTGACAGTAAATAATTAATAAAGTATGTAAAGTTGTCGAAAATTGACCCCTGACGGGGCAAAAAGGGGTAATTCGGTTTTTAGGGGAGGTTTTTGGGCACGTTCCCTTGGGATAACTTCCGACATCCACGCGGGCGAAGCCACGGGCAGAAGCTAGTATTAGTATAGATTAACTGTAAGTTTCCCTAATAGAATAAAATATAATAACTTAAACCATCTATTTTGCCAGCAGTCACAAGATGGAGAAACATACAGCCCTGACATAACAGCATTCTTATCAACCATGCTCCTAGAACTGGGCATTCTGACGCAGCAGGATGATGGCCTGGTGCACTCAAACCAGAACATTAGATCTCTGGAGTTGGAGACCGGGGACGGCAGTCAGCTCATGTTGGAACTGATGGAGGAAGATGATATTGAGGAACTGGTACTTTATCATGATTATTTACTTTTTTTGAAGCAATTTCCAAGATAAATGATTGGATACAAAGCAATAGATAGGTGCAAGTGGAATTAGGGAAGGGAGGCCTTATATTGGGACCCCGCTCGAACGTAAAGTTTGAAAGGCTTAGGCTAAGGCCAGATTCCAAAACCTACACTGCTGTAAAACGAGTTTAAGCTTTTCGTCATAATTTTATAAAGTAAGCTCTCTTTCTGTATGATGATTAAAAGAAAACAGAGATTATTCAAGGTGGGGTGCTAAAATTTCAGGCTCGTTTCGCTCGCTCCTGCGATCTACCTTCTGTTGATTCTTAAGCTTTTCTTCATAAGTCGACAAAGCAAGTAATTCCTAGTCCTTTTGGAATGATCGAAAGAAAATTGAACTTATCCGAGAGTTTGCAAAATTTTCGAGCTCGCTTCGCTCGCTCTTGCATTCTAGTATTTGCTTTTTGAACTTGCCTGCAAAAGTCGACAATGTAACTCTTATTTCTGTTTGAAAATATAAACACCAAACTATGGCGGGTTGTTAAAATTTTCGAGCTCGCTTCGCTCGCTAACTCCACCCTGCATAATCTACCGTTCCAATACATACAACCAGCAGCATTATTATGTAAAAACTGCGTCTCTGAAGAGCATAAGTAATGTGGAGCTGGAGATGTACATGAACCTTAACATAACATCACGCCTGTAATCCCAAAGGGTTAGGCAGAGGTGCACCTACATATTGTACTTACATCCACATTTCGCCAGTTATTAAGTGCCATGTCATAGAGGGCGAGCCTACTGCTGCCAACCGAGCACAAATCCAGACTCCAGGCTGCTTCTGAGAAATGTTTGATAGAAAATCCCAATAACACTTTACCCGACCTGTGAATCGAACCCAGCTAGGACCGCATGCTCAGCAGTAACGCTTGCGACCACTAGATGAACTCCCTTAAAATATTCCTCGGCACTCATGGTGACCCCCCCAAAATCTTGGGCTGCGACCGCGCCTGGGTGTACTATAGGCAGTCAGTCTCGCTACCATTTTGTTGTCTTAACTAATACTTTTTCCAGAACAAGTGCTTTATTTGTATATTTTTTGCTAATGCGAGTGAAGAAATGTAAAGTGTAATTAAGTTTTTACATTCACCCTAAGTCATTGCAGGGCAAAGGTAAAACGTTTACTAGCTCACGTTGTCCGTTTTTATTTAATTTTTATACTGTTTTTGTATAAAAAACGTAAATGGCGAAATGTATGTGTGCTATAGGTACACCTCTGCCTAATTCTTCAGGGAAACAAGGCGTGATGTTATGTAATGTTTTATACTTACGTTGTGCTTTTTGGTCATATTATCTACTGCCAAGGGGCAGCAATATCGTAATTATTATCAAATGAAAGAAAGAAAATACATTTATTTGCGGCAAACATGACGCATAAAAAAAAAGAAAAAATGTGGTGGTCTAGCGTAATTTTTATTTTGCAGTCAGCTAGTATCATGTTTGTCATTCCTGCCCGTCTGCTAAATAAATTCTAGGTACAAGAGGAAGTAATGGAGGAACCTCAAAATACATCGAAAGAAGTAGAGGAGTCAACGCAAGAAAACCAGTGCATCATAAAATATATTACGTCAAAACCGTTAAACCGACGCGGTCGTCCCAAGAAATTGGAGAAAAAGGGGTAAGTTTTGTTATTAATTCATCCCTAGACAGTTGTTACGGGTCGACTACCCGTAACAACTGTCTAGGGTCTAGGGTGTCACTGTCTAACTTACCACGGGGTATCGTGGTTCCCAGAAACTGGTTTCAGAAGGACAGGCAGTCGCTCCATGTAAAATACATATTGGTATTCAGCTGCATCCAATCCATTTTATAAAAAAACAATCTTATCTGCTTACCTATATTATAAGTAGGGCATGCAAAAAGCGGATTGTTTAAAAACTAATGTTTTTTTCGGGTTTTTTGTTTACAAAACTGGTGAAACCGGTTAAATCGGTTTTTTTTTTTCAATTTTTATTAAAGAAATGAGAAATATGTGTAAAAATGCATATACCTACCTACATATGTATTTTTTACGTTTATCTCACTTATTTTTATAATAATGAGTATTTGTTTGGACTGAAATAAAAATAACCTACAAAATCGGCACCAAATAACGTGAGAATACCAAAAAACGTTTGAAAATTTAGCGGTTTTTCGAGTGCTGCAAAGTTAGCACAGGTCTTTCGAAGCTGCAAACTTGGATATATGCTACTGGTAGTGGTCCTTTAAAGTAGACAGGAATAGACAAGATTTTGACGACGTAAACAGTGCACTCTCAATAGTTACAGATTGGTTTACGTCAAATAACTTAGTTCTCAATGCCAAGAAAACCAAATGTGTAAAGTTCGCCTTACCGAATGTTAGAAACCTAGGACCCAACATCGTCTTAGATAAAGAGGTGCTTGAAACTGTAGGCTCGGCAATTTTTCTAGGACTAACAGTAGATGCCAAACTTCAGTGGGGACCTCATATATCAAGTCTAGCAGGAAGGCTCAGTTCGGCTGCCTACGCCGTCAGGAAAGTAAGACAATACACTGACGTTGATACAGCTCGTTTAGTCTATTTTAGTTATTTTCACAGCGTTATGTCCTACGGTATTCTGCTGTGGGGCAAAGCCGCTGATATACAAAATATATTTGTCCTTCAAAAGCGAGCTGTTCGAGCAAGTTTCTCTAAGAGATTTCTTTAAAGATATTGGTATTCTCACGGTTGCATCACAATTCATCCTTGCCAACATTTTATATATTAGGCAAAATTTACACTTGTACACTAAAAATAACAATTCACAGTGTTAACACTAGAAATAAGGACAAACTACGTGCCCCCTTTCACCGGCTTCATAAGGTTCATAACTCATTTGTTGGGCTTGGTATAACCTTTTATAACAAGATACCCTCTTCTTTTCTAGCCTTGCCTTTTAATGCGTTTAAAGCTCAACTAAAATCCAACCTTTGTTCAAAGGCATACTATTCCATCAACGACTACTTAGACGATAAGAATAGTTGGTCACCCTAGTTTAACGCAAGACAATGTTTATGTTCCTTCTCCAGAATTAGCTTACTGCCAGGTCTTAGAACCCAGCAATGCATAAATGTGTAAGCTGTCACGCCCTTTATGCCTGGAGGCTTTTATTTGGGTAGTAAGTTTTTTTTTAATTTACATTTGAATTAATTATTTTTTAGCTTGAGTACGTATAGTTTTTATTATATTTGTTGGTATATTGGCGTGGCTAGCTGACATATTATGGCAAATAATTAAATTTTATGTTCTGGTTTTGTAATGTTAATTACCGAACATAAGTACCTAGTATTGTATACATTCGTATTTTTTTTAAATTGAACAGACAGCTGTGCTGCTGGGGAGTTTGTTGCGCCACTTCTTCTTCCCAGCGATAGCACTAGGAAGTGGTGAAGGGCGGGCGTTTTTGGGGGACTGTCTTTTGTAATTTTGACGTTCAAAAAGTGCTGATTCTCAGCCTAATTTGAATAAATGACTTTTGATTTTGATTTTGATTTTGACATCCCAAAAAATGAGCCCAGTGCAATTTTTTGCGACCTAACGCGATTTTTGTGTCATGAGTGACTGGCCTATTGTATAGTATACTTACTTATATTGAAAAAGTGCTTTTTATATTTAAAAAACGGTATTTTATTATATGGTTTGTTATATTGTTTTGTATTTTATTGTTTTAAAGTAATTAGTTTCACTACAAAATACAATGTAGAAAAAAAGTAGTCTAATACCGGGATCCCGGTACCTACTGGAAATTTCTATCCGGTATTAATACCGGTACCTATTCGAAACCTCTACTTAGTATTGTTCCCTTGTGCGCAGGCCGGGCGCGTGGTGCTCGGAGTGCGGCAAGCGGCTGGCCACGCGCGGCGCGCTGACGCGACACCTGCGCACGCACTCGGGCGAGCGGCCCTACGCCTGCGCCACGTGCGGCCGGCGGTTCGCGCAGAAGGAGGTCATGCTCAGGCACGCGCTGGTGCATGAAGGTATGTCCACTGGCGTTACCGACCTGCATATATTATTTGTATACAAGCCGTGTGCTCGATGGAATTTCCAATGCGTAAACACCTGTGCCTATTGCTTTGGGGAAGACAGGCGTGATCTCATGTTTATAATAATGGATCTTACGTTTTTAGGGTTCCGTAGTTCTGACAAGGAACCCTTATAGTTTCGTCATGTCCGTCTGTCTACCTGTCTGTCCGAGGTTTTGCTAAGAGACCGTTATGTTTCGATTTAATGCACCATTTACGAAATATTAAACTTTAAAGTGCAAATTTTTGTTCCAGTAAGGCTTGAAAAATCTGGAAAAATTCACGATGATAGTGCATTTCATGAACTTTAAAGGAAATGATTATACCGGTTAAGATAACTTTATTAGTTTAGCAGTAATAGTCGTTGAACTTGGATGTTGGATAATTTTGTAGGTACCAAATACAAAATCCTTAGCATTAATCCTATAAGTTTAAAGTATTAGTTACTTTAAACTTATAGGATTAATGCTAAGGATTTGGGATGAAGTAGTTGCTTGTTTATAACGGATAAAGAATTGCATTGAATATTATAACCATTAACTCCTAATATCTTTACCATTACTTATATTCAGAATAAAGAACAACAGAATCGTACTATATTGTGATAACGGGCTACTACGGAACCCTACACTGTGCGTGGCCCGACACGCACTTGGCCGGTTTTTTTTCTAAGTACAGATTCCTAACTTATTAATTACCTGCATTATGTTTGTAATGTATCTCACCTTTCCCGTAAACAGAAGACCGGCCCCACAAGTGCTCGGTCTGCGACAAGAGCTTCACACAACGCGGCGCGCTCGTAGCACACGCGCGGGCGCACGCCCCGGCCAACGCGCGACCGCTCGCGCTACATCGCTGTGACCGATGTCCCAAAGTGTTCCTCTACGCCTCAGGTGAGATCTCTCTCATTAGTCTCATTTAACATGTCTGTGTGACTACATGTGTATCACCCGCGCGGCCGCTCGGTGCTTGTATATGTAAAAAAGCAAAAATAGCCAGTCCCAAATTGTCTTTGTTGTAAGCTAAGTTGGTAGCTGCGCCAGTTTCAACTTTTGCAGTTTTTTGTTAATAAATATTATTTGGACTCCCCCGCCAGGTCTCAGCCGTCACATGATGATGCATAACGGCCGCGTGTACGTCTGCGGCGCGTGTGAGCGTCAGTTCAAAGACAAGAGCTCCCTACTGCGACACCTCAAGAACGCCAACCACACGACCACCTGAGACAACGCGCCCGCTTGGTACATGGGCTACACCAAGTCTGAAGGAACTGACTTACAGCTTCAGTAGTTGATTATTTCACAAGTATTTGTTTTTTGTGATAGAACTACACTATTTGATCGCCTCTTCAGGTCAACTTTTGCGAAGTGCTATTGTTTTATTTTTTAATTTTCGTATTGTTGTTGATTTGTTACAAGAAACCGTTGATGGAGGTTTTAAGGGGTAGTTCATACTTGCAGCGCGTTTTTTATCTCATTGACGATAAATTAGATGTGAAGCTCATCATTATAATGATTAGGTATATCCATAAAGATCGAATTAAATGAACTAAATAAATTATTTAAACAATGTGATCTAAAATGTAATCGTATTAAAGAATTTATTGTGACAACTGAAATCAAAATTGAAAATATATAATTATAGTAAAATAATCAAATTATATTAGTCTGTAAGTTTAATTCAAATATATTGTGGATTGCAATATGAAAGTGTATGTATGTGATCATACAGTGTTTTGTTATGGAAGGGAATATTAATTATAAGAAATAAAACTATAATTTATTTACTTAAATATTTTTATTGGAAAAAAATTTATATTAAATCCAAGGCAACGTGGTATTGTAAAATTTTAAGAAAATAATGACAAGAAAATATCGGAATACTGGTGCAAGGCCGCGGCGCCGCTCGTCCGACCGTCGGGCCGACCGACCGACCGACGGGCCGACCGACCGAGCGACGGGCCGACCGGCCGACCGTCGGGCCGACCGACCGACCGACGGGCCGACCTCGGACCTCTGACATGGACATGTGACGGATGGCACTTATATTAAACAAAACACGAACAATTATATTTTCATAACATTTTAATTTTCATAAAAACCAAGTCGACGCCACCGCATTGTAACTTGTGGAATGCCTTCTATTCACTTAAAATTATATACTCCCTACAAGCATACATTTTAGTATCTATTTCAAATTTTGTTCAAGAAACAAGTGGGAACAGTTTCGTAGGCCGATACATTTGTGTCTCCGGATGCGCCACTCGACGTCACCGACTATAATATAACATACATAATATATTGGTCGCGCGATCACTGTCTCGTATAAACTTAATATCAGGATAACAGACCGACGTAATAACCGCTGAAACTGAACTGAAAATAATAATTACACTTGCAGCTCTAACTCCTACATCTAGATTATAAATGATTATAAAAATAAATAAGGGGCGTCGCCCCCCTCCCTTTCACCGCTTCGCGTTCGACTACACACGCAGGACATTGTTATAGTTTGAGCAAAACTCGTCACGTTGTGTCTGAACAACGGTACAGGTGTTTGTCGCAGTGCGTAGTGCGGGTTAGCGCACTGAGCGCACTTAGCGCAGCTAGCACAGTTAGCACGGCTAGCACAGTTAGCACAGTTCGCGCAGCTAGCGCAGACCGCTAGTCCCGAGTGCCGAGCGGCGAGCCACGCTCCCGTCTGTCCACACCTTCACACACACATCCGCCAAACACTAAAATAATCAACAGACAAATTATAATAACCGAATCAACTACCACAAATAAAAATACAAGCCGCAGCACACAGCAACTATACGAGTCGTACTAGCTCCGCCCGGTACGACGCTTAACTATACATTTAGATGAATAAAATCCAAATTATTTTCAAAAATGATTATTATTAATAAAAACAATTCTGTGTGCTTTGATTTTCTGATTTATCTGGCTATTGTTAAACATACATCGCTGTAGCAAGTGAGTCCCAGAATGCTCACTTTAATAGGTTATAGCACAACGGTCTAAAATAAAATTACTAATAAGTAATAATAATCAATATTTACAGTTAGTTTCGACTACGACGCCCGACAAGTGCGAGTGTTCGTACACATATATATGTAAGCACCGCTGAATCATTTGACCCTTTATTAGTTGACAATCTCTTGACGACGGCAAAAGATACATATTGCCTGGACGGTGTATAAAATTATATAAAAATATCGTTCGATCATCAACGTACTATCACGATCGTCGCTCGCACGCGGCCCGACGCGCGGCGCGTCATTGTCACTAATCAATCTCAATATTACAATGAGCGTTTTGATTTCGCGAAATAGAACGGAATGTTTCAAAATACATTTTTGGCACTTCAGATTATGAATGGGTCGGCCCGCGTGCAGAGCGCGACTCAATTATAAGCTTTACGCGTTCGGAGTAAAGCCTATAATTGCTACACTTATCTGCTTACATCTTAGACGGCCGTCCACGACCCGGGGTGACTCGAGAGCTGATCTTTGAATGCGTAGACAATTACAGAGTTAGAATTACAATGTTATTATACAAGAATAAGGTGATTAGTAGGAGGGAGGAGAGGATGGGAGGAGGGGGTGGAGTGATCAGCCCGGGGGTCGCGTGGGGAGGTGTCTACATGTTCTCGAACTGGTCGACACGTCGCTTGGTGTTGCCCTTGCGGATCTCGCGCAGAGTCTTGTATTTGTCGCGGCCCTGACGCACGTTCTCGCGATGA
The DNA here is from genome assembly GCA_949629185.1 of Apamea crenata. Classification (NCBI taxonomy): domain Eukaryota; kingdom Metazoa; phylum Arthropoda; class Insecta; order Lepidoptera; family Noctuidae; genus Apamea; species Apamea crenata. The sequence continues at coordinate 1,379,708 of OX451356.1, forward strand.
ATCTTGTCCATGGCTGTCTCCATTGTCTCGTCGCGAGACTGCGCTAAGTCTTGCTTTAGCGCCTGTGGAGAGCAAAATTGATAAAAATTAGAACAGTAAGTAAATACCAAAATATATAGTGAGAGCTAAGCGAGTGTTTTTATTGGTTAGGTAATTGCAAATACCTCGCTATGTATTCTTGTACATCTTGGGATTTGAATATGAATGGTGAAAAGTGGGTGTAGTTTGTACAATTAGGATAACACAGTTTAGTTTTATTATAGGGAAATAGTATAATTAGCTTATAATGTTCCCACTGCTGGAACGCAGGCCTCCTGTGGGGGGCTGTAATGAGCCACGGGCGCACCTTGAGCTGGTTGTGCAGCCGCTCGTTGCGCTCGGCCAGCGTGCGGCGCTCGGCCACGGGGTCCACCAGGTCGTCGGGCGCGCGCGCCAGCTCGCCGCCGCCCGACTCGGAGCCCGCGTCCGACGTGTCGCCGTCCGCGCCCTCCGCCTCCGCGCGCTCCGCCACGTGGTGGTGCTGCGGGGTCGTGGCCGCCAGCAGCGCGGCCGCCGCCTCGTCCTGCAACACGACGCACTGCTCGTACACATTCCTAATCTACGTGCTTCTTTCTTCGAAGGACCGAAAGTCCAAACATAAGTGTTCAGTGAACATGTAGCGTGACCAAAATAACTATTGAATACCATTGTTTTTAGGATTCCACATACAGAACAATGAAAACAGAACTCTATTACCAAAGCCAGCTTTCACTTTCTGACACGAAATGAGATCAATGTAAAAATCCAAAATGGCGGTCAACACGAAATGCAATTTTATTCACCATGGGTTCATCATCATTTCATCTTTTTTAGGGTTTCTGATAACAAAAATAAAGTCGTACTAAAAAAATCAAATATGACAACTACAAAATTTTGACAACTTATCGTCTTCAGTGTCACTTTCAAGGTTTTCACTGGCTGAAGCCGAAAATAAGGTCAAAATCCCATATACCAGTCACAAAATTCTGATATTGGTTTCAATTTCTAAGTTTTTGATACCGAATGGTACATACTTTAAAAAAAAACGTTGCCCCACACTAGGAATTACTCCTGTATTGTGAGTGCTTGATGGTGAATTTTATGCAACTACATACCAGTACTTTTATATTATATTATTCTCTTAATTCCTTGTATGTACTGCTGGTAGTGCACCAAATAAATAAATAACTAACTCCTCAGCTCGCGAACCCGTCTCACCTGCTTGCGCCGCGCCTCCTCGACCTCCTCCTGCAGACGGCGCGTCTCCGTGTCCTTGACCTCGACCTCCTGTTGGATGCGGGACACTTCCTCCTGCTTGGTGCGGATCTCGTCTTCCAGCTTCTGACGCTCGGCGGCTTCCATGTTCTGTTGGACATTTAATTTTAGTTAGTTTTTAGAAATTATTATTACATGGCTAACTGTATTACGTCAGCAATAAAGGTGAAACCCTGCTGATAAACCTAAGTCGTTAGCCATGATGGTAGGATGGGATATTTTTTTTGCACAAAATCTGCGTAAACTTATTCTGCGCCAAAGCCGTAAGTTTGCGCAATTTGACTGTCCTTTTTAAGACATTCAAATAAGTAACTGGGTTGTAAGCATTAGTTTTATGTAAATAAAATACTGGTATTCCAGCTGAATACCAGTATTACATTCATCTGTTTAGACTGGAAGCCAAATTCAACTTAGTTGGGAAAAAGCTAGTTAGGTTCAGGATAGGTAGATGATGATGAACATACCTTAGTCTCCTCAAGGCGCTGCATCATAGCTTGCAGTTCATTCTGCCTCTGTTCCAGCTCCTCCTTAGCGGCCTGCAGCTGGCGCAGCTGTTCCTCCAACCTTCGGATCATGTCCTGCGCTTCCATAAGGTTCGCCTGAGAACGTTCCATCTCTTCCTGCATCTGTCGCAGTCGGTCCTCGTACTCTTGTTGTTTCTTCTCCGCGCGTTCGCGGGCTGCGATCTCCAGTTGGAGTTTTTCTCTGGAATTTGAAATGTTAATGTTTTATTTTATTCTATACACGAACCTTACAGCAAATTTATTAAATGCAGTGTTATTAAACAATTTGTAATTGAAGACCATCTACAAGTTTTCACTGATAACGTTGTGGTTACTGTAAAGTTAAACTAGAAACTTCATAAATACTGACCTCTGTGCCTGCTTAGCCAGCTTCTCCTCCCTGGCCTGCGCCTTCATCTGCTGCACATCGATGGTGTCAGGCTTGCGCCTGCGCATGTACAGCTCGTGGTTGCCCATGCACAGCGCGAGGATGCGCTTGTTGACGCGCACGCGCGGCGCGAAGAACACAAAGTCCGGTGCCTTCTTGTCGATCGGCTTGATTATGAACTTGCGGTCGTTGAACGAAATGTTCCGGATCTCTGACCAGGGGAAACCGATTTTTGGTGTCAGTCTGGAATGTGAAAAAAGTGTTTCATGTTTTGTGACAATTGGGGTAGTAGGGATGTTTTTATCTACACACTGGGACTACTTATCAGCAGGAGAGAGGTGAATACTTCTAAGGGCTCATTTTTGTATTTTTGCAGTATAGAAGAAGCTAACTGGTTTAACTGTAGCCAATTTCAACATAATTTTTGTATTTTTGCAGTATAGAAGAAGCTAACTGGTTTAACTGTAGCCAATTTCAACATAATATAATCTATTTTTTTTGCCTCGAAACGGTGGGCAGAGAAGTCGGGAACGAGCCTACAAATTCAAACTCCGGGCGGCTATTGTTTGTGAGATTTGATTTGTAGTTGAGTTTGAGTTTGTATAATTTTAATGTGCAGTATTTACTTTTTTTACTTCTACTGCTTAAGCATGGTCGACGGTCACTAGTTTTGGATCTAAATGATCTATGAAAAGTAAAAACTTCTTATTTAATTCAAGTAAAATTCGAACAACATTCGAATTTTGAATACGTAAAGTAGTTATAAAAAAATATTTCCATATGTTACTTTTAGCAAGATAAAAATGAAGTGATTCACTCGAATAAAATTCATGGATTATACTATTAGACAGTAGACTGATAAAAATGTACGTGCTACGGAACATTCACTTACAAACTTCACCTTTTCGTTTAATATATTATATAATTTGGCGGCATATTTTGATTAACGAAAATTGACAAAAATTTTCATTCTACAAAAAATAAAATTAGTTTAAAACAATAATAATTTCCAGCCGTGGCCGATATAATTAACTTACTTTATTTTTTCAAAGTAAATAGATAGCTACAGTAACTAAAAGCACAATAACTGTCGGCCGGACTCTACACTTATAGGGGGAGTACTAACTTGTCATCCTTCTCGTAGATATTGAGCCCTAAAGCGTCGACTCCTAGCCATAGCTCGGTGTTCTTCTTGTTGCGGATCTCGAAGTAGTTGACGCCGTACATCTCCAGGTCCTGCGCGATCTTCAGGTACTCCATCATGGCATCCTCGCGTAGCATGCCGCGGTGCTCCTGCCACCAGTTCGTAATGCTCTGCTCCCACTCCTCGCGGGACATCTGTATAATAACACGTTACTATTAGTTAGTTTGTTAAGTACATTACAACAATGTAGATGGCCGATCGATATCGATCGATAAACGCAATCCCGCTGCTATGCACCAAACGTATCGACGATATTATCGATCTGTTCATGGATGAACAGTTGAAAGTACCAAACAAGTAAAAATTTCTGAGCCTAGGCAGCGTCGTCCTCGGCCCGAAAGCACTTTAAAGGAAAGCTAGTTGATTCAAGGATCAAGTCTGTGCACATTGTAAAATCCCCGCTTCCGCCATTTTTGGGTAAAAACATTATGATAAACGCATCTTGCAGGACCCTTGTCCGATTTTAAACGGGGCGAAAGTTACAATATATGTTGGAAGCATATCTTGTAAGCCTTATGCCTGTAGTATACACACCTTGTGCTGGTCGGTGACGCGCTGCGGCAGCAGACGGTCGTTGGCGAGGAAGCCGGGGCCGTGCATGGCGGGGTTGTGGTCGCCGTGGCGCGCTTGTACCGCGTACGATGCCAGGAGTACTGATGTCTCCGGCGGGCAGTATATCTCGTCAGATAGGATCGCGTTCTTGACCTGTGGGAGATAGGAATATGTTAGAACATGGTAAAAAATGTACCTACTTCTGAAGGTACTGCCGAAGACCTGAGTTGAACTGAAGCCAATCAAAGTCAGATCTTGAATCCTCTCGTTTTTTGTGGAGATTCAGGAGACACACTGCATCTTGGTCATCCTCTTGTCCTTATCCTAATATATTTGGGGTCTGCGCAGTGTTTTCTTTACCCGTCATCTAAGTTTTTAACTTCTTTCCAGCTATATCATCTTTTATTTCATTTTTTTCCCACGTTTTATTTGAAACGAAACGCGAAATTGATTCAACGATCCCGCATCGATTTCTAATTAATTCCCATCAAATTGAGAACTTCCTTTTGTAATTCTAAAGGGTTCCAATTTAATTTGCCAAATAGCGTGCTATGAGAAAGGGGTTACACAAATTGCTACCGTGCAGTCTAACCTTTGTGATTGACCCACCATACCCTTCCGTGCCTCGGTGATCACGGAAACGGCAACAAGTAGGCAATTACGAAGAATATACAAATACTTAGTTGGAGGCCTTTGTCCAACAATGGGAAGTAGGGCTAAAGACTACAATCGAAGTAATGGCAGGTTGAGAGCCCTGACCCTTCAGGCATTAACTATAATTTATTGTGTCGGTAAACACATAAGTGGATTTACCACATAAATAATTATTCTATTAAGTTTACTTTACAGATGTAAGTAACATGTTTCTATGCTTGCTTATTGTATGGTCAAATAAAACATCGCTGATAGACTACAGCAACAGCTAGAATGTCGTAGGAGTTCCTTAGGTACATTTTATGTTTAGTTTTCTACTTTAGTCTGGGATGTAAATCACGTAAATCTTTGGAAATAATAATTAAATAAACTAAACACCAATTCACACCTACAAAGTCCAAACTCTTATCAGCTTGACAGTATTCATCATAATTGGTGCAAATAGTTTTGCAACCCGACCACGTGGTGTCCCACGATCATAGATCCCACGTTACAATTATCGGCAGTAGAGCGTTATATTTCAGATGTTGTGAGAATCTATACGTTGTTTGCTTATTTCGAACAGGTGTTCCTGTTACGGGCGTATAAATTTCACATCGACTTAGAGACTGGCCCACAGGTATCAATCACATAGACGACGAAGAGTCATATGTAAATATGGCACTTACTACTCCAGTATTTATAATTACTGGAGTAGTAAATTATATATAGCTCTTAAAACGGTGAAGAAAAACAACGTGAGGAAACCGGCATGTCCTAGAACCAAAAATCTACCAACCCGCACTGTGCCCGCGTGGTAGATAACAGCCCACTCCCTCTCCAAGAGAGATGTGTCCCAGCAGTGGGAACATTATAGGCTGATTATGCCATGCTAAGTTATATGGTTTATCTTACCTGAAGGTAGAACAGTTTGAGTGTGATCTCCTGGATGAGTTCGTCAGCCACATCTTCGGGGTAGAATTTAGCGCGGAATTTGAACTGCAGTGGGTTTTCTTTCTTAACGTCTTGTTGCATCACCTGAAAAGTACATAGAACGTTAGGACAAGAGATAAGAGCCATAGGTACGGCCTCAAGGCCAGTAGGACGAGGTTGTTTAAGACATTTTAATTAATGAAATATTACGAAACTACAAACGCCATCGCCGTCGGTACATCATGTAGGACGTCAAGTTCTTGAAAGCTTATCTCATTATAAAATATGATGGGTAAATATTTTTTTACGACGACGGTGTAAATCTATAAAGATGAACACAGATAAACTGCTTTGAAAAGCAACTCAGTTGGACTAAGGTTAGCTTGCTGTTTTTCTGCATTCACCCTCTAAGCACACTGGACACACACACAAAATAAAGTTCACACGAATGCACGTATAATCTTACCCATCTCGAGAACGGTAGCGACCCTGACTTCGTTGTGTGCCACGTCATCCAGGGGAAGCGTTAAAAAGGCAACAATTAATTACAATTCATCGCCACTTTCTGGCTATTATTTAATTTTTAACACACACAGAAATAACGAGGGATTTAACTACTTTATATATAAAGGAAATATTTATTTGTTTAGCGTAATAATTAGCAAGAAACTACGTCATAGAAATGTAATTAAATAATATTTTTTCTTCTATTTAATAAATTTGCCATCAAAATATTGCTACGATACGGAAGGACAGCTTATTCAAGGCAAGCTTGTTCTTAGCTTTTTCTCACGATGATAAAAATTATATAATTAAATTATGCAGTAACAGTTTTTTGTGCTCATACTTTATAGCAAACTTATCTTTGTTAACTAATAGGTAGTACCATTATTTACATAAAAATAACCTCATCTTTCATTCTTTCATCTAGCTAGCATCATCCACAATTAAACTTCAACTACTTTACCGAGACCGACACTTTGTCACATGACCAAGAGGCGTTTTATTAACTTTACCAATTAAAGCAGTTAGTTTAAATGCAGCATAAGAACTTTTGTGTACGACTTCTGAGTCACTGTACTGCAAGGACCCACCGACCTATAGAATACTTAATAAATTATCTCGGCTTACCAAAAGGGTGACTATACTGACCATCGTATTAATAAATCATCCCACCAAAGTGCCCCTAAGAACAACAGCTAAAATTGCTAGTGAACCGTTTAAATAATGTAGAACGAATGTTAATGGGTACTCATTTTACACCCAGTTAAGGCTACGTCAAATTGAAGGTATAGCCTTAAGTGGGTTAATAGAATTTCATCGTTTAAGATTTGTGTTAATGAAAGTTCACTGACCGCTCTGGGACAGCTGTAAAGTCATTGATGTCAGCCCTGAATTTTTTTGATGAGTACTCATAATTGCTTTTGCCCTTATTTTCTCTGAGCGGCGAGGAACCCCAATTGGTCTTATGTTGCGGGGTAATAAGTGGGGGTTTTATTAGGTCATATAATTCAGACTTTATAATTTCAGTTTTCACATTACGAAACAGAACCTATGTACCAGAGTTACCTTTCAATTAGTTTGCTACACCATAATCCAATAACGTCTGAACCACATACTCTGCTATCTAATAACTTGTTAATACTTGTAGGCGACGCGTGATCGTATCCTTATTTTATATTTTTGTATTTGTTTGCATTTGTAATATGTTTAATAAACGGGGCTGGTAACAGGAGCGGGAGACGCATGCGAGCGGGAAGGGGGCGCTTGCCTGGCGGCGGCCGCGCCGTGATTTACAAAACAATTCTTTAGTGTTCGCTACGAAAGATCGCGCATGGACGTTTCGCGTACGTCTCCCCACCCTTCACCCTTTCGCAAAATCTAGTGTTTCACTGTGCACATGCACGTACCCTACATTAGTTGGTCTTCGAGCCTGATCTCTGAATGTTTTTTACACCACCACGAAGCATGATGAGCACTAGGAGTGCGAGAAGAAAAGAAGCGGAGCAAATGGAAGCGCAACAAAGTGATGCTCATGAACAATGCAAAAGGGAAAACATAGACACTTCAAAAGAAGCTGTGAAACCTATTGAACCCCCCGGGACCAAGATGAACGTGAATCAACCCGGACCTTCCACAGCACTAAGTGTTAAAAAGTCTACCCGCAAAAAATCGACAACTTCATCTATTACGGCACAAAAGAAAAGGCTGGAACTGGAAGCCGCTCAAGCAAAGGCTCAAATTAGATTGGAGTTGATAGATAAAAAACTAGATGCAGACCTAGCAGAACTAGAAGACGACAGCAGAAACTGCAGTCTTCTCTCAGTTGAAAATAATGACCGTGTAGTGGAAACGTGGCTGGAAAGTAGTCGGCAGGAGGTGAATACTCAGGGCGTCACTAACCGTGGCATCCGTGATGACGTGTTGCGTCCGACACCGCAGGAATTGAACCTGTATCAAATGGAGCCCGCCGGACCGAAACCTCCCGCTACAGAACTCACGCTCGAAGCACGCCCACCACCTGCAGCTGCTGGTGGCACTGATGAAACCGTGCGAGCGTTGGCGATTGCTCTGAAAGACTTTGCCGCCGCCGCTGCTACCGGTACCAGCAGATCTAACGACAGAATGCTGAATCGCCTGTGTACACCGAGGGACTTACCTAATTACTCTGGTGACCCACTTGAATGGCTTCAGTACAAACAAGCGTTTGAAGAATCGTCGCAAGTGTGCAACTTTAGTGACAAAGAAAACCTGTGGCGCCTAAGGAGGAGCCTACAAGGGCCAGCAAAAGAAGCAGTGACGGCCTTACTCATTAGTGCTACCTCCGCCGCAGACGTAATGAACACACTAGAACTTCAGTTTGGAAATCCTGATGTAATAATTTCGAGGATCCTGCAGGACATAAGTAAATTACGCCCCATGGCACAAGAGTATCAGAAGGATATTATTTCTTTCTCCGTGAAAGTAAGAAACTGTGTCGCTGCTGTGACCGCTATCGGACGCGAAGAATACCTGAAAGGAATGAACATAGTATCAGTCATTCTCTCGAAATTACCGATGATACTGGTCTCAAAGTGGACGGATTACTGTTACCCTCTTATCAGTAATACAGAAAAACCAAAGCTGCTTATTTTGTCCGAGTTTCTCAGTGACGAAGCTCTAAAAATAACAAAAACTTCTGTGAATTTACCATCCATACAAAACCATGGTAAACAAAGTAACAACGAAAACCCTAAACATCGTACTCTAGTAGTGAATAGTGAACAAGTGAATAATAAACAAAAAACTGATAAGGGCTGTCGGTACTGCCACGTTTCCGAACACTTACTGCAAGACTGTAAAAAGTTTAAAAAATCGTTGCGCAGAGACCGCTGGGCATTTGTAAAACGGCATGGTATTTGCTATAAGTGTCTGACGTCACAACATAAACAAGATACTTGTACCGCATCGGCTTGTAACGTGGACAACTGTGGACTACCTCACCATCGTTTGTTGCATTATATTGTAAACAAGAACTCAGTGCCGCGTGATAGTGTGAATATAACCGAGGTCACCGAGACTGATACCAACACTGAGTCGCGAGTGGAAACTGTCAATCATCTTCAAGTGAACTGCCGTAAAGTTTTGCTAAAAACTGTGCCTATTTACCTACACGGACCTAACGGTACTTTTCGTAGTGTCGCGCTCCTTGATGACGGATCAACTGTGACGTTGATAAGCGCTGCGCTCGCGTCGAAAGTGGGATTGCGCGGTAATAAACAATCTATGCGTGTGTGCGGTGCATGGGACAATAGCGAAGTGGTATGCCATAGTGAGATACTCGACCTTGAACTTTCTAACTGTGAAGGAACTAAGTTTACAATTCGTGCGCGCAGTGTAACAAATATAAACTTACCTGTGCAAAATGTTACTGCCGCGGACATGAGTGATTATGAACTGATGAAACCGGAAATTAAAAATGTGATTTTTGATGAACAAAACAGACCGGAACTTTTGATAGGGCAGGACAATTACGATTTGATGTTACCTTTGGAAATAATTAAGGGTAAACCTACGAATCCCTACTTTACCCGCACTCCGTTAGGGTGGTGCATGCACGGGTGCATGCGCACCAAGCCTGCGGTCGATCACGACATTAAGCTGCAGTCTACTCTGTTCCTGTCAGAAGGAGAAAACCATGAATGTGAGAATATCCTAAGAGAAATGCAAAACGAGATGCGCCAGTCATTTGCAATGGACTCTATTGGAGTTACTAATAAGCCCCGCCAAAACCTACTAGATGTAAAAGCTACGGAACACCTACAACAAACGGCCACTTTGAAAGATGGAAGGTGGTACGTGGGACTCCCGTGGAAAGGTTCCTTTGGTGCGATGCCTAACTCATACGATAACGCACTCACAAGACTGAAAGGTGTTGAAAAGAAAATGAAAGCGAATTCAAGCTTCGCAGAGCGATACAAAGAAAGAATCGACCACCTGTTCAGTAACGATTTTGCATCAAAACTCACTGAAACTAAAAATCCGAATCGGATATGGTACTTGCCGCACTTTGGAGTTGACAACCCTAATAAACAAAAACTACGACTGGTATTTGATGCTGCGGCTAGGAACAAAAGCATGTCCTTAAATGACTACCTACTGCAAGGTCCCGACCTACTTACCTCACTGTACGGGATAATGCTGCGATTTAGAGAAAACAAGGTGGCAGTCACGGGTGATATAAAAGACATGTTTTTACGGATCAAAATACGAGATCTTGATCGAGATGCCTTACGCTTTTTATGGCGAGAATCTCCAGATAAACCTGTGCAAACCTGCGTCATGACTAGCTTAATTTTTGGCGCAAACTGTTCCCCATTTATTGCCCAATTCATAAAGAACAAAAACGCTGATAGATTCCGGGCCACAATGCCGGCCGCCGTGCAAGCTGTACTTACACAACACTACGCTGATGACTATATAGACTCCTTACCTGATGAACAAACGGCTACTCAACTTGTGAAAGACATCACATTTGTCCACAAACAAGGTGGTTTTGAGATGAGAAATTGGACGTCTAATATGCAGTCTGTACTTAAAGACTTACCCGAAGAAAACCTGAAATCGACGACTGTGACATTCAAAAACGGACAACTGTATGACGGAGAACGTACACTGGGCCTAATTTGGTTTCCGACTAATGATAACCTGGGATTCGACACATCATTCAAAAGAATTCCTACACCAATATTGCTTGGACAAAAGAAACCTACTAAGCGAGAAATGCTACGTGTACTAATGTCCATATTTGATGTTTATGGTTTCCTGTCGCCTATCACGATCAAAGGCAAGATCATTTTACAAGACACATGGAGGTCTGGCGTGAGCTGGGACGACGAAATAACAGACCAAATATTTATAAAATGGGTCGAATGGCTGAGCATAATGACAAGCATTGATAAAATTCGCCTACCTAGACATTACGAGTCAGCAACTAGAAGTACTCGTCGCGTACTACCTGCGTGTGAAAGCGAGACGCACGACCTTAGTACGGATGAACCGAATAGCGTGTCCCCGGCGCAGGCGACCGAGCACTATACGAACCTACAGCTACATGTGTTCTGTGACGCGTCGACTCAAGCGATGTGCGCTGCCGCATACTGGCGTTGGATCGATTGTAAACAAAATATTCAAGTTGCCTTTGTGTCCAGTAAATGTCGAGTAGCGCCGGTAAAGTATGTATCGATGCCACGCTTAGAGCTACAAGCAGCCGTTATGGCGGGAAGATTGGCCGATACTATAATAAACGAGCATAGAATAAAGGCTGAAAGAAAAATATTCTGGTGTGATTCATCTACAGTTTTACACTGGATACGCAATAATGCGCGAAGTTATAAAGCCTACATAGCTCACCGCCTTGGCGAATTAGACGAGCTAACGAAAATTGAAGACTGGAAGTACATACCCACGAAACTGAATGTTGCCGATATTGCCACACGAGAAACCTGCGATATAAACACATTTGAAAATGAGTGGTTATATGGGCCGTCATTTTTATATGAAGAAGAACGATTCTGGCCTGGAGAATCAAATGTACAGCTACCTGATGTTCGCGATGTGGATCTAGAATGTATAAACAATATTCACGTTGCACCTATGTGCCTACTTGCTGTACCTGAACCAGAAAGGTTTTCTTCGTGGCTTCGACTGATGAGATCCATGTGTGTGGTTTTATCTTTTATAGATAAATGCAAGAAAGTTTCTAGTGTTGATGTAGATGGCGCGATGATGGAACGCGCTGAGAACATGTTGTTGAAGTACTCCCAGATGAAAACTTTTCCAGATGACCTGCACAACCTGAAACATAACAAAAGATTAAATAGAAAAAGTAAATTACTTACCTTGACGCCAATGATTGACGATGATGGCCTGCTGAGACTTTCTGGCCGCATTGATGCCGCACCCGAGATATCCACAAATGTAAAACGTCCTGTAATACTGCACGGCCGCTGCCATGTCACCCACCTCCTCGTGAAGTACTACCATGAAAAAGCTTGCCATGGAAACCAGGAAATGGTCGTTAATGAACTGAAGCAGCGATACTGGATCATACGACTACGACCTACTGTGAAGTATATCAGTTCAAAATGCATGTTATGCAGAATTAAGAGGGCCCGGCCCCATCCACCCAGAATGGGTGACTTACCTGAAGCGCGGCTCGCTCATCACCGTCGCCCCTTCACGTTCACCGGAGTTGACCTATTTGGACCCCTAGAAGTAACCGTTGGCCGACGTCGAGAGAAGAGGTATGGTGTTATCTTCACTTGCCTCACCGTGAGAGCTATTCACATTGAGCTAGTAAACAAGCTGACCACAGACGTACTAATAATGGCTCTCAGACGAATGGCAGCCAGAAGAGGCTGGCCACGGTACTTGTACTCGGACAATGGTACGAATTTGAGAGGCGCTGATACGGAGCTGAAGAAATGTGTCCTTGAGCTGGACGCGGAGAAACTCAAAGAAGGAGTAACGACCTACAGTACGACGACAACTTGGGTTTTTATTCCACCTGCCAGTCCTCACTGGGGAGGGGCTTGGGAACGGCTTATAAGAAGCATAAAGGGCACACTTAAAGTCATATTGAGGGAACGAGCGCCACGGGATGAGACACTTCAAACATTACTCGCCGAAGTAGAACAGATTATAAACAGCCGTCCCCTCACCCACGTCACGGTGGAGCCCAACAGTCCTGAGACTCTAACCCCCAACCATTTTCTGTTGGGAACATCGTCTAATCTGCCGACTTTGGGTGTTTTTGATGAATCTGACATGTATCTTAGAAAACAATGGCGGCTATCTCAAAAACTGGCGGATATGTTCTGGAAGCGCTGGGTGCGCGAAGTCCTGCCGGACATGCGCCCAAGAAAGAAGTGGCATGATGAACAGAGGCCCTTGCAAGTGGGAGATCTCGTTCTCGTCGTGGACCCTAACTCTCCCAGAAACGTGTGGCCGAAAGGTGTAGTGCAGGCCGTAATACCTGGCAAAGATGGCCGCATTCGAGTGGTCGATGTCAAGACTAAATCTGGCCTCCTGCGGCGGAATGTGACACGCGTCGCGCCCATCTCTATCGGTGATGAGTGCTGTAGCAGCACTAGGGAGGGGAATGTAGGCGACGCGTGATCGTATCCTTATTTTATATTTTTGTATTTGTTTGCATTTGTAATATGTTTAATAAACGGGGCTGGTAACAGGAGCGGGAGACGCATGCGAGCGGGAAGGGGGCGCTTGCCTGGCGGCGGCCGCGCCGTGATTTACAAAACAATTCTTTAGTGTTCGCTACGAAAGATCGCGCATGGACGTTTCGCGTACGTCTCCCCACCCTTCACCCTTTCGCAAAATCTAGTGTTTCACTGTGCACATGCACGTACCCTACAATACTATTGTAACTACACAACGAGCCACTATGTAAAATGCCAACAAAAAATTGGAAAATTATTTTCCCAAACATTTGAAAGAAATACTTGATAAAAATACACGGAATAGAATTCCGGCACTTCATAACAACCGAGATCAGCGATAAGATATAGCGTGGCGAGATATGAAACAAGACTACAACGAAATGTTAATCGCTAAATAAATATTACTTCACTTTGCACCCAATTGGAAACTGGCAAAGGCGCTGATCGTGACACAAGGTTTTGGACGATAAGCTATGTGTATGTTCACCTAGTTAATATTTTACAAATTGGGTTATTACCGAGATTAATTGTAATAGTTATAGGCTATTAATTGTAATAGCTATGTATGATATGTTGTACAGAACATAAGTCACTTTGTAGGATACAAGTAAGTTGCAATAAAATACTGTCCCTAATGTGCGCTTTTATAATTTCTAACGTAACGATAATATTGTAGACCTCCACGTCCATAAAATGTATGGAAATACGTACACGTTATCATGGCCGGAAATTTAAAAGCGTTTTCATATATTTCCAAATCTTTTACTTCCCCGTGTTATCTTGATGCCGTGATCTGGATGATAATATCGACGTCACGTTAGAAAAAAATATACAAGAAACATGTATCTGAAAAATGGCATAACTAAATGTTTTCCGAAGTACCAGTTCAGTCAAAAGCCACTCAATGGTTGGTCGCTCTGATTAACTCAAGACAATGTTTATGTTCTTTTTCCAGAATTAGCTTACTGACAGGTTATATGAGTTCATATAATACAATTCTTTATTTTTATTTGAATGAATTTGAATGTATTATTGATATAATCTACTCATTTAAATGTTTTTTAATGAGTTGATTGCAATATGTGGTTAACTAGTGAGCTCGACGATTGATCATTTTATTCTTGCCTGAAGCTTGCTTCTTGGGGTCGGGTTGCGGGTCCTTCCCTCAAATATGACGAGGGGGGTAATGGCTGATCTTTGCCTTATGCTCGTGAACGGGTGCTGCTTGTGGTGACTGGTCGTCTGGCTGACCATGGTTTTATTGTTGTTATTAGTATTAACTTATTTTACTTCGATGGCCCTAGTTTATCATTTGTGACTTCCAAGTGACAGCTATGTTAACAGAACCCAGCAATGCATAAATATGTAAGCTGTCACGCCCTTTATGCCTGGAGGCTTTTATTTAGGTAGTAACTTTTTATTTTAATTAATTATTTTTTAGCTTGAGTATGTATAGTTTTTATTATATTTGTTGGTATATTGGCGTGACCAGCTGACATAATTATGGCAAATAATTTAATTTAATGTTCTGTGTCTTGTAATGGTTATTACTTAACATACCTAGTATTGTATACAATCATGTATTTTCTAACTGAACAGACAGCTGTGCTGTTGGGGAGTTTGTTGCGACACTTCTTCTTCCCAGCGATAGCACTAGGAAGTGGTGAAAGGCGGGCGTTTTTGGGGACTGTCTTTTGTAATTTTGACGTTCGAAAAGTGCGGATTCTCAGCCTAATTTGAATATTGAATAAATGACTTTTGATTTGATAACTATCAACATTCCCAGACTTAATACATTCCTCAATGAAGGAAAGGAGTTGATAACTTGGCTTGATATCTCTTAGTCATGTTAATAAACTTTAGATATCTGTTACTACGTCAAGGATTAGTCAATAAAAGAAGTTACGTTTTTAATCTTTTCCATAGATAACGCTAAATTAATGTTGTTTTTGCAAACGTGAGCGTAGTAACAACAAATAGTAAGTTTACAAAACAAATACACCAGAGCAAATGTTTTTTAAATATGTTTTATGAATATCTGAGAATTTGCACGTCCACGTAAAATAACTTGTAATAATGATAACACAACTTTTTCAGGTGTTGAAGTATCAACCTTCATAGTAACTAATGTTTACAATAAGTGGTATAATTATCATTGATATTATAATCCTGTACATCAAAATAAAACTGTAAAGGGGCAGTTCATTCTTTCTATCATAAGGTTATGCAGTTATCAACAATGAAGATATTTAATATCAGCATGATCACTTATCTCCACCTAATTCATGTCACGGTGATGATGATTATTAACGAAATCCTAATCTGTCTTCATCACTACAAAGAAAGGATTTCTGTGCTTTTTAATCTTTCGTCAGACAGCAATACTTTTAGGAAACTGTATTAAGCCAAAGTATTCTGTAAAAATCTCATCGTGAAAACTTAGGTGAAGTCGTAAGCTGTCAATCCCTAGCATCAGGTTGAATGACAGCTCATTCCAAGTTCACTTTACCTAAGCTTTCATGGTGAGGTTTTGACAGAATAGTCCCGTAGTTTTATTCAGCTGCATCCGGTTAGACTGGAAGCCGACCCCAACATAGTTGGGAAAAGGCTAGGCAGATGATGAGTCCCGTAGTTTTATGTAAGAACCTGTCTATAATTAATCTTATGGGCCTAGGTTGAACCACCAGATCAGCTGAGCTGAGGAGTAAAACCTCATTAAAACATACTTCTGTGTATGCGCATGATTTTGGACCACTACAAATATTGAAAAATTGGAATCGTTCGCTACCGGGTTCAAATTCCAGTAAAGGGTAATCTTTTTGCAAGTTTTTGTTTCTGAAAACCTGTTTATTACTTTATTGAAATGAAAAAATATCTAGTCGGAACTAATGGTATGCGTACCTAGTTTTGAAACAGGACTAAAACCAAGTTTGGTTTTATCTGTTGCCTTAACAAACCCTTATTCTATCCTAAGCCTAACAATAACAGTCGTTTACGAAGTTGTAAACAAATAAAAAACTTCATCAGATCCTCATCGAAAAGTATCCATTTCTGAACGCATTCCATAGATTTGCAGATTGACCGAACAGAATCGCCTAACTAAACGTAACGAATCGACTAAGTTATGAATTGGTACTATTGAATTATAATCAAACGAGAATGATACTTATTAGGTTACAAGTAATTTAATATACTGTAGCGAGGAATGGTACAGCTGCTACTATTACAGATGTATTAGATCTTAGAGACCTTTGATATTGAGTCAGAGACGCAAATGCAAATAAAGACTCTTATGGTGAAGAAGTCTTGCTAATCCGTATAAGAAAATTTACAAATTACGCACGGTCTAAAATTTCGAAACACAGAAAAACAAAATATACATACATATTTCGATAGCAGTAGAAAAATCCGCCTTAAATAATACTGATGTAAGAATTGACGTCACAGACACTTACGATAATTCTACTCCTACCACACACTTGATACACCCAGATATAGCTTCTTCAAATTCAAGAGTATTGAGTATATTATTTTGATGTAGCTCTACTATACCTTATCTACTGTTTCTAGCTTTAATACCGACAGTGTGGCCTTGAGTGGTTCTAGCATGGTCGTCTACATTTCCTCTAGCTTCAAGACCTGGTCTTACCAGATCATCTGCTCTGTCATAAGCAGCTTCTTCATCTTCTTCCTCGGGTGTCATTAGTTTCTTTACCGCAGACGAGAGAACCTTGCCCGTTTTCTCCACAATCGACTCAGGCTTGGAACCACATAAATCATCAATAAGAATTTTATGAAATTGATCGATACTAATTCTAAATGGTGTTTGACGTCCACCAGATATATTCAAATCAAGTTTTGCAAGCTCTGTATATCATTGCAATCTTATATTTACATCATATTTTAACGATGTCACTCGGGCTTGCAATTTGGAAACAAATCAAGATAAAAATGTGGCAAAAATACTCTCCAATGTCAAAAAGATGCGAACATTACGAGCGTCCTCAGCGGCCATCTGCCACGACACTTTAGTTAACGATGTTGGGCCGCTAAAATGGCTAAGCACAAATGTGTATATGTCTTCTAAGATGCATGATCAGCGACTCAGCGTTGTCTTAGAGGCTCGTGGGTTGAGCAACGAGCGTCGTGGGAGCGGCGAAAGTACGGTCGTCGACCCCGTCAATGATCGGCGCACAATCAGCTGTTCTTGTGCGCGAATACCGATGATAAAGATTGCATTGGTGTCAATCAATTTTAATAGAATGTTTAGATTGTCACAGGCGGTATCAGATCAATAAAACACAAAATCAAAAAAATCAAAATCAAAAGTCATTTATTCAAATTAGGCTGAGAATCAGCACTTTTTCAACACTCAATCAAGCACATGCTGATACTATGGTGCAAATACTTGACGTATGGGGATGGGAACGCATTGCGTTCGATCGGTTTTCTGTTCAGCGACATAAATTAAAACGTCATATATCAAATATCCAAGAGGAATGTTTTCCATGGGAAATCGCAAAAGTATAATAAACGAAGACGCTGATATAGCGTGAATTTCCCGCAAACGCGATGCGTACGTGATTACATCAACGACAGATTGGAAACGAAAGCGGCTCTTAGATACTCCTCAAACTGCGTGTAGATGTGTGTGTTTTGTCGCCTCGATAAGGAAACTTTGTGAAAATTATTTACGTCAACGTTGATGAGGTCATAAATACGTACCTACCTTTATGATAATTGGATCGGTATCTACATTAATCACGAATTCACGACCGTGAATTCTTACTACAGATACTTCGAGAGAACTTCAATGATGCGGTTACAGTACAAGGAAAAGTAAGAAGAACCTGGAAACACTTAAGTTGGGGATTTATCAATAAGGTATAATAATCATGAATGCATTTGCGCTCGCATCTCTGTGTCATCCAATAGGCGAAGTGTTCGATAGAGAGGACCATGCCGTTGTCTCTGTCTAACATAACCCAGTTCGCGGACGACGCCATGGCCCGCCACCTTGCTCGACCCTTCTCTCAAGTGTTTCATTGGCACAATTGCGTTCATTAAGAGGAAAATTCTTTAATATGTTTTTTGTCTTTCCTTGAAGTGAACCAGTGAAATACGGTACAAAGCATTATATCGTTACATAGGGAAAAACCCTTTTGAAAAAAAAAACCCGAAGTGCAAACGCAAATCTTTTAGATGCCGAGTGAGTCTCATAGTGCCTGTCAACGCAAGTAAAGGTAACTCTTTGTTTTTGCTCCTCCTCAATACGTCATGAAAAGCAGCAGCTGCAACATTATAAACGCCGTAAATATGGCTGAACTCGATACCACGTGAAGTTCACAGCTCGCCCCAAGTACACGTCGACCGCAAATCGGGTTCTCTATACACCCCGTATGACACCCGAGACTATTGTTATGCATTAAGGAGACAGGCAAGGTCGTCTACTGATGCCGTCATCGCACTTTCACCTGTCTACCGTACCAACTTATAGTAAACCTCGTTAACCTACTAAATGAAGTCATCAAACAAAACTGTCTCAGGAGATAATTATTTGATGTAACTGTGACGAGTCATCCATCAGTTTGTGAATAAACTTTTACATTGTTAAATTTTGCATAATGAACACCAGTTTAACGTAGTCAAGGGCATGGTATTGTATGGTGGATAGTCGTGATGATGGCACCTGGTGGCTGGCATTCGGCGTGGGAACGAGGTCACGCGGGCGCACTGTTGCGCTTGGCTGACCGCGCTTCATGTACGTTTGAACCTGTCGACTGTAGCCCCGAGATAATAACAAACATACTCTTCAAGTACAAACAAGTAGGTAAATTCCATAGTTCAACTTAAAATTCTCAAGTCAAGTCAAACGTCAATAGGAATTCCGCCGACAAGTGTAAAGAAAGTGGGCAAGCAATGTCGGCGAGCGGTCGAAACGGAACTTCGCGTGGTAGCAACCGGCTGACCTAGCAACGTGTCAGCGTTGATGTATGATAAGACAAGACGTCAACGAACAACCAAAGAAAAGGCCGCCATGAAAGGAATTTCTGAATAAGAATCAATCAAACCAGGTTCTGATGATACAGAAGTTGACTTAACTGAGGAATCGGAAGGAAAAGGTCACAGGACAAATGAAGTATTTGTGGATTGAGTCTATTAGCACACCCTTTCAAGTACGTGAATGCTCATTATTACACAAAACACGTTCCTCCACTAACTACTCAAAGGATAGGAATGTTTAACCACTTCAACAACAATAACGCAAGACTTATCAGAACTCAAGACACAGTCGAACCTACAACTCTGGCATCACACAAGCGATTGCCGAAAACGTCTTTTGGATTCGCAACGATATGCTTCAAGGTTAAGCCGATAGGAAGGCAAATGATTAAGTAATCGTTGGTTTCGAGGCACTCTTCAGTATCTATGATAATATTCCGGTGACGCTCGGCGTCGTGTCGTGACGCAACGTCGGCGTCACCGCACCAGCCCAGGGATGGCACCTGCTCACGTAATACATTTTCATTGATGTAAGTACGCTTTGAGACAAAATGCTAAAAATCTTTGTTATAAATGCAAATATTTAAAGCTAAAGTCATGAGAACAACAAGATGATTTCAGTAGTCAGTAACGAATCAGTAAGAGAAGTTCCAAAAACTTGAAGCTCCTAAGACAAAAGATTTGGAAAAGCTGGATTACAAGTTTTAGATCCAAACCAAACCGACCGGTTCGGTCGTTCAAGACTTATCTTCCGAACCCGATTACATACAGTTTAGGCAGCCCTGCAGATATCGGGGCCATGTCTCATACGCGACGATAATCATAATGATCGGGTGCGACAAAAAGCAGCATTCCTGGCACGTCGAGAACGAGATCGCGTGCCGTGGACGTAAGTCATGCTGCTGTGCGAGATATTATAGTCTTTACTATTAACTCATATTTTAATCATTAGATAAAGAATCAACAAGCACCATCGAAAAGCATTCCCAAAATGAAGACATTCAAAAAACAAAAAATAAATCGACCACTTCAACAATCGCAAAATAATATGTTATGTAAGTGACTAGATAAATAGACAATGTTTATTTTTAAAATCTGTGTTACTACGTGACACACCTGAGATAATTGTAAAGACAAACAATGAACAATTTATTTTAATGATGCGTAATGGCCAACAAAAATACTTCATCGTCTCATTGCGAGCATCGTTTGCTCCCACAACGACTGTTTAATGACGAAATGATATCAGAATAAAGGTTTCATTATGATAATTTAAAGATTTTTATTGCTTTTAGAAAGCGAATTGCGAATAGCAAAGTGTAGATTTTAATATAGCTGATGACTCTTATATGCATACACGTAGAATTTGGAACATTGTGTAAGTAGACTCGTTTTTTGTTAGAGAATGATCTCACCGACATGTGGACTTGGCTAGACATGCTAAACCGATTGTTAAAACAAATAAAGTTACATCGGATGACTTGGAAAAAATATGCGGGCAATAGAATGATTCAGTAAGTCACACAAGTGATTTAGACTACTGAGAATTCATAAAGTACAATGGTAATGTTACTCGTGCAAATATTAAAGGAAATAGCAAGTAGCGAAATTCACCTATTTCAGTGCAATGCAATACGATAACGAGGGATGCGATAAAATGCATACGTATAGTTCGAGTACTTATAGAACAATGACTTGGCAACTTAACGTTCCTTATATTTAATGGTGAACATTAAATTCAACGTTATTGCCTGCATGCATTAACTTCTTGAACATCTCGTATTCTCGGTACTTCACTCACTAGAGACATTAAAGATTTTACATACGCGACAGTTGATAGTATCATTCTGTTTGGTTCGAAACCATCATCAAATTAAATTAAAACCTTTCTTGTCAATAGTTTAGGAGAAGTACTTGATACAAACTCTCGACATAGCTATAAGACCTATAAACCACACCACTGTCTATGACCTATAACTCGCAGAAAAAACTAGCGGGAAAACCAAAAGGGGGTAAACGGAGCCGGTCGAAACCCAACAAGGTTTTGAAAAGGCAGGGTCCAGAGAAGGACACGTGCGAAAAAGATAGTTTCATCACGGTGGAGAAGACGAAGAACCCTCCTTGTCAGAACCAGTGCGGCACCGCGCCGGCAGGACCAAACATGCTGCTGCGTCCAGCAATCCCGACGACGCAGCTGTACGTGTCCAGACTGCACCACTCCACGAAGGTTGAGGAGATCGTGGAGTACATGTGTGTGAAGACCAACTGGACTTTGAGGGTCGAGAAGTTGGAGTCGCGTCACAACACGAACTTCAAGTCGTTCGTGGTGCGTGTTCCGATACATCATCTCGAGAAGTTCCTCAAGGAAGAGTTCTGGCCGAAGGGTGTTGTGTACCGCCGGTTTCGTGGCCGGCTACATGCCACCAGTCAGCGAAACACGACGCAGATACTTCGTGTGCGTTAGTTAGTTTTTAGTGTAATTATAATTTTGTATGTATTTATAGTATTTTTAAGTTATATTAATATTGTTTGTATGTGTTTATATGGGCCTTGATGAATGATATAAATGGATAAATAAATAAATAAAGGCACTATAATAGGCGTACCTACGCCAGGCAGGCGTTCGACCGTGGCATTTTACCTATGAGAACCGGAATCTGACACATGAATAACTATGGCAAACACGAGACAGATGGGTGATATAATATGAAGATACTGATGACTGAACCGACGTGTGAGGCTTTGTACACAATATATATACAAACTATAAAGTATAAACTGGAATGTGCGTGTAATCCCAATCTGATCAAACCTTTACAAGTGTAAACACGTGCAAAAGCGATTTGCAACTAAAACAGTATGATAGACTCATCGATTTAAATAATATGCCGGAACTTTAGCTATTATTTATCATTAAACTCATTATAGTCCAATTAGACCATTGAGTGCGGTGACAACTCACATGTAAAATTACTACTGTTAAGTTTGCTATCAGATAGGTTTCATGACAAACACTCGATAGAAATTAGATAATCTATTGCAGATAGAAGATTTGTTGATATAATTAAATTTAGCTGTAGTATTAAGACTTTATGCAACAACAGATAAAAATAATTTAATCTGAGATATTAAACCAATAAGTAATTAGGGATAGTAATGCAGGCAGATATTTAAATAAAAGTCATTTCCAATGACTAATGCCTAGCATATTGAAACAGAAATTGATTACAACAAAACGAGTAACGTAAATAATTTAATTTCAGCCGAACTATGACTAGTTAAGTTTCAGCAGCCTAACTGGAAATAAATGTATATTTCATCGATATGACTTCCTCTATTAATATTCAGCCTGTAGAGTTCTTAGAACAATCAGTTACTGTAACTTAAGAACCATCGTGAGTAATGATTTTAGAATTTGTTTAATTAATACAGTTCGGATTCGGAGTATCAAAGTTATCAAGCAGCGTTTAGTCACAGCGACTCGCGCCGGAAGCCAACAGATGAATCAACACGCCCATGCAAATATGTTCAAATTAAGTATTTAGCATTGTTTGAAATAATAAGCGGAACCTTAATTTTGAGACTTCTAAATGTTTCTAGCCAAGGCCAACCAATGGTGGCTTACAAGAAACAGAAAAAGGTAAGACAAGTATTTGGCAAAAAGGATATGGTAATGTAACTGCACATAATAATAAATCTACACACATACGTCAAATAGTACTCAAAACAAGTTAGCAGAAGAGAAGAAAGCGAAAGGTACATGTTTCTTAACACGCCCAGCAAGATACACAATGCCTCATCAACAGGAATCTCGAGGAAATAAGCAGTACCTATTTATTTGTTATTTTCCTACTAAATTCTATATTTTAATACAAGTAATATATGGGGGTGACATCATGAGGCCGTCATCATCATAAACATCTTGAGTCATTCATTGAGCCATGTTATGAAGAATGTTGATGAAAATTAACAAGACGCTAAGGAAGATAAGATTACAGATTAAATAAATAGGTTTAATGGATATGGGAGCACTACAAAATGAAGCAGAATTTTTGCGATGCTAAAATTATTACTAAAAATATTGGTCGTTGGAAGTTGACGTTGGATAAAATGCGAAGACTGACGTGGATGATACATTCAGAAATGAAAATCGTCTACTAATCAGGTAGAGAATATTATTATACATCATAGAATACTACAAAGGGTGGGGACGTAAATACGTCGAGTAGAAAAGCGATTGCCACACAATGATTATCACATGTCGCGCGAGGCCGCAGGTACCGGTTACGTAAGTGCGATACACGACATGTATTTATAATATAGTATGTGACTCCACTGCGTAACAGCGGAAACCCTTAAACAGAGTGACATGTCCAGGTGAATCTAGGTTGTAGCACTTGTAGCTTGGTGGTATGAAGGCTTGTCTGACAGGTTTATTAGTTTAAGATACCTCAATAAATTGTATAGATTGTGTAGAATCGTCCTGTTCAAGATAGACGGAGCAATGGTGTTGATGATGTTAATTTATATGATTCAAAAGACTTAGTCCATCCTAAACAAGTTCCTGGCCATATCCTACAAAGAAACCTTGAGATACTCGGATCCCATGGCAACCATCGATCGATTCAAAAGGTATAGTCAACTATTCTGATTGACACACCCTGTGTTGCTAGATGATTTGGCAAAGAGAAAAACCTGAGCTTGCTTTCCCGCGCATGTAATAGAATAGAGTCACAGCATTTGTACGCAACGGATATTAAGTTGTCACTTCTTGCATACTACTGCAATCTTTCTATCTAGCACGTTGCTGTTTTGAAACCATTTCAACATTACGATTAACTTTACTATTGATGATTTATCAAAGGTCATTTCTAACGACCAAATGATAATTTTGATTAGAATATCTTTAGCCCATTTAATATATCAATTCATATTATATATTTTTGCCTGCTAAAGGAAGTATACAATAATATTATTACTGAATGTATAAAATAAATGACCCAAGCTGAGGCCAAGGCTGTTTCCATGCCCAATATAATTATTGTGATGAGAGCAATAAAAAAAGTGTTCATTTAACTAACTAGTTTTAACACAAATATTCAGTTTCTTATTCAACCAGCTTTTAGTAATAATTATAGAATTAATGAACATTCCAATGATGATGAACAAATATTACAAGTGAAAAGTAACAAAATCCAGTGAAAGAACAAAATTACATATTGGTCTTCTTTTTTGCAATTAAGAATATTAGAAATTATAAATCATTGATAGCTGTTAATTTGCTTTCGAACTAGTCACACCAGTGCCGCTTTAGGAATTAGCACTCGTACGTACGAGCAGTAGAGAAATGCAAATGAACACAACAGCCAGTTTTTAAACTAAAATTGTTTCAATATTGAAACTTTATTGGCAAGGTTTTATTTGAGAAATACGGTATGCAAAACAGTATTACGGAATTAAGCAGCTAAAACATTCTTGATGCTAGCCAATCCGGAGCCAACACGCAACGCGAAATATCGATACTTGAGCAAAAAAACCCAGTGATGACGGGAAATAGAGAGAATTGTTATCAACATTATTTTTGGGCTCATTTTTCCGTCTGCCTCGCACATGTATCAATTATAGTCAGGATCCGATACCCACGCGATTGCCGGCTTCCGACCATGACTCATACTACCTCGCTTGCCTACCGCCAGCCAGTCCTTGTGGGAATATCCAACCGTTTTGTTAACAATGCTTTATAAATTACATCATAGTTTATGACGGTTTAAATCAGACTTCAACGGATTATCTTGTCCCAATCCACATGTGCGGCGCGATATTCCAGAACATTTCAGAAATTTTTAGTTTCTTAAGTTTTGCTCTGCTTTTGTCAATAGTTATTCAAAGTATACAGAATGTATTCTATCAGTTATAAACAATGCACAATTTTTTATCTATAAATCTCACTAAACATGGTTTTCAGGCTACACTTCAGTGGCAATTCTATCATGATTCAACAAGACCTGATCAGGAATGAAGACGCCTTCTAGAGTTCAATAAATTGTTCTTTTTTACTCGAACCAAGCATTTATTCTACCTGTTCGGTTGAATGGAAAGCCGTTTGCTCACGTCCACTGACTCACACCTCTATTGGCTATAGAATATTTGATGTAGGTGTATAGAAACAATCGGTCACAATAAGCATTAATTAAAGGTCGATATCGATAATATATTGATGTTATGTTCCGCTCGTACTTTATTCCCAGTTTTATGTGTTTCAATTGCACAAAATCCTTTAAAACTATTTCTATATCCACGAAATGTTGTTTAATACCTATCTTAGCTTAGTTATATCCAAATACTACCTACATCAAACTTGTCAGACAGAGACACTAACCAATATTTCATTACATACAATTGTCCAAGATTTCTATTGCCATGACAAGTATTTGCTGCAATTACATAGTTTTAGTCAGGTTTTCTTTCTGCCAACAGTGAAAACCGCTAATGTTAGCTAAACGACTGCTCCCTGTCACACATATTAAGATGACCGTATGACAGAGAGGGATAGCCACATACACATCTGTTTACATTGCTGACCGTGTGCATAGGAGAAATTAGCGACACGCAGCCGTTCAAGCGAAAGGTTTGTAAATGTGATTGAGGTAAGTAAGGCCGAGTGTACATTGAGGCGTATCGTCAATTGCAGATGAATTGAATGAGAGCGAATATTTAAATAAACTGAATCATAAACATGGGAATGTTGTAAAATTTAATATGTTTAAAACCTTCTTGCGTGTCTGAAATCCTAATTTTCTCCACACACGAGCTGTCATACAAAGCCATATTCGTGCCAAAGTTCAGGGTGCCAAGCTTTTATGGCGTCGGGACATGCTATAACAATGCGAATAGCAATGCAGATTTTGCGCCGCCCTTGTGACGAAGGACATAAGACTTCGGAACATAAATTACAGAAGGAGGTTGAGAATTTTGCCTACATACCAGGTGCCAGAGACTGGTTCTTGCGCTGCATAATGAGAGGGCTATAGATAAGTAGGATTAACTATAGTAGAAGCTGAATTTAATGTTAGAGAAACTTGTAGACCTAAAGGAGGCAACTCGGGAAGACTGGATACGGAATCATGCAACTTTGGATTGTAAGTTTCGGCATTCTTTTTTTAATATTTTCTTCTATATCCATGATTATAACGACAGACACGTGTCCTCAAGATCCACTGAAGTCATCATAACTATATAATGGATAAATGGGAATCTATCCATTATAAATAGTTATGACTTCAGTGGGCAGTGTTCCTAAACATTATTTATCAACACGCCAACTGTCGGTGCGACAATTCGGTTTATCAAACATTGTCTCTCAATGAGGTTGTTTACATACAGGCACGTGTGGGCTGTCGGGTAACGACAGGAGACAGGACGGTCGGAGATTTCGGCTGTGGGATGACTCGGGCCTTTGAACGGAGATAAATTGCCGACGGTCAACAAGATTTAAAGTGTTATTAATCTGAGTATATTGAAGGTATTTGAAATACCAGCGCGCTAATACGATAGTTTTGGCAGTGAGATCATTCCTATGAGTTAAATAAAATGTTAAGTTAGTTAGTAAAAGCGCGTAAAAAGTAGCATACTTTCCGAGTCAGAGAAATTATGAATGAAGTTTTTAGAAGTAATTCAGAGGCTTAAGGTGCATTATTAATTTATTATCAAAACGCAATCCATAAGGAAATGATTAATTCTTAATCACTGATAGTATATCATAACCCTCTATTATTAGAAGAGTATTATTCATATAAATTACTTCATGGCATTCGAAGAATTTATTTAATGAACACACTAATTTAATGAAAGTTTGGAAAACAATAACCTGATAGACAATCCCTATTAGTTCGTGTAATCTTATCTGAAACTATGTAAAGCTAATAGCACAATGATAAAGGGCGCTCCTAATTTCTGTTGGCATAGCAAAAATAAACACAAATCAATTTATAACAGAGGTAACTCCAAAATGAGAATAGATGTTGAAGTTTAATACAATCATAAAGTTTTAAGTTTTCAACGGACGAGGATAACCTTGCAGTTTTGAGTGCTGCAGACAGCAAAAAATGGAGTGCTTTGTGCGAGGATCGATTCGAACGGGAGATTCAAATGAAGCAAATTACTACTGAATAATTCATCGATGTGATTGCTAAACGCCTATTGAACGGAAAGAAAGTAATGACCTCTTTGAATATTCATGATTTATAGAGTTGTGCACTTAAATTCAACCAGTCGACCTTCCTGATCAAATACGTAGGCTCTGTAATGATATATTCGGTAATGTTGAGCACACGTTGACATTGCAATACGGGGTCAGTGTCACGCTGAGGATAAGACTACAGGAAAACAATTTCACAGAATCGTTTGTTTGTAGCACAGCATGACAGAAACGTGTTTCGAATGAATGAGAACTGAACGTCGTCGCCCAGGCAGGCGAAAGGAAATGGACGTTTGTGCACATCGACCAAGACTATTTGGAGAACATAATTTGTTTGATGCAATTAAAATGATGATCGCGGCATCAGCATTCATCAAAGAGATAGTTATACGGAAAGAGAAAGACCAGTATATCAAGCGAGTATCTCACAAATAACAAGAGAAACAAATAAGAAACAAAACGCTCTTGAACTTGTTTGGAGCACTGGTTGTTCTATAAATAATCGTTACATAGCATTTGGTTCGCGGCGGGTAATAGCTGCCCTCACAACTTGCACTAAACACACACAATCTATACGTTAATGCAGTATCCAGCCACATTAGTGATGGTTCTGCAACGCAAACAAACGCAGATTCATCTGTAATGTATGTAAACGGAGCGGCTGATTCAAGCGATGCTACAGCTAGATTTCTTTCACCGCTTATGAAGTTTATAATGTTGATATTTGCAAATTAATATTAACCAACTATTTGTGATACTAGTCTACTTCAGGCTGCAATCGCTATTATGACCGCATTCCTTATGACCTCGTTATGTAATCAGGCTCAATTTTGATGAAATTGTTGACTAATAGATGAATCCTCTATTCTACTTATCCTTAAATTAATTTCTCGCATGTTTATCTTCTCTCTATAGATTTCGAGATTCATGTTCTACTTTCAAAATTGTGACGCAATACCTCGTTTATATATTTTGAATCAGGTAGAACTAACTACTAACCTTTTTGTAGAGTTTGATCCAGGTGAGGTCGCCTTTAGAGTCGGTGTACTGGAGGCCGAAGAACCAGACCTCTCGCAGGCCGATGGTCTTGACGACCTGGTCAAACAGTTGTTTGCCAGTCGTCGTCTGCTGGATCGCGAACTCCAGCTCCGCGTCCATCGTCGTCACACGGACGTTCATCTGGAAATAGAGAGACAGTTAATATATGCTTCAAATATGGTCTGAACGAAATGTCTAAAATTGTATTTGAATGATCTGATCCTAGCGGATTAAGGCATTATAAGGTAAGGGAACTGGTTACTCATACGAAGAAGTTCAATGGAATACAATTTCTTAGATACAGAAACAAACAGTTAATGCAAGTGATGAAATGATTTAGGAGACACTTTAATGTTCATCTCATCTCCTAAAAAAGATCTTGAGTTACATTTGATAATTACTCTTGAATGTGCATCAATATTAATTTACGCGTGAGTCGCACATATTTGGCATATTTTAGCAACACTAGCCCGAATTTGCAGCGCTTCGGAGAAATCTTTAATCTGATGGAAGATTTCTCCAAACATTCAATTAAACGGAAAAATTACTAATGTTCTATTAAACTTTATTACTTGTTTTTGTTGTTTTCATATTGTATAAATGGACACGTGCGCCCTTGTTCCGACGTAAAAGACCTTAAGTGTCAGATCGAATATGGCAAAGAAAACAGTGGAACGGACGCAAACGGCATTGTATACAACAGATGTGTGCCAACCGACTTTGTTGTATGTAGCTAATAGTGCGTATAATGGAACAAACAACCTTTAGGTAACTTGATATATTGGACAGACGATATTGATAAAATGAGTAGCTAATAAAGGCTAGAAGGAATCGATTCCAGTGCTGACCAGTATAAAGTAGCGAAGGTCACTTTTGGATTGATATATTGGTGGAAGGGTCGATATACAAAAAAAAATCTCTTAAGTAATAATGAATTTGAAATTCAAACACTGACAAAATATCTAGCTTTGATAATATGAATATTAAACCGTTTACTGATACAAGTTGATTGACTCTATATTAGCTAGGTAGGTCCTACATAATTTTTTTGTGGTTTGCCTTCAAATTATACATTTTTTCGATAATTTTATAACGTTTAAGTAATTTCGTTTGAGTCACGAATTACATTAAAACTTGGCGCTTACTGGATATACGTTTCAGTTCCGTCATAAATTCATAATATACACTAATTACACTGCCACTAACATAAGGTCCGCTGCGTTTATCAAATATATCGCCAGATGCACTTATGAGTCTGACAACACATTACTCATCACTGTCAGTTGTCACTCAAACAAAGAACTAGGATTATAAACCCTATTAAACTAAAAAGCGGTACACTTATATGTAGATACAAGCAAAGTTAAAAAGGAGATAAATATCGAATCACACGGCAATAAAGTTTCATTCATAGAAACTGAAATAAACATAAATAAAGGGATCATATCAGAAATAGAAGAAACGTAAACGATGCTATCTAATATTGTACAGTTGGTGGCATGCCAAGCGGATGCCATCTTCCGGGGCGATTATGTCATGGTATTACACTGTCGTACTTTATCAGCGTCCTTTTATGATATCTTAAAGTGTAGTTCAATACTTTATTTTTATGGGGACTACGAAAAGAGGATATATACTTAGTGGTACTTGAAAGGGTTGCTTGATACTATAGCTATGGTGTTATACAAAATACTAAACAAACAAGAAGGCTTCGTGTCAAATATATCTTCAATCGTTAGGTTGAATAAAAACTTTTACCACAGAAATGATCAAGATGATTGTGTTTTTTGACAACAGCTTTGATCGAAATTGGACATAACCTTGGGTTTTTGAATTTTGAATATATCAAGGTTGCTGTTGACGACAGTCATTCCACGAAACAAATTGTACTATAACCGAAACTTTTTAAAGGTTTCACGAAGCAATTCTAGACAAATATCCATAAACCATATTCAAATAAAAATTCTTGCAAACGATCGCAATTCACGCAAATGAAATTGCTAAATAAATAGTTTCTATTTATTTTGCAATTTCTCAGAAAACGCTACAATATTTTTTCATTATGGCCAAGGTCTTCGTTTCCTAGAAATTCTGCATTTATCCACTACTGAGACAGATGGGAAGGGGGACGGGCAGAACAATGGATGAGGTTGACGTGACCGTGAAGTGTCAGGAACTAATGACAATCCTTGATTTAGAATATGTCTAAACCTAACATTCCTAACTACGTAAAGGTTTTTTGATGACTGATTATGTACAGAAGACCAATGAGAGAAAAATTACAGTTTATGGAGGGACCCTCGTTAGAAGATTATTTGTTGAATTAAAAACCGTGTGGACAATGTGGACATCGTCATGATGCGTGGATGCCATGCCATTGCTTGTGTTGAAGAGAATAATGTTTTTTAAATAAATAAAACAATATTCTTTGTAATATAAATAATTTGTTATATTTTTATTAAAAATATCTTAGTCATGTCCAAGTATCAATGTGGGGGAGGAAGCCTTTGTCCAGTTCGCCTAACGCAAGAAAGCATACATATTTATAAATGAAAGTAAGCGAGAAGATATAAAGTTATAAATAAACTCGGTACAAAAATAGACTAAAGTACCAGCGCTAAGGCATTCGCAGTAGCCGATGACTCCACATCGGATCCTAGTAATGAAAACATGATTACACTAACAATGCTAGCTGCGGACGGAGATATTATCTGCAAAGTGGTAACAATGGATGTACACACCGTTCATTCATAGTATAGCTCTAAGTACGATAGTAATGGGGAAAAAATAAGATTTTAGTAATATCGATCATTGCCCACTTCACGATTTCATAATGTATAAAGAAATATAATTTTGTTTGATGTTGAAGTTGACACCGCCGATAATGACAGACTTCAAATTTCCATAATAATGAATTAAATAAAAAAACAAAAAAATTAAATAATAAAAAATAAAAATAATAATATATAAATAATATTAAATATTTTATATTTAATATTATTTACTAGCTGACCCGGCAAACGTTGTTTTGCCATATAAATTATTTCTAGCTGCCCGGCGCTACTTCGTTCGCGTGGTGTGCTACCCCCTACCCTACTCCTAGCCTACTTCTACCCTACTCCTACCCTACTTCTACCCTACTCCTACACTACTCCTACCTTACTCCTACACTTCTCCTAACCTACTCCTACCCTACTCCTACCCAACTCCTACCCTACTCCTACCCTACTCCTATTTTTCCTGAATTTTCTGGCTATAAACCTCACGGAGCCCAAGACCTTTCCAACGAATGCAAAACCGTGGAAATCATCGTTCTGGAGTTATAGCGTCAGGAAGGAAAACCCGACTTATTTTTATATAGTAGATTACTTTTTATTTTTTTGTATTATTATTTTTTATTATTATTATTATATTATATAATATTATAATTATTAATTAATTATTAAATTATTTATTTTTTTATTTATATTTTTTTTATTATTATTATTAAAAATTATTAAATAGTTAAATAATGAATTCCGGCAAACCCAGGGTTACTAGCCGGGCTCTTTTCGATTAGGAATTCATTATTTAACTATTTATCGACCACTTACAAATCATGACCAAGATAATAAAATATCTTGAATTGATAACTTCATGATATCTTTAATCGATTTTTAAGTACATGATAACATAAATAAATACTTTGAGTGAAGGTCAAAGTTCAAAGAGCTGCAGACCGGAATATAATCAGAAAGCGCCGCTTGGAGTCGTGCCAGCGCAGAACATAAACAGCAAATAAAAAGCAGCCAACCAGGATCTTTCATGTTTACGTTCATGAGTGGAAAATTTTGTTACCACTGATTTAATACTAACTTTCGTTATTTTATTGCTGTTTAGTATTTTTACTAGTTTTTTTGAAGATGTTTATATTTTTCACGATCCTCCAGAGAATGTATCGAATAAAAGTTGTCACAACCATCGATAACGATACTTTTGAAAGCATCCTTGATTCTAGCTATTATTCAACCTCGGTTATTCTCGTCTTCCCCTATAATTCATAGCTTATCAACTAGCCCGCATGGTTGATTATTTATAATTGTAACACAACCTCTCCTAACCTCCAGTAATAAGGTTAAGGAAAGGACAATGATAGCGTTCATAAAAATAACTGGAATGTTCTCAATGTCGTTAATTTAAAGTGAACTAGTTTCCACTGTGAGATGTATGTAAATGTGATCGGTGTAAGTCGCGACTTTGCTCTACAAATGATGCATATTTTACACGCTTGGAGAGGATTTCTAGACAATTCGTCATCATTATGTCAACACTTGTTTTAATCTGTTCTTGTGTGTTCAGTAAATCCTGGCTACAGCACAAAATATATAAGCTGCGTACAGTGAAGCAGAAATAAACTGAAACATACCCCAACTAGCTCCAAAATTAAATGATGTGGCTAAAATAAGATTTTACTCGAAGTACGGTGCCGTGAAACTGATCAAGTGTTACTTTTGAATGATGTAACTCAAAAGGTTTACGTAAAGAAAGAAAAGGCAGAAGGTCATCGTCACTTTGAAATATTTCCTCTACCACAAATCAAGTTAGTAAACCTGTTTTATTCATAATTTAAAATATAATGGGGACACGAGCACACGAGTAAAGTTATACGTTCATAGATGCGTAACTAAAAGCTAATGGTCGTACGACACGGCCATCAATGTCACATGTTGATGTGGTCTACGGTTTTGGATATACCATATCGACGAAACTGCCGCATGGCAACGGAAACAGTCGAGACAAGTCCCGATAGATAGACGAATCTAATTGCTTCCGATCAGTGTAAAACCTGCCTATCTGTTCGATATGATTTAACTTAGCGGATATAGTCCCTAAAGATGAGGTTTATATTTTTTGAAGATAGTTTCGTTTTCGCTACGTCGCGTCGATGGTTTGATTTGCCAAGCAATAGCTAAATCTAACCAATATTATAACACACTTTCTAACCAACGAAATTCAGGCTTCCTTTTTTAGAAAGTAAAAAATATAGGCATTCCGAGCCCAAGGACAGCATGATAATGAAGTAGCTAATAATGCAGGTGAGTCATCTGGGCGAGATTGAGAAACTAACGCGAGATAAGAAGGCGGTGTTGCGACTAGAACGTTATCGCCTGTGTAAACGACGGATGTTTGTATAAGCTACGACCAATTTGTTCGCTTTGCTTTACACGCGAAACCTGCCTTCAAGAAAGTGAGCATGTAATTTCTTAGATCTATTATTATTATGAAGAAACATGTGTTGGAGAGTGAGTTTTTGTTTTGTTTAGAACAGATGCTCATGATAAAAAGATACGCTAGAACTTAAGCTGAAGACGTTTCGCTGGCAGATACAAAATACGTTGAGCATCTTGATAAAGAAACCTGTTTCAAACTCTCGCGTGTTGGATATTAGTAAAGAGCTATAGAGGCTATGAGATGCGCCATTAGTTCACTTAATGTACGACCATTACTTGATTAGAAAATCTTGAATAATGGTAGACATAAACCACCAATAAGCAGTGAAAATTATTTCGTATTATAAATATAATCACGGTCCCTGTTAGTGTGTCATGCGGCTTGCGGCAGGAAAATGACCGCTCGTTAGTAGGAAACAGACAACGATTTGTTGGAACATTATGAGGATATAAGTGATTTTATAATAATATTGGTCATGGATGCACCATGTTTATATTTGGAAAATGAGTCATGTATTATCCGGCAAAATGAGGTCTACAGTTTGTGAGGTCAGTGTAACATTGAATAAGGGTAAAGATATGAATGCAAATCCTTTTATAAATTGTTATATATGTCAATAAAATGAATATGGTTTTAAGTATTGTAAGCGTGCGTGTATTACATGTTTCCATTTTCCTTTCGTGACACTAATACGAGTTGTTGAGCGAATCGATACTTTAAAGGCCATGTTGGGTAGCAATCACGTATTAACTGTAAATCCAGTAGCATGTCAAGGAAATCCTACCCATATTTCGATCATTTCTTGATATCCTATGAATAATTCGTTTTGGCCTAATGGTGTAGCAGCTGGTGTTGGATTGGCTTAAAATCTTGTTATTTCTTTAGGGTTTCCTGATGTTATGATTGTTACAATTAATCGGTAAATTAGCCTATCGTCTACACACTAAAGTACAACTTCGCGGAATGATAATCACTTACGATTATCTTTTACGATCAAAACGTTAAATGGAACTCTATCATAAACAATGCCAAAGAAAACTCTATCATCATAATCATGTCTAGTTTTTGCATTTTCGTCCAGATATCAATCGAAACCACGATATCTACCTAAAAATTATAAATAACTGTTTCTTTACTCTTCTGCCGACGTTTGGTGGTCATGACCACATCTCTCAAACTAGGGAGACATGAAATCATCTAAATACACAAGTAACGTAATATACGATATATGGATATATGGATATATACGATAAATGTGAAACGCGTATGGCAACCGTATGTGCTGCGGATTCTATAAATAGAAATACAAGCGAAGGATTGAATAATGCTTAGAAGACGCTTATTATATTTAAGCCTAAGTTGGAAGCTTCACTTCAAAGGTCGCGTTGGTGTGTCTCGACAATTTTACTTCTCTTTTTTTTAGTTTATGGCAATACGTAGTCTGATTCAAGATTAGATTGATTTGCGTTTGCATTGCAAGTATGGATAATAATTATTTATCAAATTTTGTTCTTTAACCAAAGCTTTGCTTATTACCTAAAGTTATCATAGTGTACTTTTGTCAACGGATACTAGGTATCTATCCTCATGGTCATGGTCATATTATTTAATTTTAAGACATGGTACATTCCTAGACGAGGACCACACGCCTAGTTCTCAAGATTATTTAAATTAAGCCATTGTATAACATCTGCTTCCAACATGTTGGCATCAACATCTCGCTCCAAACAGAAGCGAATTTTGTTTTAATCTCAATACTACCGTGAAAACCTTATTATACGTTTATTTTAAATATTCATGCCAAACATGTTAATAACAATAACATTTTCACAAAGACCTACTCTATTGTTTCACAGAAATATATTCAAGAATCAAAAATATGGCAGAATGATGTCCTTGCTGTATCTTGGCTGAGTAGGAAGTAACATGAGGTGACCAAGGTGAACTGATGATAATTATGAACATACATTAAATATACTTGTTGTAAGTACATTTGACGACATAGTTATTAACTTTGAACTAGGGTCGCGAGGTCGGCGCGCGATGTAAAAAGTTGTAAGAACTGGTATTTTGAATACTTGTACTTATCATAATTACAAATACGGAAACTAAGCGATTAATAAATTAGATATTGATTTGTTCAATGGTACCACAATATTTGAAGGTGACTTTCCAAAAAAACCTGCAAACGATTAAAATTACAGACTTGTATAAGCTACGATTAAAAGTCAAACATGTTAAGCTAATGCAGATAAACCGCTCAGTCCACAAAAAAGTGCCGGCATAAACCTATCTTCAAAAGCTAACAGATGATATAACACAGACTATGGACAACGACTGAACGATTACCAGCATTATGGAAAGGTAACAGAGAACAAAGTTGGATGTGAAGTAGTGTGGATAAAAAATCCTGCCGTTCTGAGGCAGGAAGGTGGCAAAGGGGATAGAGCGAATGTGGCGTAACAGGTGCACAGACAGATGGGTGTAACAAGTGGCTAAAATGTATTGGTCGTATGCTGATGTAGCACCTTGCGGAAGATCCTATACCCTATTGTTTTAAAATACTGAAGTCATTAGGTATGGCGGATCTGTAGAAAAATTGATTTTCTGACGTCAATCGCACCGTTTACCAAACAAATAAGATTTATTTGGTATTATGTGCTTTGAATTCTTATAGGAACCAAAGTCCAAATAAAACCTTCAATATGCGTCAAGTGAAAACTTAACAAAATGTTCACGATCTTGCTACCCGACTCAATTAAAATGCTACACCTCCGCGAATCTCACGAAGTTTCGTCAAAAGCGAGACTCGAAAAATCCGAGGTGATAGGAAAAGAAATTCCGCTGTGCTTTAGAAATCGCAATAGTGTGTGAGTAAGTGAAACGGAGTGAAACGGCACTACATGGTCATGGAGCATATCGACCGTCAAATTAAATTCAAGTACAGGCTGTAATGAATGAGGGGCTTATGGCTTAATGGCCTCCGCAAAGATCGATCGATGCATCAGATGGGGCTAAGTTGCTTTGAGTCAAGACTTGGACGGATCACTTCTTTTTAGAGACCTCATTGTGACTCAGGGAACATGTTTAGCTCTTGGATGACCATGACCACGTCAAGGACAATCAGAACCCAGAAAAGCGGGATCTCTACTGGGTTACGGATGTCAGAATGATAGAAGTTGCTCCTTGCTTTATGATGATCAGTGTCTGATTACTGATTAGACATGCAGCCAAAAATAAACTTGTATAGCTAGCTTGCTTCCTTGCTTGTGCTAGCTAACCTAATGTAAAGAATAAGTAAACTCGTGAAGTCACGTGGAGCCATTGTGATAACGTGACGTACTTATATACAGGTATCAATTATTGTATCTAGGTTGCATGTCTTGTTACTAAGTAAGGTTCTATCTATTGTACGTTCAAAAACATCAGCTGCTGACCTTTCTGCTGAGGACCTTATTTTTTTTCTTCGTTCAGTTATGATCGCTGCCTTTTTGCATTATTTAAATGTAACGTCAGCTTTGGCTTTTATTTGCTAGATTAAAACTGTTCTCATACTGCATGTTTATTTTATCGCAATCATAAAGAACTGCCTTAATAAATTGCTTCCCTTCTACACCACGATATGCAGTTAATTAGCATTCCTAAGCTTTATTAACATTCCGTACGTTTTTTGATAAATCGAATTCGTTTTTATTGTTAAACGTGACCGAAGTTTCAGAGCGTGGTGGAACGAACACCTGTAGTATTATTTAAATTTTCAAGGCTTTAAGCAACAGGACAGCTGAAAAATAGTTTCATAATCTGATTTTGAATAAAGAAAAACTTACACGGTCACCTGGACTTGACAAATATCAAACTAACGATTCAGCGCTTACGTGAATCTAAAATATGGGGTAAAGGTTTTTGTCCCTTACAGATGAAAAAATTGACTAGCATAAAAATCTTTCTGAGAATATTTAGCGTGCCAAGTCTCTCCATGCTAAACTAAGCAAATTATTTAATTTCGAAGCTGAGCAGTCAACAAAAACTATTTTAATAAGTCTAAGATGGTAAAACAAGAAGTGATTAAATGTTTTTTCTGAATCCCAACAATCTTACAGATGAGGAAAACCTTGAACGTCTTCATACATTAGTAGTACGTGATTTAAGTGGCGCTGATGGAGCAAGTTTTATAATCAACTAGTGTTACAATGCGCCTAACGCTGTAATGAGCCATTTTAATGATAAGTCAGCATCTGCATCGCGTGACGCAAATTCTTAGGTAACGTTTACGTGAGATCTAGTAGCAGTTCTATGTATTTTTAACAATCTATTGACCAGTAGGTAACCAAAACGTACAGTATTTTAATGGCGATAAGATAAAATTCATTACAACTCATTGTGTTAATTTCGATAAAAGTAATCGAGAATTCACACGTTTATATTGTACTACATTCGTATCGGTGATAAACATATTGAAATTCTTTGTAAGTTTACCTAGTCATAAGCGAGCTAGATCGATAAAAACATTCGAGAGTACAATGTTAGATTTTTTCATCACGAACTTGGAAGTTGATTCAAGACAAAAGATCCCATCGAAAGCGAGAGCACCAGACCCTTGGCGAAACAGGAAAGTGATTCTATCTCGCTCCGATACGCAGGGGGGACAGGGATGGGGAACAAAAAGACGGTTACGACCGTTTGCATGATGCAAAATAAATAATAAAGCCATGACTGACTCCATCTTGGAGTTTGCGGCTTTACGTTGCGATGACATCACCGTAACTTATGATTTCAGTCAACATGATTCTCGGAGATCTGTACACTAATGTAATTTATTCGTTTGACGAAACGTTCGGCCAAGGTGGATCTGTTGCTATGCTGACTTCACACTTTTTGTGATCGTAATAAGCTGTGACGCACACGTCCAATTGTGTGAGGTGCTTCTTAATTATGGACAACAGGTGACTAAGGCACCTGGACAGATTCCCCTTAACATAGGTAGGAGGACTTCGAAAGATGTAATGAGAAACCAGTTTAAAGGAGGACTCGAAGGATTTTGAATGGCAATAAGCACTAGAAGATTCTCTCTGCGGTTTATGCGGTCTTTGCAAAAAGTACTTCAGACGTCATCTGTCGTGATCGTAGAGTCGTCCTTTGGTTATGTAACTGACCTGTTTGCCGCCGGCAACCATGGTGGCTGATTTTATGGTCACACGCACTGGGTAATGTCACAAACACAAGGTTGTTTATAAGATCCTGTGGTGAAGCACATGAGCCGCGTCTGTCGGACGCGGCGGTACAGTTTGAACTGAACGGTCGCGGTCGCCGCGGGGATGCGCGCGCGCCCCGAGCTCAAGGCCGCCGCACGCGCTCACCTCAAACACACCTCACCAGCACACCTCGCTCAATACCGCCTACAGTTTCGCTACTTTTTTTCCTCGCATCTAAATTGAATAGTGATCCAATCGACGAGTCTACTTACGACATTACGTGTAGTGCAAGGCGCGTGTTTATAATTGTGCTGAACTCAATTAAACGCCATATATGTAAGTAGTTTAGTATGCAAATATTCCATTTGTCTGTACAAGTGATAACATGTCTAGGAACCCTGATTATCTTTATCTAGCTTTTTTTAACCTGTTATATAATTAATAATAAGTATACTTTGATAGGTAAGTGCCTAAGTTCCCCGGTGCGCGACAGTTCTATTGGCTTTGGCTCCCCCATCGTTTAAATTATTTCATATTACCTACGTGTCTATTCTTGGTATACAAGTTAAGCATGCCTTTGCTAGGTGTTAATTAAGAGCTAATTAACACTTACGTAAGTATTCATAGAGGACAACAAAGCAGCAGCTTTTTTGTCACATGACTAAATTAGGATTTGTGCCATATTTAATTAATAATTAATTAACAAAATAAATCATAACTTGGTATCGCTAAAAACATTTATAGGTATACTAATTAGTAATTACCAATGTTTGCATACTAATAAATGACTTTATTTGGTATCATAATATTAATACTTTCACTGTCTGTCCCCAAAGTAGACACAATAGTTAAACAATCAACCTGAATCATAAGTGATTCATGGGACAAGGAATGGGTTAATAATGCTTATCTTGGGTACCTACCTAATTTTAATAATAATAAATTTATGTGTACAAATAAATTTATTATTATTATTTATTTTTATTAAACATATAATTAGCATGTTATAATGATTGGTTCCTCAACCACAATCCATTATGGTAGTTTAAAGTTCAATAAATATTTTACAGTTTTCCCGTTTTAATGTGTGCCTGTCATTTTAATGGTTTGTGTAAATAGGCACTTAAATTAAATATGTATACGAAACATTTTAGGCGAAACTTGACGTCTCTCTCTACCAACCCAGATACCCACTACGTGGATGTTATCTTTTAACATTTAAAATATTTATTAAGTAGGTACTTATATATTGTTCGGTAAAGCTTTCGATTTTTAACGTAAATGTAATCTGGTTATTGGATTAATATATTTCTAACTACCTAAATTCATTATTCTTCATTTTTCGATAAAATGTTGTTGAAATAGAAATAATGAGCACACTCACATTTGGTGACGCCTTGCTGTTGCTTTTTTTATCGACACGATACGTAGACATTGTTGGAATTGGTGAGCCTTCCTTTCTCACAGAACTTCAGAAACTTTATAATATGGACACTTGATTATTTCAAATTAGCACTGAATTTCGACACCTTTTCACATTTTATTATCAAAACAGGGTACCTAATATTTAACGAACTCGGGAACACATTAAAAAAGATAGATAATAATATCTCGAGAATAAAATAATATCGGACCGGGAATTGTTTCTGCGTTCCAGGACGAAGGACGACTGACATATTTTCCTGAAATTCCGTACAATGTAGACCATTACGCTAAAGGAAACAGAACATTTTTTCCCCAACTGATTGTTCATGTTGCTAATTATAGAGCTTAAAGTATTGTTTACTTTAGTTATGACACAGCAACCAATACTGGTTGTTATGTCATAAATACCTAAATTTCCTTTAGGATTTTTTTTTTATTGCTGAATGGCCTCGTGACCTCGATCACGGCTGATAGAAAGTGATGAGGTCTATGATGGAATGGGCGTGCCTAGAAGATGCCTGTTCGCTCTAGCTTTGAAGGCTGACGGGTTAAATGTGAGAGCATAGACGCTGGCAGAGAGTTCCACACTTGGCTGTTTGTTTCGTTTCGTATCACCATCAGTAGGTACTATGTATTACCTATTCTGTGGTATACCCGGCAATACCAAGGGGTTGCAGGTACGTTCCTAACCACAGGCTCCAGAGACAGCGTTGGTCTGTAATAAAGTGCCTGTAGTTGGTATCTTTCTTGTCTTTGAACACCATTTTTCAGTTAATTGAATCCGATATTTCAATTTTCGCCTTTTAACGTGACTCTCGGGCAGCTTTTAACCAATGCAAACATATCACCCGCTTCTTGGGTTCATCGCCCGCTTTCAGCCAACAAGATAACACGCTCCACTTCACATCTTCAGTGATCTGGCTAACGTAACCTTATCGGTTCATACTGAACTGTAGGTAGTTACTGTTGTAAGTAAAATAAAAAAGCCAATAAAGAGGCTAAAATCACTTGCAAATTGTAGTACCTGACAGAAATTAGGACATTGTAAACCAGTCCAGACAATATAGATTTTAATTTACATCTTTGTGAAAAAAAATCCCCTTTATTCGAAAAATTAGGACAGTGCGGACGTGAGGCCGGAATACCATGTTCGGTTCGGACAGATCAGTTGGGTTGGTGAAATGTTGATTCTACATGTAACAACTTTCAGCCGTAGTCTCACATAAAACTATCTTTACTTAATTATGTCGTAAACTCGTAATCGGCGGAAATGAATCGCGGGCGGAGTTGGCTTATCTAGAGCCGTTCAATGAACGTTGTCAGTAATATACATCACCCCATTTATTTCTCGGAGGGTTAGACAGAGGTGTGGGTGGGTATGTCTATTTAGCAAGCTGGGGAGTTTTAGATAGAACATCCCTCCGACACCCAGTGCGAGCCCGGTGCTCCTGACCAGAATGCCACGAATCCACGATGGGCCAGTTGTTTGAGTGCCTAAAGTATCCCTCCATCAGCACTATGGACGGACATAAACACCACTGATGCTGCAATTAACGTGGCCGCATGACACAAGTACTGATTCTTACCCTTCGAATAGAATAAGGGATACATCCACATTGTCTAGCCTATTGCCATTTTGTTAGTATTGTACCGTAAAATATATCCATGTTAGTTGGATGGTTCTAACTCAGCTAACAGGTAGGTACATAGCATGGTGCGTGGTATGTGTCGCGGGTACACCGGCCATCGTCCGCTAACCAGATAACGCGCGCCCCACTTTCCCGCTTCCTTCCTATGACACAGTTGAGCTAGGCTTCTCTTACTTACATTATATCACTTGTTATTAGATTTACGACTGCCAACACCCTTCGTGACACAAACTAACATGCATTTATTTTAGTTTGTAACAAAATGGAACAAGTTTTGTGACAAAATGGACAAAGTTTTATTACAAAATGGAACAACATAAGCATAACACTACGCCTTATCTTCCTAAAGTACACGCAAATTTCGCCAGTTATCGTTAAGATTAAGAACTATGTAATAGGGGGCGAGCTTAATGACATCAACCGGGCACAAAATGGAACAAGTTTGTTACAGAAAGGAAAAAGTTTGTAACAAAATGTTACAAAGTTTTTTGTAATCTGCTAACGGAATATTGATCAATTATTAATATGGACGTCACACAAAACTTACACATCATGCATAAAATTACTATTCCATTCACACTACAGATAAAGACAGACACATTTAGTAATGATAGCAACGGACACAGACCACTACATTACTGAATGAGTAATTAATTGGTTCATGTCTACAGCAATGATGAAGACATCCAAGATTACATTGCGTGATCTTTTACTTTATGGAGGATTTAATATACAAGTCTAATACCCTGTTTCTTATATGCTTTATCTATCTACACAAAAATTAGGGAACAGACTGTCAAACTCAAGCTCCTGTGGACTGCTGTGATTGGCTGACTGAAATAACATCAAACAATCAAAATTGCTCTCAACACAATAAAGGGAAACATTGTGAGGAAACTGGCATGTCCTAGAACCAAAAACTCGCAGGCATGTGACATCCACCAAACGGAACCGTGCCCACATTGTGGATTATGACCCAATTCCTCTCACAGAGAGGAGGCCTGTTTCCAGCAGTGGGAACATTATAGGCTCATTATGTTGAATCAATATTTCACTCACTTCCCATAAGTTTGACAGTCTGTTAGCTAATTTAAATGTTAATTAGCCTTCAGAAACTGGATGATTATACCATAGAAAAATCTATAAACCGAAGTAGGTTCTCACAAATCACCTAGAATGTTTCAGACACACACACACAACAAAAACCAAGGAGAGCAAACTAGAATGCAATCATGCTAATGGAATTTACTTCATATACATATAACTACATTACATTTTAATAGCCACACTCCATAGTAACTTGTGCTGAATGAATGGTGGAGGTGACCTTGCAAGGTTTCTATTTCACTGAACCTGGGGCTATTGTGTATATTACTATTAGGAAATCTATTTTAAAGCATGCATTTATCTTGATTTTTTTTTAAACTAGCTAGGTATACCTTTTTTAATTAAAAAAATGGACAAAATACTGTACTACTATTATTTTAAATAAATCACCACTGTCTCATAAATAATCTAATTAGGAAAAATAAACCAAACCACACAGGGTTGCCAACAAAATAATCAACTACAGGTTAAAAAAAAACTTCAAAAAGGGAGAACCAAACGTAAAAATTTGGACTAACCAAGGCATTATCATTCGCGCCTAAATCAAGCGCGTTGCTTATATAACCCAGTATCTGGAAAAATAAATGGATACAGAAACAGGTTTAATATTTGTTTGGTCATTCACATAGTAATAATAAATGAATAATCTGTGAAACAAAAATGGATGGACGGAGATAACAAAGACCACAACACAAAAAAAATGGTTGACATAAATTCATTATTTTGATTGAAAATTCTTATCTAATTTTGTGTTTGAATGAAACAATAATGTGAAGTTCGTGGACAGGCTAATTTTAAAATAGTTATCTATATTAATCATGTATCCATGGGCCTTGAAAGGAAGAGTATAATCACTCAGTGTCAACCAGGATGTGGTGATAACAGAGTCAATGTCATAGTAAAATCATTACAAAATTGAGGCTGAATCATAAACGCCTCTGCCATCTCATTTTTTTAAACAGTGGCTTTATTTTTAATAGCTTGAGTCACAGTTTCATTTTTTTAAATGCTATGTTAGTATTGCCTATGATTAAAATGAATTTATTTTCCAATTAGTTATATGAGGTTTGATCATTAGCCTTTGAAAATTATCAACACTGGCACTTTTTTTCACAAATAATTAAAATAATTTTATATTAGTTGCACAGTGTATGTACTTCTATAAATGAACCTTTCATTAACACTCATCAGTTAAGTATGGCAAACAAAAAATTGAATCTGAATCATGTTTATGCTTTTTTTATTTATGCCGTTCTAAACTTTGCCAGTGTTTATGAAACCAGAAGTAGTGTGATACTCAATAACACAAACAAATACATAAAAAGTGTGATTGCATTATTTTTAACACAAAATGAAATGGAATGAACAGGTAGAAATTGACACAGTTCCATACATAACAAATTCATTAACTTTTTCAAGGTCATTGGTGATAACATCTTACACATTTTTTATTTCTGAAATAATTACTTTCTTGATGGTAGATGCAAGCAAGCTATATACGATGAATCATACCAATTGAAATAAAGTGCACTTTTATATGTTATTTTATTATAATTTTCTATTGTTGAATATCTAAGGCATATATATAGGCTTATATTGGAAGTCTATAAAATTGATATAAAATATTTTTTTATGTTCGCATAAATAAGTTTCATAATTGTAATTTTGTTTGAGTAATGATACTAATACAGGTACCTCCTATGTATGTCATTATAATCTACAACTATTTATTATTGGACTAGATTAAGATTTCAACAAAACTCAAGCAACCAAAATGTACTAGGTGTTATCACAATTTTAAACAAGATAACCCATAATGTAATTCTTAA
Organism: Apamea crenata; assembly: GCA_949629185.1. Taxonomy (NCBI): domain Eukaryota; kingdom Metazoa; phylum Arthropoda; class Insecta; order Lepidoptera; family Noctuidae; genus Apamea; species Apamea crenata. Next base: position 1,424,583 of record OX451356.1, read on the forward strand.
AAATTACGAAATACACTTATCTTCTACACTAGACAAGTACTTTTACTTTCCAAAAGAGATATATCATAAATATTCATAATGTCACCTCGATTCAATCAAGAGTTACACATTTTTATGCTATAACAACAGTTTTTGCCCAAATGTTTGTACTGATGTTATTTGCTGAACATTTTTACATTGTTATCAATGAAGAGAGTCAATTTTGTATGAAAAATGTCTTCTCAAAGCATATACAGCGTCATACATGTGTCGTCTGATCACATTGCGATGGTGAAATCAGTGGGTTCACGTACCCACGACAGACACAAACTGTACAGCTTAGCACACAGTAACTTAACTCAGTTATAAACAAATCAGCGTAAACACGAGTACTCACCGATTTCGGCATGTTGGCGGTTTGGGATCACAATCTGCAACGAGACAGAATACATGTAACGATAATTTTGTTCACGTACGTTTACACCGCCGCTGACTGGTGATCTGCCGCGTGACATTACTTATGAAATTGTGACTGAACGCCTACTTGTATGCACGCAGAACGTTCATTAAACGATCTATTCAGTGCCATTCTATACATTTTCACACAAAATAATCATAATCGAACGATGACAATAAAATTGTAGTCACCGGGCAGTCGGCGGAGCTCAGAAAAACGTTTGATAAAAATTCGGAATGTTACCCCGGAATATGAAAGTGGAGTTTTGGGTGCATACAAAAAATATGTTTAGACATTATCTTACCCGGTAAAAAGAAGAATATCACCTAATAATACACATAAGTAGAACACCACACATAAAGAATGCACACACACCCTTGAGTCACAAAAATATCGCGATGTGACAACTGCCTGCGTGACGTGGTAGCCGATGTTGTTATAAAAAAACTGTCTTAATCTTCTTTGCTTTTTTGAGCACAAATTATGGCAGCTTTGACAATAGAACAACTTATTTATAACCACTCAGAGTGTAACTAAAAGATGCATTTACAAAAGATATTAAATGATGTTGAATGAGAACTGTTGGAAATCCTAAATCTACCAATATTTATAACATTCTCTGCTGTGGCAACATTATAACATACCTACTTACGCAGCATGCTAAAAAATATTTTATTGAATTTGTCTTAGGCCTATTATCCTATTTTTTTAAATATATTTATATTTGTATGGTTTTATTTAGCTAAACTATAAAGTACCATTCTAATATTGCTTTGAATTTGCTGAATAAACATTTGAATTTTGCCGTGGTAATGATATCATGTTCAATAGGATAAATTACGTTTGTTGAAACGGTATTCATTCCGTTTAGAATTTCTAACTTCACCATGGTTCGCCAAAATTAAGACAACATAACTTAACAACACGTCTGTATTCCCCGAAGGATTAGGCAGTAATATATTGTACTCTTTGAGGCAGTGGTTTTTGATGGTGTGGTATGCTTTAAAGTTTTGTCTAATATTGTTTCCGACAATATCCAGAATAATTGTTCATTTGGTTTTGAGTTAAAAGTTACTATAATAAGCAAATATTGAACCATCAGTATTGATTCTAGGTTTTTATATTTTTCATCCACTTATTTAGTTATTAAAAAAATTACAATTGTTTCAAAACGTAAATGTAAATGTCCTTACCATTGACCTAAGAAAAGTATGGACTGGAAATACCTACGAAAAAAGGGTGCATACCTACAACTCGTATTGTCTCATAAAATGGCTGCCATTGCTAGGGTTGTGTCAATCAAGTAACATCGGTGTTACTATAACGAGTATCGATACTAAATACGAGTTTTACTAGTTATCACGTTTGGATTATACCTAATATTATGTACTTACTTAAAGTCCGTTGTAATTGTAACAGAAAAAGATGAGTAGGTTATCTTACCTTCTGTTAAAAAGTTCTGTAAAATTTAAGTGTCTGTTGGTAATGTCAAAATAATAGCTTTTTACTAAACGCTTATCGTCTAAACAATACTTTTAAGAAAAAAAAATAGGTAGGGGAGGACAGTGTAGGTCTGTCAACATGTATCAGGTACTTAACAAAATAGAAAACAATGTAAAAGCCAATTGTTTTTAAAACTGTAACCGTGGAGTTTCTTGCCGGTTCTTCTCCATAGGAAACAACCAATTGTTACCATACACCTAGCTTCTGACGTTTCATAAGTGTCCATGTAGGTTTATGTGAAATATTTTTATTTTGGTGCTGTAAAGTTTAGTGTGCACCACAGGCCGGACTTAGCGGCTAGCTAGGTCACTCGGACCGAATAAGATGCAGGATTATTTTTGTTAACATCGCAGAATATACGGATATCGTTTCAGCGGAGGAACTAGTTTCGGAAACTATTACAGCAAGTAGGCAACGGTACAACACTATTCCATTATGACATATGTTTGTAAACAAACGAATGAATTAACAAATATAATAAAAAGGCCTGTTATATGGAAATGAACCCAAATATCAATACTTTAGCCATAAATTCATGATCGCGTTACAATTGTATCATCAAATGTGTAATAGTGTATGTATTAATGTATGAAAACCGGTTACTAACCTGTGCAAAGACAATTGAGGTTGATTTGCATTCTTTCTTGCACCACACTTCACAATACAACACAGAGGCATGTTCGATTTCTATTTTCCAACATTTACATGCAGTTTTAAAAGGTAAAATCCTCGTAATTTTCTCGCAAATCTCAACTTTACAAAAAACAAACAACCATTTGACAGCAAAACTACCACGAAACTCGTCGTATAAGATGGCTGCTACGGCACTTACCTACAACTGTCCCTACGTCACGACAAAATGTTGCCATAATTAGCAACAACTTAAAATATACTTGTCTCTTTTATCAAATAAGATTATCTCACTAGAAAGAATGAGACATAACGATATTTCAAATTCTGAATCATATTTCACTCATATTTGTATAATCAAATGTATGTATAGATTATCGCGGCGTCTCCATGTTTATTCCTATCTCAATGGTCCTTACAGATAAAAGTCATCAAATGTCATTGTCAATGTCAGTCATTGTCATTTATCAAACGTTAACAAAGCGTTGCTGTTGCGGAAACCGTAAATAATAAAATATTACGTTTGATAAATGAAAATAATATAATATAGAAGTTTATTATGTGTTAGTTTGCTGTTAGTTTTACATTTTTTATAGAACATAAGTAGTCGGTAACCTCAAATAAATGGCATCAACGCCCTTCCGCAGATTGTTCCATTGGGGTCCATTATCGGTTTTATGTGAGTTTTACACTATTTAATTCGTACCATGTACTTGAGGAATATCTGATACTTCTTAAAACTGAATAAGAATAAGTTACGTGCATTACAACTTATCTACTTTCGTATACCGGGAACTTGTGAATGTATGAGAAGGAAGACACACGAATGTATACAGTCGGTTGCTGTTGCTGCGGGTGTGTGTCATGATGATAGCTTTTTAATCAGATTTTTTATAGTCGATGTCTTTTGTAGTTTAGTTTGAATGTAGTAAAGAAAAGAATGCTCAACATTCACCATGTGATATAAAACTATGTAACAAAGTAATTTAATTTACCTAGACAATCCTTTTATCTTGTAGAGATGACATGCACTTTTCCTGTAACCTTTTAATTTTAATTGATTTAACTTCACTCAAACTATCAAACTTTATTAGATTAAAATATTTTTTGAGTTTTAACCATTTATATTCACACAATTATAATTTCATAAAACAAAGTGAACTACCTCAATCTGGCATAACTTTCCTTACGTCACTAATTAATGCCATGACCAGACTGCAGTTCGTTCCCCTGGAGTGGAAGGTCGCACATATTGTAATGCTGTTGAAGCCAGAGAAACAACCTGAAGAAATAAAATCGTAGAGGCCCATAAGTCTGTTACCTATAAATTCCATCCAAAATTTACGAATCTCTACTGCTACAACAAATCTTACCTAAACTCAAAGAGAAGGAGCTAATTCCTGATCACCAGTTTGGATTTCACAGTAAGCATGCCACTATCGACCAAGTGAACAGACTAACAAAACATATCATGGAATCACTAGAAGGTAAATCTTACTGTGGCAGTGCATTCTTGGATATATCTCAAGCGTTTGACCGCATGTTGCATGAAGGTTTGTATTCAAATTGAAAAATGGGCTACCAGATCACCTTTACGGAATATTAAAATCATTTCTCCAGCAGCGCTATTTCATAGTGTAGCTGCATCATCCCACAATGCGCGCGCCGCGCGTGCCTACAAAGTAGACGATCAGAGCCCTAGCCCTCTGCTACCGCCGCCGCGATGGTGGTGCCCCCGTCGTGAGTTGCGAGAACTACAGACGTGTACAACAAGGGGAAGCACTGTCTGATCTCTGCCCTATAAAAGCAGGAGTTCTGCAGGGCAGCCTACTGGGTCCTATACTCTACTTACTCTTCACTGTGGATCTGCCGACATCTGAATCCTTAATTACTGGAACCTTTGCCGACATTAATGCTATACGAGCTATACATAGCGACACAAAAATACCCTCACAAATACTCCAAAATGGGCTAAATGACATATCCCACTTGCACAGAAAGTGGCGGATAAAAGCAAATGAAACAAAATCAGTCAACATAACATTCACCTTAAGAAGAGACTTTTGTCCTCCAGTCACACTTAACAACATTACAGTCCCACAGGCAGATCATGTGAGATACCTTGGATTGCACTTGGACAAAAGATTTACCTGGCAAAAACATATTATCACTAAAAGAAAGCAACTTACTATTCAAACGCGAAATCTTTACTGGCTCATTGGACGAAAGTCTCAACTGGAAAACAAAATAATTCTGTACAAGGCAATACTGAAGCCTGTCTGGACGTATGGAATCCAACTGAGGGGTACTGCATCCCATTCCAACATTGAAATCATACAAAGGTTCCAATAAAGCACTCCGCATGATAACCAATGCTCCCTGGTTCGTACCCAACGAATTATTAGACCGTGATCTATGCCTGCCCACTGTGAAGCAGTAAATTGTACGCCATACCAGAACCTATAAAGAGTGTATCGAACGACACCCAAATACTCTGGCCCGGCCACTTATACAACAAATGTGCTTTGCCATAAGCGCGACGTTTAAAGCGTAAAATACCTCAAGATTTAATACAATCACAGTAAACACAGCTACTGATTTAACAATGAAGATGTGACACAGGCCGCATACCGAGCGCCAGCGATAGCACCAACCAACATACTGCTGAATGTCCCACAAAGGAGACAGATTGTAGTAAATAAAGAAGACAAAAAACAAAGCGGCTTTAAATTTATTTCAAGACTTACAAGGTTGCAAACGATGTTATTTTGATTATGGTTAAATTACCAAATATTCAGTGTGTGAGCCAATTGGACTCATTTCAACAATTTATCCTTACATTGTATTATTAAAAAAAACATCTCTCTGTGTGCTTGTCCATTTGTGTGCATATAAAAAGAGAATCTCACTCATTCAATTTGCCTTTTTTGATTTCACAGAAAAAGTTCCTCTGGCTAGGATAGAATACAGCTAGTTAATGAAACATAAAACTACAGATTATTGTGGCTTGCTTGTAATATCTGTATTTTATTCCAAGTACAATTGTATTAATTATTCCAGGTATAATAAAGCTAGTAACATGGGCGATGGTCCACCTGCTAGGCATGTGGTGGCCCCCACACACCTCGTTGGCCGCAGCTCTTCATGCAGCACTCTTCCTTGCATTGGCAGCTTCCACTTTGTATTACTTCATGCAGTCACTACTTGAGGGCCCCGGTTTCGTTCCCCTAGGATGGAAGCCCGTGAGTATGACTAGAGAAAGAGTAAAAAATAAATATATTTTTAGTCTATAGGTGCTTCCTCACTGGGAGCTGTCGCCTGTAATGTAACCTTTACTCGCGACCTAGCCTTGTTACTTCTACCTATTTAATTATATGTATATCTATCCAATTATTTACTAAAACTTTATGCATACCTAAGTAAAATAAAAATGCCTCAGGCATTAAGGTTGAATCAAAGGCACTGCCTTTGATTCAAAGGCAAACTTAATAATACAGAGAAAACATGGCAGGTGTCTTTATCTCTCCACTTTACCTTGAAGTTGACTGCCTGAACAGACTATTTTTAAAGCTCCAGTCCTTACACTGGAATATTTAATTGTTATATCACAGCCGATCGATTCTGTAAAAATCTCACCGTGAAAAGTTCGGTGAAGTGAGTTTCGAGTGAGCTGTCCATAGTCTCAATCTATAGCATTCGTCGGAATGACAGCTCACTCCACACTCACTTAACCTAAGTTTTCACGGTGAGATGGTTACAGAATCACACTGCAGGTCATTGCTCTCAGTTAGGGGGTTTGAGTTTTAATGGTTGAAATATGACAGTCAAGTCAGAATCACTAGCTATTTGTTTAGGCAAAATAATCTGTATTTGATCTATTTTAATAAAAATTCTTGTTATTATTTCCAGGAAAAAGAAGAGGATACACATAACTTACAGTTCTGCACAGTGTGTAAGGGATTCAAAGCACCGAGGTCACACCACTGTAGAAAATGTAATTATTTCAATTGTTGGAAACAATTTTGAGTAAAGAAAAATATTTTTTGAGTACCTATTTCATTGAAAGTTTAGACCCCATGATTTGTCATTTTTCTATGTTTCCCGAACAAGCCTCATTATTTTACCCAATACCACAGATTACTTACAATACAGATTCAATCCTACAAAAGTCACAAGCCAGGGACAGACAAATATTCTAGCCATACAGATCTGTTCCCTATCTATTATATATGTAATATTATTATATATGTAATATTATTATATATGTAATACTGTATTTCTTGTTTGTTGTAATAATTCCAATATACTGGCTGACTTTTTTTTACCGTCTGGACAAAAACAGTGTATAAAAGATGAACGGAGTAGAATGCAACGACTGGACCGATTTTGACGAACGTTTTCTGTCCCGGTAGAACGTTCCCGTGGGATTATGTCCGACATCCACGCGGGCGAAGCCGCGGGGAGCAGCTAGTTGTATCTAAATTAATAAATGATTGCAGTCTTTGTTTGCAACTACAGTTGAATAAATATCAAGTATTTGTCAATGAGCTTTATAACGAATGTCCTCAGGTGGCTACTGTGTAAAGAAGATGGACCACCACTGTCCGTGGATCAACTGCTGCGTGGGCCACAACAACCACGGCTACTTCACCATGTTCCTCGTGTCAGCCGTGCTGGGCTGCTTCCATGCTTCCGTTGTAAGTCTTTCAAACAACAATTTAATCCAAAAACTTCGCGACAGTCACGCCACTACATCTACTTTTTTAGCCAAGCCATAACTACTGTTGCATATTTCCAGGTGCTATCAATCTGCATGTACCACGCCATAAACCGCGTGTGGTACGTACTGAACGGCACCGGCCGCGAGCCGATGATCTACCTCACGCTCACCACGCTGCTGCTGACGCTACTCGCCATCGGCATGGCAGTCGGCGTCGTGTTAGCTGTAGGAGTACTGTTGTACTTACAAGTAAGTGATAGCTTTCAATTTATTGTATAAAAGCCTCTTTATAAATAGAAGAAATGCAGCTTGTTACATTTTCAGACACTAGACGACGGTTCAGAATCCATGATCACATATCTAGTGCTTCCAGTCTAGAGCCAATGGACACATAAAATTCAAAGTAAAAAAAACTTACAAATATCAACTTTGTTTACATCCACATTAAGTTCATTTTAGTACGACGAGCATTATAGAGAGAGACATACATAATAAGCTTAGAGCAAGCGATGAAACTGTACTTTACTGTAATGGAATTAAGGCTACTAATCCCAAAGCATATTTCAACTATCATTATTTGGTCACAAAAAAAGTCATAAAACAATTTCAGCTGCCGAGAAAACTGAACTTTACTTAATCAAAATAAAGATTCTAATACTAAAGAATTACATTATCATATTTTTTTAAAGGTCCGCGGCATTCTTCGAAACCAGACCACAATTGAAGACTGGATAATGGAGAAGGCAGTGGGCCGTCGCGAAGAACAGGGACTGCCTGAGTTTGTGTTCCCATACAATGTGGGGTGGAAAAATAATATCAAGCTGGTGCTGTTTGGAGCTAAGTACGATGGCATTAAGTGGCCTTTGAGGGAAGGGTGCGGGGAGTACGATCTTACGGTAAGTGAAAGAACTATTTTGGCTTTTCTTTCCAAATTGTTGTCAATCCGAAGGGTCAACAATTTGTTGGGTTTTTCTTTCTAACCTAGCAATTTAATTTTGCATCTATCATTGCAATTTAATCCTTATGTCAATGTCAATAAAAGCCACATTTCATTCCCAGCGAGAACAACAAGCCCAGAAACAAGACAAGCGCGTCCGCTCGCGCCTGTACACGGCCACAGCGCAGTACTCGGGGCGCTGGGTGCCCGTGTGCAGCCGGCCGCGCGCCGCCCTCAACGCGCCCTGCACGGACGAGTGCAGGTTGCCGCTCAAACCCGGGGATGTTATTAGAGCTACGAGACAGAGACGGTAAGTTATACATGGGGGGTTATACATGGATTATAGGCCTTTTTAATGTTGAAAGTGATGTCCGTAGTAGTTCGCTTGTTAGGGGACTGTTATCAGACAAAGTAACTTCGAGCAGTACGTTTATTCAAAAACTGGCCTTACTTTCAAAAAAACTCGTCAAAAATTACATGTTAACTATGTAATATGCTGGTGATAGGTACAATAGTATTTTTATAACACGAAGCGACACGCGCTTTACTTGTGTTAACCGATTGTACAAACACCCTGTGAATGAGAGCGTGACGACGAGTAGTGTCAGCACATAACGCACACACAGACATACTTCCTTTGCCATTGTTTCGGACGGTACCGAGAGCGCCTGCGCTTACACACACATTCATAACATGTTTGTATACTTGGAAACCACAAGTAAAATGTGGGTCGCTTCGTGAGATAAATGTACTGTACTATAATTGTTGGCCCTCCAACTAGTTTCAGAAATCTGACCCGGTTAATATCAAACCAACCATTTATATCAACAGCTACCAACGACAATTGTACAACGATAAAATATGTCACGAGTAAAGACGATTGATTGATTGAGTGTGAACAGTCCCTTAGTTTCGTTTCCAATAAGTTAACTCATTCCACATGGGCTACAGGGTACAGCCGCAGGGTACAGCCTGCACAGACGTGGAAAATCTTAGTGTCAATAAAGATTTGAACAACACATAACATAACATCACGCCTGTGTTGCTCGAAGGGTTAAGTAGAGGTGTACCTATAGAATGTCTAAGGGCCGCTTTTTTGATCCGTAGTTAACTCAACCAATTGTTAAAAATAGTAACTAATGTTTAAATTTTTGCAAAATGTGTGTTGATCAATTGTTAGTTTATCTAATGGTCACTAATAGTTATTTTTTTAAACTAATAGTTGATTGTTTTACTATTAGCAATGATATTATATCATTAAACTCAACCAAGCTTCACTACGGATCAAAAAACCGACCCTAAGACGTCGGGGACAGGGCGATGCGCCTCAAGTTGAGTTAGGCAGGACATCCAGCTAGACGAGGAAATGGCCAATGGAGTAAAGCTGGGACCGAATAGTGGTCAAGGTTAGGCCGAAGAAACCAGGGCCGTCCAAAAGCGCGCTGGGTTGACGATATCGTCAAAGTCGCGGGAAGCACTTGGCTGAACGATGGCACCGGGAAGTATGGCGGAAGAAAGTGGAGGCATACGCCCAGCATTGGGTGATTCTGGGCTGAAATGATGATGATGATGTATATAACACCCATATTACGGCAGATATTGTATAAAGATTTTACAAATACATTTTATTATTTGGTTGACTCCACAGACACTGGTTATTCGGCGAGAAGCTCGTCGGCGACGGCGAGTGTCCGCGGGGCCCGCGCGGCTGGTTCCCGCGCGACGCGGCCACGCCGAGCGACCTGCTGCACAAGCACAAGCCCGACTAGCTGCCACTGTGCTCGGGCGCGACCGACTGCTGAGATGAATGTGTTCGTATGGAGTAGGGAGTAAATGGAGTGCATTTTTGTATAGGTCAAAATCAAAATAAAATGTTGGTTGTAGTAAAAATTCATGTGAAAGTGGTTTTCTGGGAAAACTGTTGCAAATACTCAATCTCTATTTTTGTACTTTGGAAGCATTGCTGTGTCGTGATTGGAATTAATCAAATAAATAGGGTGGTTTAATAACCGACGCAACATTTCAACGCAGGGGCGTTCACAATCATATACCCCAGGGTTACAACTCGCGCGTCGATGTCCCTGCCACCCTGTGTAGGTACAGGGGCCGTACCAGCCCCGTTGAGAGTTGTGGATCTATACAGGGTGAAAACAATCAATCATTTTATGCGACGGAACAATGATGATTTTTGCAATTCTGCGTCACGGAATTAACTCAAATCGCGCATGCGCACATAACTTCGCCCCAGACACTCAGCTCTGCTAATATGTGAGGTTACGACTGCGCCGATTCCGTCGGGTAGTCGTATGTGGGGCACATATGTACACATGTAGTCGTCTGACACCTTAGTACTCCATTTATTAACTACTCTGTGAATAAATGTATGTATGTATCATGTTAAACATGATTCGATTTAATTCATGGTTAATAGAAAAGATCATAGTCATATTTTATAGTATTTGTTTATAGCTAATTTACATTAGCAACATATACAGTGCCTGAATCATGCACGCCATTTATAATACGAAAATTATTTTGCTTATGCTTTTTTTAAATGAAATTATTTTATCAGCAAAAACAGCGCTGATTTTTATGAAATATTATCATTAAATCAGATTGTATTGATTTTTATTGATATTGATTTTATTAGTAATAAATCTATTTCAATAATTTTGTTAGGGAACAAAATTATTGAAATAGATTTATTACGCAATTTCATTTATTTCAACATTTATTTTCTGAAGTCATATTTGGCCCTCCAAATATGACTTCAGAAAATAAATTTTCCATTTCAACAAACGATCATTTTCCAACAATACGATCTCAATGAGTTGAATTTATTATTTTTACTTTACACTTGTTTTAGAAACGTATTTATGTAAATAGCTAACGGACTACCCATAGTAGGTCACAATGTAATGGCTTCACAATATTATGTCTATGTATATCTCAATCGGATGCACAAAATTTGGATTTTATTGAATCCTTTATGATTTCATAAATTATATATAATTATATTATACACATAAAATATGAGTCCTCTATCAATATCTGATTTGACTTGACTAATTATGAAAATAATCATTCAATTTCCTAAATTACTCCGACATCTAGTATAGGAGCCATTGATTTTCATAAAAGTAATAACAGATGGCGCTACAAGCGATTGTACAGTCAACAAAAAAGATAGATATGCAAACAGCTTATTACGGCTTCTTTAGGCATTTTATGTATGAGATGAGTACTAAATCCATTGACTTAGTTGGTTTGAGCGAGTATTCTGTTTAAATAGTTATTATGCACGATATTATGATGAATATTGCCTGCAAAGATGTTAATATCTTGTCTGCATACCAATATTTTGTGTTAGCTGTACTTTTACATTGGTTTTTAAAAATAAAAAAAAATCAAAAATCGTTTATTCAAATTAAGCTGAGAGTCAGCACTTTTTGAACGTCAAAATTACAAAAGACAGTCCCCCAAAAACGCCCGCCCTTCACCACTTCCTAGTGCTGTCGCTGGGAAGAAGAAGTGGCGCAACAAACTCCCCAGCAGATTTTGACCACTATATCTATGCAAGTTTGTTCAAATTGATAGTTGTGATGGCATTTCATTATGTAAGATCTTTTTGTAACGATTTATCAGTCATAGAGTATGAAACCATGTAATTGTTATAGGATTTTTTACGGTTAGGGTCTTATACGGTTGTTTGTTATTTTGAGTAATTTTATAATATTGATATTGTGACTTAATAGTTGTGATTGTAAAAATAATGTTTTATATATGAATAAAAAATGTATGTAATATTGTTGACTTTTATTTAGTAGTCAGAATTAAAATAAAATAAAGTCGTTATGTGTAAAAAAAATCTTTATTGTGCATTAAAAATAAATTATTATTCTCAAACACACAAATGCACTTTTCCGAAGCATAAAATTAGTTCTCAATAAGTTAGCTTACGATATAAATGATATAAACTATACATCTAACTCCCAATAATGTTAGATTATCACGAATTCTTTTTTAAATTAATAAATGCAAATTATTTTGTTACACTCACAGTATCTCAAACTTTAAGTTTCAACTTGTTGAAAGTTATATTTCTCAAAAGTTTGTACTGACCTCACACTCGACCAAGCTCACATTCTTAGGTACTATATTACGTATTACATTATTATAAAACTTATTATTTTATTTTGACGGCATCGAGTTAAAAAATACATTGATGGAATACAAAAACGCCATGATTGAGTACACTCTATGATCGACTAAAGTTGGTATTGCTTAATCGACTAAAAGGACCAGATGATAAAAAGCTGTATATTTCCAATCAAATACCTAAGGTATCGGTAAAATTCTATCAAAAGTTGGCCCTTACCTCCATAAAAGAGCTATATTCCCCTGGTCCTTCAGTCCACACTTTATAGTAAGACTGGACATACAACAGATAATATAAAAATCGACTAAACAAAGATGACAAGACTATACCTACTTCTAAAACGCCGCACATCCAGACTGAAGTCGACCATTCCTTCAAGTTTCTACGACTAGTACTCATTGTCTTCGTCAAGTTCTCCCTCGGTGGAGTCCACTCCGACCTCTTCGTAGTCCTTCTCCAGCGCTGCCAGATCCTCACGAGCCTCGGAGAACTCTCCCTCTTCCATACCCTCGCCGACGTACCAATGGACGAAAGCGCGCTTCGCGTACATCAAGTCGAACTTGTGATCCAGTCTGGAATGTTCAAATGCAGTTATAAAGAGTGTACATTGAAGAACAGAATTTTGTAAAAAAAAAATATTATTTTTGAATGGTTTTAACTCTAGTTCTAAAAATTATTAATTGACAACTTCATAAAAACCGTTGACAAAAGCCTCAATCAACGATGATTCAGGATTACTGCCGAGCGTCACAGTAAAACAAATATAAGAAGTTCAAGAATTTAACAGGTATAAGCCAGTTTATCTGGAAGCATAGCCAAGAGATATGCTCATAATTAAAGGCAGTCAAATTGCATGCACATTCCTAACTTTATGAAGCCACTGTTCATAAAGTAGATACATACCTAGCCCAAGCCTCTGCAATAGCAGTGGTGTTGGACAACATGCAGACGGCACGCTGTACCTTCGCCAAGTCACCTCCGGGGACGACGGTCGGGGGCTGGTAGTTGATGCCCACCTACAAACACATTGTTAACATTTAGCTCATATAATATGACTGAATAGTGCTAGGTGGTCCAATTATAAGAAACTAGCGATCTGCCTCGCACGGGTTGGACTTGACAAAACATCGAGATTTGTATATTAGTTGTTAAATATTAATGTATTGTACAAAAACCTGTCGGAATAAATTTTCTTAATTTTGGTCCGCAACAAAATCCGTCGCGCGGTCTCTCTGTGTGTCCGCGTTGTTGTTGTATCGCGGTCACACATACAGTCACGCAAAGCGACTTTAATTTATAATATGTGTAGGTAGATATAGAAGTCACAGGACACAGATAAGTTTTTCCCTTAATAAGATTGAGACTGCAAAAACAAGTCGTAGGTACCTTAAATCCTGTGGGGCACCAGTCCACGAACTGGATGGTCCTCTTGGTCTTGATGGTAGCAATGGCGGCGTTCACGTCCTTAGGCACGACGTCACCTCTGTCAAAGAAACGTTTAGTATTTTAGTAGATTATTAACCAAGGAGATAAAGCAGTGTCTTCTGCCGCCCAAGTTCACCCAAGACTAAGACAGCTTTATCACCGAGAAAAATACTCTACTTTTCGTACCATTTGCGAAAAAATAAACTTTACGTTTATGTATTTGAAGAAAACAAAAACGCGGCAAATTCCTAGACTAATATTTTTTTGTCGGAAAAGCAAAGGCATCAAGCTCATACGGCCTCGTCGGTTTTCGTAATTTTATTTAATAATCATAACTGCATAATAAATGCGTATTCCTTTTTTAAAAAGATGTATAATGCTTTATATACAAACTCAATGGTGTAAACACAGATGTAGTTCAGTATGCTTAGTGTGAGTTTTTCTAACTTCACCATCGCGTTAGAGTTTACTCTGATTTGTATGGCGCTGAATTAGCGCCACCTGTATAAATTTCGGTAAGTATTCCAAATTGAAATCACATTCTCCCCCTAGAGGAATGAAATGAATGAAATTCAGTACAATTTTCTTTCCCTGTTTTTAACAGATTAAAAATTACTATTGTTATGGTCGCTTTTTGTGGCATAGAATGTCACTTTTTTGAGCAAGTGGTATGAAAAATACTTCAATGACCTTTGTTCAATCAAACTATTTACAAGACATTTAATTACCTGTACAACATACAGCAGGCCATGTATTTGCCGTGACGGGGGTCGCATTTCACCATCTGTAACGAATAAAAACAAAATAATGTAAAACTTAAAATGGACCGTACAGGTCAGAAGTACTTTTTGAAACGAACGTTGCAAGATGGCTGCATCCAAAATCCATACTTACATATATGAATTAATATTTAAACGTCAAAAATGTATGGTTAAACAGTCGCTAATCACTGCTTAACTTTAAGCAACGTTTATGAATAAAGGGGAAAGTGTCGCTGGATATAAGGGACCTAAGAATAAAAGTGGCCCTTTACCTGGTTGGCTGGCTCGAAGCAAGCATTGGTGATCTCCGCAACAGTGAGCTGTTCATGGTAGGCCTTCTCCGCGGAGATGACAGGCGCGTACGTGGCGAGAGGGAAATGGATACGAGGGTATGGCACCAAGTTGGTCTGGAACTCCGTCAGGTCCACGTTCAGCGCGCCGTCGAACCGGAGGGATGCAGTTATTGAGGACACGATCTAGAAAACAAGACACGGTTAGCTGATTACAATAAAAAAAAACTTGATTTGGATTCATAAATAGGTTGCCAATTCAAAATTTGTAACAGGTGACTAGTTCTGGAAAAATGACTGTTAAAGCAGCGAATCTTTTAAATAGGTAAGTAGGTACTTATATGACGATTTCCAAGACTTGACATGACACATTCAGCGAAATTTAGTAATTTTAGTATGTGTTGCTAAAAAAAAAGAGTACCTACTAGCGATTGTTTTTATATCCTTGGGCAATTAGCTGTACCTATATGGCCTCCAACTAAACTGAAACTTATTTTGGTGTACCTACTTACAGTAAAGCATACCTTTTCTATATTTACAAGATTTTAGATTATTATTATTCTTAGGTAGGTAAATTGGCTGCAGCTCTAACATTTAACTTAGGTTAAGGCCTATTTTCCTGTAAACTATACTTTTTTTTTATTTTAAGATGCTAATAAACTATTATAATTATTGTTTCTATCTATAACAATGCTGAACTATATAAGTATAAACAATCTTCGTCCACCTACCTGTCCAATAAGCCTGTTGAGGTTGGTGTAGGTGGGCCTCTCGATGTCGAGGTTCCTCCTGCAGATGTCGTAGATAGCCTCGTTGTCGACCATGAAGGCGCAGTCCGAGTGCTCCAGTGTCGTGTGGGTCGTCAGGATGGAGTTGTAGGGCTCCACTACCGCGGTGGACACCTAATTAAGACGTATAAATAAGTGATCTGCAAAATAGTAGTATCCTTTTCTACGTTATATTCGAATTCAAGTCTAAGGGATGATTTCAGTGATGAAAGTGAACGCGATCACCACATACACACCGCGTTCAAGAGCTGCCAATACCTGAGGTGCAGGGTAGATGGAGAACTCGAGCTTGGACTTCTTGCCGTAGTCGACGGAGAGGCGCTCCATCAGCAAAGACGTGAAGCCGGAGCCGGTGCCGCCTCCGAATGAGTGGAACACCAGGAAGCCCTGAACAGAAAGGTAACGGTTTGAGTTAGTTCATAAGTACAGATAAGTTATATAATGCTTTAATGAAGGATAGGTACAAAGAGAAAGAAAAGTACCTACATCTGGACACTGCATTTATAACATAATGTGGTCCCTACCTCTCGGCTGTGGTCTAGCTAGCTAAAGTAAATCATCTCACAAATTTGTATTATTTTTATAGCTTACCAAAATTCTTGCAAGATAACGTTGCTTCATTGACATAGCATTCATCTATCGGAAGCCGTCGCAAAAATCGATAAAAGTTGAAAACATCGATTATGTTATTGACTGCCCTGATCACTTTAGTATTTTTGATATCTAGACGGCGGCTTGCTTCAGTAGTGACCATCACATGGTTAATCAAATTAATTCCTATAATGTACTCACCTGGAGTCCAGTACATTGGTCGGCGAGTTTCCTGAGCCTGTCGAGGACAACGTCGACGATCTCCTTGCCGATGGTGTAGTGGCCTCTAGCGTAGTTGTTGGCCGCGTCCTCCTTGCCAGTGATAAGCTGTTCCGGATGAAACAGCTGCCGGTAGGTGCCGGTGCGGACCTCGTCTGGAAACGAAGTGTTGGAAGTTAGTCAAAAAATCAAAAGTCATTTATTAAAATTTAGGCTGAGAATCAGCACTTTTCGAACGTCAAGGTGGTCTTGAGGTCTTTCTCGTTTGTCAAAAGACGATCTATTTATTTATTTTATTATTTATGTACACCAAGTGAAATACAAAGGGAAACGACAAATAGATTTTAAGTACAAAGATACTTCGGTAGGATCTAGTTACAGTAGGTACTTGTACGAGAGAAAGTTAGGTATTCTGTGATGATAAGAATGGGTAGTCTGCAAGGATTGACCAGAGACAGCGGTGAGAATTTGTATGATCCTTTGTTAACACACACACAGTCACAGGTTTTTTTGCTCGCTTGTTTTTTGGACAAAGGCTAAAATGATTCATCTTTATCGCCTAGGTTAATGTAGCAAGAACAACAGCTAGCTGCTTTTAAAATATTTCTAAGAAAATATCCTCTTCAGACTGAAACCCAATCCGGAAAAAAACGCAATAAAGAAATGATTCAGGCAACAGATGGCCCATTTCAAGACATAAGTTTGACTCACTTTTGAGTCACCAAAATTACAAAATAGAATAAAAAGTAAAATATCAAGTGATCGTATCCTTTTGACGAATTTAATTGACATGAATGCTGTATGAGCTGTACCTACCACTTGAGGGCTAAATAATTAAGTAGATACTGTCGACCAAGAACGGCTGCCAATAAAGATACGGTAGCAAAGAGCTTCTTAAGTGTAAGCTCTTACAATAATATTGAACTTCCTGTCTTCAAATGTAGAGTGGCTAATCATAGATATTTCGTTTTAGTTGGCTTTTTGACTCATCTTCAAATAATATAGCGTGATTTGTCTATTAATGTAGGTAGGTATCGCTATCCAGAAATATCAAAGAGGATCAGAGAAAAGAGACTCAAAAGACTAATTTTCATTCAATAATTTTAATCGTGAGATATCAATTTTCCCGTGATATCGAACGTACCTATTCTTGAACTAAGTCAAGACTTTTGTTAATTCAATTAGGTCAATTTCAATCGGATGTCAACATCCTAGAGTGAACTATTTTCTTTAAAAGCCTATTACAATCATTCGTCTAACCATTTTTTCTATAGGTCGTACCTCCAATTATGTTTAATTTCATGTTATTATACTGAAATCATGATTTTACGAATGTATGAAGTTCGTTTTGACGTCAGACGATAATTTTAGATTCTAATTTGAGGTAGGTGCGTATTATTAGTATTATTCATGTGTGTTTGTTTGCCGAGTGTCGAGTGAGTATTGAGTCCAGTACGTAAGGTTCTGGGTTTGATTCTCGTTCAGCAGTGTCAAGATTCTCATTGAGGTTTTTTTGTCCTATAATCTCTTGGTCCCATCATTAGGACATTAATATTGAAAGTTGATAGCTGTACATCCTCCACGAGATCTAACCAGAAGCTAAAAGAATTGCTAATTTCCTTGACAGATGTGCTTTTATAGTGCTGTAGCGTAATGATAGCCCGTCACTTGAAGTAATAACGCCGCGGGCCGGGGTTCAATACCCGCCAGCTATTATAAATTTCTATTACAAGCGACGAGAAGCCTTCAATTTAGAAGCCTCACGGTTTCTTTAACTTGTTTTTGTATAGGTCTTATTTTTAGCGGGATTAAGCCAAGAAAACTGCAGATAGGCACTGGATGCTGTAGAATATTCATTAAGTTCAGATTATTCTGATTTAAATCTTGTAGTTAGGTAGGAATTAACGCTTTCAAAGGCCCTAATGAAGCTATTTGCATGATAGGTGAAAATAACTTTGCATTGGTGAAATTTGCAATACAAATTAGAAACTGTCTGCCAATTGATTAACCAAATCTGGTCCTTGGAGACAGGACAAGCATCCGCAGGTACAATATTTAAAGCATCCAAGCTGTTCCTCAACCGATCCTTATCTTTACTTAAGCCATCTTCCATCTGCTACTACTCACCAACAACAGTCGGTTCCAAGTCCACAAACACAGCCCTGGGCACATGCTTGCCGGCGCCGGTCTCGCTAAAGAAGGTGTTGAAGGAGTCGTCTCCACCGCCCAGGGTCTTGTCCGAGGGCATCTGGCCATCGGGTTGGATGCCATGCTCCAGGCAGTACAGCTCCCAGCACGCGTTGCCGATCTGCACGCCAGCCTGGCCGATGTGGACGGAGATGCATTCCCTCTGAGGAAAATGGAAGAAAAGGATTTGTAAGTAGAGCTTATGTTGGTTTAGGTAGCTTATGGCTTAGTGACCGGCTGTCTTTTTGTTGAGATACCTATACAAAAGGACGAAAATACTGTGGTAGAAGCAGTAGGATTATGAGGACGAGCATCCTCAGGGATACCGGGGATTATGAATTGGCAGAGAATCACTGGCAGTTAATGGCAGAAAGGTCTCTAATATTTACGGAATGTAAAAGTATATTTAGCGTATTTCACTAGTTAAGTAAACTTTGGGAATTCCCTGGTTTGCTATTTATACTTATAGGTAGGTAAAGTATAGGTAGGTAACTAACTACCTAATAGATTTTTTTATCACCGAAGTCGCATAGAAATAGACTACGCGTAACTTCTTCCAACAAAACGTATGGAATTAGGACATGAGGTGGTCGCCATCCCATCGGAACTCACCGGGGCTTTAACCTACACCTATAATCATTAAGGGTACTTTAACCCCCATTGCCATAAACTTGTACCTACACACACATAACACGAAACATTCAGTTGACAACTTAATGATATCAGTTCAGCGTATTTTTGGAAATATAGCTACGATAATGGAAAAACTATTGTTGGTTTAGTGAACTTAATCTAGCCAGGTGAAAGACTTCATCAAATTAAAAGTTCAGTAGTGCGATTCTGTAACCATCTCACCGTGAAAAATTAGGTGAAGTGAGCGTGGAGTGAGCTGTCATTCCAACTAATGATACTTATTGATATGGAAAGACACTATTGACAGCTCATTCTAACCTCATTTCACCTATCAACACCTTTCACGGTGAGATTTTTACAGAATCGATCGGCTGGTTCCATTTAGATTCATAGTTTTATTTTATTTATTTATAAAGGTACACCGCTTTTGTATACAAAATATCAAATAACAGTAGATAACAGTCATGGGCTTAACAGTTGCCAATATTTAACAGGTTGCCAATAATAGTTTAATCAATCATGAATTTTCTGTGCTACAAATACTGCTCTCTGCTCGTCAGCTTGTTAAAAGTTTAAAACCAGCTTAGTCTAGGTAGGCAGTAAGCTGGTTTTAAACTTTTATCGAGCAGACAGATCTTCAGTTTTTTTTTTCTTTTTTTTGATTTTTTTTTTTTCATAGATTAATCACTGTTTCAAAATATGAAAGTCTCAGATAGTAATTTTCCAATTTCCAATTCCCCTACTTATACTACTGGTAAAATTACTCATAACACCCTTACGAGTACCTACCCTACTTACAAAAAAAAAAAATGTGGTGTTACTAAATTTGTTTTGAAATCGGACAACGCACAAGATGCCTTGTGCGTTGTTCGATTTCAAAACAAGTTACACGCACCACACCACATTTTATCATCATAAAATGTGGTGTCTACATTTACAAAGGTCTCCTCACATGAACGAAAGCTTCAGAATGATAAGCGTTGCTTCGTTCGTTATGCACGAACCATAGACACGCGCCAATTACTTGAATCGACGCCCTATTTGTGATTAATGGTATCAGACCAAAAAGATCTACTAAATTGAATGTTTTCGATTCGCTTCGCAACGCACCGCGTCAGTACTAATGTGCCAGAGTTCCGAATTAAAGAAGAGAATATCTACAGGATCATGTGTGATAGGAACTTACCTACATACCGTGTTTGGTTTTAATTGAAAAAAGGTGTTGACTCATCATTATGTCTCGCAATGGTTTTTTGGGTCTATCCATACGTAATGGTACGTTGCAAAGTTACGAAAGCACAGATCGAAGTTTTTCTAAACATTTCATTTGAATTTTTTGTTAGTACACCTAACACAAATTTTAAATGAACAGGAAGTTTAACTAGTCGCAAAGTCTATAGCCAAATGTTACGGAAAAGTGAAGGCTTTGATCGTTGAGTCATGACATTCTGATTTTTATTTGAGGAGGACCCTCAATATTTACTAGCCAGGGGTTGGAATGTTAACATAGGTATAGAGTGTACAATTATCCAACACGTATCCAGACTTTTCCCCCTTCGATCATAAAACAAGGATTATCATGGCTTCCAGGGGAGTTTTTTAATATGCCGAACACGCGCAGTTATAAGTTCAATATTATTTTCCTGTTTCTGAAATATGTGTCGATGCAAGCAAATAAAGTTTCTGAATCTGAATCTGATGTTGCCGAAAACTGTTTGGTTTCACAGGCAAAAGATCGATCTAAGCATATAACGTAGGTACCTTTACCACATAGATGGATCTCTGCCAACGACCACTGAATAAGCAGCGCAATGCTGCAAATTTTCCCGTACCTACTAGGTTTAAACTTAATGTTTAGCTACTTAGAAATATTCTTAAGTTTTAGTCATTATTGAGCTAATCCTACTTTATTGTTACAAACTCGACAGTTTGTGAGGATGGGTGGATGGATGTTTGTTACTCTTTCAAAACGCAAAAACTACTGAACGGATTTTAATAAAATTCGGCACACAGATAGTTTATAATCAGGATTAACACATAAAATACTTATTTTATCTCGATATTCCCTCGGGATCTAGACTTATGCGGGTGAAACTGCGGGGCGTTGCTAGTTAAAAGTAATTATGTTTCGTCAAAGAATCACAATACCATAATAGGAAAAGAACTAATTAGTCAGTGTGTAGTAACGCCATATTTGGATGAAGTTCCATATTGGGTTGCCCAAACTAATTAATGCGTAGGTGTAGGAATCAAACAAGATGTTACTACATATTTTATTGAGAATCGTAAATGGAATCCGTTATATATTGTGACTAGCTTCTGCCCGCGGCTTCGCCCGCGTGTATGTCGGAAATTATCCCACGGGAACGTGCTACCAGGATATAGTATTCCCTCCCAGTAAATGCTTCCCCAGGATGCCATCTATCTCTTTTCCAAATCAGAAGTTCGGTGGTTTAGGCGTGAAAATGTAACATACAGTTACAAGTTCAAATCCTCCCTAAAAAACCAAATTACCCCTTTTTGCCCCGTCAGGGGTCAATTTTCGACGAATTTACGTACTTATTATTAATTATTTTCTGTCAAAAGTATCAATACTGAGTTTCGAGTTAATCGGACCGCGCATTCAATTTCTTCCACACAAACTTCAACACCCCTATATCCCCCTTTGAGGGGTAGTTCGAAAAACTTATAAGTAATGATAAACTTTATTACTTACTTAGGCAAGTATTGTTGCCAAGTTTGAAGTTTATTAACTAAATTAATAAGATTTTTCATATAAACTGTATCCCCCGCTTTTCACCCCCACAGGGGTGGAATTTAAAAAAATCATTTGGGATGTGTTCATAACTTGACTCAAAGATTATTTAAACCAATTTTCGAGTTAATCAAACCACGCTGTAAAATCCTGCCCTGTAAAATTGACTACCCCTTTTCAGGCCGTCAGGGGTAGATTTTCGAAGAACCCTGATACACATTATTCTTTCCTTTCAATTTTAGGTATAAATACTGAGTTTCGATTAAATCGGACCGCGCGCTAAAATTCTTCCATACAAACTTTGAAACCCCCCAATCCCCTTTTAGGGGGTAGTTTATAAAAACAAAAAAGGCCCAACTTCATAATTTACTTAGCTAAGTATTCGTGCCAAGTTTCAAGTTTATTAACTCAAGGAATAAGATTTTTCATACAAACAAAATCCCCCCATTTCACCCTCTTAGGGGTGGAATTTCGAAAAACCCCTTCTTAGTGGATACCTACTCTTCACGAAGAATACACCCTCCAAATTTCATGTGTCTAGGACCAGCGGTTTAGGCTGTGCGTTGATGTCTCAGTCAGTCAGTCAGTCAGTCAGGACTTTGAATTTTATATATATAGATATCAAATGAGATTTAGAACATTTCGTTTATAAGATCACTAAGCAATACAGATACCTATCTTACCTTATATCTACTTATTGTGACCCCCCTTCCTTTTCCACCTTCATTCTTACGATCTATCTGACTCATTGTTGTTGACCCCAAACTGTCCCTCAAATAATAAATCACAATCTTTTCAGGCTAAAGCCAAAAGTTCCCCTGAAATCTTCAATTTAAAATAAGCCTCCTTTTTGTAGTTCACAATGTTAATCGTTTAATGTTCGTGAAACAGGGGGTTTTAAAAAGAGAAGGCACGGTATGGTACGGCCATAGAGTAAAGTAATAAAGGGGTACGGCTCACCATAAATGAATGAACATCGTACAGCCTTCACTGAACGACTGTAGTTTGATATGTGGAGGCGTGGTACACATGGTACAATATAGTATCAAAGTATGCAACTCCCTAGAATCATGGCAAAATGATAAATGGGCTATTAAAGAGCACTTTGCAGGATCGAGGTGGACAGACAGACGCATTATTTTGAAAATATCCTTCCTTAGATTTCGTTTTAAAATGAATCAACATCAAAATAAGGGATAGCTCGATACAGCGGGGTAATTGCATAAAGCACGTAAGCAAGCAAGCGTTGAACTGTCAAAATAAAAGTCATTGCTACTGGTACCTAGTTCAGTAGCAATGACTTTTATTTTGACAGTTCAACAACATTCCTTGCGTTATTTACGTTGTGGAGCAGATTTTTTTCGAACATATTATTTATTTATTAAAACGTAATGCACAAGTAAAAAAAAAAACTGTACAAAGGCGGACTTAATGCTTGAGGCAACAACGTATATTATGAAACAATTGATTAGCAATATCATTCAAAATGATTCTGATTCAGATTGATAGTGTGTTACATGGTGTTACGCAATTCGGGTCTAGGTTACTCTACTGAAAGTAAAGTTAAAATTAAGATTATTCTACAAAAACGAGGACTAACCTACGGAAAACAGAAACATAGTCAAACAGAACAGAACAGAAAAACTGGCTGCCTGTTAAAACCCTGAAGCAAGCCAAATAAACATAGGCACTCAACCTACCCAAATTCCACAATGACATAGACACTTTGTAGGCTGCAGCTAATTTATGTCTAGTCTAAGCGAAGCAGTGTAATTTGTACGCTATGGCAGGAAATATTTCATGCAGTGCAGTGTCATTACCGCGATAATAGCCGCCAATCACCGGCCGTTACCCGACGTGACACTTGACGGCATAGATATGCACTGTGCCGAGATTTCAACGATAAATGCATCGATTCCATGGATTCATGGAGGCTTTCCAGTTTCCATATCAGTGTTGGGATCAGCATGGTGGTTTAAAACAAATTAATATTCTGTGGTACCGTGGCTTTACCTATTTTATGTGTTATCCCATCGAAGAAAGCGTTTGTAGTGTATCTAATTCGTAATTCACGATTTTCTTTGCCAGTTTCGATTTAATAGATACTAACTAACAAAGAAAAATTGATGAAACTCATGAACAATGTCCACGATCACAACGTTGACTCATGATCGAGAAATAATTTAAAGCAACATCGATGTTTAAAACACAAGACATAAAAGAGTAGGTACCATGTACTTACCTAATTATTTTGGGAAAACTAAGTAGAATGACCATTTTACTAAACATACAATAACGAAATCCCACGCGAGTTACTGAACAAAACGATTCTATTATTCGTCCAATTAGAATGTAATTCAATTCAACGATTGTTTAAATGGAAGTATTATTGGAATGGAATTGCTACAATAAATATCTTTATAAGGGAAGACATTTGTAGGCGGTTAATTACGAAGCCCCGGACAACACCCACTGTTGGGGTTAAGTTAACTAGAACGTATTTATGGCACCCACAAAGAAGTCAATTATTTGGTAGTCTACTGAAATTGCTTTAATTGAATCAATTTTGGACCGGAAATTATATGAACGTAATTTCTATAAAGTTTATAATGGTTTCTACACCTACAGCTTACATAATTATTATTTCGTGTCCGTCTGTGTGACCGCATATCATATTCTAAATTTCGCAACGTATTTTGATGCGATAAATATTAATTTTTTGTCAAGTCTATGAACCGCGCTAGTACTTAAATGACAGATTATCAATAGGTACCTACGGCCTCATTGCTTATTTAATTACCTACAAAGTAGGTATATTCATTTTAAATCTTTACACTTTTTCGATACGAACCTAAAGAAAGTTTTAAGGGAAAGTATTGCTCTACATTGAATCCATTAAAATAAAGCTTCTATCACGAATATTTTCCGTGATCACTGATCGTGTCTTGGAGTCAGAAGTTATGCTACTTTAAGTTATGCTATGGTCATGCTACGATTGACAGAAACAATGGATCCGTCCGATATCTCAATGATCCGTAGATCCTTGAGGATCGATGAAGCGCCCTGATATTTATATTTTGTTGTCACTGAGATTTATTGCTTTGAGTGATCGAATGTAGGTCATGGTATACTGAGGTTTGTATTTTGTCAATTATTTACGGTCACTGAAGGAGATAAGTAACCGTGTGTCGGATATAGGTGAAGTTTTGTAAGAAACCGATGGATGTTTTCGAATAAAATTTGATTAAATTAATAGAAAACAAATAGATAATTTATTAAAAAATAATTTTATTCGAAATCATCCATCGGTTTCTTACTAAGCTTCAACTACGACCCTGGTTACTTATCTCTTTTGGTGACTGTATTTTAGGTTAATTATTTGTTTTTTTTTTATCGAAGAGTTTTTTTGTATGACCGCGATACTCCCAGGAACTACCTGCGATTTTGCATCTGATAGCCCAATTCTTCAGGAAGGTTATTTAACATCACGACCCTTAGGATACAACGAAAAAAAGTCAGAAAGAAAAATTAAACGGCGGGTGAAGCCGTGGGGCACAGCTAGTCTATTATAATAATTAATCTAAGTACCTAATTGTCAAGTTTGTAATTTAGGTATAGACATGATTTTAAGAGCTAAGAAAAAATAAACCAACCGTTATTTTATCACAAAAAACTCGTAATGCGTCTATTTGCATTCTAGTAACCGTGTCTGTCTTAAAAACCGCACAAAAAATAAGAAATACAGCTGTACAAAGCGAGCCCATCCGTTACAGTCGATTATTTCAATGAAATAAACTGTAACATGAAAAAAAACAACACTAAGACATAAAAAGAACGCATTGAATCTAAATAATCGCCGATCGACGCGACAGTTCACAAATGTGGCGGATATATCCGCACTGTAGTGCAGCCCTATACTTGCGGATATCAGTATCCCCACTCCGGAAGTGAGCTTTTAGGGCGTCGCGGAAACTAACCCTTCATTAGTACTTAAGTTTCCTGCCTGTTATTAGCTTACAGGTATTGTCTGTCGAAGGGTTAATTTAAGGGAGACCTGTAGTTATAATTTTAGGGTATGATAAGGGCTCTACGCTTTAGGGCATTTTGTGGAGTTGGAAACCTTGAATGAGTACCGGGGAGCAGAGGTTTTACTGCTTTTTAAATCCTCTACTGAAGTAAAAGGAGGATCCACAGCTCAAGGCGAGGAAATCGCTACAAGGAACAGTTAAATGGGATCAACGGTTCCGAGTCGAGATCACCAGGCTTGGTAGGCTGGCTTGGTTGGTTGCTTGGGTTTTGGTAATCAACCAATCATAGATCGTTATTAGGAGATGCCGCTATCGTCCTAATTCTTTCTGTCATCTTCATGAGTTTTAGAATCACATTTTATGACAAACATAAGGTTCCACTACAGGCCATTCGACCAGATGTCCATAATTATGCAAAACCACAATTTCAATACCAAACGCATGTCCCCACGTATCAGCTGACGGTATCACAGCTATCATTATCAACACAATTGCAGCCGACACGCTAGGCGTCGGGTCAATGAACCCACACTAATTTTCTCCGCCATTTTGACTAGAAATCAGAAAAAAAAACTGACCATTTATAGTCCATGGTTCCGCAGGTCATTGTTTTTGTTTACTGTTTGGAAGTTTGTTTACAAAAAAAAATTAAGGGGCTACTGGTCTTTACCAGTAGCCCCTTAATTTTTTTTTTCCTAACTCAATGAATTGTTTTTGGCAGCGACTAAGTTATTTCTTTTCTATCTAAATTGCTAAAAGTAGATAGAGTTTCTGTGAACAGAGATAGCCCAGTGGCATTGCCTCGACTTACTAGTTGTAAGTCGTGAGTTCGAACCCAGGCAGGTATTTCACATTGTGTATTTAATTTCATCACCACTGCTCTCAAAACGGTGAAGGAAAACATCCTGAGGAAACCGGCAAGTCCTAGAACCAAAAAATTCAAAGACATGTGACATCCTCCAACCCGCGCTGGGCCCGCGTGCCGGTTTATGGCCCACTCCCTCGCGCAGGGAGGCGGCCTGTGTCCCAGCAGGCAGTGGAACATTAAAGGCTGATTATGTAGATAGAGTTCCTAAATGCTCCTAAAGTACCTAAAGTCTAGACTTCTAGGTATTAAAACACCCTCTTATAACCGGACTGCTATTTTTCGATTATGTTTATCTTTCTGAATAAATATTTCTTTCAGATTTCCTACTTTTTAGTTTTATACAAACTGCTAAAAATTATCGCAGTATCTAAGTTTTCGTGCTAAAAACGAAAATTTTACCTTCCCATGACCACGGAACTCCATTTAAAAGACAAAAAAAAGTGAAGACTTAGCTCATTGTCTGCAAAGTCACGGCCACCGTCAGAACTGTAAGATTGCGCAAGCCTGACTCATTTGGCAACTGGTGCTTTTATAATGGCAAAAAATCCCTTGTGGACATTCCTTGCTGTTTTAAAGCTGGTTGGCATGAAAAAGAGAATTAGCGGTCTTGGTGTATATTACTACTTACTATGTAGACCGGTTTTCGAGAGGTAGGTACATATCCTACCTAAAGCCTAGTAGGTATATAAAAAGGACACTAGCGCACGGAGTGATAAGAGTTTAAAATATGTACCTATGTATTATAAAACGTGTACTTTTTCATTGCATAAAATTCAAAATGTCCCAAAAATACATATTCCTGGAGTTGTCGACTCGCCCACAAATAAATTAACTTCGTGCGAGTCACGTATAGAAAAAATAATACTATTTAAGTGTCGATTCGCCCGAATAAATTCAAGTAAATAAAAATCGAATAAATTCGTGCGAATCAACAAATAAATAAATAGGCCTTTAATTCTATTTTGTCACTACTGCAAAAGTCTTAGTCAAACACGCAGCAAGAAAAAATAATTAATTACCGCATTATGACGTCACAATTCCCAGTGTTGTTTCAACATGGTTTCGTATTACCGAGGGATGTATGACAGGGAGGGACTGATGACGTCACCGGCGCGCCCGCTGTGACTCAATACCTGCTAACCTAAAAGATCTTGTATTCTATTCAGAGTCTTTGCTAATTATACGGTATTCAGTTTCAGTTAACGAGATACTGAAACTTTATTAGAGATATCATATCATCTGCCTAGCCTTCTCCCAACTATGTTGGGGTCGGCTTCCAGTCTAACTGGATGCAGCTGAATACCCGTATTTTACCTGGAGGGACTGCCTATCTGACCTACACAACACAATTACTGGGTTATATGATACCCCTTGGTAAGACTGGTTGTCAGATTTTCAGGCTTCTGACTACCCGCAACGACTGTCAAAGATCCACGAATGACAGCCGGGAGTGCTTTCCAAGGCACGGAGGGGTTTCGGTATGTAAAGATGGTCACCCATCCACAGACCCACCACGGCAAGCGTAGCTTAACCTAATCGATCAACCTGTGCGGCAAACTTCATTAGAGATGAAAATCAATCTAAGTTCACCACTGACCATCTAAAAATTTCCCTGAATATATGCCTAATATATACCTAAGTTTATGCTGAAAAAGCCTTGCAAATGTTATTTGGTAAATTAATTTATTTTATTTTAAATACATACTTAATAGGCTAAGCTAAGTACAATAAAATACAATTAATTAACAGTTATAATTATGGGGAATATTTGTTTTGTCATTCAGCTGCATCCAGTTAGACTGGAAGCCGACCCCAACATAGTTGGGACAAGGCTAAGGTAGATGATGATAATTTTTTTTGTCATTCGTAGAGTAAAACGTAATGTTTAATGTATGTTTTACTAAGTATATTTTAAACACCAAATCACTTATTAAGCTTAATATTCAATTTTTTATGTTTTAAATTGATGTTATTTCAAGTTAAACAAATATCAACTTTATTTTAATAGGGATTAAGTTGATTTCAGACTGACTAGCACTATTGAAAAAACTACAAACATTTTTGAAGTTGTAGCGTAAACTGAACTTTATCGTTTAGGAATTAAAGTTATTTTTCCATAAAGTCATATTTATTTTTATTTTTGGCGAATATGTCGCGAATGCAGATTAGGTACATTAGAAATAAATAAAAAAGTTATATTAGAATTGGTTTAGGTATAGCTTATACACACAAGAACACTCAAACACAACAATATAACATATTTGAATGATGATGACAATCTTATTCTTGAAGAATGGTCAAGCAGCGCGAATGCAATTCCAAGTAGGTACCTAGATTAGATTGCTAGAATCTAGTGCATGACTATGTATTAAGAATACGGTTCTCCTATTACAGATTAGGCATGAAATATAAGTACCGCCACTTAAATTATTATTTACATTATATATGCTTCTTTATTCATTTATCAAATGACTCACCAAACTTTATGGCCCTCGACATTTTTTTAAATAAAAATACGCACATAAATCGTTCTGCGA
Organism: Apamea crenata; assembly: GCA_949629185.1. NCBI lineage: Eukaryota > Metazoa > Arthropoda > Insecta > Lepidoptera > Noctuidae > Apamea > Apamea crenata. Next base: position 1,454,050 of record OX451356.1, read on the forward strand.
AAATAGATTTTCAGTGGGAGCCTTATGGTGAGCAGGACAGCTCCCATCCTGGTCATGGTCCTGCCTGCTCACCATCTTAGACTTATAAGAATTACTTCCGAATTCACTATCTCTATGTGTCTCTCTCCGTAATTCGTCCTATGATAGCTTAGCTTAGTTTTAGATTAATAATTCCTACCAATGTGCCAAGTTTTCCTTGGAAGCTTATCAACTAATTAAACTGAAAGGCGTGTCAAAATTACTCCTAATTCAATTCACTATTCTATTAAAAATAAAGCACAGAACAAGTTTAGTTAACAATGTACAAAGTACTTATTCATTCGGTAATTTATGTACGGTCATCGTAGCGTAAAGAGATGGTCTCATTTTCATATTTCGTCAAAAATGTTTTGTATATTCGGTACTTGTATCAAATAATCTGAGCAATAGGTATCTAGTTAATTAATCATAGTCTAAATTAGCCTAAAACAATTACCTGCCCTAATTTTGACGAAATACTCAGTAAGTATTTATGTCAAACTACTTTTTAAACGTTCTTAACGTGGTTATAATTACATAATTATAGTAATTTCAGTTTCACGAAGCCTCTATATTATGTATCGTCATACCACAACTTGTAATTGTAATTTAACAAGGCTTTGCGTACTAAAAAGAGTCCATCTGTTAGTTGTGTACCACGGCGAGCCAGTTTTTGTACAATGACTCACTTTGTTATCAACAGCTGTATGAGAGTTAAAATTCTGTTGTGTTGAGAGCACAACAGATGCATGGGTACTTGTTTTTAAATTAGCCTACCCTGTCCCACTGTTGAGCACAGCGGCTACCCCCAAATCCTTCCAGGTATCCTTTTCGCAACCACCTGGACCCAACCCTTGCGCTACGCGTCTAGGTCTAGGTATCGTTAGTTGGTTTATTGAAGAATTTAATTTACCATAGAATTGCCTTATTTTCATCAGATTTTTTGCGATTTTTCGTTGACATTGCTTTCAAAAGTTTTGTATCTACAATTTTAGTGGTGCGCATAGCATGCAGAATCCAGTTTTTTCAAGGTAGATTTAATTTCTATTGAAAGTTATAGAAAGTTTTTAGACAGTTAATAAAAATATTTGTCATTTTCCATTTCAAGTTATCTTTGATGGCACAGTTCCAAGTTTTAAATTAATATTCCGTATGAGAAAATGGAATCAATAGAAGGAATACTGGAATAGTTTCATGGCCGTTTGTAAAGCAGATGGCATTATAAACACGCCAAACATTCACGACATGAAAACGCAAAAATAGTTTTTCAAATTCTCAGATGCAGCCTAGGTTTGCCCAAAGCTCGCCCCCTGTACATGGGACTTTTAACATTACCTTATGGCGAAATATGTGAGAGCATGAGCAACTGCCACTGCCCCTATACCACTGTATAGGCCCCGGCTTACGGGTTGTAGGTCGTGAGTTCGAATCCAGAAAGGCACTTTACTTTGTGTATTTCATCACCACTGCTCTCAAAGCGGTGAAGGAAAACACCGAGAGAAAACCGACACGTCCCAGAGCCTAAAAATTCGAAGACATTTGAATCCACCAACCCGCACTGGGTGGATTTTGGCCCACTCCCTCTCACAGAGTCCTGTGTCCCAGCATTGGGAACATTATATGCTAATTATGAATGATCAATAGGTAGGTACACATCTGCCTAACCCAGCGTGGATTAGCTACCTAATACCGGAGTCATGTTATCAGCGACTCTATCAAAATTGGTTCTTTTTAAATTTATTTCAAACTACATGTTTAATTCAAGCCTACATTATGGTGTTTTTTAATGAATAGCCGAACATAATTAGTGTTAGCGTACAGCAAGTAATAAGGCGCGCCCATTGGGTTCACTCACCTTTCTATTACATTAAGTTTTTAGTTTTAGTTGACGACAAGGGCAACAGTCATGGTTTAGGTGTGTCGTTGTATTTTATTGTGCTTTATTAAAATGATGACCTATAATTAACGAATTATTGTGAGTATATTGGAGTCTACTATATCTTCTGAATATCTACATATTATTTCAAGGGCGACGAATTGGAATTACCTAATTTAGTACTTATTCGTTTGCTTATTAAAATCTTTGGTTCAAAAACATAATTTATTGTTTTTCAAATCTAGATAAAGTCACAACAAAAAATCTCGATACTTGTTTAAACATACACAAATGAATGCATGTTTCTGGAAATGATTCAACAAAATTTTATGTTTGATGAAAGCGCGGTCCAATTAACTCGAAACTCAGTATTAATACTTTTGACAGAAAATAATTAATGATAAGTATGTAAATTTGTCGAAAATTGACCCCTGACGCGACAAAAAGGGGATTCGAACTTTTAGTTAGTTTTAGATTTGAACTGTAAGTTACATTTTCACACCTAAACCACTAAACTTTTGATTTGGCAAAGAGATAGATGGCATCCTGGGGAAGGACAAGGCGAAGCCGCGGGCAGAAGCTAGTTAAAACATAAAATACGTGGAACAAGATCGATGTTTTTTTTTTGTTAATTTTAAACCTATGACTCAAGCCAAGGAATAACAAAAGTATAGCTCTACACATCCCTACTATGGAACAGGGTGAATCATGCCACTAATAGGATAATAGCGGGATTGTCTGCCCGTCTGCGCCTACGCATCGATTGTTTTAATCGATGATAATAATATGATGCTGATGAGGTCTAACTACCTGCATTGTATTCAGTTTTTGTAAAGCTTCATTAAAGTCGATTTGATTCTTAGACAAAGAGTGTACTAATTAGTACTTAGTCAAGCTTGAAATCTTAATGCAAGAGAATGAAAATAACTTTTTGGCATACATTTTTGCTTAACGTTGAAAATCTTCTTCATACGCTGTTTTAAGACACGTAACAGACTGCAATTATCTATATTTTTTTTATAAACAACTCTTTCTAGTATTACTTTACTGAATTATTCTTTTCTCCTACTCTAAAAAGATTGATAGGTAATGGAATATCGACACACACACGCTTATTTAGTAAATTGATATCTTTACAAAATAGGAGAGTCAGTGAAAAAACTCATACTAAGTATTGTGAAGAATGGATTTTATATTGTACTAAAATACAAACATTAATTAAAAATTGGAAGAGTTCGGCTTCTACCTACAGTATTTTGCTTGCACCCCTCGAAAGGAAGATGAACAAAACAAAAGCAAATTGGGAAATACTTGGAAATTAGAGTGTTTACGCCCAAACTACATATGTACTCGTATATCCAACCCTTCTCTGAATACGCTTGACTGTTGCTAACATAAAACTGGAAGTCTAGGCCACACAGATTCAATAAAACCTACCTAATAAGAAATTTTATCTCTCAAAATACTTCTCGTACTTGTCGGCTGTTACCTAGACTTAAATTGTGTACAATTACAAGCCCGTTACATCTCAAACCACTAAGTTACGCTCCGTCCATTGAGCTGTTGAAAACAAAAGCCTTCGAGATGACGCGACGGTTCCACTACAGATTGTCCCGTTTGGTAGTCCGCTATGTTTTGTTCAAGTTAATTGCAGTTACTATTGATTAACCATTTAAACCTGAACTATTTATTTTCATTTCATGCTTTGATTGGACAATCTGGTCTGACAGTAACATAACTACAATTTGTTTTGGTTCAGTTAAGATCTTATGCAAAACAAAGCATTTTCTTTCTTTTTAATTTATTTTATCTTAATTTGAATCATCGTTATAAACATAATTATGGTTCTGAGCAGCGCTAGAGCTACGCTTATTGATATTATACTAGACTGAATTAATCTAATCCCAGATAACAGAAACATACAGATCATGATTATTACTTTTTTATTCATCCTCTAGTTTCCTCATCCGATTTGCAATAATAAAATTATAAAGACGTACAAGAAATAAATAAAAGACCAAAATTATGTCGATCCATAATAACTTATCTCCTCTGAACCATAACTATAATAAAATAAACCATAATTCAATCGATAGATTATATCTACGATAAGAAACTAATTTTGACGTGTTATGTCACATCACTAGCCAGTCCCGTCATCGACATGGAAATCACATTTATCGATGGTAGCATCAGCATAGAAATAACACTCCAGAATAATATGAATATGATAGGGTGCCATGATATTGAAATTAGTAGTGTAATGTTAGATCAGATAATAATTATCTATGCTTTATTTTGTTACAAGAAGTTGGACATGGCATACCCAAAATTCAAAGAGCAACGCAAAGGGCAGTTTTTATTATTATCTTTATGCCCACCAGCTTTTTTGAAACATCGTCTTTTAGAACAGTTTTTCCTCAATAGTCGCGACCTACAGCTATCATCGAAAACAATTGTAACAGTAAGTACCTACTTACCTATCTAGTATTGAACACAAGCCTGATAACGAATGCAAAACCTCACTGAATACTCTGAATAGAACAGCCTTCACCTTTTCAACTGTCAGTAACAGTTGGCCCCACAACAATTAATATTGATCGTTTGAATCACTAAGTAGCACGTTGGCCAGCGGCTGCATCGATGCATATGTACCTACAGCACTAGTTTTACTTTTAAAATTATTAATTAGTCCAATTTATAGTTTATGTACATGAACTGATCAATAATGCAAGTTTCGGTTTAAAATTGGTTGGTTCAATAAGTGAAAAAACTATAAACTTGCTGTGCTTTTCCGTCAGAAAAGAGGGTAGAAATATTTTACTTTTGTAGTTACTGCTTCCAAACAATATTGTAATACTTATATGTTTCTACTAGTAGTTAAATATTATTTTTAAATGGTGGGAAGGAAACTGTAAGACACTGTTCACACAATTCATTTCCAATTTCCTTATGAAAACATGGCTGAAAATTATCATTCGTCCGTCAGGCGTTATCATCGTGGGAGAGCTACGCGAGTAGCTAATTACTCCGCCATCCGCCACAGACCACGACACTTGACAGTCGTGGATCGTTAGCAGTACGTGACAATTGTTAAACTATAGGTATGTTCGATAAATAATTAATAAGGTGCAGCTTTCCCGTGCGATAACAATGCGAGCTTCATGGCGGCATAGCAATGTTTAATAGGGATTCTTTTGGTGGAAATGTGTGCAGCTGTTGTCATTGAAAGGTTCAAAATTTCAAATTAGATTGACATTGTTCATGGTTAGTTTTTTATTAAATGTAGTGTCATATAATATAACCAGCATTTAATAAATCCTCGATGGATATTTGAAAGTCTGAGGAAAGACGAAACGCATATTCCCTAATGGGATTTAGCCATTACGATAAAGCCCCTTGTAAAATAATTGTATCGGTAATAATATGTACAGCTGCTGTCATTGATACAAATGTTCATGCTTGGTTATTCTTGTAGTGTAATTTATAAACAGGTTAAAGACATTACCTAGTGTTATAGGGATTTACATATTTTAGTGGTTTATTTAGTGGCCAACGTTCTTGAAAGTACGTCAAGTATATCGGTACTTTACGTACTTAACTTACGACGTACGTCAAAGATCTAAAACGGTTTGGTTTTGTTAGCAAGCAATCAAAGGTGTGCAATTAGAACCACTTGCAATCAAAACTTTAATCACGTTTTCCTAGCTTCCATCAATCTAAACATTCTTCCTTACTAAACTTTGGATGCCAGCCAAGTCAAGTGAATCCAAGTTATTATTGCTTTGTCCACTTCACAGCAGATTGATTCAGACTACTTTAAGACCTGGCCTAAGTACGATGGTCGTGGACCGTGGAGCTTGCGGTCAGCAGCCGGCAGCCGGTCAGCCGTGACCGACCAGCTCAGGTTATAATGTCACATGGAAACTGAGATTAACTAGAACCTTTTATAGAAAGGATATTTCGGAGGATCGATTTTCATTGGGTGGGCAATGTGGAAATACGTAGATAGATTGATTTTTGAAATAGCAAAGTATGCGGGTGTACTTATTATAAGGGTTTTCAATGAATGCTACCAACTCTTGAAATAGAACGTATTTTTCAATTAAATAATGCCTATTTGCAAACACCTCGGTAAATCGAATTATGCGGAAATACATTGCCAATTTAAAGTTTTCTTCATTTCACTTCTTTTGATTTTTTTTAAACTCATGGTTTTGACCAATTCTTCGGTGCTGTTCAAAGCTTATAAACGTAATTTTTTGTAGTCACAAACAAAGTTCATATAAAACCAATAGCACCCACTTTACCTAATAAGTATATTTTTCCTTGAATATTGTTCATTATAATATATGTATATGTTGACATTGTGAGGATTTTCATCGGATGAAAACCGCAACGGATAAAAATATATTCTATGCCGTGGAATTATTAATTATCTACTTACCTTGTTTAGAACTATGTAAATAGCTTTAATAATATTAGATGCATTACTTTTTGTTTCCTTTTCCTGTTTCCTATATTGCACCAGTATTTACCCATTCGATGTTATTTACGTAAATTCTATTTAAATAACCTTTTTTGTTACTGTGTGGCTAAGTATTAGGTATTAAAAAAAAACCGATCAAGTGCGTGTCGGGCTACGCGCAGTGTAGGGTTCCGTAGTTTTTGTAACAGCCAAGTGCAGGTCGTACTCGCTGACTGAAAGTTTCGTACCATGCTCTAAATAAAAGCCAAACATGACTACCTACGTAATTTGACTTCCTATACAAATCCTCACCTGGTCCGACAATTTTGCACAGAAAGTTTTAATTTTTTTTGAGATTTGGATAAGACTTGTCATAGTCGGTGTTTTGAATTTAAATACAGGACACAGAGCTACACTACTCACTCGTCACAAAAAAATAAAATTGAGGAATTCTATGGAGTTGTTCGAAATTTTCGAGTCAAATACAATTGGTCGCCTATTACTCGTAAACTTATAAAGCCCACTTAAGTGTGATAGTTTTCCTTTAAACTTCGTTATATATAGGTACTAATGCCGTGACATTTGAATTTCTAACTACCACCGTTTAGTTGGTAGAGGGGGGCACACTTGACTCTAACGAAAATTGGTACTTTAAAGCTTTACTTAATCAAAACACAGTCTGGCCAAACCCCTAATATTTTTGAAAGACCTATCCAACGATATCCCACACTATGGGAAGGAGGAAAAAAAAAATTATCATCCCCACTTTACATGTAGGGGAGGTATCCTAAATAATGGTTTTTTTCAAAATTTTATTTTACCACTTTTTCGGCGGCATTAACGTGCGTATACTCATGCCAAATTACAACTTTCTAGTACCAATATTTTTTGAGCTAAGCCGCGGACAGACAGACAGACGGACATGGCGAAACTATAAGGGTTCCTAGTTGACTACGGAACCCTAAAAAGATTCCGATAAATTGTAAAACTTCTCTTTTTTTGAAGACGGTTAAAGAGGAACGACTGGGCTGTACAGTCACGAGCACCAATATGTCAACACTTGGCAACTTTTAAATGCGATGTTTTCGTGAAATAACGAATGCAACGTTGAAATACGACACATTTCATAAACCTATGGATTCGAAAATGCTATGTTCGTAACAGCATAATATTTCATTCAAAAACAAAGGAGTAAATCGCTTTTGAATATAGCCGAATGTATACATACTTTGCTCGTGACTGTACTCGCCTTTTTTCAGAGAGTTGTCTTCTAAGTTTTTAATTGAATTTCTTTCAGACACCTACACTTTTTTCGTGACTGAAAGTGATTTTCAGTGTCTGTTACTTAATTCAGAATTATCTTGAATCGTGATCGTGAATAATAAAAACGTTTTCGAAGAACTTTTTTGTTACGTCTTTATTTTGAACCGATTTTTGTTATGGATATTTTTGGAACAACATCGGTATCCGAATATGGTTTTAATTAAAATCTTTTGTAAAATAATAAAGTGAAATGCCGCAATGTTAAAAAAAAATACAACAAAACTGCGTTAAAACCAAACAAATGAAATCCTGAAACCTAATTAAAAGTACGACCAACCTACTTTTAAAAATAAATTTCATACACACATAGCTAAATTTGCATAACATTTGTGAAAATCGGTAAAGTTCCCGAAAACGCTCCCAAAAAAATATCCAAACACCACCATGTAACTGCCATGATCCCGTCAATTTCATAAAATCGCGTTTTTTATTTCAGCAAACCTAAATCATGTTAGAAATTAAAAATATCAAAGGACTCACCATTGTTGAAGTTTGGTGGAGAAGTTTAGAAAAAACGTGAAACAGGAGCGTGTGGCGTGGCGAGTTCGTGAGGCAACGCGCTGGGCCGGACTGTGCCTGACTGGGTCTAAACACCGCTTTTATATGCCAAGCTACGCGCACACCTATTCTGGAGAACCTATAAAACTACTACATGGAACAGAGATCTTGGGACCACTCCTTGTGGTTTACATTTTTCATTTAGTAGCTGAATTTTAAATGAGGCGTGGGTACCTTTTGAGAATTGTGTCTGTTTATCTAGCATCTTCAGTGAGGTAGAGCTTTTTGCTTTTCTATTTACCTTTTTGTGTTCTTTGTGTACGTCTTTATCAGAATCTATTCGAATTCAAAACACTTCTTACACATAATTAGGTATGTTCTGATTTTGTTCCTAAAGGATAGAACCGACTTTTTTCAGAGTTCTCTTGTTCTCAATCTATGTTATATTTTTTCCTGTAATCGTTCACGAAATTGTAAAACACCAAAACTTTAGTTATGTGAGCGTTTACCTTGCAAAGTTACTTTTGTGTGATCTGTGCACCCAATAGTCACACCAGCCAGATTTTCCTTTGGTCTTAGGTTTCGAGGTTTTTCATTTTACAAATCAATAAATTTTGTTTTCAATCGTCACATTTGTTATTTGTGATGTATAAAGTTCAGTACCTAAGTACTTAATTATGAATAATGGAATGCAAATAAAAGTTCAGTCAAACGAACCAAAATCTAACTTTCTATAAAGCTCTTCCTGAACGTTTTTCCTAAAAGTTCATACCTACCAGTTATTTTCGTTTTTCTTACTAAAACATTCATACTAATCGACTTCAATTAAAATAGTGGTCAAATGGTCATCGTATCCAGAATAGGTCGTCTGATTCACACCGCGACAGTAGTGTGTCCAGACGGAGCCCAATTTTTCAGTCTTAGTCTCAAACAGAAGCAGTGAGCCAATGACAAAGCCCCGTGACTAATGATGTACACAAACATGAGATTTGAATGTCAAACTAGTGAACTGTGTGATTCTGTCTACGATGGAAACAAAGGGATATTTAAAATGTGGTGTAGGTTTATTGATGTTAAACTTAGAACTAGTTGTAACTAAGTTTCAGGAACACTATATTGGTAATTTCTTTTAATTGCTGGACATACAAATGGGGAACATCTTTCCAGGTACAGAGTTCTCGTTTTCCGAGCTATTTTACAAGTTTGACTAACCTGATGTTGATGTAAGTGTAGGTACATTATGGATTGGATTGGATGGAATAAACGATTTGAGATTTGAAAGTTTATAGAATTGTTACATACTCAAACAAACTTTACCTACAACTTATTTGGCACAACTTATGGATTCGGCACTTACCGAAAAATTAAATCATGGACTTCCTATTCAAAGGGTTGGGATGAATGGGGAAGGGACCACACAGGGGAACCTTGACCCTTTGCCAATTTTGTGTCGGATGGTACCTACACTGCACATTTTTAATGGAAAGATTTATGTAGATAGATATTTTTAACTATAGTAAATCTGTGCATATTTGTGCTGCTACACTTCAACTTATCCTGTGGTAATGTTGCTTTGTGTTTATTTTTAGTATGATATTTATTTGTTAGATCATTTTCCTATTGGTATCTGAATTCTTTTGTTATTTTTTTGTCCTGAATTTATTCTTTCGGATGACTCTGAGACCTCTAAGGAATTAGGGGTGGCGGAAGTTTTAAGTTCTCCTGAAAACACTTAGTAAGTAATCGTTATAGCAATATTAGAGCAATGCAAACGGTTCTTACACAAGCAAAGACAAGCTGAAAACACGTTAGCACTTGAATATAGCACGACATTGAATTTGGGGTGCATGACCACACCCTAGAGCCCCAGGCAGACCAGTTTAATTAAACGAGGGTTGTTTCATTATCTAACACCACTACAGGTTCAGTTTCGTATTTGTATTACATAGGCTGTGAATGTGTGTGTGTTGAAACTTGAAAGTGAAGTCCTCTCAAATGTATGTTGATTCAGACATTCAATAGTAAAACGAAAGAAAGAAAATAGTACATTTATTTAGCACAGATTAAAAGGCACACATAGAACATAAAACATATTATATACAAAAGATAAAAAAAAACAACCAAAAAGTTTAAAGTGCGATGTAAGAAATTAGTAGGAATTTTCTTAGGACTGTACTTTTGGTATTTTGCGTTTCTGGTATTTTGCATATCCAGTATATGGCGAATCCGGTGTTCTGCGAGTCTGGTAATTTGCGAATCTGGTATTTAGCGATTCTGGTATTATGCTTCGGAGCCATTGTGCCTTACGGCTGCGCCAAAAAGGCCCAGTTCAGCAATAATGCCACACAACTAGTTCCTGACGCTGGTTTTAACTGGACTGGCTACTAAATATGTATTTTGTTTTATTAATTACCTAACTACTCCACTAAAACTTGTAAAAGTTTTCTCATCACATGTTAAATTGTTAATAGAACTCATAGCTTGTAGTACATTACCTGTAGTATAGGTATACCTAAACAAGGAAGGTACCACATTCGACATCCTAATTTATATCCGCCATACTTTAAACTATCCACACGTTCCCTTTTCCTATAGTTTACAGGCAATTAATCATCGGAACAGGCACAAAACACTATCTGTAAGCCACTGTTAGCCCGATCGCCTAGAGATTGGTACCCATTGTACGATCACTGACCCAATTGAAATGTTACCATCACTTCCAAGAAGGGCCGATACTTTACCAGCGAAAGAGTAGGTCTAAATAAAAGGATAACTATTCAGAAATAAAAATCAATGGACATGATTAGATAGATCCCTCATCTCTCTCAGTAATAGACATACTTATGTATCTGCTCTGTGTTGGATCATGTCAATCTTCAGATTACATTTATATCCAAATATTCGTCTATGAATGCTAGTCAACCTTAGCATAGAGGCAGCAGTGTTGGCCCAGTGGTAACGGTTGCCACTTACGAGTTGTAGGTCGTGGGTTCGAACCCAGATGGGCTCTTTTATTTTGTGCCAATTAGTTCATGACTACTGCTCTCAAAACCGTTAAAGAAAGCATCGTGGGGAAACCGGCATGTCCTACAACCAAAAATTTGAAGACATGTGCCATCGACCAACCCGCACTGCGCCCGCGTGGTGGATTATGGCCCACTCCTCTCACAGAAAGAAAGGCCTGTGTAGTAGTGTCCCAGTAGTGGGAACATTATAAGCTGATTATGCTAATAAATACTCGTATATATCTATACTCTGTGTTAAATTATGTCAATCGTCAGATTACATTTGTGTCCAAATATTTGCCTATGTAGGATAGTCAACCATAGCAAACTAAGCCAATAAGTACTTAGCTTTCAACGAAACCTAACATTTGGGAAACTGCTGAGAACTCGCCCAGGGGCTTTGTGTGCAAACCAACGAATATAGAATTCGTTGGTTTGCACCGTGGTTTGCACACAAAGCTAGGTTTCGTTCCGACGAAACACGCTCCGACCAACCAATTCTTTAGTAAACCTATGTCTTGGTTAATTTTTAAACAGACCTCGGTCGTACTCGTATATTGCTCTAGAATAGAAGAAAACAAAGTACTAGGTTCAAAGTACTTATTATATTTAGGGTAGGGTGCATCGGTGTCGGCCAATCGGTAAGCTATTTAATCGATAACAGCTGAAACATTTCATAAGCACAGTCCTATCAAAAGTCATAACTTTAAAACTATGTGATATAATATAACAGAGTCCTTTTACGTTTTTAAATGCCACAGGCTGGAGGAATATACGTCACGCAACCTCTGAAGGGGACTGGAAATAAAGGAGCTTCTTATCCCTGAAGCCACGCGATGTTCATGAAAACTAATAATAAAAGCTGTTTTTATGTATTGTTTACTTTTCTATTTTTATTTCCTGAAGGGGAGAGTGGAATATTTTCATGATAATGTTTCCGTGGATCGATGAAAACTTCAGACTGAACTCCAGGAGACGCAAGTAGGACGTAATTATAGATCGCAGTGACTATTTACTTGTTTTTTTTACGCTGGCCATAGTTAGCGGGAGACATTACAGGCAAATGAGACATTAGAACATGGTCCCTAGGGTAGACAGCAGGCTACCTACGGTTATTTTGACATTGCGTTAAGCGGTAGTAATCTTTAAAAACCCTCCTTGTGAAAAGACCTCCTCAAAGCAAACTCCTAACAGTTAACTTCTAGAAGTTGTTCATAGATTGATCGGTATCATGCTTGTTCTTCAATATGGATCTGCAAGTATCAATAAAGAGCAGCAATTGATTGTACAGATGTCAAGCGCCATGTGCGGACCGATTGAGATCGTTTGGACGATGCTGTGCGCAAGAGTACAAGTTACAAGATAGTACCGATTCAATGGAACTGTGTGTTGGATCTGAAAACTAACAATGAACAGGTTCTGAAATGCCTAATAGAATAGTGTGTATCACATAGCCTTGAGCAAGATTATTCCTTTTTATTTTGGGTGCATAATAGTCAAAAGAAATGATCAACATTCAGCTGCAAGAGGTATTTTGCCTCCCCAGCCACACAACCGGTCCGGCCACACAAGCGGATTCCCAGTTGTTGGCCTGCCCATCTTGCAGCTTCATCAGAAACTGGATAAAAATAATTGTTTTGCAGTGCACTGTGCGTCTAGTGATTTTCAGACCACTTTTTTTACTAAGCTGGTCTCAGAATGCCGGTCTTCTGCTCACTTTAGGTTTGAACCGTTCACTTTTACAAATACGGCAATATTTCAGTGGTAAGTACATAGCTTGTTGTTCAAAGTCTGTCTGTAGGTCGTTGCGTACTAATTGCACGCCTACCACAACACACTGTGGTCATTTTCTGACCACACTGACGTGGCGCACCTTATTTGGAACTTTGGGTTTTGTAAATTAAATTGTTTAAGAGTTTAGTTCTAAAAATAGTTGTAGTACAAGATTGCTCTGTATTTATTAATAAACGAAGCTTTGTAAAGTATAAAAAAATGTTCAAGTATTTTGTTATTCCAGTGAATCTTATGTAGATATTCAATGACATAAAAATATCAAAGAAGCAATTCAAGCAATTTCATCTGTGTAACTACTCAGGTTTGGAAGGTTTGGAATTTGGAAGTATTGGTCGTAGGTTACCTACCTGCTATTTTAGATTTAGATAGTAATTATTTTATTATTTCTGTACCTCTACTGCTTACCATAGCTATCAATAGTCATGCATCGATCTCTAAACTTTATTAGTGACGTGAAAATGTTGAATAAACAATTGAACTGCGAGACTGCAGGGTACACTTTCAGAAATATTAATACAACTAGATCCCCATAATTTTGTATCTCTTCCATAATTCTTCAGAGTTATGGAATAAATACAAAATTATGGGATTACCCTTCCCTACTGCACTAGATCACATAAACGTAATATAGCGTTCGACGACCCTCATTTACTTACCTACATTGGAATAGTAACAAACTATGAATAAAACAAATCGTGGATACACGGTCATTAGGGTAATCTTTCTTTAATATTTCAGTAACTAGGGCAGGAATAGATTTTTCATCCCACCATCTCGGAAAGAGTATTTTTAATCTTCAATATCTGAGTGGAAAAGCCGTTTTTATTCTCTAGCGGATAAAGTAAATTGAATTTAGAACATCGTGTGCACTAAGTTTGTGAATTAAAAAAAACATTAAACCTATTTACTGCTACCTCTATGGTGCCGAATATATCATACAACTTTTTTTTTAATTTGTTAAAAACTCAGACTCGGAACCTTCTTGGTGTTGTTTTTTCAATTTGCTTTGTACGCGATTCTTTACGCGGCATTTTTTCACGTCATTGTTAAACCTTATATTAAAAACAAGAAACTTGAAAACAAGTGAAAAAACTAAAATGAGTGATTCTAGCGACGAGGAAGTTTGCTTGACGCCAACAGAATTGACTGAAACTGTTAATAATGCGCAAATGAGCTTTCTCCCTCAACAATCACGCGAGAAGTATTTAAAACAGTACGACATGTTCAACACGTGGCGACTAGCAAAAGGAGCCAAAACTTTCTCAGAAAAGGTTTTTTTTTTTTTTTGCATTAGGCATTTCCTCGCTGAGGTGGAATGAAAAGTTACGTGTTGCACTCGAGTGCAAAGATTTTTCACCTCGTGCTCTTTTGATTCCCTCGCTAACGCTCAGGATTCTAATTTTGAATCACTCGCTGCGCTCGTGATTCAATTTTAGAATCCTTCGCTTGCTCGGTCATCAAAATTGAACACGCGGTTAAAAAGCAACTTTGCACTCTTGTATAACAAATAACTATTTTCAGTTACTATAAACACAATAATCCCGATATTGAAAAATATATTTTTCATTAACTGAAACTGTGTACTTAATATCTATCATATTGAAATACTTACTACACTATATGCACGTCTGTTTAATAATTCCCTTCACCCAAACTGTTGCTAAGCCAGGGTTGGTAAACCTATGGATGTATTTTCAGCAGTTTCAGGCCTTGCGATTCGAATATTTTATTATTGAACAATTGAAGACCTTCATCAAACGTTGAGGCACAGTTACCACATAATATATGAAGCTGAATAATGGCAAAATGTGTACTGAAGCCTCAAAGAATAAAAGAATAGCCTTTTTAAATGGCCCGCAAATGCCATCAGCATTTCAAGACGTGATTTGATTACCCTTGGGGAAAGAATACGTAGGTGCCCAGTTAGTTCACTTCATATTATGACTAGTTGAGACAAACAGTTTTCTGATGAATATATTTTTTATACCAAAGGTTGGCGATCCCTGCTAGTCTGTAATCGGTAATCGTATTGTTTCATGCGCGATGCCCAGCGCTGGGCTCGGCGGTACCCGGCCGTGAAATCACCGATGATATCAACCTACAGAACTATACCCACAGGTATACCGAAGCCATGTAGACGTCGGTCGCATGTCATTATTGACTATAATGTAGCGAATGGTCTAGTTTCTCTTGTAGAGCTATAATTTTGGAAAAATTGCTGTCGATGGTTTGACGACAGATTGGTCATTGGGTAGTTAGCTACATACTAGAGATTTATGGATACAATCGGATTGCCCAGACTGACAGCGTTATTTTGGACTTTTATATTGGTTTTTGGACTTTATCTCTTACCATCATTTAAATTATTAGGCCTTTACGTGCGAAGCTCGCTATTTTAGCTATGAATCAAACTCAGCAGAACAGTCCACCCACTGGCATAAGAGCAGTAGCATTATCCATTAAACTATAAACATCGTAGAAACATTATTTTTATCTTTTAAGTATAAACCACAAACATCGTAGAAACTTTAAATGTGGAAGGATGATCTTTTATCACTGGATAATGAAAAAACCATTATGAAGCAATGATGTAGAAATAGTAGCGCCTGATAGAATGATGGTTTCATTCCAATAGTATGTACACGCATTGGGGTCACAAAAAGTGTAGGAGCTGATATTACTCTAGCTTGATTGCTAATTCACCCTCCTTGACGTTGGCTGTCGTTAGTAAGAAGATTACTTTTCGATTCATTTTCAGTTTGAGCAGCATGATCAGCCTGCAATGTGCCCACTTCTGGGACGCAGGCCTCCTCTCTTCGAGAGCCCCACCGCGCGGGCCCATTGCGGGTTAGTAGACACATGTCTTCGAATTTTTGGTTCTAGGATATGCCGGTTTCCTTCACCGTTTTAAAAGCAGTGGTTATTACATTATTTACACAAAGTTAAGCACCTTGGGTCCGAACCGAGCAGCAGACCACCACACTCAAGAGCTAAAATCCAAGCAATTAATCTTTTAAATTGGAAGTTAAACCTTTTGCTAGAAAATGGGTTAGGGAATAAGATAACAACATAAAATACGAAATATATATGTAGAACAAATAAGTACATTTATTTATTCTTAAAATTATTGGAGCCACGTACCGAAAACTTATAGTAATTTGTTTAGGTAACTTTCGCTTACAATAACATTTGGTTCAGAGCGTAACGTCAATGGCACTAACAAGTGATATTAAAGTTACTAATTATGCTAAACTTTACTTTGTTTTAATTATCTACATCACAACATTGAGCTATTGTTAACTTTAACTTATGGTCAAACTTTAGTTAAGAATTAAATTAGACTTTTCAATTTTTGGAACCTGTAAGTAGGTATATGATTCTTAAGACGCTCTTTGCTCTACTAAGCTGTTAGTAGAGCAAAGAGCGTTTTTTTTTAACACTCCTGTACAGCACGATTTTAAGTTTATGTCGGCTCGGAACACTCGGCCAGTCGCTGCGCAGCACAGACTAAGAAGAGAAGTACCTCCCTGCGCAGGCGCAGCCCCACGCGCACGTGCGGCGGCGTGCGCGCGGCGGGACTGCGCACGAGCCGTTGCGCCATAACGTTTGAGTGGTGCTGTATTTACCATTTTGCTGCCCTTTTGCTTACACAGTAAACAGCATATCTAGCAGATTCAATTGATCAAAATAATGATTCTAGATTGACTCAAAAAAAAAAATCAAAAAAATGTATAGTAGTTAAAATTTGTCGAAATGATGGAAGGTGAAATAAATTGGTCCTTGGAAACAGAAGCCAAGGTTTGTCATACCTTCTTAGGTAGCTATGAGGTCTTCATATTTAGTAGGTTACTTAATTAATTACATAGTTAATATCTAAGTGTCAACAAAACATGACACTGTTATTTACAATAATAATATAATCTACATCTATCTTTATGTACAAATTATTTTTTAATAATAAATCTAATTAAAATTAATTGACAAGTATTTTTCTCGAAATCCTTAAAAACTAACCTGTTACCTAATGCTTCCTTGTCATAGAAAAGGTAACTTTAGAACACAACGGGACCTCTCTATTCGCATTCGGAGTCGCAAATGTCATAGAATATTGTACTTTATAACCAGCCTATAATGTTCCCACTGCTGGGACACAGGCCTCCTCTCTGTGAGAGGGTGTGGGCCGTAATCAACCACGTCTTCAATTTTTTGGTTCTAGGACATGCCGGTTTCCTCACGATGCTTTCCTGCACCGTCTTGAGAGCAGTGGTGTTGAAATTATTTACACAAAGTAAAGCGCCTGCCTGTGTTCGAACCCACGACCTGCAACTCGTAAGTCGGGGCTGTTACCACTGGGCTACTACTGCTCTCAAATAATGTCCTCAAATGAAAAAATTAAAAAGATGGTTTTCCGACTTTTCCGACTCCCCTAAAGTAGTCACGTGTTTGTTCTATTTTATATTTATTGAGCGATTTTTACCACCAAAACATGAATTTACTTATTGGCAGTTTGCACCCGAAACCCCAAACATATAGAAAGTCAATATACACTGCAGAACAGCCATGCGATATCGACATGCGAGAGCAAACTGTTCAAGCACGATCGAAGAAAACTCTAAGGGGAAAAATATAAATATTTGTAGTCATTTGGAGCACCTTTGTGAACACATTAACAGTTCCCTAAAACTAAATTAATTTATTTTAACTTCTAATTTTTAGAAGACCCTGCACGCTGCACGGCATCACAAATGTCTTTTTCCATGCTGCTAGAAAGACTGAGTACTTTCCACTCAGCATTAAAACACTGACTTCATTAAAGTTTTTCCTATAGCATCCTCCAAAATCTTCCCGTGCATCAATAAAACACTGATTGCGCCCATTTTTTCCTAGAGAATCCTCCAAAACCCCTTCATCATAGGAATACATCATCAGCTCCCTCCTGCTTGCCGTTGATGATGTAACTCCTGGAGTTCTTGTACGTGAACAGGTACGGAGCCTTTCGTGAAGGACAGCGGAACGACCGCAGTAGAACAGGAGGATCGTTGTCTGACTTGTTGCCGATCGGCTCCAGCAGGTTGTTCCAGAGGAGGTTGGCGGCTGGAAGAGGGAAGAGAGATGTAATAGGTTTTTGATTGTGAAGGTAAGTAATACTGTATTAGAAAATGTTGCTAAATGATAAATAGTGGTAGCGCCACGTTGAACACACAGGATATACGATATGCAGTACCTAACGCGTGGCCCTTCTGTGAGAAGTGGAAGCAGTCGTGTGTGATGTAGGACTGGTGGATGACGAGCGGCAGCGGCCGGGAGGGCGGCAGGGGCGCGTTGAACAGGCGCATGAAGGGCTGCACTATCACTGTGAAGTCTTCTTTGGTGTCGTAACGACCGCTTTCTATCTGAAATGTTATAGCAAATTGAATAAAAAGTGATCACAGAAATCAGGCACACGGACCGAACACAATCTATGGGCTCTTACAACTCCATGAGATTCGCCAGTGTTACCAATAAAAAGACAACCTTACAAGTACTTTAACCCTTTCAAGCAGAACAGTGCAATGTTACTTGAGAATATCTGCCCCTCCTTAGGGCAGATATTACTTAAACGCTTTATCTCACTAGCATTCTGTCCATGATTCCAGATTCCAAAGATTTCGAAGCCTTGTTCTTGCATAGATAAGTATTAGCCGTCATCACAATAGTCATCCCCTTTTTAGCTACGAATATATGTTATAATCTTTCAGGTCGAGTTCAAAACCAGCGTCAGGCACTAGTTATCTGGCATTTTTGCTGAATTAGGCCTTTTTGGTGCAGCCGTCATGCACACTTTCCTGCTAATTTCATACATAAGTCTTTATACTTTCTATTTGTTTTTTTTATTAAATGCTATCTGATGTATTGTGTCTTTTAGTCTGTGCTTAATAAATGTATTTTCTTTCTTGTTCTTTCACACAGTCATTCCCTCTTTTCTTCCCCTACCCAACATCATTTTGGTCAAAAACCTTCTCTTCACATTTATTTTTTCAGATTCTCTAATATATAACCTAGGTATCTTACCAACGCAACTTCAGCCTTCTGATAAAGCCGTGCCATCCGCACGAGGTCGTACAGCTCGTTGCCTCCCTGACGGTGGAAGCAGGTGCAGAACAGCGGGTGCATCAGGCGACACATCATCGGACGCAGCACGCGGATCGATACTGATACATCTGGAATATTTAACATACAAGGAAATATTTTTTGCCATGATCAAGTACTTTGGTTAATAATGTAGGATTTACCGTTCTTCTCTCAGGTCCACCCTACAGCTATAGTTATTGACTTATCAATAGCTGTAGGAGTGCAATAGCTGAAAGAGTGTAGGTGTCGCCTATTCACAGGGCCTGTTACCAGATAGGTCGGTGTTTTTCCAAAGGCGAATCGTCCACATTTGAACGTCCTGCTCATTTGCAGGAGGGTGGGGGACCGTCCCCCGATTGGCAAGTCGTTATTTATAGAATGACTAACTTCGTGATCTGTAACGAAATAATGCAAACTCACCTAAAACTGGTACCAAGTTAACAATAGTCCTCGGCAGATGTTTCTGCAGGTAATCCAGCGCTATCGCTAGTTTCTTGGCATGAGCAGCCGGAGACCAGGAGACGGGGTTGAGGCAGGAAGCTGAGCACAGGTCGTTGGCGCCGATGAACACTGTGACCATCTTCCAGTCGTTCGCGATGTCTATGTCCGGAGATGATTTCATTCGAGCTACTACGATCTGGAAAGCAGAGTGTGATTTTGATTGGTAGGTTTTAGTCATGGTATGAGTAAATTATCAATCTAGATCTAAAAGTAACTGCAAAACTGCAGCGGGTTTACTCTATAAAAATCACTCACCGTGAAAACTTAGGAGAAGTAAGATTGAAGTGAGCCTTCAAGCTCACTTCACCTTAGTCTTCACAGAGAGATTTTTACAGAATAGATCTGTAGTTTTTGACAGGTTCGCAGGGAAATCGACGCACAAACGGTAACCATGAATTCAGCACATGATTCTAGACCCTAGAGCTGCATTTTTTTTTTCATAACAGACGAAAAATCAACACAGGCGTGTTCAGAACCGTGTAGTGGATCTATGATAATAGGTTGCGCGTCGATGTCCCTGCCACCCTGTATATTGTTGTAATGTTACTTTTAGATCTAGGTACGATCAAAAAATAAACTTTATAATAATTGTTGTTTTTGATAAGGCTTATTCTATAGTATCGAAATCGATACAAGATTTAATTTTGTCACATTCGGAAATAAAAAACTTAGATCCAGTTTAGAGTTTAGAGTAGAACCAAAGGACCAAACATATAATATTGCTTGCTTACTCCACAAAATAATCTTGGCAAACGATTACACTTACAAAATCAGCATACACACGCTTGCATCAGACTTACACTCGTTTAATCTTCACTTAACGTTGAGAAAAAATGAGTAATCTACACACTTCACGGTACGTTACTAAATACGAAACATTTAGTACAAAAACACGAGCAGATATGCAACTTTTCTTACTGGCGAGTATAATCAAATCACTGTCGTCTATTTGTTAATGTTAATGGCTTCACAAACAGGTGCAAAGGTGTTGACCTGGTTCCACACAAAAGCTCGTGTCATCAGGGTCATGGTGGTCGTTTAAAGTATTTCTTTTGTTAAGATGTGTTATTGAGGGAAAGGGCTTGCGGAGGGGGAGGGGGGGGGGTGCGATTGCTAAGTTTTAACAGTTACGAGGTTTTGAGGAAAATTGAAAGTGAAGTTTCCCAATAGGAACTGCAGGTAAAGGTGTGGAAACAGTTAACATGTTTATGATGGTAAATAATGGTTTCCTTTAGTGTCTTTGGTTGGATGGTTTCGATAACTAACAAGGAAAACACAAAAAATAGGTACATAAAGTTGTTTCGAAAGTTATACTAATTGCATGTGTGTTGTTTTTGTTGGGCAACAGATGCTAGGTCTCGATTTTGACTCAAACTTGACCCGAGCCTTAATACCTACAGTATTACTGCAGCTCTGTAACTGACCTAACCTGACTAAATGCTGCACATTGTTCTTTTCCTTCTCGTCCCGATGTTAGTGCGTCCGTGCATGTTCATATCTATAGCACCGCTTCACATATACGACAATGATCTAACAGACGCATCATTAATTTGTGGGCACACAAAATGTGGTAATGTTGAGTTTTGTGTCACGCTCCATAAGCTAAACAAAAATTATTACTGGCACGCATTTGTGGGCATCCAAATTGGCAAATAAGTATACACCGAATGTGTAGATTTAGTGATAGTTTGATGTTTCCAAATTTACTTAGTTTACGCACCAATACTTAAGTTAAACACACTTGACCATTGAAAGGTTTGTGCAATCTGCCGCAGTAAGAGTTACAATTTTCAAAAATAAGTGTCGCACGTAGGTATAGCATAAGCATAGCATAATCAGCCTATAACGTTCACTGCTAAGACAAGGCCTCCTCTCCATGAGAGGGAGCGAGCAATACTCCGCCACGCGGGCCCAGTGCGGGTTGGTAGATGTCATCTGTCTTCCTAGGACACGCCGGCTTCACTGTTTTGAGATCAGTGGTGATGAAATAATTTATACAAACGAATGTGCCTGCCTGGGCTCGAACCCACGACCTACACGTTAGTCGGGGCCGTTATCACTGGGCCACCACCTCTCCACCGCACCGTAGTTATAGAGTTGAATGTAATGCCACTGGCCTCTAAGAGGATTATTTTCCTCATCGAAAAGGCAATCTATTATAATAAGCATCAAGATTGTTAATCATTGTATGTTAAAGGAAGCAAGCCCAGAGATTCTGACAACTCGATAGGCTAACCTAAAAACCCTATGGCTATACAGGGTGGCAGGGACATCGACGCGCAAACTGTAACCATGAATTCAACACATGAGTTTAGACCCCATAGCGTAGTAATTTTTCATCGGTTATCAAAAAAAAAAATCTTCTGTTTCATAGAAAAGTGCAATACCTACGCGGTCAAAATGTAGGGAATAGCAATATTTTTTTTAAATAACCGACGAAAAATTTCGACGCTATGGGGTCTTAACTCATGTGCTGAATCCATGGTTACAGTTTGCGCGTCGACGTCCCTGCCACCCGGTATACTATGGTAGTTATTTATAGGACAAAAATCAGAGGCGGCCACATGAGGTACCCGCTTTATCTTTTCTCTGCAAGATAGTTTCGTGTGAAATTGACATGTTTACCTTAGCCTGTTTCAAGGCATCTTCATCCGACGCCACAGGGAAGGCCACGTTGAACTTGGCGTTCCTGGTCAGCCATTCGCCTGTCCCTGTGGAGTAGCCTCGCAGGTTCGGGTTGAACTCCTTCAGGATGTTGGGTAAGGTCAGATACTCCCGCCATGATGCGTCGCCGCCTGGAAAATTATGAATGAAGACATGTTAAGAGAAATGTACAGGAGAGTTCTGCCATGAAGCTTTATCCGAACTAGCAGACTTGATGGAGACTAAATAGCGGTTTGATAAGCAAGACCTAGGGGGATTACTGTTAGTCAACTTACTCGATACGGCAAACTAATCATTTAATATTGTAATGCTGAATGCAGTACAATCCTTGACACGTCGAATCCAGCTATGTATTGAAAACAATGGTCATCATTTTGAACAATTAATTAGTTAAGGTTTAATAAGTAGGTAACATAAGAAAAATAAATAAAGTATTTTGTTAAAAATAAGCTCTTTTCTTTAGTTTGCCGTATGTCATTACTTTCCAGAATTCGATCCTTATTAGCGCGACACTATCGAATGGTGTTAATAATATAGTATGAGTGTGTTTTCTTTTCAAAATCAACGGGTTCGATTTCTGGCTAGAAATTTTGAGTTTTCAAAAATCCAATGATGCAGTTTTAGTTTTCATCAATATCGAGCCCGAGACTTCTTTGAATACTTTTCGATATTCCTCATAGTTTCGGATTTGGCCATCCACACCCAATTGAAAAATTCACCCTGTATAGCTAAGAAAAGTGATGTTTGTTACAGCAGTCAAGTAGAGCCACGACCTTTCGCTGTCTAGTCCGACAGTGAAGGGGGATGCGCTAGGTAGCTCAATATAATCCCATTGATTGATATTTCATGAAATAGTCATTAAATAGGATTAAATATGAACTTAGAGGGTTGTATTGACGATTTTGATTCTGTAAAGTCATATTTGTTACGCTCGCGAATCATATTTTAATCAACATTAAACATGACACTGTCGTACAAATTGCAAAAAACTATGAAAATTTGAATTTCGCGGGCTACCTTACGCATCCTCCTTAAGTTTATGCGATTCAATATTCAGTTTGACTGTTGCAGCATAATACTGCTTTACTTCTACCTGTACCATTACCATCCAACCTATCTCGACTGTTCCTTATAATGTAGAAATGATTACCATCATGACTTAGTTAACTATTCAACTCACACAATTCAATATAGCACTGCAAACTGCAAATGAAGTGTGAAAAGTGCATAGATAGATCTACATAATGTGATGTCAAAGTGCTTTTATGTAACGTCTAGTAACTCTGGTTACATCTTCTGTGTTTACATTACATTCACAATACAAATCACGACCTGATGAACTGTTTGTTTGTACACTTACTAAGTTGGCTTAACGCCATGTTTTAATCTTAGGCTTATATAAATGGAGTTAGTATCGTACGGGTGATATTTCGGAGAGTTTTTCAAATACTAAACAAATGAAGAAGCTTTATTGAGATCTATGGTAGTGATAATCACCACCATAGATCGCAGCGTTGTCTATCGTTGGACATGATGATGACGAAATCCAGAAGGATGGAAGATGACAGACATTCTGTGACATCTTCCATCGTTCTGGATTTCCAATCTCTAAAATAGGTCAGTTCGTTTAACGATTATGGTTATGAGCGGTCAATGGGTGGGGTAGTGTGTTAGCGCATTCAGGAAATCGCTGCGGTCAGGAGTGGCTTAAGTTAACCACAGGCACTAGCAGGCAGTAAACTGATTGAATGTTATGGTAAATCGTATGGCCTGTGTTAAGTACGTAACAGACAGACATTTGTGAAGTAGGTATGTTTTGAAACCAGTGTTTCATAAATGGCACAGTCCTTAACAATTAAGGTGAAAGCATTACCTAATTCTTTTCACAGTACAGGTACCTATACCTGTGCTGTGCAATACTGTGCATAATAGAAGATACCATTGTGGAATAATTACTTTCCTGAATGCCCTCCACGATTTAGGTAATTCAAAAACATTGCAGTATCTTTTCACAAACTGTCACAACCAGTAGACTCTACCCTCTTTGCCCCAAGCGCTAGTCTATAACAGTGACCCAAGAGGATATATAGTAACACAATGAAACGAGACTTACCAGCACACCACGAAACTCCACGATACTCCACAAACGCTCCTAGCGCGAACTCTTCAAGCGCCCCGCTACCAGCTACCAAGGAGTCTCCTATGGCTGCCACCACATCGATGTCCCCGGGCCGCAGCCGGTGGACCGACGTGGGGGGTTGCGGACTGCGGCCCCAAGAGAGAGCATCCTCGCAGGGGAACGGTACGGATGAAGGTATGGCGCGCTGGCGACGGACGTGCGACTTGCGAGACGGGTAGCTGACGTGTAACTGGAAGTAAAAGATAGTTTCAATAAGTAAAGGACAAGAAGAAACATTTGGGAATTGATGGCCAACTTAAGTAGATAGAATTAGTTAGGCACCGAAAAATAATGAATAAGTAATGTTTATAGAATTCTTGGTCTATATCCTCATACTGGACAATGATTCAACCTTTGCAGACGTTGGAATGGAGCAAAACATGCTAATTAACCAAGACTTTGATTTATTTTACTTTGACAGTGACCCAATGCTAACCCTTGGGCCTTGTCAAGTTCGCTTGGAGCATTGTATTGTGCAGTGCCTTCTCATTATAGTGAGTTCGTCAAGTATTGACATATGTCACGCCTAATACATACACAGCACATAGACAAATGTTTGTCTTGACTGTAATTGCGTAATTTAAGCACATTGATTCATGTTTTCTTTTCATTACATAACCAATTAACATTTAGGTAGTTGTAATTACGAATCATAAATCCTATTCACGTAACGTTGTGCTGCTAGCCGCTAGGTTAACGGTCCTAATATTATAATTTCACACTATATGACAAATAGACTAAAGCATAATAGACAGAAGTAGACCAAGCAATTCATTAACGACGATTTATATTACAGTGGCGAGCAATGTGCAAGGTCGGTCATTTCATTGCCGCGTCCTCATACCGCATTTTTCCAGGCCTCAAGTGTAAAGTTACGGTAACGGCAGCGTTGCGTTGCACACACTCGTGCGCACATTCAGCGCCTATCTTGAATTTAAAGTTGAGTTATGTCATTGAACGCATTAAAATGTAAATCCTTGGGTTTTCTTTATGTTGAAGGATTTGCAAACGAACTTAAGTACCTACTTATTGACTGTTGAAAATTGTATCTGGAACATCATTGAATGATTTTGTTTTTTTTGTGCCGTACTGCCTTTCAATCGTGATCTTTCAATTATTTATCAAGTTTATCGTTTTGCAACTCGTCGCCAACCTCTTGTAATAAAAGAAAAGTTTTTATTTAGTTGTTTCACCCGACTGCGTCAGAAGGCACTTATTTATATCCGCCACTTTTGTAGGTACAGCATCACCTTTTTTGTTTTTTTTTGTTTTAAAGTTACAATCCATCATAGCCCACAGCATGCTGTTCTCTCGTTACATGTGTAATCATTTTATCAGCCATGAGGATGTATTTTAATCGTTAGACTATAAAATTTAACATACGTTACGAGTAATAAAGATTTACAGTCGTAATAAATTAAATTCAATACGTTCTGGCTGTGAAGAGAAATTAAATGTACGACGATTTGTATTCAGAGGGTTTTTGTGACACTATAGGACCGACAGAGATCACGGCAACCTAGGGATATGGAAATTCTGTAAGGAAAACTCTACCAAGCATACATAACATCACGCATAACTGGTTTAACTACTGTTTAAGTCCCATGTAATAGTGGGTGAGCATATTACATCAACCGGGCACACATCCAGGCTCCAGGCATATCATTTTGTTATTTTAGTTAGTAATTAATTAATTTAGTTTTTAATTGTAATTGGTACCCTAATAAACTTCATTTATTGATAACGTTTTTACTCAAAACACTGTCTGCCTTCCCAAAATTTTTTTTTGTTTATATGCTCTCTTCTATCTGTGAAAACTTGTAATTGGCCTTATTTTTATTACTCTCAATCGTGCATCTCAAAACTGTAAAATAAAATTAATAAAATACTCTGGTTAGCTTGAGATAGTAAGGCACACCTGCCTAACCCTTCGGGAAAAATGAAATTGTGTTTTGTTATTCAGTAAGTTTATCTGTTGCATTAACTCCTGCCTCCACCTGAGATTTAAATGTGGGATTTAAACTGAAGCCACTGTTGCCACAACAAAGCGCTATCAAGCCGAGCAATAAATAACAAAAGTGTGCAAACAATGGGGCACACGCATGATAGTATTGCGAACTATTATTTAAGATATACGTGAGATGAATCCGACACCCGCGTGTTTACATAAATGCCGAGCTTTTTACCCGGCTCGTGATGGCACTCGATGTATTTGCCAATTCTCTTTTAATGCTACGAGGAAGTGTGCCACATTTTGAAGGTGAAGAATAGCGTAGATAGATACTCCCCTTTGCCAACACTTGGCAGATTTTGTAATGCTTGAAATATGGTAACTTGCAGTCGATGACACCGATTTGTGTTCTCATAAGGTTGATATTACGTTGGAAAACAAACTTATTGGTGTAGCAGAGTTAGGGTAAACATGCATTTAATGAACTCTAGGCCCATGTGGACTTTGGATAAACCGCTGAATAAAGTAGGAGTATTGTGTTCAATCTCTTTGCGACATGTAAGGCTAATGCAAGCTTCCTTATGTCAGTGCAGTATGAGTGCAGTTCTCGTAGCGGAATTTTGGGCCAAACATATTATATAAACTTTTGTCATCGATGCGCAAAGAAGAAGAATAAGCTCTGTGTATTCGTCACCTAGATAGTAGCGGGCTTCGGACCTTACAAACATCATCATTGAATAACTGCGACTCTACAATAAAATCTCTCTGATAATTAATATTGTTTACATTAACATTGATGGATTGTAACATAGTGGGATAGTGCTACAGTAGACTAAGGGCCTATTTTTCAATCGTTAGATAACTTTTAACTTAAGAATAAAAATGGCAGTTTGACATATTTTTTATACAAAAGCTGTCAACCGCCATATTTATTCTTAAGATAACAGTTAAGTATCTGACGATTGAAAAAAGAGCCCTAAGAGTCACGAATGGCTTTCCATTTGCTTCTATAAAACCTACTAAGCAAACTTGCGCAGAATAACAAACGTGGCAGACCTGTGCTGATTCATTAAATACACTTTAATCCAATCCTCAAATTAATTCAAACTAATCTACTTTGCGCCTGACTCGACTTCGAATCAATATTTCATTCAAAAAGCAATTACTGTGCCTTTTTAGGTGCCATCTAATTCCTGACCACATAACACTCAACTGATTGTCACTTACTGGTTTGTATGTTGAAACTCGTGCGCAAACTGATTGAGATTCATTTGGCGCGTAATGAGAAAGCGTGCGGCTATCAAGCGACGCTTTTAGATGCGCGCACGCAATACGCGGACGCGAGCAGACCGACAATTTTGTGTGGAAGAGGCTGGGATGGTGGCTTGTGTTTTAATTGATAACGTGCATATTAAATTATCATTATGTAACTCTTCAACTCTTCAGTTAATGATTGCTAAGTTAAAGGCACCTGTTAGTTTAGGTATCTACTCAATTAACTAGTTAAATAAATATCTAATCATGGATTCCTACCTGGTATGAAGATAAATATCGCTTTTACGCGATATGTGAAAGTATTTGAAATGCTCATCACTTATCACGATATTATGCTTATTGCCTACGAGTCAAGAAGCGTTAATAAAAAAGTAAAAGCGGATTATAAAAAAAACGCAACGTTTCGAACGCCCGTGTGAAGACATCCGTAGGCCGAATTTAGTGGGTCAATAGACCTGACATGTGGGTAAATCGTTTGCTCGATGAGACATAACTCAGCCGTGTGTCACAGGGCTGCGTTACATGATATGCAAACATAGTTTATACATAATTAGTATGATGTCTGAAATAAGATTAATGTCAGAGACAAGGATAATTAACTTTCCATACGAATACTGACTGATGACCTACTTTTGCATAGTGATAAACTGATAGAGAGCCTGTCTCGTTTGTCTAGCGATCGCAAGCGCTGCTGCTGAGTATGAGGTCCTGGGTTCGGTTTTTCCGTCGGACAAGGTGATACTGGGTTTCCCTACGAGGAATTCCGGGCAAATTCAGGATTCGTGCCCGGTTGATAGCAATAGGCATGAGACTTAAACATAACTGGCGAAATGTGGGTGTACTATAGTTACACCTCTGCCTAACCCTTCGGGGATTACAGGCGTGATGTTATGTTGCCTATGTTCTAAACTGATAGACAATAAGGCTTCGTAGGTGACCAACATATGCCCTTGTTATCATCGGTCTAATCCACACTGCTGTATTCCAAGACGGTAGAGTATATTCTACTGTAATGCTGGTTCCATTCGTACGCTAAATTAATTGAGAGTTCAATCAGAGTTACTAGTACTTAATATCAACTTCATCGTTTAGGCAGCCTAATCATTATAATCCTCTTGCAACTTATAACAGTTTTCGAAGTTCTAATCTATGGCTAAACCATCAAGTCGATTAGAATATTGACTTACATCTCTACCCCCGTTATACAAACACCGATGGTAATCCTACACTCAGCAAGTCAACGAATGCAATTAAATGCGTACCTGCCTAGATAATATTGCAATTACATGTCAGTTACATAAGGCTTACTACAAAGAAATAGTATGATGTACTATTGACCTTCTCGCCTCTTGACTAGCTAAGAGGCTACTTTACACCGAATGTAGGGGATATTGATAAAGAGCTCGCGTAATAGAGAAAGCTTAGAAGAATATTATCATATTTGGAGGTATTTCTTATTGTCTTTTTGTCTATTCAGGTCAAACACCTGAATAAACAAAAAGTGATTAGATTGAAATTCTAGAACTCTTAATAAATAGTTACATCAGCTTTATCATCTCCATGCATGGTCTTCCGCTTTAAGGATGCAGTTCTACCATCGTCATGCCAGAAAGGTAGAGTCTGCGAGGGCTGAAGGTGCAGGGGACAAGAAATCAGGCCAAAGTAATGCTTTTCTTGGCATTGTGCTCTGTATGAAGTTCATGAGGTCTTGTTCAAGGAGATATATTATATTTAAATAGATATACTTAAATCAACTAAACAACACACATCGGCAATTGAAATGTCACCTTCATAATCTTATATGCAAAGGTATTTATTTATTTATGGTATTAACAAACAAAATAATGAAGTAAGATACTTAAGTTGTTGTTCTGACCTAAAATGTGCAGAATTATCTCGCTTTCATTACAGGCGGATTCTATTTATTAGGAAGTACGGTGTGGTGTGTACTTCCATCTTTATGATTATTATTATTAATGATTGTAAGTAGGTAGGTGGTACGGGCTCATCAATATTAATATTTAATTAAATGTCAGAGTTGTGGTTCATCTTGACACTTGATTACTAACTGTGTTTTGTTCAGCTTCTATTCTCAAAGCAAGGAAAGTCGTTATAGTAAAGATTTCCGGGACTGTTAGAAAGAAAGATCTAAGATGAACGACAATGGTTTAAATTAAAATACGGAATGATGACCGAATATCGCTAAATCATGTGAGAGTCAGAGGAAACCAAATCTAGGGTGAAAACATCATTTTCCTGCCCTTATCCCATGTTACTTGGGGTCGGCGCAACACGTTTTCTTCTTCCATTCTCCCCTGTCAACTGTCACGCTATCATTCACTCCCTTCTCTTTCATATCATTCCTCACACAATCCATCCATCTTTTCTTCGGCCTTCCTCTCCCTCTCCATCCATCAACATGTATATTCATCACTCTTTTAGTCACATGCGTTTCGTCCCTTCTCATCACATGCCCATACCAAGCTAAACGATTTCCTTTCAACTTTTCTGTCACTGGCGCTACTTTCAAACTTCCTCTTATACACTATGTAACAAAAACCCTGTTGTTCCTTGTAGGAGCGTATATATATACCTATAGGCTTACCATTATTGAAGTTATAATTAAAAAAAAAACAATGGTGGCCGAACATTGTCCATAATCAGATAGTTTTTAAATTCGATGCATTGTTACAAAATGTTTATAACATCTGAATTTACAAGTACTAATGGATGCCTACGGTCGATAAAGATTGCCGCCGCCGGCGGCGGCCCCTTTGATTCGCGATAGCTAGACAGGTTGGCGCCAACCGCCAAAACACAAAGCAGGCGGCACGCACAAACTCCCTTTGAGTACGACCGCCACTAGCCGATTGTCCCCCTCACTGTCCCTCAGTCGCCCGCGCAACTTACGTCCGGACGGATGTATCGTACGTTGACAGAAAAAGAACCAAATTATTGTGATTTTGTGAGTGAATTCTGTGTGTGCGTTTTTTCCAAAATGTCTTATTCAAATGAGGAATATTGTAGTGTAGCAAGAACGTTTCGCAACTCCAAGGAACATAACTTTGCGTCGACTATGGCTTCCCAACGTCTCCACATACGGACGTTCAACATTGGGTCTGTGCACGGTCGAGACCAACATCGTATCGCAGGATAACCGAGGACTCGAGACCATGACATTGAGGAAGAAATCCTCGTGATGTTTGAAGAAGACCCTACGGAAGTACGTGCTTTGTGGGTAAACAAATTAATTTTAAAGTGTTAGTTATGTCCACAAATGACTAAATAGTTACTACGTAACAGATACTTCACTTAGTAGAAAATTAACTACTGCTATAAAAGCCTACTCCGTCTCGTCAGCAACCGCTGCATGCTAAAATGTGCCTAAATACTCAAACGTACAGTTGTGATTGCTTCACACCGCGCGATTCCCGTATTATTATTATACTCTTTGGCGCGATCCCACAGCACTGAATTTGGGCCGCAAACGGCCCGGACCGCTCGGCCGGGCGGTAGGTAATTATAACGTGCAAGTACATGGAGTGACGGAGGCCTGGTTATGTGTTTATTGTAATTATCAATCGTCAAACTTGATAAGGCAACTTTTTGAAAAATTCAAACTAACGTTCCCAAAGTGTTATCTATCAGTCAAACAGCTGAGTGATGTGAACGACACGTGACGAGTTCATGACCTTAGTGTAGTACGGTAGTGTGCGGCGCGGCGGGCGGCGACAAAGCGACCGGTTGCTACCTATTTCTCTTTGCAGGGGTGAGCAATCAGTGTTACTTTTCAAATATTTATTATAAAATATTAATTTTGATTTTTTTTTTTCAATATTTTTTTAATTGACTTACGTAATTACCATCGGATATCGATTCTGAAAACGTCCCTACTTGGAACAACAGGGTTTTTGTTACATACTGTATACTAATTTCTTACTTTATCCATTCTCGTCACTCCACACATCCATCTCAACATTCTCATCTCCACTGCATGCAATCTTCTTTCATCCGTCTTCTTCACAGCCCAACATTCAGACCCATAAAGTACGACAGGCCTTATCACAGACTTATAAATTTTCCCCTTTAACTTGAGGGGCATCCGTGGGTCGCAAGTTGTTCCTGTGACCTGTCGCCATTTCATCCATCCTGAGTTGATCCGATGCGTTACGTCTCGGTCTACTTCGCCATCTCCTTGGACAAGCGACCCGAGGTACCGAAAGTCGGAGCAAATCGATAAGGGCGTTCCAGCGAGAGATATGGGCCAAGGACTGGAGAGACCGCCAAAATCGCAAAACAGATACTCCGTTTTGGTCCGACTTACTCTCAGGCCAACGGTCTCGAGTCTTTCCCACCACCCTCAATATTTGTTTTTTGAATCTTAACCAGTCTGCATGTACACACGGCTACACATCAAGCTATACATTTCCAGTTTTAGCTGATCTCTCATTGTATAGGTTTTTAGTACAATCAGAAGTCAGCTTATGTTGGTTATGTATAGCTTGATGTGTAGCCGTGTGTACATAGCTTTTAATATTTCTACACCAGCAATGTTAGTATGTGTGAAACATTTTTTGATAGGTATAAGACCTCAATGTACTATAATAATGAGAAGTAAACAAATAATTACAAATACAAAATATTATCCTATTGGTTGCATATTGTTATAAATACTAGTGCTGAAAATCTATCGATCGAAAGCACAGCAAAGCTGTTAGCTGGAGCCAAAATAAAAGCTTTTAGAGAAGAGGCAAGAGTAGATGGATGAAGAATGAAATAACGAAGGTTCGAAGCATCAATTATTATCCGCCGATTATTAGAAACGTACAACTAACATTTTATAAATTTAGATACGTTCGCTCTTAATCAGAACAAATTTAGAAAAATGGCTATTGATTTACTTTCTGGTCATCCTTAACGATGACTGCTTCTTGCTGATGTTATGGTGTGATCTGATTGGTGACTACAGATTAAATCTGGACGGGGAGCGCTGCCTTGAGTTGGTTTGTGTGACTTTTCAGGATTATTTTTATTTTCTTACTGTCCTTTTCTGTATTCGTCCGTTTCCTTATTTATTTTAAAATCGATATGATTCCGTGGACAACAGTGTGGGTTGTGCGTTTGTTTACTATTATACCTTAGCTAACTATTAATGTTGTAACGCATAACTGTTTTTTGTCCCAAATAAATAAAATAAAATAAAAAATTATCCCAAAAGCACAATAAATTGATTATTAAGAACCTGCGAATAGCTCACTAATGCAAACGGTTCGCTGAATGAAACGTTAAGTTTTTATTTGCTCAATACATGCATGCATGCATACAGTCACGAAGCAGTATTGTATGAGAATCACACGTATTTTACTGAAGTTTTTATTAATAATTAGGCTGTTACCTATCAACGCTAATTGAACGAAACAATAGTTTAGCCTTGGTGTGTGACTATATTCTTCTTTGGTAGTCGAAACATAAATAATACTGCTAACTGCCCCAGATTGAAAACTGCCCCACATATCACAAAACGTTCAGTTCCCACACTGGTCGTCAGTCACTCTTATATTGCCATAGACGCTATTGCCTACTAAACGGTTACCATAAAAACATTTAACCAGTTTTCGCGAAAATCCGAACAATAACAATCACGCAACAATATAATTCACCAATATATTCATACTTCGGAATAGTTCACACAGGAATATCTCACGTATATTAAAAACGACTGTTAGTTTTGTGAACAATTGTTGTCTTGTCGTTAACCAATACGCCAGTTTCACACGATTGCAATACTCAATAGGCTCTATAGCATAGGTAATCCATGAGAAATACAATTGGGAAAAAGCAAGAACATTTATGAATTGCACGTGTCTTGCAATAGTTGCTTAGCCGCTCCGGTGATTTGAATTGTATTTCGTCATGTAGGAAAGGTTTAGCATGAATCAATCAGGGTGATGTTCGCACGGTGGTTGTATGTTTTTAAGTCACGATAATGGTCACGACTGCAGTGAATCGGTTGCTCGATCAGCAGTGACAGTAGAAGACTGAAGTATCGTCGTGATTGGTTCTTGTCTTCGGACTTCCCTATACAAATGAGAGAATGCACGTGCCTGTATAACGTGGATCTAGATAAGCGATTAGTAAATCTCGAGCAACATACTCAATTAGTCACCGTGTCAAGGTTAATTTTGAGAGACCCCATTTTAAAACCCAATCTTGGAATGTATCATGCAGAAAGCATGCTCGTGTTTTGGAGATGGCACAGAATAGACAATAGTTTTACTTAATAGGTTAAATAGACAAACTCCGACATTAACATTTTTATACTAGGCTTTCATAAACAATGTAATTTGTTCAGAAACACTATTAATACAAGCAAGTAGCACAAACTTACAATATTATACCTCATAACCACTTGGTCACTCACCCCGTGGGATCGAGTTCCATTAAAAAGTTATTACAACAAAACAAGTACAAGAACAAGAACGGAAACGACATTGGCATGTATTAGCAAATGCCTTATGTAACTGGTCAAATATTTGCTCAAACGTAAGAAGAACTGCGGATCTGTGTCGATGACCAATTATTATTCATGTAACATTAGATAAATCTCGCAAATCAGATTGATACAGATGAACGTAGACCGTGAAATATTAAACACATGAATGCCTAACCCTTCAGGGAAACAGACGTGATGGTTATTTATCGTGTGTTATGTGAATGATATTTTTTATTAATTTTGATTGTTTAGTATGAAACTTGACCATGAAAGAACATGGTAAGTAATTAATACTAGACAGATATCTAGAAAAGAAAGTTCAAAGTTACTAGGTCAAAAACAAGATGCGGCTACCTGTTCACCTAGTAGACTAAATGATGAAATGCAAGCGATTCAGTCGCTGGGAAAACTTTACCATGTCGAACAAATAAAGGTCACAAAAACGGAGTGTTCGTCCACAAGGAAGACAATAAGCATATACTAGCATTAATGAAGCTGTAAGCTATCAGTCACCCCGTGAAAGCTGTCGGTGGGGGCGAGAGGTGAAGTGGTGCGTTGAGCGTTGGCAATAGGCTAACCACCTTTGTCGTAATCACCGCGGTTGGCGGTGCTGGGTTAGTGGTTAAAGATCATAACTTTAACCCCGCACTAGGAAGAAAACTTAGCAATCTACATAATATAGACATCTGAATTTAAAAGAAAATTCAGAGAGACTTGTAAATATGATGAATATTATTTGATGAAAAGTAAATAAAGTACCAAAAAAACAATGTCACACGATTTAAACTAATGAACATACAGATACAGACAAAACCAATGGAGTAAATTATCAAAAACAAAAGCAAGACCTCCGAATTGAAAATATTGCGTCTTAGGTCGTTCCACAGGAGAGGTCCAAACAGCGACCCCTGCGGGATCCCACCCCCTGAAATATTAAGGAACGCAGCCATCTCTCAACGTATCGAATGTTGTATAGCAATCCAAGCTTAACAATCGGCTTACAGCTAGTTTCATTGGTGATGTGCCACATATAAGATTTTGGAGGTTTTAAAGGAAGCTTTTGCATTGCAGAAATGCTTGCAACTTGACAATTCTATCCACAAATTCACACAGTTTACATACATTAATCAAAAGTGCTTAACAGTTATGTTGGTACACCATGCTAACATAATAATGACTAGACAAGAGTGTAATCGTTAGATACAGTCACTTAACTGTGGTTAGGTGTGGTGTAGTCACTAGTCACGTACATTGCCGTAATAAAGACGTGTTTCATCTGTTTATTGTCAAAAATTGAATCTCACAACTAGGACACTGTATTTTTTATGTTCGACGATGTAGGTTACATCCTAGACACCGCAGTATGTCTTGCAACATCTCAGATAGAGTTGGTAAAGCTCCGTGAACTTAATTAACATTGTTTGGCAAATACGGATGTTTGTTTTTTCACACATTCAACGTTCCCACATTATCTAGCTCAACCTGTATCGCAATGGCTTTGCCGATTGAGGATCCAGTGCAGTGCTATAATGAAGTAACTCGCGTTATTGTAGTCCTAGATCCTCATGCTACATACATAAACGGGTCATCGCAGTTTACCACAGCATCCATATATGCTTCCGCATTGTGATGTGAATCTTGCCGGCGGCACCGTCGGTTCTGTCTACAATCGCTTCGTCGAATACGAGATGGGTACATAATCTTCCTATTGCGTTTAAACGAAGTCATTATTGATCCTTGATTAGGCAAGTATAAACTTGTTCTAGTCATGGTGGTGAATACAGGCTTGGCCATTGCCTAACTTCATTCGCAAAAAATTCAAACTATGCAACAATCTAAAACATTACTCAAATATTTATATATGAACAAAAATAAAAAAGGCCTACAAAATCTTATAAAATATTCAATGATTCAAATATCTTTGGAGATTTCATAATTGCCCCTAATTACTGTTGCGTGCATGCGTCGGTCGGACAGAACTTGCTAGACACAGAGTCGCCAGCAAAACGGTGTTCGTAATATGCAAATGGAGAAGTGACGAGATGACGAAATATCCATTTAGGCTGTACCCGACCTTGGCCAGTGATAGGAGAAAGGAAGCGCGCTGAACTCTTTCCTAATCTTAGTTTATAGTCGAGTAACATGTGCTACAGATATTTCTTCATGGACGCTTTAGTTTAATATTTTGCATTCGCATTTGAATTCTGAAGGTCAGTGTTGCCAATAAGTGATAAAAAATAGTCTTAGACAGGTGTCTGTAATGTAATAAATAAAGGGGTAAAAAACTCGATTTAAAGTGGCCACTTAGTTGCTTGAAGCTAAACAGAAAATGTAGCGAGTGACACATGAAAAAGAATAGCTAGAATGGTATAGGCTTCTGGCCAGTTTGCTCAAGGCTAATATTAATTTGATTTCTTGAAATAACAGTAATTTTCTAAATTATCCGATAGAATATCCGATATTTCAGTTTCATTACTCTCGCCGACTTTATAAATATATATCTAAGCATGTCGATGGGGATTGCGCCTCACACGTTATTTATCGTTAAGTTCAAAACTGGTTGGATTACAGTTCACACACTAGAACACGTTTCTTTAATCGGGCATCGCATAACGTTAACTCAAACGCTCCAATTTCTCAGGTGTTGGATGCAAATGTTGTAGGTTTACTACAACATTTGCATCCAACACCTGAGAAATTAAACTACAGAGTGGGTTCTCCAGAAAACACAAGAAGAAGTTTATATAGAAACAATAGGTATTGATTACAGAACGTCAGCTCTAGACTTTAATAATATTTAGCCTGTTGGTAATTGCCCCATGTGCATAGGTGACTAAAAGCTAAGACTTGTCATCTAGAGAAAGAAAGAAAAAAGAAAGCTAGTGACTGCTCAGAAGATACTTATACAGCATACCTACTTAAAGTTACATTCGATCTTACTATGTTTGGAACACATATCATTACTAAGAAGAGGGTCAAGATTACCAGGACGTTTAGTTAAAGCTTGATGCCGAGAAAAAACAAAACTGAAGCAAAGAACTCACTGTCCTTAAACTTAACATTCTGCCAGCCTCGAACCCCGGTCCTTTTTTTTTTTTTTTTTTTTTGTGGATGGGAAATCATCAAATGACCCCTCCCGCTCTGGGTGGAGCGGAAGGGAGTGTCAGACTTTTACTGACTAAAACCCACCCGTGTTCCGTCCTTAGCCCTTTCTGTTCCAGGGCAGCGGTTAACCTTTCGGAAAATCCCACCGCCCCGGCAGGCTTCGGCCCTGTGGGGCCCCGTCCTCTGCTGACATCTCTTTGAGGCGCGCGTGGAACACAACGCGCCGTCCGGCACGGGCCTGGTCCTGATCGGACGGTGAGCTACCCATTACTCACCGCCCGCAGGCCCGCGCCTACGGTGGCCGGGAGTCGTCACGCGGCTCCCGACGCCCGGAGCGTCTCCCGCGGCGGCTGAGGCGTGAGGTGTTCTCCCTCAGCCTCCCCGCCACCTCCTTCGCTAGCATGACTGCTTCGCAGAAGGAGGTGACTGCCTCCCATTCTCTCTCGCCCCGGACCATGGCTTGCACCAGGGCCGGGCGCGAGAGGTCGCCGCCGTTGCCGATCGCCTCCACGAGGACACGGCGGGTCTCCGCCCAAGCAGGGCAGACCTCCACCGTGTGCTCCACCGTGTCCTCTGGGCGATCCGGGCAGTGGTGACACCCGGGCGTCTCCTCCCGCCTGATGATGTGCAGGAACCTCCCGAAACATCCGTGTCCGGAGAGGACCTGCGTCAGGCGGTACGTGAGAGCGCCGTGACGCCTCTCTAGCCACTCCTCAAAGAGGGGTCTTATCGCCGCTATCGCGGCGTGCCCTGCGCTGGGTTGCGATAGTCGCGCCTTCCATTCCGCCATGAGATCGCGCCGGAGGTCCGTCCGCTCCGCAGCGATTTGCCGCGGGTGCAGAGTTTCCCCCCGGCGTAGTGCCTCCGCGCGCCAATCGTGCAGGCGCGCAAGCACTATCGCCTCCAGATCCCATGGCGGCAGTCCGGCAAGGAGGCATGCCGCCTCGCGCGAGATCGTGCGGTAGCCCCGGATCAGCCTTACGGCTACCACCTTCTGGGGCGCGTTCAGATAGTGTGCGGCTCGAAGCCGCAGTGAACGCGCCCATACCGGGGCCCCATATAGGGCCATGGACCGCACGACCCCCGCGTAAAGCCTCCGGCAGGAGGCGTTTGGCCCCCTCAGGTTGGGCAAGAGCCGCTTTAAGGCGGCCCCGGCCCGTTCCAGTTTGGGGGCCAAACGTCGGAAATGCTCGACGAAGTTCCACCGGCTGTCGAGGACGAGACCCAGGTATCTCATCGTTGTCTCGACGCCGATGTGAACCCCTCCTACCATCAGTTGAGATCCCGAAGGTGGCCCGTACCGGGGCCCATGAAAGGACATGGCCTCGGACTTGTGCAATGCCACCTCGAGACCCAACTGCCGGATCCTATCCACGACTATCGCAACCCCGCGTGTCATTGCGTCGGCCGCCGCCTGATGCGACCTCCCCTGCGCCAGGACCAGCGTGTCGTCAGCGTAGCAAACTACACTGACGCCATCAGGGAGGTCTGCCCGCAGCACCCAGTCGTAACCGATGTCCCACAGGAGCGGCCCCAGAACCGATCCCTGTGGGACACCGCACGACATCTCTCGCCGGCTCCAGTTCCCGTCGCTACCGGGGTAGATGACGGCTCTATCCGTCAGATACGCCCCGACTATTCGACGGAGGTAGGTCGGCACCCGGTGATACCGAAGTGCCTCCCCAATGCAACTCCAGGGCAGGGTGTTAAACGCGTTGGCGATGTCGAGTGACACCGCCACGACGGCCCCGCCCCGGGACACCGCATCCCCCGTCGGAACCCCGGTCCTCACACCGACTTATTAATTGATCCAATCAGTCACGAAGTTGATTTATATGCATTAAGCTAGCAATAATATTAAATTGAACATTAATTGTGATTAAAATAATAATGAACATCAATCCAGAACAGAAGAAACGTTTTCATTTATTGTACCTACTAAGTTATAATAGGATTCAAAACACTTTGCATACAATCTGCACCTGAAATTCTAGTAGACTTAGACTTATGAGAAAGTGTGGAGACTACTCGAGATGAAGAGAATAACAAATACTTAACATTATTCAACAATTACTTATATGAGAATCTAATAACATTGACGCATCAATTAAATTGAAGCTTGTTGCGTCTCAGTATTTAAAACAGCATATTAATACAAACAATTATATCGTAATATTTTAATGACAATGTTCGATTCCGAAGACGTAACACAAAAGATTAAAAGATAAGTCAAATGCTAAGAAAATACAACGTAACGTAAGGCAGACACGCCTGACACTAAGTTCACACGCTTGAAATCACTTAAAATATAGAAAATAAGCTATCTACTTAATCACTTAAGGCTTGCAAACCAGTCACAAGAACCAATGACCCGATTAAATGGGATTTTCAATCTCACAACCACAGCCGTAGCCATGTAACAAATAGGATACACCTGACGATTGACAAGCTAAAATATCGAATTCCAAACTTATATAACAATCCAATGGAACTAAAAATACCGTTCGGAAAGTTCAATCATGACGGTCGTTTGTTTGTTGTACAGATACCTCTAAGTACTTATTAATACAAATGGTATGGCAAATGTCAAAGAACATTCGGTCAATCAAGAATTAGCGATTGAAAGGGCACGGCTAGTGAAAACAATCATTACTCGTGAGAATAAGATGTTTTATTGGCCACAGTGTACCTTCGACGTGGGCCGGATTAGCATAAGATACAAGTTTAGATAAGTGATAGACATGCTGTGTGCTGCGGCTGTGCCCGTGAGATTGTATCGCGTTTTTTGTTTAGATTGGTTTTACATTCGCATGATTGCATCTAAGAGACTGTGTGTACATAGTCTCCGAGAGTGTCCAGCGTCTTAATTTATTTGTAATAGAATGATCGAGAGGTGGAGTTATCAGTAATAATTAATTCTTAGTTGCCGAGAATTGAGTATTTTTGCCGGCTGATATATAGAGTAAAGAGCTCTACCTAACACTGAAACTTAATTCTAGAATACTCGTAGAGACCCCGCATCAAAATAAACAAACAATCAACGTCCATGTCCTCCATTACGTACATTTTAGACAACACACTCAGGTAAAATCATAGTAAGCATGTCAAGTAGATGCTTATGACTGAAGCTTTTATTTGCTGTTCAGAACTCTGTGCCAATAGGAAAACTAGTCAAATAGTCATACCGTCGATATTACAAAACCGGACACCACAACAAAGGTGAAACAAGCTTGAACATTTCATTTTCAGGAAATGAAAACTAATTAAACGTCCCAATAATTATTTCTTCAACTCTTGATTTGTGGCTTTTGTAGTAGTAATTATGTCCACAATAATTTACCTTATGTTATATAATGTTGGTTTAATTAAAATGGATTGAGAAAATCAAAGGGTTAACAATTTTAAGATCTCGAAGACTTTACCTTTCGTTAGAAGAATACGATATAGGAAAATAAGACTTTGTAGGCAGGCAATTGGCACCCCGCGTAGATGATACCTAATGGAAGAAACTTGTGAGTTTAGTGACAAATTTTTAGACTTCCTCAAAATCATATTTATGGCCTGTTAATGCCACGTCACTTGCCATTCCAAGTCTAGGGCTGCCCTCAGCTAGATTTTCAAGTACACATAACAAGATGGACAGACAAAATGTCGCTATATCTAACATTTTTTCTCCGTAACTTTAACGGGGTACTTACGCAAGCCCTCGGCATTTTTATTGATACTCGCTTAAAATTACGAAAAAAGCTGGTTTGTTGGTCTTATTAATGTTGATCCATTATATGTAGGTATGTATTTTGAGACTTCCCGTTTTACCGGTGTCTCACTGCACTGTGTGGAAACATTGAAGATGGGAATTTATTTCATTAATTGAGTAATAAAACTGTAATAGGCAGTTATGAACTCCACATAGAATTTTTTTTTTTTTTTACCTTGGAGATAATAATAATAATAATAATTTATTTAATAAAAACGTTTACAAAAGGTGTACAATTAGCCAAGATTGGCAAATTTCCCATACAATTATAGTGCCTTAAAGTAAACTACAACTAAAATATTTTATTTTTTATTACGGGTGCAAGTAATGATGGTTCGGAATTCGAGTGTTAGGTAGCGACCCACCCGAACTAGGTTTAATTCAAACCTGTGTTTCAGGCCATCACTTTACATTTTAATTATATATGGGAATTAAATTTTAAATAAAACTGGTATATAAAAATAATTAAAATTATTTAACAGCTCTGCGAAAAAGCACAATAGTACATTAATACCTAATACTAAGCCTATGTAAACATACAAAAGTAAATACTTACAAGGGAATAAATTCAATCATGACAAAATTTCTAGAAGTTTTTCTGTGTCTGTGTAATTGAGTATCGCTAAGTAATCTGATAACATTGTACTACATTTTTTATAGCTTACACTATAGAAGCTTAGTAACTTGTTGAGTCTATTATACAGAAAAGGACCTAAGAACACATAAAATCGATTGGCAAACGCATGTTTAGTTTGAGGCTTTATGCAAGCTAAGTCCTTCCTTCTCTTGTCGGAAGGTACTGGATCAAAAGGAAGTGCAGTGTGCTGGTGTAGTACTATGCTTAGAATAAATAATTGCCTTACTGTTAGTACATTACATGCTATGTAGAGTTGATGCGTAGGAAATCTAAAAGGGCGAAAGGTAGCAACCTTTAGAACTGCTCTTTGAGCGCGCTCTAGAGGGAGTAAAATTGTTTTTGCAGCACCCCCCCCAGGAAGTTATGCAGTAGGTAAGTATGGATTGACACAAAGCTAAATAAACCTGTTTAATTAATTTATGATCGGCTATGTTCCGTAAGTTCTTAAAAACATATATTAATTTGCGCACTCTGGTACAGAGTAAATCGATATGTGTACGGAAATTTAGATTTGAGTCAATTGTGACACCTAGGTATTTCACATGGTCAGCTTTAGCTAAAGTGGGGCAAGAACATGCAGTGTCGGCGGAAGCGTACGTGCTACAATTGTGAGCGTAAA
The DNA here is from genome assembly GCA_949629185.1 of Apamea crenata. Taxonomy (NCBI): domain Eukaryota; kingdom Metazoa; phylum Arthropoda; class Insecta; order Lepidoptera; family Noctuidae; genus Apamea; species Apamea crenata. The sequence continues at coordinate 1,496,324 of OX451356.1, forward strand.
TGTTTATATTAGTAAGCGGTATTTTATTATTTCTCATTGTAAATAAAATGTATTTTGTTTTATCTGCATTTAATGTTAGGATATTATTATGGAGCCAATTAGAGACAATGTTAAACCCATTTTGAGCATATTCATAGACTTCAGCTCTTGATTTAGCTGAGAACAATAGAGCAGTGTCATCCGCATAAGACATTATAACTCCATTTTGGAGTGTCAGGCTGCACAGATCATTTATATAGATTAAAAATAACGTGGGGCCCAAATTACGTTATGATTGTAAATTATAGGAGTAAAAAGTGTTTACTGTCCAAAGAAGATCAATCATTTATGTACAGATTATCATGTATGTGTTACATTGAAACATTGCTGCTACGTGCCCGGATCTTAATTCTTCGTCGTCTGTGGGGTTACCGCAGCATTAGTTTCCATTGCTATTTGGTGCTTCTTCATACGTGTATGTATGCTTGTCAATTTTAATTCCATCGACATCCACAGCTGAATTATTATCATCTTAAGATGTTTATCACGAAGTAATTTGTACTTTTCTTTTCAGCCAACCAGATGCTTGAACTTACCCTATTAGTTCAACGCCTATTAGTTCCCAATTACCTATAGGTTTCGGCCTCGTTACTTTTACGTCATGGAGTCATACATCTCTGTTCAGCGAATCACACAAAGCTTCTTTGTTGGAGCTTTCAGATATACTTTAAAAGCTCTTCATCTTGATAAATAAAGACTGACCTATAACACGCGTTTAATCCGCGGCTCTATAACGTAACGTACGACCAGTTTACATTAGATAAAGCATCCAATACGGACGTTAGAATGTAGGTCGAGCAGCCGGCCTAACTCGAATGAGGCTGTTAGCCGTTGGACCTGCAGTGGGCCTACTACTGTGTTGCGTTACCAATCTGTAACAGCCCTATAACTTTCTTTATCAAAACTGTTTGAGTGATAACTTCATGGTTGACAGTTTTTGTTGAAATATTATTAGAGCAGTGGTGGCCCAGTGGTGTCGGTTTGCTTACGAGCTGTATGTAGTTTGTACATTTAATGTCATTACCACTACTCCAAAACAGTGAAGGTAAAGATCCTCCCTCTCACAGGAACGAGGCCTGTGTCCCAGCAGTGGGAACAATACAGGCTGATTATGTAATTTACATGAAAAAAGAATCGTTTTGTTCTTCAATCACTACATGTACCTGTTTCCACATACCACTGTGTGGTTAGATGTCAGCTGCCTCGCTTCTTCGGATTATCTTCACTTAGTAAATCCCAAAACTGTAAGAGATTGCTTTGAAAAACAAAAGCGTTGCAATTTGCAGTCGAAGCTCTGAGATCGCTTTGACCATGACTGATTCATTAACCTTTGCTAACCATTCATCATAAATAACTATGTTATATCGGTGTATGAGTATTAACATTCTATTATTGGCTAAGAAGTTCTGGAAGAATTCTATTCAAGGATACTATCAGCTTTCTCTTTTGTTTTAGTTAAGGCAATGTCTAAACTACGGTTACGGTACGGTTCACGTAGGGCGGCAGGATCGTCCGAAAGGGTTACCGCTGCCCTGGAACAGAAAGGGCTAAGGAAGGAACACGGGTGGGTTTTAGTCAGTAAGAGTCTGACACTCCCTTCCGCTCCACCCAGAGCGGGAGGGGTCATTTGATGACTTCCCATCCACAAAAAAAAGGAGGTTCACGCAATAATATGGATATATATGATGATGATAAGGAACAACCTATCAACGCTAAATTTTTCCATAAAGAAGAGGATCTAGCAGCCCTAGACAAGCCCTACGACAGTGTCGTAAGATGCTCAACGAACGTCGTATCGTAGGACAGTTAAAGTTACGTGGTCCATTGTCGGCATGGTCATAAAATTTAAATTTATTATCTCCACCCGTATAATTATTTGCTAAACTACACTTTTGCCAAGTTACCACATAGTCGTTGATCAATATACATAATTTAATACGTAGGTACTCCAAACATGGATTGCAAAATTTTGGTTTTTTGGAACCGGTTTCGGCCTCTCTAATCTTGATATTTCTTTGCAAATTGCCTAATTGACATCTAAGTAGTAATTAGATGAAGGATTTTCATTTTAAATGTCGAGGTTATGGCTGACGAAAGTCATCAAAGTAAATAAATAGTGAATGTTCTTCGTACAGTGACAATTACGACAGCTAACAATTTGTTTGTGAATCTCAGAACGTTGCTTAACGTACATTTTCTACGCCTACAGGTCTAGCAATTAATTTCACTAACGAGTCATCGATGTAATAGCGAAGATTTCGTGAACAATAGCTAAGAAGCTCTTAATTTTATAGTTTTGTTGTAAATTAATGTCTTCCGGCATCGTATGTTGTATCACTATTATAAAATTAGAAATGGGTACAGTAGATAATATTGTAGTTACTGAAACTGAAAGAAAAACTAAAAGTAAATGGTTACTTAAACACCTACTTCCGTAGGTATATTTTAAATAGTACAAATGTTTTCACAAGGGTTTTGCTAAAAGCTTTTGATGCTATCTTCGCCCCCTGTTACATATGTACATGGGACTAAGTAATATGTCAGTTCAAGTTGGTGACATCTTTCCATCCTATCCTGACCATAAATCGTACAGCGTAGGGCATGTAGGTTGATGATAATAGGCTTATAATTACATAGGGCGAAATGTGGGTGTACTATATAGGTATAGGCACCTATACCTCTGCCAAACCCTTCGAGGAATACAGACGTGATTCTTATGCTATGCCAACAACGGCCTTGTTCGTTTTTTCAAAACAATTCTAATATCCAAAGCTGTACACATAGGTATGTGTACAGCTTTGGATATTAGAATTGTTTGTTTGTGTGTTGTAAAGCTTGCACTTATTTTATCACTACGAGTAGGTACTCGTAGTGATAAAATAAGTGCAAGCTTTTCTTAATGAAGACAGGGTATCGGGTATTTTGATTACACGTGAGTGCTAGGCTAAGTACAATATTCTATAATATTATAAATTAAAGTCACTTTTTATGTCTGTCTGTGTAACCGCGTTGTTCTTTGAAACTACGCAACGGATTTTGATGCGGTTTTCACATTTAGAATTTATTCCGCTACAATGAATTAATAGTGCTGAGCTTTTTAAACCGCCAAAAGCTTTTCTGATAGCACATTAAAAGTTTGATTCGGTACCTGGCTTGCAAAACTTATAGCTTTTAGAGACATTAAAATGTTAGGAGTTTGTACTGTTTGCTAGAAGATTTTTTAGCTAAACTTTGACAAAGACAGTAGGTAGGTACCTACTGAAAAATCTTTTAAGTATATTATACTCTGTAAGGTTTATGTATAGGTATTGTAATAGTCGCAGTTTAAAAAACGGTCACTTATTTACTCTTCGCTAGTCTTTAAACTAGAAGCAATAGTAAAAAAGTAAAAAAGGAAATTAAAATTCATACAAAATTAAAATGAATTGAGTCTAACAGCGCTCAAGTGTGAAGATGGAACATGTGATAATGTCGCTTATTTCTCTTAATTGACGGGGTTATTGCTCGTAAATATTATTATGTATTTCTAAAGAGCTGCAATAAAGCTGCACTTATATTCAAATTCTGTCGTAAAATGTAGGAAAGTGTATATGTGTGTCATAATGTAACTTACCACATCGCTGAACGGCGCGATCAGGTTGCTGATGTTGAACGCGAAGGCTTCGCTGACCAGCAACAGATGAACCACGGCCAACCACATCGTGGTCACATCACGTACCACTCATCACCACACTACACTGTCACCACACCTGATTACTATCCTGTATTTAATTAGATAACTATTCTTCCATTTTGATGCGAACTATTAATTTAATTTAACAAAAACAATTGTTTTAAATTTTGCTATAATTCCATTTTTGAATTTTGTTTAACCATAAATAAAATTTTTGACATTAGATTTTTTTTTGGTAATTTTGTTTTTCGTACGCGTCTGGACGCGTGCGGAGTTTGGCGGGAAAATGTGGGCGCATGCGCGGCGGCGCACCGCGCGCCTCATATTGCACAATAGATTAACGTGAGGCCGACCTTAGAACTTGTCCCCTAGAAGGCTCCGCGGATGATATCGCAAGGATTGACTAATGTGGAGCGCCAGTTACGGGGTGGCAACCTGTTTCTAGTACAATCTAAGAGCGTTGACATTTTACGACTGTCTACTATTGACATTTCTGGCACACGTAGCGTACGCGCTTCATACTAATCTTTTTTCTAATCTTTAAATTTGTTTGTATGTAGGGGGTAATCTCCGGAGTTAATGATCCAATTCTAAAAATGTTTTCAGTGGTAGAAAGCTACACTGTGTGAGTGCTATAGGCTATAAATTAGGTATGGTTACATCATGCATTTTAGCTGAGCTATCACAAATTTTGTCTAGCAAGTCGGAAATAAATACCTCTTAAAACAGAATTATTTGCATGCGCTGCATGCTTAAACAGTTGTAGATAACTAAAAACATAAATCTACAAAAAAGTCCGTGACACCATATTTCTATCCTTTATATTTTATCTTTTAATAGCACATTTATGTTTTTAAAAAGTATTTTTTGACATGCTTACGTTTGGATGAAAATATAATTTTTAATTATGAACCCTTATCAAAATAAATTATTTTATGATCACAAGGACATTACAGAGATAAGATTTGACCTTTACAGCTGTAGTTATGTCAATTGGTCATATACTCGTAGTTTCGGAGATAATAGAAAATTACTAAAACGCAAAAGGCCGCTAAAACATTCACGAATACAACTTTCATTCATACCATGGATAAATAGCCTTTCTCAAGAATTGTGCTATCAATCAAATGTAAAAATATTTTTTTCCTATCAGACTGGTAGTTCCAGAGATTAGCGCCTTCAAACAAACAAAACCAATAGAATTCAATAGAACGACATCCAACCAATTTACATCACCCAATGACAACGCCAATACCGGCAATATCATCAATCCGCGTAAAGTATGAAACACCGCGAGGATAAAACTAGGTTAAAACGTCTGCACAAAGCATGTGCAGAGCGCACATTCTTTGTGCAGGCGTTTTATCCATTTACATACGTGTTGTACAAATAGTCATTTTTCTAACTCGCGGTGTTCATACTTCACGCTACGACTCTTCGGAGCCGAGCAGAAAGAATAGAATAGAATAGAATATTTATTTGCGTAGATAAAAAGGTCGTAGTGAGCAAATAAGTTCATAATGCCATTGCTATGTTATTTTCACTTTCAACAGCAAACAAATAAAACAAACTCTTTAAATTGGCGAAGTTACTTTGAATTAAAAATGTATTGTTAAAGTGAGTATCTAGAGAAAGTAGGCAGGTATTCGTACTTACAGCAAGTCAAAAAGTAGACACGATAAGATAAAGAATCAGTATGACAATATGCACGTAGTGAATTGAGGAAAACATAAACGAACGGCCTACATACTGAATTATTAGATTTTATCACCTCTATTCTAACTGAATCTCTGCCTTAGTGTAGGTACGGATGAGACCCTACAGCCTCACAGCAGCATGCGAGATTGGAAGTCTGGATCATTATGTATCTATAGGATTTTTGGTTTGCTTAACAAAAAATATACTTAATATTTAGTAGTAATTTTGCAGAGCTGTAACCAGTATCCTAATAAGCTAGGTTTGCACAAGACAAGTCGTAAATTGTGTAGTAGAGCTACACTCTACCACACACATAAATTAGGACAAGCATCACATTTTGTAATACTAGATATAATTACTTAGAAAAAGTAAATGTACAGAGCCATACAATAAATTTATATTTACTTTGATCTCCAACAGAGGCTACACAATTTCATGCAAGTTTACAAGAACAGGGACAAAAACTAGTGTGCTTGTGTGTGTTAATTATTTTATTATATAAGAACGGATAGGCTTTCCGGTCGCACGGCTTTAAAAAAAATACTGCCAATGAAATTCGCAAGTACCAAGAGCAATAGAGAGCGGAAATTATAATGTAGGTAACTAAAAAGAAAAACGATCTGAATAATTATCCCTAATTACTTTAGTCAATTATATTATTTAATGGCTTGTAAAAGCTCTAAGTAAAGAATGTGTCAGTAGCTACTCTTCATTAATTTCTTTTACGTAAACTAAAAGTGGGAAAATAATTAAAAACTTCTTTTGTTTTTGGTCTATAAAACTGATTTAAAAAGAAATTGAATTTGTTATGGTCTACGACCGTAATAAGTAAGACGCCTTTGCCGTCTACCCGAATCAGTTATCGGGAGAGTAAAAAACTAAGCTAGAACAATTTTTCCGATTTAGGAATTCAAAATCAGCCGTTATCGGACAAATAATATGGTTATTTAATGATCAAAGAGGTTTAACCTTTTTCATTGTTTGAAAGAAAGAAAGAAAATACATTTATTTGCGGCAAACATGACGTATAAGAAAAGAACAAACACACAAAAAAAATAACAAGTTGGGGGTAAACATGCGGCACATTCACGCAAAACGGTCATCGCTCAGCATAATGCTAAGACCCTATACGAGACAGAGCCCCAGCGCTGGTTTTCAGCGGCAGCCGGGGTTGACGTGATGACGGCAACCAGTGCAGTTTGTTTTTTTTTTTTTGTTTCCCAGTGTCCTCCGTTGAAAACTACAATTTGTCGCCCAAGCCCAAGGGAGCGATCCTGAAAGAAAATACCTAATGTTTAGTTTCAGTAGATACATATTTCGTAGCCACAAAATGGATGTCAGGCGTTTTAACACCGTTCAATACCTAGTAAACTATAGTGCTAAGATTTTATGCAATTATTTTTATCGATAACTAGGCAGTGTACCTAGTTTAGAAATGATCGTAACATAAAATTATCCATTATACGCACTCTGGCATTACTAACGATTTCGTATGATTAGGTGTAAAATAGCGAGTTAACACTGGCGGGAAAAACCAGTTCGAAATTCGAACATAATGATGGATTACCTGAGCCCTAAGCAAACCAGCCAGTCTGTAATTCTATACCGACTCCACTCATGTCTATGGTTTCCGTTCATAAATAGGTCTACCGGAAAAAGGATAGCTTTCCGTATTTGTGTTGGGTCTTTGGTGTTTGGTCTTTGGCATGGATTTTTGTAAACAGTGCTTAAGTACCCGATTTGTGTGCGGTTGATGGCAATAGGCTTGCCCCCTATTATCAACCTAATAAATAAATGCCAAATGTGGGTGTACTACAGGTATACGGTGTATATACCTCTGCCTAATCCTTCGGTGATTACAGGCGTGATGTTATATGTTATGTTATGTTACTTAAAGTTAGTCGTACCTGAAATGTACGTCTCTGGCCAGCAAGCCCTGCCGGCAAGTACACCACCGCGGATTGGCTTATTCTTTCCATAGCACAACATGAACTTTCTTGTTATGCTTCGTTCCGATAAGCGTTTAGTTACAAAATATCGTGTCGCGTTTATTAGGCTTTAATTAGGTAACGATAAAAAGATTTTTAATCATCGTTTATACCAGCATTTCCCAAACTATGAGTCGCGACCCGTGGGTGTGTCATGAGCAAATATTGGGTGGGCCTTGAAAAATAGGACCAGGACATCGACCGACGAACGGATACTGTATACAATTTCCACGCATTTATCACTGTTAAAAAATAACTTTGACGCCTACTTCGAGGAGGAGATGAAAAAGCTCGACACGATGAACTGGATTTGTAACCCATTTCAAGAGACCACATATACCAACCAACTAAAATGTCAACAAAATTTATTGAAGAACTCATTAGTTTAAAAGATACATCACTGAAAAATAGTTTCGATCACAAGCAGTTAACGATATTGTGGTTCTCAGTTGCCAACAACTATCCTCTAGTCTGTTTGATGAAGCTATAAAGTCTTCCTCCCCTTCCCCAGTACGTACCCCATGCCTATGTGAGCCAGGATTTTTAGCTATGACTAATTTTAAAACTAAAAACCGAAACTAATGAACCTATCAAACTCATTGCGTAACTAAAATTGAAGTTGATGCTAAAACTATCATGACAAAAAATAAGAAATAAATAAATCCTTCTCATTGAAATAGCATTAACTGATTGTTTTTATCTTATTTGAGCAGTCCTTCATTCCTTTTTTTTCTCTAGGAACCACCAAGAGGTGAGTCACGAATTTGGAAGTTTTTGATACATGGGTCGCGGTTCAGTCAACTTTGGGAACCACTGGTTTATTATACTTATTTATAAGATGATATAATATATCTACAATGTTAATGTTAAGATGTAGCCATACCGGACATCAAATACATTGTAACTTTTCCTAAAATTATTTGAGTCATTCAATTTATTAGTTAAAATTAACATTTATATCGTTTCGAAAGTTACATAGTTTCAAAATATGGCCATGAAACTTAAATCCTTATCCGCTTATTCCATTTGTAACGACAGCCGTCTTCGGATGCCTCCATTGAGTCATAGCTGTACCAAGCCCAACCTAGTGACCATAGAGCTTGAATCATCTAACCTTGCGGTGGTTAATCCTAAGTTGCGTAGATATTATGCCACAAGAATATAACGAAAGAAGACATTTGGGTTTTTTACGTAGTCTCCGTGTAGCAGATTTCATTATAAGAAATGTTGCAAACTATAAATCTGATATTTTGAAATCATCGATCACCGACGATATGGGTAGCCTACGGAAAAAAGTCAGATTATTTGGTAGGAAGTACAGAAACCAGAACTGCTAATATTTCACAAAAAAAATACAATTTCCTGTATTTAACCAGATTATAGAAAACCCACATTAGAAAGTAGGTACTTGCAAAAAAACCGCTTCGCTTCGATTTTATCTTTACCTAGCTAACAACATCAACGATCATCGGCCAGGATTATTGACAAACATGACGAAATCATGCGTTTTGAGGTTTTTAGCAAACTACGCGTATGGTAATTATTTCCGCCACGTTAGATAAAATATTGTTACTCAATCATAATATATTGAATTTATCCGACAGATTTGTCTTAATACGTTATCTCAGAAGAAAGATCCTTTAAAAAAAAGACAATAAAATTGGTGCTTGTAAAATAACATTAAATTTGAGTACCTACATGGGTACCTGGCTGGCCTGTATTCCCTGAAAAAGTTGGCAATCGTACCTACTCTGTTTGTGAAACTAGGTAAGTACCATAGCACCTACATTAGACAGTTATGTTTGTGGAGCGCCATAATTGGGCAAATCCAGACTCGGCGTTGCTAGGCTGTTTAGTACTTAGAATTGCCTAATAGAAAAACCCATTACGAGACATACTGAGGTCTTGCCAGCAAGCTCAACCGCTGTGCATGGGGACCTATCGGGTGGACCCTACAGGACCCCATGCACTACAGTCGCGCTTGCAACCACTCTACACCGACGAGGCAGTCAAAGTCTACAATTTAATCTTGTCAGTCATTTGTTTATTATCACTTATCAGACAGGATTAGTAAAACGTTTAGTAGGTAATGATGCTGGCGGGCAATAAATATTGCTGTTGCAACTATTTACCATTAAAAAGGCAAGTGTACCAACACGTACCAACGTTGAATCGCAAGGATTTCTCATAACATTCTCTGTGTCGTGATCATGGGTACTTTTTCACAGTCGCAGCACGTGCACTTATGCGCGTGATTCGAGTGTGCAAATATGAGTTCAAAGTAGGTTATGCAGATAGGTACACCAATTTTTCCTGATACCGTGAGGCCTAAAAATCCTGTGTTCTAATTAGGTACCTAATGATGATCATCATTGATAATTTAAAATTTGACTAAGCTATAACTAGGGATATATGCACAAAAATAAGTGCAATTTGCAAAGGATCTATCTCTATATAGTAAGCGGAGTCTACTATGCGTTTTGAAAAAACCAAGTAATTGGCTTAGGTATAGCAGTCGGCAGTGTGTGAAACAAGGCTCTCTATCTCATCTCAGTTGGGATGCGCAAAGCGGAAGACCTAGGGTTGTAGTTCAACTTCGGATGGGTAATTTTGACCTCCATAGTTGACTGAACTCATTCGCTTCCTGAGGCTGCAGGCAGTAAGTTCAAACATGGCTAGAAAATAATTTGAACATGTCTTTTGGTAATTAACACCGACTATTCTATTTGTTCTGAGGGAAACCATGATTTTACACAACATTTATCTAATTAACTGTGATAGTTATTCATTAAGAAACTGCTTGTTTTCATTTATGTTACGCACGGCAAACAACGTTAGCTTGGCCGGCTCCATAGAAATGTAAAAAACGTCGGGTCACATCGAGGACATAACGGATTGTTGTAATGTCAACATTATGTCACTAACATAATGGACTTACGGCCTCTAGACAAACACTTTTTAACACATTATTTATGTAATAAAATTTCTAGAATAAATTTGTTTTATTTTTACCATTCGTGGTGATGGTCAAGTGGTTATCACCTAGGTAGAGTAGGCCGAACGTCTGTGGTAATACTTTGACCATGGCTTAGCGCTACCACGCTAGGCCACCTCATGGTACGGAGTTTGAATACAATAAGAGGCCAGGTGCTGCAGTCTCGACATTCGTAGCGATCGCTTTACGACCGAATTCGGTCGCAAAGTCCCGGATTGACAGGTGTAATGTATGAGTGACAGGACTTTGCGACCGAATTCGGTCGTAAAGCGATCGCTATGAATGTCGAGACTGCAGCCCCAGCAAAGCTATTCACAATCATCCGACACCCTATCGTATCGAAAATTACACTTTTCAATAACAGACATGATTTTGCTTGCCCCCGATAGCAAACAGCTATCGTAAGAATAGAAGAAGTAGTGGTTGTACATTTCATTTAACTGGCAACATTTTCGGGTTTTGGACTTGTGAACATCGTTTAGATTGATTGATGTGATACGGTACGGAAGCGTTTCGAGTGGGTGTGGATAGCTATGCAGCTTATTAAATAGATACGGCACCCTAATTGCGTAACACACTATCAATCACAATCTAAATTATTTTAAAGGATATTGCTAATCCATTGCTTCATATGCTTCGAAACTGTCTGCTCAACAACGTAAATAACGCAATGAATGTTGTTGAACTGTCAAAATGAAAGACATTGCTACTGAGGGTGTGTTACGCAAATACCCGCTGGTTTTATTACCAGTGCTGTCATGTCGTGCGACGTGTTGTACTTTTGGCCATAGGGTACCTAATATCGCCAGTCCATTCCAGGAGAGGTGGTAATATGGACATAAGGAACCTCTTGTTCAACTGAAGACTTTAATACAAGCTGATATTAATGTATTGTCGAGTGCAAGGTGCATACGAATACAAATGCATTTGAAACTCATGTAATAAAGTCATACACTCGTAACAGCTATCCTATAAAGGGAATGTAAAAGTTATGAATGTCGGTCCTTAGTGCCACCATTACCATCATTCATTCATCGACAGCCTATCACAATCCGTTTCTGGACATATTATAACATAACGTAACATCACGCTTGTTTTCGTCGAAGGGTTAGGTAGAGGTGTAGATACGTACACCTCTACCCCATCATCTATTTATGTTTCATCATCAGGCGCCGCCACTTCGACCAGTTCTGTGCTTCTCGTATCCAGTAGATTTCTGCGGCCGTCACCAGGTTATCGATCCACCTTGTGGGAGGCCTTTTATGTTTAAGTCCCATATAATAGAGGGCAAGTTAAGACTTGCCCTCTATACCATACCATCACGCAGGCATAAATCCAGACCCCTATAGGTAAGTCTACCGAAAAAAGAGTCTCCATATATATGCATTTCGCTGTAGGCTATATGGTCAGGATAGGGTGGTCAGCAATTCGACTTTACCTACTGCATCTTCTTCTTCTGTGTCGCTGGCACGACTGAATTTTATATCTTGTTAGCCCAAAACCTACTGCATGAAAGTCTTGTACTTATTCGAGGTTCTATCAAGTAAATGATCAACTAGGTACAACCTAAATTCAAATTTTAATTATTTATGTTTCAAATTGACGTTATTTCAAGTTAAACAAATATCCACTTTATTTTAATGGTAATTAAGTGGATTTCACAGTGACTAGCACTATTGAAAAAGATATAAAATGTCTGAAGTTGTATCGGAAACTGAACTTTATTGTGTAGATATTAAAGTTATTTTTCCATAAAGTCATATTTGTTTACATTTTTGGCGAATATGTTGCGATTCAAATCTAGGTGACAATTTTCAACAGTAAAGTTAGTGTAGTTGTCGCAAGCGCTACTGCTCAGCATGTGGTGCTGGGTTCGATCCCGAGGTCGGGCAAAGTGTTATTGGGTTTTTCTATTAGAAATTTCTCAGTAGCAGTCCGGAGGATTAGTGCCTGCTCGATCGCAATTGGCTCTTTTAAATGGGACTAGCAAAATGTGAGTGTAGGTACTATAGGTATGCGTCTGCCTAACCCTTCGGGGACTGGAGGCGTGATGTTATGTGTTTGAACATAAATAGCTAATGCCATAAAGCTGTCAGCATCGTGAACTGACTTATTATTTAAAAGAAAAAATACGGTCCCACAAATTAATTTCTGTAGCTGCAGACTAACCGGATTCCGATTCGGAAAAAAGGGCATTTAATCACAAACAACGGTGTTAGCAGTAATTAATACATGACGTAAGTGTTCCATCGATCAGTTTCGCAATACATTACGCCATTAGAAAGCAGCTGACAGGCTGGACGGGGTTCCTACTGGCATACCTTAAAAGACCTAAAGATTTTGCACAGAGACGTACTCAAAGGTATCGTGACAACAATCATGGCCGCAAAAAAAAATAGAATGTTCTAATGTAGGTTTTTTTTGTCTGTACCGAGTTCTTTATTTATTTATTTACAATGTTCTTAAAATAATTATAATAATGTGTACAAGTATAAGTATAAAAAGGACGGGAAATAATCAAAGGGCATCAAAAAAAGTCGGTACCTAGGTTGGTATTTTGGAGGCATGAGGAACAGGGTGTAAAGTTCACTCATCCTCCATTGAAAAGGGAGGATCCTCCGACCAGACGGGTGTTGTGTCTGGCGGGCAATTGCCCAACGATTGATATTGGGAAATTGTATCTATGCTAATGGCACGGTAAACTCTGCTTGCGAGATGCAGGATTTGCGTGACGTCAGTATGACGCGTTGTTCGCATGTGGCGTTGTAGATACCGCTACATCACTCCCCTCCGGAGACCGGAGGTCGATAGTTGGCTGAGTCTTGTATCTTGCGATGCTTGCCAGGCCAGCTGAGGTTCCAGTGAGTCGGAACCGGTTGCCGCATAGTTCACGGTGAGTCGGAACTGTCTGCGGAGATGCCCCAGTGAGTCGGGGTGGCGCATAGTTCACGGTGCGATTCACCGCTACAGTATCTATTTTTTTTGTAACCAAGTAGGTACCTAGTTTTTTTTTTAATTTATGCAGAATTGCGATAGGTCCTACTCTATGGCTATGCTTCTGACCAACTGGCCTATTGCAGTTACGCAGTTTTTATTAAAAGTGTTCGACCTAGAAATTAAATCCGAAATCGCCAAGGTCAGAAGCCGACTATCACTTGAGCCTAGACCAACCTCTAGCCTGGCTGTCGAAATAAAATTAACATCAATCATGATTGAGTTAAGCTGAGTATTATGCACGATAAAAATAGGCTTAAGCTTGCCTAAGACATCGTGGCAGGCATTAGAGATGATCACTGTATCTATTATTAACATTAATAACAGCTTTAACATTTTATTTCATAAGTCATAAACCTTCTTTGATATCTACAAATTATGAAATGGCTATTATATTAAATACTTATGATGATGTCAAAAGAGCAAGTGTCCAATTACATAATTAGCGAAACAATCGCGAAGAGATAAACGGTAGTTTATCCATTTCGTGTAGCACGTAATAACCATTGGTTTGTTTGAGCATTCTGAATCGTCTTCATTTCAAGGAAGGTTGGTATTTAAAGAACTAATAAACCGGCTAAGCGCGTGTCGGACCACACACAGAGAAGGACTCCGTAGTTTGGATGAATATTTACGCATGCGGATTTTTTTCACAACTTTGTACACACGGCTACACACGAAGCTATGCATTTCCAGTTTTAGCTGACCTCTCATTGTATAGGTTTTTCGTACAATCAGAAGTCAGTTTATACTTTTCGGCACTATTCTGCAATCAATAGCCGCCCGGGCAGATAGCCCGCTAGTGTGGGCGATTACAAACCGGACCCGTTCTGTTTTAGTTATTAAGTACTAACATAGGCTAAGCAATTTTTGTTACTAACACTATAGACCATTGTAGTTTGAATTAATAAAGATTATTATTATTATTATACTGGTTATGTATAGCTTGATGTGTAGCCGTACGCGTGATTACTATAATATACAACCAGTACAACCATTCCAAATTACTGCAGTCTCTGAGTTAAGCCGCGGACAGACAGACAGACGAACTTGACGAAACTATAAAGGTTCCTTGTTTTACTAAGGAACTAAGTCGGTCTTTCATGATTCATCTGGCCAACCAGATGAAAGATAAAATTCATATTTGTTGAACCCTACTAACCTGAAGACCGGTGGTATTATGACTGGTGTTATTTAGGTACAGACGCCAGCACATCAAGCTACTACAATCTGTCAAATTTCTTTAATAGATTTCCAACTTTATTTTTGAAGTGTTAAGGTTCAAGGTTGATTGGGAAAATTTGACAGTTTCGGGTAGCTTGACCTGCTGGCGTCTGTACATACACTGGAATAATAGTTGGCAATTCCTTGTGGCGCCTAATTAGCGCCCGTCCTCAAGCCGTCCCTGTCTCGTCTGTTAACATTCGTACCACGGACTTGCGTGTGAAGAATCCACTCATTAATTTTGTTCGGAAACTACTTGACATATCTAGGTTAAACGTGGGCTGTGAATCAATTTTTGTAGACATTATTTCAGCCTGAAGCATTCTTGCTTCATATCACAGGGTAATAAGACTTCCTTTTACCTACTGCATATCTTCTAGATCCTATTTTTATGTTAACCCGAGCGTGAATCATGAAAAATAAATAAATCAGCAGTTCTAGACTTGCCTCGTTGGCCTAGTGGTTGCAAGCGCTACAGCTGAGCATGAGGTCTTGCGTTTGATTCCCAGGTCAGGCAAAGTGATATTGGATTTTTCCATCAGGAAACGCCGCGTAAACAATAGAGTATAGAGTTACATTAAAACCCCGGTAAAAATCTCGGTAGACCCGATAGTACGTTCCGGTGGAATATTTTCCGACATCCACACGGGCGAAGCCGCGGGAAAAGCTAACGTCTAATATTACACAAGTTATTCGGTGGCCGCAAGCTTGTCAGGTGACGAATAGACGACGACGACGAATTAACTGCACTTAACTTTTCAATGATAGGAACATGATATAGATACTACCTCCTGCTCGTACAGAGCACGTGAACCTAACAAAAACACAGGTATATGGATGAGAAGGGTCTATGTCAGGGGTGTGTGGGGCTAAAGCATCGGAGGCATAGAGTATAGTAATATGATCGGAGGAGCTAGTTGCTGGTAATGGGATGGAACTGCCTCATCTACAAGTTCATACAGTGTATCTCACCTCATCGCCTGGAATAGATACCTACAACCAATGCCCTTTTTCATTCATTCAATACATACTTAGCAAGAATAACTTTTTACAAAGAATGCCGAACCGTAAACCTTTTTGTGTTCGGTACCATAATGATGTGTTATGTAAACGAATTGGTGATTTTCCTTTTATTCCTGACCACTCCTATCGATCAGTTTAACATTTGAAATAGTCCAATTTGCTTAGTATAAAACTCGCAAGCAGCCAGTGCAAACCAATCGCACTTTATGTTCGGAAAATTAATGGGTGACCTTAACGACTAGCATTAACGAAGTTAAATGGTGGCAAAATAGAATTTCACGTTCTTTTTAATGTCCTATTCTTAAATATTTTAATTTAAAACTCAGCTCGTTTAGAACCTTTCTTTGCGATAAATTTGTTTCTGAACTTAAAACCAATGACGTCAACTGTCATTGTCAAAAATTTGTCATTGAAATGCTAATGTCATTGAATCACTGACTGAGCTACTGAAGTCTGAAGTCATATTTGTATTTTGCCTAATTTTCTTAGTTTTCTAAGCTAAAATAAGCGTAAAACATGGCTTATTTAACACAGCCAGATTATGTGAAGTATATTTGTTCGTGTGGACAACTAAAACCCATTACAAGTCTTTATTTCTGCCGACATTGCTTGAAAATACGATGCGGTTTCTGCATTTGTCATGAGGTAACCCACTTTTGCTGTATTTTACTGCCGAAATACATAATAAAATTTGCAATTTTTTATTATGATTATATTAGAAATATCTAGGTTAGTACGATTAAATGTAACATGAGCTTTAAATGTGAGAATTTATTCTGAAATTCTTGACTTGACACACCTTTCCTTTTTTTTACTAGAACAGTGGTTTATTATGATTTTGTAATGATATCTAACAATCGGCATTTCATATTGTTTTTGAGCCCTATGAGCCAGATGTCATCTTGTCTCTTCATTGATTAAAAGAAGATTTTTCATTTCTTTAAACATCCCACTCAAATTAGAAATGAATCATGAAAGTTCTTAAACGGTGCAAGCTTTGGCTTGTAACTCCTCCATATTTATTGTATCTACTTAGCCGCTTAGTATTATAATAAATATGCATTTATGACATAGAACCATTTCATAATAATATTATGCATTTAATTCTATGCTAATTTATAAATGTTATTATATTATTATTATAATGAGTTATTAAATTTTCCAGCTTTAATTCACATCTAAATAAATAATCTCACTAATTTAATCATAGTTTCATGTCTTCAGTTTTTGAATGTTCCCATAGTTTTACACAAGTTCTTTAACAGGTGGACTCCCACTACTGTGCAAACTGCCTTGAGAACATGCCGTCATCTGAGGCCCGTCTCAAGAAGAACCGTTGCAGCAGTTGCTTCGACTGCCCCAGCTGTTTCCACACCCTTTCCACACGGGCCACCATGGCCCAGCCTCGTCAAGTGCTCCAGGACCCAGCAGCAGCTGGAGATGCCAAGGTGGAGAGCAAACAGCCTAAGAAGATGTACTACTTGTCGTGCTTTAACTGTAGGTGGACATCGAGAGATGTTGGGATTCCAGATCAGCCTGTTGGTGAGAAAATTGATATTTTCCATGTTCCATAAAAAAAAGAAAGATAAATGTTTATTTGGCACATTACTGTATGCAAGGGACACATTTGGACAACATTAAAAATTAACATAAAATTAGAAATATAAGATTAACAGAGAGGTGGAAAAGGAATAGATAAGTACTACTAGAAGATTTGAGCTAAATAAGTATCTATTGTTGTGTGTATCTTGGCTAGTCTGATTTACTCATAGCAACACACTCTATTCACATGTACTGTACAGTTTCATTTTTTTTCATATAATATGTAGCAAATATTCTAGTATTTTTTCTAGTTTATTAAGGATAACTACAAACCTTTAAAAAGAGCTAGGTTATGTTGTCCAAGTCACAGAAAAGCAACACAGAAATAAAAAAACAATCTAACTGTTTAGCATCAGGAGGTTGGCCAGAGCGTACAAACCCGCACACAGCGCGCGTCAACCAGTTGCTGGACTACTACAAGGCAATCGCTATGCAGGAGAAACAAGAGAAGATCGAGCGGGAGAGGAAGAAGTTCAACATCCGAGGGAAATATATCACTCTTACTGTAAGTGGAATGGCAGCATTAGGGTATCTTGTGCCAGAGAAGTAGAGTCAACAGACTTGTCATTGATTGATTTACACTTTTTATTGCAGTAGTTGTTGACAGAGAAACATGAATAGAAATTATAAATTCATGTAACATTATTTAGCTACTGCTAATCAAAGGAGCAAGAACAAAGTTTTAAAACAAGTTTGGTGATAAATTGTGTTGACACTGTCTATGTTAATGATAACAAGAATTTTCTCTCCTACTCATAATTTTTTTCCCATTCATGTTGTGATGGAGCATCCTTGTGTACAAATCAAACAACATTATAAATTACATTTGTTCTTTACCTAAGGATTTTCTATTGAACTCCATCTATTATCTATCACAATTGAAATGCAAATACAACGACGTCTAGGACAAGACGGGGCTCACGGGCGCGATGGCACGCAACATCGCCGGGTTACCGTCCAGCGAAAGCTCCTCGTCAGCCATCGCGAGCTTTGTACCCAGCCAGGCTACCGAGGAGGTCGATGAACTGCCCGAAGATATCTTCACTAAGGAGGTCAACTTAAATCAGAGTTAGTATTTTTTTATTTGTCTAGGTAAAGATTTTAACGTCTCGCCGAAATATGAAACATTATTTTTTTACTGAATTTTATCTAAATGTTATAATAATCACACAATCTACTCTACGACTTATAGGGGAATAGCTAATGCTACCTATGTTAAAAAGATTAATTAATCCAGGTTGGCACGGGCGATGGATTTTCAACTCTCGATATTGAGCCGAGCATTGAGAATCCAACAGAGCGCATTCCAGCGCGTTAAAAAATCACACTGTTGAATTTCAACTCTCGACGCTAACCAGTCGTCAAAAAGTCACCCCTGCGTACTGGGCTTAGTCAGAGTTTGGACTCTGGGCCGCCCAGCGTAATGATGCACAAATTGCGCCAGTCGCACATTGGAATGGGACCCGAGCTATATTATGTTTGTCGCCCTGTATGTAGGTCACACAATGATGCGTACTTGCATGCTTGATGATTTCTTGTACTGCTGGTCGCATTTTTATAGAATTAAAGGCCTTAGTTAAAGTTTAACTAAGAGTTATCTTCATTACCAGTAACAAGCATGCCGCAACGCCTGGCGTCTCCCGAGTGGCAGCCAGTGTCCGTGTCGCGCCTGCACCCGCTCGCCAAGCTGCTGAGCGTGAAGCGCAGCCAGCGCTGCCGCGCCTGCGACCACAACCTCACCAAGCCCGAGTACAACCCGGGCTCCATCAAGTTCAAGATCGAGCTGCTGGCTTAGTAAGTTATAATAAAAGGCTGGGCATAAACAGTGCATTAATACCTCGTATAGAATCGAAACTGGGCCGTATTAGATATGCGGCCAATGTTGTAGCAAATGTTTTAACCAAGTGGATGTTATATTTTAATACAAATTATGCATAATCAGCCTATAATGTTTCCGCTGCTGGGACACAGGCCTCCTCTAGGTGAGTGGGAGCGGGCCGTAATGCGGGTTGGTAGATGGCACATGTCTTCGAATGTTTGGCTGGTACCAGTTTCCTCACGATGTTTTCCTTCACCGTAAATGCAAAGTGTTATTACTCTTTCTAAGGTATATCGACCGCAGCATTTCAGCCGGTATTTGTATCTTATCTTAAGAAGTACCAAACCTAATGCCCTTTAATTTTAATAGTGCAGTCTCCTACTAATCTACATTTCTTGGACTGATAATTTAGACATTCTTCCTTTAACTCCATATCAGTGGCTTAGATACTCCTCATGTGTTGTCTAAAGTTGACGGCAAGGGAGCTTCCATGTTGTATTCTAAGATATGTTTTCTTCTTTATCAACAAAAACTCAACACATCAAATCTACAAAAACCTCTAACATGCCCTTATCCACAGCTACCACGTCCCCGAAGTAAAGATAATCTCGCACGAGCCGGTCAAACCTGGCCAGAAGTCAGCTCTCCTGCTGAAGCTGACCAACCCCACGGGACATGAGATGCAGTTGCGACTGCTGCAGCCCGAGGACATCCCCCCTCAGGAGGAGAAGGAGGAACCCAAGAGTATTGAGAAGTCGTTGGAAAGGTCACTAAACTTGGAGAAGGTGACTTTATTTTTAAATCTCGACAACGGAAGAGCCATAATGCCCATTTTTTCAGAAAATACCGAACTCTCTGGGCCGAACAAATCAGCATCCTGTTCCCTCTGCTGGGACACAGGCCTCCTCTCTGCGAGAGGAAGTAAGCTGTAATCTACCACGGAGGCTATTTAGTACATGACTAAATGGCCTGCGTTATTACGTTCTTGACATAGCACGAAGTCGTGTGGTTAGATCTTGATTGTAAACAAAAGAATTTTGCGGTTGACATTAATAATCACTACGCGTGCATCACTATTTCAGGACACATCATCTTTCAAAGCCATCGAGCGAGTGCCAGTGTATGAGGCGACGAGTTACGTGACGTCACCCGACGTGACGCTGACGTTAGCGCAGCGAGACGACGCCGCAGAGTACGACGATGACGCTCAGCACGACACTAATGAGTAAATGTTTATTATTTACTATACAAGCTTCACCTGTGAAGTTTCGCCAGCTACTTAAATTACCATTACCCATCAGGCCCTTTGTACACGGCACGGCTGGTTTACGGTGCGGCGTAGAAGAATCGTGTGACCTTGTATATGCCACGCGTTCTATAGTGTACGGCGACGGTGCCGTGCCGTAGTGCCACCGTGTCCGTGTCAACAAGCTTTCATAGTGATTCATTATACAACACTGGCGACCATGCCTAAACACGGCGAATAAACCGTTGTTTTTCACGGCAACAAAAACGTGACTGTACAAAGGGCCTCAGGGTATCGATGACATACATAATAACAACAAAAAAAAGAATAGGTTTCTGCCGATCGATTCTGTGAAAATCTCATCGTGAAAAGTTAGGTGAAGTGAGCTGTTTAGTGTCAATCCCTAGAATTAGTTGGAATGACAGCTCACTCCACGCTCACTTCACCTCGAGTTTTCACGGTGAGATAGTTACAGAATAGCAGTGCTGAACTCAAAAATAATTTCAAGTTACTACACTACCCGCGGTCATTGACCCCGTAATCAGATGTGCAGCATTTGTCTATAAAAATGTGAAATAACACAATTTATAATCGAAAGTACACGCAACTTAAAAATGTCATAAAATACCCAAAAACCATTGACATTATTGCAAATCACGATGCAACATTAAAACTAACCCCAGGACAATTAATTTTAAATAAGTAACGTATTTATGTGCATTGCGTGTAGGGCTTTTGAATAAAAGAGTCGACTGCGTTTGGAAATACTCAGATATTCCCGAATCGTGAACGTGATCAAAGCTAAGAATAGTCCAAATATTTTTCGAAAAATCTTGAATCTCTCGAATACTACAAACTTCAGTGCAGACTTGTGAAAGTGAAAAATTAATAATTGAATGATAGTTGATTAAAAAATCTTTTAAATTAAGTACCACACAATAGTACAATTAAATAATTATGCAGGACACACAAGAGTTGGTTATTACAAAAAAGGACCGGTAACGTAACTATGAATAATGTTTACTTTACTACTCTGACCATCATACACTTAGGCTAATAATGCGATAACAGTTATCTCTGCTTTGTCCATTGAGTCATTCTTATGGTACCTAACTAAAATAAAACTGTGAATACTTAACTTTTAAAGCAATTTGTCGTTATTTTCAGATAAAATACCATTGCGATCTAGGAAGTGTGCCTTCGTCTTTAACAACACCACAACACATTCTTACCAAGATACCACCCTATCTCGTTAAAACTTTTCATCATCATCATTCTATTGCTCCCAATTTATTAGGGTTCGGCGCAACATGTGTTTTTCCTCCATGCTTCTCTATTAGTCGTCATTTCGGTGGTCCTCTATCTAACCATATATTATCTTTTCATAAAGTCCATCCGTCGTTTTTTTTTAAACCACCCGTTTTTGTTCCAGCATAATAATGTGGCGCAAATCAAACAAGCTGGCGCTACGCCTGGAGGTCGTGACGGACGAGGCGGCAGAGGGCGGCACTCCTGCAGTGGCCCGAGTCGCCATCCAGTACTCGTACCGCAACACCGTGCCTCCTGCCGCAGCGGCCACACAGCCGCGTGACCACACACTCTACACCACAGTGTTGTTGGACTTGGGCACTGTTAGCTCCAACTAGTCTTTGATTTTATTTATTTATAAACTTTATTGTACGGGTCAACCGCACGTCTGTAGGTAGTAACAATGAATTTTAGACGTTTTGTTCATTTTTGTCTCGCTCACTCGAAGTGAAACGTTTGAACTTTGAACACAAAATGAATCAAAAGTAAATTAATTTATTTGTGAATCGATCTAATGATGTTGAATTTCGGCATCTTTTATTCGCCCACCGAATGATCGATAAAATAAATGAAAATTGCAGATTTACGTTCATTCTATGTAATTTTGTCGGTGTCGTGTGAACGTGGAATGAAATAAAAATTACACATCCCCTCAAGTGAACCATTCGCCCGAATGAAGCATCGATATCAACTCTACAAAATAACGAAGCTTTTGTTGTTACCATGGACGCGCGGTTGACAAAACCATATTTTGTAGACGAAATATAATTATGATGTAACTGCGTGTATTGAAGAGAGTGTATCTGAGACGTTATTCCCACTTATTCATAAACATCTTATTAATTACTAGAATACATCATTGCCATAAAATGGCAAGTATTAACCAGTATTTATAAATTGTTAAAAATGTAAGTTGTTCATGAATAAGAGGGTAGCTTTATTCTGCGGAACATGATAGTAAGAATAAAGCATGATGTTTTTAGTTTAAATTATATTTACTCAGGCTCGAGTTATAGCTACCGAATTATTTTTGTTAAGTGTGCAATGTATTGGTATTATGATCAATTGAAAAGTTCAATAAGCTACATCTCGCTAAAAGAAACCAGAGTTGCTTATCGGACAATCTGCTAAGTCCTGCGAACTTCGTGACCAAGAACAAAAAATCGAGAACTGAAAAACCAGATAATTATATTACTTTTTGTTTTAATATTCATGGCCATTACGAAATACTAATAAAAAAAACTTAATGCTAATGATGACCCCAATAGGTCAAATCAAATCGCAAGTTTGTGTGCAAAGAGTTCATCATTATGTAAGATTGATTAGAATTTCTTTCGAGACATTTCTAAAGATTTAATTAAAAATTCCGCCTATGCTTGCTTTTGAATAATTAACATCAAAATATACGTATCTGCTTGTGATGTAAAGAGTAACAAAGTATGGCTTCCAAATGTTAATGCAATTTGTCGCATCGATTTTAATGAATTATGTTAAAGTTAAGAGTGAACATGACATACATAGTTACTGGAAATAATATTATCACCACTAAGATAGCTAGAAGGTAATACATGGTGGTAGGGACATTGACCCGCAACCTGTTACCATGGATTCAGTACATGATTCTGAACCCTCATGTTGAAAATAGTTGTATATTAAAAGGCATTGCACTTTTCTATGAAATGGCTGTTTTTACAACCATTTCATAGAAAAGTGCAATACCTACACAGGAACAGCAAATTTTTATTTAACCCGTTGAATGCCGTAATTACAGACACAATTAAAAAGCCATTGTGTCTCGCGTGGATCTAAGTACTTTATATGAAGAGTTAATAACCGACGAACAATTTATTTCAACACGAATGTTGAGAATCATGTACTAAATCCATAGTAACAGGTTGTGCGTCAATGTCCCTAACACCCTGTATAACCTACATAACGAATACTAAAACACTTTTATAAGTATAATTATTATGTATAATATCGAATATGTTACATTGTAATGCATAGAGCAGCTAGATACACAATGACATGTGCCTAATATTTGCTTTTAGAAACTAAATGAAATTATTCATGAAATTCCAAGCGTTTGGAGATTTTAGTTAGTTATTTATTTTTTATAGGCTTTATTCAGAGTCAAATTAAATTATCTAGAGAAACTCCGCAGATGTGATCGATATCTTAACCTATTGACCGTTCCAGTCGGATTAATACGACGGTTGTCGTGCCCGTGCCGCATCTGTCGCATTTATACGACGGTGAGCCAATGTTGTTTATTTTATAATTTATGTATACCCAGTGAAATACATAGGGTTCGTTTTTTGTTTTATATTTCATTGCACGATCCTATTCATCGTAGATATTAATTGGTCGATCTGTGAGCTGGGCGCTGGGGGTACGGCAATTGATATAAAACCAAGCGATCAATAGGTTAATATGATAAAACGAAAAAAATATGACGATACCCATCACATCTGCGGAGTTTCACTAGCTATTTTAATTTGACCCTGCATATAACAATAATATATATTATATATTAGGTTAAGAAGTTCTCACTACTAAATAATTGTGCGTTTAACCATTAGCTTTTGAAAGTTTGCACATTTTGTATAACATTCTACTGCAAGTATTATAACTTATACTTGGTTGGAGTTAGCTGAAATAAAATATTTTGAACACAAATTCATAATATTGTTTTCGTTTTTCCCTAACTACTAAAAATCACAGTACTTAACTATTTACTACTCCAGCAGCCCTGTTGGTCTCGTAGTTGCAAGTGCAACTGCTGAACGTGGGGTCCTGGGTTCGATTCCCGAGTTGGGTAGTGTTATTAACAGCTTGGAATTTGGAGGAGGCGTGACACCCGCGTGGCACGCGCTCGTGGCGCCTGATTTTTCACCGCACTCGGATTGCCGTCCCATCCGACTTTGAGAGTGAGTGCACCTGTGTCTGTGCACTATAATATCTCCCGCGAAGATGACTAGTCTCCGCTGAGATCAGCTGCCATGGCCGAAATTCGGTCTGGAAGCCTATTGTTTTTATTATTCCTGCAGTGCAGTATAACAACAGCAGTAGGTTGTGCCGAATAATTACGAAAAAAACATACTAGGGGCACTGAAATTATAAGGAATTGGAAACAAAAGATGTAGGAAGATACTTTAAAATTCGCAAAAATAAATTGAATAAGTCCATTTAATAACAAAAAACTTATAAAATAAATGCTCTATATTGTGAAAACTGCTCAAATACTGTAACAACATACTCTCTTAAGTTAAAATTAGTCAAAGTAGATGCTTATCCTGTGCAAGGACTATCTTTAACTTGTTTCTTAGCTGAGTAAATGACGTCGTTCATACCTACACCATCGTAACTACACCCAACGAGAGATATCGGCAAATTATTTGTTGCTATATACTCTCGAATCTTTTCCACCCTCTCATAGTGCCCTACCACATACTGAGGAATACATTTTTTCAAAATATTGACATGCAACGCAGTGGGCTTAACTTTAATGTTCAGTATCTTCCCTACCTCACGCATGGCTACTCCTAATAATGTGCCCTCGGAGACATCCTCCCCAAACTTTTCTTTGAACCATCTACCCCCAAGCATAACGGTTAAAACAGTTCCTTTTTGATCTGGCATACAACAAGAGTCAAAAACAACACCTAGGATAGGTGAGTTCTCAATAGGTGGCACTAGGAATCCAAATGCAGGTTCAATAAGTGGTTCTACTCTATCAAAATACAAGTTAACTATTCCAACAGTTACAAATGGTATGTCATTTAAATTGTTTGCAAGCTCTGGATGTTGTTTTTCCACTAACTTAGAAAGAGCATACGCTGGTAGTGAAGAGTAAATGTGATTGGCTGTTAAAGCAGTTCCATCTGAATTTTTCAATGATGCAGAGCTTGAATCTATAAACTCTATTTCTTCAACTTTTGTATTCATGTTTACAGTCACATTATTTTCAATTAAATAGCTATGTAAAGTGTTGGGAAAAGTTTCTAGGCCACCTTTGATTGTGTACACGTTCCATTTCTCTTCTTGTGATTGTTTAGCTAACTCACTTATCTCCATATCTGAATCAGTTTTCGATTGGAACATAGACTTCATCAACCCTTTCACAACTCCACCATGTGTTTGCTCATACTCAAACAATGTTTTCATTAGAAACTTTACAGATATTTCCTTCGCGTCTCCGGCACAAATCCCACATATCATCGGCGATATAGCGTAGTCTGCTATTTCTTTACCAAAACGTCTTTCAACGAAGTTGTAAATTGAATCGTCCTGTAATTCTTTGTAAGGTGATTTTATATCATTGAACAGTGCATAAATGAGGGGCTTTGAGAATGGCTGATTTTTCTTGAAGACACTTATTAAACTGGAAGGTAAGATGTGTAGGTTGTTGCGCACGTAAATCATTCTGTTCTTGGCCGCAGGGTGGTCAGGTTTGATAGGCACGATGTGCTCGCTCAGACCTAGATCTTGCATCATATTTAGGGTGTTCAGTCCCTGCAAGCCTTTGGGTCTGATAGTTCGCGGCCCTTGTTCGAATACATAGTCCTTGGTACGGATAGATTTGATCCACCCGCCGCAGTTATTAGTCGCTTCGAATAGAAACAGTTTTAATTTATTGTTGCTGTTCAAATTATTTTTAAGTAAATAGTAACCTGTAGAGAGGCCTCCTAGCCCTCCGCCCAATATAGCGGCCATGTTTAATACACAATATCTTTTTGAAAACTCTAAAAAACTATATAATCACTTTTTTGTCTACAACAGAGTTTGATCGTTTGTTTTGACATTTACATGCTTGTCATTATGATTTGACATTTTACTTAGACAATGACATAACGTGACACCGGTGACACTGACAAGCCAAAACAGCTAAGAACACCAATAAAGCTTGGAAAACACGGAAACGGAAAATGATTCAAGAGAATTTTTTATTCTTTTGTAATAAATATTAATTTAGACTCAATTATTTTAACTCTTTTGTGGATTTTAACTACGCTTACAAACTAAGGCTCAGAGAATCGCCGTCGTCGATTCGCTGGGCCTTGTTGGAGCAGCATATTCCATTCTTCCTCTTTTCTCTTTTAACTTGCAAATATTTTTTATGATATATTTAGAAACTATTTTAGACCATGACTGAGTCATCTTATCCTCTGCGAAATGCTCACGTTTCGCAGAGGATATATGTTTTGCCGTTTTGCGCAAAGTATCCTGGCATGAAGGATGTTACGTTTTCTCGGTAGGAGTGTAAGGGGGGACACTTGCGGCGGGATCTTCCGAAACGTTAACCGCTGCCCTGGAACAGAAAGGGCTAAGGAAGGAACACGGGTGGGTTTTAGTCAGTAAAAGTCTGACACTCCCTTCCGCTCCACCCAGAGCGGGAGGGGTCATTTGATGATTTCCCATCCACAAAAAAAAAAAAGGGGGGACACTTACCATCTCAGTGCCTCAAGTCAACCTCACCTGCTCGTAGAGCAACCTGCCGAACAACAAACTAGGCTCTGACAACCAATATAAGGCGCTATAACCATTTTAATTTGCAGCTAAATGTCGCAGACTAGAGATGGCCAGCAGCGTCACTGGTGCATGGCGATTATGGGCAAACCCTCCAATGGCAAGCTAGAATCAACCAGGACCACTAGGTCCCGGCCACCTTGCTATTCCTGCTTCTGGCGGCGGTCACGGTAACGGCAAGGTAGGGGGTGCGAAAAATCCCCGGATTATGAATGGCCGCCAAACCCAACTGACCTTGGCGACGTATAATGGAAGCACGTCGAAAAATGCGGCGTACAGGCTGAATGTCTAAACTTTCGGAAGGGACTCTGGAGCTTATATGATGGAACAACGTGAAAACCCACCTGTCACTTCGTCAAAACAACGGGCAGTCAACAAAAATATTAGAACATTGGTATGACTTGACCTCCGACGCTACAATATACGCTCTTTAAAGAAAGCAATGAAGCACAACCGGGGTTCGAAAGTGTTCATCAAATCACTTGGGAGAAACCACCTGACCAAGTTGACCAAATCTAGTAAGGAAATTGTCGTTTTGAAGCCGGAGATACTTTCGGAAGTCGAAACCTACTACGGCCAATCGGATCGTCTAGCGCGAAGTGTCGACGAGTTTCAAACACCGGAGCTGGCCGGGTTTGGAGGAGAATACAGCATCATAGACGTGTGGTCCACACGGTGTGACAAATTATACAGATGTCCGAAGAGTATCTATAATCAGCCCCTGTCTTGGTTTTTTTTTTGTAGACTAATAGAAAGGTTTTGACTCTATTGAGCCCCTGGTCTGTTTTGGAGTATCTGCAGCCATGCCAAGTCGAATCTGTCCAGTCAGTCTGTTCAGTCTGGCTGACATCCAATTAAGTGCTGAGATGTTATACGAAACCGCGACAATAACCGTCTAAATGCCGGACCAGAGAACTAAACATATCCCACTGGGTCGAGGGGTGAAACAAGAGGACGTAATTTCCCCGAAATTGTTCTGTAACGCAATAGCATCATCGATGAGTAAGTACAGACGCCAGCAGGTCATGTTACCCGAAACTGTCAAATTTTCCCAATCAACCTTGAACCTTAACGCTTTAGCGATAAAGTTGAAAATTTATTAAAGAAATTTGACAGATTGTAGTTGCTTGATGTGCTGGCGTCTGTACATCGCACACTATAAAGATTTACAGATGACATCTTCATACTGGCTGAATCGCTGCAGGAATTGCAGCAGATTTTGGACGGCCTAGTTGATTCTTCTATACGCATTAGCTGAAGTGGCAATGGGCCGGCCATATTAGCCGGAGAACGAATCACTGTCCGACCGACCGACAACCGAGGAGTAGACGTTTTCATAAGTGGAGACGATTTTCGCAGAATGGCTGGTAGTAGCTGGATGAGAGTTTTCGAAAATGGAGCTTAATACGAAAGACCTATGCCCCAGCAGTGGAGTAGGTAGGTACTGTAGGCTGATGATATATCGTGTAAAAACTCCGATTAAATTATATTCTTCATTTAGGGCTGATTTTTCCAACGCCAGATAATTTTTCCGAGGAATAATTTTGAATTTTTGACAATTCTTCGATACAAATCGGTCAGACCTCAGACGTCAATTTTATTTTAAGAATAAAAATTATCTGTCGATTGAAAAATCAGCCCTTAGTGTAAAAAACCAGTACCTACCTATGTTCCAGCAAGAACATGTTTTTCCAAACCAATCACGAAGATTATTGAAACGATCATTCACAAAAGAAAATCTAACAAAAAAAGTTAATCGCCATCGTGTCACCGCAAGCATGAGGCGTGTAACGAGGACACAGATGCTGCTCCGCGACAGATAATGAATTCCAATTTCATACCTATTGCACCCACAACGCATTACTTATCCCACACAAGGGGACACACATAGAGTGGCTCATACGAAAACTATTTGATTTTAAATAGGCTGGAAGTATCGACGTCGTCCAGCTGATATGATAATCATGATCACGACCTATGTACTCCTGTACCTACTCCATTTTTACAAACAACTTTTCCTTAATCTAGTCTCGTGTTGAATTATATGGTTTGCTCAACCAACATTGGCCCGATGGTGACCATTGAAATACACTTAATTAAAGAGACTAAAAAAACGCCTGCTCAAAAGTATTAGCTAGTAAAGTCAGCTATAATAAAAGTGCTCTTAAAATAGTGTAGGCACTAAGTAAGCGCCGGCCGAGAGGCGTAGTAAGCTTTCTGTTTAACAACTCACTAGAATACCCAATACTTACGTATAAAATGTTCTATTTTAGGAACTCTCTATAAATCCGATTATATCGCTCAAGCTCTAAATAATTTCCATCCAACCCTATAAAAACCGTTTGATGGCGACAAACCCCTTTCATTCCATGCCGGGACTCGCAACAAGTCACAATGAATCAAGCTATTCGTTCTAAAACATGCGCGAAAACTTACAAAACAGCTGAATTGAAAGTTATGAAAATTCTTAATAAAATCGACAGTTTGAAACTTAGTAATTCGTATATTTCGCGTCTTGAAATTCCTAGGAATAGTGAAAATAAAGTTTTCGGCAGGAGATCCACGGGTTACGTTTTGTGGACTGCATTTCTAATATTCGTATTTTTGATCAGTGCACGATGGGTTTATGTGGAATTATTAGGAAGTAGGGTAAGTTGCTTTATTACAATGTTTTTACTAAGTTTCAATAGTCTACTTTCACAGTCATTTGTTTTTCCATAATCTTTCTCTCCCCGTTCTATACATTTCAGAACTGCATATTAGAACTACCGTCATTCTCCAAGTCCGTCTTCCGGCCGCCTGAAGACTGTTCCATGTGTATAGGAGTTGATGATGTGGTGCGCCTCGCGAATACTACTGCCGAAGAGTTTGAGGACAGGTACGCGTACAGCTCCACACCGGTCATTATTACTGATGCTACGCACGGATGGAAGGCGTTGAGGGTAGGTGTTTCTTTTTTGACATTTGCGAAATAAAATGTCATTGAATTCGGATTTATGGTATGACCTGAATACACCAATTCCTCTCGCTGATTTAAATAGGATGTATTTTCGACTAATCATCTTATGGATTCTTAATCTTGACTCATTTCGGCACGTTACCTGAAAAAACTCACGCTGTGGTAAAAATGTTGGCCATTCAGCAAGTTGGTAGAAAGCATAGAGAGCATTCAGTTAGTATCGCCACTTCGTTTTGCTTTTGGCCATTTTATTGCACCCCAATATGATAACACAATCAAATTTTCACCCCACAGGAATTCAACTTCAAATTCTTCGCTAACTTCTACAATGACGGAAAAATGGGGAAACAAATCAACGACTGTTTCTACTTCGCGTACAAATCGGGTCTGAACTCACTGCAAGAGGTGTTCAGCATGGACGAGGCTAGAGCCAACCTGTCTGGTCAACCCTGGTACGTGGGTTGGAGCACTTGCTACGACCAGGAGACGAGGAAGCTGAGGTCTTATTATGACAGGCCCTACTTCCTGCCCAAGACAGCTGAGAGCGATATGGTTGATTGGATCTTTATGGGCGGACCGGGGCAGGGCGCTCATATGCACGTGAGTAATGACATCAATACTTATGAAAAATAAATAGTGTAATAAATACTTATGAAAATCCCAAAAAAATATGTTTTGCCTTGGATAAACTTTTATGCAAAACAAAACAAAACATGTCCGATCTAATGTTTTTTTATTAACACCTTGTATACCATGTTTTATGCAAATAAAATATCTTATCTTATCTATGAGCAGTGGTGGTTCAGTGGTAACGGGTTACGAGTTGTAGGTCGTGGGCTCGAACCCAACGAGGCACTTTACTTGGTGTAAATTATTTCATCACTACTGTTCTCAAAATGGTGAAGGAAAACATCGTGAGGAAACGGGTATGTCCTAGAACCAACAATTCGAAGACATGTGACATCCGCCAACCCGCACTGGGCCCGCGCAGTGGATTATGGTCCGCTCACTCTCACAGAGAGGCCTGTGTCCCAACAGTGGGAACGTTATAGGCTGAATATGCTATGCTAGATAAACTTTTAACTAAGTGTTTTGCTTTTATTTTTGATGTATTTTTTAGCCGTGCAGAAATTCTCCAATGGGAATTTCTGCACGGCTAAACAAACACACGGCTAGACAAAGGATATCAATATATCCTTTGTCTGAAGAAAAAGGAACACGCGAGCGTTTTGTCAGACTCTGAACTGACTAAAACTCCAGGGTTGTTCCTAAAGAGGCATAAGTTGGGAGCGCCTGTTATGAAAAGTCATATTTGCAAGTTTTTTTTCCTTTTCAACAACTTTCGAACCTGTTTGTATCCAGGTGGACTCGGTGAAGCACATGTCGTGGCAGGCACAAGTGCGCGGCCACAAGCAGTGGCAACTGGCTCCTCCACCAGAGTGCCTGTACCAATGTCGATGGATTACATTCACTGTCTCACCAGGAGAGATCTGTAAGTCGGTTGTGCTGTAACTTCACTTTTAATATCCCAGCATCTCCAGTCAATACTGAATCAACTTGATTTTGGGCGATATTTTTCTGTTTTATCCATGGGTTATTCCGTATACACGGAAACGCATGTCCGAGAATCCACCCTAGGCCTAGTTGGACAAGCGGTTAATTCATTTAAGGTTAAGCGGCTTAGGTTTAATAATTTTCCTATCTGTTTGCAGTGGTGGTGGACACAAATCGTTGGTATCACAAGACGAACGTGCTGCCCGGAGATATCAGCATCACCATCGGCGCCGAGTACGACTAAGTTGAGACGAGGTTCCATTTCAGAAGTAAAATGGAGGAAATAATATACTTTCTCCTATTTTATGCACCAAAGTGTAATAACTTCATGACACATGGTAGTTAATTTGCCTGCTTATCTATATCATTCGATCTACTTTGATGTTACTGGAATTTAAAATGAAACCAATAGAATAATGCTACTAAAAACCTTTAATCATCACCGTAAAACTATATGCTACGCGACACTCAGCGAAGTACTAAGTTGATAACATTGAATAGACTGGAATGACAATCAGTAACAATACAGAGAGCGTCTGACATAAACAATTATACACTTCGGATCTACAGTTATACAAAATGGAGGTTTTAACACTGCAGCTAGATATCCTTATTGTAAACAAATTAATAAATAATTATTCTTATAGTTTGAATTAAAAAAACTATTTTATCATATTATGTAATTTATTAAAAAATAACTTAAAATTGCCATCTACCAGCACTGCAGGTAATTATATAAAATCGATCGAATGTTCACGGAATACGGAGGTCGACATAAAAATATTTTAAGTACAATTGAATCTTTTAATGGGTTAGACGAAGAGTGGCCGTTCACACTTTATAACTTACAAAAAAACTGGATTAAATAAAAAATGTTTATTAGCTAGGAAAATACAAAAGAAAATGATTTATTTGTAATCTGTACCCTTGATGTTGTAGTAAATAAAGTTTAATGAAGAATGTTGGAATTTTCTTACTTACATGGCTAGATTGAAGTAAGTTTTGATACAAGAGAAGCACTGGGTGTGCTCGACACTACAGAACACTTATTATTAGAACAACTCTTACTCACGTAATACAGAAGCTATATAATATTTATCATATAAGACCAATAAATATACAGATATTTAAGCTGCCAGTCACACAAACATATCATAATATTATATTGTGACGTAACATCTACTACAAACAGTTAAATGGGTACATATTACTCGATCTCATTTGTCGTGTTTACTCCTCGGGTGTGCCGGCCGAGTCCAGGATGACCTCGAACGAGAACGGCTGGAAGAGATAACCTTCACCTGCGTAGAACTTGCTCTGGAACTCGACCCTGCGGAATAAAAAATACAATTAGAATAATCTATTAGGACAAAAAAATACAGAGCAGCTAAAAATCTAGTAGCCACCGTGTCACCATTTTTGACACCAGACCATTGGCAGGGCAGATTATTATCATTTTTCTTGCCTTGCCGTTTTTCGATATTCAAGTATTAATTTCGAACCACCAATCAAAAAT
Source organism: Apamea crenata (assembly GCA_949629185.1). Lineage (NCBI taxonomy): Eukaryota > Metazoa > Arthropoda > Insecta > Lepidoptera > Noctuidae > Apamea > Apamea crenata. Next base: position 1,529,491 of record OX451356.1, read on the forward strand.
CACTTTCAAATTATTTAAATAATCAAGCATGACGAATTATGAAGTAATAACGCCACAATTTTTCAGTGTGAGCTGGAGACGGATATTATTATTTTTTTTAAATTCATTAGGGACAAAAAACAGTAACATGCTAAAGAAAATACAGGAAATCCTAACAAACATAATATGTAACCATGGTCCACGTATTTATAAAATAATTAAAAGAAATGAAGGACTGTGATTTTAAGCTTTGAATTACCTTTCTTTTTTAGATCTACAACCTTGCTTCTTAGGTGATCTCAGTGCATTACAATAGGTTTTATATCATCAGTACTAACCAGTGCAAACGCAGCGTGTGCAGGAAGGCGGACAGGCCCTCCATGAGCACTAGGATGGACACGGAGATGGCCGCCCAGCCCGCGAACACGATGTACAGGAAGATACCGCCTTGGAAGTCCGTTGACATTAGACCTGTAAGGAATATTATCGACTTAAGTCCACTATATGGGCAAGGTAAACTAATCGGGTGAAATATATACTGTATCTATTTACAATTAGAATTTCAGGTTTAAGTATTCAAAGAGAGCACTCAATTTGTGGTACTACAAATAGAGGTACGTTATCTGATCCATTTGTTTACCTTTTCATCAGATATTTTTGGAACAGCCTGTACTAAACCTTGTGGACGTTTTTATTTGTGAAGATAATCTTTATTTTATATTGCGATATAATATGAATATAAACCTGCGACAAATAGACAGGCAAAGAGTGCGATACTAATAAATTCCGAAACCATTTTGGAATCGTATGTATAATCGATAATTGGTAAACACACAAAATGTGATATATCATAAGCTACTCGTTTTTAGCCTCTTTTTGTAACGATTTTTTCCATTAAAAGTACTTTGTCTTTTAAAAATAAGCCAAATATCTCACCTTTCCTAAGCAGCATGTTCCAGGCGACCTCGGCGAGCTGTGCGTGCGCGAGCGACAGAGCCCACAGACGTAAGTACGACGCCGTGTGAGACACTGAACCCAACACGTACTCGATCGTGTGGATGCCCTGCGAAAAGTGTATATTGTTAGAATGTGGGAAGAGTGAAGCGAACAGAGGTGATACTGATATACTAAAAATTTAATATAATAATTCATGTCGTTTATTTCCCCAGGAGAAATTGTGTCCAGCAGGTCAGCTGAGGATAGATTCTGATGATGCTGTTGGAAAGCATTCCAAATAGACTTAACCATAACGAGACTCATAAAAAGTACTCGACACGGACTTATATATTATGAATTTTTAGATTTTACGAACCAACCAATCTCTAAAGATTATAAAACATCTCTTACTGTATTTCTGTCAATCGTTTGCAGATGATATAGACAGAATGATGTTTTGAATATTATGTTTAGCGCCAAACTTGCTTAGTTGCGTTCTAATAGCAGGATGAGTGTACCTGGTGGATGAAGACCTCGGTGATGTCCTCGTCGTGCGGCGGCGCGGGCGGCGCGAGCCCTCCCGCGGTGCCGTTCTCGGCCGCGCCCGCCGCCGGCTGCGCCTGGCGCTGCGGGACAGGACACCTTCGGTTTATACCACTCACGGACGATATTGATTGGAATTCTTTCATTTTTGTTTACTTTCAAATACAAATATTTTAGGAAATTCTATATCTATCAAATATAATTAATGTAGAGCCAATGCTTACCGCCAGCTATCCATGAAAGGAGCATTGAAATAATAAAATGTATTTGTAATTTATTTTTCTATAGACAATTTTATTACAAAAAATAGACAAATTTATTAAAAAAAACGGTTGTTTGAAAATATTCACATTACATAGGCATGACAAGGGTTATTCCTCAGATAAGAATGAATGGTCTCTAATTTGACATAACTGTAACCTTATTGATTCAAAAATTTTCGATAACAGGAGGATAATTGGAGTTGTACTTACAGCCCTCTGCTTCTGCTCCTTCATGATGAAGTAGGGCTTGCCGAACAGCATCACTGGCACGCACATCAGGGCCAAGATTACGAAGAACTGCGCAGGAAATTAACATTAATTGAAATGGAGTTTTTTCCAAAGTATGCCTTATAAATTTGAAAAAAAAAAATGGGTGCGTGTACGCACCCATTTTTTTTTTTTTTTTTTTACGCGCGTCAGCAGTTCAAAAAAGGTTACAAAAAAGTTCGTTGTTTAGGCTGAAAGTCACGGTCCTTTTAAAGAAATTAAAAACATAGTAAAAAACTAGAATTTTATGGCATCCAATTTTTTGTAGTGAAATGTCCATTGCCTTTTTAGGGTTTCGTAGTCAACAAGGGGAACCCTTATAGTTTCGCCATGTCCGTCTGTCTGTCTGTCCGCGGTTTAGCTCAAAAACTATTGGTACTAGAAAGTTGTAATTTGGCATGAGTATACACGTTAATTATTGACGCCGAAAAAGTGGTAAAATAAAATTTTGAAAAAAAAAAACTATTATTTAGGGTCCCTACATGTAAAGTGGGGATGATATTTTTTTTTTTCGTCAATCCCATATTGTGGGATATCATTGGATAGGTCTTTAAATATTAGGGGTTTGGGAAGACCGTTTTTTGATTAAGTAAACCGTTCGTGACTTATCAAGCTTTAAAGTACCAATTGTCGTTAGAGTCAAGTGTCCCTCTACCAACTAAAAGGTTGTAGTTAGAAATTCAAATGTCACGGCAGTAGTACCTATATATAACGAAGTTTAAAGGAAAACTATCACACTTAACTGGGTGTTACAAGTTTACGAGTAATAGTCGACCAATATATTTGACTCGAAAATTTCGAATAACTCCATAGAAATGTCGATAGATGGCGCTAAGCGTCAGTTGTATCGCGCTATTGTTTCATTCATAAATAAATTTTATAAAAAAAAAACAGTTGCCGTCGAATAAAATTACAGTTAGTTGGGTCTAAGTAATTAAATTTGTTGAGTATTGTGTCAAACCAGATCTCATTTAAGTTATTCATTTTCAGTTTTGCGTGACAATTAGTACTTCTTTTCTAACTAGATGGCCTTGTCATCGAATTAGATCTCACAATGGTTTCGTTACCGGCAAAACCATAAACTAGTTAGGAAAATTATTGAATTCTTGAGATTGTGTATTGAGGTGAAATAGTTGAATTGTGAACTTCATATCAAGTCTCGTTGAGTGTAGGTTTGCAGATTGAAATAGTTTAGTTAATAATTGGAAAATAAATTGGCTTATAATTTATTCGTGTGCAATTTTATTTTGTTTTTTCTTCTTTGTCGCTTCGCTCTTGGTAGATCGGTCGTGGTCAAAGTTGAGGCGTCCGTGTTGGTGTTACAGGCGGACACAGCTTGCTTAACGATCTCCCGCCTTCTCTGTTTGCAGGCGCAGTCTGACACATGGTTCTTTTTGCATTTGTGTGTTTCTTTGAGGGCAGTTTATTTTGCTGCTTTTTTTGCTATTATTGTATCAAAATGTACCCATATATTTTGAATAGCAATAACCACATAGAAGACGACGCAGTGCGCGCCTTCCATGATTTGTTAGCTCGATACACATCGTTTCGGCCGAGAGAGGCATCTCTTTTTTATCATCCGGAGTTGATAGAAGTTGTTTTTAATCGATAAGAACAAACAGGTTGCTATAAAAATGCTCAAAATAGGTACAGGCCGGTGGCTGAAAAAAGTGACGTATAGCTTTAAAAATAATGAGCGGTTTTGCGGACAACTACAACCTGTGAATTTTGTGTGACGGTGATGTGCGCGCATTTCAAAATTTCACTCTCATTATTTTTTCATAACGCGCCTAAAGAAGTATAACTTCAACAAAGAACTTTATGACATGTTCTGGATAGGTTTAGTACACTATTGGTAAATTCGGCGATAATTATCCATAAGTTGCGCTATAGACTACTATATAAATACCCCGTGATTGACGCAATACTGAGAAAGGGCACTTTACTTTCTAGAACTTTTTGTCACAGTCACGAAGTGTAGCGTTTTTTATGTGCACGTGTTTCTGTGACAAAGTTCTTGTTTTTTTCTTTTGTTTCTAGTGAGTAAGCATACTTAGGGGTATTATAATTACATGCCGAAGATGGCTCACTGCGTTAGTTCGCGATCGCGGTTGCCATGCCAGGCCATGCCATTGCACCATCCAAGCAGCCCGCGATATATCGCAGTGAGGTATCCTTCGGCATGAGCGTGCGTGTCTATTAGCATGCATTAGTGGTGTGACATCGAAGTAGCGAGCTAAACGGCGACCGCGAAGTATCGCAGTGAGGCATCTTCGGCATTTAATAACCCTTATACATAGCGTCCCGATGTTCTTTAAATGCACTCCTTCATCGCAAATAATAAAAAGGATAGTTTCTCTGTAATGTCTTATTAAGTGAACGTACCTTCTGTAGGCCCTTCTGTCCCGCGTACATAGTGGGGTCGCAAACAGTCCGCACGTTTTCGTCCTCTTTGAACAACATCATGTTGATGAATGTGATCAGAATTGAGGGTGCGCAGTACGCACTGGTCTTCACGATCGCTGTACAGGAAATAATGTGTTATTGGAGAGATGTCACAAGGATATACAGGTTGTTATGAGCGGCTGTCACATAACTGGTGAAATATGGGTATACAGGGTGTAAAAAGACCCATCACATACAACCAAACGATTTGTACATCAATTAACTTTGTGCAAAATTTATTGTTGGGAAACGACTTTCATTTTTGGAGTGAAAAATCGCTGTTTACGGTAGTGCGCTACGTAAAGCACGTAAAACTTAGTGCTTATGGGTGCATGAAATGGTATACGGGTCTTGGTGGTATTTAAAGTTATTTTATTGAACACACTCACCAGGGTCATCACTTCCGAAGTAGGGCGGCGTGGATCCGTAGGTAGTCCACTTGATGAACATGAGCAGCACCATGTAGAAGAACAGCAGCAGCAGGAACGCGATCTGCGGGATGAACTCCACGTAGATGCTGATGCGGCGCTTGAAGTAGCTGGGGAAGGAAGCCATAAATAAATACAAGCTAATCTCCATTTTTTTTATCGTCTATAGGTAAAGATCATCTAAAAGAGGTCTATTGTTGTGTGCGACGGATTGAGGCAGAAAGAATGAATAAAAAAATTAAATATAACTCAACTTTATGGGCACTCTGAACTTAGCTATGGTCATAATCTATGTAACCAATCAGTAACAAATTTTTGACAAATAATGTATGCCTCTTCTCGAACGAACACGCAATACATACATATCATCTTTCTTGTGAATTTGGACGAAAAAAGATTAGATTTCTATTTCTTATATTCATCTCGACGTTTGCCTTTACCATTACTAACATACGATTGAAGTGATACTTGCTTATAGTCGCCGGTCACCACGACCTATTTTTTGGTAGGGTAGGGTATTATAGCCGTCACACTGGGTGAAGCCTTGGGCACAGTATAAAGATTACAATAACATGAAAAACATTGCTTAAAATTAAGTTACTAAGCGACTGTTTGGCTCATACATATTTGACGTTTAAACGTTAAGCAACGTTTATAAATAAACCTCAATATGTGCACTATGCCTTGGGCCGGGCTATAGTTATAACTCACATGTGGTTCCAGAGCGACATGCAGACTCCGAACAGCATGTGGAACACGCCAATGATGATGGAGATCTTCATCTTGTACGCGTTCATGAAGATGATTTTATTAGCCTCTGCAAGCTGTTGGAAAATCATATAACGTAAATCTATAATGTAATCATATATTGTACATAAGTCTTAATACGGAATTTTGTAAGCTAAGCTATTTAAATTGGGGTGGTGGTGGTGACATGGTAAGTCTTGGCCGGAGCTCAGTATTATGATTTTGCAAAAATCTAATTAGATAGTAGCTGTTAGCCGCGACTTTACTGATTAAGCAGAGAGTTATCAAATAATGCGGTATTTAAAAATAGATTATTGTATTATAAATACTAGCTAATGTAAGTTAAAAAGTAAGTAGTTATAAAAAGTAAAACTCTCACCTGCCAAACCGGATCAATACCAAATGGATACGGGGACTGCACATAATCCATGGAATCCGGGTTAAGTTGTAACAACTTATTAGACATCAGCGTAGACTCGTTGTAGTTGTTCCGCCATGCCGAGCCGAAGATGTTCAGACTCTTGGAGAATATGTCGTTGTAGATCAGGCCCGTGTACATCGAGAACAGGCCCATGAGTAAGATGATGTAGCGGCCGCCGAAGAATATGTTCCAGATCTGGTGGTGGAAAGATGAATTTATTAGAGATGGTGGGTGAGTGAGATCAGAGGAGCAATACCCATATATTTAGGAATCTCAGTTTCAATCTGTCAATAATACCTCTTATTTACCTAGATTTTTGACATCGATTGTTGCTAAGATGTGATTGCGACTAGGTTTTGCATGTTCTTCATTACGGGAATTGGCCTTTGGAGGGGTAATTCCCGATTTTTAAAAGACCATATTGTAATCGCAATCGTAATTGTAATCGAAATGAGATTTCGACCAGATTGTGAACATTTTTAAATACGGGAATTGGCCTTATCAGTTATAAAATTGTGAAGAGAAAAAAGAGTTAATGATTGATTTTGTTTCATAAACACGTCTGTATTATCAGAAAATTGGTTTATCAGTTTAGTTGGTAAGAGTTAAACATAATTATTATGTTTAACTTCGAACACTGTTTGTTTAAGTTTACCGCAAAATTCACCGCATTGTGGGTTTCTGCGGTATAAGTTGATTTTGTTGAAATCAAAATTTTTTAAATTAAAATACACAATTAAAATATTTGTACAAGCAATCGATTTTATTAGCACAAAATCATTTACTTGCAAATGATGAGGATGACCCAAGTTTAACACACAAAAGAATTTAGCATTCTAATGCACATAATTAACGAACAACCCTTTTGTACAAAATAGTATATTTATCTCACCTCACTGTCAATCTTCTTAGCCTGCAGAGGCTTCTCCTTGTAGCACATCCAGAATCCGAATATGGCCATCAGCGCGCCGTGTCCCAGGTCGCCGAACATCACCGCGAACAGGAACGGGAAGGTTATGATCGTGTATGGAGCTGTAGGCCAAAGAATAATAATAATAAATACGAGATGAATTATGGAGTTATAAGGAATTGGAGCGTTAGTTTTTGTCCATCGCTATGCCTGGTGGTTGACATTGTAGTTTTTATCAAAAACTGTTCTATTATGGTAAGATAACACAACATGGAATATGCTGCGCGACTTCCAATGTATTTCCAAACGGAGTGATTACAGCAACTATTCTAAATCTATGATCTATTAAAAAATCATCCTGCTCATTAAAATGAGAAAATTGTTTTTATTTCTCCGAGAAAAACGCTTATTTTGACTAGTCAACACTACACCTTGAATACGCTTTGCACAAGTCTTTTTAAGCAGATGTTAACGTGATACGATGGTCATACTAGACACAATTTATAAGTTCCGAGTTTCTTCGTAAATCCTTTATAGTAAAGAAGCACAACATACCAGGGTTGACCTCGCGGTAGGTGGCCACTCCGTACGCGTAGATGAGGTGCTGGAAGGCGGCCGTGAACTTGTTGGTGCGGTTGTACGTGGGGGGGTCCTCGAGGGTCTCCATGCGGTTCAGGATGGGTGGCACGGAACTGCCGCTGCGCTCCTGTACGATGAATAAATGGTTATTGTAACTATGTATCGCGTTTCTGGCAAATAAACTACTTTGACTTTAATGACGATTAGTAATCTTTTGGACTGAGCATACTTCTTATGGTGGCGAGGTGATGTGGGGTTTATAAGAGTTTTTTAGTTTAGTCGACATTTGACAGATTCTACTTTTGACATCATAGTCTACCTATGACAGACTCTACGTTTGCTATTCAGGGCGGAGACAAATCAAACAATTCAAAGATCATAAAAATCGGTCCAGCCGTTCTTACGCTTACGTTCTTACAAGCATATATCTTTTTTAAATCGAAAAAGCTAGGTTAGGTTAGAACTGTGAACACATAACGAAATCAGAAACATATTTTTGAATGTAAAACCAAACCACACAGCCACAGCGCCACAATTATAAAATGTGTAAGATTGATTCTAAATTTATAATATAAACAGTATTATTATTTCAATGTTCCATACTTGTCACTTTTTTCAAAATCTGATAAACTTAGAATATGTCATATGTAGACTATGATGTCAAAAGTAGAATCTGTCAAAATATGTCGACTAAACGAGTTTTTTTTGTTCTTAATTGTGGGCCTTATTCTGGGTCAAATAAATTTATTTTCTCTCTTTCTAGTGCAAAAATGACTAACTGACGACACACTTTGATGATCACATCGAGAAACTGAAATGTCGAACCGGTCACAGTTCGGTTCCCGTAACAGGTGCCGTATCATGACGGTTAAATGCCATCATGATTGCAGTGTAAGAGAGAGAAGAAGCTATACAATATAACCGATAGCACCATCTCTTTTTCGGACTGGAATCATGATGGCATTAATACTTCATAACCGTAATACGGCCCGAGGGCAGGACTCACGTCCGCCTCATGTTCGGCTTAGATGAACAGTGTTGACCTTGCTTTCTTCTGCATGCAATAATGTTGATATTGTGAGATATGTAACTAATGAATCATGATTATATACGGTGTAGTCACCTTGCATGTTTTGGGATTACCTATCATAAGCTATACCGTAAAAACTCATAATGACGTAACTGATATTTAACTATGAGTAGTAATAATTTGCATACATACATGTGTAAGAGTATATAATAGAGATCGAGCCGATTTAATTTTTTATAGATCGATGTATCCTTATACATATCCTTTCGACTACGAAAGGATATGAAAAAACCCTGACTTCGAATGGAACGGCGTCTTAACACATAAAATCTTCCGTAAACAAGAACACAAAAGTTGATCTACAAAATAATCTTTCAAACTCACCGTCCCCCTTCTCAAAGCCAGCTGTATAGTCTCCATGTCAAGTGCAGGCACCCAGCACTCGGCGATCAAACACTTCTGAGTGACGTCCAGATTGAAGAGGTTCAGCGTGTGGTAGATCGCCTTGATCTTACGCACTTTCACGAACCAGTTCTTGATGTTCTTCGCTGCGGCTACCAGGACCCGGTGACGGTGGTCTTGGGTCTGGCCTAGAACCTGGAGGAAAAAAATACATGGGATTAGTTTGGTTATAAGATTTCTGGTTCCCTCTATTTAAAGTCAAAGCGTTGCACCATTTATTCTTCGGAATCTTTTACGACGCGGTCAAATCCCGTTCATATGTGCACTTACACATAAATGAACGAGACTTACATTTATCTTTATCCTACGGTTGCCTTGCATCTAGACCAACTTATCTTTTTACCACGACATGATCTATCGTTCCCGTGCTGCTTACCAACGAGGCATTGACGACCGACAAGTGGCGGGATATCCATTCGATAAACCTAATAGAGGGCTCAAGAACATGCTTACCTAGGTATTATTCTTTATAACTCTCCCAAATATACTGGTAATAACGTACCTAGCCAATCTAACAGGACGTGTCCTTGACTCCAAGCTACAATTGACAAGACACATATTGCATCAAGTTGTATAATAATGACGACTTGATGATCCCCTAATGACTTTATTTAATCGTCGTGTTACTCAGCGGGTGATCATCTTTGTTAATGATACGCCGTAAAAAACAGCTGTTTTGTTTCTTTTATGATATCTTACATCCTAACCTTAGTTTATTTATTTATCCATTTTATTGGTGTACCAAAAGCTTTAACATAAGACTTTTAACAATAACACACCAACATAAAGGTGCTGATATGTTTGCTTTTAATGTGTTATCTGAATTGCTAGTATGTTTTTTTTCTCTGTTCAATAAATGTTATTAAAGTAACAAAAATACCTAATCGCAACCTCCGCACATACCGGTTTGGTGCGACCTCTAAAATATTCGATGATATTGCAATTGATAGCGGACGTTGACCGAAATATAATATTTAATACGTTCCCAAAATGGAAGTCACAAAATAGCTAAATAAAATAATATGGAATTTATATGTGTTTCTAAGAAAATCACACCGATAGCACATCTTGCACTTATCATGATAAATCCCAGTTAATCCCAGGAAATATTTGATTTAGGTATCAGGTAGATACAGGTATCCATCAAGTTATCTGTTAAAAAAATATTTCATCTCTATAGAAACCTAATGATGTTATCAAAACTGTTCGATCTTTATCAGTGGGTCGTATGAAGTCGTATCATTGTATGCCTCCCATACATTCGACCAAAACTTTATCTATATGGGACACAATTTAGCACAGTCCATAAATGTCGTCGATAATAGACGTCAACGTTAGCTTTATTACAATGGCGAAGGTTACACCAAACCACAAAAGTACATGACAATAAACGATAAAGATACTAAACTTCCAATGCCTGTGTCCGTCAACACACAAACGTAATGCTTATTGCACGGGGATTTAAAGTTTACATCTCAAATATGTCCCATCAGTTGTTCTATTCTCTTGTACTAATAATAAAACTGAAGAGATGGTTTGTCTTGAACAAGAACGCACTAATCTCTAGAACGACCGGTCGGATTTGAACTTTTCTTTTTGCATTTGATAGCCCAATAATTCTTGAGGAAGGCTAAAACGAAGCAATGCGATGCGACTGGGTGGGTCAAGATTCGGGGAACAAGATTTCACGTGGATGAAGTCATGGGTCGAAGCTAGTGAACTATATTAGAAGAGGTACACCTGTACCTAACCCTTCGAGAATTACATGCGTGATGTTGTTGTTAGGTCAAAAGCCTTAATTGAAATATTAGCTATACAACAAGGTAGTAGTGGAGCTGACTTCTCAGGATTCTTAAGAATAGCCACTTGTTTCGTGAAAACTAATTTGAAAATTTTATTTTTAACGGCCACTCGGTTTCCTGTTGCATTCTGTGTAAATGAGACAAGTCTACGTGTGACTTCAAATTGTCGAATGTAAAGGGAGCTTGGTTCAGAACAGCAGGTCATTTGTTATAATGGCTGTGTTGCCAACACAATGGATCAGGCTTGACTTATGTTGCTGTTGTACTATTAATTCAATGCAAATTGTTAGTGCCATATAGTCCAGTACCATTTGTGGTACGAGTATTAAGAGGACCTTATTTATTTAGATGTTTCGCTAAAGTTTGACGTCAGAAACCACTTGAGGTAACATGAAGTCATCGTTTCGTCATCGTGTTTCTACCAATAAGACTGACAAATATGACAACACACCTTGAGACTTTTTTCAAACTTTTCCTCCAAACCATTTTTACTGGGAAATCAGATTAATATCAGACGACAGATATAACTGATCAGTAGAACCCGCTACCCGAACAATTTATCGCTAGCATATCAAAAACTAGATTTTTCTGATTAAAAAATATATTATGGTCATGTCGACGCGACGCAACAAAAGATAGGTACAGAAATATGATGAGAGGCTTGTCGCTAAGTAATTACAGCCGCACGGGCCGATCGATCGGATTAAGCGACGCGTGGATGGGTGACCATCTTTACATACCAAGACCCCTGCCTGCCTCGGAAAGCACGTTAAGCCGTTGGTCCCGGCTGTCATTCGTGGACCTTTGCCAGTCGTTGCCGATCATAAGAAGCCCGAAAGTCTGACAACCAGTCTCACCAAGGGGTATCGTATTACCCAGTAACTGGGTTGTGGAGGTCAGATAGGCAATCGCTCCATATCAAATACTGGTATTCAGCTGCAACCGGTTAAACTGAAAGCCGAACGTAACATAGCTCGTAAAAGGCTCGGTAGGTGAGGTACAGACATAATATGACGACTCTCCCATCCAAATGTGGCATCAAATGTCAGTATGACACAATTCGCGTCCCACTCACCGGCCATAGCTATATGAACTCTATATTAACGTGCTAGTTACACATCATTACAATGATTATAGTGCAATCTTTAGCCTATTACGGCGGTATAAATAACTCCATCAGTGCAACCCACGTTTAAATATAACTGTAATGGTTGTATAGGACATGTGCGGGAAGTCCTTTGACCCACAGTTATCTGCCAGTGGGTTTCCCCATTTGGTTTCCGTAATTATTTTTTTATTACATCTTCATAATGAGTCATTAAGGGGAATAAAGTTAAAGATAACAATAATAACGAACCTATTAGCAGTTGAAATCCAGAATCCTTAGGTAAATCTGTGCTATGATTACGTTTAGTCTAGAACGATGTTAGGGAAAAATATATTAAAATAGTTGTAAATATGCATTCTCACGTATCGACAAAACAATACAAGAATAGCTCGTATCGAGGTAAAAGCAATTCGCGATGTGGTAGTAGGGCTGACTGTCCAGGGCACCCTAGACGTATACTCGACCACGTCAGTGCTTTATAACTTTTGACAACAATTCCCACAAAATAGTAACTTCACTAAGGTTGAAACTATCTAACTGTCACATAGAAAAATAAACCTTATTGTTTTATGATGTGCAAGTGACAATTAACCTTAAGGTGATAAAGCAATTACGAGGTCGACTATACATTTAGGTAGGAGTAAAATCTTTGTAGGCTTTTGTCTGGTACTCGTGGAGGGTACCAGACAAAAGCCTACAAAGATTTTACTCCTAAAATCAAGTTAAAAGCAGTTCTTACCGTGTTCAAATCCTCGATCCTGGTCATAACTCCCATGGCCATCTCTCTCCTGTCAGCAGGGGCTTCAGGGCACGGGTACAGGGTCGCGCGGAAACCTTCGCAGATCTTCTTCACTCGGGTCTTGAGCTGGTCTCCTTGGAAGAAGATGATGAACACCGATTTGTACACCTGGTCCGACTGGAAGGAGAAATGGAGATCTTTGGAAATGGCTTTTGAGATGAGGACAAGATACATACATCATATCTAAAAGCTGCATTAATTTGGTAGATAAGCATTAACATACAGGAGGTAAACAAATACAGGAGCTCGTACCTACTAGAATTATAAATCTAATGTCATCATAACTAGGATTTTAGTAGTAGTTTCTAAAATGTCTCAGATCTTGAACATAAACTCCTGTTCAGGCAAAACGATAGCCTTTCTAACTGAATACTGACATTAGGTTCACCTACATATCCTATGGTTACCTATCATTTTTGTCATTAAGCCCAAATATTGTACCCGTAGCAAGTAAATTGCTAAGTGCCCCTGTAATTGCGGAAACATACTTACAGAGATCGATAAGTAACGGTCCGTTCCGTTGTGAATCAATTTCATTTATTAATTGACACGGTGGACAAGTTCGAGGACGAAGCTAAGCAAACTAGGAAACTGCTTGGATCTACCAGCTATAAAAATGTTTAATTAGCTCATCACAGATACCAGAGCCATAATAGATAAGGAAAACTATTCCTAAATTATATGCCAGGAAATACCACCCGTAAAAATTATAGCTAAAACGTGATTAGAAATTAAATAAATAATAAATAAATAAATCCCTGCACATTTCACACAGCACCATTTGTCCCAAGCTAAGCAACCTAATGCTTGTGTTATGGTAACAAGATAGCTGATAAACTACTTATATACATTTTTTTTTTTTTTGTAAATACATACATATTATAGATAGAAAAACACCCAGACTCGGAACAAATAGGTACATGTAGGTCATACAAATATTTGTTCCGTGCGGGAATCGAACCCGCGACACGCAGCGCAGCAGTCAATCGCTTAACCACTGCGCCAACCGTGCCGTCAAATATAATAGGGTTAGAATACTTACGGAAGAGGGGTCTTCCAATGGTGTGTCAATCTCGGCCTGACGGAGGAACACATTGCCTCTGCAGGCGCGCCATAACATGCGTTCGAAAGCAGGGATTCGCTCACGAAGGATCACGCCAGCCACGAAACTATACAAAAAACCGAATTAGCAATAGTCCATGGTTGTCGCAGCAAAAAAAGCGCTTTACACATTATTTTGCGAAAACTCAAAAGCACTAATTCTGCTGCGGGGCCACAACTATTTGCAGATTTGAAATATGGAACCATCGGTCTAAGGTATACGGTTCATTCATATTTCGCAAGCAACTATCGACCTCAGATTAAGTAAAGGATATCACGGATCAGTGACGAGAGAATTCTGTGAAAGAAACTGGTGCATGAAGATAATTTCAAAATACAACAGACGTCTCCGATACTATTGCTACATTGACTGATTATATTTAATCAAATCTTCCACATGACGTAAAGCACTAAAACAATAATAAACACAGTCTTATTTATTTTTCAACAAACGAGAGTTTACTTGAAAGTGAAGATAAAGAAGACGTGGGGATAAATAAAACAGCTGAAAGTCATTATCATTAATTATACATAACACGTCGATACGGTAACTTTCACGGTTGGCGAAATTAATGACTAAGAAAATGAAAAAAACGCGAAATATTAAATAAATTCTCTCGTCATCAGAGCGTGAGTCAAATGGCAATGAATAAAGGAAAATTACGCCCAAATGTACAATAGACCACAATGTGGTGAAATTTTGATGAATTTTGAAGGACCATACTATTCTACTAGTCTCTAGGTAAAATTTCAAAACAAAACGCAGTCTGTAAATAACTTTGGATAAATTAGTGACAATATTGGAACGAAAACTGAACAAAAATAAAACAGTCGTCAGAGAGAAGACGGAATCTGGCTAGACAAGAGGTATGGGGAGGAAGCTCCTCATACAAATAACAATACTCCCAGACTCCGCCTCTCATGACACACTTGAAACGTGAAACATTCTTTTCACGTTATATGAATTATTTACAAACTGCACGAGCAGGAGACGTTGATATTACACAAAGTGTTCAAAACACGTATCACGAGATGCATATTGAAATAGGTCGCACGTGTCTCATTTAACATGTTCCTGACGGAAACCGATCCAGAATAATGAATGATGGTTTTGAATGTTGGTTGACCTATTATTGGCGACTGTATAGGTCTAATATTTTTGTTACCTATTGTTACATAAGCTGTTGGTTAACCTATAATAAATAAATAATGCAAGTATTTGCTAGTCTGCTGTTTAAATATCGGAAATGTTTTGTGTATCAGCTGTACCAGAACTGAAGGAAACCGAAGAGCCTACTCTGCCCGCTGAAAAGTATTAACGAACTTTGCCCGCATAATCTGTTTGGCTACGAAAGCGGTAGTTCAAACATATAGGTCTAAAATAGACTGAACTAAATAAGGAACCAGTAGTTACAGCATTATCCATAACTCATTGAAATGTCCGTTTTATATTGTTTATAATAAAGGGGATTCCCGATGGAATACTCTACTACTACCTTACATAATCTTGTACTATTATATGTGTTATGACTTATGACCAATCCGTCGTCTACTTCCACACCTATTTTTGAACACAGACGCTTCGCCATGTCTACGCATAGCTGGCCATTTTAAATATAGCTCGTACAAAGAACTTTAAATTTATTACTCTACTAAACGTTTTACAATTGAATTATGACCTTTTAATGTTGCCATCCTTTCTGTTTTATTTCCCTCATAACAGCTGTGATAAAGTTTAATCAGTGCACAGTGCAATAAAACCTTATTGTACTTTGCATAGAAATGCGTCATTAAAATTAACAATATCAACATGCTTCTGCATTTGTTTAAGGAGGAGTCAAGGATCAACAATAATGTTGATAATGTCATAAAAACGAAAGTTGGGACGGCTATAACTAAGACTGCGGAAGATCATATAATTGATAAATACATCGACAATTAATTAAAGACAATATTCAGGCTGATATGAATGAGGAACTATCTAAACAATTGGTTGCCATGACGTTGTAATGCAGTTGGGTGGTGCTAATAGCTACAATTCGAAGATAAGATACAACTATCATCTGTCATCATTTTTCCATTACGAATATATAGGTAAGCGATAGCAGAACATTCGTAATGGATATCGTATCTTCAAACAATTCATCTGATAAAACTATGCGGTGAAATAATTCTTTACCAAAAATTATTTTACGGTTGATGATGGAAATAAATAAATAAAATAATTGTTATAGAATAGTTATAAAAAATTAATTGACGTAACTCCCGACAGATAAGGACAAAGGTCTGTTATATAATTTACTTCTTCTATGTCTCGAGAACTTCTCATCAGAATAGAATAACTCATGTGTATATTTATATAATTCATATGTTCATCATTGATGGTGAACATATGAATGTTATACACACAGACGCAGCTCTTCGTCCTAAGAAACACTAATCCACCTTGAAGTTTTTATTGTACTTTTTACGAATTCGTTTCCAAATTGAACCAGCCTAGAGACACAATTATGGTGTTACCATTTTGCACAAGTCTCTATTCACATGCAGACTATTCTGAATTTATTGTTATACTGTGAGTAAATATACAAAAAGATTAGTATCCTA
Source organism: Apamea crenata (assembly GCA_949629185.1). Taxonomy (NCBI): domain Eukaryota; kingdom Metazoa; phylum Arthropoda; class Insecta; order Lepidoptera; family Noctuidae; genus Apamea; species Apamea crenata. Next base: position 1,545,918 of record OX451356.1, read on the forward strand.
TTTGTTGTTCGTGATTAGAGCATAGCCGTTCCGTATAACGTTATGGTTGGCCTGAGATCCATGATGTACGAGTTTTATTGCCCTAACAATGAAATATAAGGAAAATACAGAGAAACAGTTTGCGAAGATTTACATTTATGCTTATGTGTAAAAACAGAACAGAACTCAGCAACTATGAGTGCGAAACTAAATTTAGATATGCATTTACTTGAAGGTGCTTTAAAATGCATTACGTCGATGAAATATTGCCTTTACACTTGATGTTGGCGTTGTTCAGGTCAGGGTTGAATCGATTGTTGTTCCATAACCCGTATTGTCATCTATCATGGACATGACTATCGGAGCATAAGTAGTAGAGATTAGAACACGCCTGCCTGATCATGCAATACTTTAGTGGTGCAGCTATGAAGCCATAATCATGGAGCATTTAGCGAAACACAATGTTAATTCTTCTTAATCTCTAACATTTCATAAAGACACACTCAAATAAGTAATGTCAATTCAGGGTCCTCTAATTCAATTGTCCATTGTCACGCATCTAATTATTACCGTTTCGCACTATCATTAGATGGCGTACGATACGGTACTCCATAACAGGCGTGTGAATTCCCATACAATTGCAAAATTTGTACTTCTCATTAGAGCTATATTAGTTTTTCATTCGGTACTTTAAATTGTAGGAAATTTTAAGCGGCACTGCGTTTCTTATTTCTGAGAACTCGGCTTGTAGTCTAAACAGGTTACTGAATACCAGTAGTTTATTTGATGTGCTTGGTATCAGCCAGTACCAGTAGCGTAAGAAGATATTCGGATCTTGGTTCATTTACCGTTTGAGGAAACTTTGTTCGTATTATGCTTGTCTGTAGGCGTGGGTTTATGTCTTCAGACAGTATGCATGCCTACAGTCAGGAATTCCCCTTAATCAGAACCACTGACGTCATCCATCGTGTTCGTGCCTCTCCTCTCTCTGCATGTAGTAACTACCTCAATTATTTTTTTGTTGTCCAATTGAAAGTAAATGCTTCATCGCTCTTTGTTTTGTCTTTGTCATTCATTATTATGTTCTTCTAAGTCTTTAAGGAATTAGAGAAATGTGTTTTATCATTATTTTAGGTAGTTACTGTATCTATTCAGAAAATGTATGAGCCATGTGTCATATTTTTCCACAGAAATCTATAAACTGAGTATTATATACCTACATTACGTAAGTTTGTATACTTATGTTTGTAAACACCTCAATTAAATATTTTATAATGATATATAACTACGGTAGGTACCTATTTACTCCTAAAATGATAGATACTGATCGTGTATGTATTTTAGTCGTGTACTTGTACAATTTTTCAGAATAAAATAAACGAATTTAAGACGAAACTCTTTAAGCATGCAGACTCTTCGAATGGAAAGAGTATTTCAAGGGAAACCATTGTCATCAACAATGTTGGTTACATTTGAATATGTAATTAGCACATTTATTCACTATCACGTGAAATGAATGAGCAACGTCTGCAAATACATACTTGGAAACTACGGTCGCGTAATTCAAGTGGTAAATATTTCACAACGATCTAAATTGCACCTAATGACGATGACTTTAAAGTAAACTTTGATTAAGACGACATTTACGAAAGCGCACCAGCAGTCGTTTTGGCTTTGTACGAATTTGATGTTCCGTGTTAGCCACCCAAAATAAGAAGTTATCGTAAATTGAATTTTATCGTAAAGTGTCAAGGAGTAATTTGATGTATCAAAGTATTTTGACGTACATTATGATGTAAGAGATAGTGGCGCCCGTCACCTTGGCGGAATACCAAAAGTCTGGCCGTCTGTATACGTAAACGATGTAATTTACAGTTCTGGAGTCTGTCTGTAATGTAGGATGTACAAATATAATATATGGTTGAAGCAGATGTAGATTTTTCCCGACGATATCTCGTGACGCCTAGTAGTAACAACAAAAACAGCTAGACTTCTCTGAATTTTTGTCTAGTTTCTAGAATATAAAATCAAGCATTTTACAATTTAAACACGTAAGTAAATATTCATTAAAAATAACAGCATCTTATAAAATCTTGGGTAAAACTTGAGTGTACAAGAACTTATAAGTGCAGGTAGCAACAAAAACATGGGCAAACAGGTAACAGCACACGGGAAACATCGAAACCGATTTCAAATGCATCTCTTGTCATCAAAAAAATATTCTTAAAGCTATAAAATCATAGGAACGCTTATTATCTTCTAAAATTTATAATCCGAAGTAAACTTAAATCAATGTCTCCGCACTGACACTGAAATAGGGGTACACAAAACTCGTGTTATTCAAATAAGCCATAAAATAAGTCGATAGCGCATAATTTATTACAAGACATGTGCCTGACTGTACCATTGTGATTTAATGTTATTTACATGAACTATAGCGTAATTGAGGGTTATATTCAATCTTAGCCAGGTGTGTAATAGGCAGTCAAGGTTTTTCAAAGAACAGACCAGGCTGATGGTGTCCTTACACAATATGGTCAGGCCGCAGGTAAATAGTTATTGAACGTCGTCGATACATACTCATGAAATACATAATGGATCGTATATTCAATGAGGGATATCGAGAGACCACTAAAATTAACGGTCTTGGGATAATTCCATATTTAGAACCCTGATGACGGATTTGTGAGCCGAGTAAGATGTCAACAATCATCAATATGAAGATATTATGAGCGATTTTATCCCTATTTGATCTATAGAACCTCTTTAAACAACAACAAGTCAACCTCAGCCGGTTCTTGGCTGAAGCCAAGTTCAGCCAAGAACCGGCTGAGGTTGACTCAATAAAAGTACTTAATTGCTAGATCGTCAAAAATGTGTATTCACTCGAGCCAATTAGTCTCACAGACTCACAATCACACACACAACTCATTCATCTATTTTGGTAGGTATTCTTCATAAGCAATAAAAAACAAACGCTTAGAAGATTTCTTTCAATTCTTGAATGCCTAAGAATTCATAATAATTCATTCTTATTGAAAAATATTGTACGAAATATACTGGGCAAACTTTTAATTGAATTCTTGGGCGAAGCAGACTGGTTAACCAATACAAGGAAAAAGGGAACACTGCATTTTTCGGAAACCTCTCGAACACATAATTTATACATGGAAATCCTATAATTGAACCGAGTATCACGAATTCAATGAATGTGTCATTGGGAATGAGTTCAAACCAACGATGATAATATTCACTTATAAAATTTATATATTTATAAATTTTTATATATTCAATGATAAAATGAACTTAGTTCAACTGAATGACAAACTTGAGAATATGACAGGATCATCATATTTTAATGAAGAGCATGATTACATAGGCTCAAAAAGACACCGAAGTTGCCAGAGCTGACACTATTTATAGTATTTTTAATAACAAAGTACTTATCTAACACATACAGCACAACTGTACGGAAGAAGGATGTCATGAACACATTCAAGTGCCATCAACGTAATCATTACAACTAATTTGTACTTTGATAATAATTGTACTACAAACTTCTATAACACAATTTATTACGCTATAGTTATATAACAATACTTCGTCAACGAATCGAGGTTATCAGGAATATACTGTTTGAACAACGATAAAAATATTGGAAAGGAAGGAAAAGATTTGTTGAAATATCTGAGAAGATTTCACAATTTCTGTGATTGCGGTGCCATTTCCTTCGGAAAACGCCATGTTGACCCAGATCCGACGATTGGTTTGCGTCTTATTATACAAAAAGCTGCCAGTCTAAAACGAATCTTGGCAAAAATATTCGTTTTCAAAAACAATGAATTCTCAGTTGGGATTTGGATTAACTCCATTACTTACCCAGACAACAAAACTTACGACATCTCGGTGAATAATTTATATGCATTGTTAAATGTATCGAGTTAGTCATCAAATTTAAGAATAGTCAAATCTCCGGCCATGTTACATTCGTCACAAAAATTATTGCAGCAGTACCCAATTTTCAAGATCAACCAACCGGTTAACACATCAAACGAGTCGGGTGGCTTTCTAAGCAAACAAGTCGCCTAAAGGCTCCCGTCACCGTGAACTTGATACATTTAAGTCAGTTGATACTTTTCGCATCATAGGTAATAAGCCAGTCACGAGCTCGAGGGTCGACGTACTAGTAACTGTACATCTACATATAAATATTGTCCAAGTATATGTTTACGAGAAAGCAGATGTGCGAGAGCTGCAGACGGTAATTGAAGTAATTATTATGTGCAAGTGATAGTGTTTTCTCGTCTGCATATAAAACTGTTGAAGATATGATTAATGTTGGTTCTATGTTGATTCTGGATTCGCTCTTTGGCGGTGAAATGTCAGCCGGATAGAAAAGGACAAAAGGAAGGCTAGGCATACAATATTGAAGAGCTAGGAATTTCTCAGCGCTCATTAAAATCCAAAGCTGGATAAAATGAAATTGCATTAAATTAAAATGAACAAGTGAAAATACAATGTACACTAATAAAGCTAAATACTGCTTACTACTCTAAATCTATTATTTCAAATCCGCCTAAATAACCACAAAATTAATGACACAACACCGTATATTTATTTAGTGGTTCACCAGAATTGTTTACATATAAAGATAATCCGAATGACATATTTATCGTACTATCAACATTTGCATTTACTAGCGTCAAAACAGTACTCGCATAAACCGATCAAACTGGCACAATAAACAATTAGCCAATCAGAGAAACAATATGGAGATTGGATGGCAACAGCCCATGACTCAGTCATATCAGGGGGAGTACAACAAATGTCAGTATATAAACTTGGGAGTGAAACACATACTCACATAGCCCAGTCGAATCATGTGATGTGACAACGGTTATGCAGAATGCGTCATAGAAGGATATTCCTTTGTTCTGAACAGGGAAACTAAGAATCATGGCTGTATTTGACCAACTGATAAACACACCTAGCTAATTCGGAATTAATTTAGTAGATAAGTATGGCTCTTCTTCTAAGAGCCACACTTATCTAATAAATTAATTTTGCCGAGCCAAGCCAAGCCAGTTTTAGCATAGGTATGTATATTTTGTTTTTGCTTGAAACACGCGATTATATTACGCTCTTTACATTTTTTTCGGAATGTGATACAAGCACTTCGTCCTAAAACATTAAGGCATGAACATTGACCAAACTCGTGGTATAATATTATGTAGTTTGGCTTGACATAACGATTAACGACCATAGATTTTCATTACTACTACATTACTGTTCAGAAGTTTATTTCACTGCTTATACAAAGCGAGCCAACATCTGTAAAATTACATCCATTAATTGACTCGTACGCAGAGATCCGCCACAGTAATTAGTAATGGAGCAATGAATTTTGTGCGCTCACGCAACCCAACAATCAAACACAATGTAACGACAGTAATTCTGCCATTCTTCACTGTTATGAAGATCTTGGCATTGGATAAACCGGGACTAACCTAACCTAACTGCTTCCAGATTAATCTTAAATTAACCACTTTTATATTAAACCTAGTCAGTACATAACCTTGTGTTTTGATGGCTATAAATCCGTCGCCGTGATTTATTGCAATCCAGATTTTATCTCGTCTAAGTACGACCTCTCAGATAATAACAATCTCCAGACAAAAACTCTGTTTATCAGACATCTTAATAACATTCGATAAGTAAACGTATTGTTATTGATTGAAATAGTTATCTTCGAGAAAGCTTGAGAATTTTGTTGGCATAACAAAAACATATCGTGAGATATTAAACAACGAAATATCTTCACGTGTTGAATTCAGGAAGGAATTCGAAAATACATAACTGTTTGCAATAATAATGTTCATTAACAATATTGTTTTAGGAGTGTGGGAATGAGGTTGTGGCGTGATCGTCGTGTGATGTCAGTGACAAGGAACTGTGACATCTTTGAGCAGGTATTGTGATGTTAAACATGCGTTTAATAAACATATGTGTGTTCCAAACGGACTGCGTCCATGGAAATGGTTTGTGACACGAAGAATTGTAGACACCGGTAAAACAATGATACACCGGAAAAACAATGAGAACAATGGTAGAACACTATTGAAATCTTTAGGATATTGTAACTTAGTTGATCTACATTCAACACTATTATTGGCATTTCAAGGTAGATGTATAAATTCTTTTTACTCCTATTATGCAGTCAGTATAGGAAATTACTCGAGTAAGGTCGCTGTTCAATATACCGTATTCGCTCGTAAACTCTTGATACACTTTGTAGCGACAAAGTCAATTAGAAACAACCTCAATGACGTAATTGATACCTAACAAGCCCATATTGTGTTAGACAACCAGCATTGTGTTACACAATGTATCTACTTGGAAAAGGCTAAGCAAATTTATCACAACCATACTCGATCGACTCAAGGTTTATACGGAAACTCCGTCTTTGTTAGACTTGTTAAACACAAATTTTAAATCGCTTCAATTACCGTAAGATTGAATATAAACTCTTTTTAATTAAGTATTGGCACGCGGCAAGCGGCTGTTGGCTCTAAACCAAGCACAAGTTTTCTTGAATATTAGTCTGGCATTAGAAACATGTTCTGAATACTAGGTTCTTGAATTAATTACACTTTTAAAGTTAATAAAGCTTCTGTCCTAAATGTGACTTTAGTAAGCCGTTTTAATCCCTTGATAATAAGTTTAAATGAATAACACGAGTTCATAATCAAACTAAAATAGGACACAAAACATAAATTATTATCTAAGACACTCGTACCAAGACGCTGTTAGGATTGTCTATGTTGAAAAATATCATCGATCACGAAACTTTTCCCATTCGCGTGGAATCTGATATAACTCTAGAATGGCGTCCCGCAAGGAGCACCTCTTGGTTCATTACTTATACTTGAGTATAAGAATACTCATGTTGGATATTATAAATTACACTCGATTCTTTAAGTTCAGATAATTATAAAAAAAAAGAACTGTTTACCAAATAGGAAAAGTTTGATCACGAAGTGCCGTGTAATTTCAGCATTTACATTTTTCGCACCTAATTCCATTATCTATTCTTGAAGTCCAAGTTACCTTGACAACGCACATGAAATCTAACGTTCTTGTAATAAAACAATACTGTGATATTGAAGTGAATGTTAGTAAGCAAGTGAAGGGTGTTAGAATTGAACTGTATGTTCATTTTGTTCCCAAGTAGTGAAGACAACATTGAAATGAGTCAAGTTGATTTCAATATTGTCTGTCACAATATTAATGTTGAGTCTGCAACCATACATTTATAACATATACCCGAGCCATATCTACCTCTATACCCATCTACAATATAAAATACAAATATACACTACTAACCAAGGCAGGAATTCCAGGGATTCTTGTTTATCCCGCAAACTAGGGAATAAATCAAGCACAAATGTTTAGCAATACTGTACAGTTAGGACTACAAGTTAATATAATAGTCTAATATTACATCAACGTGTTGGTTATTTAGTTCAACAACTTTGTAATCTTCTTGAACATATTTTAGATGTACAATTTGGGAGAGGATTTCACATGCATTAAGTTTGACAAAGGGACTCTCAGAGAGTTTATTAATTGATTATTTTTACTTCATGAGCGCTAAGCGCGCGATCTGTAATATCAAAATTCTTTCAAAGTTTAATTGTTATACTAAGCGGAAAAAATTCTTCGTGTATTCACGTGCAATATTAGTTCGATGAAAATGTTCACATAAACCGCAATTGAGGACTTACTTCAAGCAATGATTTTGTTGACAATGTAAATATTTACAAGATTCTTCTTCAAATAATAAAAGTGTCAAGTTTATGTGAACAACGTGATTGATTGCATCGTCTTTCGTGTAGTACGTCACTGGGTCATTATTCGTAGGTAGCAGATTACTAACGCAGATTAATCAGTAAAGTTAGTAGGCAGTGTGTATCTTTCGTGATAATAACGTACGATATTTTATGAGTGGACATACATTTTGACACGATAGACATACAAGACGAGCAACCAATAGAACCAGTAGAGAGTATAGCAGCAGCTGAACTGTCAGTGAACAGCCCAGCCGCGTCGAGTATCGGGTGGTGGTCAGTGTCACTCCAGTGCGTATGTACACACGCATACATACCCTAGTTGGACGTGGCCGATATGTCTGTTCGGGTCGTCGGATATGAGGGCGCGCGTCATCGACTCAGTGGTATTGGCACCACCCTCGTGCTACACGGAGGACAAACATAAACATGTAGACAAACATTGCCCATATGACGTCACAATGAACGCGACAGTTACGACATTTACACCACACGATGCACACTGTTTCCTTGCCTGTTGTAGTAAAAAAGTAGCGCCATCGAGTCACTGCAAACACCTCATTCTACGCGGTGGTGTGCTGGTAATTACCTAGCTATCAACAAATTATATAAAAGCTTCATATGCATTGTTAGTTTGTGACTACTTCGTATTGTGTTCAAATTACAGTGTCGTTTATAATAAACTAAAGAAAATATATACTCTATAACTCTGACTCGTCGTGATCTACATATGACATGAACATATAAAAATCATAATGGCATGCATAAAAATGACAAGTACAGAAAGCGTGGATGACTTTATGATAACGGAAAGAAACGATTTTGTAAACCTTGTCGACTCCGATAGCTGGATACGTTTGCAGATGGACTTCAAAAATAAATCATGTCGGAAACATTGTTAGTTCAAAATAAAAATTAAAATCTCACTCAGGCAGCAATTGGTTAGCACGCTCGGCAAGGGAGTCAGGAGTATTTCACTAAGCTTTAGTAGACTGACAAGGTCTGGACCGGACTGGTTGCGGTGCTACAACTAAGCTCATTCCATCACACAAAGAAGTCAAAGAGAGTTGTTATGTTGATGATATACTATAAACCGGCCGACTCCAATGCTTGCCTGAGTGGTGATCGGTAGACTCCAGAATCAGCGTCACAGTACAAGCGCTGTAAAAATAATAACGCTCATGTGTGTGCTTTGATTTCCATTGACAGAAATGGAAATCAAAACGGTCCAACGAGCGCGTCGTAATCAATCTGAGCATACCCCAGCTTGAGAGCTTGCCCGCCCGCCATGAGCCCCTCCTCCCCAAGTAGGGTCACCTGTTCCTCCTCGCGCGACGGGTCCGCCATCTTGTGCACACACACGCCAACATGGCGTCAAGGTCAGACAAACGTCAATGTCAATGTCACATTTGGTACGACTTACGACCGTGGAGGATTCGATTTGTGACCATGAAATAATTTCTGTGATTGCGCCACGGATAAATTGGATTTTGACTGAGATTAGTTTATATCCGTAATCGTTTATGTATCCTAGCATAAGTACAATCAAAGCGGACAGTAATGTATGCGTGCGATCAATCAGCTGCCGACAATAGACGTACAAAAATGTGACATTGACAATACGACGTCATTATTTCAAACAATATACCGAATCTAAACGTTTCAATTCATAAGCTCGTTGTTTTTGAAGCCCACTTCGTCGTATACATATAAAATAATTTTATAAACATAAATAATTTAGGACCCACGACCTTCGTTTAAGGAAAATGTTAACTTAAAGAATATTGGAAAGTGTTGAACATTAATTAGTATTTGATATTGTTGTTATTGTGCTTTAAGTTATTTAAATAAAATTAAATAATAATATTTAATGAGACACTGATCCAAAAAAAGGGATAATCAATAAATAATAAACGATGATAAAATAAATAAGGACGAATTGAACATTGATCGTGGAGCTATTTTTTTTCTACAACAGCATGAATTTTATCGGCTTCAAACCTTTGCTATTGTGTTTTCAAGCTGAACTCTATCCAATTGATTAGAACGTATCTATTGACGACATTTCCTTCGTAAAGTAGCTTCAGTAGGTAATTACAATGACAGTCCACATTGACATAGTCTATAGGATAACTGCAATAATGGCATCTGACGCAATTGAACAAACAGTTATAGATTACGTTGATAATAATTTATAATTAATCGACATTACACATTTTGCGTAAAACATCACGAGGACATTAGCAGTGAGCTATCTTATCATTGGAGTCTAATACATTATACGAAGCATCTACTAATTACGTTGGTACGTAAAAAGATTAGTTATTTAGTGAATTTGTTTGAAGGCAAGAATTAAGGTGGTTGTATTCGTGAGCTCTTAAAAGTACTGCGGTTGTTTCAGCTTACCTCATCAAAGAAAACTTGTGTTTTTCTAAGTATGTGCTTGAGTTCTGTAAGCTCAAGGTAATTTCTCTTGAGAGCTTCAGCATTCTGGTTTACCTCGCGGAGTTCATTCTCCAGCTTTTCAAAGGTAGCCTATGAAACGAAAATTATTTTATAGGTAAGTACATTGGGATGTCAAATCTAAAAAGATCAATTAGTAGACCTGTTTAGTGGCTATGGTGGATAGATTCATCGAACTCCACAAAGAGGCATCTTCACACGGATCCAGGTAATGCCTTATTCAATAAGCAGGAACGATAAAAAAGTTGTAAAAAAACTCCTGCTCACCTCAAGATCAATCATTTCCCTGGGTTGTGGGGCCTCAGGGCATTCGCCCGGGATCTCCAGCATTGGGATCCCATCCCGACGGATCTCCTTCTCAAGATACCGGAGTTTTCGCTCCATCTCGTCACACCGACGGACCTCATTGACGAACTTGCGTTGGAACGCGTTTACGTCTGGGTTTAACTGAGGAGAGAAAGTTCAGGGTAAGGTTATTGTTTTCGATGTATTTTAAAGTTGATTTATGTTATGAGTCGTTTTGAAAAGTGTTAGATGAATGGAAGCCATATAGGTATTTCATGGTTGTATGGCTTCACAGCTGAGCCTGTAGTTCGACGTGCAGTTTTACATGTCTGTATTGTTTTGTCTACTTTCAGTTAGACTCAAGTGGTTATTGTTATCTATAGCCAGGCCAATCAAATACTAATACTTATCTAATTCCCCTCAACAACTACTCTCAATCGAATATCGACCCATGCGGGCAGAGCGCCATATCATTGAATATCGTCTGTTGAAGACCATGTGCTTGGTAACTGGCTTCTATTTTAAGGATGGTTATTATGACCGTTTGTCGTCGGTTTTCCTACCAGATGTTGGGTATCCTCTTACCGCAAAATATGGAATATGTTCTATCAAAAAGGGAAGGTTTCTGAAATGCATGGTTGTGTGTGGTTCTCCCCATTTCCATTAAAGTTTCTGTTTCCATCAATTCGGCTTTGCAGAGTCATTGAAAAATACATTAAGTATTGTTTTTACGATTGTCGTAACTTGCCCATGCTCAAGAATGAAGAAAGCTGAGGGGCAATTCTCGGTCTGATCTCAGCCTGTCTGTCAAATCAATTTCCCTACATTTAAGTATGATGACAAGTTTTTGACATTGATTGTGGCTGAAATGCTATTTCAACTAGATTTTAAACGTTATTAATTACGGGAATTGGCCTTCAGATACCACGTGTGAGAAAAATAGCAATCATTTTAATTATTTGCTGCTTATTATGATTATCATGGCATTCTCCAGCTCCTCATGGTCATTCGCTCGTGATTTACTGAATAGCGACCATGATAGTGATGACTGACGACCGCTAAGGTCGTTAGCATCTGCTATCTTTACAACAAACATGACTTTATGTCTGACATTTTAGGTTATCGCCAAAACACCTGTGTCTAGGAGTTCAATAAGAAATCCTCCTCTAAATAACGCAATAAAGATACTTAGATAAAAACCTCAATGATGTAAGTCGAGTGATTACCGTCATTTTTCTGTGACATAAGAAGATTAAGTGTTACGATATATCAGAGGAGTGTGTCGGAAAGGAGAAAGGACAGTCAATCTTGTACAGATCTGCTACGCCAATTAATTCTACGCCTACGACAGTACGAAGCAACGCCCGCCATTAGATAATAATAGAACTTCTCGCTTAGATATAGTGTACATCAAATAATTATTAGCAGTCAGGTGACTGCATTTCTCTGTAACATCAGAGACAAAAGAACAAACAAATGGTTTTGTCGCTGAAAGCATCCATCTTCCGTGTTGGAGGTCAACCCGTTGTGGAGGAACAATACCTTTTTACTTGAATGAAAAATGTACGAGGTTATCTCAAGAAATGTAGATCACAATGTATTTGAAACCAAGATGTTGCAGCTTACAATATTGTACATTCTAACTTTCAATGAAGAGATATAAGGTCACATTCTTCGTAAATGCGGATATTATCCGCAGCAGGAAAACTCCGACGGCAAGATACTTATTGGGAATGTCTAGCCAGATGTATGAATTGGATCTTAAACATTGGTCCACCAATGTGGGCCAGTACTGCACTCTTTCCGAGAAGAGGTTTCAAATTATTGAGTCATGCAATTTGTTGGCATTGGCTGGCCAATACGTGAAGTTACGATGTTCCGCAACGCGGTATCGACGCGGTGTGGGCACAATTGGCGCACGCGCCGTAATACATGCAAATTGCCGAGTATCATCACATACATTTCGATTGAAAGAGAAACTAAGTGCAGTAACTACTTGACTTTTTAATAAAGAGTTTAATCAATGAATTCTACTTTAGGAAGAAATATGGTATAGTTATATCTCCCCTTTGATTGAAACTGATGCATTTTTGTATAATGTTCCTTACAGAATCCCAGCATAACATATTTTGCATTTTATTGTTTCTTGTTGTTAATAATATTGATCTTAGTATTCAATAAAATAAACACGAACTACACTGTTTATCCATAATATTTAAAGATTCTATTTGTACTCTATGACAAACAGCACTACTAAATAATGTGATTATAATGTTTTTTGCATATTCTTATGACTTCACCTAATAGTTACTTTGATTGTGTGTTTGTTAAAATGAAAATTGTAATCAAAATGTTAAACAATAGCCGAGTTAGTTTTAATGTGTAGAATTTTTATTGAAAATTGTATTATTTTTACCTCCTACCTAGTTTATAAACAGTGAAAAATTAATGCTATCCATAAATAAATTAAAACAATACTTTGTGGTCATCACCATTATGTACTGTGATTCATATACCTATATATTGTGATAGTTTAAATCTATAAAAGGCTCAAGGAAAATAGGTACAATGTAATGTTCAGGATATTTTATTATCCAAGAAAAGTTTTTTACTTAATTTTTTGCAGGTATACCCTGCAAAAATTAGTTCTCAAGTCTTAGGTCAGTATTTAAATTACAGTGTCATAAGTAAGAACAGGCCACTTTTTCTATGGCTGCAAAATAATGCGTTATAGGGTCTTTCTCGCTGAGAAGAGTGGTTTAAAAGTATGTTTTAATGTCAAGAGAATATTTAGTAGCAACTTTCAGTATTGTGATAGTGACCACCAATTTTTTTTATGCCTTAGTGGGACAATGAAGCTTGCGGCCCTCATGATGAAAAGTGGTTAGTTCTGCCTATGGAGAGGTATTAATATTACAAACTGCACAATTGGACACCAAGATCTAACCAAAAAAAAAAGAAAATGGTGGTTACATCAAGGCACCAAGGAGGCTACTGTTCTAGTGTTACATTATGGACTTCAGATTGGATCCCCAAATAGTTAATGGGCTGTTTAGGCTTATATTGTCTAAACTAATATTATAAAGAGAAAATATCTGATTGATTTTTTGTGTTTAGTTATTATGCTTTCACCCTAAAACGGATGAACAGATTTGGATGAAACTGGGTACATGGGTAGACCATGACCGGGTTTAGGTCATAGGATACTTTTTATCGAGACTTATGCGGGTGAAACTGCGGGGCGCAGCTAGTATTACATAAGAATTAACTAAGCCGGTATTTAGGTAAACCTTTAATTCATAAATGATAAGATACAATTCAGATCACTTTTAGTTATGTTTCTAGGTGTGACCTTATCAACGAAATAATACACTTTATCAGAGATTGTAATGTAATTAACGTAATCAATCATAGGTAATAACAATCACATTTTTTTAATCAATCACATGACTTTTTAAATTGAAAATTTTATGTTGGCACTCATGACCAATTATGATACAAATGTTCATAAAAGAAGAATTAGGTTTTTAACAAGTTTTTAAAAACATACTCTCAGCTTTTAACTAAAGCAATTAGTTGTTAATTTGACTTTAATTGACCAATTTGTAAAATCCAGACTGTTGCTACTTTATACACATTATTATGAGTTTAAGTATGTCCACAATCTCTCTGCAAGAGCTTATTCTACATTTGCAAGAGAAGTTCCTATGGGTTTTATTAAAGGAGCCCTGAGTTTTTTTAACTGAAGAAATACCTATTCCAAGCAAGTAATTATTCCTAGAATAGGTATTTCTCTAGGGTGAGTCACTGAGATATAAATATAAATGAAGGGGTAAAACATTAACTTTTGAAATGTTAGTGATAACAAATAGCATATACAGGGTGGAGATTTAGTCACCTGGATATGTCAAGAGGGTGTTCAACTTGCGTTATGCAACTCTTATCAAATTTGTGAAAAACCTAATTATTATTCCTATACAACTGTAGAAAGACTATTTTGATGCATGTATGTTTTTTTAATACCATTCCAGTATGAGTTTCATAGCGAAAGTTGTTTAGAATTACACATAGAACTACCCCCTTGACGAATTCAGGTGATAAATCGCTAACCTGTCTGTATACATAGCAGACTCCTATGAGTGCACTTAATAGGAGTCTGCCACTACTGTCTTCAAAGACTTGGGTTACTCCAAGACATTTCTACTATCTGTAGATAGTTGAATCTTTGTCAACAATACTCTATTCTTGTACACTATGCCTCTGTTTAGAGAATTCCTATTGAACAGTCAATAATAGTGCATAGAGGAAGCAACAATACATAGCTAGATACTGTAACAGGATATCATGTTCTCTAGTGTTGATAAAACATTTTCAGAGCTAAATATTCCAGTAACTAGTTAACTATGTATATAAAATAATTAAGAAGACGTTCATTAGCAAGAATGCTATTGAAAAACCTTCAAAACTAATCCATTTTGCAAGTATTGTAAAAGGTCTGTTAGATAAATCAGTATTATCATGAAATCAGGGCATGAAACTTCGATCAAAAGTGAAACGAGGTCAGAGATATCCTATTATGTTATACCCTTAAAGAAACAATGCATTGTCTCCAAATGATAGTATGGATTGAAAGGAATAGATGGTATTGAATAAAAGGGGCGTTTATCATGATCCACATGGTGGCACTACTCACGTCTCGAAACTGCACGAGTCCCAGCTCCCCGAGCTCAGACACGCATGCATACGCGGCTTCGCTCTGCAGGAAAAGTTGACATAATGTCATTTCTTCACTCCTAAACAACGACCCCATCTTGCACGGTTTTTGAAACACAACACAAAATAAAAGTTTAATCAACTACAGAAAAAGGCTCCGTCGCAGTCTGCGAGCAGACTTTGGCAGCGACGAAACCAAATTACGTGTGGAGACAAATCAATCGATATGAACAACTTTCAGTGAACATTAGTCATCATGCGCAACGCAGACTGGTTTAGGGATACCCGTCGCAAAATTTTGCTTTCCCTTCGGCTTCAATTCGACATCTGTCAATCACGGTCCGTGTCACGCACAAATGAAGTCGCGCAGCAATAAGGGAACTAATTACTATTATAAAGTTAGCAAAATTCTCACAATAGCCTACTTACCTCTGAGTTATGAGACCTCAGACCCCTTTCACTATTTAAAATTGTGCATTTTGTAAAGCAATAGATAAATAAAAATGTATGATTCCGTCGTTTCTCCGAGATTACTTTCGCGAGATGGACTTTACCCTAACGGGAGCCAATGTCAAATCAACTACTTACAAAATTATATTTTGGGGATAGACCTACACGTAAAACACACTTACATAACAAAATCTCCACTTTTTACCGTGGGGTTGGGTAGAAACAATTTTCTAAGCTCGGAGGCGAAGACGCCTCTTGAAAGTCAATAGATCTAAGCTTTTTGTGCCTTAAACTGACAAAATTGCAGCTTGATGCTGCAATTTCAATTTCACAATTTCTCGGAACAAATTTGTGTGACTGTTTTAAAAAGTGTGCAGGACAATGTCTGTGTACTATTCAGCACCATCCAGTGTTGGCTCATATACAGCAGTGCGATTCTGTAACCATTTCACCGTGAACACTTAGGTGAAGTGAGCTGTCATTCCAAATAATGCTAGGGATTGACACTACTGACAACTTACATCAAGCTCACTTCACTTGAGTTTTCACGGTGAGGTTTTCACAGAATCGACCGGCAGATATTGGCTTCACGCTGCTGTCGAAAAAAGAAAGTAGGAAGAAAGCTTTTTTTACCTGAGAATAAGGGATGCTGTTTATACATGGCAATACTTTTTACTTCTTTCTCTCTTCTTGAATAAAGACATCTCTTTCACACCATTGATTAGAAGATTTACATTTATGAAGATCGCATTAACATGAATACAATTTTGAAAATCAGGGTAGCATTTGTTTTGAGTTTTGTGTTTTGTCAAAGGATTTTTTGTTTCTCAATTAATATGAATTAGTTATTGGACTAAAAAATATTATTTTGACACAAAATCTTGGATTGAAACTTACTGTAGAAACGCACAATCAATTAAAATGCAACCAGAATAAAAGGTGTGATTTTGACAGCTGGCCCTAATCGTATCTTTCCTTTACTCTTTCTGTCTGTATGTATAACTACTTCTTTCTCCCGTTGTGTTTCCATATTATTCTTAATTTTACTGCATAGTAATGAGTGGGAGTAAAAAATTGAGGTTATAGATTTAGCTTGAAGCGAAAATAATTTAGCAACTAAAGACTATGAATAGACATAAATGTGAATGAAAATCCAGGCGAAATGGTGTGTAAACTTGATTTATAGATCTAAAGATAGATTCCGTGAACAGCTCTGTGGATCATTGCATTTTATTTATATTCCAGGCACTGCTCGGCGCTCAATTAGTTATCACACTGATTATGGTATCAGTGATACAGAAGTTGGGGAGTTATTCGTTTGCGAGATGGTTATTATGTTCACAAAGGCTGTATAGGTATCTGTACCCTACTAACAGCGAGTTGAAGAGTTTGGCGGGAGTGCCGAAGGAAACTTCGAAGGGAAAGAAAGGCGGTAAACATGAGTCGAATGGGAAGCCGGAGACGTTCCATGTACCTCGAAGCCTGGACATTCAGCTGGAGACGGCGCCCGTGACGGCATTAGACGTCGTACACTTGAGGTTCTACACCGAGTATCTATGGATAGTGGATTTCTCTCTGTACACTGCTATAGTGTATATTATGTCAGAGGTAGGTGTTAATTTTCTTGCCCTAGTAAGCTTATACTCTACTGACACACTTACATATACAGGGTGGCACGGACATTGACATGTAATCAACTACTGATTTTTCTTTTTCTTTTGTAACCAATAAAATATTTCTACGCTAGGGGGTCTAGAATCATTTGCTGAAAGTCATGGTTACAGTTTGCATGTTGATATCCCTGCTAGCCAGTATTTCAAGCTCTTCCCTAGGTCTAATAGTTTCATAAACTTGTGATATTTCTATTTGGCTTTATGCTTACTAAGCTTTTCAGTCTACTTGGTTAACTCTAATGTAATTACTTAATCTTTCAGGTGTATACATCAGTATTCCCGCTGAAGGATGAGTTCAACTTGAGCATGGTGTGGTGCCTCCTGGTTGTACTGTTCTCATTGTATCCTTTACAAAGTTTTAGTTTACCTAGAGAATGATATTATTATGAAGATATTAATTTTATATCAGAAGAGACTACACTTTTTATTGATCTACAGGATTCATATTAACTTCCCATCAGTCTCCCCATGTATTGAGGAGTATGTGTAAAAAACTGATTGTAAATTTTGACAAAAGTTACTTACAGTGGTGGTGTCAGTGACTTGTTAAATTTATAAATTCTAAGCAATATTGACAGTGTTAAAGTATTTTGCACATCCATAAACTTCAGGGCTCCACAATTATACACCAATACCTATTCCTTAAATAAAAAACCACAGCAAAATCCTCCTAAGCCTGACAAAGCAGTACTTCACAAGTGAGGAGTCTATCGGGGAGCGTTCCACGTGTATAGTGGCTTTCTGCGTGTTCCTGCTGATTGCCATGATGGTGCTCATCGTGAGTGAGGGCAACCTGGAGGTGGGAATTGACCCCGCTTATGACAGCTTCTATGAAAATGCTTCCAAGTTCCTTGAGAATCAGGGGTTGTCTTCTGTGTAAGTTTTGTGGTTTTTACTATGTATATGAGTACACTATTTGAGAAGGCAAAAGGCTAAAGAGCCTGTGGCTAATTAATTACAGCCACACAAGTCGATCGATCAGGTATGCTACGCTTGCTGCGGTTGATCCGTGGATGGGTAACCATCTTTACATATCAAGACCCCTCCATGCCTCAGAAAGCATGTTAATATGCTGGTCGCAGCTGTCATTCTTGGATCTGTAGCAGTCGTTATGGATTGTCAGAAGCCCAAAAGTCTGACAACCAGTCTTACCAAGGGATATTGTATTACCCAGTAACTGGGTTGTGGCGGTCAGATAGGTAGTGGTTTCATGTAACTACTGGTATTCATATTCATGTTCTTTATTGTGGATCATAGGTAGGTTAACAATACACACAATGTTCTTAATATGTTAAATTGGATCAGCTATGTCCTGCCGCTTAGGCATACAATAACAATCAGCAGCTATTCAGCTGCCAGTTCCTGTGATACTGGAAGCCATGCTCAACATAGTTGGGAAAAGGCTAGGCAGATGATGAGCTATATGGCTAAAGAAAATGCTATTTACAGTGAGAGGATTCTCTCTAGTTATAGATAAAAATTATGGCAAGCAGCCAAGTTCCAATTAAAATAATTCTCTATGTCAAAGAAAACACTAAAAATATTTTTTCTGTAATAAATTCACCATTCATTCAATGAGAAAACAGTTGTCTAATAATTGAGAAATAAAACCTTCAGTCATCAGTTTATCATGATGCTTCAGATCAGGAATTCACAGTACTTTTAATAATCAACTCATTTTTGTTTATAATTTTCAGGGGACCAGCTTCAAAACTGATATTAAAGTTCTTCTTAGCTGTGTGGGCAGCTATCATTGGAACTCTATTCACCTTCCCTGGGATGAGAGTGGCCAGAATGCACTGGGACTCACTTTTGTAAGTTCTGTTCAGGTTACAAAATCATGAATTTCTTGAATTTTGTTGTACTGTTGCTACCAAAACCTAAGCAGCCTGACCCCACGTCCTAACCAAAAGCGATCGTCGCGCGAGTACGCGATCGTTTGTAGGAATTTTGACTTACAGACGCCAGCACATCAAGCTACTACAATCGGTCAAATTTCTTTAATAGATTTTCAACTTTATCGCTAAAGCATTAACTTTCAAGGTTGATTGGGAAAATGCAGGGTGGCAGGGAGATCGACGCGCAACCTGTAACCATGACTTCAGTACATGATTCTGGTCCCTCCTGTGTTGAAATTTTTTGTCACGGTTATTGCCCTAGCGCGACGATTGCTTTTAGTGATGACGCGCACTCTTGCTATCTAGTGTTTTAAGCAAAGACACAAAGTAACTGCAATCTAGATAAAAATGCCTATGCATTCCACAACTTTCCTTGATAAATCCTTTATTGTTCAGGCCGCTCGTTTGTGGAATGCATTGCCAGTTGAAATAAAACGCGCCCAGTCGTTGCAGGTGTTCAAAAGACTCGTAAAACACTACTTGTTGTTGTGATATTGTTGTCCTAACTGCAATCATCTACAGTCTTCTTTTATTTTTCGTTGCTTATATATTTAGTATGTATGTATTTATGTATCTATAATTTTGGATTTTTATATATCTGTGTATCTATTTTAGTGTATTGTATACCTACATAATATTTGCACCAACGACAGTCTCATTTTTATGTCCAGGAAAATCACTGTCCATTCTAAGGTTGCCTGGAAGAGATCACAGTAAGCGATAAGGCCGTCCATTGCATATTTTGTAGTGTTTAATTTATTTTTTATGTAAATAAATAAATGACATCGCAATTATTTTGTGACAATATAATAGGGATGGCAAACTACTATTTAGCTGACATTTTCGTTCCTAGTTTCTAATCCGAATGTGAGAAATATTTGTAAGGCTCATAACATTATTCTATCTTTTCAGATACTATGGAGACAACAAAGTGAAATCTTTACTGCTCAACTTCAACTTCGCGATGCCGTTCGTACTAGTGCTGCTGTGGGTGCGACCCATCACCAGGCACTACCTCACTGCTAGAGTCTTCAGCGGTATGGAGAAACCAATGTGAGTAGCATTTAAACTTGATTTGGTCATTTTGGCAGGCCTACAATATTGCATGCCATACTCGTTGATAAACTCACTACTTCAATGCAGGAATCATTAACGGGAAAACGTTCAAATCAAATTCTTTTTTTTTTTTTGTAATTTGCAGACCAGTTGCAATATTTCGAAATATTCATTCAATAGGATTAGATGAACATAAAGGGTTGTATTAATGATTTCAATATATAACCTGACACAGCTGCAAATTGCAAAAAAGTTAAGTAAATTTGCATTTCGCGGGCTACACTAGCGTTTCCCCCTTACAGTAATTAGTGAGTTTAGCTACGATTATGGTTTATACCTGTCACCTGCCCTGCTGTGCTTGGTGGAGGTCCAAATTTTTCCGTCAAGAAACACCCACCAGTTAGGAAATTTATAAGCACTAATAAATAGAGTACTTAAAACTACTTTTGCTATTTTTGCAGCATGACCTCGGAAGCCTACGACACCCTCCGTCTGATCCTCGTCGCGAGCACGGTAGTCATTCGCCTAGCGCTGATGCCTCGTCAGTTGCAAGCGTACCTCGACATGGCGCAGCGACGACTCGACGTACAGAAGAAAGAGGCAGGCAGGATCACCAACATCGACCTCCAGAAGAAGGTTAAAAGAAATCGCAACTAAACTAAACTAATATTTATCTTCTCTCCTTTTCTTAATAAAATAGAAAGAAAAAGATGCACTGAACTTAAATTTAGTTTAGTTTGTGAACAAGAGAATCGGCGCCACTGTATTTGTACTTATGCAGATAAAAGTTTCATATTTATCTCGTCGTCATCTAATCGAGTATGGCGTTACAAACCTTTTGAGTACTGCTAATGAGTCATCGGCACAAATTATTGAAGTACCAGCTCAATTTAGTGACACAGCGAAGCCACTCTTCAAAATGTTTACAAACTTAAATCATCTGCCTGCCTTTTCCTAACTATGTTGGAGTCGGCTTCCAGTGTAACCGGATGCTATATGACCTCAACAACCCAGTTACCTCCATAAATAACATTCCTAAATCTTCCTTCCAGATCGCCTCAGTATTCTACTACCTCTGTGTGGTAGCTCTTCAGTACCTCTGCCCCATCATAATGTGCCTCTACATGGCTCTCATGTACAAGACCCTCGGCGGCTACACATGGACAGGACTCTTCTATGAAACAGAGGGAGTGTGTGCTGTGGAGGACAAAGCAGTTGGAGTGGCTGACAGTGTGGAGGGCGATGGTATTGAGCAGTTCCAGTTGGCTTGGGAGAATCTCAAAATGGTAAGATAAAAAAAATCCGTTGGTATATTTTTGCATTCAGTGTAGTTAATATTTCGTGTTAATTTCCTACTTGGAAACAATAGAATAAGTTGGGATACCATCGAAGACAGATGTTCGTTATGCATATGATTACATCCTGCAGAAGGAAAATACAAATGTCAACAGTACATAAATTACTGTTGGGGCAGTTATCCTCTAACAGCACAGCTTGCGGGCCAATACTTTAAGGAGTCAAGCCATCCATCCTCTCTTTCTGGGCCTGCCGCGTAGTCGTTTCGTGCTATTTGGGATTCCCTGAGTGGTGATTAGCCTTATATTTTTTTAAATAATTAACTGTATTTTTTCCTTCCCTCAGGTATTCACAGTGGACGTGTACCGAGGCGTGTTCGGGTTCGCCACGTGGTGGTGTTGCTTCGCGTGGTTCCTCACCACGTCGCTGGGGCTCGGCTACCAGACCTACTTCAGGATCTCGTGATACCCCCACACCGCGGTGCTTAGAGTTCTAGTCACAAGTTGAAGTTTCAGTGGGAAAATAACTAATTATTGGTTGTAATTTTAAGGCTAAATCAATATGGTCCACTGTGTATTGTGAAGTAAAAACTGATTTTTTAAACGCTATGCTGGCTCCTCTTATTTGCCGTAATGTACAAATAAAGTTACGTGAACTCTAGACAAATAAAATAAAAAATACAGTATGTAAATAGTTTTTCAGTGTAAAAAATGCAAATTGGCAGTCAAAGTGTGGGTTGTGTAACCTTCAAAAATTTAAAAATAGAAACACTACAGTATATACAGTGTAAAAGACTCCTTGACCCAGTATTGAATGAAAATAGTTTTATGATGTAAAAGATGTGATTAGGTACCCGTTTGTTACCATATTTTGTTTAATTTTTCTGTTAAAATTTTGTAGTGTGGTTATGGAAGACACATTGCACAATAATTATCATTTTATATTGTAGTAAGTAAAGCTAAAGGCGGTGGGATATGGTTTCAAGTGTGTGACTCCTATGGTTTGCAATCGACGAAAAGATACCGTGAAGTATCAATAATTGCACTGAATCTATTATTTTGTTATTTTAATAGATATAAGATTGTTAATTTGTTTTTTGAGCATGATGCAATGTATTCGTATACGTATTGATTCCGCTTAGATTTTTTATGATGCCTCATTCTGATTCATCAATTCATCATTCTTCAACATTTTGACTCAATTCAACTGGGGCATTTTGAAAATTTCGAATTATCTTTATAATTATTATACACCAGCACAAAATGCTTCCAGAATGAAAATAAAATAAGATTTGACAATAGAATATAAGGCGCATGTTGATCTTGGAATGTTTTATTTATTTCTTTGTATTGTATTGGACTGTTTTCTAATAAATATTGAAAAGTTATGTTTAGAGTTTTATTTGATGTAGTCTTAAATATACTTCCGATCAATCCTCCTGTCTTCTCAGTATGAGAAGAGGAAGAGGCCTCTGCCTTGCAGTGTGGCTGTAATAGGCTGGTATTATTACTACATTTTTTTCTAAAAAATACTCCGGGTTTTGATAGTAGCGGAAAACATACCCTTTGGAAGTTCCACATTTCGGCCATGCTGGTACCGGAAATTCGGAATAATGACTACTCGTTCCGGCTTAACTGGCAAAATAGCAGAAAAATTACCAGAGGGCTTACCACCAGCTTTTATAGCAGGGCAGAAGTTGAACTGCACTGCTTTTTTGTACTTAGTCATAGAACCAAAAAGCAGTGCAGTTCAACTTCTGTCCTGCGATGAGCTAGTGGTAGGGCCCCAAGTAAAGTTATCATTTGTGACTCATAAGCTTACACAACAGAGGGCGGTATTGCAACCTCATCAAGAATTTGATCTAATGTTAATATAATAGGTAACTCATTTTACTTTTATGCTGCAATAACAATATATCGACTCATTTATTTGCTATTTTATTTTCTATCTACTTCTTTCTTTTATATTCTTACATATTTCGTTTATTCAGGAAAATATAGGGCTTGTAACACTGATATAAAGCACCAGTTGCGTGCGAGGCCAATACTATTTGTCGATATCGATAGCGACAATTTATGATTATATAAACCGTAAACCTATTCTAATAGTCATCCTATATTTTTTAAGTTTCTTACAAGACTGATTGTAATAATTCAATTAGATGATAAACTGTTACGAATACACGTGAATTTAGAAGTAAAGATTACTTACATAACCACGTGTTAACGTGTACAACACGTGTTTTTTAATGGTGTAGCATAGTATTACTGTACTCTGTGGAGTATTAGTCATACATTGTTTCCAAAGGCATAGTGCATGGTTACATTTAATTTTAAAGTTCATTCAGCTTCGACTTTGACTAATTAAAATCACATTGAGCTGTGATTGCATTGTTAAACAATTAGTCATAAAGCGTTAAAATATGCACCTATTCTTAGTAAAATTGTTATCTATTATACTTAAATCAATCATTACATGTTTAGGTTGAGGAAAGCATCATTATGTATTCTGGTCTTATCTACAACTTTCAGTCTTCCACTATAACGTGCATATTCCAACTTACCAACATTAAATAATAATTCTAAGAAGAATAAAAATTAACCACCGTTCACTCCATGCTGTCCTGTAAGATATTTGACGGTAAACCGTTGTAATCACTCGTCAACATCCCATAATTCATATGGTTAAAAACCAATGGATCCCAAAATATAACTAGCCGAGATCATAAATATCGTACTGGTCAACACCGTGTATACGGGGCCTTTCTGTTATATTCTGTCTTCCTATAAGATCTGAGACCATTTATTAAAATGCTAAGTAGGTTTACTATTTTAGCCTATGGACCGTAAGGAAATAATGGAAACTAACAATCAAAAATTTACAAGGAATATCACGTTTATTGTGCTATTGAATCTTCCGATAAAACCCATTACACACCAGAAGACAAAATATACATATCTTTACCACGATTTCTAAACTTAATTGCATTTTTCAAATCACCAATAAAGTTACTGCTGACACAATATTCTATCGATATATTTGTCAACCACACCCATCGATACACATCACTAGACACATTATACAATATTCTGAAAAGCGCTGCAGATGTCAATTTCCAACCAATGACAGAGCAGCACGCTAGGAGGGAGCGAATGCTATTGGTTGATAACAGGAATATTCCAGAACAACCGAGTGACGTCGACTGACGCATCCCCGCGCATATAAACTCCTTGGTGAAATTCCGACGCCATATTATTTCGTGAATAGACGCCGTCAATCGCGCACCTTTGCTGAGTTACTCTACGAGTTAAGTCAACGACTGAGATAGTTATACATACAAAATCAAAAAGTAAGTACTCGCGATATCTTTGATTTTACAACTAGTATGTGTGATTAATTTAAAACCGTGTAAATATTAAATTGCCGTGGTAAATTCGGGTAGTTGCTATGAGAGATTTTAAGCGGCGGGAATTTACTTCTCCACGTTTCTATTCTTTTGTGTGGTTTTTCACTGAAACTCTAGTTACTGAGCTAGCAGTGCCCTAATCTTAATCATTTGAAAATTATTAACTTAGATTTCAAGGTTCCGCGCGAGTGAAAACCTCGGTTTCTTTGTTCGAGTAGGAATAAGTAGGCACGTGGTGCTACTGGCAGGTGTTTTATTCCAAGGTGTTCATTATGCACGTTCTAATTACGACGTTATTGAGGTTCCACATGTTGTATCCTCATTATAATTGCCACACCGCCTTCTGGAACGTTCCGAGCCCGCACCGTATCGATTTTTCGTGTAATGGCCGCCGATGCATTTTCCGCCTTGTAATGCTTAGCCAGTAGTGTAAAAAGAACCGGTAGAGCTTTTGATTGAAAAACCCTACATTTCTCGTACCTAAAGATTTTGTTTTCCCACGTGTAAATTCGATCGTTGGTAATAGATAAGCACCTACCAAAATGGCGGCACTTAACCTATAAATGCGGTTTTCTCGATGACCAATATCGTGTTTCGGTGTAAAGGTCGTGTGTCATTCAGCGTATTTTAACACGATTATTATTTGTTTCAGATGGCAGCAACTAAAGCACCCGCTGTAGGTATCGACTTGGGTACCACTTACTCATGCGTGGGAGTTTTCCAGCATGGTAAAGTGGAGATCATCGCCAACGACCAGGGCAACAGGACCACGCCCTCATATGTCGCGTTCACCGACACCGAGCGTCTCATCGGAGATGCCGCCAAGAACCAGGTGGCGATGAACCCTAACAACACAATTTTCGGTAAGTTTCTGTTGTAGCATACACATTAGGGACATTACACATTAGGGACTACTACCGATGGTGTACCTACGCATTGTATTGTTTGAATAAATTCGAAACTAGGAAAGCATTCCGACCGATAACAAAACTGAAAAAATGCCAATACCTATTTTACATGGGAAGTGATAAAGTAATCAGTCAGTTCGGCAACACGTGAATCGCGTGTGACTGGCTCTCGCGATACGGGCGCGTCGCCGGGTGATTAACCCGACCGTTGTTAGCATCCTAGTTACAGGAAATGGGTCACGCGATCAATACAGACAGGACCTAGTTCATTCAACTACCTATGACGTCACTGATGAAACTAGGTCTCTAGTTCATCTGCATTTGAACAAAGGAACATGGGAGACAAACTGACTTTACATAGTCAATTATTAAAGCTTAATGTAGGTATTACTGAGCCTATAAAGCAGCCTTTATTACTGAGCCTATAAAGCAGCCTTCATAGAAACAAGGAAACTGCGATAGAATTAATTTGTGGGTGTTAAACATGAGTCATTGTCTGTATAAACAATGACTTATATCCATAACACCTACAAATTGATGAATTAAATGATCATAATTTCACTATCAATGACTAATCTCCCACATCTGGGTTTTAGAAATAATTTAATGTCATGTTTATAGATAATCTATCCTAACTATATAATTCGTAAATCTTGATGAGTCATCCGAATTCTCGTGTAGGGTAAAGTCTAGAAAGGTCATCTTGTGAAGATCAAGGTCAGATAAAAACATGCAATAGGTATAACTATCTTGTAGGTATGTTAGGTTAATTGCTTTTCGTATTTACTGCATTTTCATGATGATATCCAATATACTAGACTAGAGTCTCTGAACATATTGAATGATAAAAGTATTCTGAGAAATTATTTCACAATTATAGAATAAACATTGAATGGAATAGTATCTTCAACAGTTTCTTTTGCTTGTTACAGATGCCAAACGTCTCATCGGACGCAAATTCGAAGATGCCACAGTACAAGCCGACATGAAGCACTGGCCCTTCGAGGTAGTCAGTGATGGTGGCAAGCCAAAGATCAAGGTTGCTTACAAGGGTG
This sequence comes from Apamea crenata, assembly GCA_949629185.1. Lineage (NCBI taxonomy): Eukaryota > Metazoa > Arthropoda > Insecta > Lepidoptera > Noctuidae > Apamea > Apamea crenata. The sequence goes on from OX451356.1 coordinate 1,572,947, forward strand.
AAGATAAAACCTTCTTCCCTGAGGAAGTTAGCTCAATGGTGCTCACAAAAATGAAGGAAACAGCCGAGGCATACCTCGGCAAAACGGTGCAGAATGCAGTAATCACGGTTCCAGCGTACTTCAATGACTCACAGAGGCAAGCCACAAAAGATGCGGGTACCATCTCTGGTTTGAATGTTCTTCGTATCATCAATGAACCGACTGCTGCTGCGATTGCGTACGGCCTTGACAAGAAGGGGAGTGGAGAACGTAATGTATTGATTTTCGATCTCGGCGGCGGTACCTTCGACGTGTCCATCCTGACCATCGAGGATGGTATCTTCGAAGTAAAGTCCACCGCCGGTGACACGCATTTGGGAGGAGAGGACTTCGACAACCGCATGGTGAACCACTTTGTGCAAGAGTTCAAGAGGAAATACAAGAAGGACCTCGCCACCAACAAGAGGGCCCTTAGGCGATTGCGCACTGCTTGCGAAAGGGCGAAGAGAACTCTCTCCTCGTCCACCCAGGCTAGCATTGAAATCGACTCTCTGTTCGAGGGTATCGACTTCTACACGTCCATCACCAGGGCTCGTTTCGAGGAACTGAACGCCGATCTGTTCAGATCCACTATGGAGCCTGTGGAGAAGTCCCTTCGTGACGCGAAGATGGACAAGTCGCAAATCCACGATATCGTACTTGTAGGTGGTTCTACTCGTATTCCCAAAGTGCAGAAGCTCCTTCAAGACTTCTTCAATGGCAAGGAGCTTAACAAATCCATCAACCCCGATGAGGCCGTAGCTTACGGTGCCGCCGTCCAGGCCGCCATCTTGCACGGCGACAAGTCTGAGGAGGTACAGGATCTGCTGCTGCTCGACGTGACTCCGCTGTCGCTCGGTATCGAAACCGCCGGCGGTGTCATGACCACCCTCATCAAGCGCAACACCACCATCCCCACCAAGCAGACCCAGACCTTCACCACCTACTCGGACAACCAACCTGGAGTACTCATTCAGGTGTTCGAGGGCGAGCGCGCCATGACCAAGGATAACAACTTGCTCGGAAAGTTCGAGTTGACCGGTATCCCACCCGCGCCGCGTGGCGTGCCTCAGATCGAAGTCACCTTCGACATCGACGCTAACGGCATTCTTAACGTGTCTGCCGTCGAGAAGTCTACTAACAAGGAGAACAAGATTACCATCACCAACGACAAGGGCCGTCTTTCAAAGGAGGAGATCGAGCGCATGGTTAATGAGGCCGAGAAATACAGGACTGAGGACGAGAAGCAGAAGGAGACCATCCAGGCTAAGAACGCTCTGGAATCTTACTGCTTCAACATGAAGTCCACCATGGAGGACGAGAAGCTCAAGGACAAAATCTCCGACTCCGACAAACAGACCATCCTGGACAAGTGCAACGACACCATCAAATGGCTGGACTCCAATCAGCTGGCTGATAAGGAAGAATACGAGCACAAGCAGAAGGAGCTGGAAGGCATCTGCAACCCTATCATCACCAAGATGTACCAGGGAGCAGGCGGTATGCCCGGCGGTATGCCCGGTGGCATGCCCGGCTTCCCTGGCGGCGCTCCCGGCGCTGGAGGCGCTGCCCCCGGTGGCGGTGCCGGCCCTACCATCGAGGAGGTCGACTAAACATTCCAACAGATTATACAGCAAGCTTTTACTGATATTGCAGTGTTCAACTACAGTACAGTGTCTCCAATAAATGATTGAAACTGACTTCAGTATTTTTAATCTAATTTACCTTTACTTTCATTCATAGACACGCACACAACATTACACATGATGTCCAAGATAGCTAGGCCAGTAGAGCAAAGTTTAGAAATACCGCGGTTCACACCAAACGCATTACAGACTAACCTATCTACATAGCATGCCTAACCCAATTTGGTCAGGCCTTGATTGACTACTGTACATACACGTGTTGTTTCAGGTGCTTCATCAATGTGCCTAATTCGGTATTTCCGCTAGACCGTTGCGTTGGCGTCGCGTCGGTCATTTCTTGTTCATTGACATCAACAAGTTGCCTGACGTCATTACCTAATCTATTCGAGAGGTGAATCTAAAGTAGGTACCTACCCTTTATATAGTTATTCTACTCTTTGGACTCCGGCCCAATAAAAGCTGTTTTATTGGTAGGACATGGGCATTAGAAATAGCTAACGCAAGTTATGATACAAACGGTCTAGCATTTTCGTGGACGAATAAATCGACCGAAATAGCTTCAGAATTATCTTGACAGAGATAAAACACGTATCGTAACTATGACGAATAACGACTGAAGTAGTGTACAACTTTTTACATAATTGTATTGTACCTAACAGCAATGCGCTTTTATTACACTATCCAATTTATGGAATGCTACCTAGGAACACTAACTAGGAAATCGGAAGCTAGTGATTACATTACACTACATTAAATTGGATTCTAAATCGGTCAGACGACGCATGCAGACGCATTCGTGAAGAAGGATCGTACACAATTTAGGAAGTAGTGCGGTTACCTTCAATTTACACTAAATTGGATCCAATGTTCTAACTGCGATTACATCTGCCGATTTTCTCTCATTAATAAAATACCTAGTGTGTATTAGCCAATGTAAACAGAAGGTCGATGGCGCTTTGAGGGTAATGCCTCACTTCCGTCATCCATGTTAATTGCAGCATCCATCAATGAATCATCTTGTAGTTATCGCCGTTAAATGGCTGGACAAAGCTCCCTGCTTCCATATTGGAGTTGGTATGTTATAGATAGGTAGGTAGGTACTTCGGTAGCGCTCTAGGGTTGAGTAAGTATTGATTTTTAATTACTCCTGCCTGCCTGCCTGTGTCAATGTTGTTGCTTTACGGTGCTCTGCCTAGTGCTTATTGGAGAATAAAGTTAGGATATAGCACTAAAGGTACGGTACATACCACCTTTGTCTGAGTATTAGTTATATATGTGGCTAAGGACATCAAGGTCTTGATATTATTCCTAATATCAAGACCTTAAATCTGATCTTTTCCAAAGTCTTTTGCTGTCGGCACATGGAGGGTATCATAGATAATTGCAATAAATAACACGAGTATCTGCGTAAATGTTATTGTTATAAACAGTAATAAATTCTTTATATAAATAGAACAACAAGCAAGGTCGAGAAAATACTCGAGATTGTCTCAGTATATTAATCTCTGCGATACTTACACGAATAATTAAAATGTAGGTACTTAGTTATTTATTATTTTACACATAATACCACGCTCGTAGGTATTATGCGAAGGGGTCGACATAGGAGTAGGTATAGTAGTTAGGTAGGTAAGGTAACATACCATACTACATAATCATATTATAGTAATAGTATGTATGTGTATATAATATACTTTTGTACCTAGTATTATGAGTTTTTTTTTATCATTGTCCCTCTCAACCAAAGCACCTGCCATCTAATCTCTTCACCACCGTTGGTTGACTGGTAGAGAATGCCTAAGCTATTAAGTCCGCCTTTGTACCTTAGCAGCCCTCGCAGTTTGAATTTGTATGTTGATTATCGCACTTCAATAACTGTCCGATCTGGGCATTGACTAATGGAGCCCACGTGGTGGCGTGGTTGCGTCCACTAGACCGCAGTGGCAGTTGCAGGAGACGCCAGCGGGGATCAGGATTCAAGACAGGAAAACCTTAGGTGGATTTACTTACTCACAAAAAAATACTAGAGCACTATTTCTAGGGGGACTCAAGATAATATGAATCTTGCACAGTTGGTATATGCTCGGTGCACACGGCCAGAATCAAAGCATCAAGGCATATCTCCAATTTAATGGCCATTTAACACGAGTAATACCATCGGCTTAACAAAAATAAACTCATTCATTTTGCGATGACGTCTACAACTTTCCAGCGGTTGTAGTTGTTTAAAAATGTTAAAATTATAATATCAGTTGAATCGTCTGGGAACGTAATTAGGTATTTATAGCATTACTGAGAACTTTAAACATCGGGTCGTCTAAAAATAGTGCAGAATAGTGATTACAAGAGATATATTTCTATGGTCGGTCGGAAGTATGTAAGAAGGTAGGTACTTCTATTATATCAATACCTAAGTAGGTACTTCCTTTTCTGTCTACGGCGAGCAACTTCCCATTGATATGATAAGCAACAACCGTCTAGATTAGCGTAAAAATAATAATTTTAGGACGCCTGTAATCCTCGAAGGGTTGTCAGAGGTGTGATTGAGCCCGGTGGATAGGTCCACCGGGCACAAATCGCAGACTTCGGCTACTACTGCTACTGAGAAATTTCTGATAGAAAAACCGAGTCACACTGCTCGACCTGGGAATCGAACCCAGAACCTCATACTCAGCAGTAGCGTTAGTAGTTAAAGTTAACATCAGTTAACATCAAGGGGATAGATATTCAACTATCAAAATGAGCACACCAGTATGTCACGTGGAGCGGTCACGGTTGTAAGTCACCCATGTCGTTGACCTAACATCGTCCATTATAACATTATAGCGGAAGCCGCGATATCCCGTTTGTCTCAGATGACTTCTAACGCGTGAAGAGTGAAGAACTACCGCCGTACAACTACTACGAGTACAATATTGTGTTATTAACATACTTACGAGGTAAACAGACACTAGATAGTATTACGTTACCAGAGTACGAAGTAGTTTTGCTCATAACTACGCTGCGGTAACTATGAGCGAAAAAACTGCTTGAACAACTTTCTATAGGTAATTTTTTATTTGTTTAATCATACCAAAAACATCACGCCTGTTTTCCCCGAAAGAGTAGCCAGAGGTGTACAGACGCCAGCACATCAAGCTACCCGAAACTGTCAAATTTTCCCAATCAACCTTGAACCTATTGCTCTTGCGATAAAGTTGAAAATCTATTAAATAAATTTGACAGATTGTAGTAGCTTGATATGCTGGCGTCCTTTTGTTTTATTAAATCATTACTTGTTTTCAATACCTGCCAGCCACGTCCCAGCCACGACCTTGAATAATCGATTTTCTTTGCTGACCGTTGAAACTTTCCTACCCAACGTAAAACTGCGACGGTGACGTTGCAGTTGACAATAATCCTAGTTACTTAGATGTTTAGAGAGAGTCGTGGACCCCATGACCCCCTCAAAATCATTCAAGCTGTCGAGAGTCTGCATGCTTTATTTGCCTTACTAACTTACTACTTGGTGACCCCCTAAAATCTTGGACTGCGACCGCGCTTGAGGGAAAGTCCCTGATTTTTTACTTTCTGCGTATGACTAAGATTTAATAGAAGTCAGTCATTACAATGACGAACAGGTACGCAATCAAACAAGCATCATTCTAATATTTGTTTGTATTGTTATCAGTCCAAGTATGTTTTATTTATCTACCAGGAATTAAAACATACTTACTAATGCTAAACAAGGTCTTTGAATAGCCAATCGTGGAGATAAAATGTAATGAGAATTAAATATCAGTAGATAGAGTATTGCAGAGCTATCTTTTACTTTGTGCATTGTATTGTATCGAATTCAGTACCATACCTAACTAATATGTAGAATTTCTAGTGATTTTCTATTTACCATCTTTGAACTATTTAGGGAAATTTCGAATTTCGTGCTTAGGGAACGGTGCCCCCGGGTGTAGGTATTTTACGAGTCGTTTTTTTAATGCGGCCTGCTAGGAAGTTGACATCGATTTTCTTAATAGGTACCTACTGGGATTTGTATATTGGAAAAGACTCTCTGCCACGTTACTGTTATAACATTACCGTGTCTCTGCTATCATTATTTTGCTTACATATCATAAGCAACTGATGCATCTACAATAGTGTAATCTTCACGTATTGTCTACAATACTGTTGACCAACTTCTACTATTCCTGTTGGTATTGTATTCGTAGTACAAATGGAAACTTGTAATTGGCCTTCATTGCACCTACCTACTAAAAACTGTATACTTAGGTACTAAACCATTCTGTTTTATTTAGCTGTAAGTTTTCCTAAGAAAAAAAAAAATGAGTGATAAGTTATCACTAATTTCCTAAAATCGGTTACTTATTTACCTATATAGGTACCTACACCTTAAAATCCTAGCTGGCAAAGTAGCGAGACAGGGACCTCTAACGATTCATATAGCAATACCGCCGCACCACAACATACGAGTAACTGATATAGCGAGGCATCCAGATCCAGATAAGCGCTGAAGGTGAATCTCAAGATATTTTTATATGAGTGAGTAATTATAACGAGAATGGTCACGGAAGCGAGTTGTTTATTTTCTCATTATTTCCTCGTTGAACCAGAACAGACACAGAACAGACGATCAGACATGTTTTCTCGCTGTGAATCAGTTCATACCGCGTGTCTAGTAGGGAAGCTGAAAAAACTATTCAGATTTTCCTACTTCCGTCTTTGGAAAAAAACTTTTATTTGTAAACGAAACGACCTTACTACATAACTATAGATATCGGATATTGCATACGTGCCAACTGCCGCGTCATCCCTTGAAATAATCCGACTGACGATGGATGAAGCCCTTCGTGGTTTTGTCTGTAGGTAGATATTTTTGTGGTGATAAATAGGCTTTTCATGATTACACTAAAAAAATGTGAAACGTAGTACAAAACTTTGTATTTTGTTTTTACAAAATCGCAAGCAGTATATACTGTATAGTATATACTATACTTTTATCTATCGGTCTATTTATGGGTTGCTGCTTTAAGTACCGAACTAATTACTTACCTATTCATTTTGAGAAAAAGAACCAAATGACCCTCAGAATTAATGCAACTACCCCCATTTCCGGTGCCTTACGGCCACGGGCACCGGAAAGGGGTAGTTGCCACCGCTAATCAGAGAAAAATCAGAAGAAAGACATCAATTAACTGTGTCTGACAGTTATTGATCGCTTCCTTTTTGTATTAAAATAAATAAAAGCACAAAATTTCAGTTGACATTTTTATTTTGGCAATGCAAACAGCGATAACACAACATACCCGACGTCGAATCCATATTATTGTTATTAGAACCGCGTTCAATTTGTGCTATTACAAAACAACGGGATACTCGTTAAATGACTACAATTTATTATCACGATTACATAATTTGATCGAATTGAATTGAATTCATCTTGCACTGTCTGCTCCTAATGAAAAACATCGAAAGATGAGAGAAAATATTAAGAAAACAAGCAGCCCTATGTATACTTATTCAGTATTACCTACCCAATAAAAGGAATGATAAATGTTTCTCAGGTATAGTAAATATAGAATCTATAGCATACCACAGCAAAATGAGAAGATAATTAGATTCGTTATCCTATCTAATCATAATCTTCAGTGCTATCATAATAAATAATGCTATTTTTAGAGTCCAACATGAAATTAAGCGTATAAACAGGTTCACCCGGCTATCATGTGGGATTTACAGTCAGGAAGTTAAGAATCTTAACCTTTACTGATTAGGTGCATTAGATGTTTTGAGAACGAGTCGTGAACATACACACTGCACACAAGACAGAGAATAAGTTAAATAATGTAAAACTAGATGTTAATTTAACAGAGGACAAGAGACAACAGAGACATAAGGACCAACAAGATAAAAAGAAAGATAAAATCAATGATTTCTGAAAATTCATGGAAGGGAAAAGAGAAGATGAATAGGTGGCAGGTAATATTCTCCACTGGGTATCTAGTCTTGCTCACCTATCTTTGAGTGACTCTATAGATAGATATACCTACTCAATAGTATATGGTCATAATTTATGAGAGAGAGATTTAAATAATCCACATTAGAAGCAGACAGTGGCAGACAACCAATTTCAGCAAGCGAACACTAAATTAACTATTTTTTTCGAACTATTTATTTACATTACGAGTACAAAATGTTTTGTTACTATGCATCATCAATCAGCACACACGTCCGTGTTCCAGTTTCCTGAACTATAAGGCCTGGCCGGAGCCACATCGCAACCACTCCATACCTATATTACTTAAAATGTACATTTTTAACAGAAAACTCATTAATACAGTTAATTTTTAAACGGTAATACAAAATATAGGTAATAATAATAACTTTGTCCAACGACACATTTCATGCATTATCTGTTCCGCATATTCACCAGCTGATTCAGGAAATAACTGTACTAATGACTTTTACCATGACATTTATTAAGCCTACTTTCCTGCTAATTTATCCAACAAACAAAAACAAATGCACTGAATCCACTTATAAATCAAACCAACAATCAGGTACATTAGTTAATAAAGTAGATAATATATAAAAAGTATTATAGCCGTTGCTGACAGTCAACTTATACTTATAAAACGATATGTTTCTAAAATAATCTGAAAATTCTGTCATTAACAAATCAATTCATTTGTCCTACATATTATGATAATAATTAACAAATGAATATATATTTCGTTTTAACATCAACTTATTGCGTACATTTATCTAAAAATCTAAAGTTCACATTTAACCGATACAAATCATATAAATGCGCTTATATAACAACTTTTTTTGTTATATCTTTACAACTCTATCATTAACTAGTCTTATAATTTTATTTTATGGAGGATTCGAGGCCCCGTCATATGTCACTTGATTTTACATTGATTTGAAAGCCATAAGTTCCTTACAAACCTTCACTCGCTAGTGCTTACTATGCCCAAACCTATTTCCAAAACTTTCTTCCCATTCGGTATAACTATTTCATAACTAAACTTTCTTCCTTCTTCTTCCTATTGAAATTGGTTCTTGAATGTCATATGTGCGTTAAACTTGACCCCAGTTTGAATGGGTTGGGGCAACAACTCCCGGTCAAACTTGAATAACCAAGTCACAATATCAAACAACATATCACCGGTACCGGAAACTCCTCTTGATCTAACTATAAGCAATAAGCGATTACTTACAATATCAACAACTGGGATGTCATCAAGGCTTACGATTATACCTGACGCGGATGTCTTATAGGGGTCATTATCATCATTAATTAGTTCTTTAGAAACACTTGATACGTCTCCTATTTACATACGATTTTTCGATGGTCGTACACTAAACGTCTTAATGGGTAATACAGTTCAGTCACTCCTTGTGTTGAGATGTTCCGACGGTCTACATCCAGGCGATGGCCGGTGAGCCGTCTGACGACAGGGAGTCCAGGGACCTCCTGGTCGTCTTTCCGTGGGCCTGGTGTCAGTAAAGCGAGGAACTGGAGCATGGCCCGTCCACTCCTTGCAACTGTTGTTCCGGTTTCGTGATTAACTGCAATGGCGAATTTCGAGAAACAGTTTTGTTAGTTCTTTATTTCTAAATTGGAAGAAAGGTTCTGGGGTTCTTATTTGTTGAGTTAGTTTGTTTTAATTGCGGATAGAAGGATCAATAAAGACTGGTCCTTTTGTGAAGGAGACAAAAATGTAGCTTTAGTTACACAATTTAAGTGTGTTATTATTGTCATTGGAGTGAATATGAATTGATCAAGCTGTTGGTCGAGTGAAGCTCAGATAAAGCATTGATTGATTCTAATGGAGTAGGAGACTATCTTACGATGCCGAAGCCCTAATACAATAGCTTGCCTGATTTTACTACAGGTGGACTAAACAGGATAATAGGTACTTCAGGAATATACGATATGACTGCACATTTTTTCACACACGTTTTTTTATCAAATCTGGGTCAAACACAAGGAAAATAATGATTCAGGTATCGTATATGGGAGCAAAAATGTGAACGTTGTGTAAATCAAGGGTCTAGCTTTATACGGAGTTGTGGTGTCAGTACCTACTGCTGTGGAGTTGTGGTGAATGTGTAATAAATGTCTAATTTCACGAAGTGTGCTGTATTCATTCGAGTTTATATTAAACGAGAAATAAAAGATTTTGCAAAGTTTTAAATGGCGTAGTAATAACCGTTTTAAATTGAGCATAATAATTTAATTTTCTGGCCATCTATTGTATTTAGGCTTTACAAGATCGTCATCACGACGCTTCGATGCTGATCTTTGAGTTCTTCTCTATTAGCTTTCGCTGACGTAGGTAAAGGACATTTTGGATTATTTACTTCCTTCGTGAAATTAGACATTTCGTCTAACCTTCTTTCGTCGTCTCCACTACTAAGGACAAGAGGAATGATCATACTTCTCTAATTTCACATACAGACGGTAGCAGTCCATCTGTAGAGTTGTTCGGCGACCTCGGCGACGGCGTGGGCGCATGTTTCGGCACTTCTCGGCCCGCCGCCATCTTGTCGTGCAACTGAGCGAGACGCATGCTCATCTGTCTCCTCTCCTTCTGTTCCCTCTCCCTCTCCCATCGCCTCGCGCTGTAGCTTCGGATAGACGATGAACTGCTCTGCATAGAGGTTAGACTTGGACGTCGCGAACCTGCGCAAAAAGCATAGAATTAGAACTTCTTGTATATTAGAAGGGGACAGGTGATGCGTGCGATCTATGATGTATTTTAGTAAACTTTTGTGTATTGTGAGAGGCGATTGTTGCTTGTTTCTTTTCAGAGTTTTCAGAAATGTACAGCAGAAGAAACTTGTGGAAGCTTATTGTCATCGTTATAAGTTGAATTAGATAAAAATTTGGGATTGTTTTATTAACATAATATTTTAATTTTACTTAATTATACAGATAACAACATGTACGAACAGATATAGCAAAGCAGTGTAGCAATGAACAAATTACCTATCTACATATAAATACATGGGGAGACAACACTCAGTACCTAATCATTACGTCATGGAAGTTACGATTAAATGGGTGGAGAGACTAAAACCTACATACCTACTTCAATTTAATTTAAACAACCTCTGTCATTGTAAAAATGATGTAGTCTAAATACTTAAAAGAAACCCGTATTTCAAGGTTCTATCTAATTACGGAATGTTCGGAGGAATTATGGAAATTGCAAAAATACACTATGTATAACTGTTAAATTTTCAGGAGTCTCTGTGGTAGTACCTGTTTGTAGTATTGTTAAAGAGATGTCTGAAAATAATAATGAATCAGTTAAGTATGACAAGTGTCTTCAAAATAACAAAAAAAAAAATGACTCAGTTTAGGTTGTGGTTTTCGTTTGTTGGAAATTGTTCAAAGGTCAGTCGTCCGGAACCAGAAGGAACTTGATGAGTCACCAAACTTATCCATCAAAGAAATCAATGTGTTAGTCAATCTGTACTGTTGGGTACCATAAAACACATAGGTGACAGAAAGCAAACGCTTACATGCACAGCCAGTGAGGTGTCGACATAAGCGAAGAAGCAGTGCTGCCCACCTGGACGACGTCACTTTCCACCATCATTAACGGTATAGAAACGTCAAAAGTATATGAAGATCTTCATACATTTTTGACATTTCTGCTACCAGTATCTAATAGTTTTAAAGAGTGGGATCGTCAGGGGAGCTGGGCCCATGAAACTGAAGCTTTCGCCCACTTCCGATTGTGCTTGCGAACAGTACTACATGTATGTCAATCGCAGAAAATGTGATCTTTGAGGTAAACTGCAAAGTTAAGCGTGTGAACTGTGACGTATTTCTGAATTGATTGCATGATTCTGGACTCTGCGTTGATGTGTAGTTGATTGAGTTTCAAGAAGCTAAAAGTTTGTGTTAAAGTGTTTAAAAAAATTTGCTAGTTATAAAAAAAAAAGATTTTTAACAATAATAATTGTCTGTGTTCCTTTATTCATTGTGTTAATAGTAAATGGAATTTGTCGAAGCGATCAACTTCCATGCAGCACTGTGTGAAGTGTTAAGCAAATTCAAAATACATACATTTAATTCTGGCATACACTGCCATCTTCAACCCATGTTTTTGCATCTTCAGTTTCGTTAGCACATACAAATAAGGCGTGTGGGAAAGAGATAGACAGAAAGGACCATGACCATCTTGCTCGCGCCGCCAAATACTTCATCCTGCGACTGTCGCGCCACGTTTCCATCAAGCCCAGCCAATCACGAGTAAAGCCTCACACACAGTAAGCTGTACTTACGCCAGAAAGGTCAGGTACCTACCGAATGTGCTGAGAAGAGGGAGCTAGCTATTGGGAAAAAAACATAAATTCTAAAAATGTTTTGGGACACTGCGGACCATTTTTATCCGAAATTGTATATTTGAGGGGCAGAAGGACCAACTTTGGAATATATTTAATACAAATGTTTCTAGGAAATAAACACTAAGAGGATAGTGATAAATAATTAGTTAGATGCATTAATTGAATTTTGCACTGATTTAAGTCTTATTATTTTTAAATAATATAAAGTTAATAAACAGGAAATTCCATATAATTATTATTGCAACGATAAATTATGTATGTATTGTATTTAATAAAATAGATCAATTAGTTATAATTATCCTGTTTCACTGGTAGGTAATTAACTAATTACCTATAGTTACCAGAGTGGAATATTTCCAGGTTTTTAGAAGTTGTTTGAAATTCTGGATGGATGGAATTTCGCAACGAGTAAAGGACATTTATAAAAGGTCATTGTGATATCAGAAACTATCTTCAGATGATTTATTTATGAAACATTATTCAAAAATAGTGGAATAATCAGGTCCCAAATAATTGAAACAAGATTTAGCAGTAGCTAACAGTCTTGTTAAGAGGATCTTTGGGACAAATTCAGCATATTCGGTGGTACAGTGGTGGATCAGTCGCAGACTGGAGTCAGTCCTGGTCGCTAACACCGAGACGCAACATCTAACGGACACGACCGACGACGACCTCTCATGCGCCCGCGACCCTCCGCAACGCCAGCCTGCTCCGCTCGATACTGATGCTTTTGACGGAACATGTGAAAAGATAGACAAAGTCTTGTGGTTCATATTTGTAACATCCTAGATGGCTTTAACTGTATTGGACTGCGGTTTGTGCGTTTCGGCTAGAATACTGATGAGCGGTAATCTGCCCAAGGCCTCACGGATTGAGCTTCTTTTAGGGGATGTGGAATACATCAGAGTAGACATTTTTATGCTGTTACTGCACTCGCTGTATTCCCCGATATCTCTATCTACGCATACAATTTTGAGTTGATAAAGTTGGTGTTTCACGTCCCGTGCGAGCGGAGCAGGCCTGCATTGCGGGCGGGCGCGGGAGGCGTCGCCGGCCGGACACCCAGACGTGCAGATGATGGGAGCGCGCCGCATACATTATCCAGATCACCTTTGGCGGCGCACTTAGGCGGGTGCGCGCCGCCGTCCCGCCTTACGGCCTTCAGGTGGCGCGAGATTAGCAAGATGGCCGCGGTGCGCGCCGCACCTGCGCGCGACGCCGACACCGCCACGCCGCCGCGCCGCGACGCGCGCCGCGACCCGCCGCCCGAGCTCTCCAGCTCCAGCGTGCCGCTCGTGCAGCCCGAGCGCGACGACGCGCGGGACGACGCGCGCGTCGCGCTCAGCGTGCCACCTGCGTGCGACAGAGTACCGGTGCAACACGACCATACACGAGCGAGTAGTGCAGCACGACACAGCTTATAGCGGGAAACTTAGGTACTGTTACATTGATGAAGAGGGGTAAGAATCTTGACAGCATGAAACTTTTAAGTTAGGACGGCTTAGCGCTTCAATCATAAATCAATATTTGGTCTAGCTAGTGAGCTCTGTGGACACCAAGAGTTGGTGTGCGCAGAGTCAAGTTTGTTTCTTTTACGGAATTAGTTGGATTTTTGACATAGTCTATATCTACCTTAGCAATACACTGACTCATGCAGATGATCTAAATCGTACCTGTGTCATTAAGAGAGTACAGACAAGGCGGCGTGAGCCTCGCGTCGGCCAGGTGCGTGGGGTGGTAGCGCGCCTTCGTGTACAGGTGCAACACCATGCACAGCAGGCCTCCTAGCACGAAGATACCCGACGCCACGCCCAGCAGCGTCGGCATGTCGGCCGTCAGCAACACCAGGTCTGGAACCAGCGGAATTATTAAAGTAGGTGATAATATTAAAGATGAAAAAGGGAGAGGGAGGCCTTTGCCCAGCATTGAGGTAATACACAGGCTATAGTCCGCGCTCCGTTAGTTGGCCGCGCCTTAGGTATGTGAGCGGTGGCACGGAGGGGCGGGGGCGCACTACGTACGTGCGTTGCAACCCGCCGCCTCACCCCCGCTGTCCCTCCCATCCCACTGCTTCGATAGATAAACACGAACAGTTCTTTCAGCATTAATGTGGGCAGGCAGAAAAAGAAGACAAAGCGCGGCTCTGAGAAAGATGGGTTGATGAGATCGAAACAGCGGGCCAAAATTGGCCTGCAGCAGCACAAGACTGAAAAGAGTGGCAGATGCAGGAGGAGACTTTTAACCAAAGACCCTGGCTAATGTTTTATTATTATTTACAGTTCTTTTAAAAGGATTCCTCTTTGCTTATGCTGCTATTGTTATCAAAGTCTACTGCACTGGTGTGCATAAAATTGAACAAACAGTTCTTATAATCGACTAATTAATGCTCCTAAGGGTTGGGAGGGTCTTTCACTTCTTCAATTAGACTATGCTTTATCCTTGATAGATTTCTACTAAGTTCTGATCATCGTCATCTAATCAGCTGCTTCTGAACATAGGCCTTCCAAGCATCGACGATAACGATTCCCTTCGCGGCTCCTCAGCGGCCTTCACCAGCTGTTCGGCATAATGATCATCATCATTTCAGCCGACAGAGGTCAACTGTTAGACTTAGGCCTCCCATCCAAGCGTAGCCCTATCGACTGGTTCTGTTCTCGCAAGAGATCCCAGGGTTGTATAGCCTAACGTTATTCAATACCTTCAACAGATTTATGCCAGTATATCTAATTGCTGTCACTTACTCTGTAAAAAGTTATTATCTGAACAAACAACAAACCACTACCTTCGGTGCAGAAGACCCTCGAGGTCGGCCTGGTGTGGCTGGTCTGATGGTAGCCGGAGTCACACTGGCAGTACGCATTGTGGTTGACCTGCACACACGACGCGTGCGTGTCGAATGCCTTGCACGTTTCGCGGTAGAAGCACTGCTCACCCAATTTCTTAGCTGGAAGGTGAAGGAAAAAGGTTTTAATGTTTTGAGCTGTTGAGGATTTAAGTATTTCTGATTGATGATGATGACGAATGAGTCTATGGTTTATGGAATACTTTTATTTAAATGGTGAATACAACAAAAGATTTGTGTAGTCTATGGATGCATTGAATTGCCCCTTTCGAAAGTAATCATTGAACAGATAAGTGATCTATTACAGCCCACCATTTTTCCTAAATACCCTTACATAAAGCCGAACAAAAACAAATATCCAATATTTAAATACAACGAAACACAGAAGTTCCGACGGAATCCAACAAAACATGATATACTTGTACAACTAAGTCTATCACTTGCTAACCTAAGTTTCGAAACTTGCTCCAAAAGGGATAAAAGGGAGACCTTGAGAGCACCCGACTCGAAGGCGTACTAATATCGGAACCGATTGAACAATTTTGATCCAGCTGCGTATAATTTTAAGGTTTCAGTTCCAAAGATACACGTGCCCCTGTTGTAATAGGAAGGTTGTATTGAAACGTGATGTCAAATGTCAAAATGGCTTTTGTTATAATTTTCTGATATTTGATGGTACAATAGCATCAAATATCAGAAAATTATAAGCAGCTTAAATATGTAAGGTCGATGGAATGTCACAAATTCAATGTTTTTCTTACTCACACATGAGAATTATCACAATTATAACGTGAATTTAAACTTCAAATATGTTCATTGTATGCAAATACTGTTTGGTTGACGTTAACTTAACGTTAACACCTTTTTACACATTAAAATATTTTTTGGATTAAAAGTCATAAGTAAATAATATTTTTTTTTAAGGTAGATTTATTTAACTGTATAATATAAATGTTGTTATTATTGTGTTTTTATTATATTTTATATAGTATATTGGAGTACAAAAATGTCCATAGTATACCTAAGTGTTTTGTATTGTTTAATAGAGTATAAGTAGTATATAAGTTAGGTTTTATACCCACGTGTACCTACATAAGGTCACATTGTAAATATTCGTATGCCGCTAGTAGCGGTGGATGTGTCGAACTTATCCATATATAGCAACCATCTTTGTACCTACCATATCCGACGAATAAATGTCTTTGTCTTTAACCTCACAGACGAGGTTTATGACTTTTAGGTACAACAAAAAAATACTTGTTTAAAGTAGAAACCGACTGTGAACATGCTTCACTTGCATGTTCGGTCTTAGTGATAACAGTTCACAGTTCTACTGTTTCTAGTCAGTAAATTTATTTTGACGCATCAAAACGTTTTTGGTCCTAATACGTCTCGTGGTCCTTTTGTTCGCACGGTATACAGAACGTGCTTGTTAAGCACGTCGTAGAACATCTATAAGCACCTTAAGCAAAGTTAAACGTGCTGATAAAATCGGGACCACTGCATCCAGATCAGCTTACTTTTATTTTTTTTTATTTTATTTATTTAGGGACAAAAAACAGTTACACGTTACAATTTGTATATCGGAGCTAAGTATATTTATTTAATAAACGTATAACCCACACTATTGTCCACGGATTCAATTAATGAATATCTAAAAGAGGAAAGGACGGACGGGCACATATTACTTTGTGAATTAAAAGAAAAAGAAAAGCAAGTTATGAAAGGTTGTCGGTAAGCAAAGCTATAGCCATTTTTTTAAATTTTGCAGGAGAAAATGCAAAAATATCTGAATCGGTAAAGTGTGTGTTATAGGTTACTACAAGGCGACGGAGAGGTGCCCGCTCACCGGCGTTTGTTTTGCACTTCTCAGTGTGAAACAGACGAGGAACGCGCACCTCTCGCCGTATAATAGTTCTAGGTACTACGTAACATAATTTATTGGAAAGCTCGTTACAATCAAACTTATTATTACAAATGCCATGCAGCATCATGGCCATGAGGAGCGTACGTCTGGACTCTAAACTCAAGAGAGTGTGCCGTTTGAGTAGTTCTAAATAAGATAATCTCGAGTGATAAAATTTATACTGCATGTTACGTAGGAATTTTTTCTGAACCATTTCAAGTCTATGTGAGTATTTGTCGTAGAAAGGACTCCAAATAGGAACAGCATATTCCAACTGGGAGCGAATCAGGGTCTTGTATAAAAATAAGAAAGTAGATTTTTTTTTAAAGTCCTTAGACGATCTCATGACGAAACCATACATCCGAAAGGCCCTGCTAATAACATTATCAATATGGACATCAAAGTGTAATTTGGAATCCAGCAAGATTCCAAGGTCTCGCGTGGACTCAACCTTTTTCAAAGCAATACCATGCAGGGTATACGTGAAATGAATTATATTTTTATTTTTGGTAAATGATATAGAATTACATTTAGGTAAGCTGAGTTGTAACTTGTTATCTAGGCAATATTGAGAGAGTCTATGGAGATCTTCTTGAAGTAGTAGGCAATCATGAATATTCGAACAAGATTTATAAATTTTCATATCATCGGCGTACATTAGGAAGGCTGAGTTAATAAAACAGGATTTAATATCATTAATAAATAGAATAAAGAGGAGTGGGCCCAACACGGAACCCTGGGGCACACCAGATTCCACGACAAAATAGTCTGACTCGTAACCGCTTATAACAACTTTTTGAGTTCTGTTAAATATATAAGACGCAAACCACCTAAGCAAACTACCTCTGATGCCGTTGAAGGCAATTTTATCCAAAAGCAATTTATGGTCCACCTTGTCGAAAGCCTTCTGAAAATCCGTGTACACTGCATCAACTTGGATGCGGTTGTCCATCTTCTCGAATAGGTAATTTGTAAAAATCATAAGATTTGTGGTGGTTGATCGACATTTAACAAAACCGTGCTGTTCTGGAATGATAAGATTACGCAGATAGGGAAATAGCGAGCTATGCACAAGACTCTCAAAAAGCTTTGACAAAGTAGACAGTATCGAAATAGGACGATAGTTTTTAATATCGGTTTTATCACCACTCTTATATATAGGTGTAATGAAGGCTCTTTTCCATACAGTGGGAAATACTCCTTCGGTTAAACACTTATTATAAATTATATGTAGTGGCAAGTGGATGGTAGTGGCAGTATTTTTAAAGAAAATGGGCGGCAGACCGTCGGGACCAGGTCCTTTAGTTTGGTCTAAAGCTTTAAGCGCATTTCGCACTTCATCCTTGCTAAGATAAATATTCGGGAGGGATATAGATTTATCAGCAAAGTTTTTGGGCGGCTGCCAATTTTCGGGGTCAAAAGGGTCTGAGGGCTCATAAACAGATTCGAAAAACGTTGAAAAGAGATTACAAATTTCAGTAGGATCACTAGATGGAATATTATTGCAGTGCATAGTAGCCGGAATACCTGACCTTCCTTTCCGGTTGGATATATATAACCAGAAGTGTTTGACGTTGAGAGGTATACTGTCTTCGACCGAGGTAATGTACCGTTTAAAACACTCTTCACAACGTAATTTGAAACGCTTACGATTATTTGAGAAGGTTTCATAATCAGACAAGTTACAATTTTTTTTCCATCTTATCCAAGCACGTTCCTTTTTCTTAAATATATTAATAAGCGATGGACTAAACCAGGAGGGAAAACGAGAAGATTTCGCTCGTATGTGAGGAACATGGTTACGAATTAACCCATATATATGATCATAAAACGTACAGACCGCCTGTTCGGCCATTAGGTGAGAAAGCAATTCATCCCAGTTTAGTTTTAAGAGTGTGAAATTAATACTTTCATAGTTAGCCTTATAGAAATTATATTTCGTAATGGTATGACGCTTCATTGGTGTTAGTTGAGATTCAAGAGAACTCAACACGGAAAATGGGGGATGGTAACCATCCTGCTGTAATAATTCCACATCCGATTTTAACTGACAGTCAACGTTAGAAATAAATAAATCAAGTGTTCTTCCTCGAGTGTTTTTCAATGTGTTGTATTGAGTAGCATTGATGGTGGACAATAAATTAAATAAATGATGGCTTGCGATATTCGTTGACCTTGAATATGTTGGATTTTCGCGGTCTAGCCATTCAATATCAGGCAAGTTATAATCACCAGCTACATAAAACGATTCGGTACTGGTGTCGATAAGAATGTCTTGCAACATATCAAAGTGGCAACTGTACACGTCGTCAGGAGACCGCGGTGGTATGTACGCAGCACTTATAATGTGGCGTGTGTTGGGCCGCGACGCAGGTAGCTGGATCATAACATGTTCTATGTTCACGTGAGTAGGGTGCGTCACTATTCTCGTCGGTCGGAGCTCACGTAGCACTGCTATGAGAACCCCCCCACCCTCTTGCTTATTTGTTGCAACGCGGTTACGATCATCTCTAAAAACCACATATCTGTCATCAATAAACTCACTATCAGCAATGCTAGGTGTAAGCCAGGTTTCGGAAAGCATGATAACGTCAAAAGAGTACGACAAAATATTCATGAGCAGTGTGTGTAATTTAGTTCGAATTCCTCTACAGTTTTGATAGTACAACGATATCCTGTTATTGAGCATTATAATACGTTAAACAACAAAACGAGTAAACAAGTAAAATAACATAATAAAAGTTTCGGGTATTCCTAAAAAATAAATTAAAAAATGGAGCCAGAACGCTACGCTGTAACTTGCAAAACACAAATACCTTCAAACCAGGATTCATAATAACTGACAAAAATATATTATAAGTTACGCTTAAACAAAATCGTTTGAGACTTTTAAACACTTTAACATAATGCAATACAATACCACAAATTATATGGCCAGAATAATTACAGTAACCACAAAAAGCATGCAATATTCTTATTTTACGTAATATAAAAAAAGATTGATTGTTTTTTCTCCTAATCGGTTGTTTACTTACGTCGACATAACAAAACTTGAAATAAAAACAAGAAGTGACACAATCACATAGGTAATCATGATTTAAATGGAGAAATGCATATAATATAATGAATAAGCTACATATTTTTATTTTGTTTACACTGGGTGATTTTACTAAGGTCGTCGTTACAACGAATAGCGAACGTTTTCGAGTTATCTGTTTCTTTAGCCAGTACAGTGGCATTTTTGATCCACACATATTTAACATTATGTTTTTTGGCCAACTCACGGCATTCGCGAAATAACTTTTTGTTGTACAACGTTAAATGTTCGTTAATATATATATTTTGAGACGTACCTGACAGGCCGATGTCGTTGGAATTTAATTTTTTAGCTAAACGATAGGCACTTAAAATATTATTGCGTTGTGTGCGTGATGAGAATTTTGCGATGATATTCTTAGGGCGGCTACCTTCCTCGTTGCGAGCATGAGGCACACGATGAATAGACAAGATGTCCTGACGAGAAATAGGCCACTTCAAAGCAGCACCAACAGATTCCATGATTGTAAGCAGGTCCTCGTCGCGTTTTTCAGGCAAATTACAAATTTCAATGTTGTTTAACCTTGCCTGCTGTTCCAACGACTCCATTTTTTGTTCGAGGCTTGAAAGTTTATCACCCATAGAATTAATAGATGAGGTACGCGTATCAATCTTGTCCACTTGTATCTTCAAATCGTCTTGCTGATCAGAATGATATTGAAGAGATTCCTCCAGTTTGGATATTTGTTGTTTGAAGGTAGAATGTTCATGGCGCAATGCAGTTATATCGCTTTTAATCTCGAGCGAGGTGTCTCTGAGAACATCTAGATCAGCCTTGATTGTATCCACAATGTTCTCATGCAGTTTCGACAGCTTAGCATCCAGCTCCAAGCGCAGTTCCTTGAGTGCGCTGGTAACCTCCCGGGCTGCCGTTGTACAGTCGCAATCAGGTTGTTTTCTTTTGCGCAACGTAACTGAGGGTTCCCGTGATTCACCACACGTAGTAAGGTCGGGATTTGAGTGAGATGCACTTTGCGGGCCAACCATCACTGCACTTTCTTATTTTAGGTCCTTGTCAAACTGAGTACTTGATTGTTAAGTCGAAGCACACCTAACACTCGATAATAGACTCTATGATTGCTGTCTTAAGACACAAATTACACTGTATTATGTCTTTACTTTAATTGATAGGCGAAGGATTCTATGACACGTCCGTCGTCGATCGCTCAGTGAACGAAAGGATTACAAAACACACAGAGTTGATAATCTTAGCCTTTACATATTAACAGTTAACATCTACTAGTTACTGTCAGGTTATGGTTATTTCATTGTAGGACACTTTTAACGCACCAGGGTGTTATGGGTGTACCGCGGACGCTTTCGAGTTAACAAAGTTACGTGATAAGTGATCTCCTTTTCTAGTCCAGCAGTAAATCAATGCTTAGAGGCTCGACAGCAGTAGTGGTGGTGGTGGTTGCAGTAAAACAGCCTAAGGACCAATAAAGCTGCTTACCTTTAGCACATCCTTGGGCCACACCGACGGAGACAGGGTGCTTGGGGTCACACTGGCAGGAGGCGGTGGTGGGGTCGCAGAACACGTGCATGAGTTTGGGGTTGCAGTTGAACTCGCAGGGCGACCCGAGGTACATGCCCTTCTCTGAAAACGGAAAATATATTTGGTTAGACATGAAAAACATAGGTATGGAAACTTGAAGGGATGTAGTTAAGACATGAAACTTCTGGGACCGATATTAATCTTAGTTATCAGAAGAAAGCTTCACTCTATCATTGTAATCAAAATGTTGCTGGATCTGTGTCTCATGGTGGTATGAGATACATATCCAGCAACATTTTGATTTTGTATTCTAACGATGACTATTGAAGCAATAAGATTTTATGTCCCTCTACCGGCTACAATGGCCACGCTCGACACAAGGCTGAGCCCGAGAGTTAAGCTCTGGCTAGTCTTTGAAGGAAATTCCTATGTGGAAATTGATCTAAGACTGGATCAAACTGTAATAGACGTTTGTGTTAGTCCCACAGATTCACTGAATATCAATACTTTATAGTACACGGAAATACAACTAACCGCAAGCCCACATTAATGGACATTTGTACAAAAGCGCCCTTATGCGACGAAGCATTATTGACCGTTTTCGTAGTTCAAGTATCCGTTCAAACATATTTACAAAGAACTCTTTTATCGGTGAAGTGGGATAAAACAAGGAATCTTTACCAATGACCTTAAAGTTAAAACCTTGAATTAACTTAAGCAGGTAGTATATATCTATCTGCGTCATTTGAAGGTGTTAGTTTAATGAGAACATCAAAGAGAGAAGTTTCCTTATTATTAACACCGGCAATGCGATATTGTTGTCACCCTGGAAACTGCTCACGAACAAAAGTAATTATAATTTTATATCATCAGCATCACCGACATATTTTAAGAAATTTAAAAAGTTTTTAATAGCATCAAAGTAAGGGATATTGTCGTTTGACCTTTCTTACATTCTTTTTCTAATTTTTTTTTCGTACCTCGCAAGATTTAATAAGATACGCCAGCTATTTTTATAAGTTGGTGATTTATTTTGAAATCGAGCTCGGGAGAAATGTCTCGAGATTTTGGTTACAGGAATAGAAACATTCCTCAATCTTACGCTTCTCAAAAGTGGTTAATCAATCTCGTTGTTAAGACCACTCAACCAATAAATAAAATCGTTATAACAGTGACAGAATTGTGCGGAAAAGGGAGAGGGAAGCCTTGGTCCTGCAGTTGGACAATACAGGCTAATTACATTATATCATAATAGTGGTATCTATATAATTTCAGTGTATAGTTATCTCTCACAACCCTCAATTCTACGACAATATCGACATGTCTACACCTCATTAGCATTAATTCCAATCCCAACTCGACGTTCAAAATCAAAATCAAAAGTCATTTATTCAAATTAGGCTGAGAATCAGCACTCGTTGAACTTCAAAATTACAAAAGACAGTCCCCCAAAAACGCCCGCCCTTCACCACTTCCTAGTGCTATCGCTGGGAAGAAGAAGTGGCGCAAAAAACTCCCCAGCAGCACAGCTGTCTGTTCAGTTAGAAAATACGTGATTGTATAGAATACTAGGTACCTATGTTAAGTAATTAACATTACAATACAGAACAAAAAATTAAATTATTTAAAATTACGTACTCAAGCTAAAAAATAATTAATTAAAATAAAAATGTAAATAAAAACTTACTACCCAAATAAAAGCCTCCAGGCATAAAGAGCGTGACAGCTTACATATTTATGCATGCTGGGTTCTGTTCACATAGCTGTCACTTGAAGTCACAAATGATAAACTAAGACCATCGAAGTAAAATAAATAAATGTCAAAGATGAATTGTGATGCAACCGTGAGAATACCAATATCGACAAGTATGTTAGTCCTGAGAGGCATTCCAGGACTTCCAGTAGATGCATTCACGTTAGATTAGTTGCGAGTTTACGTCTATTTGTAGACGTGCTTTGGTCTATTTCAGCAGGATTAATGCATCTACCCAGATTCTATTCTAGATCTTTTCCACATTTAGAACGCCTTGCTAGTTGTTAATCCTTTATAACCGGCTTCAAGAAAAGGAGGAGGTTCTCAATTCTTCGGAATCTTTTTTTAATACAAATCCTCTTAGTTGGTCTTGTAAAGGTGAGTTGAGCGGTTTGTAACGTCTTAATTCTACTACTTGTAGTTACGTGTATTGTACCAGTATGTAACTGTTGTTGAAAGTTTTCACACTGTTGATATAACTATTCATCCAACCGAAGTTTTCCCTGTTACCATCGTAGAGCTGAAAACTCATCGTGAAGATGTTATTCGGCAACCGAGTCACGCTTGACCTTCCAACGCCCTTGGATTGGAGAGATAAGTAGTATGTTCGGAACTTAGGACCAAAAGAGGGTAAGTATTGAATTGTGTCTCAAGTTTGGACCATTCTGAATCCTTTCGCCGATTGCGACTGTTTCATCAGATATAGGATCAAGGATCTCTTATATCGCACCTAGTCTAACAATAAAGGATTTCATAAAAGTCCACTTTCCCTAAACTAATTCTATAAACGACTAATAAGCTTGTACAAAACTATTCTTACTAAACGGACATTTCCTCAACAAAACAAAAATGTCAAGCAAATAAAACACTTATTATACATCAATTGCTAAAGTTAATTCAACATAGCTTATGTTATACAAGTAAGGCGGAAACGGCGTGGGAGCGGAAGTAGGCTCCACCGGAAGCGAACTCGACGTTCGATTGAGGACGCCGCCTCGCCTTGGAACTTCTCCATTTGTTCTTTTTTTTCTCTCTGGTTTGAAGTTTAGTAACAAATAGGTCGGCTGGTAAATGTCGCTGTGATTGAACTTTTATTGGGTTTTGAACTGGACTTAACTAAAAGAACGCTTTTAGCGATAAGACAGCCCATAGCAAAATACAACCATAACCCTATGTAAAATTTCTATATTTCTATCTGTTATCCATATGGTGCACGTAATAAAGAATATTCTATTCTATTCTATTCTTGATCTGAGAGAAAATCTCCTAACTTCAATTTACTAAGGGCTGATGAAGAATAAATATCACCGTATAGTAAACTCATCTAATTCAGTGACTCGCCTAATTCGGTGATATTTGGTTTGAGCGCTATCATAGGGCTATACGAGTGAAATCAATGGTTTGAAATACAACCTTAAGCCTCTGTGATAAAGTTCAAATTCAAAACCAAATATCACCGAATTAGGCGAGTCACAGAATTAGATGAGTTCACTATGACATAATTTCTATACAAAAGCTGTCAAACTGCAATATTTATTCTTCGGATAAAAATTATGTGACTATTGAAAAGTCAGCCCCTAATATAGAGTATATTTGAGTATATTTTCGTTTTCAGTGACACAAAATAATTCGATTCAGTGATCCTCATGAGAGGACTAGTTAGTTCGTAGTTTAATGAAAACTACATCCATCCAGTATCATAAGTTCGTAACCTTAACAATTGCAATGGTGTCACAGTACTCAGTGGCATCAGAAACCCTAACACACAATCAATCATAATCTGAAGCATTTTGAAGGATATAGCTTCATATGTTCGAAAAACGTGTCTCCTCAACAACGTAAATAACGCAATGAATATTGTTAAACTGTCAAAATAAAACCCATTCCTACTGATGTGTTACGAAATTAGCCCGCTGAATTCCTAAAACTATTGTACCTATTCAAGTATAAAAAAAAAGTTCATCAAAGTTATAAAAAACCTAATAAAACAGTCGAAGATCTCACTACAGGAGTACGAGGAGGAGGCACCTTTAACTTTACTGGAAAAATAACAAGACAAAATTTCGTTCGTTATAAAATTCCAATAAACTATTTGCACCCAAATATTGGTTAAATTCCCGCCAGCACATCTAGGAACCAATAACTTGTAGCTCGAAATATTCTGTTTGCACGAATAAAATACGGTACGTTCAATAACATCCTAATAAAACGGTTCAAGCTTTTCCGGGAACCAATAACTGTAGATCGAGATATTGTATAAGTACTTGAAAAATGTTGCTTCTCGATGGGTGACCATATATCGCCGGACCGCCTTTCCAGATTGTCTTTTTGTGTTTGTATTATTTTTATGCGGTGTGTAATAAGATAAGGAGTAAATATGATATTCTATTTACCAGTCTCTTTATATATCTGAAGTTAAGTGTAAAAGTAGAAAGGGTCGAACGTAAGCTCCCACCTTGCCCGAAAAAGGCGTCGGGCGTGGGTGTAGGGATTATGGCACGTAACGTGGGTAGCATTTTACACCTGAAATCTACACTCACTCTTAACTTGATAATGATACTGAGGAAATCTGAGTACTCTACGAAGGACGAAACTACCGAAATCCCCTCTGGATTTCGACAGTTTCGTTTATTGGCTGGATTAATAGATGAGCGATATGTCAGCGGTTACTGAAAGCCTAACCAAACCTGCGTCCGTTCTCATGTGAGTTGAAAGTTCGGTTAACTAAAATATTAACAGTCCATCAAATGGCTACTGTGGCGTAAGTATATAATATTCACTGTGTAAAAATTTTACTAGTGATAAGATGTCATTTAATAATCTAAATGAGTAATACAATAATAAAAACAAAATGACACAATAAAAAATAAAACCGGGAATACGTAAAAATAATAATAGGTACCCATATTCACAAACATTACTATGAGGTGTCACAGTGCGCGCGGACGCACAGGGTTCCAAAAATCTATTCATAGACAATACTTGAGTGCGATCGGCACTATGCGTCCCGAATTTAAAGGCTTGTCATATGAAACGCATTGAGAAATGCCTTACTTCGCTTAGTATTGCTACTTTACTTAAGACAAGTATTGTTTGTGAATACAGCCGGTCGATTCTGTGAAAATTCACCGTGCAAAACTCAAGTGAAGTGAGTTTGATATGAGTTGTCAGTAGTGTCAATCCCTAGCATTATTGGAAATGACAGCTCACTCCACGCTCACTTCACTTAAGTTTTCACGGTGAGATATGGCTACAGAATCGCACTGCAGGTGTAAGTATCGGCATTTCTAGTTCCATGGCTTATCTACGGAATAGATATCAATAGCGTGGCCTAATCATATTGTGCACATATTATTTATACCCAACACGAAAATTCGACGAAAGCTTTCATTATGACCGGGGTTGGGACGTTCCTAATTAAACTTTCCAATATATCGTTGCTTTTACAACTGAAAATTAACGTCAACGAGGAAAATTTAATGGGATATATAGACGATTTGGAAAATGTTGTATGTTCCCACAGATTTTCTGTCTGAAATTGGGTTTTACCTACCTAGTAGGTAAAATAGTAATAACGAAATAAAATCTTAACATTGAATATTTTTGAAAAAAGTAATTGCTACGAGTTGTGGGAACGAGTCTGATGCCGAAAATATAGTTTTTGGAATTTTTGTCCTTTTGTTTGTTTGTCTGGATATATGTTACGGATTGGCGCAAATTTAATTAATTATTACTGAATATTCTGTTAAAATTTTGCACAAATGTTCCCGAAAGGTCTGATCATCGAATACACTATTACATATTATATTTTCTGCTATTTGCTATAAGTAAAAAAAAAACATAAGGGATGAGCAATATTGCATTATGTTCGTGTTGTGGCTCCCGAAATACAGGCACTCTAACCTAACTCTGGAGCCAGGGCACATTTTTCTGTAAACTGTTTTTATGGCAATTGTCCTGTCACTATCTTATTTATTTTGGGTCGCAGCAGGCCTTTGTCTTCCATACATGTCCATCCGCTTCATCTAAATTTACGTTAATTCAACTTATATTCTAGACAAATTCGTTGACTACGATTAAGTATGGTTAGTATGCGGCCGCTAGCCATATGGTGCAAACAATTTAGCCATTAAACAGCGTTCCATGTAGGTATGTATGAATAGGAACCAGACCATATCTGTGTGCACAAGGTTCCAACACCGCAAGGCAGGCTGGTACACATGAATACATAATACTGCAGGCACGGATTATGTTACAATATCTGCAATGAACGAGGTCCTTATTGTGAGCACCTTTTCATTGCATTAAGCGTTTTCAACCCAAAGGGTTACTGGGATAGTAGAGGTACCTATGAAATTTTTCGTCAGTTCAACAGCAGATTTTTTTTGATAACTTACGTAAAATGTCCACGATAGTGGGTCTAGAATCATGTGCTGAATTCATTTTTACAGTTAGCGCGTCGATGTCCCCGCCACCCTGTATAGCACCCTGTATAGTACCTAAACACGCAGTTATCTATATACATATAAGTCCAATGGAGTGAACCTATCCAATTGCCATTGACCGTGCAAAAATAAGAACTCCGAGCCACTACTGAGAATCTCGTAATGAACCCAATCCAACCCAATAATAGTTTGCCAGACCTGGGATTGTGTCCGGGATCCCAATCCCAGAGATCCCAGGCAGGGCATGGGTGCCAAGGAATCGGGCTGTGAGTAGGTACCTCTTTTGATACTTATGTTAGAGAAACACTTTTTCAACCCCTTTTCCAATCGGGATTTAAGGGATAACCCTTAAATCCCGATTGGCTTCCCCAAATTAAGTTCTATAAATAGAGTTTGTCGTACGAGTACGTTGACCATTTTTTATAAACAGTCAAGGGTAAGGTAAGCCTTAGGATATGGGTCACCAAATCAGTCTTTTTTGGGAGGTGTACGGTGGAAAAAACGTGTAACACGGAACAATTAAGTATTTCAGCAAATATACCTACTGGGTAATCTCAATTCTGTCCTGAGTTATTAAACACCAAATATTTGCTCTTTTCTTTCATAAGAAAGTAGTTGTAGTCATGGCGCAATCCGTAAGTAGGCATTTTTTATTGTTGCAAATGTATATTCTGGAAAAGCTCAAGTTTAATTCCTTTAGATTCAGATTTAAATGCAACGAAGCGTCAAAACTCACTGATGCTAAAATGCTGAAACTATGCAATTCACAAAGTGAAATGAAAACATAACTTCATCCTTCATTCATAAACAAACTCATCGGAATTATAAACTCCAAGCAGTCAAACCAATCTAGTGCCGACAACTAATCTACAATTCGATTTAGCTGCCCTAACTATAGCGCTGTAGTGTAGCTCGTTGCAAGGTCAGCAGACCGCGAGGTCACCTGTCATACCCGCCTGCTGCGGAACTGTTAAGGTTATAAGCTGATTCCTATCGGCACTTAGATTATGTATGCTTTTGCTGCTTTTAGAAGGGAATAGCCACAAAACGTTTGAACAATAAATTGTTCATACGTTTTGTGGCTATTCCCTTTTCAAATAATGATTGTGTTAAAGATAAATTCAGAAATTAAATTGTGTAACAACTATTATTTGGTATTTATAAAGCATTAAACAACTCTCTAAAACATTCTCATGTAGAAATAACGGAACGCTAAACGTTTTATTTTTAAAAGAGATTGCGAAAAACAAAAGCGCAATGGTCCGCTTAACGGCGATATTGCTGTTAAATTTTATGTAGGCGTTTAGTTTGACTGCAATAATGTTGTACTAACCGTATATTCGGTGGCAAATTAAGTTTATAGCGTTTAACTGAATGCAGGAAAATGGAGATATATTGTAGAGAAATCGAATATTTGTGAATAATTTTAGGTAAGGCACCAAAATGTATTAGGTATACTTAGCTTAGTTACCTTAACCTACTTTAATGTTGTTTATGACATACTCGTACATCACTGCATGTGAGTTATGCTGCTACTTTTAACTTAACTGCAGTGCAGCCGCGTGTGCATTAGCCTACAGTTTATAATTCATTGCCATCCATAAGGAAAAATCTACGATCTTGTACATTGGTGCATACCTACACTTGGTTGAAAGTTATTTGAAAAACCTATGCATTTTTCATACTTCTGTATTGCAATCACAGAAAAGAATTGCGTCAGTGATCCCAGAGGTTGGTTAAGTCTTATATTTTCTTCTCAACCCGAGAAACTACCAACGCTACGTAGCTTAACTACAAAAGACTTTGCAGACGAGATGAGAAACCTTAGGAACCGTACGTATCCAGTGTGTTACTTCGACGTACCTACATATACAGGTGTCCAAACACAGCCATGTTTTCTTCATCAAGCCTTTTCCAGTTTCATAAAACAAAGGCTTCGTCTCTCGTAACACCCTTTCAAATGAGTCTATACTTGAACCTGCGCATACTCTACCGAAAACATACTTTAACAGACAGACATAAAGTTCACACTCCTTTGGCTGTAAACAAGGAGATATATATATATGTATATGTCTGGAACTGTCAGTTAATTTACGTGGAAGACGAGAAATTCGCAATATGGGAGAGTAACATTTTCCACTTCGAGGGGACAGAATTTCAGGTATTCTATAAGAACACACGTGAGTCGTTTAAAAAAGACGAGCTTGTTATTATAAATTCTTCGCTAAGTTTAAGACGGGAAGTTTGAAGTGGTCTTGAGTGGGTCGTCGAACAATGTTGGTATTATAATGCCTGCGCCTATGTAAGAGCTTGCTTAGGTATGCTTGAGTTGAGTTACGAAAGCTAAAGATGACAGGAAAACACGAGATTAACAAACTGAGTTCAGAAAACTCTTAGGTACATTTCTAAGCTGTAGCGAAAGATCGATAAATACCAAACTTCTGCCACAATAAAATAAAACCAAGTACACATCTTAATAGTTATTAAACTGAATCCTTCGAGAACGATTGGAACCATTTAAACGAAGCCCCAGTTCAAAGAAACGAATACTGTGGTTCGATAGTTGTGAAAATACCTACTTAAATATATTTGAGATTAAGTTTACCTTATTTCAGAAGCCAGGGCAATTTCGTGGATTTAGCGCGAATTTAATTACTTGCTTAGAGCTCAAAGAACAAGTTATGAACGGAGAAAAATCTTTGAATGAGTCAAGAAAGCTGAAATGAAATTAATCTTTAGATTCTTCGTAATTGCGATTTCTGAGAATCCGATACTGATAGAAATAACGCTCATTTAGCAATGGAAAGAAGCATCATCAAGATATTATCTGGCATGATTCGGAAGAGACGATATAATATGGATGAAAGAAAGTTCATAGTATTTTCGTGCATCACTGCCCCGCCTCTGTAGAAAACCTACATTAACCAGTCATTAAAAAAACATGGAACAAAACCCATTAACCCCACTTTTGGCGTTGTCGCAGCGGGTTAACTTAAACCACATAAAATATAGGCAATCATAGCTGAAAAACTGCCAAATAATACAGCCTAACAAAATTTAAGCGTTCAAAATATGCCAGTAACATCTGGCACGGTTGGCATCGTGCCAGCCCAACATCCTTGGCACGGTCGGACCTGCCAAATGTACCCCATAATAATAAAGAGGACAATTGTATTATTAAATACTTTACTATCGAGCCTACATCAGGTTTTACGAGGTCGAGATTACATCGCCGAAGATGGGTGTAATGACCTTATTTGATAACAACCCATAATTTATTAGGTAGGGTTACACCGTAGAAACTAGGATCTTGCGCGTATCTATATATATATATATATAAATAACTGTATCTTTAGTGTGATCTCAAAGGGAAACAAGAATTTAAAGTTAGCTTTTCCCCGAAAAAAAAGCAGGTGGAATAGAGGCGCCATCCGGTAATTACCTACTGATTACTGGGAGTCACGGTAAGGGTGCATTAAAAGAACCTCCACCAGTTAAGAGATACTTAATTACGGCGCATCCAGGGCCATGAGCGGCTACAAACCTTGCTGCCTGGCAAATTTTTGCAATGCTATAGGTACTCGTGCTGATTTAAAAGAAGAAAAATGCAAAATATTGCCAGGCCAGCAAACTGGAGACAAGCGGAAGATTATATTCAAGATTTCTTATATTTTTTGCAAATGACAGCGTTGTTTTACTGTATAATATTCGCAATGTTGATCAAAATTCAATACGCGGTAAATTATGATACATAATGACTAAATTATAATAATTTAAAACGCCCATATAGCTCTCGAAATTCTATTTGATGGAAATAAGACTACTTTTTGACGGCACGGTTGGCGCAGTGGTAAAGCGATTGACTGCTGCGCTGCGTGTCGCGGGTTCGATTCCCGCACGGAACAAATATTTGTATGACCTACATGTATTTGTTCCGAGTCTGGGTGTTTTTCTATCTATAATATGTATGTATTTACAACAAAAAAAATGTATATAAGTAGTTTATCAGCCATCTTGTTACCATAACACAAGCATTAGGTTGCTTAGCTTGGGACAAATGGTGCTGTGTGAAATGTCCAGGGAAATTATTATTATTATTACTTTATTCATGATAAAATATATAAAGAACCAGTACAAAATAACAGCTTCGTGATAACGTCACAAAGTGGATTTACCCATATACTCGTAAGTAGTAGATTATAGAGACCTATTAGGAAGCAGAAATGAAGAGAATTATTACTTTTCTGAGAAAAGGGCCAATAAATATTGGACGAATACACACTATATCCTACTAATATTATAAACGTGAAAGTTTGTATGGATGTATGGATGTTTGTTACTCTTTCACGCAAAAACTACTGAACGGATTTGGATGAATTTTGGCACACAGATGGTTTATAACCAGGATTAACATATAGGATACTTTTTATCCCGATATTCCCACGGGATCGAAACTTATGCGGGTGAAACCGCGGGGCGCAGCTAGTCAGAATTAATGCCAAAATCTGGGCTGTTTCCGAGAATTTCTCCCAGATAGAACCGGTATAATAAATGTTTTTTTTCTTTACTTGACAAAATTACCTTTGAATGTATTTAATTAATGTAACTAGCCCATACAGTGACAATAAACCGCTCCTGATCTCCTGCGCAGAACGACGTGACGACACATAATTAGGGATTCCTGCAGACTCACACATTAATCCTGTTTATGGAAACGTGTGAGATACGAGGAGGTAAATGGTATAATTAGAATTCCTGTTATTACGAACAATACCCAAGTATTATCTTGAACACATGTTCTGCACATGTGGGGACAACCCTAGCGATATCGCATTTTCATTTTTGACACGCGTCATAAAAGCTGTGTAGATAGCTGTGTACAGGGTCAAATGAAAGTAGCTAGCGAAACTCTGCAGCCGTAATAGGAATCGATACCTTTAGGATGTACATATATTTACTGTGCGGACCTTGTTCCTTTAAAGTTAAGTTTTAAACTAAACGTATTTACAAGAAAAAAAAAAGTTTTACTTAGATACCTACCTAAATAGCATCATACCGAAAAACAGTCTAATGTTAGATTTATATCCGAGTTTCCTAGCTAGCTTCCCTAGCTATATTTCGCTGTAATGGTCGAGCGAATTTAGATCTTTTATTATTATTTATACTTTTGCATTACTGTTGAGAGCTAACATGGGGTAGCTCAGCTAGATCTTCATTTAGAATAATGTAAGCAGCACAGGCAGCGCTATATCTGAGTCTAATGTCTATTGTCTTAGAAGGTTCACGGACGCTTAAGCATCGGATCATTATTCTGTAAAAATCTTGCCGTGAAAACTTAGGTGAAATAAGCTTGAAGTGATGTCAATAGTGCCAATCCCTAGCATTGGGTGAAATGACAACTCACTTTAAGCTCATGAATTGTTTACGTTTTCGCGGTTTAAGTTTTCACGGTGGATTTTTATCAGAATACACCGACAGGTTTCAGAATCTGAACTTGTTTGTTTCATTGTATGTATCTTTGCATGTCTTGTTTTCATTTCCATGGTACCTGTATTTTATTTTTTTAGATTACTGATGTTTTCCCCCAATCAACAATCAATCAACTCAGCCTATCGCAGTCCACTGCTGGCCTCTCCCAGGCTGCGCCACAACACACAGTCCTATCGGTCTTCCGCATCCAGTCCGTCCCAGCAACCTTCTTAAGGTCGTCCATCCATCTAGCTGGGGGGCGTCCCACACTACGCTTGCCGATACGCGGTCTCCACTCCAGGACTCGTCTGCTCCACCGGCCATCGGTCCTTCGACAAACATTATGGCCAGCCCACTGCCACTTCGGTTTCCTTATATAATATACTCTGCAAACTATGTCGGTAACTCCGGTTCTTTTTCGGATAATTTCATTCCTGATTTTATCCTTCAATGAGTCCATAGCGCGCTGAGCGACCTTGAATTTGTGGACCAGCCCGACCGTCAGTGTTCACGTTTCGGCGCCGTATGTCATGGCGGGGAGGACGCACTGGTTGAAGACCTTAGTCTTCAAACACTGTGGGATAGGCGACGAGAAGACTTGACGGAGTTTTCCAAATGCTGCTCAACAAAACTAAATCCTTCTGTCGGTTCCTTTCTCAAAGTTGTGTCTACTGAGCTGGATTATTTGCCCCAGGTTTTCCCCCAACTTGTTATTTTTTTAACAAAAAAAAAAAAAAAAAAAGATGTTTATTTGTTGCCGCAAATAAACGTTTTTTCTTTCTTTTTTTTTTTCTTATGACGTGTTTAGCTAATTGTGAAGGAAGACATCGTGAACAAAACCAGACTTTTGGAATTATTTTGTAATCATTAAAGCAAAGCGCGTCATGATAAATGCTCCCTCCTGCTCTGTTAAAAAGAGAACTTTGCTCTGCTGGGCACATTACACCCTGGCTATAAAAAACGTAATGAGTTAAAGCCCCTGGAGCAGAAAAAACAGTGTAAAAAACCCGCTTGACATTGTTGTGGGAATAAAAGGTTTAAAAAGTGCTGTGTAGACAAAAGTGGGCCAAAACGGTCCGAGTCCACTCGACAATTGTAACCAACGCGACACACAACGAGGTTTGGGCTTCTTTACATTCCTGTGGGTTTAGCGAGTTTGTTTGCTTCCCGGCAGCCATATTAAAAATTTGCGAAATTATGTTCAAAGTAGGTAGGATTATGTAAAGTCAGAGAATTTAATTGTTTAGCAAATTGACTACCAACTTTAATATTTATCCGTATATTCAAATCCCAACTGTCATCCTTTGACAGTTGTATGAAATGGCTATAAGACGGCCAATTGACGTAGCGTGTCCATTTGATAAATAATAAATTTCCCCAACTTTACAATAATTATGAAGAAGTGTGGGACATGACCTTTTCATAAGTTCATGATTTTCCACGTGTTTTCTTTTGCTTACCAAATTATTATGTGTATAATAAGTAAGAAAGATTTAACATTTAAGCGACATCTAAAATTAACATGTTCTTAGTTACTTTGATATTTAATCAAAAGAATTTACGATAACATTCTGGGACTATTTGATCTTTTAAAAATGGTCTCTGGTAGTTACTTAAAACCAATAGGATTTCTAAAATAATGTAAAGACTACTTGTTTTAAAGAGTCTACCTACGCATTAAAAATCTGTTGCAAAAGTTGGTAAAAACAAGATTATTCAATTAAGGCTATGTAATACTGGGTGGCGCAAAAGTAAAGACCCTATTTGGTTCAGCTATAACATTTTTTCTAAATTAGAAAACTAGATTTAGATTTTTTTAAATGTATATTTGTGCCATTAAATTTCGTACCATTAGGATTTAAAGATGATGTCTTTTAAATGGTGACCTCCAGAGTTGATACACATTTGAGCCCTATTTATGACATTTTGCATAACTTGCCGTAACACTTCCTGCGATATGTTCGTTATTTCTTGACGAATGTTTTCTTTTAGAGCTGCGAGAGTCTGTGGCTTGTTCACATACACCCGAGATTTCAAAAAACCCCAAAGAAAGAAGTCTGGACTGGTCAGATCGGGTGATCTTGCAGGCCAAGGCAAATCGCCAAAACGAGAGATAACTCGGCCTGGAAAAGCGTCCCTCACTAAGTCCATAGTGTCGCGCGCTGTGTGTGCCGTAGCGCCGTCTTGTTGAAACCAGATGTGCTCCAGCCCCAATTCGTCCAAACTGGGTATCAAAAACTCACGTAACATGGTTCTGTAGCGTTCTCGTTTGCGTGGCACGTCGCCTCGTTGATGTTTCTGGACACTCTTCCACATCTTCGCGCACAGCATCGATATTTTCAGCTGAACGGCCTGTTCTTGGTCTCCCAGACTTAGGTCTATCCAATGTTGAGCCAGTTGGTTCAAGGCGTGTGGCAAAGCGTCGAATTGTGCGACCAATCGGTGCCGGACGGTGGGGAAATCGTCGACGAAATTCACGTTGTGTTCTTATCACTGATGAATTATTCCGTAAGAACATTGACACAATTATTCCACGTTCTTGGGGAGTAAAACGGTCCATGTTTATTTTCAGTGTATTTTACATTTGTTCACTACACAATTTTCAACAACAGAATGACAGAAAATGTCATATAAAAAAAAAAAGGTATTTTCTTTAGTGCCACTACTTTTGCGCCACCCAGTATATTTCATTAGGATTGTGTAAAACTCCAGAAGTTTCGACTTTCTGTGTTGCTTGTTATAACGAAAAAATCAATAACTGACTAAAAGAGCCAACATGACAATGTCAATGTTTCCACCCACACAGGGAATCACAAAACATGAGACAAATCACAAAAGGAAAATTAATTAGTCTCAAACGACATATCTTGATTTTCTTTGTTTTTTTTTCCTATCTACTCTGCTTGATGACGAATACAACTGTCCAGTACACTTCGATAGACAACAAAATAAATAAGTTTAAATAATATAAAGGACAATGCTTAGAAAAACCCAAAATATATGTAGAAACAAGCAAATCTGAATGTGAGTTAATTTTAATAAAATTATGCACACATATTCAGGAAAAATTAACATAAGTTTTCGTTCACGTTACGCGATAAATGTATGCTTCTGCTTCTGTCCTGTCGGACATGGACTTCTATCGCTATAAGAAACACGTATTTCAAAGGTAACACAATATTACGTAAACACCATAAAACGATATCTCCAATATATTCCTCCATTGGAATACCAAATACCTACGTCTGCTAATAATTGGCTCCCGTCTAACGAACCACTTGACGTTAGCGCTTCACACCTTCGTCTATCTTGTCTTTGAATAATTAACATGGCCGCCACGTTCGCTTTTTGAACGTTGTATTAATTGCTTTGAAGAGATCAACGTACTACTTAGATACAAGATATTTATGATACGGTACTTTTGTCAAAGAAAGATTCATCCTCGAGAGTTCGTGACGTTTGCAGTTAAGAGTACCTACCTAGAGTATATCTACTTCAGTTTTCTTTGTAAGAGGTGTGGTATTTTATTTGGGAACAGATGAAAGCTGCCTGCTCCATCTAGCAGTTTTTTTGTCTTTTAGATGCAAATGCGATAGTTGAGATTATTTATTAAGTTTCAAACACGATAATATTTACATAATATACAGGATGACAGGAAAACTTGACGTACCTTATTCCTTGAAAGGCGTTATACTAGAGGTCATTAGGAATAAATTTAGTCCAGATAACTAGGTTTGAAAACTGGGTGGTTACCGAGCTGTGTCGGTTCTTCGATTTTTTAGAAATTTTCTGACCTGTTACCAAAAACAATTAATTATGAGAAAAAACTACTTCACTCCAAACATTTAATTGATACTTTTCTGAAAGTTGAAAAATGAGTGATAATTAAAAAAAAAAATGCTTGCAAAACTTACAAAATCTCAGAAAAAAAGGTCTTTAATATTTTTTTTTTTTAACCATCCAGTTTGGACCCCTAGTTCACTGGTGGTCTATTCCGAAGTGCAAAGTGCGAATGTTTGGATCAGACCGACACATGGCCGAACCGAATATTATTGAAAAATACGAAAAAAGTTCGGATCGGCTCAGTTGGGTCGGGACCATAGTCAATATTCGAAAGAGTGTAGGAGTGTAGGATCGGGACCGACCGAACCAAATAGTAACTTTGTAGCAGGAAACGGCCGAACATTCAGCCGATACTACTTCGGAGTAGACCCCCTGGACTTAATTTGTTGCTAATGACCTCTAGTATTATAACCCCTTTCAAGGAATACATCGAGTTTCCCTGTCAGCCTGTTTATGTTAACAGACTTAAAATAATAATAATATGTACATGTATATAAAAAAGAGGGAAGAAATCATAGGGTATCAAAAAATTCGTCCGCATCGCTGTCAATAGGAAAAGTGTGCAAAAGGCTGGCAGCATTGCCACATTGTATGGCGGTGCTGATTATTTGGCCAAAAAATAGGCCAGTCGACCAACCGCTTGGCGATGTCTTCTTTTCCCCTAGTGTTTCAACCCTGAGAGTCAGGTCTCTGTGGTTTTTCTGTGTTTCATCCCCTAGTCTATTGGTGGTTTTTGCGATAGTCGTGGATTAGATTGCGAATCAACTTCTATGTAATAATTTTACTATGAAAGACTGAGATGTGTATAGGTTTATATTATACATTCAGGCACGTCCTCTATATCGTGTTATATAGCCGTATGATGGATGGAGGGTGTCCTCTCGAAAATAATTGACTTTGCAAGGGAAGCGGATCTCGAGGATGTATAGCGGGAAACGCCCCTTAGGAACAATGAAAAATGTTTTGAGGGTGCTTGGACTGTAGTTGGGTGGTGAATTTTCCTGTTTTGTCAGTCCAGTGCAAGATATGTCTTGTATTTTAGTGACGACTAGGTTGTGCCTTGGCTTCGTCCACGTGGAGGTCAGCAGTAACCCACGGGAACGTGCTATCAGGTTAAAAAATCCTACTCCTAATCCAGGTCATGGTCTACCTGTGAGCTAAATTACATTGACATCCGTTCAGCCGTTAAAGTGCGAAATGTGAAATGGATATGCCCAAAATAATTATATTGGGTTTCTTAGTGGTTTCTTAGTAACAGCCTGCATATGCATTTGCGCCCTCTAAATGCTTTACCCCTATTGAATGAAGCTTATAACAAAACTGGTGAATGAGACTGAATACACTTCTGCCTAACCCTCTTGTGGGATACAGGCGTGAAACTTTAGCAGAGGATCGAAGACAGGACCACAAAATATACAGTTGCGTAACAACTATACTATGCCTACAGACTACAGCGGGGCGTGGGAAATATGTTACTCTCGTACATAAACGCTTCCCGTCAAATGAAATACAGATCTATAGCACCTATATGTATACACTATGTAGTAAATAGTCAACGATGACGTAATCGATTGTCGCTACTTAAGTCCTTTCGTTTACTATACAAGTGCTACATTTTTAACGTGGTTAGAATGTCTACGGATGCGAGTGATGTTTGTCCATGACACCGACGGATTGACAAGTCTCGAGCAAAATTGTTATCGACATTATCATTGATATATTACGACATAATGGTAGATTTTTTGAGTTATCTCTGCAGTATTTGTCACTATGTACTTAATTGTACATACACTATACATTAAAAAAAAAAACAACCGTTTTATAGAAAAGCGCAATACCTACGCGGTCAAAATGTATGGAAGAGCATTTTTTTTTAAATTAGGTACCGACGAAAAATTTCATCGCTAGGGGGTCTAGAATCATGTGCTGAATTCATGGTTACAGTTTGTGCGTCGATGTCCCTGCCACCCTGTATGTATATAAACTATTATAAAGAGAAAAGATGGACCTAGGTTGACCGAAGCAAGGAAGTTCACGTGGACATTCATAGACGACCCGCCTTGGAGTGTAGATGTGCGGCTGTTCCGCAAACGACGGGACACTTAATATCGTGTCCTGTCAGCTGCACGTTACAGGAACTGATGGACGCTGGTGATGGTGCCAAACAAGTGGCGGAATTCTGGCCCGAGTCCATTTAGATTGCTATCGACACACCATGCTATATCCCACGGAATCGAGACTTATACGGGTGAAACCACGGGGCACAGCCTCTTATGCTATGGTTTAAACAACCCAAACTTAGATTAAACGTGCGTTTTGGGTGTACTTGGGTGATTGGGCGATAGACGAGGATTTTTAGAATGTAACAAACTAAATACTTGGTTATGCTTATAATTATGTAGATGTTACTTATGTAACAGAAACTGATGATGACTGACTGTCTGTTACTGATGATGTTACTGATGTACTGGTGTCTTTTCTGTTGTTGATGTTTGTTTTTAGTTTGAGAATATATTAATGTAATAATGAGGAGGTAGATAGGTAAATTAAGATGTTCCTAGAGGCGATGATAACGTTACGGACATCTGAGTACCCATAGCGGAGAAATATGTCACAGATACCGTCAAACTTCGAGAGATTTCGCTGAAATTATTAATTGAATTGAGAGCTATTTCTACATGAGCATTTCACTCATGCGAAATGTTCATTCAGAGAGATATCTAAAGAGTAAACTTTAGCAGTTAGCCCCAGTTCACCTTGACGATTCGATGGCTAATCTTGTTATGTTAGTTAAGCACTGAATTATTCTCGTGTAGCTCAGTGCTCAGGTCAACGCGACAAAAAAGTGAATTCTCAAAGGGAATTCATCAATAAAGGTTACTCTAATTAATCTTACATTAATACTTTGTGATTAAACATTGTAAATTCGTTGTTCCACCGCCAAAGCCCCTTTTTTCCTAATAATTCATTCACGGTCAAAAGGCGTTGTTGTTTCACGAGAAAAATTAATAATTCTCACAAGCAACCAAAGCATAATTAATTAAAAAACTAAAATGATTATATCATTAAAATTTCTTAATGGTAAACAAGGTATTCGTATCAACGAACAAATTAAATTATGAATATGTAATGTCTGACCCAATTTTGTTAGCCAGCTAGGCAGTTTTCATGCGTGGTTGGCTTCTGAAAGCCGGTCCAAACCAATTTGGTACACACAAATAAATTTTTGCGAAACGAAACGTTTCGGGGACCAGTTAGCAGCAAAAGGGCAATTTGTGGGGAACATGTAAATGTTAAAACATCGTTTTAAGATTTTTCATATACATAATAAATTTGAATAGGGACGTTCATTACGTATTTTGAAGAGGCCTTCCAGTAGTGGAAGGTCTCAGGTCCAGGTTCTAGATCTATGAAATAAGCATAAGTGTTTGATATCTTATTGATTATGAAAAAAAAAAATTACAATTCCGTGTACTTACATACATTTTAATATCTTACCCTGATTGACAAAGGAAACTCGCCAAGCTTCTCCAAATCACCAATCAACGTGAATCAAAGGAGACAACATCAAACTGATATTTCAAGTGAGTTATAATTTTCCCGTTTCGATCATTCTCCGCATTCGGCTCAGCAGTGCGATTCTGTAACCATCTCACCGTGAAAACTCAGGTGAAGTGAGCGTGGAGTGAGCTGTCATTCCAAATAATGCTAGGGATTGACGCTACTGACAAGCTCACTTCACTTGAGTTTTCACGGTGAGATTTTCACAGAATCGACCGGCTGATTTCCGATCAATATTTACAAGACACCAATATTCACGAATATTCACGATGACAGGCCAAGGTAAAGAGGTCAGGCTCAAGGGCGCAGGCTTGAGCGTAACCAACTGGCTACCTTCTGAAATAAGATGAGTTTTCAGAGCTAAAT
This sequence comes from Apamea crenata, assembly GCA_949629185.1. NCBI lineage: Eukaryota > Metazoa > Arthropoda > Insecta > Lepidoptera > Noctuidae > Apamea > Apamea crenata. The sequence continues at coordinate 1,613,752 of OX451356.1, forward strand.
GTCCCTGGTTTTGAATTTGTTTCCGATGTAGCAGGTAAGTAGCTATTCATTGTACAAAAGGTTGCGTAAAATATTATGAAACATGACTTTCCCCGTAGATGTCTTAATGTTACCAGGTTTGGGCCTGCTCTTGACTTCGATCGCGCATGATGAAAAACGATCGATGAGGTCTATATTGGAACAAGCGTGCCCAGAAGATGCCTTTTGCTTAGAAGGCAGACAGGGCATATATATGTGGAAGGGAGAACACAGACGCTGACAGAGAGTTCCACTCTTTGGCTGTTCGCATAATAAATGGGCCTCCCCATTTATTATGCGAACAGCCAAAGAGAGAGAGAGAGAAGCGCTGAGGAGGACTCGTCGGGATATCAAACAAGTGTGGATGGTACCCTGCAGTACGACTGATAGTCCGGTAGTAAGACTCTTCGAAGCTTCGAACTCTTCGACTCTTCAGCACACTCTCCGAAGTATAGTCTGTAGAAAACCGACAGGCAAGCAACATTACGCCGAACCATGTGGTCCTACGAGGTAGGTATTATTACAAAAGTTAACAATAATTTTGGAATTATCAGCCGGATAATTTAACCAGAACTAGTTGTGAAACAGGCCCTTTGCCTTATTATTTGACAACATTATTTATAAAAAAAAAAACTCATTTATCGTCCTCCAACGACCATCTCATTTTCTAAAATAAATTCGAACAAATACACGAACATTTTTTTGTAAATAGAACGTGTCCTATTCGGGTCGCATCGATAGCGTATCTGTTCTGCTATTGGCCGTAAAACATACTGGGTCGCCGCTTCCCCAGCGACTAAGGACACCATGCTACAGTAAATCTTGGAAATGCTCGAAAAGCTAAAGCACGCTCGCATTTCCCGGGAGTAAGTGTTATATGTACTTTAAAATATATCTCACCGGATAACTGCACAAATCTCGGAAGAAATATTTCTGAGAAATCTTACTGTAGCATGAACAGTTTAATAAATTATTACTGAACGCTTCGTCGACTACGAAGTACCTACCAAGTATCATATTTTACGTATATTGCAGCGCTACTTGCAAAGAAAGATAAATATAGTAATTTCTCAAGTTCAGTATATTTAACTTTAGTAGGTACTATCTTTTGTATCCAGCCAAGGTAGCTTCTTCCACTATGCACCACGGGACTCATTAAATGTACAAAGTTACGTGAGTAAAATGCAGTAGGTATATGGCAAGGTGACGCAGCAATCAGCACCACTGATTGCCGACTCCAAATAGCCACTTATATTTTTAAATTCCATCGCAAAATGACGGAATGGCGTCGTAGAGTGAGTTCCCTTTAATAAAAAGTGCGGACGGTTGTTCGTCGGTCAAATGTGACCGTGAAGATGCGGTGATGGATGAGCATGTAGTATATTTTACCGGGAAAAGTTTTAAAGCAGAATATGAAGGCATAGAATATATAAGTTTTTGACTGGTTGTTCAGTAAATCTGAAAATAAGTCAATGATGTTTAAGAAAACATCATTGACTTGAAACTCAAAGCATTTATTACAAATAAGCCAATTACAGGCACTTTTGAATTGTCCAGGGGTCGGCCACTCAGAAAGATGAAGCTTTCAGGTTTCTATGGAGAAGAACATACAAGAAACTCGTACTTATTGCTGTAATGCTCATTACTTAAACAAAACAAACGTACAGACCTAAAGTTTAGCGCTGATTTTATGTTGAAGTTCTACACAATACAGTGAAATGCACCAGCTACTACATAACATATTTATTGAAAGAACCGAAGTTCTATGTTTAAAGGCTTACTGCATATTTATTCGAGTAGACCAGCAGCAGTAATTCTCATCATGCTTAAATGGTAGACCGAGTAAATCACTTAATCAGACGTTGTTCATGGGGAGCCGCAATGCGCCAGCTTTTATATATTTAAGAGGTGTGACGTAAATTTAAAAGGTATATTACATAACTCACACTCGCCCTGGTAGAAATATGCCTAACATAAAAACATGCAGGAAAAAAAAAAAATTAAACAAGCAATTTTTCCAGTATTTTTTGACACATGCCAAAAACGGTTGCGTATCGGGAAATGTCCGAGGTATACAAAAAGCTGTGTCACCCTCGTCGCGTTACACAAACCTATTTGTTAAATCCGGCGAGGATTTGTAGCAAAAATCCCATTTATTACGGAGGCAAATATTATAGGCATAATAAGCTAAAGTGTGGGTAATTGCTAGATGTAGTTAGAAGATTTTTTTTTAACACGAAATAAAGCAAGAGGCTAGTCCAGCTGTAGGTACACTGGACGTAAACAACAACGCTATATATCTCATATAATAATAATTAAAAAAAATAGACAAAGCCAGATTCTCCGATTTGTGTTTGTTTCAACATACCGGTCGCTCTAGTTTCAACACCCAATAATCAACTGCATTTGTTTTTATTGAAAGCCGACATGTTTTTTACAACCAATATTTATTTATTTTAACATCACAAAAATACATAACATAAAAAAATATTAAACACTACAAAATAGACAAAGGGCGGCCTTATCGCTTTCTATCAATACCTAAAGTTCAGGTATCAACTCTTCGTAAAATACCTAGTTTAATACTGGAATGTCCAATTGCACCTAGATATCGCTATTGGTAACTCAAACTCAGAGCGTTTGTTTCAATTATACCAATTACATGCGCTTTTGAATTGTCAAGGCATCTGCCAGTTAGAAAGATGAAGCTAGTTGCCCATTTCAATTGGATAAAAACGGACATTAAACTCCATGGACATTCTTTTGAATCAAAAATATTCTTCTAAAATATTTTTACTGACGTTGCTCAAAAAAGCCGCTAAGCTGAAGTGGGACTGGGCCGGCCACGTGTGCCGTATGCCCAATGAGCTGCGGGCCAAAATAACCACCACGTGGAGCCCTGACACAGCTAGAAGGCGCGGCAGACCCCGTAGAAGATGGCGGGACGAGCTGAACAAGACAAACGACTACTGGTCCACTTTAGCCCTGGATCGAAAGAGCTGGAAGTCATGGGGAGAGGCCTTTGCACAGCAGTGGGATGATGAAGGGTAACAGTAACATTCATGTTGATATTACACTGGAATGTTCAAATTTCCAGGAACACTTATCTTGTCTAGGACGCACGGACTTACAATATTCAATCGAGACGCAATAATTGTCGAGCCTTGGTAATTAATTAATGTAGTAAACAGGTAAATATATTATTATTAGACACAGTCCTTGGTATTGCCTGGATTGTGCTTTATAAATGACCACAAGCGTGAATACTACGAATTGCAAATGTTACCTACCTACCTTACGTCAACGGTTATAATAGGTATAGGATTATTATTTATTTATTCATTTATTTCAGGCGACGCAGGCCGTGTTCTTGTGCTGTTCTGTGGTATTGTTCCGCGGAAGTGACGGAACACCACGTCCTGCGGCCAGAAGTCTTCTTCCATGACGATGTACAGTTACACACAGCAGCACACAGTTATTACGGTACAGTTTCTAGAATTTTTTGTCGATTCCCAGTAGGTACCTAAATCTGCTGTGAATTACCATCAAAGTCGAACTCCAGTCAGTCAAAATTGAGTTTCCATCCACGAATCGATCGAATATTGTAAGTATTTTTATCCATAGATATAAGGAAGAAGTGTTTAATATTTCTATGATTTTTATCTAACGAAACGACGCGCGCTTTTCATGTGGTAATCAAGTGTACAAACCTTGTGTGTGTGTTGTGAATGTGTGCGTTAAGACGAGTAGCGTCAGCACACACACATGCACATACGCACTACGCACACACCCTCACACTCACACTTCCGACTTCGCCATTGTCTGGGACAGTACCGAGAGCTCCTGCGTTTACACACACATTTACAGCGTGTTTGTATACTTGGTAACCACAAGAAAAGCGCGCGTCACTTCGTGAGATGAAAATACAATAGCAGAGTTTTTATAAGAAATAATTTCATTTCATTTTCTGATTTGAACAATGCTTCTCCAAAGGGAAACGTGTTTGTTTCAAACATAGGTAGGTACATCTTTTCAAGAAAGGTAGCTTGTATATATTTATGTATGTAGGTGAAATTTACGATACAAGTCGCAAGCAGCAATTGAAACAGAAAAATATTTTGTCCAACTTATGAAATACGCGACGAAAATGCAATTTGGTATATTTGCATAATACTGAAATGTTACTTCGTTAACATTTCCGACTCTTATCTCGAGGATTTTAAGTTTAATTAGTTTTCAGAGTCAGCTGGGACTTTTTTCAGAGGACTGAGGTTGTATTCAAACTTTGCTGAAGGCTTCAGTTGGCACTTTTTTTATTTATGTTCTACTTCATGGAAGTCTGTTTCGCCATCTGCTATGACCAATGTTGTGGGGAAAATGAACAAGGGTTTCTACTTCTAGAGAGCTATATAAAGACATAATTTGAAATAACATCTCAAAAACAGTTCTTCAGCAAATGTTCTTAGATTTCTCAAGAAATTCTGTCCTTGTCGATGTTTCTATTGTGTTTCGTAGAAAATCTAATAAACTTTTCGAATAAAGGAAAAAAGAGGAATGTTTTCTTTTCGTTCAAAAACTATCCTGCGATAACATGATGTTACATTACTTCTATGTCTAAGTTATTATCGAAATTTCAGAAGCATATATTTTTTTTTAATGTAACATAACCATAACATAGCATTACGCCTGTATTCCACAAAGGGTTGGGTAGAGGTGTACTGGATTAGCAATATCCTTCAAAACGATTGTGATCGCTAGTGTGTTATGCAATTAGGGTGGTTATAACCCGCACCCTAATTGCGTAACACACAATCAATCGTAATCTGAATCATTTTGAAGCAAATTGCTAATCCATTGCTTCATAAGTTCGAAAAATTTGTCTGCTCAACACGTAAATAACGCAATGAATGTTGTTGAACTGTCAAAATGAAACCGATTCCGATTAATCGTGTGTTACGCAATTAAGGTACCGGTCGTTGTTATAACCCTGACCCTGTTATGTATTTATTTTTACCTCTTATCTTTACAGATCTAAGACCTAATTCGATAGTGTGGCTATCAATTAATATTACTAGTAAATTATGTTACAAAGCATTACCCACCTAGGTACAGGTGCGATTGTCAACCAAGACATACATAATAATATAGTCGTAAATGTGTCGTGTAGCTACTGTTGGCACGGTGCGATACCGCCGCTCGTTATAATGGCACTGGACTTTGCCTACAATAGACACTTATCCGTTCGTTGGCCAGGGCTAACAAGCAATCGATGTGCAATGACTCGATCGCGTTTATACCTACGATCACGACGTCGGGGAGGTGCGCTGAGTATTATAGGGCTATTCGATAAGTAGAATAGAATATTAATAGAATCGTTGAAAGTTTACAATCTTTGTTCGTCTTTCAACAACTTTCATTCTATTAATATTAGTATGGATTCACGTAGAATGTTAAGTTATAGCTAATACTAGTATTTTATATGCGCCAAAGTAGCAGCGGAATACTAATTTTCTTACCTTTTTTCGAATTTGCAGGTCAGTGTTAGTGTAGCAGTTGTATGTTGAACAAAATATGATCGCGAGCGTAACAAGTATGTACCTATGTACAGAATAAAAATCACCAATACAATTCTGTAAGTTCATAAATTCTATTACATAGGACTTATAATAATAATAATATCCCTGGACATTTCACACAGCACCATTTGTCCCAAGCTAAGCAACCTAATGCTTGTGTTATGGTAACAAGATGGCTGATAAACTACTTATATAATTTTTTTTTTTTTTTTTGTAAATACACACAAATCAAAACTGGCGAAATGGGGGTGTACTATAGGTGCACCTCTGCCCAACCCTGCGGGGGGGGGTACAGGCGTGACGTTATGTTATGTATGGTTTAGGTTAAATTAACAACATCAACTGAGGATATTACGAATATACTATGCTATGACCATATACACCGCCTTACCATGCCACCACCACCACCTTATACTTCACCTTACCATTAACTTATACCCAGCAAAGCCGCAGGCACAGCTAGTTATAAATACGAAAGTAAATGTGCGTGTTTATTGTGTACACCTACCTGACCTAAGTTAGAAATTAGGACCCCGGGATACTTTATCCCGGTATGCTCCTGTGGGATAATTTCCGACAAAAACGCGCGCGAAGCCGCGGGAGAAAGCTAGTGTCAAGTAAAACCTTTCTAACTCCTTTTTTAAATAACTAAGTAGAGAGTACTGCAAGGTTGAAAGATGGAGAGAGAGAGAACGAATGGCATGACTTGCGATCTGTTGGCTCAGTCTGATTGGATAATCTTTTTAAGCTCCACTTAGGTGGGATGAGCTCGTTTCATACAGCTCGATTGAAAGAAAACAAACGAAGGAAGCGCCGCAACAAACTCCCCAGCAGGTCACACTTTAACAAAGATGGGTTGCAGTGCGAAGACCTAAATCGTTAGATTAGCTCTCTCGTACGTGGTCGCGCCCATACTGAGAAGAGTGAGTTTCCATGACAATCAAGACGTGTCAAAACGAATCCGAATCTAAAGATTTAAATCGGATCGGATTTTAATCGGTGGGTCATGTCGTGTGTAGGTGTGGCGAGACATGGCAATTTATAAACAATAAGGTTAAGTGTACTAGGTTAAGGTTTCTATGGGTCTATGCCACCGGGAATAAAGTTATTAGTATTATTATTAAATCTTTGTAGCAGTGTTCCCCAAGTACCTACCTAACTATATTTGTAATAACATGCTACTACCAGCTTCCGTGCATGACACCACATCGTTTAAAAAAGGTATATCTACTACGATTTTCAGTCCAATTGCGTAGCTGTTATCGATTATGGCAATAGTAAGTCCCTCTGGACCAATCATACAAGCGCCGAGCTTCCAACTAAACCTAAAACCCAAATATCAATGGCCGTTCGAAAATTCAGAGTATTTTAAGCTAGCCAAACATGACTAAACCATGTGGGAGAGGAAAGATATTGTACTATTTTCACTAGCTTAGTATAATTTGACCGAACGGGTGTTTAAATTAGAATAATTTATACCTAAATCCGAATAATGAATTATGCAAGCTATCGATCTTTATTTATCCATTTCCCGATAACCCGGAAGTTTTTAAAGCAGCACTTTGTTAAATCTCGAAGTTATCTTTTGCTAAAACAGACACTTCTTCTTGTACAGTAATGTAAACTTCAAAAGCTACGCTCGTGTCGATGCGACACCTTCCAACTATGTCTTGAGGCCGATTCCTTGACCTGTTTATAATTCGTGACCTTCACACTTCTGTTTGTCATTTTCCTTCTCTACGGACACAGGTGCCACCTACACATGCATACAACGATATAGGGTTATAGTGGCCTATTTAATAACAATGCGACATATTTGTCAAAATATGACAAAATTCACATTTTCACGGCAGGTATATGAAAGAACAGAGAGCTGTGGTCACCAATAGTAATGGCCCCGACTTACGAATTGTAGTTCGTGGGTTGAACCGAGCAGGCACTTTACGTTGTATTTAAATTATTTCATCACCACTGTTCTCATAACGGTGAAGGAAAACATCGTGAGGAACCGTCATGTTCCTGAACCAAAAATTCGTAAACATGTGACATCGACCAACCCGCACTGGGCCTGCGTGGTAGATTTTATAGTCCACTCCCTCTCGAAGGGAGGAGGCCTGTGTCTCGGCAGTGGGCAAATTATAGGCTGATTGAAATGACAGGCTGATATGTAAGAAACTTGACTAATTGTCGGGTTGTCATCTGTCACCTGTCGCCTGTTGGTTTTTATCAAATAAGCCCCACGCTGCAACGCAATGGTGCAACTTAAAAGAGCAATTCCCAAAACTTGGAAGTTCTAAAACGTCTAAAATTCAAAAACAATCGATCTTGACACAAGTTACGGGATCTCGGAGGGGCGAGGGGCAAAGGGGGCGGGGTCACATCAAGTCAGCAATTTCATTATACATGATTGGAAGGCTGTTTGTTCGTGGCTGGCGTGCCGCCAACCCGCTTGCATAATGTCTCGAACACAGCCACTAAGTGCAGAGGTAACGAAGGTCGAGTCGGAACAATAGCTGGTAACTAGCTCACGGATCACGGCATGCAGTGTGAGACTGCTTTGTCTGGTAACCATTTGGTTAAGCTTAGATAGCTGTGGACAGCGTAAAGCTTATCTTTGCGTGCTTACGGACACGAAGACAAAAAGCAATATTTATCCACCACTGGCCACAATTTAGTCGCAGTTTTTGGTAGGCAAAAAGCTTTTGTCAGTTTCTGCCTTAGTAGCCGGTCATTTATATTGTCTTGTGCTTGTGGAACATTCTAAAAGCTTTTTATTTCAGGTCCACTATGTAGCTGAAGACCACCTTCGTCCAAGTTGTGATCTAAAGGTGACGGTAATGTTTGCAATCTTATGCAATTTGTACCAACAGTAGTCTGTGAACAACTTAATATTTTACCTGTGCAAGGTGGAGTTTTGAGACGTTGGTCCAGAAGACTTTTAATCCTTATGCAAAACTGCATTGGTTTTTTAGCTTAATGAACCATTTTTCCAAAATCTGTGAATACAGTTAGCTACTCAAAAAGTTAAGGACAGTTTGCTAAGTCCGTTTTCCAGTAGTACGGGTCTCTTACTGGGCAGTAAGAGGGGTATAGCATCTGAAAAATCGACGCAGTATTTAAAATTGGCACTGTTTTTTTTTTAATTTAAGGTGTTCACCTTCTGTGTTTCCCTTTAATGTTTAAAATACGACTGCATCGTCCAAATGCCCCGACCAGGCTATCGTCGTGAACTTCTGCATTTCTGCTCGGGCTCTAGCTTTTTATGCAATTTGTCGTGTACTACTGTAATGTTTATTTCCGTTTTATTGTTTCATATGAATTTGAGGCTGAAGTTTACGTAAATTATTCAAAACATTGAATTACAGATTTTCGAAAATATTATTACTTAATTAATGCTATTGAAATAACTAATGTGTCGGAAACACACGATTAAAACAAAAAACCCTATTTGACAGACGGACAAAAAGGATTCGGATCCTGAAAAAATGCAAATAACATCAAATAGTTTGTAATCGATTAGGTACCTTTTAATTTCTGTTCACTGGCTGATTATATTTAAAAAATGACAGAACAGCCACATATTGTTCGAAGAAAAAAAAAGTAAAAAAACTTTAATGGCATCTCATAGTTTTTTTACCGAACATGGCCAGTAACTGTATATGTTTTACAGTAGCATTAAAAAGTTTACATAACAATTATTAAGCCTTCTTCCCAAGGGAACACGACGTGTAACACAGAAGTAATGTAATATTAAACATTTTAACCAGTCTCCTAAGCCCGTGTTCGAGTAGCAACAACGGTTAACTGTTTTTATACTGTTACCTTTTAATTCGGTTTTATTGTTTCATATTAATTCCAACTTCAGGATGTTATAAGCACATTCGAAAGTTGTTTACAGATTAATATGTAAACCATCAATAATGCTATAAAAATAACCATAGAAATAAGTCAAATAAGAAAGATCCTTGTAGATATATCTTTAAATTACTAACTAAAAAAATATAATTATTAATTATTTTGATTTTTAGTAAAAAGTGGCGTTAGGTAGGTATAATGCCTAATAATTAGGTATAATTTACGTTCTGGCTGGTAGGCATGTAAAAAAGACAGGACGGCCATTACTTTACCGAAGAAGAAAAATAAAGAAAAAAAAACTATAATGGCATCACAATTTTTTTTTCCGAAAATGTAACTGTTTATATTTTACAATAAGTAGCATTAAAAAGGTTACATTGCATAATGTGAAATAATACTATAGCCTTTTGTCCCAGCATAGCAACAGAAGAAAAATTCACGAGACGACGACGTATAGCACAAAAATATAAAACATTTTTTATTTAATTTACCCAGTAAAACTGTCCTATGTAAAACTGAACAATGATAATTGGGAACAATTTATACTCAGAGTAGGGAGATAGAGGCCTTTGCCCTGTAGTGGATCATAACAGACTAGGTAAAATAAAATTAAAAAAAATAAATCATATTCGCCAAAAATGTAAACAAATATGAGTTTATCGACAAATAACTTTAATTCCTACACAATAAAGTTCAGTTTACGCTATTACTTCTAACTTTTTTATAACTTTTTCAATAGTGCTAGTCACTCTGAAATCAACTTAAGTACCATTAAAATAAAGTTGATACTTGTTTAACTTGAAATAACCTCAATTTGTAACAAAAATAAAATTTGAATATAGTTACATTTTTTTCATTAGCCGTGTATGCCCGCTGCTGGGCAAAGTGTTCTCTTTTCACCTCTGGACAGAAAGAGGTGGAAAGAGAGTAGTAAGATTAGATTATTACTCTGTTCACTTCCTGTGTCTGCATTACATTATTTAATTGTTCCACCAACTCCAACAGAGTTCTAAAGAAAAGCCTTTCAAAAGCCTACAAATGGCACTAAAGACCTCACAACTAGCTCCCGACTTACTTTAAACTGCACTTACCTAGTTAATGTACCATTGTTTCAACTTGCACTAAACAGATTAACTTACTAATACCTAGTAATGCCGCCACTGCATAGAGTTTGTGAAGGAAGGAGGAAGGAGGAAGGAGGAAAGGGGAGAGGACCAAGTTCTGCGGCACTCAGTGTACATTTATGAATATTTTATATGTTTATATTTGTGCCGTGTTGACGTTGACACAAGAAGGTTGCTGGCACTCTGTCTAGGGAATTTATTTGCAAAAGGTATTACTATTCTGATGCGTAATTTTATGACTTGCTTTATGTAGATCAGCGTTAGGAAAAGAGTCGTAGGTATAAGAAGATCAATGGTCGTAGGTGTTCAAGTCAAAGCATTTATTTTGTCAGTTATTCTAGCTTCTGCCCGTGGATTCCCTCGCGTGGATGGACAAAAAGCCTATGTCCTTCTCCAGGACGCCATCTATTTGCCATCTCCTTGCCAAATTTTATTGAAATACGTCCCGTTCAGTAGTTTATGCGTGAAAAGGTAACATACAGACGGAGTTACTTTCGAATTTATACATAGTATGGATGTACGCTATGATATACTCGTAACTAATCCGTTTCACAAGCTTTTTGTTCGAAATAAAAATGACTAAATTTTCTGTAAAGTTTTGCATATATACAATAATCGACTATACATATAATTATTATTTGTGGGTTGCAACATGGTCATTTTTAACATTTGATCCTTTTGTGTTGTGGCAACCCATAGATGACTTTTGATGAAAAACGGCGGGAAAGATTTCGGCGGGTTTTCTTCGGTCAGCTAGAGATGATGAAAGTGGTCTCGAGTTAAATTACTATTTTACTGTGTAGAGTACCAATAAAAGTGAATTGTCAAAGTATTCCAGCTTATATTTTTAACAAAAGGTGTATATTTAGAAGGCATAGGTAAGTTTAATATAGGTACGTCATCAATCAATCAACTCAGCCTATCGCAGCTACAAATACTTTAAAACGTAAAATATTTAAATAGGTACGAAGTAGTACCTATATATTTTTCCTTCCTCTACGTGTAAGGCTCATTTACACCGCCGCGGAATGGAATGGAAGCGACTTTTTGCAACGAAATTGTACATAGCATAATGAACTTTATGTCAATAATTGTATAACATACAAACTAAAGAGGAGCCAAAAAAAAGGTCGCGCGTCTTCCGGGGAATCCTCGCGCATTCTCTCTTCGAGAATTCCGGCAGTAATAAGCTCGTATCTAGAGTTCATTTTGCTATGTATCCTAATATCGCTACAAAAACTCGCTTCCATTCCATTCCGCGGCGGTTTAAATTGAGCCTAATGGTCCCGCTATTATTTTAACATTTATGCCTATTTAAGGCTGGAACACCTAACACAAGGTGGACCGATGAACTTGTGAAGGCCGCAGGAACCCGTTGGATGCGAGAGGCACAGAACCGGTCGCAGTGGAGGTGCTTGGGGGAGGCCTATATCCAGCAGTGGACGTCTTTCGGCTGAAATGATGATGATGACGAAGGCTACCGCTATTATTGAATCATTTATGCCTATTTAAGGCGCAATTCTGGTAGAAAATTTTTCATGAAATCTTCATAGAAAGAATAATTTCTATTAAAAATCCGTGAAAATTATTCTACTACAATCACGTCGTGCTTTACTGCGTCTGCGTCTGCGGGAGCCTTTACGAATTTCAGATGTTCAGTTCTAGTTCTAGTCACGTGCAGTCGCGCGTATATTTCAGGATGTCCCCGACCCCGCGTCCCTATTCACGGGTTCTTGATGCTTTCAATAAGGACGAGCCGCCCGCCGTCCGAAATTAGATGTTTATAAGGGTCTTGTCAACATGCGTGTCGGTCATAAAAAACCCTACTGAAGCTGTAATAAATAACATATTGTTTCTGTGAACTAAGAAGCTTATAGATATTAAGCATTAGGTTGCTTAGCTTGGGACAAATGGTGCTGTGTGAAATGTCCAGGGATTTATTTATTTATTTATTAAATCCTGATTTACTTACATGTGCGATTTAATTGCATGTGGCGTACCATAAACTGAAGCAACTATAAAAGTGGCACCGTCTGAACAGTGTTTACATGTTTAGTCAGCTGTTCCTTCAATTTGATTGTATGCCACAGATAAGAAACTTGCATCATGTAAATAGGGCTTAATTCCACCTTTGTAAATATGTGGTAACGAGAACAGATTTTCGATAAGCGAATTTATGCCATAGTGACATTGAAAACGTTCAAAATCTAGTCGCAATTTCATCTCAGCGACAATCAATATAAAAAACTTGTCAAAAATGTAGGGAGAGTAGGGGTATTTTTGACAGATTGAGACTGTGATCAGACTGTGAACGTTCTTAAAATTACGAGAATTGCCCTCAGATAATCATATGGATACGCGTACAGGACGTTAATCGTCGGTTATGACCAGGTTATAGCACAACAGCACGACACCCTTAATGCGTAAAAGACTATCAATCTGAATTTGAAGGATATTGCTAATTCATTGCTTCATATGTTCGAAACATATGTCTGCTCAACAACGTAAATAACGTAATGAATGTTGTTGAACTGTCAAAATGAAATCGATTGCTACTGATATTGTGTTACGCAACTACCCCGCAGGTCATCTGCCCAATTGGGTTCGTAGACGGTTCAGCGAGTTCCAAGTAGCCCGACGCCGTGCAAACACCGATGAATTGGCCCAATAAAATTTAACAGCTCCATCGAAACGAAGATGAAGGACCGGTGGTCGGGCGTTGATCTTTACGGTTATGTTAACATCTCACCGTGAAAACTTAGGTGAAATGAGCGTGGAGTGAGCTGTCATTCCAACTAATGCTAGGGATTGACACCATTGACAGCTGACTCTAAGCTCACTTCACCAAACTTTTCACCGTGAGATTTTTACAGAATCGATCGGCTGACCTGACCTGACCGACCTATTCTGTAAAAAACACACCGCGAAAACTTAAGTGAAGTGAGCTTCAAGGGAACTGTCAATAGTGTCAATCCCTAGCATTAGGTGGAATGGCAGTTGACTTCACTTAAGTTTTCACGGTGATATCTTTACAGAATAGTCCGGCAATTCTCCTTCCAGACATTACTGAATCATGGTTTGTGCAGTACGCACATCAGTGGTAACAAAACCAGTATAGGCTGGCCTTTCATTCTATTGAAACTCCGTACTACGCTAGTCCAGCTCAAGGTCAGAGTGTTACTACCGATGTGTGATCGACTGTTCTAGTGATAGTCAGACTTGCACTCCCTTACTCACTCACACATCATCGTCGAGCAGTCCCGGTTCATCATTGCGTTTGAGAAGAACAACCCTTCAGCCAGACGTTGCTTAGTCGAACTGTGCTTTAAAGCAATGCTTGCAGTCGAATACTAGGCTTTTAGATATTTTATATTAATTATTGTGTGTATTTTATGTTTGCTTTATAAGCGCAGCGTACATTTAGGCGGGCTGAACCGCATTCCTAACATCCACTTTCATATTTTTCGTAAATTTTGCATGAACTGTCGCACATTACAGTCGGATCGCACCGCACTTTTTGCAATGCGTTGCGCTGCGGCTATAATATGCGACTAAAGTAGGATATTCACGATCGACGTAAAACCGTTAGTAAGTCATTACAATGTTACTCTTATCTCGGTAAGGTAAGGTATAAATTAAAATGATTGACGTGAGTTTGATAAAATTCTCGGCAATCATTCTAATTTACACTTTATTATAATGAGATAAAAGTTACATACGGTCATTCAATACTCAATACTTTATTGCATTCCTTAATGTGTACATACGATAGTTGGTACTCGTATGTCAAAAACATCGAATCAATTAAGGACCCTGTCGGGCACAGCAAAGTTAGTTTTTAATAGGAGACAGGATGAAGGCGTTTTTTGTTAAGAAAATAAATTAAAATAGTTAGTAGACCATTTTTTGTGCAAAATAAACATTTTTTTTCTTCTTATGATGCTAGTCACTGACCTGAGATATTGATCCGCTCCTCATCGTAGTAGTCCAGTTTGTGCAGCTCCTCATCATCGTCAGGCAGTACGGGCTCGTCGGGCAGGTCGTCGGGCCGGCGCGCGCGCGTCGCGTTGGGCGCGGCGCTCACCAGCACGCACACCACCGCCAGCGGCAGCACAACCTCCATGGCGACATCACCGCGCACCGAGGACACGCGGACGCTGCTGGTGATAGAAAGATGGCGTTAGTCTGACACGAGCTTTAGAGGACTGTTTCGGCATTGGCGTAGCTAGTGATTTTGTCTAGGGAGGCAGCCGTCCTGCTAATCTAACCACAGTCAATTAATGAGAGCCCAACTCTACAAACCTTACATCTTGATCAAAATGTACGACCTACAAGGGTTCTGTATTTTCTTATTGAGGTGCGGGACCCTAATGAAAAGCGATTAAACAGTAAGTGCTTCAATGCTGTCGATTTTTCTAGGGTGGGCAAAGACGTTTCTAAAGTGGCCATTGCCCACCCTTGCCACCCCCTATATACGCCCATGCCTGCAGAGTGTAAAAAGAGCCATCACATATCCGTTATCTACGCATTTTGTACATCAAACTTAATTGAATATTGAGCAAAAATTATTGCCGGATAAGACAGACTTTTATTTCTGGTGTGAAAAATCGCTTTACACAAGGCAGCGCGCAATTTAAGAAAGATCCTTATAATATCTTTGGAAATTACTAATATACCACTTAGATTTTTAATAAAAAGTTGCATCATATATTATGACAATAAGTAAAAGTTCATACAAGGTGACCAAAGTAGCTTTTTATTCGATTAATTTACGTTCTGGCTGTATGACACCAAAAAGTTTGTATCTATTTGATTCATTTCTGTTCAACTGACTGATAAGCATGTAAAAAGACAGTCAGCAGGACAGCCATTATTTTACCGAAGAAGAAAAATAAAGGTAACACTTAAATGGCATCTCAACATTTTCTTTCCCACAAATGGCTAGTTACTGTACTACTATGTTGGGTACAAGGATATTTTGCCGCGTGGCCAAAATCGGAACTAACGCCGATAATTTGTTTTTCAATTGCATATCAACAACACCCCTGTCAATGTAATTTAAGCGCCAAAAGATCCTGGATGCACTGTAGGTGTGAGAGATAAAGACGACGCTCTAAGTAGTCAAAGCTTTACTGTTCACCTTTTGAATACAAATTCCGGCGGTATGAATAAGACTTGGTGTAAAAGTTTCATACTGCCGGCATTTTTTTTTCATTTCATTCTGTACTACTTAGTAAGCAGTACAGAAGAAATTATTGGTTCCTACTCATTTATCAATTTTAAACGCTTTTTGTCCGTCTGCCATTCGTCGTGGCGAAGCAAATCTCATTTAATTATAATTATTTCTGATCACCGACGAGGGTTTTAATTACCATTTCCGACAATTCAAGATTAAAGTACTAAAATTACCTATTCCATCAAAGCGAAATCAATGATTGAAGTCTGACCTCCATAATATAATTTTAGGTGTTTGTCCTCATAAGAAGCAGTAAAAATATATACTTTATTTTAGCTGAAGTATTTTATTTCAAATAAAGAACACAGTCCAAACAACAAAATAGGACACGGCTGATTGGTTTCTTCCAATTCTTATATTCTTTGTCCTTGGTAACAAAGTTAACTAGAAAACAATTACTACCTATTACATTTTTCCACGAGTTCGTCCATCTGTTTTCGCCGCTAACCTAGTTACTGTACTTACTTAAGAAATTCCGTACATAGCTTTTTACGTCGATGTTTAAAATGTATGTACAGTTACAATAACCCATAGGGCATAGTGATTATGGTAATATTCGTACTTTTTTACCAATTTAACCTTAGGAATCATATGTTTCTCATTTGCGACTGATTAAAATTATTGTATTTAGCTGTATAAAGGTCTCTTACGAAGGAACGAAATCCCTGGTATGCATACACACGAGCGACACGCATCGACGACCGAGGCAACTGCAATTGCACACGTTAACGCGTCGGCGGCAACCGACGAAAACGTCTCGTTCGTGTAAGTATTTGAGTATGGTGCTCAAATACACGAGCGAAACGTTGTCGACGGCAGCCGCCGACACGTCGTCAGTTGTCGCTGACTCGCGTCGACGCTTGCAGTTGCCTCTGTCGTCGACGCAAGTCGCTCGTGTGCATGCACACTAACTGGCATATCACTAACAGGTAGGGGTAATAACACAAGCAGGTAATCTCTCGAGTTCTATAGCTCTATTGCAGTAGGTATCGTGTACGAGACACCTATTATGGTCAACACGGCGTAACAACAGACGCACATGTAAGCTTGTAAGGCAACCGTGCGGTTCTGACACCTGTCCAATTCGGAACCGTTCCAACTTGGCAACCGGCCTGGCTGGAGCCTAATTAATTACACTCATATGCCGAGAATTTGTAGCATTTTGTTACCATTTATCCGGCAGATTGGTTATGAATCGAGGGGGGGGGGGTAAATACTCTGCGTTCTGAAGATGGAAGAGTAAGTATTTAGTTTTGGTGAAGCAAACAACTAAGAGAGAGCAGTGGTGGATCTTCGATTTACGAGTTGTAAATCGCGGGTACGGCCCCAGGAAATTTCATCACACTGCTCTCAAAACGTTTAAGGAAAACATAGTGCCTTGTCCTAGAACCACAAATTCGAAGACATGTCATGTCCCAGCAGTGGAAATATTTTAGGCTGATTATGCTAAACAACTATGGATGGTCGATGTGGCGATGCTAGTGGAAACACATGGGTGTTTCCACTAGCATCGACGTCTTTCGGCTAGCAATAGACGTCTTTTGCTGAAATGTTATGATAATAAAACCAATAAGAAAATAACAATGAAATGGTGATTATATTTTTAACTTGTAATTATCATTATTGTTATATATATTTTTTTAAGATTTATTTATTTATATTATGGCACTTCAACGACTTACTCATGTTAGCTTTTGGTTTTAATGTAATTAAATGTTTGTGTGAATTATTTGACACTTTTTGCAATCGACTTCCGGTGCTCAATATACCGTCTCCGATTAGTTGACGGAAGTCGTTGCAAACTGTATTAAAATAATATTTAGTATTTTATTTCCGGAAGTTGCTTAGCACGCCACCTAGTGACCGTTTTTTTAATGTAAAAGGGTATAAAAGCACATGGCGGTGCATTTTAAAAGTTAGTTCCGTGTAGAATAAAAAGCTGAAACGTTACGCTGTTCGTTTTCTTGTCCCAATCCGTTCTGGTTTCTCATATCAGAAGTGGGATAGTACCTAATAAGTGCAAGTGAACTAACAATTAACAAGTTTTTAATCTAAAGCAACTTTTTTTTTTTCTGTTTTATTGTGTTCTTCGTAAGCGTTAAAACAGACATTGTAGTAAACGTTACGACGTGTTTAAGTGGTGAACGTTAAACGGTACGGTGTGTTACTTTGGTGAACTGTAATATGCCCAAACGCACTCGTGGTGTGAGTAGTGACTCTTCGACAAGTGAATATTCGTATAGAGAGAGACATTCAAAACGACGAAGTGATAAAAAACATTCAAACTCTAGCAGTCGTACACGTACCCACAAAAGAAAAAAGAAATCTAGAAGATCACGCCGAACGAGGGAAAGCAGCAAAAGTTCGAATAGTAGAACCTTGAATGATGGGAGGTCATGTGAAACTCCAATGCGGCAACCAGGAGGCGAGGTTGCTTCTGTAGCGGTTGAAGATTGCCACGGTCCTGAACCGGGAATCGTAGAAGAAAACAGGAGATATACTGCAGCGACTGAACGAGAGGCAGTGCCAGGATCTTCAGGGGCTCCAGATGGAGGTTTGGAAAGTAACCCACTTAATCTTAATTTGCCAATCAATTTGCATGATTTAGTGAGCTTTATTTCTTCTCGTGTGAAACCTGATAATTCTTCATATTCTTCATTAAAATGTGACAAAAATATAATTCCTGAATTTGACCCATCCGTTAAAAATCAAAGAATAGATACATGGCTATCTAAAGTTAACGAATGTGCTCATATCTATGGTTGGTCTGATCAACAAACGACCCATTTTGCTTTGCCACGATTAGTAGGTCATGCCAAAAAATGGTATGAAGGGCTTAAAACTATAAAATATACGTGGTTAGAATGGCAACATAATTTAAAACGCGCATTTCCTTCTGACACTAATTATGGTGCCTTATTATTTGAAATGCTAGAAAAGAGATATAAAATAGGTGATTCGCTCGATGATTACTATTACGACAAAATGATTTTGTTGAATGCATGTGATATATCAGGCAAGAAAGCAGTAGATTGTATCATTTACGGTCTTGAGGACCGCACTATTAGAGCAGGAGCATCTTCAGCCCGTTTTGATCAACCGGAAGATTTATTAAAATATCTCAAAGACATGTGCCGTGACCAAAAAGAGTTGGTAGAAAAAAATAAATCAAAATCCTCTCTGTCCAATAATTCCACCATAATTTGTCATATTTGTAGTAAGAGTGGTCATCGTGCGAACCAATGCAGGCAATCAAACAATACTCCTTTAGTATGCTATAATTGTAAACAAACTGGCCATAGAGTTTCACAATGTTCAAAACCCATTATTAGATGCGAAAAATGTAAAAAATATGGACATAAAACTGAAGACTGTTTTTCAAATAAAAATAAAAAAGAACAAAATAATAACCAAGATAAACGGGTTTTAAGGACCACTACTAGTGATTTAGATAGTTCACAAAATAAATATTACAAAAATGCATCTATAAATAATAATTCTATTCAAGTTAAATGCTTTATCGACTTTGGTAGCCAATGCACACTTATTCGAGATACAGTAGCATATCAGTACAATTTAATAATTAGTGAAAGTTCCTTACCTGTCATTAAAGGGGTAGGAGAGACCCATATTGTACCCATAGGTAAAGCTGACATTTTATTGGCTATAGATGGAGTTGAGGCTGTGATCACTAGCTATGTTGTCGCATCCAACCAGTTACATGTACCCTTACTAGTTGGTCAAAATTTCACCGAACTACCAGATATTTTAGTTATTAAGACTAATAATAGTCTAGAGATTTTAAAACGCAACAATTTTTGTAGTGACATCTTGCCTGGTATTGAACATGAAGATAATAGTATTATCAAACTATACGTTTTTAAGGATTATATTGGTACTAACACAGACTTAATTAAATGTTATACTTCTGCAGTTGAGGACTCCACGGTATTTGTTTTAGGTAGCCATCGCAATTATAATAATTGTCAATATTGGATTAAAGAAGGGGTCTACAAAATAGTGGGTAACTGTTGTGATATTCCGATAATTATCTTAAGTGATGCAACGCTGCATTTAAAAAAGGATATGCTACTGGTTAGAGCGTACAGAATCGGTTATGATAATAATATCAAGGAATTAAATTGTTTTAAATTACAATCGAACTATAGTCCTTTTGAAGCTAGTGAGGTTAACATTAATTCAGAATTAACAAAAGAAGAAATTATTAAAGTACAAGGGTTAATATCAAAATATAGGACAAGTTTTGCTCAAAATCTCTCGGAATTGGGTTGCACTAATCTCAGTGAAATGGAAATTAAATTAACTGATAGCACCCCTGTGGTTTATAGGCCATATAGATTGAGTTTTAAAGAGCGAGAGATAGTACAAGAAATGGTTAGGGAACTGTTAGTACATGACATTATCGAGGAGTCTTCTTCGTGTTACGCTAGTCCGATCATACTCGTATCAAAGAAAACTGGGGGAAATCGCTTGTGTGTAGATTACCGAGCTTTGAATGGTCGAACTGTTAAGGACCACTTCCCACTGCCATTGATAGAAGATCAGTTGGACCAATTAAGTGGCTGTAAGTTCTTTACAACTTTAGATTTAATGAGTGGCTATTATCAGGTTCCTATAAAAAAGGAGAGCAGACACGTCACGGCTTTTGTTACGCCTGATGGTCTGTATCAATTTAAGAGGATGCCTTTTGGTCTGGCCAATGCGCCCTCTGTATTCCAAAGGACCATGAACCAAGCCCTTGGGTTAAATTCTGCTCAAGGGCCTACTAAAATTGGATCGGATAAGCCAGCTATTGCTTATATGGACGACCTGATAATACCATCGAAAAACTTTGAAGAAGGTATTAAAAAATTAGAGAAAACATTTAAATTGCTTAATGAAGCTAAATTAACTTTAAATATACAGAAATGTTATTTTTTTCAAACTTCTATTGATTATTTGGGGTACGAAATTACAAACGAGGGCATTAAACCGGGTAAAATTAAAATTGATGCTGTAAAAAACTTTCCAACGCCGCGAAATGTACACGAAGTCAGACAATTTATTGGTCTGGCTAGTTATTTTCGCAAATTCATAGAAAAATTTTCGATAATAGCAAGACCTTTAACTGATCTTACAAGAAAGAACTGTCCGTGGAGATGGGACAGCGAACAGGAAGTTGCTTTTCAGTCTCTTAAAGATAAATTAATAGAACGCCCTTTGTTAACTTTGTATAATCCAAATTATGTCACGGAATTACACACTGATGCGAGTAAGATTGGACTGGCAGGAATACTCTTGCAGAAAGAAGACAGTCACGCTCCTTTCAGGCCAGTTGCTTATTTTAGTCGAAAAACTACTATTGACGAACAAAAGTTTCACGCATATGATTTAGAAACGTTGGCAGTAGTAACTTCACTTCAGCGTTTTCGCGTATATTTACTCGGATTAAAATTCACAATAATCACGGACTGTAATGCCTTAAGGTCAACGTTTTCTAAACGAGACATTCTACCACGAATTGCTAGATGGTGGCTGGCCTTGCAAGAGTATGACTGTAACATCATGTATCGCCCTAATCATAGTATGACCCACGTAGACGCGTTGAGTAGAAACCCTCAAGAAAATTGCAATACAAATGAAGTAGATTCGTTAAGAGTTTTAAATATTACACAAGACGATTGGTTACTCAGTGTTCAACTAACAGATCCTAAAATATGTTTTATTAAAGATGTACTAAATGATCCAAAGTACGAAGATATTATTGATATTAAACAAAATTTTGTTTTTCAACATAACCGGCTGTTTAGAAAAGTTAATGGTGAATTAAAATGGGTAGTTCCAAAAGGAGCCAGGTGGCAAATATGTAAGCAAAATCATGATGACATCGGGCATTTTTCAGTTGATAAGACTTTATCTAAAATTCAAAAAGATTTTTGGTTCTCAAAGATGAAAAAGTTTATTACAAAATATGTCAAGTCTTGCTTACATTGTGCATATGGTAAAATGCCTGCGGGAAAAAAAGAAGGTTTTTTACATCCAATAACAAAAACCGATATTCCCTTTGAAACGGTTCATATTGATCACCTGGGCCCCTTTGTAAAAAGTTCAAGGGGTAATGCTTACTTACTTGTTATTGTTGACGGGTATACTAAGTTTTGTGTTTTAAAACCTTTGCGCAATTTAAGGTCAAGTCTAACTATTAGAGCATTATACGATGTTTTTACAACATTTGGCTATCCGAAACGTTTGATCTCCGATCGAGGCACCTCATTTACCTCTGAAGAGTTCCGAAAGTTTTGCGAAAAAAACCACGTTAAGCACGTTTTGAACGCTGTCGCCTCGCCTCGAGCCAATGGCCAGGTGGAGCGCTACAATCGGACAGTGTTAGGCGCGTTAACTTCATATACCGACAAATTAGGGGAGACCAAATGGGATTCTGAGCTGGGTAATATTCAATGGGGGTTAAATAATACACTTAATAAAGGTATAGGGAAAACCCCATCAGAAGCTCTGTTTGGTCGAAATTTAATCCATAATAGTGAGAATATTATGAATGAAATATTTTTAGACACCAGGCAGTTAGATAGGGATATTAATGAAATAAGAACCGAAGTTAGCGAACACATATCGAAAGACCAACGTAAACAGAAAGATAGATTTGATAAGACACGTAAGGAAGCTAAGATATATGCAATAGGGGATTTGGTAAAAATTCAAAAACAGATCGGTCATAATGAAGGCCAGAGTAAAAAACTATTACCTGTATACTCGGGTCCCTACAGAATTTCAAAAGTTTTAGATAATGATAGGTATGAAGTCTCAAGCATACCAGGGTCTAACATTGGTAAAAAGCAGTATTGTAATATTTGGGCTGTTGATCAGATACAGCCGTGGATTAGCACAAGTATTAATGAAATAAGTTCAGAATCTGAGTCTGAAAAAGAATCATCAAGTTAATTAGGTAGAGGTTAAATGAAACACATTAATTGTAGAGTATTTAATTGGTTATAGGTTATACAAATGGACAATTGTTTTATAAGTTTATGATTTACTCATGTCTTCAATTATGGTTGACCTGAAAGAATAAAAAAAAAAAAAAAATAATAATAATAAAGAGAATAACTTAATATGATATGATTGATCAATGATTTTTATGATTAAGTTGTAGTTTGAAAGCGAAGAGGAAATGTGAATTAAATATGTTATTTTGTTAGAAGTTATTCTGTGTTAGAAATAATAAAGATAAATGTAATGATTTAATCGAAACTCAAATTATTAGTATAAACTGGTGCTACTTTAGTTACTTAAAATGAAAATATATAAGATAAAGAAGAAAGATGGATGATTAGGAGATGGAAGTCGTGGGGTGGTTGGCTTGATAGATAAGTGTTGATGAAGCTCACGTAGAGTGGTCAACCGCCAGCGAAGTCCCACGGTGCATTTCCCACCTAAAGCATTACCCTCATTGGAAGTCGTACAGTGGCTGGAAAGTGAGAGAGCTTGACCAGTGTAGCTTGCGGTGCAATGTGTGGCATATGCCGAATGTGATGTCACTCATTGGAAGTCGTACAGTGGCTGGCAAGTGAGAGAGCTTGACCAGTGAAACTTGCGGTGCAATGTGTGGCATATGCCGAATGTGATGTCACTCATTGGAAGTCGTACAGTGGCTGGCAAGTGAGAGAACTTGACCAGGGAAGCTTGCGGTGCAATGTGTAACATGTGCAGAATGTGATGTCACTCATTGGAAGTCGTACAGTGGCTGGCAAGTGAGAGAGCTTGACCAGGGAAGCTTGCGGTGCAATGTGTAACATGTGCAGAATGTGATGTCACTCATTGGAAGTCGTACAGTGGCTGGCAAGTGAGAGAGCTTGACCAGGGAAGCTTGCGGTGCAATGTGTAACATGTGCAGAATGTGATGTCACTCATTGGAAGTCGTACAGTGGCTGGCAAGTGAGAGAGCTTGACCAGGGAAGCTTGCGGTGCAATGTGTAACATGTGCAGAATGTGATGTCACTCATTGGAAGTCGTACAGTGGCTGGCAAGTGAGAGAGCTTGACCAGAGAAGCTTGCGGTGCAATGTGTGGCATGTGCAGAATGTGAGGTCACTCATTGGAAGTCGTGTGGCGGCTGACAGGCGAGAGTGCTTGATCAGTGAAGCTTACGGTGCAAGTAGTGACGGATGTAAATTAATATTAAGGTAATAATTAAGGTTTAATATTAAGGTTCTCTATAATATTGAATCGCCATAGTGTTTGTGTGATTTATAGTTTGAGGACAAACTTAATGTCAGGAAGGCCGAATGTTAGCTTTTGGTTTTAATGTAATTAAATGTTTGTGTGAATTATTTGACACTTTTTGCAATCGACTTCCGGTGCTCAATATACCGTCTCCGATTAGTTGACGGAAGTCGTTGCAAACTGTATTAAAATAATATTTAGTATTTTATTTCCGGAAGTTGCTTAGCACGCCACCTAGTGACCGTTTTTTTAATGTAAAAGGGTATAAAAGCACATGGCGGTGCATTTTAAAAGTTAGTTCCGTGTAGAATAAAAAGCTGAAACGTTACGCTGTTCGTTTTCTTGTCCCAATCCGTTCTGGTTTCTCATACTCACTACGACATACACGAACAAAAATCACATACAGTTTTAGGAATTGTGAGTTTGTCACTTATAGAAGTGCACAGCACTAGCACAGAAATAAATAGTAAGTAGGTACCTACAAGATATCGTTAGTTGAATAACACAATATAAGATATGAACGAAAGTAAAAGTAAAAGTAGCTTTAAAAATTAAAATGAGCAATGCTCACAAATACGATCGAAAATTCAAAAAAAATAAAAAAAAAGCAAAAAACCGGTCAAGTGCGTGTCGGGCCACGCGCAGTGTAGGGTTCCGTAGTTTTTATAACAGCCAAGTGCGGGTCGTATTCGCTGACTGATAGTTTCGTACCATGCTCTAACTAAAAGCCAAACATGACTACCTACCTAACAGACACTAGACAGGTACATGTTTGTTTCAATATATATTTTGAACATATTTCCTCGTGCATCTGTACCTGTACCTACCTCTGAGACACCGCGATAAGTATAAATAATGAGAGAGTTTACCTTAAAATATGGTCTATCAAAGGTGCCAGTTATAATGCTACATTATGGAAGAACAAGCTATTTGGATGACTTTCCTCCCAAAATAACAATTTGCTACACGTGTTTAATATTTTAAATTACATACATAACATCACGCATCATCCCGAGGGATTAGGGGAGGGCCTACCTATAGTACAGTCACATTTCGCCAGTTTTGCTTAAGTCCCATGTAATAGGTGGCGAGTGTATTGCCCTCAACCGGGCTCAATTCCAGTCTCCGGGCTGCTATTAGATTGTCAAATATAATCGCGATATTAACCATTGTTAGACTTTTAATTGTTGACGTGTCTACAACTAATGTAGTACGGAACTGTAACTGAAAGCTACCCGAAAGTTAACTATTACAAGCAATTATAATTTTATCGCCCCGTAGTAATGACATGCAACTGTTGATCACGCATGGGGCTGGAATATTTATACAGAATGAGTTTTTTGAACTTGGGACGTATTTGTAAGGTTTTTTTTTGTGTACAAATTCTCATAGAAACCGCCTTATGGTAAGCGGCGTAGAAAAATCCCAGTTTATGACTGAAACAACACCGTGTTAGGTTAGGTCACTGGGGTTGTGGCTCCATTTTTACTATGTCTAGTTTAATTTTAGTTACTTGTATTCCTTTGAGTGTTGTTATTTGTGCAGAATAAATATTTTTTTCTTTCTTTTTTTCATAGCCATTGAGCGGGCCCAGCGATCTTCGGTTTCGGCTAAGCAATGTTGGGCATCGAATTGGGTATTTTATTTCTGGTTCATTAGCAAACACACTACTTTTATATTTTTTAAACTGTTCCTCAATATGTTTGTCGTTTAATAATTCCACCTGTATTTAAGCCACAAACTACAGTAAATAACATTAGTTAGAAACGCGACCAACAGGTTGGCGTGAGCAAACTGTTCAAATATTTGTTGGCAGTTTTTTGACAGATGGAAAGCTATCATCCGCCTGTGGTTTAGAAAAAAGTTTGTGGTTTAGAACGTACACGTTCTATCGTTTGTGTTTTAAATGCCTCTAGAACGAATTTCGGCCATGACGACCAGTGTCAGCGGGGACCAGCGTTCGGCACGGGAGATGTTATAGTGCACGCCGAGCCACTGGGGAACTTGAAAACTCCGGGCTGTTACAAAGAAATTCCTAATGGAATAACTCAATAACACTTTGCCCGACCCGGGAATTGAACCCAGGACCCCGCTCTCAGCAGTCTCGCTTGCGACCACGAGACCAACGGGGCTTTCGTTTGTGTTTTAGTTTGGTAGCTGAGCTTGAAAAGAAAATCTAACAAGCCAGGTTTTGTCGTAAAATTACTCAAAAAAGTGAACGAAATCTTATATTCCATCACCTATCAAGTATTCTAACTCTAAATATTGAATATAAAAATGGTGACGCAACGTAGTGATTAAAAACGTAGTACACCATCTATTAGGTACGCGCTATAGATACACTAGATAATAGGTATCTAAAGAGGAAACAAAACTATTATAATCTATGTAATCGATCTAAAGTGCCCCAGATAGCCTTCAAAGAGAAACATTCTATTTCCATACAAATTCAACTACAGTAAACTGTGTAAAACCGTCTAAATAACTACAAGCCTTTACATTGGTCACAGAGGGATCCGGAAAATCATCATTGTCGTGCTTCAAAACGGAAGTCTGATACCAACCTTTGGCTCTCGGTCCCAATGGCTGCGGGCACAGTCGTATTGTCGCCAACAAATTGACAATTTAAACATGATATCTCCCCCGACCTTTTCCGCCCTTTCTGATTATTTTTTTCCACGTTTTGTGGAAATATTCATTGAGATTCCTTTTACGTAATTTGAAGATGACGTTAAGATAAATACGGGGAGTGATGCCGGGTCCACTATGGGTGGAACGGAAAAGTTTGTGAACGGAATATTATTGACTGAACGTGGGTAATCAAGAAATAATTAAATGAAGAAAGAAATATATTATTTATTAGTTCTTGGTGCGTACTGTGTATATACATATTTGTCCTAAGAAACCATACCATCATTTACCAAGTAAACATTATAAACTATGTATAAGAAAACATCGTATGTTACCGTATTTCTCAATAAATAGCTAAACGGCCGTAACGCCCTATTCCCAGTAGGATACCCTTAGGCTATCGAACCTACATGAGCGGATCACCGGCGATCCTTAATACGTCATACTGACGTACCTACTCAGGTATATAAGGGACGTGCCCATCGTCTTTCTTTGTCGGACATTACTCCAATCTGGGGCTATGAATAAAGGGTCCCTTCCCACAAAAGGTTCCCCTTCGATGTTTTAATATACCTAATGCCTGGAGACTTCTTTATCGAAGAATCCTCCGCTCTAGGCATTAGTGCCTACTAATGGGACTTTAGATAAGGAAATTAATGCATTTAAATTAGGACAATATGCATCTCAATTCTAGTGTTAGGTAAAAACCTTAAAATTATCATAATATAATGTACCTATGTTTATGAGATAAGTAGTTTCAGTTATCCCCATTATTCCATTTATGCAAGTAGAAATTACAGAACATCACGTGCTAGGTAATTTCCTTACAATACATTTAATATTTTTACTACGTCCGCATTCATTTATTTTGACATACACGCACAATGATTGTGAGCATTTCAAGAGTTTAAAAGATCATCTGTGAGATCCATCGTTCTATAAGTTCTATTATATTTTTTTATAAGGCAAGCAAAGCCGATGTCGACTATTCAGCCAATGTCAAAAGTGAATTGGAAAGCAAGTGTGCATTGTTATAAATTAAAAAATAAAACGATAAAAATATTCGAAGATACAGTTGAACTTAATGTAGATCTTGTGGGGTTAGTACTGGAGAGCTCCGTCGTTGTTAATTGAACAAAAATCATTTCGTATAAATCTCTAAAAGTAGACAGTAGACGTGGACAAGTCAATTGAGTGTTTAAAGCCAAAATGTAGGACGGCGTCACTTGTCAAATTACGTCACTCGGCGTAAACGACATTGTCGCGTCAAGTCGCGGGATGCCGGGAATCTGACGTTTGTTGTTTTCATTCGCGGCCGAATTTAGTCGCCTTTCGAAATAATCCCTATTTCGAGATGGAGGCTAAATTCGGCCACGTGGGTTGAAATCGTAAATTAGTATAAAATTAATTGCTGATTTACTAAATTTATTTTGGTTATTAACAAATTCCACAACCAATAGAAATAAATAAATATATAAAGAAAGAATTATGTTTATTTAGCACTGTAGGCACCGTAAGGGTCAGCGCACACCAAGAGCAGAGCAGAGCAGAGCATTTTCTGAGATTATTGAAATAAGTATCTTATGATTATTATCATACTTCGCAAAATTGAATACACGCCCAAATTTGATGCTCGACCATGCTCGAGCAAGCCGACTGCGTGTTCGAGTATGCAATCTACATGCGCGAGCGCGCTCGAGCAGCGGCGCGCTTCTGCGCGCCGCTCGCGCCAGTCAGTCAGTGTTACCGCAGCGAGAAAACTGTTCGGACGTATGACTATCAACCTACGGAACGGATCAAGCATGCCCGCCGGGCAACCCAGACCATATTTAACAGAGAAGGCTCGCGCATGGTCGAGCATGCCGCCTGCATGCTCGAGCAGTAAAAATTTTGGTCGACAATGCGTGAGCATTTTGCAGTTCGGTCTGCGCTGACCCTAACGAAGAAACACATTCAAACAAAATTAAAAAGTAACATAAAATAAAACTTATTATTTATATATTTCAATAAAATAATAATATAGGGTTATGTATGCCCCACGGTCGTGCCAAATAGGTTCATTTTAGCAATAAAGCCAGATAGATGCTGTCGGACGATGATATTTCACACAAGTATCCTGAAAACCATACACATTGAACTTTTACTTCAATTACATCTTTACACAATGATGTCATACCTACTATTAATTAGCAACTACACTTAAGCAAGGGTTCATGAACCTCATCTCAATTTAGGTTCGAAACAATTTAAATTTCATTAATGAAGTTTGCTAGTCCATAAAAAGTTACGTAGATAGACCGAATCTACACGGTGTATCCCACTGGGCCATCTTTGATAGTAATTTCTTAACCGAGCGATTGCCCGCAGCGTTGATGACCTCCGACCAGTTTCATCACGCCTGTATCCCCCGAAGGGTTCGGCAGAGGTGTACCTATACCTTTCGTCCACATTTCGTCAGTTATGTTTAATTAAATCCCATGTAATAGGGGGCGAACATATTGCCTTTAACCGGGTATAAATCCTGACTCCGAAATTCTACTGAGAAATTCCTGATGGAAAAACTCAATTTAAGCCTTTGCCCAACCTGGGAATCTAACCCAGAACTACATGCTCAGCACTAGCAACAGTCTAAATTCCTGCTTCTATCTCCACTGGTTTGGGTGGTATGTTGTGTGTCAGTCAGTCACAGTGCTGTTTAAATGTATGCCTAGAGTAAAATTGTATCGTCACAATCAATAACACAATTCACCTCACTCCATCAGCATGCAATTTAGGCTTTCATAAACCCAATCTAACATGGGTGCGGTATGTCTGACGTCACGTTACCCCTGTGCGATTCGACGTTAGTCAATCGTTGATGGCGAACGGTCCGCGCGTTGGGGCAGGCGGTCGGCCCTTTTTCGATGACGTCAGGTAAATCCATCGCTAGTTGTGTGATATGCTTTGTTAGTTAGACTGGGGCTAGCGTGTCTGCGCCAGGAATTACCTATGGTATGGATGTGATGTCACAATTTGTAACTTTTTGGTCTCGTAGGGAATCGCGTATTCCACGAAGAAAACTCAGTGTAGTGAAAAAAACTCAGTGTAGTGAAAAAAAGAACACCCACATTTCGGCAGTTATTTTTAAGTTTCATGAAACAGAAGAGTACGGCCCTATGTTGGTTGCAAAGGCATTTAGTGCTGTTCATGCGTTCAAGTATTAAATATAATAAATACGACGTTAATAACTTTATAAGACGCTTTATATTAGCTTGTTCTCACGTTTGATAGTCTATGCAACTTATATACAAAACGACACTGCAGGAAGAAGTCCCTTCACCGGATATTGCATGCCATAGACATAGGCATGTGTCGTTTCCTTTCTATGTTTCTCGACACACTGCACGTGTCTAAGCTCATGTTCTCATAAACCCATATAGATGTAGTATTGGAATGCTATTGGAGACGCGGAGTCTTGGATACTTGGAGATTGTGTAGTAAGTTTGGGGTATAAAGTTTTAGGTCAGCATAAGTTTATATCTTTGTTTGCAGCTCCTTCTGAAAGAGTTTTTCCGGGAAAATAAGATCAGTAGGTAGGTACATAGCATTCGTCCGCTTTGTGTGACAATTTAGAATTTCGTCTAATGTTGGTAATGCTAGGCTTTTAGTGATGCATGATATGAGGTTAGTGTGTGTACACACGAGCGACACGCATCAACGTCAGAGACAACTGCAAGCGTCGACAACATGCCGCTCGTGTATTTGAGCACCGTAATAAATATACACGAGCGGCATGCTGGCGACGGCTGCAGTTGCCCCTGCCGTTGACGAGTGCTGCTCGTGTGTATGAGTCGCTTTTGGACTTTAGCCACTTTCACCAGGTGGGCCATAGTAAAATACCTGGGGGTCTGCTCCGAAGTGCATAGTGCGAATGTTCGGATCGGACCGACACATGGCCGAACCGAATATTATTGAAAAATGCGAAAAAAGTCGGATCGGCTCAGTTGGGTCGGGACCATAAACAATATTCGAAAGAGTATAGGAGTGTAGGTGCGGGACCGACCGAACCAAATAGTAACTTCGTAGCAGGAAACGGCCGAACATTCGGCAGATACTACTTCGGATTAGACCCCCTGAGCTGTTAGAGGATGTTATTCACATCACTAATAAAGTTTACTGACATAGTTTTTAAGTTATTGTTACTAATATATGGATTATGAGTACTTGTAGTCCGAAATAAAGATTATATTATTACTAATGAGGTCGGTAACCATCAGACTTGTAGCTTAACCATGAAATAAACTTATGAAACAGAGAAATAAAACGACCAACTTCTGAATGATTGACGTGGGAATTTAATTTAATAATTAAAACAGTAGTGCGTTACAATACGTATGTAAGTGTTAAATAAAGTGCGGGTCATACCAATTAGTAATCTTGTTCAATCAGGGCGACACGCGATACCGGTGTTAACTAGTTTTAATACATGTATTATTAAACGTACTAAGTACCATTACTACAATTAACACAAGGATAAAAGATATTTCATGATAATTACAGGAAAGTGTTGTGTGATATCAATAAATATTAATATATTATGACCCATATTGTTGTGTTATAATTATGTCAAGCTTTTGTGAGGTTACTTGATTCTAAAACAATAAATTATTGTTTTACCACTACCTTGTTGTATCGCTACTTTAGCGTCGTCATCTCGTTCCTGGTGATGTCCCGGTGACGGCGGCGGTGGACAAACGCCTTAAGGTTGAATGTCTCTTTCACGTCATAAAACGACAAGGTCCTTTTGTGTATGAGAGAGTTGGATAATTTCAACCTTATTGAACTTTCAATTTACTGGGAATTGGTTTCAAAAGTGGTAGCAATTACGCGGACGAGTATACCTACAAAGGCGATCACAGACTTATTTCTTGTCATCATTGTTTACAATTTCAAGATCAAATTCAAAATACATTTATTTCACATAAACCTACATGGGTTAAATGCCCATGTAGGTTTATGAAAAGTTAGGTGCACGGTTCCAATTGGAACTCTCCAAGGTCTCTATTAGGACTCCACGGTTACTTTTTTGTTTAATAATTAGCTTTTACAATTTTTTTAAATTACACTGTGAATAGGTACTTATGGGAGGACAGTGTAGGCCTGTCAACAAGTACCAGGTACTTAACAAAATAGGACATAGTCAACAAATCGAAGCATCTATGATTCTCCAATTACTTTAAACATCACTGCCAACCCCCTGCTACAACAGTCCGTGAACCCTCTTTCATTCTCCAGTACTCGTCTGACCTCCTCGGGTGCGAACCAAACATTTCATATTCTCAAGCGGCGCCGGCGTAAAGGAACATTTTCTTTAAGATTCTCTCCAATTAGCGAGACGGATTTAGAGCACGCTTTATAGCCTGGGATTGGATTAGACAGGCTTGGGGTAGTTTGAGCTGGGACTCCCCCGGTGGGTTCCCGCATTGTCGAGGCGGGGGAGATCAGTAGCCGTGGCTTGAAGGACCACGGTGAAGCTAAGAGGAACCCGAGCGGGGGCCGCTCGTCAGGTCTTTGCGGCTAAGCCAACGACGTAGCGACCGGCGGGTAGGTTGCGGTGCCGCTTGGGCGACATCGCAACCTACCTGAGGCGGGCCGCGATGTCGTATGGGAGACATCGCGGCTGAGGATTGGAGGCCGCGGCGGGAGAGGAACGTGCCGGTATTGCGGTGCGCCGCTCTCCCTACCTTCCGCGGCCTTGACGGGGTCGCCACTGTTTGATGGCGGACGCGGTGGGGCCGCAGGGGAAGAGGAGTGTCGGTATGACGTTGGCCCCTCTCCCTATCCTCTGTGGCCATAGCCCCCCCCCGCGGGGGGGAGGCATGCGAGGCCGGCCAGCTAAGCGGGCAGATGGAGGCCAGCAGGCAACGGTTGCCGGGGCACCCTTGCCTGTATCGCACAGGCCTCCGCCAGTGTCGGACGGGAATGGTGGCCAGGTGTTCCCGGTCATGCCCCCCAGCTTGGGGGGAATGCGGGGCCGCCAGCTAGGCGGGCGTGCGCCGGGAGGGTTGTGGAAGTAAAGGCTGAGCCAGTTTCCCATGACCCTCCCATCACGGCGCTGTGGGAACACCGCTCAGTTTTAGTGGGTATACTGTCATTTCGACAGGAGTCCCACATACCCCGACTCGTACCCGCGAGCGGGGATGCGTAATGCATTACTCAGCGACAAAAAAAAAAAAGATTGAGCTGGGACGGTAGGTTATTCTTCTATATTTATGAAGATGCATCTAAGGAAATAGGAGGTGCAGTAACTGCTACATAATGAATACAAATAGTAATTTAACAAATCTAAATTTTTGAAAAAAAAACTCGTGTTGTTATCGTCTTTTTAGATAGTGCAAACTAAGTTATTGCCTTAAAGTCCTTTAAGATTTTTTTTCAACATTATCAAAATAAACAAGAAAATTAAAGTATCAATTTTAGCAGTCTAGTCATCGCAGAGTTCACAGCATGAAGCAACAACAACGCCAACGCGTTGAACTAGCGGTATTTACCTAATTTTCACCATTCCTACGAAAAAAGGGCGCGCGACGTTGCCAAATCGCTTGCCTACGCGCACATATGTTCCCTTTCCATAATGACATGCTCTAAATTTTTATTATAACACCTTGAATTAGGTGTTTTGGTTTGGCGCACCTATTCAATTTAATCATGTCTAGTATACAGGTTTAACGTTTTGAAGGACTGTCTTATGTAATTTTGACGTTCAAACCTTGCTGATTCTCAGCATAATTTGAACTCTGGAATAATAAACTCAATATAACGTACTTATATGAATGCCCATGAGGTAAATAGTATGCTTCTCTATTTTAATATTTAATGGCGAGTACAGGAAAAACGGAGATTACAGACTAGTTAGATTAGATCACAAATAATTATTGTCCTTAATATTTATATGTAAACTCTTGTAGGTTAATAGTTTGTAAAATCCATGGTCAAACACTTAATTTGGTTAATTAAAGAAGTCCTAACGCAGGTAACCATGCAGCCACGTCTGCATACAAATTGTGAACAAGAAAGCCGTAATCTCTTTTTCCAATCATACTAAACTAAATAAACGAAAGATTGGCTGCTACGCGGGCAGACGCGTAGACGCGACGTAGTAGTGACGCGCGTAGCACTGAGTCGGGGATGATCTCGTAGCAATCCGCTACGAATTGGATTGGAAAAATATCTTGAGGTGCATTCAGATGGAAAGATATAAATACCTACGGAAGTTGTGTCGGTAAATGCTGTTGGTAAATGTTCTGTCAGTTTTAAGATATGTTGCAAAATTAATAAATTGCTACACGGTAATTATTTAAGGTTTTCTTATTTTCGTATTTGAAGTTCAAATAAAAATCATCCGACAAAACTCATTATAAATCAAAGTTCAAATCTTTAACTAACTAACTATTTTTGCTAGCCAAAATGACACAGCATCTGCAATACTAAATATCTGACTGGTTTCAATACCACCTAGAAAGTAATATAATCACGCTTGTATTCCGCGAAGGGACACATAACACCCACATTTCGCCAGTTATGTTTATGTCCCATGTAATAGGATCGAGCCCATTGCTATCAACCGGTCACAAATCCAGGCTCAAGGCTTCTGCTGAGAAATTCCAGATGGAAAAGCCCAATAATATTTTCCGACCGAGAAATGTATACATCACAAATAAATAAAATTGAAGTATCTGTTTGCAATGTAAAAATAACAGCTTTTTACTAAATGCATATGAAAGTATACCTATTAAGTATACTATACCTATAACAAAAAACATTTTTTTTTTTAATTTTGTATCTGTTTGTTCCGGCTAATCTCCGAAACGGTTGAACCGATTTTGACGGGACGTTCACTGGCAGATAGCTGATGTTATAAGGAATAACGAAGGCTTTCTTTTATTTAAGAAAAATAATTAGGGCACCGCGCAAAACAATTAAAACCCAATGAAATGAATTTCCGACATCCACGCGGGCCAAGCAGAAGCTAGTATAAAAATATAAGAAAAAAATTCAAAGCGCGTCATTTACGCTAAGGTA
Organism: Apamea crenata; assembly: GCA_949629185.1. Taxonomy (NCBI): domain Eukaryota; kingdom Metazoa; phylum Arthropoda; class Insecta; order Lepidoptera; family Noctuidae; genus Apamea; species Apamea crenata. The sequence goes on from OX451356.1 coordinate 1,648,493, forward strand.
GCGTGTTGTAAAGAAACCTTTGGACTTTTTTATCGCCCACAATGATTAATAGTCATGGCAAATGTTCGAACAGCTTAACCCGGCTTATATTTACGAACATCGGTTGTGTTGTACATTTTATGCTTTTTTATGGGTATTTTTGATGCATGTCGCTGTGATTGATTGCAATATTTCCTTCAGCTGATTTTTTTTGCGTGACGGCTTATGTTATTCAAAGAGTGCCAGTAGGTAACCAATGTGGGACGTCAATAAATAAAATCGAACGAAATGAATAAATGGGTTTAAAAAAAAAAAAAAAATTTCGTCATGGGCCGACTACGGGTTTTATCGGTCTTTGACTAGCTATTGTGACTAAACTATTGGATATATTTAACAATTTTTTTGTAAGCAGATTGAGTCATAAGATAATATACGAAGTTTAATTGAATGCTGTATTGTCGTCTCCAACTTGTATAAAAATTCCGTGCCATATAGACAACCTACCTAGTGGAACGTCCCCAGTTCCACAGATATTTCCTAAACCTGCTTTTTCTACATCCACGATTGATGGGCTATGTAATTCTGGCAAAAAAACTCAATTTTTAAAATATGCGATTCATGAAAATCAAGGGCTGGAAAACAAAAGTTATTTAATGAGAAACTCCCTCAAACGACATGTTTCACCTACTATCCCGCTTGTCGTATCGATACGAAGAAGAGAAAGATTACATCAGAATATCCTCGTCGGGAGAAAAGACTACTATGTATGCTAAGCTAAAGCTTTATAAACTTTATCCCGATCAAGTGTTCAAACCGAGGTTTAAACTTATACATTTTATATGAGAAGGAAGCGGCGGTGCACTCAATGAAATAACAATGAGGGAAAAATGGAGGGTATAAATAGAAATATTATGTCACCGTTGTTCCAAATGTAGGTAATGCCTAAAGGTATATTTAAATACGCGGATTTTCCCCATAGGATAACTGATTGGTGCAATATTTTCAACCGAACAGCTCAGCACGTTTTTTTTTTTTTTTTTCTCGTGCTTTCCGAGTCACGGAGTGCCTTGCCTCGGAAAGCACGTTAAGCCGTTGGTCCCGGCTGTCATTCGTGGATCTTTGACAGTCATTACGGGTCGTCAGTAGCAGTAGCCCGAAAAGTCTGACAATCAGCCTTACCAGGGGTATCGTATCACCCAGTCTGGGTTGTGGATGTCAGATAGGCAAGTCGCTCCATGTAAAATACTGGTATTCAACTGCATCCGGTTAGACTGGAAGCCGACCCCAACATAGTTGAGAAAATGCTAGGCAGATGATGAGTATTGAATACAGCCTTTAAACTCCATTATTTCGTATAATTAAACCAGTGGTCGTTAACCAACAACCAAACTATAACCAGCCTTACATAACACCAAATCAACCAACCTAGGAGTTAGTGCTAAAGCAAGTCTTCACTAAATTCTACATGGTCCTTCGAGCCGCATAAAATATTAAACATTAAAATTACAAGCGGTACAGGAAAATTGTAACGATTTTAAATATTCTATCAAATAAACCTTTCAGCCAAAACTTTTAAATTTAGCATGGCAACAAAGATGCTAAATCACCGCGCAGGTCAAGTAACACTGGATATGTCACATATTAGAAGCCCGACCGCTATATTGTGACCCACCATATAGTGGTTGGAACCGGTCGTATGTACAGGAATGTTAGTAATAACACTCGACTTTGATTAATGCGACTATGTAGTGCCGTGACGGATAGTGAAGCTATTGGTTAGGAAGATCTAGTTGGAATGTTTTGTGGTTGCTCTCATAATGTTATGAGATGGCAGTTTAGGATCAGCTAAACCGCCACCGTCGCTTCGTAACTTTGGATGTCAAGTCATGGTTGCGAGGCGATGAAGGTCAAAAGGAATTAGGGAGTTCAAGGAACTCTTTGGCGACCAATCAGCAATTTTGTAGAACCTTTTGACAGAATAAGAACCAAACCAGCACGACATCTTGGTAGACATCACTTCTGTCTGATACAAAGCACTCTAGGTTTTATGGTAAACTCGACAGAGCTTTGATTTTCATTATGGAAAGTCACGTAGTCATATCCAGCAACGCTACGTCTACTATGTACATATTATGTATACTACAGTAAAGTTCTTGTAGTGCCAACCACGTTCGTATCTTGTAGAATTGGTTTCTACAAGATACGAACACAAGATCAAATATTCAAATTTTGAGTGTTTTTTCGTATATTTTAAACTACAGCCGTTTGAACTACAAAATTGCACAGTTCTGCAGTGCGGTGTTAGTGGCGCAGTATATCTGCAGTCAAATGCCGGGATTTTATGAAATGCCCACTTCTACAAGTGCTTACACACGCATTTGAGGGCGAAATGTGAAAAATGCCCGGGCATAATGTAGCATAATGTAGCATAATGTAGCATAATGTAGCATTTTCATTCGCTCCTTTGCTTTAAACTAGTTGGGAGTGAAAAGGCATAAAAGGAACAACACCTTTTGTGTTTTGTAACTATTTTGTTTGTGGCAACAAAACGTTTGTTGTGACATTTGAGCGTAAAAAATGTGCATTATGTTGAAGTTTATTTCTGTCCGTCGCTTCAGGGTGAGTCGTGAATGTTTGTCGAAGGAAACGCGACGTCAAGGTGCAAGCCTCGCTCTGAGGATGCAGCCTTCAATGTATTTACGTTGTCTTATTAAACGTTACGACGTAAGAAACTTATTTATAATGGACGTTTATTTTAAAAAAGCCTCCTTTCTCGACGTAGCACATAGTTAGAAAAAATATAATTATGTGTATAATATTTTTTTTTCTAACTTTATCTCTGAGATGTTTGTGTCGGAGTTTAGTCAGTGTTTGTCCTAATCCCAGTATTTTGCCCAGATCCGTTACACACCTGTCCCAATTATTAAATCAAATCAAACGTTTCTTTGCTAGAAATACGAAGAGAAAGGAAGGGAAGGAAGAAGGAGAAAGGAGGGGGGGAGGAGGATTATTTGGAGATACCAATCTTAAAAATCAAGCAAAAGGAAAATATATATATATTATGAATGTAATGGAAAGTTTTCGACCAATGATATCACAGTGGAAATTCCCGTTCAAATTAATATTATCAGATGGAAAGTGGAAATAGCTTTGGAATCTTAAGAAAATATGATATTTAACGTAAAAGTAACAGTAGAAAAGATTATCATAACAAAACTAAAACAATTGGCACAAGTATGGTAAAGTTATTGTATATTTTATCTTACATGGTATAATTATGTTCATATTTAGTTATTATGATTTTAATTGGAATAAATACTATTTTGTCCTCAATTTTACCAAAATATTACTAAAGTATGTTTCCTTCCCCAGATATTTAGATAAGCTAACCGCTATATTTACATTATCTACAATATCCTATAGTGAACAGCGGGGTAGTTGCGTAACACACTATCAATGCAATAGCGATGGGTTTCATTTTGACAGTTCAACAACATTCATTGCCTTATTTACGTTGTTCAGCAGACACATTTTTCGAACATATGAAACAATGGATTAGCAATATCCTTCAAATTGATTCAAATTGAGATCGACACACGCGATTGCGTCGATTGGTGCTGCCCAACCGCAGGGCAAAGGCCTGTTCTGGGTGAAGGCACAAACATTGATCACCACTCTTGCTCAAGACGGGTTAGCGAGTTGTGATATCCTATAAATTGACATGCTAACTAAAATTAGAAATAGAAAATATTTACTGTCGAGGTAATACAGTAAGCAGGTTCACAGGTTAACAGCAAGTTATATAATATTACCTACGACTAGGTTACAATATGGTGTTTGCTAGTGAGCCCCAAACTAGACAGATAGTCTGTATCTTGGGGCTCGGAGTACGAATTCCAGAGTGGAGACTATAGAGGTGATTTCAGCTATGGTATGGTACGTGTGTATGTGTGATGATTGTGTAGTGTGTGTGTGAGTGTGTGTGTAAGGGTGTGTGTTTGTTCCATTGTACTTCGTTTGATTTGGTGTCAGGTGAGGGTCTTTATATTAATTGTTCCGAGTCATCATAACCAGTGTTATGCCAAATTTCCTTTACTATTTTTTTTCAATTCAATGAAGTAGTATTTTTAATTTCGCAGAGTTTGCAGACTTTATTGTAAGTATTAATGAGAGGGTAGGCCAGGGAGCGACTCGCTAGCAATGAGGTGCTGTCAGGTGTTGGGATTCTGTAGTTTCTTTTGCTTATGATAGATTTGTACTTGGGTCTCCTTTCAATATTTTTGTGCGTTTTATTTAATTATATATTAAAATACTACATAACTACGAATAAGAAAGAAAAAGAAAAATAAAGAAAATACGTTTATTTGCGGTAAACATGAGTCATAAAAAGAACACAAACACAAAAAAAATAACAAGAAAAAAATCAAATCTTTTTTACATCCATCCAACTGTTTTTTTTTCAAAAACAGCAGATGAATTTGGCACACATATAGAACATGACCTAGGTAAGGACATAGGTTACTTTTCATCCTAGATCGCAGACGATGTCGCGGGCAACTGCTAGTATTATTATAAATCTAGGCAACCAAGCTACAAGCGATGACATCAGCAGATCATTTTGATTTTGATTGGTGATGATCTAAAGTTCTAAACATAGGTAGTACATAATAATGTCATAATTAGGCTGTGCCCGTGGTTTCGCTTACGTGACTGTGTATTCTATTGGTATTATAAGTTAATAATGGGAACGTGAAGTTATAGTATAATCGTAGATAATATCGTCAACAACATCGGTTGATTTTGTTAATTTAAACTAAAACTTTTTTGTATTTTCTAACCATGGTAAAACAAAATTGGCAAGCGCTTCCGTGGTTGCAACTGCTCTATAATATAAGATATTTTCTAGTAAAAGCACAAACTGTAGTATTCCTGTTATTTTCTAAGTAAACAGCTTCACGTCACATTACACGGCTAGAACTGCCCTTACTTTCAACTAATCGTTTTGTAATCTAAGCAAAAGTTACAAAAATCTATCTAAGCATAAAATTGACTTTCATAGATACAGTTCAAAACATAATATATGTAAAGTCATTTTACACTGAATAGGAACAGCGCGTCTTTTTATATTGAGTACAGTGCACCACAAATCAGTGGTTACAATTTAACATTGACCTTTATATCCCAGCAGTATGGGTGATTTTCGTAGTACAAGTGTTTCCATTGAGGTGCAGTTGACTTTACATACTTATACTCCATTTACATAACGACAGTTATTGTGTAATATTGTTGAAATTATTGCATTTTAGATTCACTTTTAAAAATGTAAATGGTAAATAAACTATGTATATGGCTTCGTATTATATATCGTGTAGGTAATCACTGAGCTTATAATACGTTTAAATCGATATAACGAAAACTTTATAACAGTTATTTGTCTAATGTTATAATAAATAGAGTTAGTACAAATGGAAACTAGGATATCGTACAAATGAGAGCTGTTTATTAGAAAACGAGTAAAAATATTCAACCGAACAAGCTATTACGTGGCGAGAAGTAGTAAAACGAACCTATTTATCTTCGTCACTTAGCTTACACTAACCTAGTTTAAATGCAGTATAATACCTACTACACTCAGAGCGTTTAGTTATACAAAAGCACTATACTGGCAGAGGAGCAGTGGAGGTCTAGTGGTCACGACCGCGACTAACGAGTTGTAGGCTTGTAGGTCGTGGGTTCGAACCCAAGCAGGCATTTTACTTTGTGTAAATTATTTCATCACCACTGCTCTCAAGACGGTGAAGGAAAACATCGTGAGGAAACCGGCATGTCCTAGAACTAAAAATTCGAAGAAATGTGACATCTGCCAATCCCCACTGGGCCCGCGTGCTAGATAGGAAGAGGAGGCCTGTGTCCCAGCAGTGGGAACACTATAGGCCGATCATGCTACTATACTGGCTCATTAAGATTTAAACAAAGATTTTTACGCCCTGCTGCGGCGAGTGCGCGACAGCTCCAACATCTTAGTGGCTATTATAGTATCCGACAGGATAGACAGTCCAATGATGTGGCAATGGATGATCACTCATCGTGCGTCATTCCAATATTTAAAATAAGTTGTTTTAGTGTATTTTTGTGTAGGTATGTGTTTTCATGTATGTATGTATGTTTTGCGTACAAAATTGTAATGTGTGTTGTTTATGGAATTATGGTCTGAAATAAATGTATTATTATATATATTATTATTAAATGATACATGATTTTATCTTGTAAGTAGGTTTGTACAAATACTTTTATACGTCAATCATATTTTAAAACTAGATGAGGTCGGATTTGCAGTCAGAACGTATCCAGAAGTACTGAAGACAGTGACAGAGTGACAGTTCACAGTGGAGACAGAAATGACCTAGGTGTTCCAGAATGAATGTATAGAATTACGATAAAAAAAAGCTTTTCAAAATCAGCAAAACCAACTGAGGGCCTAGACAAAGTAACATAACGATAACAATGATACCGAAAACCGTATCATGTAAATCCTGTTAATCCTGGAAGTCGTTGTAGAAAGAACTACGAAACGCTTTGAAAGCGATTGTCACTTGTCACGGTACCGATCGGTGCGGGTAAAACCGCCCTACAAGTACCTGTCATTCATCTTCAAGATAAATGACAGATGTGAAGCATAAACGAGTGACAGAGATAAATGTACGAAACAGTCAAGGAGTGAAAGTAGAGAGGAGTGAGTAGAAAGGGGACGTGGTGAGGAAGGAAAAAAGGTGTACCTGAGACGTTAAATGTGAAGGCGGAAAATAAACATACAATAATTAAGAACCAATCAGCAATTTGATTGAAGTAAAATTGAGCTAATCCCACATATTATATAACATTGTAATCGTTTGTTTCCGTATATCAACTTGCAGCGATATGTACCGGAAAACCCGCTGATTTATGCATGTACCGTAATGAGTTAAGCCGCGGACAATGACTAGTCGCTATATCATCCTCAAACTATTCAAATTACTTCTCCCATACGTTATGAAGTTTGACGGTAATCACATACAATTAACACTGCCACCCGTTTCCGATAGCGTTCCAAAAGCGAATGAATATTTAGTGCGCGCCGTTAACCTAGATACGCACGCGACGGTATCGAGTTGCTTTTGCTTCGGTTAGCCACTGAAGCACGGTGCAGGAGCTTCCTATAACTTGCGGTCATAATGCTCTTATGATCTTTATCTGTTGTAGTTCTGTCTGGCATAGAGTCACAGCATTATGCTGAGTGGTGACCGTTTTGTGTGGATGTGACGCATACTCTCCCTCAATTTGTTCTTTTTTGTGTTTTTCTTTGCGTTATGTTTTAGCAAAAATAAACGCATTTGCTTTTTGTTTCTGTGTGACCGCGTTGTAAAATTAACGCAAACATGCTCGGTGATGGACTATTATGAAAACATCACGTGGTAAAATCGTGAAAAACAATTGCATAATTATCACGATATTTCAATGAAATTGCGTTTGTAAATAATTAAAGCCACTACATTGATAACTGTTTCTCATTAGTTTTAATCATTTTAATGCTGCCTTTTAATTAAAACACGTTATAACGTGCAACGCTCGGCCATATGAAATGCGATGTACCTATGTATAATATATACGGAAATCATCAACTGTTTCCCGAGGTGTTCTCAAGAATGAAACACAAAATTGTTTTTAAAATGGAACTGAAGTACGTACCTTCGACGTAGTAGTACCTTCCGATGAGCACCGGTTTAACATTATGAATGTTAAACCGGTGCTCATCGGAAGGTGGCAAAGACACCCTATTGTTTAGAAACAGCTTTTTGCGACTGCCTATTCTATTTTTGTAAGTAAAAAAGAGTCACCTTTTACGTTACCAGACAATATTATATTTATTCGGTTAGACTGGAAGCCTCAACATAGTTGGGAAAAAAGGCTATGCAGATGATGATGATTTAATTATCAAAAAAGGCAAGAGAGAGAGAGAGAGAGAGAGACAATGGAAGGGAAAAACAGATTGCACTAACGCCAAGCAACATCGAACTTATACGAGTACAATATAAAAGTAGGGGTGACGAAAAGCGATCTCCTATTAAGCATGTCAAGCTCGACTATCATGAAATAATACCAGTAGGAAGCAAACCTTTTTAGGTAATAGGTATCGATATACCTAGCCCGGTAGCGTAAGTGATGCATTCCCATATCGTTTATTAGAACGATATTCTTTACTAGATTGTGTTGGAAACTAAATTTGAATTCTTTATTGCCTCGATATAAGAAAACTTCCAAAGAAAAGTTTTGAGTATGAATGGATGGCTATAAAGCCATCCACATTCAAACTCAAAACTTTTTCCTCACTCTTAAGCATCATAATTATACATAAATCCAATACCATGACAGCCGATTTCCACACAACTTTTGACATCGGTGCCAATTTTAGACTTCCTTAAAGAAAGAATAAAAAAATAGTAGGTAATATATAAAAGGAAGTTCCTTTTAAATATTACCTACTGATTTTTTATTCTATCTATTTGCGTAACATCACCCATCGCTCTTAGCATTCTCAACAATATAAATAAGACTAATAATGATACGGAAAAGGGACCAATAGTAACAATTGAATTTGTTGGCCTTCGTCGAAGCTGCAACAAAGGACTGGGTCGATAGTTTCTAGGGCGCAAACAAAAAAACTCAGGTTAGATTAATGTTCCCACACGGCCTGAGTGGCGGGCCGTCTATCTATACGGTTTATCTATTACTTTTTTTTGCTGGTATCCAACTAGACTAGGTCAACCAATATCAGTTGTCTATTTGGAGAATGAAGTTGATACCTACACGCCCGTATTCTTCGAAGTGTTAGGCAGAGGTGATATAGCACACGCACATTTCGACAGTCCCATGTAATAATAGGGCAAGCTCATAGTCTTCAACCAGCACAAATCCAACTCCGAATGAATGTATTGCGATTAATAATATTACAGTGGGTTGTCAAATAAATAATCTCTTCTTTGTTAGGGATGAAACTAAATGAATAATCATCAACATTGTAATCAGGCGAGAGGGTATTGCTTCTATTTGGTTTGTCACGAGAGAGAGGGTTACCAGGCTATTGTGTTGTACTTACCTATTGTGGTATTGTAATCTTATTCTAGGTGTAATCGTCTTCACATATAATTATATCATTAATATATACAAAATATTGTGAAACATTTTTAAAAGAGTAACGGTGTAGTTTCTTGCTACATTCGAAACTACCTTTTGGAAGAGGCGACTAGAATAAATTCTATTTTTTTTTGTAAATTTTAACGTTCTGAAGTTCTTTTTATGTGCCTATTGGCTTTGATCTACTTTATGTCAGCTTGTTCCTACTCTGATCCTGATAGGGTTATGAGCAGCACTAACTTCAGCTTAGCATGATTTGTGTAGCCCGTCTTACGAAGTGCATCGACCAACCCAAAGGAGCCGATTATGGCTTTAAGTTATCCATTGGGGCTTGACGTGACCGTTCCTAAATAAATGAAGGATAAGGTTTGTCGGCATAAGCAAATACTTTAGTTGCCAGCGACAAGCTGGTCGGTGGGTTCAGGAAGAACTTCAATATTTCTTACTACTAATTGCATTTTCGTTTAGTTCGGAACATCTTTTTTCAAACCCAAACTCAAATCATTTATTTCAATAAAACCAATTACAGGCACTTTTGAATTGTCAAAGGATCGGTCAGTCAGAAAGATGAAGCTAGTGGCCCATTCCAAAGCGTAGGTACCTATGGAGAAGAACGGGTAGGAAACTCCACGGACACTCTTTTAAACCATAAAATGATGTATTAATTTATTTACTTAATCAAGATAATATTTACATTATATAACCTAATAATTTATAATTAAAATAATGATATGTACATGGGAAAACGCCATCCAACGTGGCAATGCTGCCAGCCTGTTAGGCACTGTTCCTGTTGACAGCGATGCGGACGAATTTTTTGATGCCCTATGATTTTTTGCTTATTTTTTCCCATGTACATACCATAAAATTGTTACAAAATATTTGATTACTTCATTCGTGTTGAAATTAACCATGTGAGAACGATGTAGAAAGACGAAGCGTCCGTTATAGAAAACATAAAAACAATTCAGAAATTAAAAATTAAAATAAGCCGTGGCAGCTAAGAGATGACACGTCCCTACTGATGGCGCCTGTTCACGAACGTGACGTATGGATCAGCACCATTCAGCTCAACCATTTTGAAGGGAACTTAATGATCCAACACACACGCCACCACCAGCGAGACATTAGAGTGAGCATGACATACTCTCAGCCGCCAGGGCACATTCAAGTCAATGAAAGACGTACCCAGTAAATTGTAGCTTTTCTTTCTTCTTTGAAATAATTGACCACCTCACAATCACAATCGTCATCATCAACATCATCAGTGACTGTTTGCCGCTGCGTATTCTCCTATCTATGGCATGCTACCCGAATTCGTGCCTACCATGCCATTATTATTAACATAATAGCTGCGCCCCGCGGTTTCACCCGCAATTTAGATCAGCCCAAGGGTCTTAGCGTGATGATTAATAGCCTATAACCTTCCCCAAGAATTGCGCTACCATATGCAAATAATTTTTCAATTCCGACTCAAACCAACAAAGTCTTTTGGTTTATTGTATTAGTCTAAATTACATACTTACCAACCCGTCAAACGTTCGTCTACACGTACTAGAAGCCGTTTGCATATAACCACTCTTACAGTGTTCTCGGTGATATTTATTGTCGTTTCAAGTGTAAGTTCCTATAAACAATCGCTGGTTAATATGACATTTTTCGGGTTAATATAACCACACCAACTCACGTAATGCAATCTATGTCATAATAATACGTTTTCTTTATAGTTTCCTCTACAGCCATATACGACTCTATATTTAAATTACAAGTATGCTTGCGCTTAAAGCCCACAAGTTATGTCGAGCTGTGAGTGATGTCGTTTGAACAAGTTTACCGCACCGGTAAAGTATACTTGTGCAAGTATGCAGATAAAGTGACTGTGATGTTAAGAAGTTATTTATAGTCCCCTAAAGTTAGGGACGTATTTAAGGCTGGGGGTCGTGTGTTAAGTTTCATGTAACATATTATACCTACTTAAGATATTTTTGTGTCAATATCTAAACCCCAGTCCTATCCTACTTTACTACTATAATATTATAAACACGAAAGTTTGTATGGATGGATAGATAGATGGATGGATGTTTGTTACTCTTTCACGCAAAAACTACTGAACGGATTTAGATGAAATTTGGCACACAGATGGTTTATAACTAGGTTTAACATATAGGATCCTTTTTATCCCAATATTCCCACGGGATCGAAACTTATGCGGGTGCAACCGCGGGGCGCAGCTAGTAGCTAAATAATAACAGCCGCACGAGTTGAATGGAGGTTAAGCTACGCTTGCCGCGATCGGTTCGTGGTTGGGTGACCATCCATTACATCTCGATATCCCTCCGATGCCTCGGAAGGTCAGATAGGCAGTTGTTTCATGTAAAATACTATTCAGCTGCATCTGGTCACACTGGAAGCCTAACGCAACATAGTTGGAAAAATCTAAGCAGATTGCTTGATTTTGATCTAGACCCCAATATCTAGGCCACCATCAATTTGGGGAACCTGAAGAAAAATCAAGAAAGAAAAAAAATTGTTTCTAAGGACTAATTAACTCATCATCTGCCTGCCTTTTCCCAACTATGTTGGGGGAATACCAGTATTTTACATGGAGCGACTGCCTATCTGACCTCCACAACCAAGTTACTGGGTACTACGATACCCCTTGGTAAGATTCGTTGTCAGACATTCGGGCTACTGACGATCCGTAACGACTGTCAAAGATCCATGGATGATAGCCGCGACCAACGGCTTGACGTGCTTACTGAGGTACAGAGGGGTCTTGGTATGTGAAAATGGTCACCCAACCACGGACCAACCGCGGCAAGCGTAGCTTAACCTGATCGATCGACCCGTGCAGCTGTTATTACTTAGCCACAAGCCCTGTATCTGATTACCAATAATTACTAGGTATCTATTTATGGGTAAAGAAATTTATTTCTCAATAAGAAATTACAAAGATTAATTTGCTTTTTATAATAGGAAAATAATTATGTAAGGTCAAGGAAATATTGTTTTTCAAACTGACTACCATCTTAAAATTGTAAACTAAGTATATTTAAATCAAAACTGTCATTCTGTGGCAGTTGTACGAAATTACTTTTACACGGCGAATTGACGTAGTGAGTATTGATTCACTCACATCACAGAACATACGGCGAGAGAAATTAATTGTTAAGCATCATATACCACAAAATAACCACCACCACACACCACCACCACCACCATATATGTATTATATCTATAATATGTATGTATTTACAAAAAAAAAAAATTGAATATAAGTAGTTTATCAGCCATCTTGTTACCATAACACAAGCATTAGGTTGCTTAGCTTGGGACAAATGGTGCTGTGTGAAATGTCCAGGGATATTATTTTTATTTATTTATATACTTAACAATTAATTTCCATGACCGTATGTTCTTAGACACCCTCAGGCTAGGTGGAGCGACGATCTTCGCAGGATAGCTGGTAGCAGCTGGATGAGAGTTGACGAAAATTGAGTTGAATGGCGTGCAATAGGAGAGGCCTATGTCCAGCAGTGGACTGCTATAGGCTGATGATGAGGATGATGTTTTCTGATGTGAAACTGTCATGAACCGTGGAGAGGGTGGTGTGATGGTGTTGCGAGTAAGATGATATTTTTTGGTGTCCACCATGTAACATAAGATGGCAGAGTGATTTTAGGTTAGGTGTCATATTTAATTGGTTTTACGACTTCAGGTGACCCTGAGGTTGACTTTAGCCCTATCTAGATGCCTCTTTAATTCATTCATCAGTGAGTTTGTTGTCAAATAAGTCTTCATTATTTTGTATATCTCAATTATTTACGATCTCAACAGTCATCTTGAGATTTGATATAGATCAATAGTTATCATAAGATTTGATAGCATAATAACTGACTTAATCCTGTTTTCACGTAATTCTAAGAACGTTCACAGTCTGATCTCAGTCTCAATCTGTCAAAAAAACCTCAAATTTCCCTACATTTTGACAGGTTTTTGACATTTGTTTATTGCTGAGATGAGACTACGACTAGATTTTGAACGTTTTGAATTACGAGAATTGCCCTTCAGATGACACCTAAATAAAATGCCCATATAAAATCGCACTGTTGAATTTTCAGCGTTCTGGTCAGCGCTGAGAGTTGAAAATCCAACAGTGCAATCATATGTAGGCGTTCGTTTAGGTGTTCTAAGAGTTCTCTTTCGGACACCTACACCTACCCAGTTTCTATAATACCTATATCTTATAAGACGTTAATACAGGATCGCTCAAAGATTCCCCCATTTTCCATGAAGATTCTCCTATGTTCGCAAGGTTTGTCCTGGAGCTATTTAGTGCCAATTTCACCAATGAAATTGAACGCGATTCGCAAATCTAAATGGCATTTAGGTGTCAGTGTTCACCTTCCACCACAATAATGACACTGACAGCTCTTGAATGCGGTTTAGATGTGCTGATCGCGTTCAGTTTCGTTGGTGAAATCCGCCCTTAGTCTTAAACCATTTTCACATGACCATCGGGAATCGATTCCAAATCAATATTATTTGTCTTTCATATAATACATCAGTATCTAAGTTTGCAGGTCTAAGAATAGGTAGGTAATGCTCGAGTATATTCGCCTTGAAGGCGTTAAGCGGAAGCTTTTTTTTAATTTTTAATATTAAGTGTTAACCTAATTGCGATGAAAGTGCGAAAGTTCGTAGGTTTGTGTAGTTTGACGAACATCTATACTAATTAGGCTAACGCTGTAGTAAGGACACGATTAGTATTCACAGGGTGTCCATACTAATTGTGTCCTTACTACACCGTACCCTTAATTTTTTCTTCCCCTTCCCTTCACTTTACATATCTAAACCCCTATGTGCTTCGGAAAGCACGTTATGCAGTTGGTCCCGGCAGTCATATGTGCATCTTTAGCAGTCGTTACGGGTCGTCAGAAGTCCGAACGAAAGTCTGACAACCAGTCTTACCGAGGGTAACTGGGTTGTGGAGGTCAAATAGGCAGTCGATTCATGTAAAGTACTGGTATTCAGCCTTATCTGATTAGACTGGAAGCCGATCCTAACATAGTTGGCAAATGGCAAGGCAGATGATGATGACTCCCGTACTCTTCGGAAAGTTAAATATTGTATTATTCTACTACTTTTCGTGTCGATGGAACTTTACTTTTATATTGTTTGAGCCCAGTAGGCCACGTTGATTGATCATTGAATTTAAATATCTCCAGAAATCGCGAGTGGATATGACAAGAAAATCTGCTAATATTAAATCTAAATCCGAGCAAACGTTGACCTGTTCCGATGGATGATGGATCACAGGAGTACATAAAATCTAAATGAACGAAAAACGATACTTACTGATTGGTTACGCAAGAAGCTTATCACATCACCAATTTATTTATGCGAAATAAATTACTAATATTTTTAAGTCTTTAGCAATAAAAGTAATAGATATCAAAATGAACACTGATTCTAAAAAAATAATTTCAATTTTGAAAATCACAGCACTCTTGCAGTCATTGTGTCACTGGCACAAGAACAAAAAATATAAATTCGAAAATTAAAAACTTTTCCTAAGATGGCGGTTTCACTTTTTTTGTTGAAAAATTGCGCGGGTTTTTGTGATCGGCTGTTATAATTTGTGATATTGAGTGATTTTTCGTTAAATTAATTTGTGTGAATGTTGGCTGTCGGCGTTGTGCGGAGCGCGTGCATTCGGCCGCTCGGGCAGGGGCGGCGGTGTGGCGGGCGTATCGACGGGGCGCGCCGGCGCGGGCGTTGCACCCCTACGCGCAGGGACGGACTCAAACACAAATTCGTGCGATAATGAGTGACATACATTTACAGGTTTAAATGTTGGCATGGCTTGCTTCATCGATAACTCATCATCTGGTTTGAGATGTCTCAACTATGTTGAAGTCGGCTTCTAATGTTACCAATTCGCTGAATTTCAGTATTTTGACTTGAGAAACCTCCACCTGACCACCAAACCGAGTTACTGTTGTTCATTATCTCTGGTATTCTAGATCCATAGACTGCTTCTTAATTACCCGTCACCGCGTCGTTGCTTCTTGCGTCGTTGCTTCTTCCGTTGTCTCGGTGTAGCATAATAAGCCTTTAATGTTACCACTGCTGGGACACAGGCCTCCTCTCTGTGAGAGGGAGTGGGCCATAATCCACTACACGGGCCCAATACGGATTGGAGGACGTCACATGTCTTCGTTTTTTCTTCTTCTATGTCATGTCGATTTCCTCACAATGTTTTCCTTTACCCTTTTGAGAGCAGTGCACTCGTAAGTCGGGGCCAATGGAGGACCACTGGCCCACCACTGCTCCTCCGGGTGTAGAAGAATGGTTCATTGATTTCCAGAATTGTATACCTATGCGAGATAACAATTATTTGAGAAAATTCAATAAAATACAGGTACTATTACATAAGATTTGAAACCTACCGTAAGGATATACAATTTCGTCTTCAAGTTCGGCCTCTGCCGTCTGAAAAACTACGAGGTTCCACTTGCAACGGAAACGCCCGAACGTTCCCGAGGTTCGCCGAAGTCCGACCTGTCTGAAGTTGTTACGGTGCCCAGTATAAGTTCAGCTCCACCCCCGCCCTTAACGTCTCCTTTATAAGGTGCGAAGAACGTAATAATGTTTGACATTAGAGTTCCCTTTATCGTGGTTAGGCACAACGGGGCATGCGCGTCGCACATCGATGGATCGGGTGAAGCCAGGTGTTCGCAGAATACTAGTCGTTTATTGTGTTTAAACATAATCATATTTGGAGAAGGTCCAATTTTAGACATTCTTATAACTTTTGAAAGAATCTATCGTGACCACAACCACAAAATGAACCTAAAACCCGAAGCAAGAGAGATTCGTAAATAATGATTGCTGCTGTTCATAGTGGTTGTCTGAAAATTAATTATATCGCGTAGGTAACTCACCTCGGCAGATTTATTTTTTGCTTGGCAACTGCTGCAAGGGTTCCTAGTGGATTAGTAAAAAGGAATGTTCTGTTGATTAAGTTGGCCTGAATCACGACCCATGGGTCTTATTTAAAAAGTTTATTTTTATCTGTATTTATGCTAATAGCATTACAGGATATTTCTCGTTTGCTGGTCTTACCTTTTTACCGAAATACGCCAATCGAGCCTAGGGCACTTTTGGCTGGTAATATTTTTAACAAAACTTGAGCCATACTCTAAACCTGGTGCCTAACGCATAAAAAAATGCTAAACACAAACAGAGAAAACATCGTACGAGTACATACCCCAAGTGTATTATTTTTATTATACATGTAGATTGTAGGTATACACTACACTAACTACTACTTCTGTACTTTAGTGGGTAAAGGGAATATGACTAATAATCACAATGTAGTTATGAAATAATTCTTTTTATGTACAATTTATCAATAATTAATTGAATAAGTATTTTAAAACGCTGTCTCTTCTTCATTTTGCGGTTCTCTCGTGGGAGCCGGACCTGAAATCATCAATTGGTATTAAGTAGATACTTGTCTGACAACCGTGATAATTATTATCTTTAGGATATCGGTATTACAGAGCTTAGAAAATATGACGGCACGACTGCCAGGAGCCGTCGTATTTTCGCAACTGTCCACTACGCTCTATTCCCGTGCGGACCGTTTTGCACGACCGACCCGGAGCGACCTCTGCCGGTAAAACTCTGCATCTGGTTGGGTTACTTTGAAAACCGACCTTAGGCTAGTTTTCATAATGCTAAGTAGATGATGATAAAACTTAGAACACCCCGTCGTTTTTGCGTCGGGGGTTAAAAAATCATTACTATGATATCTAAATACGACCATTGTCTTCATGTTCATGATAACGTCATACTGCAATCACCATCTAACCTGCAAGTGTGGCAACCGGGAAAATACATTAGCCATAGACATGTCAATTTAGACAAACACAAGACTAGTCAGACCCAGGAATTGACATGTATGGGCCGTAAATGTTTAGACTAAATTGTAGCAACACAGCAGTCCGTGACGTGATTGTTAGTCGTGGTAGGTCGCATGTCATAAGTAACAAAATCAGTGTAAGTTGGCTTCTTATTCTTTTGAAACTGTGTACAATGCTAGGCCAGCTTAAGCTCAAAGTGTTACCTCTGACAACTGTGACTCCGCCAGTTTTTCATTATGAAAATATCCTAGATTCTATAATACTTTGATAGGATTACTTACTGTACTCTCTTTTGTTCGGGCATGCTCTCAACACGAATACTATCCCTATGGCGACACTAGTGACTGTCAATAGTGCTATTAGCAATATCCTTTCTGTTTCAGGGTTTACTAGGGCAAGGACGTTTTGCCCCGCACCAACAGGGATGTCTTTTTTTCTATTAAAATTAAAGGTTTTCGAATTTTCTTCATTTTCTGAAACTTTTTTCTTCACATCTTTAATTCTAACTACTATCGTGTTATTTTCATTACTTTTGTTGTTAACAGTACCTTCACTATATTCTACTGTTTTATTTGTACTGAAATTGTTATTTTTATTTACTTTTGTATTTACTTTGGTTTGGTTATCATTTTCTTCGATCATTTTTATATTTTCTTTTTTCTTCTCTTTAGTATTATTTGCATTTAATTTTGATGTCGGGCTTACATTTGTAGTCATTTCGATGCCAGTTATATTATATAAATCTAAATCTATGGACTCACATTGTAAGACTGTAGTATTCGAATCAAGTTTAAGGTGATCACATTGTAGTAGTATTCTTTTTTTCACACTTCCCACTTTCGCAGTTCCATTGAATTGTTTTAGATTTGCATCATTTAAGGATTCATTCTTCAAAATAATGGTCAGTTCCATCTTCGAATTAGGTAGTGTTTCGTTATTGATGGAAGGATCAATATCTATACAGTTGGAGAGTTTCAATTCTACGATATTATTCTGTAGGAATTTCTTTTCATTATTATTTGCGCCTAAGTCAATAATCTTACCTTCATCAATGTTTAAAGATGGGTTGTTGCTACAATTGTCTGCTTTTTCCGTTACGACAATTTTAATTACATTTTCTGGACTTACGCGTGACAAATTATCTGTGTTCAGTAAAAGTTTTCCACTAGGCATTTCTGTCTTGTTTCTTTTAACACCATCTTTTGTACTACCAATAGTTTCAGTGGTAGTAGTAATACTATTAATAGTTCTGTTCTTACTATCAGATATTGGCGTTATACTATTGTCTTCAGATTGATAATTGTTGTCATTGATATTTACACCGTAAGCACAGTTTTTAAAATATAATTTGATCTTTTCACTGTGTTGTTCTTTGGGAGATAATGTATCATTTAATTCAAAAATTTGACAGTTCCAATTCGACACCTCTTGCTTTGTTTTAGATGCGATTGCTGTTGTATTGTTTGATGTTTGACTTAAAGGTGTAATTTCTATGCCTGTTATGTTATACAAATCCAAATCTATGGACTCACATTGTAATACTGTTTTGTTACTACTTAAATCAAGATTAGGATGATCACATCTCAGTAGTATTCTCCGTGTAACACTTAAATCTTCCGGAGTTCCATTGAAATGTTTAAGATTTGAAGTATTTATCGATTCATTTTTCAAAATAATGCTTAGTTCCGCCTTGGGGTGAGGCTGCGTTTCGTTAATGGTAGAAGAGCTGACATTTATACAATTGGAGAGTATTAATTCTACATTATTATTTTGCAGAATTTTCTCTTTATTATTCTTGATGCCCAAGTCAATGATCTTTCCTTCGTTAATATTTAAATATGAGATGTCACTACAATTATTTGGTTTTTCTGTTATGAGAATCGTTATAATATTTTCTGGATTTTCTTGTGATGAAGGATCCTTATTTATTTCTTCTTTTCTAGTAGATATTTCTGTCATGTTTATTTCAATGCGATTCTTTGTTAAAATATTGTAAATATTTGTGGTCTTATTATCCGAAAATGGTGTAACATTATTATCTTTATATTTATTTGTACTTATATTTGTTTTGTTGGAACAATTGATAAAATGTATTTTTCTGTGTTCACTGCGTTGTTCTTTAGAGGATAATGTTTTTAATTCTGTAATTTGACAGTTCCAAGTCGATGATTTTGGTGGTAGTGTTGGCAGAGTTTGTACAATATGTAGATTATGTTTAGCAAATAATATATCTTCGCATTTCAGGTTCAGTACATTTTCTGAAGTAATTGAGTTCTTTGTACAATCAGGATATTTCGTTATTGTGTTATTCTCGATACAGTTTGCTTTAATATATACATTCATTTGTTTTGAAGACTTATTCTCAATGTTTTGTTTGCAATTTTTGTATTTTAGAGATGAACAAGATAAAGACACGGTTATAAAATCTTTAAAATTATTTTTATAATTTGTAGAGCTATTGTTTGACGATTCAGGAATGTAACCAGTAAAAACCGGTTGAACTGGACTGGTTTCATCTCGATTTATTGCTATTTCA
The DNA here is from genome assembly GCA_949629185.1 of Apamea crenata. Classification (NCBI taxonomy): domain Eukaryota; kingdom Metazoa; phylum Arthropoda; class Insecta; order Lepidoptera; family Noctuidae; genus Apamea; species Apamea crenata. Next base: position 1,668,110 of record OX451356.1, read on the forward strand.
AGTGTGTGAATATTTTTGACGTCACTTAAGCTATAATTTTCGGGTTTCTCTCCATCAACACAAACAGTTTCGGCATAATCACAGTAAAATGTACAATTCTCAACCCTTGTCTTTGAACTGTCTTGTTTAACACTGTCTTTGATAAAAATTAAATTGACATCATACGTTGAAGTATTGAGTTCTTCATCCACGTGGTCCTTCCCCATGTGGTGTGGTTTCTCTTCTACAGTATTATTGCTTTTTGGTACATCAGTATTATTGCTTTTTGGTACATCAGTATTATTGCTTTTTGGTACTTGAGTAATATTGATATTTGGTACATCAGTATTATTGCTTTTTGGTACATGAGTATTATTGATTTTTGGTACATCAGTATTATTGCTTTTTGGTACATGAGTAATATTGCTTTTTGGTACATTAGTATTATTGCTTTTTGGTACATCAGTAGTATTGATTTTTGATACATCAGTATTATTGCTTTTTGGTACATCGGTATTATTGCTTTTTGGTACATCAGTATTATTGCTTTTTGGTACATGAGTAATATTGATTTTTGGTACATCAGTATTATTGCTTTTTGGTACATGAGTAATATTGCTTTTTGGTACATTAGTATTATTGCTTTTTGGTACATCAGTAGTATTGATTTTTGATACATCAGTATTATTGCTTTTTGGTACATGAGTAATATTGATTTTTGGTACATGAGTAATATTGCTTTTCGGTACATCAGTATTATTGCTTGTTGGTACATCAGTATTATTGCTTTTTGTTACATGAGTAATATTGCTTTTTGGTACATCAGTATTATTGCTGTTTGGTACATCAGTATTACTGCTTTTTGGTACATCAGTATTATTGCTTTTTGGTACATCAGTATTATTGTTTTTTGGTACAGCAGTATTATTGCTTTTTGGTACATCAGTATTATTACTTTTTGGTACATCAGTATTATTGTTTTTTGGTACATCAGTATTATTGCTTTTTGGTACATCAGTATTATTGCTTTTTGGTACATCAGTATTATTGCTTTTTGGTACATCAGTATTATTGCTTTTTGGTACATCAGTATTATTGCTTTTTGGTACATCAGTATTATTGCTTTTTGGTACATCAGTATTATTGCTTTTTGGTACATCAGTATTATTGCTTTTTGGTACATCAGTATTATTGCTTTTTGGTACATGAGTATTATTGATTTTTGGTACATCAGTATTATTGCTTTTTGGTACATCAGTATTATTGTTTTTTGGTAGATCAGTATTATTGCTTTTTGGTACATGAGTATTATTGATTTTTGGTACATCAGTATTATTGCTTTTTGGTACATCCGTATTATTGCTTTTTGGTACATGAGTATTATTGATTTTTGGTACATTAGTATTATTGCTTTTTGATACATGAGTATGTGGTAGTGCTTCAGTTGTGCTTCTAATCAATTTCGCTGTGAGCTTGTCTATGAAGGTATGGGTTTGATGGTTTACTTTTATGATGCGGTTTATACAATTACGCTCGCTACCTATGCATTCGAATTCTACAACGCATTTCTTCTTTCCAGGATTTTCTTCCGTAGAATTGCAGGGGTATGTCACCTTATCCCAATTTATTTCTCGCCTAAAACAAAAATCTTATATAGAAAATGAAAAAAATAAAGAAATTAGGTGCCTCATTTTTTACTTTTAGCACCCATAGGCCGCCATTTCATGGGACTTGAACATAACTGGTGAAATGTGGGTGTACTATGTCCATAGGTAAGTAAACCCCTGCCTAACTCTTCGGGAAAAATAGGCGTAATAATATGTAAACAACATCACGCCTATATGCCCCGACGAGTTAGGCAGAGCTGAACAATGGCCTGTTGCCATTAACCGGGGACAATGGCAGTCTCTGGGCTGTGACTGCGAAATTTTTGAGAAAAGAACTGAGAAACCTTTTGCTCGACCTGGGAATCGAACCCAGGACAGGTACATGCTAAATGGAAAAAAATAGATGCATTGTTTATTATTACAAGAAACTGCTAAGGACATTCAAAATGATGCTGTAAAACGGTTGCCTGTGTCAAAACAATGAAAGTGGGAACTTACTTTTTTAGAGGTTTTAACCTAATAGAACGGCCAGCACAAGTAGTTTCTTCAAATACAACAACGTATTCGTCGCACTCTGCGTCACAAACGTCAACAGTGTACATGATCTGTAAATAAATAAGTAGATAAATACTACATATTTACACACAGTCTCATTCACGCTTCAAAGTTTCCTTTATCGTTATGTTATTCTAATTAAAGAGAACTAAGATAAAAAATAATAAGTAGGTCACGTTATTTTTTATCTTAGTTCTCTTTAGTCTCATAAAAGCATCAAAGGTAAGCTTGTACAGACGCCAGCAGGTCAAGCTTGACCTGCAGATCATCAGCAACCCGAAACTGTAAAATTTTCCCAATCAACCTTGACCTTAATACTTTAGCAATAAAGTTGAAAATCTATTAAAGAAATTTGATAGATTGTAGTAGCTTGATGTGCTGGCGTCTGTTCATTATGAAGCGTCGTGGGGCCCTGGTGACTTGTTAGTACGACAGGTGTTGCTAGCCTCACTTATTTCAAGCACCAGTCTCTCACAAATGTAAACTTATCCTTATGCTAGTAGTGCTTCACTACTACTGTACATTTTTGAAGAGAAAATAAATAAACTTATTAAGATAAGATAAGATAATATTTATTTTGTAAAACATGATTGATGCATTATTATTATTTATTTACTAAATACTTTATTCTACACCACATCAAATAAAAAGATCAACAACTGTGTCTGCCTCTATTTATGTATGTCACAATGTTTGAGATGAAATAAATATTTTTGTATTGAAACATATAAATAAACTAGATGTACTGTACATAATCAGCCCACCAATGTTCCCACGGCTGGGACACAAGCCTCCTCTCTTTTTGACGAGGCGTGGGTCCTCCTCACGATGTTTTCCTTTATCGTTTTGAGAGCAGTGGTAATGAAATAAATTGCCTACACAAAGTAACACGCCTGAGTGGGTTCGAACCCACGACCTATAAACTCGTAAGTCGTGGCCCTTACCACTGGGCAACCACTGAAAGTATCCAAAAATAATTTCCGAATAGGCGAATGCTTACAAAACATTCCAATTATTACTTATATGGCCGATTTTGGGTTATCTATAGATAGAAATATATCATAAACCTCCTCGACCATTACATTCCATAAATAGCCTAAAAACTGGTCAAGTGCGTGTCGGGCCACGCGCAGTCTAGGGTTCCTTAGTTTTTGTAACAGCCAATTGCGGGTCGTATTCGCTGACTGATAGTTTCGTACCATGCTCTAACTAAAAGCTAAACATGACTACCTACCTAATGTGACTTCCTATACAAATCCTCACCTGATCCGACAATTTTGCACGGAAAGTTTTAATTTTTTTTTTTGAGATTTGGATAAGACTTGTCATAGCCGGTGTTTTGAATTTAAATACAGGAAACAGAGCTACGCTACTCACTCGTCACAAAAAAATAAAATTGAGGAATTCTATGGAGTTGTTCGAAATTTTCGAGTCAAATACAATTGGTCGACTATTACTCGTAAACTTGTAAAGCCCACTTGAGTGTGTTAGCTTTCCTTTAAACTTCGTTATATATAGGTACTACTGGCGCGATATTTGAATTCCTAACTACAACAGTTTAGTTGGTAGAGGGGGGGACACACTTGACTCTAACGAAAATTGGTACTTTAAAGCTTGATAAGTCATGAACGGTTTACTTAATCAAAAAACTGTCTCGGCAAACCCCTAATATTTTTGAAAGATCTATCCAACGATATCCCACACTATGGGAAGGACGAAAAAAAAAATTATCGTCCCCACTTTACATAAAGGAGGTACCCTAAATAATTGCTTTTTTCAAAATTTTATTTTACCACTTTTTCGGCGTCATTAACGTGTATACTCATGCCAAATAACAACTTTCTAGTACCAATGGTTTTTGAGCTAAACCGCGGACAGACAGACAGACAGACGGACATGGCGAAACTATAAGGGTCCTTGTTGACTACGGAACCCTAAAAAGAACGAGGTCATCTACATACCTATACTCCTTGTCCGCTATACAATAGTTATACCACCCAAAGACTCCCCAGCAAGGGTCAACATCTTTTATTATAAACACATTTAGCAGAAACAATAAAAAAGACTATGTACAGTCACGAGCGTAATACTTCACTGCAACGCAAGATTCAAAAGCTTTTTTCTCCTAAAGTATTGATCAATAATATTTTATGGTGTTACGAACATAGTTTTAGTATCGAACCCGTACTATTTATTATGAAATTGGTCTTTTCTCGAAGTTACAGTTTTTATTTTACGAGAAAAAACGCTTATGAATTTTGCGTAATTGCAAGGTATTTATGCTCGTGACTGTACGTAGTTTTTTTATTGTTTTTGCTAAATGTGTTTATACCAAAAGATGTTGACCCTTGCCTAATACTCGTAGGACACAATTATAGATTTACGACAAAAGCGCGTGCGAAGTTATGACTGAGTCAAGGCTCCTTAAGACAGGCGCGACGCGACAGCGTGACACGACTATAGTAGAACAAGTTCCACGATGTTTTCAATAGAAATTGTTCTAATAGAGTCGCGGCTGTCTGCAGGAGCCAACAGCTTACTGGCAAAAGGCCCTTTCAGACATCGCATGTTAGAATATTCATTATGAATAGGTATAATGTTTGGACTTCTAAAGAGACCATGACCTTTGCGTTTGTTTCGGCAATTCTTCTCAGGGATCAGTCAGCGAGAAAATGCCGGCGGCATTTTACTTACATAAATAAACATTCCATTTCATTTACTGATACCCTGTTTAGAACGGTGGTGATGATGTTCATCATTTTGACGTTAAAATTTTACTAAATTCAATTCTGTTTGTTTTGAAGTTATACTTCTTTAGGCGCGTTATGAAAAAATGATGAGAGTGAAATTGTAAGATGCGCGCGCATCACCGTCACACAAAATTCACAGGTTGAAGCTGTCCGCAAAACCGCTCATTAAAATAAGCTATACGTCACTTTTTTCAGCATAAACCGGCCTGTACCTATTTTGAGCATTTTTTATAGCGACCTATTTGTTCTTATCGATTAAAAAAAAGTCAATGGATATTTCACTATAAAAAATTGGATGCCATAAAATTCTGGTTTTTTATTATGCTTTTAATTTCTTTAAAAGGCTCGTGACTTGTTACCAACATTATTCAGCCTAAACAACGAACTTTATTGTAACCTTTTTTGTAATTAATTATTTGCATGTAATTAAAAATTGATTTTTAAAAGTATAACTCCTGACGCGCGTACATAAGTACACGCACCCATTTTTTATGTTTACCTATCTCGGGACCATGGGGTGTTGCTCCCTTCAAATCAAATCAACCAAATCAAATCATTTATTTGCTGATCAAAGGTATATTATACAGTGGTGTTGACATAGAATGTGATAACGTTCTCCTTGATCTACCCTACTGGCATGCAAATTTTACTCATTATTTTTTATTTAATCTTCACAAACAAAATTGCGCTTAGTAGATTTAAGTGGGGACACGCATCAACATAAAACTATGTAGTATAATACAGGGTGGCAGGGACATCGACGCGCAAACTGTAACCATGGATTCAGCCCATGAGTTAGACCCCAAAAAAATTGCATTTGCAATTGCAAAAAATTCCGATGAAATTCTTCGTCAGTTATCAAACAACTCAAATTTCACGTAAAAACTACTAAACGGTTATGGATAAAATTTAACACACAGACAGTTTATAACCAGGATTAACACATAGAATACTTTTTATCCCGATATTCCCACAGGATTGAAACTTATGCGGGTGAAACTGCGAGGCGCAGCTAGTACAGTTATATGAAAACAATGTATTACTGAATTAATAATTTATTTACCTGTATTTACACATAAGGTACATCCCGGTAGTACGTTCCCGTGCGATGTTTTCCGACATACACGCGGGCGAAGCCGCGGACAAAAGCTAGTTATTAAATGAATACTTCCCCTTTTATTAATAAACTTGGAGTAAAGTTACGCCAATCGTAACAGTCAGTAACATAACTGCCAAAATGTGGGTGAACTATAGGATACCTACACCTCTGCCCAACCCTTCGGGGGAACAAGGCGTGATGTTAAAGTGACGCCAAACTTAAACCTCGAAAAATGTATGTTAAAACTGGACTTTAACCCTAACATGAATGGTTTCGCTTGTTACTAGATACAATCCTTATGGCGCGTCTAGTACAGACGCCAGCACATCAAGCTACCCGAAACTGTCAAATATTCCCAATCAACCTTGAACCTAATGCTTTAGCAATAAAGTTGAAAATCTATTAAATACATTTGACAGATTGTAGAAGCTTGATGTGCTGTCAGTACATAGGTTAAGTAAGCTAGGTACACCAAATAGTACACCATTTGTCAAAAGATGTCAACTTTAAATAAAACGTAACCTTAAACATAACTGACATCCATGAAGAAAAAAATCGTGAGGAAACCATCCAATCTTAAATATTTAACATTTAAAAAAAAATAATGTTCCTTGTAAAAGTGACTCCGATATCCTATTTACAGAATCAACTTCATGACATTTCACTTACCATCAAGCAAAAAACTGCACATAATCCACGCATATTCATTTTTCACGACACCGTTAACATCACACACCACGATAGTTTAAGAAACTTATATGGGTATATAATAAAAATGAAATAAATTACATTTTAACAAATCCACTGGTTAGTCAGCCGATGTTTCGGACACAATGATATAAACGCTTCAATATGATTCATAATATGTAACAATAATAATTACATATTATATTCACTGAAGTGGTTTCCTTCTTAGTTTCCTTACCTTGTCAGCTAATCGGTTGGTCAGGAATAGAAATAAAACTGTCATAGTACCATAATCAGCCTGTTATGTTCCCACTGCTAGGGCTCAGGTCTCTTCTATCTGAGACGGAACCTACCACGCGGGCCCAGAGTGGATTGGTAGATGTCACATGTCTTCGAATTTTTAGTTCTAGGACATGTCGCTTTCCTCACGATGTTTTCCTTCACCGCTTTGAGAGCAGTGTTGATGAAATAATTTACACAAAGTAAAGCGCCTGCCTGGGTTCGAACCGACGACCTACAACTAGTAAATATTGGGCGTTACCATTGGGCCACCACTGCTTTAGAAAACTGTCATAGTAGTCTTCTGAAAATTCACCGAAATGAGTACCATTTCGGTGAGTTTTCAGAAGACTACTATCAACTCCAGTCAGCAGCAGCCAATCAAATCCAGTGACATACACCAATAGGTACCTATAGTTCGTTTTTTAATACCGGATACTAATCTGACATTAGTAAAACCAAATCAGAGCAGCGCCTCTGGGGGCCTAAATAGGCCACTTTAAGCAATACCCCTAAAAGCTGTTCATTTCCTGAATTCCCAGCAGATCATTAGCAATTCCTCTAATTTTCGTTAAATGCTTACACATAATAGTTTAATCACCTACAATTCATTTAATATCAATCATATTTGGTGTAAACATTGGTGGACCATTTTACGAATTTCCATACAAAACTGTCAAACAGGTAAATTGCGTGATATGAATTGCACACAGATCATATTATGCATTGTCAGTTTTTGACCATTTTACGATTTTTAATATGATTTATATTCATATTGTTATCCTATTATGATTCTGCCAAAGTGGCGTTTAGGCCCCCAGATTTGGTTTCAAGTATTTTTAAGAACGCACGAATTCTAATCTCAGTCTTAATCTGTTAAAGAAACCTCTAATTATCCTACAGTTTTGACTATGAGATTATAGTGCGACTTGAACGGTTTTTAAGTAGGTACAAGATTTGATCTGCTCGCGTTTGACCACTAAGTGTGTATGCGCACTAACTTGATGGTAGGTGATGATGCGGTCGCGACGATGGTTCGCGCTTGTCACGCTTCGCCTAACCGTAACTCATACACTCCAAATTTGAAGACTCCCAAGTATTAGCGGTCTGGAAACACAGATTCCGGTCAGAAGCTCTACTCTGTTGCTGCTGTACGCACAATGTACATGTTTCCGTTAATTTTTGTGCGTCGCAGCCATTATCAACGACTTCTTGCCCTCATCTCATATAATTTTGGGTCTGCACAGAATGTATTATCTTTCCTGCATATCTCTATTAGCTATCAGTTCCGTATTCGAACCCTTTTTGGTAGTATCATCTTTGACACAATCCTTTTTTCGTTATACATATAAAATACTCTTTACACCATAAAAATTACAGATATACGAGTAAATGTAGAAATTTTACGATCTTTTAAAGAAAACCTTTGAATGGATTAAGGGAGATGAAGAGACAATACTGCAGGTAGTCTGTGCTGTACCATTTACATTATACAATAAATAAATACCTAAAACATATTATGAATAAAATAAACATTTATTTCAGAATCACTTCCATATTTGTTAGTAACATTTCTTCTAAGCTGCTTGAGGCACGCCGGTCCTGGGGAATGTCTACTTGACTGCGTGCAGTCGTATCCACCGCCCCAAGATCGGAGAGTCCCACCTACCAGCCAACGGCCTATGGTGTTGGGGCTGCACCGCTGCACCGGCTGGCGCGAACAAGGCGTAGCAGAGTTGCGCATATCTTGCTTTTGTTTTACTTATCATCGTATATTTCACTGAGAGATCATCGCTTCCTCGCAGACGAAGTTAAGAAATAGTAGAGACAGCATACGGATTTTAAGTACAAAAATATAAACATTTCCTGTAGTTATCTACATTAATATTGGAAATGACCACATTTACATGTTATAGTCATTCATAGGTTATTACGAATTTATGAGGATGAAAAATATTGTTTATTCCTTCTGTAATTGTTGTGACTATAGTTATTTGTAAGTAAGTATAGGTATTCCATCGGGGAATCACTAAGGGCTGATTTTTAAATCCGTAGTTAACTCAACCAATAGTTGAAATAACTAGTAACTAATGGTTAAATATTGCCAAAATGTGTTTTTCGTACAATTGTTAGTTTACCTAATGGTTATGTTTTAACTAGTTAATTATTTGACCATTAGCAATGATATTATATCATTAGATAAATTAAAAATTGAGACCTACATACCTATATAAAAAAGGTGTGAGGAAGCAAATTCAATAAAACTTAAAATTAATCAATTTCTGCATTTATTTCAATTGAACCATGTACAGGCACTTTTAAATTATCAAGGAGGTGGTCAGTTAGCCAGAAAGCTGAAGCAAGTTGCCCAATCTGTCAAAATTGAGTTCTAGTATGACATAAATATCGAAAGAATAATGTGTTAAGAACTTATAGATAAGGATCGTATTGTCCCCTGCCTATTGCTGCAGATGAGCCAAGCTGCTCTAGAACAATGTAATCTGTTAACAGGTGGATAACCATGCATATCAAGCTTGAGATCTGACTAGATGATCGGCCCTTAATGTGTTTCGAGTTTCGATGCTTGTGTTAATAATGTAATTTTAACATGACAGCTCCAAACGAGTCGAGATCCTTCGAGATATTTTAGCGTATTATGTTTTCAGTGTCGCAGTTTTAGGAAATCGTCACATTAAATAATTTTAATCGAAAGTAGCGATCGTTCACTTGAAATTAGTGTTTCTTTTTCTTTTCGTATCGACGGTACTCTTACTCATTGCTTTTTTTTTATATAGTTTTGTCCAGTAGGTGGCCACGTTGATTGCGGCATCAGCGGCATTATTTAGGTCATCCAAGGTGCAGGTGAACGGGCACTTAGGACACTCCATCAAGTGGGGCATGGTCTGGTCAGAAGTAGTAATTAGTGGTTATTATGTGGTGATAACCTTGATATGGATTCTGTGGATCATCTTTTCGGTTTCTTAAATTTTCGTCTATCAAAGCCATTCCCAAATAAAGAAATTCAATGGTTAGGGTTCCATAATTCGTTGTACTATTCAACATCTATCAAATAATGTGCATTGATGCCTGCGTGGTTTAACACTGAAAAATATATGAAGTGCGCGCAACATAAGTCTGCGCGTATTAGATATTTCATTTTGATATAATTAAAATATTAGAATATTGTTTGTTGGTTAATGGCATCTGTCACATTTACGAAGCTTGGGACCAACTTAGAAGTAGGTACCTAATTTGACTAGATATTGTGTTTACAAAAAACAACAGTCTTAACTTGTAAAAATGATTAAGTAATATTTGATTTTAGTTGTAGTAATATCTTAGATTATATATTGCTATTTTAATAAATTAGGTTGTTTCAAATGATAGGCACAATACTGTCAGTTGATGTTGATATACCTTTTGATGATGTCTAAGAATTTCAACTCTTATTAAATTGATTAATTACGTTATAATTTTTTAAAACGTTTTCACTACATAATATTTGTTTATTATTACCTGCGTTAGAATATATTAAGCCAAAATATATGATGATCTGCGATTGGTTCAAAATGGCGGTAGATGCTGGACTTAAAAGACGTTGGTATATAGTGTATTTAAAGGATTGTAACGACGTTATCAAGGGAGTTGCTTGGTAGATGTTCAGTTGGTTAGTTCTAGTGCCGTTGTTATGTGGAATAGATTTGATATTATACCTTAATTTTTGCTTATTATGACTGTGTTGTTCTGTAAGTCATATTATGGCCAATATTATTCCTAGCTACTGTTATTATGTTGCTATTATTTTGGATTCTCTTGGACCGTTGTCCAAGAGATAGAATTAATGGTTTTTAAAGATAACGATAATCTATGACAACGTAAGAAATGTTTTGATAGAACACTTTAATACTGTTTCCATGGAGTTTCTTGTCCTTCTTCTCCATGATGACCTGGTTTTGCGAACGGTCGACTAGTTTTCTGATTAATTACTGACAAGCCTAAATTTTTAGCCTTAAATTTTTAAATAAATGTTTAGCCTTGTCTATCTGTGCTTTACTTCATAAAACCCTTTCCCTACAAACCATATTCAATAATAACCTTCATACACAGTAAATAACTAACTAGTACTTCTGATATTCAAAGCTTGTTATTTGGGTAATATATACATATGTATATATACTTCTAGTTTAATACTGAATACCCTATTACGCGCGACGTTTGTCCTTCAAGATTATATCCTGCCAGCACTTTTAATAACTTTCAGCATAATGATGGCGGTTATTTACTTTGGAAGACATGGAACACAGCAAACTCTCTCGGCACCTGATCCACTCCACTTTTACGAATAGTTTTATTATTAAAGGAAATTAGGTATATAATTATGGCTTTTGTTTGTTTCCCGTATCTTCGTATATTTCTTAGTTATGATGTAGAGATAATATTATTTAAAAACTTTAAATCGATTTTCGACGCGTGTTTTTACAATTTGCGGAAAAGAATACGAACATAATGCAATATTGCATTATGAGAAAATAGCGTGATAGTTTATAGCATGCAAACAGACTAGACTTATATGCATATGTATGCAAAATTTGAGCAGAAGATTCTGTTCAAACCAGTAGTATTTGCGTGATGCTGGAACATACATTGAAACAAACAGACAAAAATTCTAAAAACGATATTCGGCATTAGAAACGTTCTCAGACCTCATAAAAATTACTTCAAAAAAACAATGTACAGTTTTCACTCCGCTACAATTTTATTATAGGTAGTATAATAGTCAGAAATATATATATTATGTAGTATAATAGTCAGCAATGTGGGAACGGGGTTAGATAATCTTTTTGAGCTTCCTGACTTTGGTCAATATAAAAGAGGAAGATGATTACCTAAATAGAAGGATAAACAATTCGATAGCACTATTACAATTAAGTTAAACAAGAATTTCACAGGACTATAATATTAGAAATATGTATATTTTATCAGCAGCATCCGTCACATTTCACTGAGCGTGTCATTGCTCTCGCGAAACGTCACTTTCTGTGAACCATACGCAAATTAAACGTTTATTTGTTTGTCTACTTCAATTTTAGTAAAAGTAATTTGCAATTGTTGCCCTTTTTTGCATGGAACTTGTAACATATCTGGCGAAATTTGGATGTACTAAATACACCTGTGCGTACATTTTATGCCATAAAACATCTACCTACCTACTCAAATCGCTCGTCTTAATATAACCCGGTTTTTGATACGTTGTAGTTATTTTGGTGAAACAATTTGATCTGAATACTGAAAACCGAAGTTTAGCCTTAGAACATCGAAAAGCAATACAATCTTCACGATACTCGTGACTTTGATGTCGTAAGTGCTTGATGAATCACACGTACAAGTGGAGAAACTTCATTAGTCAGGTGCATGATAGAACTATGCACCTAACTAATAATTAGGGTGATGAAATTTTAATGACTAGCCAACAAAAAAAAATGCTATTTACCGACTTCTGTTAATTTAATTTCTTCCAGTGTAACTCTATAAATAGACAAGAATAAAAGGATAATGGCTTGCATGCAAATCCACAGGACGTACACTCATTGTCTGGCGCGGTGGCCCTATAGACAATAAGAGCCCTATGACTAAGCGATATAGGGCGCAAATTAGCAAATTACAAATAATAATTTTAATAATCATAATGATAGAAGGACATGCCCCATTGCGAGCGACAAGTAAATATTATACTTAATTTGTTAAATTTAAGTGAAGAAGTCTCTACTAGGCCCGTCGTGTGACGGGTCGTTGAGCTCCCTAAAATAGGGTTGAGCTACACGATGACTGAGGCAGGCATGCCGTCTGTCGTCTGCCGTCTGTTGGACAGGTCAACTCAAAGCTGTAATGGGTTTTTAGACTTTTTAGATTCACATAAAATCCTTATAATATTATAATGTAAGGACTTTTCGACCATTTCTTCTCATCAGTCAGCTAGAAAATGCCAGCGCCATCTAGTTTTAAAATATTACCAGCAAAATAATTGACGTTTAAAAGTGTCTTAAAATAACTACTTATAGATCTTATAAACATTTCGTTTCATTTAATTTCATAAACATTTCATTTCATTGTTGTGGTTTGTATTAAAGTAGAACGGTTGCATTCCGCCTTTTCCTCAGTCTTACTTTGTAGTGAATATTGGGCATACAATAACTGTCTCATCTTACCTGCAGAAGCCAAAATTGTTCATTCTTATATTACGAACCAATGTTATTTAAAGTTAAAGTGATCGGCAACCCACTAACATCCATCAAATTTTTTCACCTAATTAACTTCAAAGAAGGTGTGTCAATTGACTAATTAGTTTCTGCCTCATTAGCAGTTCTGCAAAACTTGAATAATTATGAGTTCAACTTGAAGTTATGTCTAAATCGCTCGCAATGGCGCCTGCGCCGATATTACGAGTATTGTGTATAGTTTAGGAGATAGCGCACATCATTATATCGTAGTTGACTGACTGACACAGTGGTGTGAAACAATTAGAAAAAAAATCTTGCCCTTAAGATTAAAAATAATAATAATTTTGGTATAAAATAAAATTAGGAACGTAGCAAGGATGAGTTTGAAAACGATAGTGTTTTGTTTATTACTGGTATTGCTAGTGGATTTTGTTAGTTACACGGAAGCTCTAGATGAGAATGGTGATGGAGTGTGTATAGTGAAGCTCAGGTAAAAGATTGGTCGTGTTGTGGATTAAAAAAAAAATGGGTCTATGAAAATTATTTGTTTTTTAATGTTAGAGTTAGAAGTCTTTTACAGTTTATAATAAAAACAACCCTTGTCTACACTGCAGGGCATGGGCTAGGAAGCCCATGCCCTGCAGTGTAGACAACGCTAAGTAATGGCAACAAAATTAGATTTCAATATTTTTGTTTTCAATTAAGTACCTAAATAAATCTGCTGGTGTTTTGCTGGAAACTTTATTTAAAAAGTTGTGAAGCTTGCGACAGTGCAAGCTTTATGCAAAACAATAATGTTTGAGCTTTTGATATTTAAGTTTCGAATAGTTATAAATCATTATGTTTTTTTTTATGTAGACATTGGCGCCGATTCCCTTGTTCACAAACTAAACTAAATTTAAGTTCGGTGTATATTTTTCTTTCTATTTCATTAAGAAAAGGACAGAAGATAAAATATTAGCTTAGTCCTGTCAAATTAATATAGAAAAATTAGACGTGATTAAAAACATGGCTACTAAAAATATGTCAATTTACGCTAGGCGCTGACTAATTTGACAGAACTACACTAATATTTATCTTCTGTCCTTTTCTTAATGAAATAGAAAGAAAAAGATGCACTGAACTTAAAATTAGTTAAGTTTGTGAACAAGGGAATCGGCGCCAAAAGTAAGTACTAACTTCATACTTGATTTTTTTAGTTCTCGAAATCGACGAAAAAGGCCGTATAATGTGGCCATCAACAAATGGTGTGGACGAAGAAAGTGTGTCGTCAAGAAATATAGATTCGAGGTAATACTAAGTACATCGTTTTATTCAGATGCAGTGTTAGAAATTACATTATTTTATGATAAGTCACTCCTTACTCACTCACTCCTTACTTATAAAAAACAAATCTTATTCCAGACATATTTAACTTGGACGAACCACACGGTCTGCTGTAACGGCTGGCAGCACGAGAGCGAGCTGGACATCTGCGAGGCCATCTGCAGCACTGGCTGCTACGGAGGCAAGTGCGTCTCCCCAGACCAGTGCCGGTGCCTCCCCCCCGCGCACCTCGACCCCGAACGACCGAACACCTGCATCACCCCCGTCTGCAACCCAACCTGCGTCAACGCCGACTGTCATGCCAACAACACCTGCGTCTGCAAGCCGAACTACACACCCTACAACTCTACGCATTGCTTCAAATGCGATGAGGGCTACACTGCAGATGAGAACCTCAACTGTGTCCCTATCTGTGACCAGACCTGCATCAATTCCACCTGTACTGCTCCTAATACTTGCACCTGTTCTGACGGCTACAGACAAAAGAACAGTTCTGTCTGTGAACCGATATGTGATTGCGTGAATGCCGACTGTGTTGCTCCCAACACTTGCTCTTGTTACAAAGGCTACGTGCCTGTGAACAAGACTGTGTGTACCCCAAAGTGTAACAGCTGTTCCCATGGTGACTGTATTGCTCCCAATAATTGCACCTGCCACAGTGGCTACGTTAAAAGCAAAGGTGTTTGCAAGCCCCAGTGTTCAAAGACCTGTGTTAATAGTTTCTGCACCGCGCCCAACTTGTGTTCGTGTAAGAACGGTTACGTGAAGAGTAATAACAGTGACAATGTCTGTGTGATACCGTGTGATAAAAACTGTAAGGGGTATTGTGATGATGATGGTGGGTGTGTCAAGTGGAACTGCTCCTCAACGCCGATTCGGTAAGTCAGATTTTATTGTTTTCGTAAGTATACTATTTGGTAATGACTTCCTCCAAAAAATAGCAGACATGTGATGATGTGACATCTACCAACCTGCACTGGGCCCGCGTGGTGTCCTTCTCACCAATAGGAGGCCTATGTCCCAGCAGTGGGAACATATGGGCTGATACTATTATATTTTATTGATACTCAGCTGTGTTGCTATCCGGTACAAGCTTGGTAGAAGGCAGGTATGTAACTATCTCCTGATAAGATATTGCAAAAACTAACGTATTTGTCATACCCATCATGAATGAACTGTCCTCGAACTTCGAATTTCGACAGCAATGCGACAAAAGACAACAATGAGACGAACGCGATAAAGGATTGTAAATCACTGTAATAGCAGAAACCAATCAAAGGCGAGCACTGCACACATTAGGAAGTGCACTGACAGGTTCATTCATCAGTGCATATCAGATTTATCGCTTGACAGGACGTCGGTCGATATTGTATGCATGGCCACGTATGACGCGGGTCCGGTGACTGTGTACACTAGCGTTAACATGCGGCGGCGCTTGCATTTTTATTCGATCCCAAGGAAGGAAGCGCAGACTCATTTGAATATTTGTGTTTTGAATTCGCTGATATGAATAGATCTGAAGGTCAATTCCCATAATTAAAAACTATCAAAATCTGGTCGCAATCTCATTGCAGCGTCAATCAATGTCCATTAAGCATGGCGGGATATTCCAGTCGGGGGTGCGGCGAATGTACAAGTAGTTCCCGGGCCCCCGACTCATGGTACTAGAAGGAACAGTGGGGTTTTAGTCGGTAGGAGTCCGACATAACCCTATGTTCTTCCCAGACGGAGGGTATCCATGACGATTACGCTACGATAAAAAAGGTCAATTAAAGTTCGTTTTTTAATCCCAGATACTAATCTGATATTTAAGTCATTTGTGTTTGCGTTTTTTTAGTATTGAAATTTGACATTAGGTACATCTGTCAAATTAGTTTATCTGGGTTTAAAAAACGAACTTTAGAGGTATCTACTTTTGACAGATTTGAGACTGAAAAATGCGAACGTTTTTAGAAATACGGGAACTAATTAGGTAGTTCTAAACGTTCATTATACATTTATGTGCATTACCCCCAGTCTCATTTATTATTATAGTAATAGTATCTGAGTATTATAACGTGTTAAGGCAGCGGTGATTAGTATTCTTCCATTGGATTAATATAATGTATAAATTATATTCTATTACTGAACTTTAATTTAATAATTAACTATTTATAATATCAAAGTGCGAATTTTAATTATGAGTACAAGTACCGCCATCTATCATCACCACCGCCATCAGTCGAGATCACTATGTACACGGCACAGAGTACATTATTATTATACGTTCACGGTTTACACAAATTCCAGGGTGAAATACTAGATGGCGTCAGTAGTATCGGTTTACGTTTTGCCACGGTAATGCTAGCTAATTCCCGAGGTTTGCCGATGTTTATGATGTTCTGTGTGTTTATGCGGGCCGGTGACTTGATGAGAGAATTCGAATAAAATTTAAATTTCAACGATGATGCCAAAGGACGTCGCGGCTTGCCTAAGGATATCGCGGCATCGTTGACGATGAAATTTCAATTTTAATGTCATATTTTTTAATAATTTTTTCTATTCATTCCATAAAAATCCTTTGCCGTTCCGTGCCGCCAGTTGGCGCCAGCCGCAAAAGCGCAATGTTTTGGCTTATCTTTAGAGATCTTCATTTGTTAATGTTTGTGCTTATCGATAACTAAATATTTGGATTTCATACGGTTGTCTTAATTTTAAATCTATAAGAATAAAAAAGTCTAGTAGAGAGATGTAATTTTATGCAGTGGTGCTTTTTGCTTGGCAAGTAGGTATTCGAAATGCTTTCCCTTTACGATTTTATACCAAGACCTTAATTATATTCGATACTACTTACTAATCGCACTTCCAAAATAATAGGTAAGTATGTACCGTTCGTTTTATGCATATCTTTTCCGCAATGTTTAAATTGAGGATTCCATATTTAGCAACGCCCGCCGCGCCGGAGCTAGGTTCGATAAGCCATGTGAATGAATAACAATTTGTGATTGCCGCAATTTGGTTGGGTAAATAAGCAAATTTTTGGTTTGTCTATTTGTATTAATAAAGTTATAATTTTAATTATTTAAATGGTGTAGTGTAGTGTTGTCGTTCCAAAATAAGAACGGTGGATAGAAAGAAAATAATATGGACGGTTTGTGGGAAAGATAAAAATTGTCTCTAGAAAGGAAAGTGAACATGGAGTTTTCTTTTTTTTAGCTTTATTTTGATAAACAAATACTTATTTATTTATTAAGGTATCTACCCGGCTTCTATGTATAATATATTTTAAGTACTATAGATCACAATAGCCTCGGTCTTACTAGGTCTGAGGCGATAATAAAATAAAATAGGTATAGTTTCCTCAAATTACTAGATATACAACTAAATTATATGACAATAATTTTATGGAAATTAATGAACAAGCAGTAAAGTAGGTATACGAGGTATTTGTACAAGTAACAGATTACCTACTGTGCAAAAAAGTTGTGTTAGTGTTTAAAGGACCATGCTAAAAATCGTCCCCACCCACCAACAGATTTCAAAAATTTTTCAGTTAATATGTACATCTTGACTGCCTGATGATTTTCAACTATGACCGCCGTAGAAAAGGGGTTTTCATGCAAATTTTGTTTTTGTACTTTTTCAGTGTTTTTTTTTTTTCCGACGAAAAATTTCTACGCTATGGGGTCTAATCTCATGTGCTGAATTCATGGTTACAGTTTGCGCGTCGATGTCCCTGCCACCCTGTATATGGTCGCCTAAACATGCCCGCGCTCACCTCAGTCGTGGCTAGTACGTGCCGCTGTGTTCACGTGGTTTATCCGTACGTCATCGGCCATGCAAGCTAGTATGCCACATTTTGAAGATTTTCCACAATTAACTGACGATGATACCTATAATATTATTTGCTTTGGGAACCTACCATATAAAACTTGCTAAATCTTTGAACATTTGCGGAATGAACTTTACTAAATAGAATTATTCAGAGATAATTGATTAGATGATTGGTTTAGGTACAGTCACGAGCAAAAGTATGTATACACTCAGCTTTATTCAAAAGCGATTTGGTCCTTTATTTTTGAATGAAATTGTACGATGCTACGCATATAGTATTTTCAAAACCATAGCCCATATACCCATGTGTCGTATTTCAACGTTGCATTCGTTATTTAACGAAAAAAAACGCAATTAAAAGTTGCCAAGTGTTGACATATTGGTGCTCGTGACTGTACAACATGACACTGGATAATGCCTGGTTGATCAGAGCACGCATACAATCTAGACACGATGGGTCATGCGTTTACTATAGTTGTCTTTTAATAAACCGTGCTTTACGTGATAGAGATGCCATTACACACCGGTACTGCACATGTTTAACAGGGGCCCGTAGAATTGGAAGTTACGCTCATATAATGTCAATTGACGGGGCAAGGGCGTCACATAGAATTTAATCTGCCAGCAGAATTTTTGTCTAGTAAAATAATAGACCAATAATTATTCAATTATTACACTACATAATAGTTCTGTTCTCATGAATATGAACTTATAGTTGTAAATACACATTATACTATATTAAATTAAATTAATTTATTTCAGATAGAATACGAGTACAACCATTATAATCATCCATACATAATTAAAAATATATATTCTCTATTATGCTGTCACGTTTTAGTTACTCCAAAGCATTACATGTTTTTGAACTTTCGCGGTCATTACACATAAGACATTAATATGGGGTTTACTTATCCAAACTACTATCGTGGCATGTCTACAAGCATTATTTTCTGTTGTAGTTTGTTAAAGGTAAACACATTGAATGTCACGTGGCATACGCCTCATTGTTACCTTTAATTTTGTTTGAAAGTGTTATTTAATTAAAATAAACAGATTTTTATTTATTTAAAAAAAAACCCCACGATAGTAGTTTCGATTTTTGGATTGGAAATGGTTATAAGTATTTTCATGGGACATCATAATAATATTGAAACTAGTGCCATGTCTGTTGGTGGGTGGGACAGCGCCCATACAATTTTTTGCATGGTCCTTACTGTTACTGTTAGCCTGCATCATCTTACTGCTGGACAAAGGCCCATCTCCTCATGACTTCCAGCTCTTTCGATCCAGGGCTAAAGTAGACCATTGGTCGTTTGTTTTGTCCAGCTCGTCCCACCATCTTCGTCAGGTCATTAGGTCAGAATGGGAAGAATACACATGACCATCATTTTTCGCTTTACTGTCAAAGGCTTAAGGAGCTTTAGTGTCCTTCCAAAATAATATTTATACATTAAAATAATTTTTTGACTATAAGGGTAAATAAATAAATAATACCTCACCTCACCATTCACTCTGATCCTATATTTAATGGTGTTTAACATCAGCTTGGTCTTCGTTTAAATTACGTTAATGGAAATTAATTAATGGTAGATTCTGTTTTTTATATATTGTTTTTTTTTAACTGGGTAGGAGGGGGAAATCCGAATCCTAATGAGATAGGTACGGGAAAAAGTAAATATAAACATGTAGTTCCTTATTTGTAGAATGTTTCCAGTAAAGTTATAAATAATTAGTAATTAGTAGGTAGATAGGTAGGCATTGATAATGAGTAACCAACCACTAAACGTTTTTGTAGTTTTTATAGTGTGGAACTTTCAGGTAGGTACATGGTAGGTTTACATCAGTAACATTTTTCAGTTCACCGCTAGATGGCGCTGATAGTGCCATTATAATATGTAATTAGTTGATATTACACATGTATGCTGACCACAAGCCGACAACGCTGCGTGGGACGACTTCCGTGCTAAATGAACCGTTGACCCATGAAGGTCGCAGAAGCCACTGCATATACATAGACACAAACACAACATAATCAGGCCATGTTGTACCCACTGCTGGGACTCAAGTATCTCTGTGAGATGGAGCGTCATCCAGCACGCAGGCCCGGTGCCCCCCCCCCCCCCCCCTTCACAGGGAAAGGTCTTGAAACTCGGCCCCCATTTATAGGAAAATTGTGTATTGTAGGTACTTGAGTTATTTATATTGTTATAATAATTGTACTTATGTGCGATTCTTACTGAAACCACGGCGTGGGCTTGAGAATAAACATTGACCACATTATTATGAGCCTAACATTCAAAATTACCCATAATACTTTTACCAAAAGTAAATTTAAAATTTGCAATGTTGATCTTATCGCGGTCACGCAGTAGGTCCCTCGGTGTGTGTTACATTAAAAAATCGGTTTCACGTATAACGTTTTTCTGCTTAACTGTACAGAACATCGGACAATAAGTTCTGTTGCTAATTTGCGAAGACTACTCGTACGTACGGTGCGGCCCCTTTTTCGTGACCTTTTCGATTTGGTCGGCTTATTAGAGAATTTCTGACATATTCTTGATTTTGATATAACTTTCAATACAGCCGTAATTAAAAGCTGAAATTAACAGGAATAAATGTTCATTAATCATTTTAATTTGTTTAAAGTATGCCACGTTTTTTAATGTTTTGGGAACTGCGTATTTCATCGCTAAAGTACGACCAGTCTAAAATTAACCAAATTTGTTTTTTTCTTCTTATCGTGTAAAGATACAAAATTTAATATTTTTGACGTTATAAGCGTCTACCATGGGTATTTTTTACAGCTGTTTATTTGGTTAAAAGTGTTTTGGTTTACTTGCAAATCCGTTTTTATCTGATTTTTGAAACCATTTAATTCCATTGCGTAAACCAATGGAATTAAATGGTTTCAAGAACCATATCACAAACAAATTTTGCGATTTACAAATATTTACTACGCAACAAAAGCTATTTATTCATGTATTTGGTTCTGGTCAGAACGAATTTTTGAAAATCGATTTTGCCAGGATAACGTTTCAAACGTTACTCCAGCAAAATGTGTTTTTCTCAAATAACTTTAAAACTACAATTCATACAAATTTTGCTACTATTGAACAAATTGCTCCTCATGATACACGAATTATTTGTTATGGTCTCATCTCTCAAATGCACAACATTTGCCAGGGTAACGCACACGGACCCGCGATGTGTGACACAACTGATGCGTCAGCTGTGATTCTCGTGGCCGCAACAACCATCATGTAACTGTAATCAGTAGTTTCTGTTCAGGGTGTGTGGCATCATTTCCGCCCGGCAGGCGTGGCGTATTACGACCACATTATGACCCTTACCCTGTGGGGCCATTGGCCACGAGCGAAATGCTCGAACGACGCGCGTTTTGCGACAGCGACTGCGGAGAAAACAAATAAAAGAAGTTGTTCAGACCATGCCACGAGTCACCGCGACGCGACTTTGCGGAGCGAGAGACGGAAACTAGGGTCGCATCACTCGCATCGCTCGAGGTAAATAGGGCTTCATAAGATTTTTAGCACCAAAGTAACCCCTGTATAATCAACCGTTTGACCCAGCATACGCCACTAAGCCAACGTACACAGCCATGAACACATGGCTAGTCTAGCCTTTGGAGTTAGTTCCTGTGTTTCTAATTTCTAATATCTGTGTCAAATCGTAACGTTTAGCTTGGTTTTTATGGTACATTGTGATACAAAGAAGTTGCAATTATCACAATATGTGGTTTCTCAGAAACAGCGGATGTTACACAAGATAATTTTCGTATCTCATATTAAATATCTACTGGCTTGCGGAGTGATTCGTATCCTCTCGAATAAGAGCAATGGGCAAAAGTCTATGATAGTACAGACGCCAGCCGGTCAAGCTACCCGAAACTGTCAAATTTTCCCAATCAACCTTGAACCTTAATGCTTTAGCGATAAATTTGAAAATCTATTAAAGGAATTTGACAGATTGTAGTAGCTTGATGTGCTGGCGTCTGTACAATAATGGCATGAAACAAACGGATGCCCTTCAATTCTTTGTACTACAATGATATCAAGGGCTACCTCACAGCAAGGTTCAACAACACAAATAGAGTAATATTGTCCACATTTTACGGTTATAAATAACTATCCTTGTTCGATAACTTCACCGGGGCTTTGTTCCTATCGACAATAAAATGTTATCGTTATATGCGCAACATAGTAATAGCAATTAAAATGTATAAACAGGTTTGTTAACAATAAAAAAATGCATCTAATTAAGTCAATGGAAAGTTTCTAGTTTATGGCGATTTTTTTTTCTGTGTTTCTAAGTATAAATTCCGTAATTGGTGTTAAAATAATATCTTATTTTATAGTTTTTAGTTTAGTTTGATTATAGATTCTTTTAACTTCTTCTTTTCATGTCGATTCTTACTTTTATTCGTTCTTTTTTTATATAGTTTGACCCCAGTAGGTGGCCACGTTGATTGCGGCATCAGTTGCATACTTTAGTTTAGGTCATCCAATGTGCAGATGAACGGGTATTGAGGACACTCCAGCAAGTGCGATATGGTCTGATCGGAAGCATCGCACTCGCACTAGGTTGTGGATGGGTCAGTAATCCCCCACTTTGACAAATTGTGTCTGCAGCGATCTACTCGGGCAGAACCGTTCACTGTATTGTGGGTGTAACTACAGGTAAGTAAGTCATTTCAGCTTTGGAAGTAGGGGAAGACCAAAGAAGCGAGGGATGGACTGTGTGAAAGATGATAATTATGGTTAGAAAGTCACCCCGACTACCGAGATAGAGAAGTATGGAGGAAAGAGACATGTTGCGCTAACCCCAAATAAATTGGGATCAGGGCAGGAGAACGAATATTAATGATGAAGTCATGTCAGCTTTGTCTATAGTTTTTTTTTTTCCTATTTTATTAAAGCGCAAGCTCGTCGACATGTGTATCCTGCCTATCATAACCTATGGTGCTCAGGCTTGGTCTTTGACCGAGGCTCAGAAGTCCAAACTCAAAGTTTGCCAAAGAGCGATGGAGCGTAGCATCTTAAAAATTAAACTCACGGACCAAATTCCCAACACCACAACACGCTCCAAGACAGGTATCGCCGATGTTGGCGATAAGTCTGCGAGGCTGAAGTGGGACTGGGCGGGTCACCTATAGAATGAAAATGAAATGAAATGAAATGAAATCCAGACAGATGGGCCAAAGTCGTTACACAGTGGGTGCCTGAAGACGGGCGTCCTCACCGAGGCAGGCCTAAGAAACGCTGGCGTGACGATTTCGACTCGTTCCTAACTGATTGGACGGAGAAGGTACAGGACAAAGAAAAGTGGAAAAATATGGGGGAGACCTTTGCCCAGCTGTGGGACAGTATAGGTTAAGTAAAAAAAAGATTATTGTTAGTTTCTATAAAAGTAAATTAGGGAAAATTAAATGTCCGCTCTAATAAACCTTATTATTTTGTAATAGGTACTGTTTGTTCCGTTCCGACAGACAAACCGTGAAAACGGTTTTGCGGGGCATAGTTCTTAAGTCAAGATTATTTTATAAACTTGTACCTATAAATAAAATAAATAAATAATAATAGGGCGGGAATACTTCTACATACGACCTTCAATGTGGAGACAACAATATGACAATAAATGATAATACTTGCAATACTAATGCTTAGAAGTATTTTGAAATTATCAATTACCGAAATCTTAGTATTGAATTTAAAAAATATTTTTTTCAAACAAACTAAATAGTAGTGGTAGCCAAATGTGTAGGTTGACAGGCAAAACCCAGCCCACTATGGGTTTTGCCTGTCAACGAACTGGTTATAGTGACTAAAATATTGGATATAACGCAAATTATGTATGTAGTTAAGAAACGTCAATACCTAAGTATAAAAAGTTTAAATTATTGTCGTATCATCGCCATTGTATACCATAATTATACATTGTATAGCCCTTTGTGGCCGACCTGCCGAAATATTCTGTGAAATTCTCACCGTGAAAAGTTAGGTGAAGTGAGTTTCTAGTGAACTGTCATCCCATCCGTTGCTAGGGATTGACACTGTTGATCCCACTCACGACTCCACACCACGCTCCCTCCACTACAAGCTCCCTTCACCTAAGTTTTCACGGTGAGATGTTTTACAGAAAAGCACTACTGTTCGTCAATACAGGGTGGCAGGGACAACGACGCGCAACCTAAGCTATGGATTCAGTACATGATTCCGAATACCATGCGATAAGATTTGTGTAGGTTATTTAAAAAACAAAATGCTGTTCCATACATTTTGACCGCGTAGGTATTGCACTTTTGTAGGAAACAGCTGATTTTTTTTGTCATATCAATTAACTCAACCTATGCAGTCCACTGCTGGACATACGCCTCTCCCAGGCTGCACCACAACACCCTGTCCTCCGTCTTCCGCATCCAGTCCGTCCCAGCCACCTTCTTAAGGTCGTACGTTGTAATAACTGACAAAAATTTCAGCGCAGGAGGTTCAGAATCATGTAGTTACTGAATCCCTGGTTGAGTGTCGATGTAGCCCGCCTGAATAAAACGTTTGCACTAAAACTACGACCTACCCATGCTACCAATGCCCACAAAAAAACTAGTCGAGGTCTATAGGTTAATCCAATCGCCATTAGCACCAGGGTTGGCATATCCTGTTAGGAAGACAATAAAAGTGCAACAGTAAGTAATAAAGCCGAGCCATTCTAGGACTTACCTTCCTGTCACGCGCTGGGTACAGTACATTCTAGTCTACAAAGAAAGTATGATGCCTAGATTTTGTCAGTGCCGAATATTAGGAACGTGACGTGACGGCCGAGCGTAGTCGTGTTCTACATTGAAAATACTCGTTTCGCACATAATATTCACATTATTAATTTAGTTTTAAGAGTCACCATCATCATCATTCTCCTGCCCTCATCCCAATTTACTTGGTGTCGGCGCAACATGTCTTTTTCTTCCATACTTCTCTATTAGTCGTCATCTCGGGAGTCACCCCCTTTCTAACCATGTCATCATTCACTCAGTCCATTCATCGTTTCTTTGGTCTTTCCCCATTCTTATAGCCATCGATATTTATACTCAAAACTTTTCTCACGACATTTTTCTCATTCCTCCGTAACACACATGCTCATACCATGACAACCGATTTCCACACAATTATTCAGTTGCCGGTGCCACTTTCAGACTTCCTCTTATGTACGCGACGATCGCGGTCCCTACTAGTTAATGTCTTAAGCATAGGTTATAAAACTAGACAGTGAGCCTATGTAAGAATGTGTCAGGCTTTTTTGTAAGACACATAATAGAAGTAAGAATATAAATTGTCATTTCCCAAAACATAGGACTTGGTAAATGACAATTTATAATGATTATGTTACAGTTACTGAAAATGACAATTTATAATGATTATGTTACAGTTACTGAAAATGACAATTTATAATGATTATGTTACAGTTACCGAAAATGACAATTTATAATGATTATGTTACAGTTACTGAAAATGACAATTTATAATGATTATCTTACAGTTACCGAAAATGACAGTTTATAATGATTATGTTACAGTTACTGAAAATGACAATTTATAATGATTATGTTACTGTTACTGAAAATCCTATTTCAAGTTGGCGCAAGTTTTCAATTTCATATTTTGGATTAGAGTCCATTAAAGGTACAGTCACCAAAGGAGATAAGTAACTAGAGTCGTCGGATTATAAATAAAATGTTTGTTTTCAATTAATTAAATTTAATTTTATTCGAAAACATCCATCGGTTTCTTACAAAACCTCAACTATAGCCTACGACCCTGGTTACTTATCTCCTTTGGTGACCATACATGCAATTCAGTTGCACGACAAAGCCTTTTGTTTTAATATTATAACAATGGGTCGTCGAATATTATCATCTGCCTAGTGTTTTCCCAAGTGTGTTGGGGTCAACCTCCAGTGTAATCGGATGCAGTTGAATTCCAGTATTTTAACTTATTTTTATTTAACAATGGCTCGTCTAAAATTAAAAAAAATATGAACAAAGACTAGGTATACCTAAATGATTGATTTCCTCTAAGTTTAATTGACTAGGTAATTTGTATTATTCTTTTATCAGTTTATTGTTCAAACAATGTTATCATTCATTAATATAGCTTCCTGTATTGACAAAAGCTTGTCGGTAGCCTATGTCACTCCATACATTTCTGACTTTTCCGTCATCGTTATCATTGATAGAATAGATAGAATCATTTTGAAGTATATAAATAACGCAATGAATGTTGTTGAACTGTCAAAATGAGATCCATTGCTACTGAGAGTGTGATTCTCATACGTTAGATGGTCCCTATACAAATTCAAGTTCTGAGTTGAGCTACACGATTACTGACAAATGCTTGCATTGACTGAACTGGTCCCCTCGAACCTGTGTGGTACTTTCCTCATAAGACCAATTCAGACATCTACATGGACTTTAAATGATCTGACCAAGAGTATCATCGTCATCATCATTATCTGCCTTGCATTTTCCCAACTATATTGGGGTCGGCTTCCAGTCTCATCTGACCAAGATTATAATATTATCTGAACTTTAAAAGAGACTGTGAGCTCTGAGTATGTTTTGGCCTTTCTTATCAGAGTAGTCAGATAGGAAACGCCAGCCTCATCTAACTTATTTTTTTATTTTATAATATGACGTGTAAAAGTGATTACGATATCTTATCTACAGAATAAATAATTTCATTTAATTTCACAAAAGCAGAAGAATAACTAGATATATAGATTAGATTTCCAATCATCATCAGCTGCCTAGTCTTTACTGAACTATGTTGGGGTCGGCTTCCGTTCTAAACGGATGCAGCTGAATATTAGTATCTTACTTGGCGACTACCTATCTGACATCCACGACCGAAGAACGAAACGACGAAGTAAATAAATTACGTTTCAGGAACATATTCCTAGTTGAACTAGAACTTTGTTTACGGGTTTATCCTTCTGACGCCTAGCTATTTACAGTAAATAGCAACAATATGCATTATTTACTAGTTATTTCCCTGTAATGAGTGCGGTTGTATGCAGCTAGTTCATCGATAACGACTCCTGCGCAGCTGAAACACGTGACAGGATGGAGGGAACTAGGATTTATTCGGTTGTTGTTTTCCTATAACATATCGTTATATGTTTGTCCTTTTGTCTTAATAATGTTGGTTTTTCCTGGTCTCCGTTGCACCCTTTCAAGACATTTGTGAATATCTACATTAATTAACTACTCGGTTTTCTAAAACTGTTTTTGTTTTTTTTTTTCATGTTAGTATTCATTGGAAATGATGAAAAATTAAACATTTAATTTGTTTAATTAACAACTGCAATGTCTACTTGTATAATTATTGAATGTGGTGATCAGGCTCAAGAACGGGGATGTCATTACACGAACGAAAGATTGTAACAATGGCTTCGTATTTTGAAACACTGGAAACGGCCGCAATGCATGTCACTAGCTCTTTTGTTATTTGTGCACTAATTGGCAAAAACATGCCTATTAATAGCTAGGTATTCGATTAGTGTAATAAGTCAGCAGGATCATGAAATACTAGATACCTACAGCTCGTCTATAGGTTATTGAGATTCTCACTCTACAGTTCATCTTATCTTGAGATTCTAACTATCCTTGCCATCAAGCCTCCTCTCTATAAGAGAGAGTGGGTCATAAACCACCACGCAGGCGTAGTGCGGGTTTGCGGATGTCTCATGTCTTCGATTTTTTGGTCTTACCAAAAATTCAGACATGTGACATCACATGCCCGTTTCCTCACGATCTTTTCCTTCACCGTTTTGAGAGCAGTGGTGATGAAATAATTTACACCAAGTAAAGTGCTTGCTAGGGTGCGAACCCACGACCTACAACTCGTACCTAAGTCGCGGCCGTTCCCTCTGGGCTACCACCAAATATGCCATTAACTGATCAAATTTTTCGTCGAATTTTTGTTACCTAAATAAAGTAACCAAGTAATACCTATGGGTATTACTTAGTTATTTTATTTCTTTTAATATGTTCACTGTTAGCAAATATGTAAAAATCCTGCGGAAACTTTTAACAACTTCATAGTATTTTCCTTGTTACTTCCTCAAACGGATAAGCGGCCAATTCGTACATAAATAATCTAAACATATAACCTAACGTTTGTTTAATCCGCAAAATATCCTCAATTTTTTTATTACGACACTATTTTCTTGGTTTTCACATGAACCTTACATTAGGTTTCGTGCTCAATATTGAAATTCGGTTTTTTGGCGTTCCTTGCTGAAGATCTCAGAACCATTTTTAGCAACTATCGATTGACCACTTGATTGAACCACGGCATACCTACTGAGGTCATATTTATGGTCATGCAGATTTTTAACTACTTTAGCCTAGCATTAGACTATTTGCAAGTTTTAGTCTGTCTAAACGCAGCCATATTAAAGCCAATGGAGAAAAAGCCAAAAAACATAATATATTCTCTTTTATATCGCTGCTAGCATAACCTCCATCCTGTGATACTACTTAACTGGCTCTTAAACCTCATCTTTTGTTAATACACTGGTTGTTTATCTGTTTATCGCACGAAAAGGTCTGCTTTTTTGGCAGATGGCCCATGTGCTGGTCGCGGTGGCCTCTACCTAATGCCGTAATACCCCGTGGCCCACGTCCGTACATTGCATTGACGAAACAAAATTGAAAAATCTTATGGCCTTAAGTAGATGCATATTGATCACCAAACAAAGGAAACGAAATTACAACAAAAAAATATTTAAACGAAACGTATAAAACACAAACACATGGATTCATTTATTTGCATAGGTTGTATAAACAATTTATAATTTTCAAAGCTCTTTCGTAAGTTATTTAATTAGTTGGGTACTATGCTCCCTTTTAAGGGTGTTTGCAAGTCAGTGCAATTTGCTTAAAATTCAAATATTGATATTTAATTTAAGATGTCTTAATTCCTTTAAAAATAGTGCCTACGGAACCTACGGTACGTTATATTAGTAGGCTGGTTGGTATGTGGTTCCTAAAATTCACGTCAATTAATGTATAACTAACATTATCCTTAAGTTGGTGATACGTAGCTAATGCGCAGTGTTTTTTGAAAATTTTAACGAGTGGTATTAACTTCACACAAGAACTAATATTTAAACACAAAAGACAAAATTTACACTCATAATTAATATGTATTATATGCTTATTTATAACACAAAATATTTTAGTGATTCATCTTACAAAAACAAAGTTATTATGCCCGAATGTGACCGCTGAATGTGTCTGATGGTACCGTGAAACTTAAGACTCCAGATAAAGCGTTTTCTTGTTGTGTGTGATTCTGATGCCTTGGTATGAAGTTGATCATTATCATCTTAAAATCTAACCGTTTAAACGTATCTACTCGTAACGTACCTACTAATCATGTAAGTACTGCTATCGGATACGTATATTAATTTGCAAGAATATAGGTAGCTAACATAAGTTCTTAAGATCTATGGGGTTCAGTAGTTATCAGTATGGTTTGGTATATTCGGCATTTCAGCCGTGCAAATATTTAGATGTTACATGGTTATACTTATAGTATGCAGTACACATTTAGTAATTAGCAATAACATAAAAATATTAATTTCATAATTTTTTGGATCACAATGCAATTAATAAAATAAAATTCTATTCATTTATAATGATAATTTATATTCTGCGTACGTAAGCAACGTGGTACTTAGCAAACGGCTATGTGATTCCCACACGTTGTAATTAGCCTATTCTTAGTTAAAAGAAGGATGGTGGCGAATTTCTTGCCACTAACGTCGAAGAAAGGAGTTGTTTAATGTGTTCGTTTTGTGTGCTGCGTGTGAGATCTTTGAACGTGTCTTGTGAAAATGTGTTCTGTGCAGGAGGCCTTATCTCTAAGTCCGTCAACGAAAATACGGGCCCGTCCGTAAGTAAATCGAGGCTCCGGAGTGGACCAACTGTCAAATAGTTTTCTCTTTCATTCTTAGGTCGGGTCCAAACTATATAAGGTAACTTCGGCTAAAACTTCGTGCTTATGGTATCCGTAAGCATGAAGCGTAGTTTTGGCTTATAATTAAAATAATCATCTTATACTTCACAAAGTAAATATTCATTTCATTGTGTATATAATCTGTCTACTACAATTAACTTATTTACTTTAATGCATACCTAGTTGCATCGAATAGGATTGAAATCGACCTTACCAGAAATCGAGATTTAATTGAAATGGTGACAACGGACGCATGTTATACCGTGATACCGCTTATTGTAGAATATTTACATTGCTATGTGTTTGATAAAATAAGGTAACAGTTAAGCATTTATGTCTAAGAATTTCCTGGTCCTAAGTTTATTAACTCAAAGTCAAAATTAAGTTTATGTACATCTTCCTCGTGATGATGACCAGGCTCAAGTCATTAAAATAGATGTTTAGTTTTTATGGATTTCTTCACGTGAAATTATAAAGTAAAAATGGCGAAAGTGTATTTTCGGGATACCCTGGATCCCGAAAATTCACTTTTTTACACATTTCTTACAATTTGCAGGCCAATTTACCGATATGTTGATCAAAATAGGATTCACGACCGTAACAAATATGTATTTATCATCAATACCTCAATTCAAGTTGCCCTATTAAATTACTTCTTCATGAAGAAGTAATATAAGAGGGCAATTTGCAAGAAACGTAAGAAAAATTGAATACCTTAGCGCATCCCCCATGAAGAAAAAATCTTCGGCCTGTTCACCTAATACGATGTTCAAGTATTTTCAAAGTCCATCAAAGCATCCGTCCATGAACGTTATCGCTGCCAGATCAACATTTACCAATCAACGTTTTCCTGTTAATAAATAACTAAATATTTATACTATAATGAGTCTAGCCTGGATATCTGTCTGATGATAAAAATGAGTGCACCTTTGATTAGGTTCCAAAAATGTCATAGCATAATCAGCGTATAACGTTTCCATTGCTGGGACACAAGACTCCTTTCTTTTAGAGAAGGAGTGGGCCGTAATCCACCACGCGGTTGGTAGATGTACCATGTCTTCGAATTTTTGGCAGGTTTCCTCACGATGTTTTTCATCACCGTTTTGAAAGCAGTGGTGATGGAAATTTTTACACAAAGTAAAGCCTTGAGGGCGGAGGCCTTTGACCAGCTGTGGGACAATAACGGCTAATAAAAAAAAGCACCTGTCTGGATTCGAACCCACAACTTTAGTCGGGGCCGTAACCACTGGGCCACCACTGCTCCAAAAAACCCATAATTTAAGTGTTTTTAAAAACAATTTGAGAGATACCAGTCATAATAACTCAAGGCGGAGGAATAATGAAGAAGCTTGTAGCAAGAACAGTGTTTAGTATGTATCAAGAAAAAAAATATACCAAACAAAAGACGTATAGATTTTGTGAAAGATGATATGCTTAAAAAGGAAGTGAACTCTGAGATGACGGCTAACACATGATGTATGGAAGATCAAAACGCGCTGTACTTACTACTAATAATAATTTGGGGTACGGACAAGAGGATGATGGTCAACATGAACCCATGTTGACAATATTTACATAGTTAATTAAGCTAAATGTAGTCATACCTTGTTATAAACTATGTAGTTAACTGTTACGAGGAAATCGTTACTGTAGTACAACTGATACTGAAATGAATGTACAGGTTGCTCTATATTTGCATATGTGATGCTGTAATATTGTAATTTCTAATTTGTCAGAGTAATCTTTCTACTTATTCGTGTTTTTGCTCTTGTTTAACTTTCTACATAGCTTTGGCTTTGATAGAGTCAGAAATCGATATCACATTAAAATAATAAGACAATCATCAAAGAGCAATGTTCCAGCTGTAATTAGCTGTTCAAGTTAAGATTGTGACAGAAGAAAAACGAGTAATGCCTAATAATGTTGATCGTGTTGTGAGAATGAATGAACGTGGTGACGGAAATGACGATTAGGTACCATAATTATCGTCACTTTAAAGGCCGATTCGATGTTAGCGGAAAGGCGTAGAGAAGGCGCTCTGAATAGACACACACAGACCCTTAGTAGTATACTAGACCCGTCTAGATTTGTAATGTCCTCAAAAAAAGTTTACATCCGATGCCGTTTATGACCAGATTTACGAATACGTGAGGATGAGGATGTAGATTGATTGTTTTGATTAATTACTCATTCTTAGAAATCGATTGAATATAGTTTTTTATTTGTTTGCCATTAGGTTAATGCGAATTATTGCGCGTTGTCCTTTTATTGCTTACATGAATAATTTAACCATTACAAATATAACTTTGAATTGTAAATATATGTATACTTGAGTACAATTAAAGCACAGACTGATAAGAATATTAATTCAATTCGTCAGTTTAAAACCACAGTTTCATTTGCCGTAGCGACGAGCAAACGTGACAGTCAGTCTTCACCCTCACACAATAGTGGACACAGTGCGTTTATATTTTACTAACATTGCGTTGTGATTTTTAAATTATGTATTCTTATCCCGACCGACGTCACGGCGAAAATTTATTACAAAGCGCCGGACGTCTATAAAACTGTCAAACGTTATGCAAAATGGCATTGTTCGTCACTCGCACTCCGCATTAAGATGTAAAAGTAATCGACGTCAAGTGTTTACCGCATTACACTCGTGAGCTTTCGTCGTGCGCGCATCAAACACATTCAGCTAATACCGTATATACGTCATTGCAACAAAACAATCACCCTGTATATCTATAACATTTAAACCTTTAATTAGGGATTCTGATTTCATGTTTTTTAACTTCAGAGTTGTGCGGTTGTCGTTACAATAGACTTGTTGATCAAGTTCATCCAATCACAGTTTAAGAAAATTATTTATTGGATAGACATTGTGGGCACGCACCCCGCGGGAAGCGATTATAGTTATCACCCATTACTCAGTGTTCAACAGTGATACATTCATGAGTTATAAAACAAGGGAAATAGAACAACAACTTGCATTTGCATAGGAACTGCGGACGTAAGACCTATGTGAACAAAATGTTGGAACGTTACCCCGTGCGTGTTGTGATCTTAGTGGTACTAATAGTTCAGGCGTTTGACTTCTGTGAATCTTTGGATCGAAAAGACAAAGGTGTTTGTGAAGAGATTGTCCAGTAAGACGTTTTCTTTATTTCTTTTTTCGGAGATTTTTTAGAATTCAGCTGTAATTCTGCATAATCTTCCGAGTTCTAACTTAAGAATATGCAGATAGTTGAACATTATTAAATCAATATTAGAACCTAATATATTTATGTATCAAATATGATGACATTATCTACAAGCTTAACTTACATAGAACAATTAGATATTATATATTATTCAAATATTAACAATATTATATTAAAACACTAGTTAGAACGTAGGTCTTAGAACATACACAAACACACAACACAAAATAAATAAAATAATCGATTGTTCCTTTAGTGATGCCCCGTGTGAACTAACTAAGAATGTGACAGAATGTGAAATTAGGAAAGCTGAGCCGGAGAGGTAAGCAACAGGCAACTGGTCACCACAGAACTATCATTTAGTCACAGTAAAACAACCAGCCCGACCAATAAATCTTCACTCCGGGATTCCTATAAATAACCGAAAGTTATTAAATGCATATCATACAAATATAGCCTGCAGCTTCGGGCGTATGAACATTGCTTAGTTTCTTTTCTAAACCTAGTAATACTTATCCTTCGATGTCCATACATACTTAACTCTTAAAAACTCTTAAAAATTCCTCAAAAGCGGGAAATTACGATGGGTAAAAATAACGATATGTTACTAGTTAGTGGAACCGGGTGTACCAAAGGATAGGGTTGGCTGTCTTATTGCGACACACATGGCACATACCAACACTGTACATTATATTCGCACTCTTTCTTTCATCATTATCACACACATACGACATCAACATTATTATCACCCGAATGATTCACCTTCCGACACACTTCTACAGATCTCTGACTTGGGATCCGTTAGTGCTTTTAACATTTTGAAACTTTTGTGTACTAGTACGTAAGTAAGACATGCTTTACGCAAGGAAACACCGACAAGTAAAAGTGACTTATTTCAGGAATAAGCTAAGGAGCTTAGCTTAAACTACGATATCACTCTATCGTAGTTTTGTAGGTAAATAGATACTGAAGGCAGTATCTATTTACCTACAAAACTACGATATCACTCTAGCGTCCTAGCTAGAATAATCTCGATCGAACTGGAATTCGGGCTTTGACAGATTCATCTCTTAGATGATACGCGAGTTCATCTATTAGGTCCTATTTGGTTGGAACCAACTGCTGAGACTCAGGCCCTCCCCTTTTTGAAAGGGATTGGGCTGTAAATGCTGTAATCCACCACGCGGACCCGTACGAGTTGGTGGATATCACATCTTCGATTTCATTTTAAATGAAGTTCAGTTTGTAAATAGGTATAGGTATAGCTCACCAAAAGTCAGATAAGCAGTAGCTTATCTGACTTTTGGTGAGCATGTATTAATAGCCCGGTATTTCCAAACTCTAAGAGATACATGAAACGGCAGAATGGATATATGTACATTAATTATTATACGTCACTAAACATAAGTGTTTTTATTAAGTAGACTACATCAGGTTTAGGATTCAGATATGTATTCAGATATGTTGTATGTATAATATATATGTATTATGTGTTCAGATGCATCAAGTAGGTATCATTGTTGGGAAGTATGGACTCTATGACGTACATCCGGCGGTCCAACTAAGAGATATAGTCCAATGTCATAATTAATACTGTTTATTTTGAACGATAATATTGTTTTATTTTGCGAAATATTCCATGACATAACTGAATTCGCGATAAATGTTGATAAAAATGGTACGTCAATATCGGGAGTCTATAGTCCTGTACATTAATCATCAGATGAGGCCTCTGTTATTTCGTCTCAGAACCTGCGGGGTATCATTGTTGGTGATTTCATAACCCACTAACCGTAGCAATGACTTTGATTTTGACAGTTCAGCAATGCGTTACTACATTGTTGAGCAGACAATGTTTTTGAACTTATGCAATGGATTATCCTTCAAAATTGTTCAGATTGTGAATGGAAGTGAGTTACGCAATTAGGGTGTTGTTATAAAATATCAATATGCCTCAAAGCCTCATTGAACAGTATTTACAGTTTTTTTAAGACTGTTCCAATTACTTACATGTTCATAGTTTTCGGAATTGACCATTGTTTGGCTAATGCGAGCATAAATTCCCGCTTACCGACATCTGAATAAGATCTTCCGGGGCCATAGACACTGAAGCAACTGATAATTGAGTTCCGAAATTTTAGTATCCGAAATTTACGCAGGAGTTCGAAAAAATGCTCTTACAATGTGGGTCATCTCTGGGTTGGAGTGCATTATCAGACCAACGAACTCTGCCTCTCTCTGGATCTTCCACGTGGCGTCGACGGCCTTCGTAGTTTACAAGAGCTGTAGCTATTATTTCCTCATGTTGTTAATTTATAGTTTCGTTTAAGGAAAACTCACTTACATTTATCGTTTCTTTGAGTCTTCAAAATAAGAAAAAAGAGGAGTGGCAATGGCCCTGTACCTCAGGGCCACCCCCCTGTAGGGGGTATTTCGGGAGGTCCTTGAATAGAGGCTTCTCATCCTGAAATTTTTTCATCTTGTATGTGGCCATTCTCTAAGGAGTGGCTGCTTTTATGGGTTTAGGTCACATGGTCTAGAAAATGACATGTAAAGTATATTCATCCATTGTTTTTAAACACCGTGTCTAATACACAGTTTTATTCCTTTCCAGGACTAAAGCGAAAAATGGTCGCATACAGGTATGTTTGGCTAAGATACTTAATAGTCACACTATTTCTAACTTCATTTTTCTCTCCAACACAGTCGGCTAGCTTTGAGTTCCATAATCCATCTTTTTTTCATCTCTTAGGTGCATTTTAAATTGCATCGTCTATCTGTTCATGTTAAACGATAGATCAAATTAAATGAAGTGTCAATTTTAACAGATTCAGCAGTATCGAAATTTGAGTAAAGTATTTGTCTATTTAGACTATTGTCACATTATTTGCCCAGAAAAGCTTTTAAAGGTCTCTTCCTCCCCTAACGTCTCCTTTTTTTGTGTGACAAGTCATTCAATATTCTTTCACTATCTAAATTACAGAAGATAAGAAGAACTGTGTGTTGCGGCCAATACGAGTACGACGTGGATCTGGACCAGTGCTTGCCGATATGCAATCTGGGATGCGT
This sequence comes from Apamea crenata, assembly GCA_949629185.1. NCBI lineage: Eukaryota > Metazoa > Arthropoda > Insecta > Lepidoptera > Noctuidae > Apamea > Apamea crenata. The sequence continues at coordinate 1,704,727 of OX451356.1, forward strand.
CAATGGCACCTGCACCGACGTTGACATCTGCACGTGCACGGCCCCACTCACACTCGTCGGCCACACCTGCGTGCCATCCACATGCTCCAACTGCGAACACGGAAACTGCGTCGCGCCGAACGACTGCAGGTGCCATGAAGGCTACATGAGATTGAATGACACTTGCGCACCGATTTGCACTAAAGTATGCGTGAACGGACAATGCGCCGAGCCTAACAAATGCAAATGTAATGACGGCTATAAAACTGACCCCAAAGATGCCTTTAATTGTATCCCAATTTGCGACCCTGAGTGTGTTCATGGATACTGTAAGGCGCATAACAAGTGCATTTGCAATGTGGGATATGAAAAAACAGAAATCAATTCAGTTTGTAAGCCTACTTGCGTCGGATGCGATTTTGGATATTGTATCGCGCCAAACAACTGCTCCTGCTTTAAAGGATATGAACGCAAAGATTCGACCTGCAAGCCGAAGTGTAGTTCTTGCAGTAACGGGGACTGTGTCGCGCCAAACAACTGTTCCTGCCATAGAGGATATGAACGCATTAACTCAACCTGTGTGCCAAAATGTAATTCTTGCAGTAATGGCGACTGTGTCGCGCCAAATCGATGTTCCTGTTTTGAAGGATATGAACGCGTTAACAACACCTGCAAGCCGAAATGCAGCTCTTGCAGTAACGGAGACTGTTTCGCACCAAATAAATGTTCTTGTTTTGAAGGATATGAACGCGTTAACAACACCTGCAAGCCGAAATGTAGCTCTTGCAGTAACGGAGACTGTATTGCACCAAATAACTGTTCCTGTTTTGAAGGATATGAACGCATTGAATCCATCTGCAAGCCAAAGTGTAGTTCATGTACAAACGGAGATTGCGTCACGCCTGGAAATTGTCAATGTCATGAGGGATATGTCTTAACAGAGGAAGTCTGCTCACCAAAATGTTCTCCACCCTGCGCTAATGGGCGCTGCTTGAAACCCGATCAATGTTCCTGTAATGATGGCTATAACCTGACAGAAAAAGGCTGCCAGCCCTATTGTTCCAGTCTTTGTATTAATGGGGACTGCTTAGCTCCTAACTCCTGCACCTGTATACCTGGCTACCGAAAGGATGACTTAGACCATAGCAAGTGTTACAAGGATTGCGACCCGGAATGTTTGAATGGCACTTGCAATTTGCACGGAGAGTGTATATGCTTTACGGACTTCGAATATAACAACGACACCAAGTTATGTACAGCTGTTAAACCGTAAGTAGACTTAGCATATTTTGCGTTTTCACTACAAAATATTTTAGATATTATATTATCTAAAATATTTTGTAGTGAAAACGCATTTAACACATATGACGTATTTTATTTCAGGATCGACTGCGACTCGTGCAGTGGTGGATATCATTGCTCCGGAGATCACGAGAAAAAAGAGTGTCGATGTGAAAACAAAACACTTTGCACCTTTGGAAGTGCTGAACACCCCCCAGAGGAGATTGTTTCAGACGTCAAGTAAGACATCACTATCATCTATATTTTGTTTGTAAGGACATCAGCAGAATAAGAGCTTAGTTTTGTTGCACCACATCTTCTTCCCAGCTAAAGCACTAGGAAGTGGTGAAGGGCGTTTTGGGGGACTGTCTTAAGTAATTTTTCTGTTCGAAATAAGTGCTGATTCTCAGACTAATTTGAATAAATGAAATTTGATTTGATATTTGGATTTGTGTTCTAAATGGAAGTCATTCTGCACTTTGTCTTCTTTTCTTAAACTTTAAATAAGCCTTTTGCAACGGCCCATCCCGCTTTTGCTTGTTTATCTTGTCTCAGGGCTCCTTTTTTTTGTAACCCACTTCTGACGAACATTTTCTGCCTATAAACTACCTACTAAGATGTGATTTATTGTAATTTCCAGAATGGCCAGTATGAATATGACGATGATCGCGATAGGCGGTGCCTGTCTGCTTCTCCTCATATTGGTGGTGGTCGTCATGCAGCGTATCTGGCACAAGAGGAACGAGTACGGCGAAAGCAAGACTACTAATGATAGTAAGTGTTAAAATTACGAATCATCTTTGTATTATGATTATTTCCTTTATTATCTACACGTAACGATACAAATTATATTTTTATATTATCTTCATTCTTCAAAAAATAAATTAAAATATATATTATTATGAGCCTGTACTGTTTATGTCAGTAGTGTGCAGAGACCACGATTCCCTCTTTCCACTTTTCCCGGTCTTCTATAATCACTTTGTATTGTGTAGATACCAATTCTCAATGAGCTCTCGCTTACTGACAAATGCTTGCACTGACTGGACTGGTCCACTCAAATTTATAAGTTACTTTCCCCAAAAAACCATTTCAAACATCAATCTACACATGATCTTCCTATGCTCTGACCAAAATTCTGTCTGGACTTTAAAAGACACTGTGACCTCTGAGTTTGTTTCCGTCTTTCGTCTCAGAGTATTATATAGGGTATGGGTAGTGAGTAGACTTAGATAGGAAACGCCAACCTCATCTGGGTTATTTTTTTTATATAACATACGTGTATAGTAAAAAATAATTTCATTTAATTTCGCCTTTCTATTCTGCCAAAATCTGACCGTGAAAACTTAGGTTAAGTGAGCTTGAAGCGAGAAGTCAAAGCTGTCAATCCTAGCATCAGGTGGACTGACTGCTCACTTCAGGCTTACAACAAAATTTTCACCGTCATAAGCACTATCAACTATATCAGTACGACGAAAATATTTAAAACTGGAAAGTGCAACGAAACGAGATCAGTAGTCAGCGACATTTCCATCACTGAAAGGAGACCGGCGGAAATGTTGTCGATAAAACATTCGCGTCAGGAAGTGTACGTTAAACGTGCGTTGATACACATATTCATACATTTTGAACTTATATGAGAATTTATAATACCTCTCACGACTACTCTCACGACAACCATGGATGGCGATGCATAGTTAATCAAGTAACTAAGTTGGTTTCATCTATAAAATTATGAGCAAGCGTTTAAGTGGCCAATGGAATATTGATTTCATAAATGTCATATTTATTGAGTCACATCTTTTCCGGTACTTTTCTGTTGGTGATAAAGAGGGTCAAGTCAATATTTGAAGAAAAAAATAATATTATCTCTAGTCTTATCCGTGTGTCTTTCATCCGAAACCGTTCAGCTGTAAAGGCATTTATGATATGGATTTAAATTCACCCTGAGATATATTTTTGCGATAATATTGCTCATTATGTCATATGATGCCTTTATAAATTATTTTTTAGTTTTGCTCGGCTCCTGAGGGTCGTAGCGTGATGTTAATTAATAACCTTCCGCAAAAATTTTGCTATGAAATATTTTTTTTTTTTTAATCTGACTGGTAGTTCCAACTCTTCAGCCGAATTATATCAGTGTACAAGCGTTTGCCCGCGACTTTGTCTGCGTGGAATTTATTGTTCCCCCGCCCCACCACGTCGCTTAGCGTTCTGTCTGACTTTTTAGTTCCAAAGATTAGTGCGTTCATATAAACAAACAAACAAACTCTTCAGCTTTATTATTAGTATACATACATAGACGTACAGTCACGAGCAAAAGTATGTATACACTCAGCTTTATTCAAAAGCGATTTACTCCTTTATTTTTGAATGAAATTTTATGTTGTTACGAACATAGCATTTTCGAACCCATAGGTTTATGTAATGTGTCGTATTTCAACGTTGTATTCGTTATTTCACGAAAAAATCGCATTTGAAAGTTGCCAAGTGTTGACATATTGGTGCTCGTGACTGTACTTAGACGATGTTCATTAAATATATCCTATCAATTTCCAGCAGGTTCACCCTTCGGCGGCGGCAGTGTAGTATACCATCACACAGCCGCTAATACGCTGATCTATCCGAGAACGAGCGGAGATTCTTTCACGAATGGAGGCTCTGACGACGAGCAAACCACGACCGACACTTTAATACGACGTGAAGCTCAACTACCTTAGAACGTACCTGCCTTCATCGATGTCATCGGTGACTTAGTTAAGACATATTTAGGTTCTAAGGAAGATAAAGAAGTTATTACTAAAACGGTTTTTTTTTGGCACATAGTAGTTTTGTTCATTAATCAATGTGGCCGTTAGTGTGCATACACACGAGGGACATGCGGCAGCATGCCGCTTGTGTGTTTGAGCACCGTACTCAAATACACAAGCGATACGCGTCGATGCTAAAAACTGTATGTGAATCACAGGCAAGGTTGTGCAAATGTTTGACGTACGGTAAGTACATCTCACATCTTCGATTTGCCGATGACATCTTCATAATGGCAGAGACGTTGGAACAGCTAGACCAAATGCAGCACACCTAAATGGAGCCTCTCGGCGGGTCGGCCTCGGCATGAGGACGCACGTCTTGCCGAGTCCAATCCACATCGAAAGGGTCGCTTCTCGAAGTTGTGAAGGATACGGAACGGAAATATTCTTCAGGTCAGCCAGTCTAACTGGTAGGTCATTTATTTATTAAAACTTTATGCACAAGTAAAAAAAATACTGTACAAGGGTGGACTTAGTGCCTGAGGCATTTTCAAGCATGCAGAGACAAAACGTGGCAGGTGCAAGATAAGGGACAAATAACTTGAAAATTAATAAATACTAATACATAGATACATTCATATCTAGGGGCCCGTGGCAGATAATATTACCGTGCCGTGGCTAAATAATATTTTAAGGTTAAGCTTCGCTTGTCGCGGTTGGTCTGTGGATGGGTGACCTTCTTTATATACCGAGACCCCTCCGTGCCTCGGAAAGCACGTTAAGCCAAGAACCATGAATGACAGGATCTTTGACGAGTAGTCAGAAGCCCGAAGGTCTGATAACCAGTCTTACCAAGGGGTATCGTATTTTATTTTATTTTTTTATTTTTATTTCTTTAGGACAACAAACAATTGCGTAATGATGCTTAATAATGATGCGTATTACCCAGTAACTGGGTTGTAGAGTTCAGATAGGCAGTCGCTCCATGTAAAACAGTTGTTAAATAAAGCTGCATCCGGTTAGACTGGAAGCCGACCCCAACATAGTTAAGAAAAGGCAGGCAGATGATGATGACATAGATACATACATATAAACTTTTACACGTCAATCATATTTTAAAACTAGATGAGGTCGGCGCTTCCTATCTGACTACTCTGAGAAGAAAGGCCGAAACAAAGTCGGAGGTCACAGTCTCTTTTAATACAGACAATCACCACATACCCACATACCACATACCTACCACTATAACATATTCACACACCCATTCGCTACTCCTCACACACACTGTACACTTAGAAATGCTTAGTTGGTGCTACCATCTCACATAGCTCTGTATGTTTGTTTCTGCTGCATGTATTTGTACTTATAGTTAATAAATTGTAAATCCGTAATTGGCTGTAAGACCAGCTTATTTATTTAAGGCATAATGTTAGAGAGCTGTGGATTTTGTAATAAATAAATAAATAAATAAACAGTATAAACTTTTTATCTGTTACTGCAACAGATACAATTATGAAGGGTGTTGCCGAACAAGTATTGGCCACAACGATCTGCGAGGTATGACTTTGCTTGAACTTAGTTCAGCTACGGCTAACTTTTTTGCCCATCTTCACACTTCCGACAGCATCTGGAAAAGGTTGTAATTTGGGTGTTACATGGAGGGCAGATAGTGGTTGCTTCAATTACGACTACTAGACAGATCGAAGCTAGAATCAGAGGTCGTATAGAGTATATAGCAATGCAGCATATTGCAGCATTAGCAAATGCTACATTATAATTTTATCACGATGGACCTTCTTTTATAACAAATCCAACCTTATTTTTAAACAGTAAGGTTTTTTTTCTTCATATTGGTTTTGAATTTTGAATCTAAAGGTGTCATGTCTTTTCTCTTACCGAGACTTTTCATTTAGAGGATTTTTTGGACTCAGGACGGAAGTTAAATATATTATTTTCTTGCTTTCACAACGAAATTTTGTCGATAAATATTTAACGGTAAACTATAACGGTTTGAACGAACGAGTTCTGTGTGGTCATCCATTGGATCTAAGGGCAGTGTTCCCGAAAAAAAACGAATTGTACATGTTACTGAAATATACATCACTAACAAAGAGATTTAAGATAAGTAAATAATTTAATGTCTTTGATCACTAAAAAGCTGTCTCGAGGCGAGTTATATTTCTTGATTGACTTGCCGAACTATAGGGCGATCTAAAATTGGCCCTACCACCACCCTAGTACCAAACGCCTACAAGCTTCCTGTTAGGAATCGAACCCAACATAACACCTTGCGCGCGGCCTGCACGTTTAAGAAGATTCAGATTCCGGCCAGGGCGGAGCCTTCCGATTGTCAGCGTGGATCTTAAGACTGGATTTTCATATATTTTGTAGTTGAGCTTATTACTTGATATACTACCAATTAGCCGTATATTACCATTGTTAAAATTTTGATCAAACGGTCATTTAAATTATTATCTCGCTTCCTAATAACGAATTGACTTGGTGCAAATTATCCATTTAAGACGTACTTGTATTTATTTAGTTACGTACGTTTAGGAACGTTTGCAAACGAATCTTAATCGACGCGTAACAAGAATACACAAAATTTAATATAGGGCTCGAACACCAAAGCCGTTAAGTATTCCTTTTTAATATCAATATTCGTTCTGTCTTTTGCTAAGTTTTTCTATTTTATTGTCAGTTGGTGTTATCTTATTTTACTTACAAACTTAAAATGTGTTCAAGCGAAGATTTCCTTCTTTTATTTCGCTACAATATGTATAGAGCAATATTTCATTTGCACTTCAGTGAATTGAGGAAAAATTCGAAAAAGAGGGAAACGAAACATAAGGCCGTATTGTGGCGACGACTCACACCTTACTGTAACATCACGCCTGTATCTACCCAGCTATGTTCGGGTCAGCTTCCAGTCTAACCGGATGCAGCTGAATACCAGTATTTTACATGGAGCAGCTGCATATCTGAACTCCACACTGTCTTATCTAGGTAGTTAGAACTGGTTGTCAGACTTTCGGGCTTCTAACTGCCCGTAACGAACGTCAAAAATCTACGAATGTACTTTAGTTATATTAGTGGAGCACTACAATGGACTTTTTCACACTGCGACGATAGAGGCAGTTTCCATTAGACTGATAGCAGCTGACGACCCGGAGCAGATTGTCGAGGCGCTAGAGACCAGATTCGCTCAGCCGGGAGTCATCGTACTACACCAGATATCTGTGGTAAAAGCCCTTCCTAAATTAAGTTTGTACGAGTCTGCGCGAGAGCTGAACATCTTTGCCTGTCGCATCCGCAACTGCGTCGAAATCATCCGTTTGTTGGATTTGCCAGAGCACCTTGCTTCACCTCGTAACGACACCGACGCGTCTATATCGTATCGTTAGCTCGGACGAAAACGATACCGTGCGACGATATTGAGACGATATCGGTATGTGGCACGATGTAACCAACGCCAAGCTTGTGTCATACGGTCATGCGGTCGGTATGCCACAGCAGTCTCGAAGAGTAGCGTTGCGCCAGCAAAAGTTTACATCGCCGATTCCAAAAATTCCGTCGAGGTGATAATGGCAGCAGTGAACGACTTACTTTTGTTAAAAAAAAAAAAAAAAAAGAAATCGTAAGTAATTTTATTGCTGCTGGTAATATACGGCTGAATTACATAGGTATAAAAACTAATTCGTGCATTATAGAACAAAACCATATCGCTTTATTCGGTATAGGAAGGAAACAAGATTAAAATAAGTACTCACTATTAAGGACTGCTTTTTCCAACGCCAGATAGCTTTATCGGAGAATAATTTTGAATTTTTGACAATCTTTTCATACAAAAACTGTCAGACGTAAATTTTATTTCACGAATAAAAATTATCGGACGTTTAAATATCAGCCCTAAATATAATAAGCCAATTACTCTCTTTACCCACTGCTTAATAAATAACACTTTGTAACTTTATCGTATTAGCGAAGTAAGAACTGCACCATAATTGCGTAACCCACGATCAATCGGAATCCGTTTCATTTTGACAGTTCAACAACATTCATTGCGTTATTTACGTTTTGGGCAGACAAACTTTTCGAACTTATGAAGCAATGGATTAGCAATTTGCTTCAAAATGGTTCAGATTCCGATTGATTGTGTGTTACGCAATTGGGGTGCAGTACATTGAATATTTTTGAAACAAAATAATTCTTACAAGGTCTGGGAACTAAAGTAAGCCACCTAATATTAATTGCCTTTATTCGCATAATATTAGATTCTCAAAATAGCAGATTCTCAAAATATTTTATCACTTTGAATACCTATTTAGTTGGACGTATATTTTTAATGAACATTTTCACCTCTATAAATAAAAATCGGTACATTACGCGGTAAATAAGACAACTAGCATTTTAAACCTGACTATTTGGGAAACTGGGTTAATGAAAAACAAAGTGATGAAAATTCTAGGTCCCTTGCGAACTTACTTATTCAGGTAACACTGTATAAGAACAGATATTTTATTCAACTATGAACAGAGCAATATTAGCTTAGCAGTTCAACGACAGCTTTACAAATCTGTGATTGTACGTTCGATTTCTAACTATTGGTATGTTTGAGCTTCCTTTTCTTACACGGAATAACATGAAGTTTAGGCCTTTTCTGTCATCTATGGTTATCTAAATATCTATACTGAATATAATAAAGCTGAAGATTTTGTTTACTATTCTCTTTTGTGTTTGAACGCGTTAATCTCTGACACTACCAATCGGATTAAAAAAAAAAAAACTTTTTGCCTTTGATAGTCTGATTCTTGAGAAAGGTTATATGTATATTTAACATCTTACTGTGACCTTTTGGAGCCGTACAAATAGACAAAAAGAACACTAAGCGAAAACGAAGTATTAGCGCGAGCGGGCGACGCGATGGGTCGCAATGGGTCGAAGAAATTTAACGCGGAAGAAGTCGCCGACAAAAGCTAGTATTATAATAAAAGTACATATCTATGATTAAGTGACTGTTTATGAAAAATCCCGTGTGTTCATTATGATCTCCTGGAATATTAGTTTAGTGCCGTGCGTCAGGAATAACCTGTAAGAATAATGCATGAACGCAGGATTTCAAAACGAGAAACTTCGCAAGCAATGGGAAATTTCTACTACGTTTACTCGTAAGTAAAGTAAAGTAGCAGGTGTACAGGGAAGTTTTATACAAATCTGGCTTTTGTGTTAGTATATTGTGGTGTCTTACGACTTCCACGCGATCGAAATCACTGGCAGAAGCTTGTTATGTACATAATATAAAAAAAAGAACTAAAAAGTTTAAAATAATTTAAACCTGACAAGAAATAAATATAAGCGTGTTACATTTTGATGGAACCATAGATATAGGATAGAAGGAGATATGCCCTGTACTTGAAAATGTATCAGAACTCCATGTCGTTAAGACGATCCCACCTACACGTAGTTCAGTAGAAGCAATAGATACAAAGTCGCGCACACACTTGCAATTCATAAATCAGAACGTACTACACAATCAATTATAAACCTTAACTCATCAAACATAGCGTGCATTTATCATGCACCGTACAACTTCTCAAAACACTTAATCAAAAACATCTGTCGCTATCGTTGTGCTGTGCAAAAGCAATTAATTTTACATATACGCTAGTGATTGACTAAATCAGAAAATTATCGATAATTATTTATTTATATATCAGAATCAGACAACAATAAAGTCCATTTTGTTAGTAAAATATCTTATATCTAGTGTTAGTAGAAAGCAAACCAAGAAACAAACAACAAAGTAGGTGTCTGAGGCAGAATGTGCAGAGAATGACAAAGTGAGGAATGAGCTACCTGACCATTATCCCCACATAGTGCCACAGAATAGGGGAGTAAGGACTCTCCGCAACTGTTTTTAGGATGCTATTGTCACTGCCCCGCGTTCTACGCGTCAGTGATGCGACTTTTTTAGGAATTACTGCATGGAAACCGTCAGTTCGGTTCTGAGCAAACACCTCCGATGCGCTACAGAAACGGGGCATTTTAATAACATCCTAAAAACATTGTTGTACTGGACTCGTAAGACATTACTGATGCACATTCTGTAAAACAAAGACAGGACCCTCGGTAGGTGAACTCCCGCATATTTGAAATGCTCGATGCTGAGTCCGTCGTGGCCGGGCGATTTACCTCTGCTCATGCCTTGAATGACGGATCTGACTTGTTTAGCCGAGAAAAGAGTGAGTGGTTCCGCCCCACACTGTCAGACAGAGATATTATAAATCAATAAAAAATAGCAAAAAAAAAATTGTAAATAAATTTTTGTAACATCATATTACATCTTCTCAAGGGTCTTCGAACCGACTTCAACGTCATCTTTTTAGGTCTTCCAACTGGGTTAAAACGGTTGACAAATTGTAAAATTAACTACATATTCGTTGGGTAATCGTCATTGTTGTCGATAGCCTACGTTAGTGGATCTGCACAGCCACATCACTAGCTGGCCGCAACCAACAGCGGCCGCACCATACCATGCGATGCACCGCTTATAAAGTATCGTTTTGTGATTTTAACATTGCTTGTCTAGTCACTTAGTGACATATTTAGGCAGTGGATAATAGTACAGTCGTTGCGATATTTGAAAACAAAATTAACGTAGTAAAAGCAAGAAATATTTTACAATTTGTTGTTTTTCATGATTTTAAAGACAAATATAGTAAAATACTTATGTTTATACTCGTATATGGTAAGTGATTCCATGATTTACAAAGTTTTGGTTTTGGCTTCGGTTTTTACAAGAAACCACAGAACAACACGGCATTCTTATATTTTTTCACGATCACGGTCGAAAGCGCACTAGTTCGCGGAGACGGCCATTAACCTAGTGCATGGTAATTTCGGGCAATGAGGCGTTTCTGTCTCAGACACGCCTCCTTGCCACTTCTCCTGTTTTTTACATTTCTATGGATGGAACCTGTGGATGGAACATTAAAGAACATAGCATAATTACACCTTCGTTATTTTTCTTTTGCAATCACAATGTAACACGCTTTTATTTATTTCTTATCAGTTTTAAATTGTTTTTTTACTTTTAGGTTCTTTTTATTAACAACTAATAAAAGCTTGTTTTTAAAAAGTTTTTTTTTCTTTAATTTTATTTTTACCTTTTTAGTATTTTTGATGCGAGATTGACTACGGCGTAGTTCGTAGCGAGATTGACTACGGCGTAGTTCGTAGCGCGTAGCAGTATTTTTCTGTTATATGGGTTTACTGCACTTCAGCTACCTGTACATCATCAGACCCTGGTTACCATCTAGCACGAAAGTACTCGTCAAGACGGATCAAACGAGTCCAAATTCGATGGGGTTGTGTCATTTAACTACCGAGTTCCTATAGCCACCTTCCAGTTCCATCATCAGATCAGCTCCATGTTATAATAATTTTGCAGTGTCATCCGATTTACACATGTGTAAAACAAACAACCAACCAACCTATTAAAACAATTCTATTAAATAAACATACTTAACAGTTTAAAATGTGTATTTAATTACGCCGTCTTAGCGTGTACACAGGTAATGATAGGTATAATAATTAAGATGAAGTTATTGGAGCCTCATAAAACAATAGAATTTAGCCAGTTAATCACCTACAATTCAAATAAAACTCCAGTAAGCTACAGCAAAGCTATCCCAAAGAAATAAAACACAAATTCCCCATAATAACGATAAATACATTTAAATGAGAACACACATCAAATAATGGAAATACTTAGCTTCTTATTAAAATCAGCGATATCTTACACTATTGTATTTTCTTAAGTACTTGCTCCTGTGAGATTACATAAATAAAACTGCCTAAAACTTTTCCCGGCAAGAACTCAACACCTCGTTATTCTTTCTTCACAATCAATTCTTCAGTCTGATTGGTTCATGGTGGTGGCATGATGATGACGTCTCCCTATTGGTCGACACCCGACGTTAGTACCGCAAAAATCCCCCAGATGGCCACCTTTAAATTGACAACGACAGCTTCGTGTTTCATCGCGCTGTGTTGCGCCATCTAGCGCCTAGCGTGTGGCATATTCACACATGCATGCAAAATTTTAGCTCAATCAGTTGTAGATATACTCGTATGCTTCAAAATTGAGTTGCAAGAGTCCACCCGAACAGACGTAGTTAACATCCATCGCAAATAAAAAATAAAAGCTTGTAAAAAGAAATATTTTCTCCAAGAATATTCTTTTGAAATATTTATTTACGGGGAGGTCTGGAAGAAAAAAAAGGGGAGGCCTTTGCCCAGCAGTTGGGACACAAAATAGGCTAACAAACAAAAATATAGCTCTTAGTACCTATTTTAATGAGGCTAATTAAAAAGGCATACCAATGCAATTATACTATATCTAGTGAGCTTACATCAGTCCTTTGTAATGCTAAAATTGTGTTATCATTTTCCTGGAACTCTGTAGGAAAATCGTCCCATACCTATTATTACTATTATAATTTAGTTCTAAACATATATATGAAATTATTAGCAACTGTTTCAATTCGCGGTAAAACCTCGACCGATTTGACTTTCGTTTTAATTATAATAAACGTTTTCCTCTACAGTTATCGAGAAGAGATTTTTTTTTTAATTGTAATCTACTCTTTTATCCTGCCTATTCATCAAAAACTTTTAGCCGACACAAGCTAAGCGTCTAAGGCAAAAACGAATCTCATTTCGCGATTAATTCTGAAACCCCATGAGATAATATGGTAATGAGATAGTTTTTCTTTATAAAATACTTCATAGTAAATTAAGACTGGCCCCAGTTGTTAAGTGAGTTAAGTTTTAACCTACCCCACAATTATCCGCGTCACCCTATCAAACTATTACGTCCCCAATTCCGCAAAACTGTTTCAGGATCCAATTCCCTCATCCCCAGAATTTGCAGGCTTCTTAATAATTGCGATGAATCAATAGATATTTTTTCCACATCACTTCAAAAATTCAAGCGCCAAGTCCATAAAAAGTAACCAACACAATTGACTGTTTTTTTTTTCATTTTTTTAAATTATATATTTTTGATTTTCCTTGTCATGTTTTCTAAAACTACCCACTAGTGTTGTAAGCGTTATTTCTGCACAATTATTGCAATTTAATTAATCTTATAATTTTGTCTTTGCATGCTTGTCTTTTGACGGCACGGTTGGCGCAGTGGTTAAGCGATTGACTGCTGCGCTGCGTGTCGCGGGTTCGATTCCCGCACGGAACAAATATTTGTATGACCTACATGTATTTGTTCCGAGTCTGGGTGTTTTTCTATCTATAATATGTATGTATTTACAAAAAAAAAAAAAATTGTATATAAGTAGTTTATCAGCCATCTTGTTACCATAACACAAGCATTAGGTTGCTTAGTTTGGGACAAATGGTGCTGTGTGAAATGTCCAGGGATATTATTATTATTATTATGCTGTGTCTATCGCATCATATTGTACACTATGCTTGTATATTGCTTTTAATTTAAGGAAAAACAGTGTAACAATTGTAGATAGGCCAATAAATAAATAAATAATCCAATGTCACCTTTTCTTATCGTGCGGGGATGCCAATTTTTTTCATTCATTTCATATCAAATATAGTTTCGAAGCCATTGCCTGTAAAAATATAGTACTTAGATGACGAAAACATAAAAAATATATAGTAGGTATGCGCGCATCTCGCCATTTTGTATTCAGCACTCAAAATATGCGCCCAGTAAAAGCTGAAGTTGCAGTTAGTTGAAGGTATTGAAAGAAGAAATGTATAATTTATAATAAATGTATAATTTAAATACTGATTCATTTCTGAATACAAATGTCAAAAACCGATTACGGCTGCGTTTCGTTTTACGTCTACGCATATTTTAATAAAATAACGTTAGTTATATTTTCATCAAAATAGGTCAGATAGGCAGTCGCTTCATGTAAAATACTGGTATTCAGCTGCATCCGGTTAGACTGAAAGCCGACCCCAACATAGTTGGGAAAAGGCTAGGCAGATGATGATGATGATATTTTCATCAAAAATATAGTAGTTTCAATTTTAATTGGTAGCTGAATACCAATATTTTACATGGAGGACTACATTTCTGATCTACACAACCCAGTTACTGGGTACCTAACACGAATTAACACGATACCCTTTGGTAAGATTGGTTGTCAGACTTTAGCTAGGTACCTAATACCTATATTTGATTTGATTTGAAAGACGTGTATTTTAATTATATTTGATTTGAATGTTTGAGTAATATTTTGTTGTGAATGTGTGATTTTTTATATTTCAATCATTCAATTTGTGTAACGTAATTAACTTTGGCTGAAAATATATAAATAATAATTATTATAAAACAAACATGTCGAATATATCCCGCAATAATCATGAAACCAATAGCAGCAGGATATTGATAAATAAATACTTGTAAAATATATAAAAGATTAATACATATTATATAAATTAATTAAATTGCAATTGCAAATGTTATATAAATGAATAAATATAAATCATATGTTCAATCGCAATTTAGTATTATCCCAGTATTTGGGGTTTTTAATGAAAATAACGATTTAATATCTGAAAACTTACTGATACTGAAAAACAACCAAAAACGGGTAAATCGACGTTTTTCCCCGTTTTTGGTTGTTTTTGTTAAATTTTAAACATTTGAAGTATTATTTAAATTTTTATCATAGTTTTTAACTGTATTGTGCATTTATATGTCATGTGTTGGGTATATCTGTTAGGGGGGTTCGAGGTGCTTGTGGCTAAGTAATAAGAGCCGCACGGGTCGACCGATCAGGTTAAGCAAAGCTTGCCGCGGTTGGTCCGTGGATGCCCACCTTCATAAACCCCTCCGTGCCTCGGGAATCAAGATAAGCAATTGGTCCTGGCTGTCATTCATGGCTGACAGTCGTTACGGGTCGTCAGAAGCCTGAAAGTCTGACAATCAGTCTTACCAAGGATATCGTATAACCCAGTAACTGGGTTGCGAAAATTAAATAGGCAGTCGCGCCATGAAAGAGTCAACCACCGTACAACACGTTTTACCTAGGTCATCATAATTGCTGCTCCGCACTGTACGGCTCGATCATTTATCTAATTCCAAACTATGTAGCAATGGACAGTTTACCAATCGACGTAGTACCCTGCGCGTGATTCTAATCCCATCCTTTTCACCTCATTTAATCTTAATCTTTAAATTGTGTCCGTTGTGTTCGTTGAAATCTCTACTTTCCGATGGTGAAAAAAAAAAATATGTTACAATAGTAAATCTTCTCAGAAAATGCAAAAAATCGAAAAAAAAATTGTTGTTTTAGATGTTACGGACAACTATGAAATATATCTTAAAAGACATAAAAAACAGCTAAAAATATAAAAAAAATATGTTTTGAATACTTATATCTGAAATATATTTGAAACGTATAAAATATAATATATGAAAAACATTTTTGAGATTGCTAGCTTTGCAAGAAGTAACAAACATCGTTTTGATAAGTACAGAAGTAAGCGGCATACTGATAAAATTTCTTGCAAACCTAACAAGACGGCCCTGTATTCCAATAGCATTTTCAGTATGGCACCGCGTATATACAATCACTTGCCAAAATCTATACTTGAAACTCCATCGATCGACGAATTTAGAAAGAACTTAAAAAAATTCTTGCTAAGCAAATGTTATTATACACTCGAGAGCAATGAATCCGGGTCACTTAAAGAATGTTAAAAATCTCGGAAACTAAAAATGATAGGTTAATGCAATAAATTGTATTTAATAGACAATGTAATACTCCTTAAATGAAAGTAAAAAAAATATGAGTCACCATACATTTTATTAACACAAAATTACATAAAGAAAAAAACTGCTGATCTCTCCTTAAAACAAAAATAGGAAACATGAAATTTTTGAACTTTATTACGATTTTCTTGAATTTTAATACTTCGTATTGCCTCCTCGTGCTTCCATTTGCGTTTACGCGGTTTGGCATGCTGTACACCAAGTTCCTTATACGATTTTGGGGAATATTCTCCCATTCCTCTGTGAGAGCAATTTTGAGCTCACGAAGCGTGATTGGGGGAGGGTTTCGTTGTTTTACGCATCTGCCTAGCTCGTCCCAAGCATGCTCGATCGGGTTGATATCCGGGCTGCGCGCTGGCCACTCCATACGAGTAATGTTCATCTCTTGAAGGTAGTCATTCACAATCCTGCCTGTATGAGGTCGGGCATTGTCATGCATAAATATAGCATCCTCACCTAAATTGACCATAAATGGACCAACGTGATCATTGAGGATTTCTTCCACATATCTTACGCTAGTTAAAGAGCCGTTTTCTATGATCACCAGCTCTGTGCGACTTTCAGAAGAAATTCCGGCCCGCACAAGTACAGACCCACCACCGTAGGCTACTTTTTCTTCGATGCATGCTTGCTTGAATCTTTCCCCTGGTCTTCGATACACTCTGTGTCTTCCATCGTGCTTGTAGAGCATAAATTTTGATTCGTCGGAGAACATAACTTTTGACCAATCTTCAATACTCCAATTTACGTGGCTCTGGGCATATCTTAGTCTTGAAATACGATGCCCACGCTCCAGTTTAGGGCCGTTTGCAGGTCTAAGGGGTTTTAAGTTAGATTCAGCAAGCCGACGTCTTACTGTCCATGCACTTGGGTTACTTCCTCCGAGGCGTCGAAACTGATTTGTGAGTTCAGTTCCTGTGAGAAAGCGATTTCGAAGCATGGTGTTCACCAAGTATCGGTCTTCTCGTGCTGTGGTACACCTGGTTCTGCCCGTTCCTGGTCTGCGTAGGTTAGAACCAGTTTCTTCGTAACGTCGGAGAACTCTTTGTACTGTTGACAGCGACACACCGACAGTCCTGGCTGTATCGCGCTGACTCTGGCCGGTTTCCAGCATTGTAAGTATTCTGGTGCATTCTTCAGGCGTAAGCGACATAATTTCAGCTTGAATAATGAATATAGAGCACTATCAACATGGTTTATGTACCCACATAAATGACAGATTACAAACAAAAGCAAAACCAAATGCTGTAATTTCGTAGTTCCATCTTCGAAAGTGGCCCTTTTTCAAATTTGATTTTTTTATGATATAACTTTACAATAACTAAGAAGTTTTAATAACTTCATTTAAGGAGTATTACATTGTCTATTAAACACAATTTATTGCATTAACCTAGCATTTTTAGTTTCCGAGATTTTTAGGATTCTTCAAGTGACCCGGATTCATTGCTCTCGAGTGTAGTATTCAGGATTATTTAATGGAGGACGTAAAGACATATTGTTAATGAAACATTTGACTGGTGCACTAATTTAATTATTAATATTATTATTACTTTGACATTTATTTTAAAATTTATGTTGACATCATCTTTTGACATGACATTTTAATGGACAATACATTTCTTGACATTATAATTCTAAATAATTTACTGGCATTATCATTGGATCAATTTTATTATTATTATATGTTTAATTATTATTTTAATTATTATTTGCCACGGTGAAATTGTGTAAGAAATGTTATAATAAATGTAATATCATAAGCTTTTAATTTGCATGCCTTCAGGCGTAATATGGTTGAACTGTACTTTATTTTTTTAACAACATAATGTAACTACCCATATTAGCAAATAAATGATTTTGAATTTGAATTTGAATTTGAAAACATTTTTTTTTTCACTTTTTATTATTTTTAAAGGCTTCTACCCTGGTCTATTATGTGATTGCTACAATTTAAAGTTCAAATATTTTGCCACAGCAAAATTCAAAACTAAAGTAAAGCTAAAAATAAACATGAGTAATAGATTATGTACCGCATTTTCCGCAACAAGGCGCAAACAGCACTTGAAAGTCGCGTTCACAGTATTTACGACCTTCAAACTCGTAGAATGTGCTTTCAGGAAACACACATACCTTTTGATGGGCTACAATTTTTCGTAGGTCACTCAGGTATATAATTTATCTTAAAATAGTTATAAATAGGCATCTACGCATATAATTTAAAAAAGATTCGACAACTTTCTCCTAATATTGTAGATGTCTTATTAAAATAAACGTTTTTCTTCTTTCTTTATTAAATATTAATTTTATTAACTTATTTGTTTGTTAATTATAGTAGTATATTTTGATTTGCAATTTTTTTGTCATTAATGTAGCATGTAATCTAACGTTTTTCGAGTAATGTAAATTTTAATAAATAGCTCAAAATTATTTATAATAGAAAAATTCAAAAACTTGGTTTTTGAATTTTTCACATAAATTTTGAGGTTATGTGAAAAAAGTGTAAATACAAAAGTTTTAGATCTTTTTATTACCTACAACTTTGCCATTTGACTTTTTTCGATAGGACTTTTAGTTTTGCCGGAAATCGAGAAAAACCGTTTTTTACCCTTAAAAACTCACCCCCATCCCCTTCCCGACCTCAGATCGCCCGTAAATTATTTTTCCTTTCATTTTTATAATATTCCCCTCCTTTTCTAATGGGTTGCATCCTACTATAATTTTTTTTCACTTTTTATTATTTTTAAAGGCTCTTCTACCCTAGTCTATAGCGCATTCCCCATTAAATAAACGTATCAGTGATTTGTTAATTTCGTAAATTACTTTTTCATTCAATGCATACATACGCCATGTATTATAACATTTAACCAAACAACCTTGTTTCCGTTCCGTCTAATGTTATATTAAATGAAGTATAATACTGTCTGCATTTTGTTTCATTGTCTGGTGACACACTACTCTGTCCAATTTCATAGAATTACTAAAATAATACATATGTGAGTGGTTGACCAAAAAGGGACCTGGAGGGATTGGAAACCGTTAATTTTTTTTTTGAATTTTTTAATCTGTCGTCTTTTAGCTTTGTTTTGGTCTAACCAGAATATTTATAGGTGCTTATTTTCCCTTGAGGTCCCTTTTTGGTCAACCACTCACATATTGTCATTCTCAGCTATGAGGTAAGCAATACACAATAAATCGATACTCTATAAAAATATATTTGTCTTGCGTCAGGCCAAAATTTTCAGTGATCATGAAGCCATGACCATACTGAACAACTCCTTTATTCGCAGTTTGCTAGAAACTAACAGCACAATCTGGAACCCTCATGAAGGACTGTATACACTGGTAATCGAAAAGGTTCAGACGTCTTTTGTCCGCTACCTGTGCTTAAAAGTTTATGGTTATTACCCGTACATATACACAACACCATTTGTGCTGGGTATGGTGGGGTACCAAAGTTTAGAAGTAAGGTGAAATCTTAGTCTGGTTAAATATTTCATCCGCCTGTACCCATTTCAATTCCTCCTTACTTCAGTACATCTCCTTTAACATCCCACTAGCCATTAGACATACACTTTACCCTCGCCGACGTCCTCTATTCAAAATACCTCAAACCGGTACAATAACCCTTCAGACCAGTCCATTGTACCTAGCCCTGACCCCATATCAACAACATTCTGTTATATGATGAGTCCTCAGATGTATTCGCGAGTATTGAACACGAATTCCTGCACACTGCTACTTGATACCTGGAGTCCATTGCAATCCCAGATGATTGTTGCCCAGTATAATCTAGGAGTAGATAAATTAAATAAAACAGTTTCTTGTTATTAATAATTCTATTTCAATTTGTCCTAATTTTATCTAATTTTTACAAATTTTGTTTCATTAGATTTAATTCCATCAAAGTCCATTTTTATGATAACTTATTATTATGATTGTATGACATGTGTAATTACTAATATTGACTAATAACTTATGTGTGGTGCAAACTGTTAATGTAAGTTGGTTATTAATAAATAAACAATTTTAGTATTCTATTATTTAGTAGGAACTTCTTACCGGCTATCATTTGTGGATCTTTGATAGTCGATGGGTAGCCAAGCCCAAAACTCAGACAACTAGTCTTACCAAGTGGTATCGTGTTACCCAGTAACTGGGTGGTGGAGGTCAGCTTGACAGTCACTCCATGTAAAATACTGGTATTCAACTGCATCCGGTTAGACTAGGCAGATGATGAGTCCCCCCCGGTGGGTTCCCGCATTGTCGAGGCGGGGGGGCTCAGTAGCCGTGGTGGATTGGGCCACGGTGAAGCTAAGAGGAACCCGAGGAGCGGCCGCTCGTCTAGGCTGTGCGGAAAAGCCGACGACGTAGCGGCCGGCGGGTAGGTTGCGGTGCCGTTTGGCCGACATCGCAGCCTACCTGAGGCGGGCCGCGATGTCCCCCGTGAGGGAGACATCGCGGCTGAGGATTGGGGGCCGCGGCGGGGGGGGAGTGTCGGTGATACGTTGCCGCTCTCCCCACCTTCCGCGGCCTCGACGGGGCCGCCACCGTTCGATGGCGGACGCGGTGGGGCCGCAGGGGAAGAGGAGTGTCGGTGTGTCGTTGCCGCTCTCCCTATCCTCTGCGGCCGTAGCTCCCCATCTTGGGGGGCATGCGGGGCCCGCCAGTCAGGCGGGCGTGGGGGCCAGCAGGCAACGGGTGCGGGGGCACCGTTGCCTGCATTGCACAGGCCTCCACCAGTGTTGGACGGGAATGGCTAGGTGCTCCCGGCCATTCTCGTAGCCCCCCTATGTGGGGGGCATGCGGGGCCCGCCATAACATCTAGGCGGGCATGCGCCGGGAGGGCTATGGAGGTAAAGGCTATGCCTATTCCCGTGGCCCTCCCATCACGGCGAATGAGGGAACACCGCTGAGTTTTAGTGGGTATACTGTCATTCCGACAGGGAGTCCCACATACCCCGTCTCGTCCCCCGCGAGGCGGGCATGCATAAAGCATTTCTCAGCGAAAAAAAAAAAAAAAAAAAAAAAAAAAGGCAGATGATGAGTAGAAACTTTTAACTAAAAGTTAAGTACACTAAACTTTCTGACATTCCTTTCGCCAAGCAGTTAAGTAGCACATGCACATACGTCAGTGGAGGTGAGGATTGAAGGACTAGTTTAAATAATCGCTATCTTCAAATTTTGCCGATATTTTTGCTCCGTTTCTTTTTTACAAAACGGTTTAAGACTTTCACTAAAACTTTATGTATAAAAAAACGGTTTTATGTATTTCATTCGGTAATATTCTCTAACATATTTCTTTGTTGTGTGGGCTGAGGGACCACAGTTTAGTCATTTTGTTTTAAAATCTTTAATTCCTTGTGATCTGCTTTTTAGTAAATACCTTTAAAAATTGTTTACTGAATGTCTGCAATCACAAAACCTTCATCTGTAAGGTACTTTCCGAGATTTGGGCGATAGTCTGTGAGAACTGAGGGACCACACTTTATTGGCTGTAGTTCAAAATATATTTGTTTACAAATTCCCAGATTCGTTCTTCAATTGTTTTAAGTTGACTACTAAATCCTAGGATATTTATTTTGCGAATTGCCAGTAGGTATGGTCCCTCCATTCACACGCACATCAGGGCCCTAATTCACTATGACCACTTAATGATTCCTTACTTCGAAACCATGTCAATTCCTTAGCTAATTCAATTCAATTCAAAACGTTTATTTCGGACAATAACAATCCATATTTTGTTAGCAGGTACGTATACTAACATAATTTAAAATAACTATGTTAGTATACGTAATAGGTATATAAAGTCCGATCAAAATTAAATTAAATTAATTTTATCAAAATTAAATTAAGATTAAACCAGAAATAAATCAAATTAAAATTATAATTTAAAGCGTAATAAAATCAATTTAAATTAATAAAAACCCCCACCAATCGCCAGGCCCCGAGTACTCAGGTGCGTGTGCATCCAGTGCCCAACGATTGGACTGTCAAACTTATCCCTTAATTTATGTATTTATCCATTTATTTCAGGTATCAAGGCCCATATAAACACATACAACACAATATTAATATAACATAAAATACTATAAATATGTACTGTATACAACATTATAATTACACTAAAAACTAGCTAACGCACACGAAGTATCTGCGTCGTGTTTCGCTGACAGGTTTCATGTAGCCGGCCACGAAACCGGCGGTACACCACACCCTTCGGCCAGAACTCTTCCTTGAGGAACTTCTCGAGATGATGTGTCGGAACACGCACCACGAACGACTTGAAATTCGTGTTGCGACGCGACTCCAACTTCTCAACTACTTCTCACTACAATATTTATTAATTTTTTTTGGGTGGGTATCTTCAGATGACGTAAGAAAAAGAAGAAGTTGAAGTTAGTTAGTTGAAGTTTTTTGATAAAGTTATTCGATGATATCCCATCCAAAAAAAAAAGGTATGCTAACCTGGCCGACGCGACGTCACGAGATTTTATGACAACTGGCAGCATTGTAGCCGGCCAGGCGTCAATTGTAGCCGGCCAGGCGTCAATTGTAGCCGGCCAGGCGTCAATTGTAGCCGGCCAGGCGTCAATTTCGGAAAAAGCCCGGTGTGTCATTTTCATAATTACAAATTCCATTTTTAAATATCATATTATGTAGGCTAGGACGAAGTAGAAAATTTATAAACCGTTGTTGTGGAGGAAAATTCACAATTTAAACAAGCAAGAAAGCAGAAAATTGGGCTGATAAGATTAAAATAATGAGTAAATGGATGGGGGGTTACGTGGACCGAAAGACATTTATGTTCGTGTTCACTAACGCTAGGCGACACCCAAATGAATGCCTAAAATAACCCTACTTATATATGAGTCCCAGAAATCAACGTCAAACCGGAAACGGTTGAAAGGCCAAGTCGTGGCAGTTATCAGAATATGCCACGGTAACTCTATCGAACAACCCGCGACCCTGGCAGAGGTTGGCATACCTGTATAATCCAACAGCACCCTGAAGTATATTTCACCCACAGGCTGCAAGTGTAAAAAGATTTACACTAAAAAGAAAAGCGTAATCTTTACACAATCCGTACAGACCATATTATATCGGACCGACAACGCCCAACATGATCACGACATGTGCTCATAACGTATTCTGTATGACACAATGAACAAAACCACGCGAAAAAACGCGAAGTTGGCGTGGTTTGAACTGTCAAAATACCACCCACTGTCAAATACCACCCTTGACAACCGTATATATTAGTTACCGACTTAACCGAATAATAATTACCATACAGAATTGGGTAAATTAAATTCCTAATGAGGTGCAAACCGATTAAGTAATCTAGGACACAATATGAAAAACATGATACAAATAAAGAAACGGAATTGCAACTTTTTAATTGCAATTGCAGCTTTAAAAGTCTGAGCTAAATATAATATAATATACCTTCCTACAGTATATAGAACTCTCTAGTAGCAGTAGTTCGGTTGTTAGTCCGGTTGACCGAACTAAACCCTGTAAAACAAGTGCATACTTATTGATATCAATCCAGGAAAAATGTGGGGTTTTGGCACTTATTTATAAATAGTTTGTGGTTTTTTACTATTGTTATCACAATACTATAAGTACATGAGCATACACTCAGGCGTCGCATTGTAATAAACACATACGTACTGATTTCATTTCGTTTAACGCCTCCGACCCAAGTGGTCGTTTAACATTTCAAAATGTATTTATTTAATTTATCATTTGTGTTAATTTCTGGTTTGGTGAGTGAGCTTATATCTTTTTGTGTCTTTTTTATTTGTCCAAATTCTTGTGTTTTTGGGTTTTTCATTAGAGATTTTTCAGTAAGGTCCCGGAATCGGGATTAGTGCCCAGTTAATCAAAATAGAATCGCACCTTATTTCATACGGCTTGAGCATAACTGGCGACAACTCCGGACTATTACTTACTAAGAAATTCCTAATGGAAAACCAAAACCAAATAACACAGAACCCCACGCTCATCAGTCGCGCTTGCAAACACGAGACCAATGGCGCAGCTAATTTTAATAAAAATTTTTTTTTCGTTTTTTGTGCAACAAGAGAGCAAAGTCGTTTTTTGCTGCGAGTGCTGATTTTGAATCCTGAGTGTGGCGAGGGATTCAAAGGCACGAGATGCAAAAAACTATGCAACGTTAGGTTTCTCTTTCGGTGGCGGATTGAGAAGGAACAACGGTGAACGTTGGTGACTCTGATCGGCTTTTTGTACACTGTGCGTCGTTGGAAGTGGATGGGCGTGGGTGAGACCAAGGATCCGAGGTCGAATTCAGACTTATTGTTTCCACTACACGCTTACAGATTTTCGACTACCGATTTTCTATTTTCTATTGAGTCTTCAATATAGCCTTCTGCAACCGTATGGGACTTCCACCCGCCGTGACGTTTTAAAATGGTGAGATCGGCTCCGGAATCAGCCAAGAGCGTTGCTGAAGTTCTCTGAAAGCAGTGACCCGTGTATAGCTGAGGCTCTTCCAGTTTTAATGGAAATTTCTCGCGGTATAGCACCTATTTTATTTACTCCCATAGGCTGTCTTGAGCATGTTATATTATGGTATTGTATGAAAAATCGATCGGTTTTTATATTGGCTGGACGTAAATTGTGGTATTTTTCTACAATAGTTACATATTCTTCGCGTAAGACAAAAGACCTATCAAGGTTCGTCTTTGCATTTTCAATTTTCCTAACAGTAATTTATCTGAATGCTTTTCAATATTATTAACTGTTAGTTGTAATAGCTCGTTATTGCGACACGCTCCACTAATTCCTATGATCAGTACAACCTGTAATGAAAATATTACATAATTAATATGCATAATTTAACATTTACAGCATCTTTTACATATCGTAATAAATATTTTAACAGTATTGCAAAGCCAGACTAGGATTCATTGCGCCTCCAAAAATTAGTAGTAGGCAGTAAGTACCTTTATACATAACAGTCTACACACAAATTTTAATAACTAACAACATAGATTCATAGGTACCACTCACTTTAGCGGCAAGAAAATTGCAGTCCGGAGCTTCATTAAGAATTTTTTCTATGTTATGGGCCGTGAAAATTTTGCACTTTTTAGCCTTATGCCCAACTGACATTCTTTTTAGAAAAGATACGAGTTTTTCGTATGTTTCTATATGCACGTTATGTTTTGTTTTTAAAGTAACTTTGAATATTGAGTAAATACTCCACATTTTGGATGATCGCCTCGTCTGAGATAAATCTAAAAAATAAGATAGCAACACAGTCTCCGAAAAACTGCTTGCGCCCTCTGTAAGTCTCCATTCATTGAAGACATTGGTATGCTTTCAGATATTTCTCGCGTGACTTCTCAGGTAGGAAACTTAATTCTGCATTAATAACTTGTTGTTTTAACTCTTCCGGTGTTAAAATACTGTTCTCGTCGCTAGTTTCACTCATATTTTACGATTATTTTAATATTTTTTAACTTACAACTCTTTACGCCAGCCACGAAATTTTATTCCCACTCTTTTATTTAAATTAAGGCGTGTTCGGAAATAGCACCATTATTCAAAATATATTACCTAACATTGAGAGAGAGTGGGATGTTACATTGCGATATTCTAAGTAAGCACTACGACTAAAACTTACAGCTACACTCTCGTGATCAGTTACTGATGACTCAATGATAAGGCAAGGAGCATCCATGTTGGTTTTAATTAGGTTTAAATCATTTATTCTCATAAAAGACAAAAACGCCACTCACATGAGAACAGACAAGATACATTCAGTAAACTTATTTTAGGTAACCGTCACCAAAGTATAATATATGTATAGTATTATAATTATATAATTATTCTATACTCATTCAGCAGTTCAACTCTCAACCATTTAAGAACATTGGAGGACTTTAGTCAAGGCAGTTTTCAATTATGTATTTGGATAGCCGAGATTTAAAATTGCTGAGAGAGCTAACATTTTTTATGCAAGTGGATAGATTATTAAATAGTTGTGCTCCTTCATATGTTATATTCTTTCTAGCGTAATTAGTGCGTATTCTTGGCAAAACAAGTAGGCTTGGTCGACGAAGACTGCTGAATTATATGCTGAAACTGAATTATAATATGGTCAAGACATGTGCGTCCATGTGTGGGTGAATTGTGACCATGCCATGACTTGCTAGTACATTAAGGTATTCATTAGCTCGTCTATCCACGGAGTTTGACCCTATGTCGATGTTTATGTCACCACAAAGGATTATGTTTTTAAAGCTGGTTTTTATTTTTCACGCATTGGCGAGCCAAGTAAAACAATTTTCTTGCTTTTTCCGTCAAGTACTCGGATATAAATACCGAACGCAAATCGCCAGGAAGCTTCAATTGTTCCGTGTTCAATTGCGGTTCATTTTTATCGCGTTTAGATTTGTTATATGATATAACTTTGGAAATAATTGATTCCTTCCGAAGGGTTGTAGTAAAATCTACTATAATAGCTTCGGACTTAGTTCGAAAGATGTCACGTATCTCAGACTCCTGAACGGGATCTTCCAGTCCCAATGTCAAGCCAAGCTTTATTATTACATTAGACAAGACTTTTTATTCTCACTTTCTAGCTTTGGTAGGTTACGAACTTCAATAGTTGTACTACGCGTGTTTTTCTCATAAATCTCGAGTTAATTTTCAAGGTGGTTTATTCGGTTTTCGTGTTGGCTATTTAATTTTTCCAAACTATCCACCTTTAGAAGAAGTTCTTGATGCTGGGATGTGATAGATACAACGATTTTTTTTATTTCTTGATTTTGTGACATTATCGTGCTTAATTAATATGTTTGTTCTTGCTGAACTTTAAGCTCAGCAAACATTGTCTTTATTTCAGATATGGAGGACGAAGGTTGCTATAGAATAGAATAGAATAATTTATTTCGGATAATTAAAATCCATATCTTGTTAGTATATATTAGCAACAATATTAGCTTACAATTATGTTAGTATTGTTAGTACTTATCTATAAGTAGCCTATTATACAAAACCTTTCACTACCCTCACCCAGTGCTTTTGAATGGGGCAGTCAAATCGAGCAGTAATGACCTTCAGAATGCTATTTTTAGCACCCCGCAGACGCTGCAGCAAAGAAGCCGATTTTTTGCGAATTATGGCCTTGAAGCCGTCCGTGTGGGCTTCTGCAAACATTCCGGAGGCACTGCAGCGCCACGGTAGCCTTAACAACATTCTGAAAGCATTGTTATATTGAACCCGCAGGGCGTCATAGGATCGTCGCGTATAGCTCACCCACAGGCCACTCGAGTAAAAAGATTGACAAGAGCGTTATCTTTACTTGAATTGTACATCGAGCGAACTATGGTGTAACCTTGACCAGCAATCACAGATACCGTCATTCGGCATTCGGCAGTCATTCGGCACAACACAGCACTTTGTTTTAAAACTACTTTGATCCACTTATATACATGAGATCTTTATGTACAGATTTGTCTTTACACAGCTTTGTTTTTAACACAGTTGTCCATGCGATCTTATAAGTTTCAACTTCGGAAATCTGTTTTAGACTGGTTTTAAAAATAAAAATGTAGGGAGCATTATGTACCTACACCAGAAAAATTACAGATATAAATTTAGAAATTTAACAGAAGGTGACATAATGAGCGGTCTAAAGATTAAAATATTAATTATGAATTGCAATATGAACACTGAATTATAATATGTTGTAGCAGTTTTAGGTGTAAAAAAGCAAACAACTACTTAAATATTCAGTGTTACATACGTTATTAATTATTCATACTTACTTTAGATTGCACTCTCTTGAGATACTTATACTTTTGCAACATAGCTTGAGAGATGACAAGGGATGCATCCGGAAAAAGCTGCATCTCTTCCATAATTAACTTTTTTTTCAAGAGTGTGATGTGCTACTGCTAAACAGAGGCCTCCCTACTCTCTTCCCACTTCTCTCTGTTTAAAGCTGCTAAGGACCAGTTTCTCAATCCGCCCATTGGTCGACTGACATTATGGCAGATGTGTCCAGCCCAATTCCATTTTAGCGTGGCAGCTTTCTAAGTGACATCAGTTATCTTTGTGATGGAATGGATGGTCGTATTCCTTACCCGGGTGGTAATTGCGTAACACACTATCAGAAGCAATGGCTTTTATTTTTACAGTTCAACAACATTAATTGCGTTATTTACGTTGTTGAGCAGACACATTTTTTTTTCCTTTAAAATGATTCATATTGAGATAGTGTGTTACGCAATTAGGGTGCCTGGGTGTTAGTTTGATACCCGTAATACTCATAATTAACTTGTACAATTTTATTATTTCAGGTAGCAAATGGTGCGCTGGCTATAAACATCCCAGACGAAAATTGGAATAAACTGTAAGATGTTGTTTTCATTAATTTTAATTGTGGTTTAAGATAACGTTTGAGTAATTTATATTTTACTAATTTATTTTATATTTTCTTTTACAGTTTAAATTCAGCTAAAGTCCTTTGCAAATGTTCACAGTGAGTACTTAATGATAAATGATATTTTATTTCGTGCACGAAACCTGATTTTGATAAGTTTCCTTCAGTGTTTGTGAGAAAGGAAATAAGGATGTGAACAAAATTAATTGTAATTCGAAAAGTGGAATTCTTAGTTCTACAGCTTGAAAGGATTTTTATATTTAAATAATTTAAGTAATACCGGCCAATCACTAACAAATGCGATAAGTTATCTGAAAAATGACACGAGAATGACGTTTAATCACACATTTAAAAGGAACTGCTATAGATTTTGAACATTAAATAATATCATCGACATTATTATATGGTCTACTTGCAGGTGGCTTGACTACTATCAAAACTTCGACCAAAATATAGCAGAAAAAAATTATTGAAAAAGGCTATTTAAATAAAGAAACAGATAAAAAAAAATCTCATATTATTATTTAGCAATGTTTTAAAATCATAAGTTAATCTTCGGCCATTCTTTCTTTTTATGAAAATATTATATCGGCAATAAGTAAATGAAAGGTTAAATTAAACACTTTTTCGAGAGTGCATAAGTGATGAAACTATTAACAGGTGCTGCGACTGACACGAATGATTTTGCGCCACGAAAAATACTGTTAAAGTCAGGCTTAGATCTATATTTTTAGCATTCTCCTAAAATCAGGTTACAAATTGACAAATGCGGGATATTTTTGTGCACGGACGTTTAAGACAAAAGCGCCAGAGTAACCAACGAAATTCAACTTACGTACAGGTCATTGTCAGATTGTATGTTGATTAAAATATGATTCGCGACCGTACTAACTAAAGAACATTGGGTAAAAGCGTTCCCACCCCCGTAGCACTTCTCATATATCAAATGAAAGAGCGCAAAAAATACATCATTTTATTATGTGGCAGTAAATGTGTGAATAATAAGGCAAAAAAGTTATTCATCCATAAAGAAACATATCTGCCCCTTAAGTCCCACTCGTGACCTGCCGCCATTTAATTTAGTGTTAATTCTGTGCTTAACCGTCCGATCTACTTCGCCAACGATGGCGAACGAGTGAACCGAGATACCGAAAGTCGGAGCAGACTGGGAGAAGTGATGACTTGATGGCGATCAAGCGCTATGGCTCCAGTACTGGAGAGACCACCGGAATCGCAAAACATATATCCGTTTTGGTTCTGCTGATTTTCAAGCCAACATTCTCTAGCTACTGTTGCCATTTCTCCAATCTGCTCTGGATCTCAGTTCCATCTTCACCGACAAGGACATAGTCATCAGTAAACAACATGCACCAGGGTAAGCGTAAGAACGTCCATAATCAACAGGATGAGGTAAGGACTTAATGCCGATCCCTGGTGCAAGCCTACAGCCACACTGAACTCATCGGTGTTGCAGCAGCCGACCGGACGTAGATGTAAAAATAAGTAAGAAAAAAATATAGTTTGCCATATTCATTCATTCATTATTTCTTTCAGTAATTTGTTATTCAGAATAACATCAATTTTTTCACAAATTTTCCCAATAATCTTTGTATTCATCAATTTGTGTTCAAATTACCTTAAAGAATGAATATTTCATACATAATATAGTCCTGAAAGAGGCGAATTTGAGGCCTTAGGAAGTTGTATTGATGATTCTAATTGTGTCGCGAATAATATTTTAAATAACACACAATCTGACACAGGCCTTTAAGTTGCAAAAAACGAAAGAAAATTTGAATTACTAACGGTTTAACTTCCGGTTGGCGGAATAAATAAATGACAAATTCGATGATCGCATATTACCGCGACACAATATTAAGATATCACCAGAATGAAAAATATTAATATTCGTTTTTTATGTTTCAGCCATAAATTCGATACTTCGGTCAAGGTGAGTCCAACATCTATTTTATAATTATTTTTACTTCTGTGATGACGTTGATAATGATTCTGACGTTGTATACATAGGTACCTACTTAATACTTTACTATCAAATCGATGGCTTTTCCATCGTTATATAATCCATATCTATCTATATAAATAAAAACGAACCACCGAAATGTATGTACGCACGCATAACTTCCGATCGACTGCACCAAATCGGAATACCTACTTGAGTGCGAAAGCCGTATCATCGAATATTGTTTCTTCGAAAACCTTTCAACGACATCTCTATACTGCGACGCCTTGTTAAATCGACGTCTTGTTACTGCGATATTTCATTACATCGAAAAACTGTACTGCGAATGATTTTACTAAGTAAATATCTTACTGCGAAGCCTTGTTCAATCGATGCCTCGTTACTGTGATGTTACTTAGGAAAACTTACTTCGGACGACCTTACGGCGATAACCAAGTACATCGATTTTCTTTTCCAAAACAATACCTACATTTTTAACATTCTTTAAAAGCAGAGAGCCTGTGCAACAAGAGTGTCTGTGTTTTTTCATCACAATTATGTACTAAAAAAAAAACAAATAAAACACAAAAAAGTTCACACTCTCCGGGATCCGCTAGTTTTATATAAATCTGATTAGGACTGCTACTTGCTTGGACTGATGCTAATGATGAACGAGTTGTAGCAATTCTTACAAAAAGAGAAGTTGTGGTAAATAAGTTCTTGTGAAAATACAGTTGTAATGTGGACAGATGTTACAATAAAGCGTTATAGAATTCACGAATTAATTGTAACGGACATAGGTACCGCGCATAACATTGTAGTGCACTGTTAATTCATCATAATTTCCTCATATTGATAACCTAACAATGCAGACCGTTAATGACGCCATTAGGCATTTTCGATTTGAACTTTTTTTTATAATTAGATTGCGCAGTAAACAAGGAAAAAAACCGGCCAAGCGCGTGTCAACATCCAATATCTCACAAAACATCGTTATTTTACTACACCATTGTTTAGCGGTGCGATTGGACAGACAGACGAAGTGACGGACGGACGGACGGACAGACAGACAGACGAAATTAAGACTTACTATACGCAATCGCAATTCATGAGTTAACCTATGAATTTTATCTATCTAATTAGGCGCCTTCCTCACCGGATCGGCGCGTTTTCGTTTCTGTACCGAATCTATACAGATTCTTTACCGAGTGAATGTAATTAAATGAGAGCTTCCTCACTGAGTAGTTTTACAGATTATTTACCGAGCGCATGCACACGTCTCTGTACCGAGTACTACCGAACCATTCGACTCGCCCGTCCCGTAACTCCCGCCCCACCCCGCAGTTCACTCACACGCAGCGCAGGACCCATAACAAGTGACAAAAACCGTAGCAAGCCGACTCAGTCATGTGATTCTCGGTAAAGAATCTGTACAGATTCGGTACAGAAACGAAAACACGCCGATCCGGTGAGGAAGGCGCCTAATGTTGAATTCGAAAACTGCGAGTAATCCTAGGCACTTCTGGTACGTTCATGTCCGTTAAAAAAGCCTAGAAGTGGCTCGAAGACCCAGATAAATCTAGCAAGACTTCAATTCCTTCACCCAAGAAAGTTGAATAGCAGGAATATATTCTTACCTATAGTATTTACTTGGTTAGGGAATAATATTAGTTTTTTATTTTTATTTTCAGTGTGACGTTGAGATATTGAGTATTGTGCAGTGAGTATTATCAACATGATTTTCGATGTTATTAACAATTTTTGTTCTTTGTACAGGGTTATTTGTAAAATCAAAATCAAAATCAAAAGTCATTTATTCAAATTAGGCTGGTAAAACACCAGCAACCTCTTAAGAGGTCATTGTACTCATCATTATGAACAACTTTTACTATGGGTTTTTTTCGCGATTTCAGGTTTGGTCCTATAGTAAAAGTTGTTCATAATGATGAGTAGAATGACCTCTTAAGAGGTTGTTGGTGTTTTACAAATAACCCTGTATATTCTCAGTGTAGTCACTTAAGTTATGGTTTCCTAGTGTCCTCGCTCACTATGTAGCCCAAAACCGATACTATGTCATGCTCAATCAAATGTCTCGCTGATGGTAACACGCGTGTTGGATCATTTATTACCTATTGTTATTGATGATACATAAAAGATGCCGTTTTTTAGGAGACCATGGCTTAAGTCACAGATAGAAAGATAAAGGGCGACCATAGTATTTTTTATAGTGATAAATAATATATTTTTTGTTTTGTATATTTTTTGGTGTACAATGAAGTACTTATTATATAAATAGAAGGTTAGGCAGATGATGATGAAAAAGTCAGATGAAAAAAAAAATTGTTTGCAGCAACAAAAAACCTAACATACAAAAGTGGGCTACAAGCCCACTTTTGTTTTTAGTTGCTGTAACACTGTGGACACAGTAGGCCTAATACGAACGCTAAGGTAAACTTCACTTTAATTTGAGTGATATTTTAATTGAATATTATAATACAATTATGCATTTATGCAATCATGATTTGTATCACCCATAGATAAGAATAAAGTCTAATTGTATATATTTATATAGATAAGTATAATATGTTTTATGTATGTATTTATTTATTGTATACATGTAAATGGTACACCACCATGCCCACCATTGTCTCTCCTTCTCCTGTAATCAATCCAAAGATTGTCTTTAAAAGATCGCTCTTAGCGATAAGAGCGCCCAATGTGTCACCCCTTGTAAAATGTTTACATTTATATCTGTAATTTTTATGGTGAGCATAGGATTTAAAGTCTTCAAATTGAGTAAATAATATATAATATTTACTCAATTTATAGAGCAACTAGGGCAACTTTTAAATTGAAAATAATGACTATTTTCAATTTAAAAGTTGCCCTCGCAAATGACTATTTTCCCTTACTTTTAAATTAGTACTTAGTTCGTTCGTGCTAGGACATCTGTTCACCGATAGTATAGGAAGTTTTCGGCAGACTGTAAACGTCCCAAGGCCACGTTCACACCAAAACATACCTATAGTCAACTGACAACTGTATGTTTTGGTGTGAACGCAGCCTTACAATAACTAACAATAAGAAAAAAAAAAACAAATTCATATAAAAACAAAATTCTTTACAGCTTACCGAGAATTGATGATGTTTGTGCAAATATTATGTGAGTACAAGAAAATAATTTAGTTTTCATTTATTATTTTATCAAACTAAAAAGATAGTAAGCATCTAAATAAATTTTTGTTTGCAGAAAAATCGCTGGTCTACCTGGTGTCATGAATGTCAAACCCGACCCACCGACTACAGGAGACGAAGGCAAGGATAAAACAGGGACGCGGCCAGCTACAGGAGGCGATGGCAAGGATATAAACGGGACAGCGCCGGCTACAGGAGGCGAAGGCAAGGATAAAACCGGGACGCTGCCGGCTACAGGAGGCGATGGCAAGGATATAAACGGGACAGCGCCGGCTATAGGTGGCGAAGGCAAGGATAAAACCGGGACGCGGCCAGCTACAGGAGGCGATGGCAAGGATATAAACGGGACAGCGCCGGCTATAGGTGGCGAAGGCAAGGATAAAACCGGGACAGCGCCGGCTATAGGTGGCGAAGGCAAGGATAAAACCGGGACGCTGCCGGCTACAGGAGGCGATGGCAAGGATAAAACAGGGACGCTGCCGGCTACAGGAGGCGATGGCAAGGATGTAAACGGGACAGCGCCGGCTATAGGTAGCGAAGGCAAGGATAAAACCGGGACGCTGCCGGCTACAGGAGGCGATGGCAAGGATAAATCAGGGACGCTGCCGGCTACAGGAGGCGATGGCAAGGATATAAACGGGACAGCGCCGGCTATAGGTGGCGAAGGCAAGGATAAAACCGGGACGCTGCCGGCTACAGGAGGCGATGGCAAGGATATAAACGGGACAGCGCCGGCTATAGGTGGCGAAGGCAAGGATAAAACCGGGACGCTGCCGGCTACAGGAGGCGATGGCAAGGATATAAACGGGACAGCGCCGGCTATAGGTGGCGAAGGCAAGGATAAAACCGGGACGCGGCCAGCTACAGGAGGCGATGGCAAGGATATAAACGGGACAGCGCCGGCTATAGGTGGCGAAGGCAAGGATAAAACCGGGACGCTGCCGGCTACAGGAGGCGATGGCAAGGATAAAACAGGGACGCTGCCGGCTACAGGAGGCGATGGCAAGGATATAAACGGGACAGCGCCGGCTATAGGTGGCGAAGGCAAGGATAAAACCGGGACGCTGCCGGCTACAGGAGGCGATGGCAAGGATAAAACAGGGACGCTGCCGGCCACAGGAGGCGATGGCAAGGATATAAACGGGACAGCGCCGGCTATAGGTGGCGAAGGCAAGGATAAAACCGGGACGCTGCCGGCTACAGGAGGCGATGGCAAGGATATAAACGGGACAGCGCCGGCTATAGGTGGCGAAGGCAAGGATAAAACCGGGACGCTGCCGGCTACAGGAGGCGATAGCAAGGATAAAACTGGGACGCCGCCGGCTACAGGAGGCGATGGCAAGGATATAACCGGGACGTCGCCGGCTACAGGAGGCGATGGCAAGGATAAAACCGGGACGCCGCCGGCTACAGGAGACGAAGGCAAGGATAAAACCGGGACGCCGCCGGCTACAGGAGGCGATGGCAAGGATAAAACCGGGACGCCGCCGGCGGCTACAGGAGGCGATGGTAAGGATAAAACCGGGACGCCGCCGGCTACAGGAGGCAATAGCACGGATAAAATTCTCGCACCATCCATAGTTAGCAAGAAAAAAGCGAAAAGCGATGAAAATACGTAAGTTAACATTAAATTACATATAAAACAAGCAATTGAAAAAGACCGGAGCACTGGCTTTACCAGTAATAAGTAAGCCCACGTTTGCACGGACGTAACAATATCGCGGCGGGATTCAAACTCAAAACTCAAACTCAAACTCAATTTTTTTCGGATTTTTTTCGAAAGATTTTATCGGGCACTGGATCTTCAGCTATAAATACTTGCCAGTTAACAGCTGTAGCTTCACTAATATGCTTGTTATATTTTGCCGAGCGCTCTAGATGGGAAACCCTGTACTTCATGATCGGAGAACCTTGAATCATCGCCGAGATTAGCGGTGAATTTTCTCAGAGCATTGAAATATGTTTATAGGCATATTTCATTATCAACATTAAAGTCATTGTCAGCCAAGCACCACACCATCGAACATGTTATATTATTTGTCATTACTCGCTTACTAATCGCTACTGTGTTATTATCTTTCAGAGCTACAAATCCGGACCATTTGATAACAGACCAACCTAAGGAAGGCAAAAAGTATCCGTTGACAACTTTGTTAGCAATACTGTTTTGCTCATTTGGTGGTGGTATTATTTTTGCCGTTGCGGGAAAATTAGCATACGATCGCTACAGGAAACGATCTTACGGTATGATAATTAACCATATTGTTAAAAATACATTTTGAACTTTATTATTATATATTTATTTACTATTACTATTGCTGCCTCTAAACTGCTACGAAACATTATCATAAAAGTATTTACATCTTATATGGGCTTAAAGACAGACTTCTTCGTTATTTGAGTGGAGTTGTTGACAGACGGCCTGTGAATCACAGTTAGTACACTCTTACTAAAATAAAAAAAATCTATCTTAGGGTGTGCTCACAACCGGGCTTAGTGGGGAAACACATCACGAAGAAACATTAGCAAGCAGGTCCTGCCATCGTGAAAGGTGTAGAATCACCTTCAATAATTATATCTTTCAACCATTATTACGACCATTTTAAAAAACTTAGTGTAGTCATGAATGCATTTGAACCACGTGAAGTTAGTTTACGTTCATGAGGCTGCCTTTTCACCAAAGATATCCAAGGTAGCTAAGTGCTGAAGCTAAGCTACAAAAATCAAACGATCCTATTAGTTGATATCATGCACATCCTTCGCTGCGCAGCTTAGCACAGCTTCGGTGAAAATCTTAGAGATAATGTCCATTTGAGTTGAGCAGGAATTTCAATAGTAAAAAAGCGAATCTTCTCAGTGCTCCGGCTTCATACATTACAACTTACTTTTTACCTAAAGCAGTAGGTAAAACTACAAAGCCTCACGTGCTTATATATATAATCTTACCGTTATACATTTTTTGGTTATAATATCCATCATTTCATGCGTCATCATGAGCAGTGTCCTATTCCTCTTCTGTTTCCACTCGATTACCTCTCACATTAGTTATATTATCGACTTTAATTCAATCACTTCCTCATAACCAATCATTTGTTTAATTAACCTTTCCTTTTGTTTCAGTTCTTCCACCGGAACAAGGCATGCAACTGTAAACTGGATTTAAACGCAGATTTTCATTAAATCTACTTATACTACTGAATTAATGTTGTAATGACAGGTCATTTTTTGTAAAGTTATACAAATAAGTTTAGATTTAGTCATGAAATAATCCGTGCGATAGTTGAATTAGAAAATTTGTTATAAAATTGAAGATTCAAATGTGTATGTAAATAAGTAATTTGATGAATTTAACAGTTTATTTTATTTTATCAGATTTTTTATTATTTTGGTTTGTTGTAGCAGTTTTGTACAAGCTTTTGTGCATTGTCAAATATGTAAAGAGTTATAAGATATTGAAATCATACCTATATATTTTATATAGACTGCTTCGTTGGTCTCGTGGTCGCAAACGCGACTGCTAAGCGCGGGGTCCTGGGTTCGATTCCCGGGTCGGGCAAAGTGTTATTGGGTTTTTCCATTAGGAATCATCCAGTCCGGAGTTTGGAAGTTGGTGTTGTGACATTCCCGTGCTTAGGAAAGCACGTAAAGCAGTTGATTTCTCTCCGGTCGTGTCGGATTGCCGTCTCATCGATCTAAAAGAGGGGCTTTGGTTATGAAAAGCGAGTCGTCATTCATTTGCGTTATATGTGACTCGAGAGAGAATGAAACTGGTTTACTTGTGAACGTGTTACAAACTAAATCCTTTTTAAGGCAGTGATGAAATTATTTGCACAGTTCTAGTCACTCGCTGCAGTTAAATAATTTGTAATAGAGTGGCGTTTCCATGTTCCGTGGTCGGCCGCCATGAAAAATAACCGGAAAATGGAGTAGGTGGTGCCACAAACTTATCTGAAGCGGTGGCCAAAAGTGGAACTAACGAAATCACTATGACCGGATTTAAAAAAAGTTACTTATTTAGCATGAGTTTTGACTAATAATTTATAATTATTCCTGTCACTGTGGCACAACTATCAAATTAAAAGTGCAAGAGACATTCTTTGTTCCCTTCCACATTGAATCCGCCTGCCTTCAAAGCACGCTCGTTCCATAGTAGACCTCATCTATCCCTTTCCAGCAGGCGTGATCGAACCCAATTCGGCAATTTAAAAAATTAAAAGTGCGCGTACACTTTTAATTTTTTATTGACCTAAGTAACGTTAATTTTAATCGATCTATGAATTTCTTTGCACATAGTGAGGTAGACAAATATGGCAAAATATTTAATTAACAAAAAGTATTTACTACTTACAATTATAACTCCGCCATTAAATTAAAAATAGGGACACTAGATTACATTTATTATAATTTAAAAAGATAATGTGAACGAGGTGATCCCTACCCTATCATGAAACGTGAGTTCTCAGAGTCCACCAGTTTTTCATTCTATCTACCTGCACCAAAACTTACAAAACTATTAAAAATAGACCGATTACGCATCAATCATAGGCAAAAGAAACTATGGAATCCCAACTCCTCATTCCTAGCTAGACGCTCCTCAGCTTACTTTCTCATTAATACGTACATTCAAG
Organism: Apamea crenata; assembly: GCA_949629185.1. NCBI lineage: Eukaryota > Metazoa > Arthropoda > Insecta > Lepidoptera > Noctuidae > Apamea > Apamea crenata. The sequence goes on from OX451356.1 coordinate 1,742,756, forward strand.
TCTACAATCTGTTGAAATTAAATATACATACTAAGTACGAGTATGTATCTCATTCAGTAGCAGAAAACAAAAAGTTACAAAACTCTGGTTATGATAATTCGGAACAATAGACCCTGACCTGACACTGAATCAAACAACGCAAAATGGGAACAAATAAGCATACATACCTACACATACACACCCTCTCACACATACCAGATATACCATACAATAAACAACACCTCAGTCATTTTAAAATGTGTTCACTTGAACACCGAAGAGACGTGACGGACCAAATCCTTCTCTATAAAACCTTAAACGGCTTACTAAATGTTCCCAATCTTTTGTCGGAATTAAGTATAGCGGTACCGCGACAGAACTCTATTAGATCTAGTCGCGAAACCGTTACCTTTGCCTTACCTGCAAGTCGTACTAACCATGGTAGCACCACACCCACGTCTAATGGGAAAATACAATAAAACTGCTACACGAACCAATGGCATCGACATCTACTCTAACTCTTTACGACAATTCCGATCGAAACTTCTAAACAGCTCGGAGTCTCGAGTAACCAGCTCCAAGTCTCGTCGTCGTCCGTGCGACACGAGCCACCCATCAATAATTGTATTTAAGTTCCTTTCCCTTCCCTGCCAGCCTCCTTCTTTTTGTTGCTTTTTTTTAAAAATTGTGTTTGTATTTTAGATCGTATTTTTGAGCATTGCGCATTTTAATTTTTAATGCTACTTTTACTTTTACTTTCGTTCTTAACTTATATTGTGTTATTCAACTAACGATATCTTGTACTTACTATTTATTTCTGTGCTAGTGCTGTGCACTTCTATAAGTGACGAACTCACAATTCCTAAAACTATATGTGATTTTTGTTTGTGTTTGTCGTAGTGAGTAAGTCGTTAAAGTGTCATATAAATAAATAAATAAACACCTGAAATCACCTCTCTAGTCTCCAATCTGGAATTCGTACCCTGAGCCCCAAGATACAGACTAACTGTCTAGTTTGGGGCTTACTGGCAAATAATACTTTGTAACCTAGCAACCACACTAATATTATAAAGGCGAAAGTGTGTTCTTCACGCTCATACGGCTGGACCAATTTTGATGAAATTGGTATGGACGTAGCTGACACCCTGGATTACCACATAGTATACTTTTCATCCCAATATTCCCACGGGATCAAAACTTATGCGGGCAGCTAGTAAGTAATGTTTTAAACTAATCATGTCGTCTCAACTTGGAATTATCCTGTAAGGGCTGATTTTTCCATCGACAGATAACTTTTATTCGAGCAATAAAATTGTCATTTGACAGTTTTTGTATGAAATATCTGTCAAAATTTCAAAATTATTCCTCGCATAAAATATGTGGCGTTGGAACAATCGGCCCTAAATCTGCTTACTGTGTCCCAGGTAGGACAATAAATTATTATACATGATCAAACGAACTTGCAAAAGTGAAGTTCGATCGCAACTGGCAACTTCAACGCCACTCGCACACAGCACCTGCTTGATCCATCTGCTGTTGGTTTGAGAAGTTGCTGGATTGTGCGGACGCTTGTACATTAATATAAGGCTGTTTGTCACTTCAGATCTTATATCTTTTGTGGCGAACATATAATCTACTATTATGGTAGCCGGGCAGATTGCCCTATTCTCATTAAAGTACCTACGGTAATATCAGTACAGCCGTTCGATTCTGTAAAAATCTCACCGTGAAAAGTTAGGTGAAGTGCTGTGTGTGAAGCTTAGAGTGAGCTGTCAATAGTATTAGTTGGAATGACAGCTCACTCCACGCTCACTTCACCTAAGTCACGGTGAGATGGTTACAGAATCGCACTGCTGGTTGTTTATGTTCAGCCGCGGACGTTGTAATGACATCAGAAATACCTCTGAATACCAGATGAACCTACCATAATATTTTCTACTTTTATTAGAGAAAACGTCTGTGCTCTATGTGCTAATGCTAGGAGAACCACTAGCTTCTTGGTGGTTCTTTTAATTGACAGCCAAATTTAGAACTACTTGTGGATCGCAGGTACAAGTGTATTTTGGAGTTGCAGGTCTTAATTTAGAAACGCCTTTTAGAAGCCTTTTAAGTTGGTTGTTAGAAGTTACGATACTGCCTAACAGCAAGGAAAGAGGTGAGCTATGAGAATTCAAAGGTGCGTAAGTGGCACCTTTGTTAAATAGTTTAGTTAAAAATAACATAATATTATCTGATGGAGAACCAGTGTAAGGTTTATGACTGTTTGCTTCACAGAACTGCCACCATAGTTTATAGGTACCGTTGTATTGGAACAGTGTATCCTGTTTTTTACATTTCTATGGTATTCGGGGATAACGAAGCCATTATTAGGTCGAGCGCAAGACTTGGTGTTCCTCTGGAGTCGAAGGCGGACCGGAGAGTACCGCTGCATACAGGGTAAACTATCTCAAAGGGAGTTGGGGAGTCCTGAAAGAGGACAAGGAAATATTTGAATCAGGCGTTAAGTATAAAATATCAGACTGTCGTATTTTATTGCGTCGGTCAAGCAAGGCACTTCAGAGTCAACCAGGCAGGGGGCTAAGATTTTCCCGGTCAACTTTTCGGTGCTGTGGACAGAGGACAGGAACGCCGGTAAGCTATTACTGGTAATTTTGCGGACGCCGAGGCCACCAAAACGGATGGGCAGTGTGGCTTGAAGTCAAGCTCAGTCGTCCAAAGCCACATTTAAAATGGTCGTTAATGTGCTGCGAATGATATGGTCAATTTTGTCCAACAGATGTGGTTACTTCCATATAGAGAATGAAAGCAGAAAATATATAAAATTTGGGCCAAAACAACAGTATCTAATCAGGGTGAATGCCGAATGTAAATTAATTTTAGAGAGTCTGTCCGAAATGTCGTTGAAATTTTTAATTGTAGTAGCTTGATGTGCTGGCGTCTGAACTTTGGGTCTCGAGTGAAGCATTTCAGACCAAGAAAGACAGCAAGCGACTCTAAATAATTAATATGAAAGTAGCGCTCGTTGTCTTTCCACAACCCACAACCTGTTTTACAAGCATCTAAAAAAATATATACTTTTAATCCTTTTTTTCTTTTTACTCTAAGGGCTGATTTTTCAATCGACAGATAATTTTTATTCATGGAATAAAATTGACGCCTGACAGTTTTGTTTGGAAGAACTGTCAAAACATCAAAATTATTTCAAAAAAAAAACAGCCCTAAGTCAGGTAAGATTACAGCAGAAGGTCTAAAGGAGATGGCTAAATTGAAGTATGGACGAATTTCCAGCAATCTCTAGACATGGTACCTAGCAATATGTAATGCTGAATAGCTGAATATTAGTATTTCATACAAAAAAAGTTTCAGGCACTTTTTATATCTTTATAATCCTGAAAATGAAATCGTGTAACTCCTACGTCAATAGGCATAAAAAACTGCAAATAAATTACATTGCTATGAACTTTTACCTAGGTGTTACCCAAACAACACTAGATTTTTGTCCAAAACCAAATCCCTATAGTAAATGTAGGTACTCGAGAGATGGGTTCTGGACGCTGAATGGGGCAACGCACGTGTTAGATTTTTTGAGTATATATATTTATATACTAGAAGTATATGTACCTAAATAACAAGCTTTGAATGTCAGAATGGTTACTAACTGTGTATGGATTTCTGATGAATATGGTTTACAAGGAAAAGGGTTTTATGAATTAAAGCACAGAATGACAAGGATAAACATTTATTGAATTTTTAGGCTTGTCAGTAATAAATCAGAGAAACTAGTCGTCCGTTCGTAAAACTAGGTCATCATGGAGAAGAAGGACAAGAAACTCCATGGAAACAGTATTGAAATATTCTATCAACATATTATCGAAATCTTTAATCACAATAACATATAGCTAGAAATATTGACCATAATAACATGATTTATACAATAACATAGTAAACAATAATTAAGGTATAATATCAAATTACTTAATTTACTCAATATTCATAGATACTATTTGTTTATTATGTTCACACAATATTTTAAGGAAAGCACAACATAATTGTACTATATTTATCCATCTAAATCATATTAATAATAGTATACCAACGATAAAATAAGGAACAGGAAAAGTACTTAACTGGTAGTCCGCTCGGTTCCACAACTCGACTCAGAATGCCCCCACAAGGCGTTGGGCTCTCGCTTTTATAGGCAGTCGCAAACAACTGACGTCATCGAACCATCAGTTCAGAGAATACGTATACAAAATTGATCAATTAAACTACTCTTTGCTTAATTAAAGCGATATAAATGTATTGAATAAACTGTAATTGTAAAATAAATAGTGTAAAAGTGGTTTTAACAATGATTTTATGATTTGAATTACAACCGAATCAACTTTCGGAATCAAGGTTATCTTAATTTCACTTAAATAATTAAAAATATAATGCTAAAAATTATAAAAATATTAGTAGATATAACACAGCCATTCTGATATGTACTTTGTTCTCGAAGTACACTTTGTTAAAACAATTTATTTTATTTTTTGCTCACTAGTCATAAAACATAACATAAACAAACTTAACAGTTACTTATCTGTTTAAATTAATTTAGATATAACATGGTCATTCTGCTCTGTAATTAATCCTTGAAGTACATTTGGCACAGCCACAGGCACAGCCATTTTTTTATTTTATTTATTGTATGTAAAGAGAGAAGAGAAGAGTATGTAAAGAGTATTTTTAAAAAATTAGATATTTTAACTGTTCCAAGTTTGTATGTTTTAGTTTTACTCAGCCACTTTGCAAAATACATACACGAATATGAATCACAAGAAGAACGTGAACTTAGAGAGAAAACTAGAAGAAAAGTTATAAAAAATAAAATTGCACCTAAGTTTGGTATTGTTAAACATTGCTCTAAATACCAGGCAGTAGAATTATTTAATGGGTTGCCTACTGAATTAAGATCATTAATTTACAAAGGTACTCTATTCAAAGCTAAACTTTTTATACCTACCGTTATTTACGACATTTATATTTAAGATTATTTTTATTTAAGTTTTGAATTTTAAAGAATAGATTTATAATACAAAATTTGACATGATAATATTTACAGTAATTTTATAAATAAACTGCTTCAATTCTATTGACATTCTATTGAATTTTTTTTTTAACTTTCTGTTGACATAAATTCCTGATTTTATTATTAATCTTTACTGTTTGATTTTTATGTTTTATTGGTTTACTGTTTTATTAATGTTTACTGTTTGATTTTTATGTTTTAAAGGTTTAAATTGTAATAAATTAATGAATTTTTATGTGAATGAATAAATGAAAAATGAATGAAATTGCCACAGGCACAGCTACGCACAGCCACAGGCATTTTTTTTTTTTTTACCTCCACAGGCACAGCTACGCACAGCCACAGGAGTTTTTTTTTTTTTTTTTTTTTTTAGCCACAGGCACAGCTACGCACAGCCACAGGCATATTCTTTTTGTTTTTTTTTTTTTTTTACCTCCACAGGCACAGCTACGCACAGCCACAGGAGTTTTTTTTTTTTTTTTTTTTTTAGCCACAGGCACAGCTACGCACAGCCACAGGCATATTCTTTTTGTTTTTTTTTTTACCTCCACAGGCACAGCCACAGGAGTTTTATTTTTTTATAGCCACAGGCACAGCTACGCACAGCCACAGGCTTTTAATATAATTAAATATAAAAATATGTACATATAATACCTATATATACATATAATAATACATATTTTAAATTATTTGTTTTTAATGTTTATTATTATTTATTTTAATCATTATTATTATCTATTTTAAATATTATTATTATTTATCTTAGATATTTAGAGACTTAAATATTGTTTTCCATAATAGCATTTCATATTTTTTTTTTTTTATTTGTTCAAAATGTATATCGCAGAGTTTGGAATTTTTATATATTAAAAACCACAGAAGCCTTTGATGGCTTATATATGGCTAGTGAGTTCGGAAAATGTTCTTATCTAATATAGGTATGTACTACAAAGAAACAAATTTAGACGCTGAGTTTGTAAGTTATACATTCAAATAATATTTTAAATATTTACTTTTTATATAATAGATAAATATTAATTAAAAATGGTAGTAAATGTATCAAACTAAAGTACATATTCATAGTTTGTTATTTGCAGAAAATGTTTTTTTAATAAACATTTTGCTTTTTTGGGGTTACAGAGGTATTTATTTTGTATGTCCGTAGGAAGTTCGTTTATTATTTTTGGTAGTATGTAGGTGTATGTTCTCATACCATATGTATTGTTACATCTAGGCAAGGTAAAGGTTTTTATATTAGCTAAAGTTCTTAATTTAGGATGACGTATTCTTGTAACTAAATTATTTATATTGATATATTCGTCTTTTAGTATTGATAGTGTTGTCATGTTTTGTATTGGCAATATGTTGCAGTAATGAAATAGTTCAGAGTAATCATTTTGGTATTTTGTTTTGATTTTAAGTGGTACAATGTTTTTGAGGATTGTTTGTTGTAGTTTGTAGATTTTATCTAAATTAGTTTTATATGTTCTCCCATAGCTACTGAGACCATAACTAATTATGGAATCAGCTAGGGCTAGGTATAGCAGTCTTAAGGTTTTATATGGCATTTTATGTTTAAGTACAATTATTCGACCCAGGATAGATCTTAGTCTATCACATATATAGTTAATGTGTGGTACCCAATTATGTTTCTTATTTCAGTTGCTCAGAGCCAAATTTTTTTACCAACGTATCTAAATATATCTTAGTAACTTCTGCTATAGAAAAACGTTAAGTACTTAAAACATTTATCAAATAATTCAAATAACTTATCGCTCGGTCAATCTGACAACATTATTGAAAACTATTCAACAAACATTTCCTGTTAACATATTAACAAACTTCTAACATGGCCATTCGGACAAGCACTTTGCTTTTAAAATTTGATTCTAATTTCGATTAATCTTCACTACGACTAAAAATCTTGTTAAAACGTAATATTTAAGAAGCAATTTTTTATGTAAGTGCTGTGTACGCCTGTAAATGACTAATTCACCATAACTCAATGCTTATGTTATTTTTTATTATGTTAATGTTTCTAGTGAATAGGTCGTTGGTGTACCTATCAAAATAAATAAATAAATAAAATACATTAGATACCTTTTTTCTACATTTGTAATTTACTTTTGTTTTGCCAAGTGCCTAGACGTGTCAAGTCCCGTCCACCTGCTGCTAGCGGGACAGACTTGCACCAAGCAAATGACCGTCCAGTGGAAACAAATTTTAGGTACCTACATGATATCTTAAAAACATTTTTGTAAATAAGTAATTTCAATATTATCTCTACAGCACAATCAATAATTAGAGATCAGATAAAACGAAATGATTAATGGGATGTTTTGAACCACATTTCATTGTAATTACGATTAAAGATAGATTGATAGATGTTTTAAGTACTTCATAGTGTGTCTTAATCTCAAAATTAAATGAGGGTATCCTACTCCCAAAAATAATTTATAAGCAAATACATATAGCTTAACATCAGGAATCACTAAATTCCACTTTTGAACATTATACTAATCTTTTATATTATTGTATTCTCAAATAAAACGTTGCCCCACACCAGGAATCCCTCCTGTGTCGTGGGTGCGTCCACAGACACAAACTCACATACACATACAGCCAGACCCAGAACAACCAATTGTAGGCCATACAAATATTTGTTCCGTGCGGGAATCGAACCCGTGACACGCAGCGCAGCAGTCAATCGCTTAACCACTGTGCCAACCGTGCTGCCATAAATTATATTTTAAAGCAATTGGATCAGTGATTATCACGTGATTAACATAGTCAAAACTGTTCGTCTTTTATAAGCCAAGTGTGAACCAAATGTTTTATACTAATTATCTAATTGTATTTTGCAATATGTAAACTTTCAATGTAATCATCTTATCCAATTTCATTTCATTTTGATGTAATAGAGCCTCTAAGGGCCTTACCGACTTCAGATACTTCTTACTGCCGGAAAGCTTCTCAATATTCTTACAGCAGATTGAGATTCCGTATTTTCAAAGCTCATACAGTAATAAGCAGCTCCGCAGCTTCAACGTCAGAGGCGGCAGCGTGATGTCATCATTATGGTGCGAGTGGAGTCAGTGACCCACCGACCAACGGCTTCCAAAAGATCTTCAAAAGCTCCAACATCAATCATGAAAATAGCAAAATAAAAAATGCATTAGTATGTGGTTTTATTAGCCTGTGAACGATCCCACTTCTGATGTTAGATTTTTTGAGTATATATATTTATATACTAGAAGTATATGTACCTAAATAACAAGCTTTGAATGTCAGAATGGTTACTAACTGTGTATGGATTTCTGATGAATATGGTTTACAAGGAAAAGGGTTTTATGAATTAAAGCACAGAATGACAAGGATAAACATTTATTGAATTTTTAGGCTTGTCAGTAATAAATCAGAGAAACTAGTCGTCCGTTCGTAAAACTAGGTCATCATGGAGAAGAAGGACAAGAAACTCCATGGAAACAGTATTGAAATATTCTATCAACATATTATCGAAATCTTTAATCACAATAACATATAGCTAGAAATATTGACCATAATAACATGATTTATACAATAACATAGTAAACAATAATTAAGGTATAATATCAAATTACTTAATTTACTCAATATTCATAGATACTATTTGTTTATTATGTTCACACAATATTTTAAGGAAAGCACAACATAATTGTACTATATTTATCCATCTAAATCATATTAATAATAGTATACCAACGATAAAATAAGGAACAGGAAAAGTACTTAACTGGTAGTCCGCTCGGTTCCACAACTCGACTCAGAATGCCCCCACAAGGCGTTGGGCTCTCGCTTTTATAGGCAGTCGCAAACAACTGACGTCATCGAACCATCAGTTCAGAGAATACGTATACAAAATTGATCAATTAAACTACTCTTTGCTTAATTAAAGCGATATAAATGTATTGAATAAACTGTAATTGTAAAATAAATAGTGTAAAAGTGGTTTTAACAATGATTTTATGATTTGAATTACAACCGAATCAACTTTCGGAATCAAGGTTATCTTAATTTCACTTAAATAATTAAAAATATAATGCTAAAAATTATAAAAATATTAGTAGATATAACACACGCAAGAAAACACTCAGGCGGCAGGATTTTTCTGACTTGATTTACACCTACACGAATGTATAGCTAAACCTTCCGGAAGTGACAACCCCATCAAAATATGTTTGTTGATATGTCTAACATCTGACGTTTGTTGTTTTCATAGAGATGGGATTGAACGTCAAGTGTAATCGAATCAATAAAATAATCGATTGGGTTGAAAGATAAAAATATAAATAGTTTTTGTCGACCTGTATTCAGTTAATATTTTTCGACACAAAATAGGTAGTAACATTAAACGTAGAAGCACATTCTGAAGCTTTCAATTATTTTTATTTATTTTGATACGAAAAGAGTGGAATTGAATAGAGTCGATTGTCACTTAGAAACAACCCCATTTCCCTGTGAAAACACAATAAGAAGCAACTAAACAGGACACCGAATTGAAATCCATCGATTCCCGCCAATAACTCTGATTGCCACTTCTTAGTTTCAGAAAATAAATCGTTTTGATACCTGTTATCAAAAATCGATATAAGTATAGTTTGATTTGACATTTTAGAAAAGCGACATGACCCGTCCCTAGTTGCAGTACTGTATTATTATTCCCCTTGAACTTGTCATGTCAATCAAAAAAAGCAACTAAGATACTTTTTTATGTTTAACAGTTCAGGAAAGTGCTAGGAAATTATTAAACACTTAATAATTCATGAATTAATATTTAAATATTACGAATTAATGTGAGGTTACTAGACATGCTTGGGGCAGTCATTTAGCCATGTCCTTTAGCTTAATAAATGTTTGATATCTTTTAAGAGATAAATATTTTTCTCTTTCTAGTTCTTTGGTATAGAGTCAGCCATATCTTACGGCTGGACAAGCTGCGGTCAGAACCCCTAACAAGCAAGAAAATTCCCTAATAGTACAAATCGGTAACGTTAAATATTTTTGTAAAAATTGTAATGCCTTAAATAACCTACAACTTCTCTCATGATTTTTGTGAAAGTTCGAGGTGCGGAAGATATTCCGTAAAGCAAAGCGTTAGATTCATAATATTCATATATGTGTAATTTTTCGTCTTCAAAGTGAAATCTTAGATACTTGCGATGAGATAGCTACAGGGACAAGTAAGTATGATTCTTTAAGATCTATGGGTGCCATGAAGCCCTTTCTTGGTATCATTTTTAATCCCCCACGCAAAAACGACGGGGTTTTATAAGTTTGACGTGTCTGTGTGTGTGTGTGTCTCTGGCATCGTAGCTCCCGAACGGATGAAGGAACCGATTTTGATTTTGTTTTAAAGGTGAATCAGTGGTACTAGTGGGAATAAAGGAAAGTTAAAATTTAGTATAAATCTAAAGCTACCATTCGATTTTGGTGTCGTAGCTTTAGATTTATACTAAATCTTAAACGATTAAATAAAGTCGTTTCAAATGATAATTTTAAGACGGAAGACCATAGAAATTCATCAAAAACATAGCTAAGAACACCCCCGACTAATTCCTTTATTCCCACTAGTACCACCGATTCACCTTTCAAACAAAATCAAAATCGGTTCATCCGTTCGGGAGCTACGATGCCAGAGACACACACACAGACACGTCAAACTTATAAGTAATACCCTTTATCATTTTCAAGTTCAATCTGTATCTAAAACTTGAAAATGATAAAGGGTGGGTATGTATGAGTAAATGATACATGGTTTTAATTTCAGCATGCAAAAAAATAAATAGGTATGTTTAAATAAATAGGTAAAAAATGTGTCGTGACATTGGGTGGACTTACTAGTAATCTAGGACACTAGATGAAAAACATGATACAAATAAAGAAACGGAATTGCAACTTTTTAATTGCAATTGCAGCTTTAAAAGTTCGAGCTAAATATGTATACAAAGTTGATACGACAGAGGAGTTTTCCTTTAAACTGCCTATACTAGGTATCATTTTCATATCAAGTCTGTATAATATACCTTCCTACAGTATACCATATAGAACGCTGTAAAACAAGTGCAAACTTATTGATATCAATCCCGGAAAAATGTGGGTTTTTGGCACTTATTTATACATAGTTTGTGGATTTTTACTACTGTTATCACAATACTATAAGTACATGAGCATACACTCATGCGTCGCATTGTAATAAACACATACGTACTGATTTCATTTCGTTTAACGCCTCCGACCCAAGTGGTCGTTTAATATTTCAAAATGTATTTATTTAATTTTTCATTTGTGTTAATTTCTGGTTTGGTGAGTGAGCTTATATCTTTTGTGTTTTTGGGTTTTTCATTAGGGATTTCTCAGCAAGGACCCGGAGTCGGGATAAGTGCCCAGTTAATCAAAATAGAATCGCACCTTATTTCACAGGGCTTAAGATTATACTCCTCTGCCCTATCGGATAAGTAAGTACCTACTAAAGTTACTGTGGTCGCGATTATTCACAATACAGTAGGTATGCATATAAGTATATACAAGATGTAAGAAAACCCATCACACAGCTGTCAACTACGCATTCGGTACATCACACTGAGTATCGATTGCACAAAAATAATTGCTGGGAAACGACGTTTATTTCTGGTGTGAATATTTGCTGTTTGCAACAATGTAACACACGCAAAACTTTGTGCTTGTGATTGCCTGCAACGGTACAGGGTGGCGGGGGTATTTAAAGTTGTGTTATAACATTATAAACTTGTTTTTGTAAAAAAACGTCAGTAAAATTTGGAATTTTGACCTTCAATATCTCCGTAACCAGAAGGTTCTCAGGTGTGGTCCAACAAAAGAAGGGTTACAATAACGGGGAGTTCAAGTGACTCTCCACTTCATTAAGTGTATTTTTAAACCCGTTATAAGTATACTCGCATAATACTTAGTTTATTTATCATGGCGATAGTGAGCTTTCCTGGAATTTGGGTCAAATCTCAGGCTTTATTTCTATCAAAATCAAAAGTCATTTATTCAAATTAGGCTGAGAATCAGCACTTTTTGAACGTCAAAATTACAAAAGATAGTCCCCCAAAAACACCCGCCCTTCACCACTTCCTAGTGCTATCGCTGGGCAGAAGAAGTGGCGCAACCAACTCCCCAGCAGCACAGTCAATTTAAAAAAATACTTGATTGTATACAATACTAGGTACCTATGTTCGGTAATTAACATTACAAGACCAGAACATAAAATTAAATTATTTGCCATAATATGTCAGCTAGCCACGCCAATATACCAAAAGATATAATAAAAACTATACGTACTCAAGCTAAAAAATAATGAATTAAAATGTAAATAAAAAAGATTACTACCCAAATAAAAACCTCCAGACATAAAGGGCGTGACAGCTTACATATTTATGCATTGCTGGGTTCTGTTCACATAGCACAAAGATAAAGTAAGACCATCGAAGTAAAAATAAGTTATTATCAATAACCTGTCAGTAAGCTAATTCTGGAGAAAGAACATAAACATTGTCTTGCGTTAAACTAGGGTGACCAACTATTCTTATCGTCTAAGTAGTCGTTGATGGAATAGTATGCCTTTGAACAAAGGTTGGATTTTAGTTGAGCTTTAAACGCATTAAAAGGCAAGTCTAGAAAAGAAGAGGGTATCTTGTTATAAAAGGTTATACCAAGCCCAACAAATGAGTTATGAACCAACAAATGAATTATGATGGTGTGTGTGTGTGTCATCTCTTCCATAATTAACTTTTTTTTCAAGAAGGTGATGTCCTACTGCTGAACAGAGGCCTCCCTACTCTCTTTAAAGCTGCTAAGGACCAGCACCCCAATTGCGAAACACACAATCAATCTCAATCTGAATCATTTTGAAGGATAATATTGTTAATCCATTGCTCCATATGATCGAAAAATGTCTGCTCAACAACGTAAGTAACGCAATGAATGTTGTTGAACTGTCAAAATGAAACACATTGGTACTGATAGTCTGTTACGCAATTACCCCGCTGTTTCTCATTCCGCCCATTGGTCGACTGACATTATGGCAGATGTGTCCAGCCCAATTCCATTTTAGCGTGGCAGCTTTCTAAGTGACATCAGTTATCTTTGTGATGGAACGGATGGTCGTATTCCTTACCCGGGTGGTAATTGCGTAACACACTATCAGAAGCAATGGCTTTTATTTTTACAACAACATTAATTGCGTTATTTACGTTGTTGAGCAGACACATTTTTCGAACTTAAGAAGCAATGGATTAGCAATATCCTTTTAAATTATTCATATTGATATAGATAGTGTGTTACGCAATTAGGGTGCCTGGGTGTTAGTTTGATAGCCGTAATACTCATAATTAACTTGTACAATTTTATTATTTCAGGTAGCAAATGGTGCGCTGGCTATAAACATCCCAGACGAAAATTGGAATAAACTGTAAGATGTTGTTTTCATTAATTTTAATTGTGGTTTAAGATAACGTTTGCGTAATTTATATTTTACTAATTTATTTTATATTTTCTTTTACAGTTTAAATTCAACTAAAGTCCTTTGCAAATGTTCAAAGTGAGTACTTAATGATAAATGATATTTTATTTCGTGCACGAAACCTGATTTTGATAAGTTTCCTTCAGTGTTTGTGAGAAAGGAAATAAGGATTTGAACAAAATTAATTTTAATTCGAAAAGTGGAATTCTTAGTTCTACAGCTTGAAAGGATTTTTATATTTAAATACTTTAAGTAATACCGGCCAATCACTAACAAATGCGATAAGTTATCTGAAAAATGACACGAGAATGACGTTTAATCATACATTTAAAAGGAACTGCTATTGATTTTGAACATTAAATACATAATATCATCGACATTATTATATGGTCTACTTGCAGGTGGCTTGACCACTATCAAAACTTCGACCAAAATAAAGCAGAAAAAAATATTGAAAAAGGCTATTTAAATAAAGAAACAGATAAAAAAAAATCTTATATTATTATTTAGCAACGTTTTAAAATCATAAGTTATTCGGCCATTATTTCTTTTTATGAAAATATTATATCGGCAATAAGTAAATGAAAGGTTAAATTAGGTAACCACTTTTTCGAGAGTGCATAAGTGTTGAAACTATTAACAGGTACTGCGACTGACACGAATGATTTTGCGCCACGAACAATACTGTCTTAGACAGGCTTAGATCTATATTGTTAGCGTTCTCCTAAAATCAGGTTACAAATTGACAAATGCGGCATATTTTCGTGCACGGACGTATAAGACAAAAGCGCCAGAGTAACCAACGAAATTTAACTTACAGGTCAGTGTCAGATTGTATGTTGATTAACATATGATTCGCGACCGTAGTAACTAAAGAATATTGGGAAAAAGCGTTCCCACCCTCGTAGCACCTTTTCTCATATATCAAATGAAAGAGCGCAAAAAATACATCATATTATTTTGTTGCAGTAAATGTGTGAATAATAAGGGAAAAAAGTTATTCATCTATAAAAATCCCCCTTAAGCACTTCTCATATATCAAATGAAAGAGCGCAAAAAATACATCATTTGATTGTGTGGCAGTAAATGTGTAAATAATAAGGCAAAAAAGTTATTCATCCATAAAGAAACATATCTGCCCCTTAAGTCCCACTCGTGACCTGCCGTCATTTCATTTAGTATTAATTCTGTGCTTTACCGTCCGATCTACTTCGCCAGCGATGGCGAACGAGTGAACCGAGATACCGAAAGTCGGAGCAGACTGGGAGAAGTGCGCTATGGCTCCAGAACTAGAGAGACCGCTGAAATCGCAGAACATATGTTGCGTTTTGGTTCTGCTGATTTTCAAGCCAACATTCTCCAGCTCCTGTTGCCATTTCTCCAATCTGCTCTGGATCTCAGGTCCATCTTCACCGACAAGAACATTGTCATCGGCAAACGACATGCACTAGCGTAAGCTTACGCTTACCCTGGTGCATGAGCGTCCATAATCCACAGGAAGAGGTAAGGACTTAAAGCCGTTCCCTTTTGCAAGCCTACAGCCACACTGAACTCGTCGGTATTGCAGTAGCCGACCGGACGTAGACAATAATAATAATTTATTTCTTAGGCCTAATACAAGAAGGAGAGAAAAAAGGGATAACAATGCATTACTTAAATAAATTATATCCTTATATAGGCTAGGTATTTGCACGTTGTGTGAAACTCCTGACACCCAAACTAGGACATTTCCTCTATCTCAGGTGTCAGCGTTCCTCCCGGCCGATTACGAAAAAAATATAGTTTGCCACATCCATTAATTAATTCTTTCTTTCAGTAATTTGTTATTCAGAATAGCTATTTTTTTCACAAGTGAACACTGTGCTACACTGCTGGGGCGGGGTCCATACAAATTTTCCCCTTGTTCTTTGTATTTATCAATTTATGTTCAAATTACAATAAAGAATGAATATTTCATACCTATAGTCCTGAAAGAGGCGAATTTGAGGCCTTAGGAAGTGGTATTGATGATTCTAATTGTGTCGCGAATAATATTTTAAATAACACACAATCTGACACAGGCCTTTAAGTTGCAAAAAACGAAAGAAAATTTGAATTACTAACGGTTTAACTTGCGGTTTGCGGAATAAATAAATGACAAATTCGATGATCGCATATTCCCGCGACACAATATTAAGATATCACCAGAATGAAAAATATTAATATTCGTTTTTTTATGTTTCAGCCATCAATTCGATACTTCGGTCAAGGTGAGTCCAATATCTGCTTTATAATAATTTTTACTTCTGTGATGACGTTGATGATGATTCTGACGGTGTATACATAGGTACCAACTTGATACTTTACTATCAAATCGATGGCTTTTCCATAGTTATATAATCCATATCTATGTATATATAAATAAAAATGAATCACCGAAATGTATGTACGATAATAACTTCCGATCGACTGCACACAATTCAGATAATTCTTTTTTTTGTGTTTGTTATTGTTAGGACAAGGTTTGTATACACAATTGGGCCCGGTAGGTGGCGCTGCTTTTTCGGGCAGGACGACGTCTGCCGGATCCGCTACTTTTATATAAATCTGATAAGGGGTGCCACTTGCTTGGACTGATGCTAATGATGAACGAGTTGTAGTAATTCTTACAGAAAGAGAAGTTGTCGTAAATAAGTTCTTGTGAAAATACAGTCGTAATGTGGACAGATGTAACGATTATAAAATTCTCGAATTAATTGTAAATCAAATCAAATCAAATCAAGATATTTATTTGCTAGAATATGGTACATAAGGTGTTACAGTAAATTTGTTTCAGCATATCCTGCCATAACATGGCGTGCAAATGTATTCACACTCAGCGATGTCACTTAATCTAACTTACAGATTCTATTGATTTGTCTTCTAGATAGTCCTTAATAGTATAATATCTTTTAAATATTAATAGTTTGAAAAGTATTTTTTTAAACTTGGTCAGCGGTAAGTCTTGAAATGTATTTGGTAAGTGATTGTAAATAATAATCGACATGCAGTATACATTTTTCTTGAATAATTTTAGTTTTATTGGTGGCAGCCGAAGTCTATCTTTATGCCGTGCTCGGCTATTTGGCCTGTCAGTGTTGGTTTCAAATATATTGTAGTTTTTCTTAACAAAAATACATATTTCAAAAATATAAAAACATGGCAAAGGTAGAATTTTAAGTTTTTGAAATAGAGGCTTACAATTGTCTAAAAAGTGTGCTCCACAAATTGCTCGGATACATTTTTTTTGAGCTTTAAAAACTCTGTCAAAATCTACTGAGTTACCTCATATTACAATGCCGTATCTAAGTACGGATAATACGTAACCATGGTAAGCTAGCATTGCAGTTTCACAGTTTACTGTTTGTCTAATTCTTCTTAACACATATATAAAACGATCTATTTTTGTAACAACTTTATCTATGTGTGTTTTCCAATTGCAATTTTTATCGACTGTTATACCTAAGAATACACAATTATCGACAGTGGTCAAGTGAGAATCTTTATAATAAATGTCTATTTTATTTATGTTTCAATTGTATGTCTGAAATTGTATTATGTTCGTTTTAGTCATATTTATTTTTAAGTTATTTATTTCTAGCCAATCGATTGCATTATCAAGAGCTTGGACGATTTCATATTCTAAATTTTTATTATTGTCACTTTTAACCATTATTGTAGTGTCATCAGCGAATAGTATGCAATCTTTGCCTATCGCGTCCGAAATGTCGTTGATGTAGACTAGAAAGAGTAGTGGGGATACGATACCTCCCTGTGGCGTGCCAGAATTATTTTGTTTATATCCCGACCTATAGGTTTTTTTTTCATTTTGACAAGTTTTCGTTATTTCCACGCATTGTACTCTTTCCGAGAGATAACTGTATTGTACATAGTGCAGCATTGGCAAATGCTACATTATAATTTTATCACGAACGACCTTCTTTTATAACAAATCCAACCTTATTTTTAATCAGAAAGGTTTTTTTCATGATATTGGTTTTGAAATTTGAATCTAAAAGTGTCATGTCTTTTCTCTTACCGAGATTTTTCATTTTAAAGTTTTTTTTGGACACAGGACGGAGTCCATAATATTATTTTTTTTCCGCTTTGACCATGTAATAATTGCGACTGAGAGAAGAGAGTGAAATTTCGCAAAACCAATTAGGTTTTATGCCTGGTCGAGGAACAACAGATGCCATCTTTGCTATCCGCCAGCTGTGCGAGAAATACAGAAGTGCGCATAAGAACTTGCACATGGTATTTGTTGACCTCGAAAAGGCATATGACAGAGTGCCTCGTGAAGTATTGTGGTGGGCGCTGAATGAGAAAGGCGTGCCAGGGAAGTATGTGCAGAGCGATGTACAGTCGATGTAGTACCCAAGTCCGGTCTACAGTGGGCACTACTGGCAGCTTCGATGTGGCTGTCGGCTTGCACCAGGGTTCAGCATTCAGCCCGTACCTCTTCGTGCTGATAATGGATGCTCTTACATCGGATATCCAAGAGGAGGCTCCATGGTGTATGCTATTCGCCGATGACATTGTGCTGGTTGCCGAGAACGGCTTAGAGGTCCAGAGCAGATTGGAAGGGTGGTGGGAAAGACTCGAGACCGTTGGCCTGAGAGTAAGTCGGACCAAAACGGAGTATCTGTTTTGCGATTTTGGCGGTCTCTCCAGTCCTTGGCCCATATCTCTCGCCGGAACGCCTCCGACTTTCAGTAACTCGGGTCGCTTGTCCAAGGAGATGGCGAAGTAGACCGAGACGTAACGCATCGGATCAACTCAGGATGGATGAAATGGCGACAGGTCACAGGAACAACTTGCGACCCACGGATGCCCCTCAAGTTAAAAGGGAAAATTTATAAGTCTGTGATAAGGCCTGTCGTACTTTATGGATCTGAATGTTGGGCTGTGAAGAAGACGGATGAAAGAAGATTGCATGCAGCGGAGATGAGAATGTTGAGATGGATGTGTGGAGTGACGAGAATGGATAAAGTAAGAAATGAGTATATAAGAGGAAGTTTGAAAGTAGCGCCAGTGACAGAAAAGTTGAAAGGAAATCGTTTAGCTTGGTATGGGCATGTGATGAGAAGGGACGAAACGCATGTGACTAAAAGAGTGATGAATATACATGTTGATGGATGGAGAGGGAGAGGAAGGCCGAAGAAAAGATGGATGGATTGTGTGAGGAATGATATGAAAGAGAAGGGAGTGAATGATAGCGTGACAGTTGACAGGGGAGAATGGAAGAAGAAAACGTGTTGCGCCGACCCCAAGTAACATGGGATAAGGGCAGAAAAATGATGATATAACGGTTTGAACGACCGAGTTCGTTCGTTGTTCGACTGGATCCAAGGGCAGTGTTCCCGAAATTAAACGAACTGTATGTACCTTCAGCATTAAAACTAGTCAGGTTTCTTGATTCAGACTTGATTTGTCCGAAGATCGTAAGGCAAACTTGGATTCGCCCCCACCGCTAGCCTGGGACCAGACGACTGCAAGCTTCCTGTTGGGAATCGAACCCAACGCTGGTGGATTCTGTTACCAGCCAGCGAGGAGCCTTCCGACTGCCAGCGGGGAGTCTAGGACCGGATTTGCGTATAATTTTATTTTTTTAGGGTTTCGTAGTCAACAAGGAACCCTTATAGTTTCGCCATGTCCGTCTGTCTGTCTGTCCGCGGTTTAGCTCAAAAACTATTGGTACTAGAAAGTTGTAATTTGGCATGAGTATACACGTTAATGACGCCGAAAAAGTGGTAAAATAAAATATTGAAAAAAAAAAACAATTATTTAGGGTACACTCCCCTACATGTAAAGTGGGGATTTATTTATTTAGGTTAGCCTACAATTGTTTACACGTTACATTTCTTTTAAAACACATGATATACATTTGTAAGTGCAACAATTACTTACAGGCTAACACCACATGCACTATTTTATTTATATTACATTATACATTTTCATTATTGCAATTAATGATAAAATTTGTGTAAAACAAAGCCTATATCTAGAAATTGAATAAACAAATCAAGATAATCGAATTAAATGTATTATATTGATTGGAAATAAAATAAACAGATAAATACTAAAATTAAATTAAACTTAGATTAAATTAAACTTGGATTAAATTAAAATTAGATTAAGTATTTGGTTTACATTAGATAATAATAAAAATAAAAAAATAAAAAAAAAAATGGATGGGATGATAATTTATTTTTTCGCCCTTTCATAGTGTGGGATATCGTTGGATAGGTCTTTCAAAAATATGGGGTTTGGGAAGACCATTTTTTGATTAAGTAAACCGTTCGTAACTTATCAAGCTTTAACGTACCAATTTTTGTTAGGATCAAGTGGCCCCCCCCTCCCTCTACCAACTAAACGGTCGTAGTTAGAAATTCAAATGTAGCAGTAGTACCTACATACATATAACAAGTTTAAAGGAAAACTATCACACTTAAGTGGGCTTTACAAGTTTACGAGTAATAGTCGACGAGTTTTATTTGAATCGAACATTTCGAACAACTCCATAGAAATGTCGATAGATGGCGCTAAGCGTCAGTTGTATCGCGCTATTGTTTCATTCGTAAATAAGTTTTATAAAAAAAAAAACAGTTGCCGTCGAATAAAATTATAGGTAGTTAGTTGTGTCTAAGTAATCAAATTAGTTGAGGCTTGAGGATTGTGAAGTCAAATTAGGTAGGTAGTTATGTTTGGCGTTTAGTTAGAGCATGGTACGAAACTATCAGTCAGCGAATACGACCCGGACTTGGCTGTTATAAAAACTACGGAACCCTACACTGCGCGTGGCCCGACACGCACTTGACCGGTTTTTATTTTTATTTTTCTTTATAAAATATTACCTCGCTGCCTGATAACCGATTGACTTTGTGCAAAGTTACACATTTAGGATTACCAGATATTTATTTATTGCGGGAGTTATTGGAACGTTTGCAAACGTATTGTAACCGACGCGTATTAGTGAAATTTACATTATTATAGGGCTCTAACACCAAGGACTGACGTCCTTGGTCGTCAGATTTATAATTTAATCCTTTGAAATATTAGAAACCGTGCTGTGTCCTTCATTAAGTTTTGTTTACAATATATTTTTATTTTACTAAATTAAACGTGTACAAGTGAAGCCCTGTTCATATTTCGCTACAATAGGTACCGCGCATAACATTGTAGTGCACTGTTTATTCATCATAATTTCCTCATATTGATAACCAAACAATGCAGAGCGTTAATGACGCCATTAGGCATTTTAGATTTGAACATTTTTTTATAATTAGAGATCGAGCCTTAGATAGCGCAGTAAACAAGGATAAAAACCTGCCAAGCGCGTGTCAACATCTAATATCTCACAAAACATCGTAATTTTACTTCACCATTGTTTAGCGGTGCGATTGGACAGACAGACAAAGAGACGGACGGACGAACGGACAGACGGATGGGCAGACGGACAGACAGACGAACATGACGAAATTATGAGGGTTCCATTTTTAGAATTTGGCTACAGAACCCTAAAAAAATAAGACTATTACTTTACGCAATCGCAATTCATGAGTTTACATATGAATTTTATCTATCTTATTAAGGCGCCATCTTCACCGGATCGGCGCGTTTTCGTTTCCGTTTTTGTTTCTGTTCCGAATCTGTACAGATTCTTAACCAAGCGCATACGCACGTCTCTGTACCGGGTACTACCGAACCATTCGACTCGCAGCGCATATCGCAGGACCCATAACAAATGAAAAAAATCGTAGCAAACCGAGCCAGACAAGAAGTGGTTCTCGGTGAAGAATCTGTACAGATTCGGAACAGAAACGAAAATACGCCGATCCGGTGAGGAAGGCGCCAAATGTAGAATTCGAAAACTGC
The DNA here is from genome assembly GCA_949629185.1 of Apamea crenata. Taxonomy (NCBI): domain Eukaryota; kingdom Metazoa; phylum Arthropoda; class Insecta; order Lepidoptera; family Noctuidae; genus Apamea; species Apamea crenata. Next base: position 1,764,223 of record OX451356.1, read on the forward strand.
GAGTAATCCTAGGCACTTCTGGTACGTTCATGTCCGTTAAAAGTGCCTAGAAGTGGCTCGAAGACCCAGATAAATCTAGCAAGACTTCAATTCCTTAACCCAAAAAGGTTGAATAGCAGGAATATAATCATTTTAATAGTATTTAGTTAGGGAATACTATTCGTTTTTTATTTTTATTTTCAGTGTGATGTTCCGATATCAAAAATGGGTTCAGTGCAGTGAGTATTATCAACATGATTTTTGATGTTATTAACAATTTTTGTTCTTTATATATTTATATCCTCGGTGTAGTCACTTAAGCTATGGTTTCCTAGTGTCCTCGCTCACTATGTAGCCCAAATCCGATACTATGTCATGCTCAATCAAATGTCTCGCTGATGGTAAGACGCGTGTTGGATCATTTAGTGCCCTTCAAAGTTGAGCTGATTAGTGCTGATCCATGCGTCATGTTCGTAGGCTTCGTCCATACTTATCACTAGTCCCAACTCGCCCGCTTTTTTATATGACTATTTGCTGCAAGATTCTTGCCTGTTCTTCTCCATAGCTACCTACTATGCTTTGGAATGTGCTATTATCTTCATATTTCTGACTGACCGACTCCTTGACAAATTAAGATTGCCTGATGTGGCCGGAGCAAGCACTACTAAATGTTCAGATTACCTCCATGTACCTATTGTTATTGACGATACATAAAAGATGCCGTTTTTTAGGAGACCATGGCTTAAGTCACAGATAGAAAGATAAAGGGCGACCATAGTATGTTTTATAGTGTTATATAATATATTTTTTGTTTTGTATATTTTTTTGGTGTACACTGAAGTACTTATTATATAAATAGAAGGCTAGGCAGATGATGATGAAAAAGTCAGATGAAAAAAAAAGTTGTTTGCAGCAAAAAAAAAAACCTAACATACAAAAGTGGGCTACAAGCCCACTTTTGTTTTTAGTTGCTGTAACGCTGTGGACACAGTAGGCCTAATACGAACGCTAAGGTAAACGTAACTTTAATTTGAGTGATATTTTAATTGAATATTATAATACAACTAGCTGACCCGGCAAACGTTGTTTTGCCATATATAAATTATTTCTAGCTGCCCGGCGCTACTTCGTTCGCGTGGTGTCCTACCCCCTACCCTACTCCTACCCTACTCCTACACTACTCCTACACTACTTCTACCCTACTCCTACACTACTCCTACCCTACTCCTACCCTACTCCTACACTACTCCTACCCTACTCCTACCCTACTCCTACACAACTCCTACCCTAGGGTGGACATCCCTTATCACTTAAGGGTTTGCAAAAAAAAAAATAGATAGTAGCCGATTCTCAGACTTACTGAATATGCATAAAAAATTTCATCAAAATCGGTCAAGCCGTTTCGGAGGAGTATGGTAACGAAAACTGTGACACGAGAATTTTATATATTAGAGAGAATTATGCATTTATGCAATCATGATTTGTATCACCCATAGATAAGAATAAAGTCTAATTGTATATATTTATATAGATAACTATAATATGTTGTATGTATGTATTTATTTATTGTATACATGTAAATGGTACACCACCATGCCCACCATTGTCTCTCCTTCTCCTGTAATCAATCCAAAGATTGTCTTTAAAAGATCGCTCTTAGCGATAAGAGCGCCCAATGTGTCACCCCTTGTAAAATGTTTGCATTTATATCTGTAATTTTTATGGTGTAAGTATTCTATCTATTTAAAGTCTTCAAATTGAGTAAATATTATTATATATGCGAATTGACTATTTTCAATTTAAAAGTTCCCTTACGTTTAAATTGGTACTTACCTAGTATGTTCATGTTAGGACTGTTCACCGATTATTTGGGAAGTTTTCGGCAGACTGTAAACGTCCCTAGGCCGCGTTCACACCAAAACATACCTATAGTCAACTGACAACTGCATGTTTTGGTGTGAACGCAGCCTTACAATAACTAACAATAAGAAAAAAAAAATACAAATTCATATAAAAACAAAATTCTTTACAGCGTATCCAGAGTTGATGATGTTTGTGACAATATTAAGTGAGTACAAGAATATAATTAAGTTTTCATTTATTTTATCATACTAAAAAGATAGCAAGTATCCAAATCAAACTTTTTTTGCAGAGATATCGCTGGTCTACTTAGTGTCATGAATGACAAACCCGACCCACCGGCTACAGGAGGCGATGGCATGGATAAAACAGTGACGCGGCCAGCTATAGGAGGCGATGGCAAGGTTATAATCGGGACAGCGCCGGCTACAGGAGGCGAAGGCAAGGATAAAACAGTGACGCGGCCGGCTACAGGAGGCGAAGGCAAGGATAAAACAGTGACGCGGCTGGCTACAGGAGACGAAGGCAAGGATAAAACAGTGACGCGGCCAGCTACAGGAGGCGAAGGCAAGGATAAAACAGTGACGCGGCCGGCTACGGGAGACGAAGGCAAGGATAAAACAGTGACGCGGCCAGCTACAGGAGGCGAAGGCAAGGATAAACTAGTGACGCGGCCAGCTACAGGAGGCGATGGCAAGGATATAACCGGGGCAGCGCCGGCTATAGGAGGCGAAGGCAAAGATAAAACAGTGACGCGGCCGGCTACAGGAGGCGAAGGCAAGGATAAAACAGTGACGCGGCCAGCTACAGGAGACGAAGGCAAGGATAAAACAGTGACGCGGCCAGCTACAGGAGGCGATGGCAAGGATATAACCGGGACAGTGCCGGCTATAGGAGGCGAAGGCAAGGATAAAACAGGGACGCTGCCGGCTACTGGAGGCGAAAGCAAGGATAAAACAGGGACGCTGCCGGCTACAGGAGACGAAGGCAAGGATAAAACAGTGACGCCGCCAACTACAGGAGGCGATGGCAAGGATATAACCGGGACAGCGCCGGCTATAGGAGGCGAAGGCAAGGATAAAACCGGGACGCTGCCGGCTACAGGAGGCGATGGCAAGGATAAAACAGGGACGCTGCCGGCTACAGGAGGCGAAAGCAAGGATAAAACAGTGACGCGCCCAGCTACAAGAGGCGATGGCAAGGATAAAATTCTCGCACCATCCATAGTTGTCAAGAAAGAAGCGAAAAGCGATGAAAATACGTAAGTTAACAGTAAATTACATATAAAACAAGCAATTGCAAGCAACAGACCGGAGCACTGGCTTTACCAGTAATAAGTAAGCCCACGTTTGCACGGACGTAACAATATCGCGGCGGGATTTTATCGGGCACTGGATCTTCAGCTATAAATACTTGCCAGTTTAACAGCTGTAGCTTCACTAACATGCTGGTTATATTTTGCCGAGCGCTCTAGATAGGAAACCCTGTACTTCATGATCGGAGAACCTCGAATCATCGCCGAGATTAGCGGTGAATTTTCTCAGAGCATTGAAATATTTTTATAGGCATATTTCATTATCCACATTAAAGACATTGTCAGCCATGCATCACACTGTCTATTACGACATAAAGGGGTGAATCATTGGGAATTTGGTTTCTTCAATGATTACTTTAATGAACTTTTGGAAATTTGGTTTATTGAAAATTACACGGGACACAAAAATATCGACTGTTCGTGCGGTTGACCAGTTGCGAAGTGACGCGTAGGTAGGTAGGTACCTTGGAGTTTTTTACTCACACCGCCACGGTAATCGCGCCTTGCCAAAGTTTTATGGCAATGTGTTTTTGTCACACACGTTGCTAGTAAACAAGCAGCAGTTGAGCTTAAACACACACCACCATCGAACATGTTATTTTATTTGTCATTACTCGCTTACTAATCGCAACTGTGTATTATCTTTCAGAGCTACAAATCCGGAGCATTTGATAACAGACCAACCTAAGGAAGGCAAAAAGTATCCGTTGACAACTTTGCTAGCAATACTGTTTTGCTCATTTGGTGGTGGTATTAGTTTTGCCGTCGCGGGAAAATTAGCATACGATCGCTACAGGAAACGATCTTACGGTATGATAATTAACCATATTGTTAAAAATAATATATAATATTACTATTGCCGCCTCTAAACTGCTACGAAACATTATCATAAAAGTATTTACATCTTCTATGGGCTTAAAGACAGACTTCGTTATTTGAGCGGAGTTGTTGACCGACGATAACTGTGATTCACAGGCGTGAATCACAGTTAGTAGGTACACTCTTTCTAAAATTTAAAAACCTATCTTAGGGTGTGCTCACAACCGGGCTTAGTGGGGAAACACATCACGAAGAAACATTAGCAAGCAGGTCCTGCCATCGTGAAAGGTGTAGAATCACCTTCAATAATTATGTCTTTCAACCATTATAAATGTCTAAAACCGTATTATTACGACCATTTTAAAAAACTTAGTTTTTAATTTTATTTATTTATTAATAACCAACTTACATTAACGGTTTGCACCACACATACAAGTTATTAGTCAATATTAGTAATTATAGTTACACATGTCATACAATCATAAAAATTATAAAAATGAAAAATGGACAAATGTTGATGAAACAAATGTTAGTGTAGTCATGAATGCATTTGAACCACGTGAAGTTAGTTTACGTTCACGAGGCTGCGTTTTTACCAAAGATATCCGAGGTAGCTAAGTGCTGAAGCTAAGCTACGAAAATCAAACGATCCTATTAGTTGATATCATGCACATCTTTCGCTGCGCAGCTTAGCACAGCTTCGGTAAAAATCTTAGAGATAATGTCCATTTGAGTTGAGCAGGAATTTAAATAGTAAAAAAGCGAATCTTCTCAGTGCTCCGGCATACATTACAACTCACTTTTTACCTAAAGCAGTAGGTAAAACTACAAAGCCTCTCGCCTCAAAAATATATAACCTTACCGTTATATATTTTTTGGTTATAATATCCATCATTTCATGCGTAATCATGAGCAGTGTCCTATTCCTCTTCTGTTTCTACTCGATTACCTCTCACATTAGTTATATTATCGACTTTAATTCAATCACTTCCTCATAACCAATCATTTGTTTAATTAACCTTTCCTTTTGTTTCAGTTTTTCCACCGGAACAAGGCATACAACTGTGAACTGGATTTAAGCGCAGATTTTCATTAAATCTACCTAAACTGCTAAATTAAAGTTGTAATGACAGGTCATTTTTTGTAAAGTTATACAAATAAGTTTAGATTTAGTCATGAAATAATCCGTGCGATAGTTGAATTAGAAAATTTGTTATAAAATTGAAGATTCAAATGTGTATGTAAATAAGTATTTTGATGAATTTAACAGTTTATTTTATTTTATCAGATTCTTAATTATTTTGGTTTGTTGTAGCAGTTTTGTAGAAGATTTTGTACATTGTCAAATATGTAAAGAGTAATGAGACATTGAAATGATAAATAAATGATAATGAAAAATGATTTTATTTTGTAAGTAGGTTTGTACAAACACTTTTACGCGTCAATCATATTTTAAAACTAGATGAGGTCGGCGTTTCCTATCTGACTAGTCTGAGAAGAAAGGCCGAAACAAACTCAGAGGTCTCTTTTAAAGAGAGTCTCTTTTAAAGTCCAGACATAATCTTGGTCGGATCTCTCTGATCTTGGACCTATGTATTTTATATAGACTGCCCCGTTGGCCTCGTGGTCGCAAACGCTACTGCTAAGCGCAGGGTCCTGGGTTCGATTCCCGGGTCGGGCAAAGTATGTATTGGGTTTTTCCATTAGGAATTTCTCAGTAGCAGTCCAGAGTTTGGAATTTGGTGGTCCCCGTGCTTAGGAAAGCACGTAAAGCAGTTGATTTCTCGCCGGTCGTGTCGGATTGCCGTCCCATCTACTGCAGACCCACCGTACCCCTGGCCGTACCCCTGGTGGTACGGTGGGGTGTTTTAAAGTTAAACGATACCACCAGGTAATAGTGTTGTAACACTAGTTAAAACCACTTCTGACAACAACAATTTTATTCATAACTAGCTGCGCCCCGCGGTTTCACCCGCATAAGTTTCGATCCCGTGGGAATCCCGAGATCAAAAGTATCCTATATGTTAATCCTGGTTATAAACTATCTGTGTGCTAAATTTCGTCAAAATCTGTTCAGTAGTTTTTGCGTGAAAGAGTAACAAACATCCATACATCCATACATACAAACTTTCGCATTTATAATATTAGTAGGATTTTTTACAGAACAAAATATCTTAAATACAATATACCTTTAATCCTTTAACAATTCGTTAGCAGATGGATCTACTACCACAGCTGTGATCTGTATTTTTAGTGAACCCCACTGAAGCTTAGCATCCAAAGTTATGCCCAAGAATACTCTGCTGTCTTCAGGATTCAATTCTTCGCCCTTTATCAACACATTCGTTTTCACCTGCCTAACGTGAGGTAGCGTAAACTTAATGCATTTAGTTTTTTTCTCGTTTAAAAGTAAATTATTAACATTGAACCAGTGGACTACTTTAGAGATCGCGCTATTTACATCGTCAGTAACCCGTTGCTGACGTTTAAGTTTAAATAAAAGTGAAGTGTCATCGGCAAACAACACTATATCATGATTATCCTTTATGAGGTACGGCAAGTCATTTATATAAATAAGAAACAAGAAAGGACCAAGAATTGAGCCCTGTGGGACTCCCATTGTTACTATAGATCCGGGAGATCTTTCACCATTAACGACAACGCTCTGAATCCTGTTACTCAAGTATGAAGTAACATATCTCGGATATAAGCTTGACCTGAGTGGAGGCCCCGTCGCCCTCAGGAATAGCCTAGCTAGGAGGTAAAGGGATAGGATAGCCCCGCAGTCCATCCCTAGAACCACTAATAGGTTTAACCTCAGTCTAACTTTGTTTGCTAAAATCTGTCAAGTGTTTGAAGTAAAGTGAATAAACCCTTATCTGTCATCCAACGTTGGTTTTATTCCACCGCCACCATTATAGTATGAAATTTTTTGAAAAAAATATGTCATAATTTCAAGGTAATTTTTTTCTTTTTATAGGGTTTCACGCTTATACCTTTTTTGTTCTATTTGTGGCTATTTTTTTTTTTCAATTGTTTTAGGCTTTTTGCATTCATTCTATTGTTATTATTATTTTGTGTCGGGGGTTTTTTTTAATTTTTTATTTCTACAAAATTGTAGGGACTCCTTATTATTTCATTTCTTTTATTTTCTTGCGTTTTAGTATTCAGGTAATTTGGTGTTTAATCATCATTTTTTGTAATTCACCATTTTGTGGTGGCGGCCATCTTGATTTGAAATGTATTCTATAATATATTTATTCTACTATAGTCCGCGCGGAACTAGTTGGCCGCGCCATAGGGATGTGAGAGGTGGGAGAGAGGGGCCCCGTGCACTACGTACGTGCGTTGCAACATTTTCAAAAAGTTTTTTTTTCTTTTAATTTTATTTTTAACTTTTAAGTATTTTTGATGCGTGATTGACTACGGCGTAGTTCGTAGCGCGTAGCAATGTTTTTCTGTTATATGCGTTTACTGCACTTAAGCTACCTGTTCATCTTTAGTCCCTGGTTACCATCTACCGAGTTCCTATGGCCATCTTCCAGCTCCATCATCAGACCCTGGTTACCATCTAGCACCAAAGTAATCGTCAAGACGAATCATACGAGCCCAAACTCGATGGGGTTGTGTCGTTTATTTACCGAGTTCCTATGGCCACCTTGCGGTTCCATCATCAGATCAGCTCCATGTCATAATAATTTTGCAGTGTCATCCAATTTACACATGCATGCAAAATTTCAGCTCAATCGGTTGAAGATATCTGCTTCAAAATTGAGTTGCAAGAGTCCACCCGAGCAAACATAGTTACATACATACATACATTCACCGCAAGTTAAATAAAAGCTTGTAAAATTGTTAGCTACGTAGGAAAAGTACGCCCAAAATATAATAAGTACGGGTTTGTTTTTATCATATATTTTTAATTAACATCGTTACAATCGGTCTTTATCTTTGGTTCATTAGTTTTAACCTTCGTCGACTTGTAATTGTAACAACCTCTAAGGAAAATTTTACATAGGTACTTACCGAACTAGGAGTTGAAAGTGGACGAGGTATGCCTGTCCTTTGTATGAAAATCCACTCTCGACCCCCAAGGGGCTAGAGTGAACTACAGTAATTAGGGGTCCAGTGGAAACATTATTGATTGGGATTGGTCGAGGGGTCGAGAGTGGACTAAACGGGAAAAACGTTTTATCCATATAGTAGGTACAGACAAAATGACATATACAGGGTTAAATTAAATTGGCTAGCTAAACTCCGCAGATGTGACGGGTATCGATACCTAATAAGGATCAATTTAAAAAAAAAATTGAGTTTTTTTTTAGTAAAAACGTCAGCACATCAAGCTGCTTGCTATACAAAATACAATCTGTCAAATTTCTTTAATACATTTTCAACCTTATCGGTAAAGGTTCAAGGTTGATTGGGAAATTTTGACAGTTTCGGGTAGCTTGATGTGCTAGCATATTTACATATAGTATATACACATTTCTCGTACATATTTCCCAGACGAAGTTTTTGGTCTCCTATGGGTACATCACATGATACATGAGCCCAAAGAGAACAATGAGGATAAAAACTGCTACCTACTCACTTCAGATGTCGCTACTACCCAGCGTCTAAGAATATAACACAACAATGGCGGCTTGTAGACGTTGAACAGTGCCGTTAATTACGAGCTTTCACCGTAGCCAGCACTCGTCGCAGCATGGAACGGGAAGAGAGGGGGTTTTACAGTACTTGTATGCATGCGCAGTCATCGTCCTCATCGTTCGACGCAGCTGGAAAATCTTCCACATTGACTCCTCATCGTAATGAGTCTTCATCTTTTTTCTGACTGAAAAAACTCTGACTGGATTTTTTTTCTGCTTTTTTGTTTTTTAAGATCATTATCGCAGTATATTTATGTCGTTTTGCCCCGAATGTAAGTACCTATGTATTTTATCCCACAGGTTATCAAAACATTCACTAAGTCATAATTTCTATAAACAGGAAATATATAAATGAATACTTATAAACAATGCAGTATAGTGCTATTTGAAATCACGTAAAAATCCCTGAAAACAAAAAAAACTTTTACGCGCACAAAACGCGTTCGTACAAGTTACACCGGGCGTGACCGAGTCAATGGCGCTAACAACTGTCAGGTATGCCAACCTCTGTCAGGGTCGTGGGTTGTTCGAAAGAGTTACCGTGGCCCCTGGCACAGGCAACTGAAGGAACACGGGTGGGTTTTAGTCAGTAAAAGTCTGATGGACGTGTCAGACTTTTACTGACTAAAACCCACCCGCTCCGCCCAGAGCAGAAGAAGTTAGTTGATGATATCCCATCCAAAAAAAAGGTATGCCAACCTGGCCGACGTCACGAGATGTTATGACAACTGCAGCATTGTAGCCCGCCAGGCGTCAATTTCGGAAAGCCCTTTGTGTCATTTTCATAATTACAAATTCCATGTTTTAAATATCATATTACGTCATTTTGGACGTACTTCCCCATCTATTGTTATATCAGTAGTTATGTAGGCTAGAACCAAGTAGAAAACTTATAAGCCGTTAATATAGAGGAAAATTCACAATTTAAACAAGGAAGCAGAAACATTGGGCTGATAAGATTAAAATAATGAGTAAATGGGTATGGGGGTTACGTGGACCGAAATTAAGACATTTATGTCCGGGTTCACTAACGCTAGGCGACACCCAAATGAATGCCTAAAATATTCACTAACGCTAGGCCACCCAAATCAATGCCTAAAATTACCCTACTTATATGAGTCCCAGAAATCAACGTCAAACCGGAAACGGTTGAAAGGCAAGGTCGTGGCTGTTATCAGAATAAAATAAAAAAAATCTTGGCCAAGTACTTTGGAAGCTGTTCACTGTTACCCTACATCATCTCACTGCTGGGAAAAGTCCTCTCCCCATGACTTCCAGCTCTTTTGATCAAGGGCTAAAGTAGACCCGCTCCAGCTTGTCACGCCATTTACTACGGGGTCTGCCGCGACGCCTTCTAGCTGTATCAGGGCTCCACGTGGTGGTTATTTTGGCCCACAGCTTATTGGCCAGCCCAGTCCCACTTCTGCTTAGAAGCTTATAAAGCAACGTCAGAAATCTGTGTTTTGGAGCGCAGTGTGGTGTTGCGAATATGGTCTGTCAATTTGACGACAAGAACTGTGAGACTGCGCTCCATTGCACGTTGGCAGACCTTGAGCTTGGACTTTTGAATATTTGTCAAAGACCAAGTCTGGGATCCATAGGTCAGAATGGGAAGGATGCACATGTCCATATTTTTTTGCTATAGTGTCAAATGCAGATTTCCCTTCATAAGCTCTTTCATGAACCGGTAGCACTTCCAGGCATTTTCGGTTCAACTTAAGACTTCCTTGTCTTGTCTGGACTAGAAAGAGACTAACTGGCCCAAGTAGATGTATACATGGACATTTAGTGGTGTTTGACATCAGCTTGGTCTTCGACATGTTCATCGCCAATCGTCAAGGATTGCATCACCGAATTGGTTTAACATAAGCTCCAGTTCTGCCGCCGTGGAGTAGAATACGACAATGTCATTAGCAAAGCGGAGGTTTGTTAACCGCACCCCACCGACTTCAATGCCGCATCCCTCCTTTTGAAACTATAAGTAAGTATCAAAAAATAAATCGAAAAAACTGACACCCTGTGTTCTTTCAAGTCCTGTAAATATATATATATATATTTCTAATTAACTGTAATTTAACCATGAATAACCTTTATGTAAATAACAGTTTAAATTTAAAGCATAACTAATATTTTCGTTTTAAATGAAATGTTACAATTATGCCCAACTTTTAATTCAAAATAATTAAATCACCCAACTTTAACCCACTGTACCGTAAAAAAATGTACATACTAAGCTATTTTGGCAAGAGACTTTAAAAGATAGCTCGTTTATTGTGGCTTTCTAAATGGTATAACACTTGCTAGATTACTTCTTAATTGAAGACACAAAAACAGTTTTAATAATAAAACTGGATTTCATGCCAATTCAGGGACAGGTCCACCCAATATTCAATCTGTGTTGTTCTTTCCTCAAAAGACCATCTTAGACATCGATCTACATGGTCTTCACATGATCTGACCAAGATTATGTCAGGACTTAAAAAGAGACTGAAAATAATACCAACACGTTTCTCAGCCACGTGGAAACCTCATTATAAATACTCTCATTAGACCAATTGAATAGCAACGGAAACTTGAAAAACGTGAGTGATAAGGTTTAGGGGAAAATTCCCACTTATACAATTATGTTAAATTCCGATCAAGTGCGAGTTTGATTTTGCGGGCGGTTCCGTCACAAAATAGTACAGGAGTTCGGCTGCACTCCACTGCACTCCACTTGTTATTCTATCTTGTTTACGATGTTACTTGTTTGAAACAGTTTTATATAGTTTGTAGTTTTTTACGCCTAATTTGTACGCCTTGCAAGGCAAAATGTAGTGATACAACGCAATTATTTTTTTATACCATGTACCATATTACCTATGTTAAACAAATAAAATACTTTGACTTTGCAATCACTGAGCGAAAGAAAACATATTATGCACACATATAGACACGCTTCACGCATAGTCAGTGCAAGCGCAACAACTACTATTGTAAGTTTTGCGTTTATTTGTGCAAGGCATTAGTAAAAAAAGATAGGTCAGTAAATACCTAAATAAATTAAACTTGGTACTTGACCAGCGAGTTGTGGCACATGGAAAAGGCGGCCAATTTAACAACTTTTCAGCTGGCAACCTGAAATATAGTCTGAAATGTTATCATAATCACACAATCCTACTCAAACAAAAAAAAAAAAACGATTTGATAATTTTGTATTTTGATGTTAATTAAATGAAAATACTAATCAAAATATAATTATCAAATCGTTTTTTTCACTCTATATTTCATGTTATAAGCTGAAGATTTTTTAAATGTCAGCAGTTTGCATGTGCCACGACTCGCTAGCCAAACTCTAACGTAATAGTTTTTATGACGACAGACGGCTTTTATAATGGAGCAACACTTGTGTTAAGTGCTTATTCAGGAAAACATATTTTAATAATAAGCAAAGACCGCATCTACGCTTCAACTAAATGGATGAGTCATAAGTCATTTATTTCTTAACAAATTATATGGTGTAGAAAGTCATAAATTATAAAATAACTTAAAATTAGACTAATAAAGAAAATTTAAAAAACCCCCGAAACAAAATAATAATAAAAAATAGTATGAATGTAAAAAGCATAAAACAATTTTTTTTTGAATATTGAAAAAATAGCCACAAATAGAACAAAAAAGGTATAAACGTGAAACCCTATAAAAAGAAAAAAATAACCTTGAGATTATGACCCTACGTAAGTACGTATGAAATTTTTTGATTAAATGTTGTCCGGTCGGGGGACCGCTCTAATTATTAGCCTAACGTTCTGTTAAAGTTTAAAATAGCAGCGGTCCCCCGACGGGACAACATTTAATCAAAAAAATTCATACGTACTTACGTAGGGTCATAATCTCAAGGTTATTTTTTTCTAAACCTATTAAACAGGTTTGCACAATAAATTAGATCAAATATTGTAATCAAGTTGATTGTTTACATTCCAAATGTCATTCAGTGGAACGTCAGTTTCTGACAGTTAAAGGCGACATCTGGTGGTCACCAATATTTGAATTGAGGATCTTGGGTTCGACATTCTACGTTCATCCAGAAGTATATTGGACACCTTCGTCGGCTCCGGGATCCAGGACTCTCAAAGTCCCTGGCGCCCATTTCCTAATTAATAACATTCGAATAACTGGAAGGTTATTAACCTTAAATTTGAAATTTATATCATTTAATTAAAACGTTTCAAACGGAACAGTACTGGGTTTATCTCCAGCGAGCTCACACCCCACGACCCTAGCTCTTTCTGTTAAAATTTTCGCTGGCTGGCAATATTAAGATATAGCTATAGTCACCTACCTAATTTGTTAATGAAAAGGTAAATTAGTTTTTAAGGTTCACCTTTTAATGCTTTAGATTTATTTTTATAAATATCCGGGGTTTGAGCTAGTTAGTTGTTTCCTTATATATCGATACCAAACCACCTGTCCTTTGGGCTTATGTTAGCTTGCCGTAAGAGGCCACAAATTTTAATTTGTAACAATAGCTAAGAACACTCCCGACAAATTCACCTTTCAAACAAAAAAAACAAAATAAAAGTCGGTTCATCCGTTTGGGAGCTACGATGCCACCGACAGACATACACACACACACGCACAGACACGTCAAACTTATAACACCCCGTCGTTTTTGCGTCGGGGGTTAAAAATAACAATAACTCATCTTTTACAATGATAAAATTAATAGTCGTTTAATAAAGAAATATAATGTCAAAAGATGAAAATAATAAAATGAATAGTCACTTAATTACTTAAAATAATTAACACAATAAAAAATACACTCAATAATAGGAAATATCGCATAAATACCATTTGATTGTCATGTATCAACTGATGAGTAAATACGGAACCCTAAAAACGAACTTTGGCAAAAAATTTTTGTACATTCAATTCTTATCAACATGATGTGGTTAGTTAGCCCGTGAAAAACACTAATGGACCAGGAAAACGCGGGATTCCTTGTTACTAATCTTCCTTTGTTAGAGCCTATCATAGTTATTAAATTAATACGAAACTATAAATATACTAGGGGGAAATATTGACTTCATTTTGTTTTAATACATCACCGACATACATACGTAGTATATATATATATACGTACGTAGTTGTATAGGATTTCTTGAAGATGTATTTGTTAAGTTTTTTGATATTTTCTGTATTGGTAAGTGACTTTTTGACTGACAATTTGTAAGCTATATTTTAAATTCGTCTGAGCTTGGCCTATTGTGTTTCAAAATAACTCCTGCCCGCGACTTCGTCCGAGTGAAGCAACTTTCTTAATTTTTTTCCGTAAGAACCTTCTACAAAGTATTAGAAAATGTATTGGTCAAACCAACCAAATGGAAACTAATATATATGTACTAAAACATTCCTGAAAGTATGTAGATCACGTTGATGAAAGAAACATCAAAATTGGTTCATTAGTTTTAGAGAAAATCGCGGACATACAAAAATACATACCTACTATTACCTACATACATACATACGGGTCCAATACAGAACCTCCCTTTTCGAAGTAGGTTAGAAACACGTGTTATTAACACCGCAGCTGTCACAAGGACATATCAGTGCTAAGTTATCTGGTGAAATGAAAACCTCTGACGCAGAGGTAGTCGTAGGTACCTGCTAATTAATAACGTAGCTCGTAGCTAAATAATAACAGCCGCACGGATCAATATTCAAGGTTAAGCAACGCTTGCCGAGGTCGGTCCATGGACGGCTTACCATCCATTACATACCGAGACTCCTCTGTGCCTCGGAAAGCACGTTAAGCCATTGGTCTCGGCTGTCATTCGTAGATCTTTGAGTGTCGTCAGCAGCCCGAAAGTCTGGCAACCAGACTAAGACTGGGTTGCGGAGACCAGATAGGCAGTCACTCCATGTAAAATACTAGTATTCAGCAGCATCCGGTTATACTGGAACTCAACATAGTTGGGAAAAGACTAGGTGGATGATGACTTAGGACGTCCCTACTTTGCCTTTACATTATTTCTGTCACTGTCACACTACTGTCAAAGTATGTAGGCACTTACGAGGGCAAGATAGAGACGGGAATAGCTGACCCGAAGCACGTGCTGAGTAACGTTTATTAATCTTGGCATGAAGATTGGGAAGATAAGTACAAGACGACACGTCAATAGGATAGTATCCTAAAAAATCAGCAGAACATCTTGCTTATTTATGAAAGAAGAAAAATGGCCGACATGGTATTATTATTCAATTTGGCAAACGGTTCAACCGACTGTTCTGAATTGACAAGCAAAGTTGGATTGCGTGTTCCCTCCTTCACCTTCAGGAATCATCAGCATCTGTATGTTCCCTCTGTACGGTGCATATATCGGCAAAACTCTTATATGATAAGAACTATCAGGGCATACAACTCGATGTGTCAGAGTTGATGATCTTGATTTATTCTCCACCAGTGTTCCTAAACTAAAAAAAATACTTTGTAAGAACTTCTTTGAAGATCACTACAACCTCAGTATTTTCTTAATTCTCTCCGAGTGCTTACTTATTCTTGCTTTCGCTTGCCTGTCATTGTATCCTAGCTGTAAGTTTTATTAAGAAATAAAATAAAATAACTTGTATTATTTTATTTCAGGTAGTCAATGCCCTTGCGGCGGATGTTACCACCGACGCTGAAAATCTGGATGAACTGTAAGTTAGAAACTTACATAATAATCTCAAAGCACACTATTATTGAAACGCTCTGCATCGAATAGGCGTCGCCTGAACACGACCGGTAGCGCTATTCCAGTAAATCTTACCGTGATAACTTAGGTGAAGTGAGCCGTCAATAATGTCAATTCCTAGCATCAGGTGGGGAATGACAGCTCACTTCAAGTTCCGCTCAATTTCACGGCAATACTCCACTTAATTTCAACATTCTTTCTACGAAATACAGCCGTTGCCGAGCAAGGCTATACGTATAGGCGTCTCCGTTATTACATCTCGCGGGATAAGATAAACCATGTATAGAACATTTGCGCATCTCGCAAGCAGTCAACGAAAGAGGCCGAGGTCTGGACATACGTAGCGATCGCTTTACGACCGATTTCGATCGCAAATTCCTAACGATCCTGATGTAATGATATTTGGTAGTCTCGACACTCAAAGTTATTGATGGTAATCGGTATTTTACCGAACTTAGTCGTAAACTTTACAATTTTCTTAATATTTACGAATATAGGCATTTTGGAACCATTTTTGATAGCCTGCAAAGTGATTTGTTATTTCGCTAGCATCGTAAATTACATTTTTTTGTGTGGTAAGTAATTATAAACAAAAATTTTGCGGAATGAGCGTACTCGAAGGTGCGTCTATACCGATGAGGCTTTTATATCCACCTATACATATGTTCCGGACATACTAAATACGTGCGTACAAGCGTAGCCAATATTCATCCGCATTAGAATGCCAAAGACATTTACCTAAATAAATCTCTTTGAAGGAACGGGTCGTCCGATCTTCGTTTATAAATAAATAACACACAACCAAAAAGCATTTTTTAAACTTTATTATATCTCCAATAACAAAATCTTCTCCTGTTTACACAAGACGTGTTGCATACCTATCCACATGACATTAACAATACTCTCAGCATTTTAATAAAGTGGCTCGACAAAAATAATAACATTAATATTCTTAAAAATAATTATTAATCTCCAACAAACTAAACTCATACATTTTTACCAACAAATGACAATGACAGCTCTTGAATGCGGTTAAATTTTTTTTAATTAAAAATCATAATTTTTACAGGCTTATGTTTAACTTACCACCAGATATAGTAACATATAATAACAGATAAAAATAGTAAATGATCACCAAAATTAAACCCGCATTTTAATGTCAACTTATAACCAAAGTTTTAACATCTCGCTATCCTATTTAAGCAAAATGGCTCCAAATAAATCATGTTCGGTTTAATTTTTCGGGCTTTCGTACATAGGTATTTTAAAATTCTGGTATTGAAATACGTACCCAAGAATTCGTAACAAAATCAAACTATTTTTGTAGATCAACTATCAAGACGGTCTCAGCACCACCTACAGATGCCTCAACATCGTCTAAAGTACAAAACAAAACTCGGTAAGTTTAAACATTAAAATATTTAAAAGTTTGTTAGCCTAGACATCTTTAAGGTTAGAAGTAATAAAAACTTAGTTTACGAAGTACAAGTAGCAGTAGGTATATTAAGGTTTTGTGTAATCGCCCTAGAAATTAGGAGATTCGCAAGAGAACTAAGTTAGAGAGAGAGAGGTTTTAGATTTAGCCCGAAGAATTTATTTTATTTAATGGTGTACCATCGAAAGGCACAGCGTCAAGGTAGATCCACGACCTGGATAGGGTCTCGAGATCCGCTGGATGCGGCCAGCGCAAGACCCGTCGTTAAGGCGATACTTTGGGCCAAGCCTATGTCCAGCGGTGAGCCTCCTTCGGCTAATTCGACACTGATGACACTATTCGATTATTAAGTATTCCTGACGCACTTTAATATTTTATTATTCAGAATCCTTTTCAAAGTTCACAGTAAACACAAGATTAGGTATAAAGATGAATGTAAGATGAAATAAAATTTATTATAGTCACTTTTGCGTATTTTTTTACACAACATAAGTGTATTTAATAAGGCGTGTGTATTTAAGGCCTGTTTCACTGCCTACGATTACGGTTCCGTTAACTTACAAGGCAGATAGTTTCATACAATTTCTGTTCAATTTTTTCAAGTTTTCGGTGCGTTGTAGTGGTTATTTGGAAATCGTAAACCAGGCACTTAATATACAAAGAAATATCAACTAAATGATGTTTTTTCCTTTACAGCGAAGCTGCAACTAGTATAGAATTTATGGGTTGTCTATGTGTTAAGTAAGTCTGTTTTATGTTTGTGAAGAGAACAAATTGACTTTGTGGTTGTAAAAGGACACTGGGAGGTATTGCATGCCACGCTGTAACGCACACCCTAACCTTTTTTGAAATCCTAACGTACTTCTATAATTTTTAGGTTACGGTTTCTTAACGCAGTGGTTTGAATGCCATTGCAAAAAAACATGCTATTATTATTCTCGATCATATTTCTATGTATTTACGTTACATTAATATACCATAAAATAACACACGTACACGGTGATAAGCACATAAGCCATCTGAATATTGAAGCAAAATACGAGATGACCTTGAACGCCACCACCTTGGACCGCCACCGCCACCTTGGTTTGTTGTAAACCACCATAAAGTTTATTCTAAGAAAAATCTTTAAAATATCGCCCATAAAGTGACTGGCCAAATTAAAATGGCCACTTTGTATGGACCTTGTAGGGTTTAAAATATGTGGGTAAACTACTACGTTCTAAACTTATGGTCCATTGACCACATATATGCCCAGTGTCCTTTTATCCAACAATATGTTTTGTTTGATAAATAATATTTTTTATTTAGTTGGTTAATTTGTTGGTTTTTATTTCTAGCAATAACAATTCTACATCCAAGAATATCACGGTGAGTGTATTTATACTAATATACCGAAGTTTGAATCGAAAGCTGATCAAACAGATAAATTATACCCACCGTCGTTTCTCAAACGATCTACGGAAGTAACGTTTAATCATCCACGGTCGTCTTCTGTTATTAAAATACATATTCCATAAAGCTTCCTTTGCTGTAAAAGTGCGAATTTTCTTGACCTATTAAGTTGTATACACACGGTCTTGGCGGGAACGCCTCTCATTCCCACCCGGCCAATGAGAGCGAGTCGAAGCTTCTAGATCATTTAAGAAACTTTCTTAAAAAAAAAAACATTCGATGCGCACCCCTTTTTCACAAGTGTCGTGTGGCATTCTTCAACTGGGCTGCGCACCGAAGGTGTACATACAATATTTTACGAATCGTTATCTTCGCCCTAAACCCTATTGTTTTATATATATATATAATTGTGTGTATGTTAAAGGTGTTATCAAACTTGGCTTAATCATGTGTTTCTTTTTTCAGTTACCTTTGAACTGTACAATTTCACAAAAGTTTATAAATATGTACAAACCTACAATAGAACTGTGAGTATTTCTTAGATACTTATTATTATTGTTTGACTGTAGTTGGTACTTTTAAAATGAAAATTAGTGGTTAAACGATCTTACCTGTAAGTGAAGTTCTATAATAATTACATGATAGCCTCGCTGACAATAGCGGGTTTTGCCCTTTAATATCTCTTCGTAAGAACCGAACAATTAACTATTATTTTATCGTTCGTTTTTGAATTTCATATTTTACTAACAATGAACGCTATTACTTTGTGTACAAACTATAGAAACAATTAAATAAATTATACAAAATAACTAGCACACTGATGCTCCTATGAGTCGCAACTGAAAATCCGTATCGAATTTTGTCGAACGTAATGTTTCCCTTTGAGCTAAGTTTTCTCGTGAATTATGATTAATCGCTGAAAATACATAGAGGCATTTCAAAAAGCCCTCGACGAGAGGCTTTTAAAAATAATTTTGAACCACCCTGTATAAGTTATTTCAGGTAGGCACTATTTTACAGACGTGTCCACCACACGTCTGTAAAATAGTGTCTACTTCTCTTACGGAACCCTCAGTGCGTAGGCCCGACTCGCACTTGTTAGTTTTCTTAGTTAAATTATTTTCAGTATTTATTTATTTATTTTACCATTTATGTTCACACATATACATATAAACAGAAAAGAAAAAAAGAACGGAAAAATAGGTACAAAGGTAATGCTTATTTCTAATTTAATAAATATGGAAATATAATTTGTTACAGGGCGAACAAGTTTAATTCGTTTTGTCAAGGGTTGAAGTGGGAGTAAGTATTTTGCAATATTTGATACCTTCTCCGTTTCCAATCTAATTTAAACAAGGAATGTATTAATTTTTTTTTCTATTTACAGTAGTTTAAAACCTACACCAAATAATACGGACAAGAAAGAAACAGCAGCTATATCGACTGTAAGTTATATAATATAAGTAATAATAATAACGCTTCAATAATAACAGCGGTATAACAAATTCACTACGACCTGGGGCCAAGACAAAGTGACTTTCTATCAGCGGTACCGATGATGGAAGAGACTGACATAAGCTATCGTAAAGCTTATGCAACACCTTGGAAATTGCTGTAGGAATACGAAGCGGTTTGAAAGCGATTGGCACGTCTTGTGTAGGCCCACTGGGATTGGGATAGGAAGACATCCATCAGCTATACCCTGTGCATTAGGTAAACCGTTTTTTGACAGATGGAACTAGTGATTGCAGCAACACACAATACATTGATTGATACACGTACGGTATTATAATGTATATAAGAAGCCATAAATAAGATAATTCAATAAGATAAGGTAGTTTATTTATAATAATAATATTATTATTCTATTTATTTTATTACGCATTTTAAAGTTAACTTTAACGTAATCTGGAATATTTACGTTCTAAGACAACTGTCAAAAAACGGTTATCCTAATGGACAGGGTGTAAGTAGCCTACTCGTACAATCAGCAACAAAAGTCAAATAACTCTGTTACTTTTACAAATCATCTAAATTGATACAAAATGATGCGATACATTGGTTTTCACTATTTCATGTAATAGCAAAGAGTTAATTACCTATTCTTCAATATTCTATTACTAGGTACGTGTTTTTTAAGAATATTTTGCTCAATAATTAAGATTTAAACAACTGAAGTGTTAACCGACTTTTGTTGCTGACCGTACCTACTACGAAAACTAATACACACCCTCATCTGTTTAATTTTAATGTAACGAAAGTTGATGAAACCACAACGAGTTACCCAAAAATATATATATATTAGATTAGATATATTTTTGGGTGGCAAAATCTACGGCCTTACCCAGCTATTCGCCAAAAATGTAAACAAATATGAGTTTATGGAAAAATAACTATAATTCCTACACAATAAAGTTCAGTTTACGCTACAACTTAAAACATTTTTATAACTTTTTCAATAGTGGTAGTCACTCTGAAATCAATTTCATTTCCGTTGAAATAAAGTTGATATTTGTTTAACTTGAAATAACATCAATTTGAAACATAAATAAAATTTGAATATATTATGTATCTTATGAAAAAAAAATTAAATTGAGGCCGCATCGATACTTAGCAAAAGCATATAAGCATAATCAGCCTATAATGTTCCCACTGCTGGGACTCCTCTCGGTGAGAGGGAGTGGACCGTAGTCAGTTTGGTAGATGTCACAAGTGTTCGAATTTCTGGTTCTAGGACATGCCGGTTTCCTCACAATGTTTTCCTTCACCGTTTTGAGAGCAGTGGTGGAGAAATAATTTACACAAAGTAAAACTCCTGTCTGGATGCGAACCTACGACCGTACAATTCATAAGTCGCGGCCACCACTGCACTCTATTGATACCTTATACAAGATAAAACAAAAACAAAAACGATTCATTATGATACGCCGCGACCGTTAAATAAATTATTTTACCGTTATCAGCTGTAGGTAACTATTTAATTAAGTTTAGGAAATAAAATTTTCATTGTTTTGTTATGTTTAGATATCTACTATATAAACATCACTTGTTAACAGTTTCGCCAGTCTATTTAGTATTTTGACCTTGCACAGACGCTAGCACATCAAGCTACCCTAAACTGTCAAATTTTCCCAATCAACCTTGAAACTTGCGATAAAGTTGAAAATCTATTATAAGAAATTTGACAGATTGTAGTAGCTTGATGTTCTACATCTACATGATGACTTGTAGATATTTAGATGGATGGTTTTGAATGAATACATTGAATAATATAATAGTTCTGTAATTCTATTTCAGATTTTATGTGAAAAAGACGAAAGACTCTGTTTCTTAGGGCCGTTTTTGGATCCGGTGTAAGTACAGTTATGTTATACACCGTACTACCTAACTAATAATTTAACTGGATCATGAACTAGTCAGAGTATTTAAAAAAAAAAAGCTGTTTCATACATTTTGACCGCGTAGGTATTCCACCTTTCTATGAAACGGCAGTTTTTTATTTTTGATAACCGAAATATGGCTATGCTAGGGGGTCTAAAAATGATGTGCTGAATCATGGTTACAGTTTCAGCGTCAATTTCCCGGCCACCCTGTATGTATAGTATGATTATTTCATTTTAACGACTAATTAAATTGTTGCGAACCGATTTTAACGAAGTTAACACAAGCATCCTGAATAATAATTAACTTCTTTTCAGGGTACATTCGGTGAAAGAAGTATGCGCGTGTTCTAAGTGAGTTATTATTACTTTTTCATTATTGTTTTAATATTTTTACTTTCCTCTGTTTTAAATATTGGTTGCAGTCTTTGATTTCGTTATAGCTTAAAAGTTAAAACCCTGTGGGTTCATTTTATTTGGCTGATGTTGATAGACAACGCATTTACGAGTCTATTTTTCATTCGTGTACAGAACCGTGGTCACAGTTAGACCTTATTATTTTTATACTTTGCAATGAATACACTTCCTTAGTAAGAAATAATGAAAACACGTGTATATTCAACAAAAAAACAAGCGTAGGTATTAAAAGCAAATTTTAAATTGTGTATTTATAATTTCAGCAAAACAATCGGAGAATTCACGGTAAGTGATTTTGAACGATAAAAAAGGCATTTGGTAGAACTGACCATGAATGATAGTTTGTGACTTGTGTCCAATAGAGAGGGTGAAACTTGGCAATATACTGATACTGCCAAGTTTCACAACCAGTGGCGCTAGCAGCACAAAAAAACTAACAATACTCTAATAATTATAGAGCATTGTTTGGTTATAGCAAGTCGGTTAATATTTTATAAATAGCTTTTGCCCGCGGCTTCGCTCGCGTTATAAAGTATAGTTTGACAAAGTTTCATACAAACTTTCATCCCCTATTTTATCCCCTTGGGGGTAGAATTGATCAAAATCCTTTCTTAGCGGATGCCTACGTCATAACAACTACCTACATGTCAAATTTCAGCCCGATCCGTCCAGTGGTTTGGGCTGTGCGTTGATAGATCACTATGTCAGTCAGTCAGTCACCTTTGAGTTAAATATATTAAGAAGAAGATTTTGAGTAAAGCTAAACATTAAGGGGTTTACATATAAACGATGATTTAAGTTAAGTGACGTTCAAACGTCAAAAATGTATGGTTAAACAGTCGATGACACTACCGATGGTTGCGACAGTGCTGCTATTCAGATACACAAAAAAAAAACGGGTTGCACTCCGGAAGTGCTGGCAGAAGTGAAAACTTGAATATTAACGTTGTGCATTTTTGATATTTTGGAATGCGGTCTACTCTCCCTCCATCTTACGAATTTTCGATCAAGTCACGTGTCCTGACGCGAGGTCCATCTTACGAATTTTCGATCAGGTCACGTTTTCTCCTTAGATATGAATAGATCTGCGCTTTGGAATGGATATCTAGCTTGACCTTCCTGACTAAGTGATCGACGCTCTAGAAATTCAAAAGTTCCTCGTAAAAAAAAATCTGAAGAAAATGCTTTGAGATTGATAAAATAAATATAGGTAACTAATTTTTACCGTTCTATAATTTTTCAGATGCCATGCAAAAACGAAGTCTATTGGTTAAGCATGAACAAAACAATGTGAGTATTTAACTATCGTCTATCGGATTGGCTGACTAGGGTGAAGCCAAACGAACGTAATTTTGTGAGAAGTACCTATTGTGAGTCCGATTTGAATCACACGACGAATTATAACGAGTTGTCATTCTGCCTTATCGTGTTGTACAAACAGCGGGGTAATTGCGAAACACACGAATCGTGTTCGTGTACCACAGCGTACCATTCCTGAGGGGCAATTCTCGTAATTTTAAGAACGTTTACAGTCTGATCTCAGTCTCAATCTGTCAAAAATACCCCTAAAAGCCCTACATTTTGACATTTGACATTTGTTTGTCGCCGAGATGAGACTGCGACTAGATTTGGATCGTTTTGAAGACCAATTCTTGGTCTTCTGCTTTTCATTTTGAAAGTTCAACAACATTCATTGCGTTATTTACGTTGTTGAGGGGACACATTTTTCCATCATTTATAAATGAAGCAATGGATTAGCAATATCCTTCGAAATGATTCAGATTCTTATTGATAGTGTGTTACGCAATCAGGGTGGTTTTATATGAATCCGATTATGCTCGTTTGGCCTCATCCTTTTAATGTTGCACGTTTTGCACCCTACGAGCAAAGAAAAAGAAAGCTGAATCAAAATCTACTGATATACTTGATAGTGCTAATTAATGCTATAAGTTATGTATAATAAATAATAAATTATTCGTTTCAGATTCAGTGAAATTGATGATTTATGTGAATCCGTACGGTGAGTTCTTTGATTTTCAGAATAAATTACTTGATTACAAATAATTATATGGAAAGAAACTACATAATATCGAAATCTTTCATTGATATATATTATAGACTTTTTGAAATAATTGGCGAAACTTCTCTCTCAAAACAAAATTCAAGTTAATGTCAAGTTTACCGGTTTATTTTAATTACTTACGTACAGTCGCCAGCACATCAAGCTACTACAATATGTCAAATTCCTTTAATAGATTTTCAACTTTATCGCTAAAGCATAAGTTCAAGGTTGATTGGCAAAATTTGACAGTTTCGGGTAGCTTAACCTGAACCAGAGAAAAAAAAATCTCATAAAAAACAGTAGACGCCACTACTGTTTTTTATGAGATTTTTTTTTCTCTGTCTATGCGATGTTCATCAAGTCTATAAATGTTGTCCGCTAAAAACACAGACTTATATTGGCTAAAAAGGCCATTGGTATCCGCCAGACATTGGCAGAGGACAGACGTGTTTGATTAAGGGAGAGGTTTTTTTCCAGCATTGGCACATTACGAGCTAAATAGATTAATAGATCGGATAGATGCTTACTTAAACAAAAAAAAAAAAAAAATTAAAATTAATGTAATACTTATTATTTTGTAATATTTTGATTTTTTTAATTGCTCTGGTTTTATGCTGGGTAATTATTTATTACTCCCATCTATTAGTTAGCAAGGTACCTTTAATAGTTTTCGTATAATTTTTTTTTCTTATTGCTTTGTCATAATATTTCCATTACAGAACATTCAAAGCTAAACTTAATGAAGCAATCCTACAGAATAATAGAAAACCCGAAACTACTACCCAGAAATCAGGAACTGAACTCAATTGTACTTCAGAGAAAACAAAAACTGAACTCAATTGTACTTCAGAGAAAACAAAACCTAAACTCAATTCTACTTCAGAGGAAACAAAAACTGAACTCAATTCTACTTCAGAGAAAACAAAAACTGAACTCAATTGTACTTCAGAGAAAACAAAACCTAAACTCAATTCTACTTCAGAGGAAACAAAAACTGAACTCAATTGTACTTCAGAGAAAACAAAACCTAAACTCAATTCTACTTCAGAGGAAACAAAAACTGAACTCAATTCTACTTCAGAGAAAACAAACACTGAACTCAATTCTACTTCAGAGGAAACAAAAACTGAACTCAATTCTAGTTCAGAGAAAACAAACACTGAACTCAATTGCACTTCAGAGAAAACAAAAACTAAACTCAATTGCACTTCAGAGAAAACAAAACCTAAACTCAATTCTACTTCAGAGGAAAACATCATCGACTATAATGTAACATCAACGCCAACGCCGATACCAGGGTAAGTTGCACAACTTTGCTTTATTTCAGTTTCGGTTTATTCCGTAGGTACCTCTAGCCCTAGCTTAGAGTACAGAAGAGACCACTGCAGTGCGATTCTGTGACCGTGAAAAGTTAGGTGAAGTGAGCGTGGAGTGAGCTGTCATTCCAACTAATGCTAGGGATTGACACTATTGACAGCTCACTTTAAGCTCACTTCACCTAACTTTTCACGGTGAGACTTTTACAGAATCGGTCGGCTGGTCTTTGTACTCTCTGGTCTTAGACCAGAGCACTCCGAAAAGTGGCGATCGCTTTTAAAGCATTTCGTATATCTACAGTACTTTTTAACGCGATTGACTTAAGCTTTTCAGTTTTCCATTACCCCCTGCTGTCAAAATTGTGAAGGAAAACATAGTGAAGAAGACAGCACGCCTTAGATCTAAATATAAATTCGAAGACAAAGTGAGATCCACCAAAAAAAAAAAAAATAATAAAAAGAAATGAAATAAGAAAAAAAAAGAGAAATATAATTTTATTTTGGGTTTTTATATGTTTATAATTTTAAATAGTTTCTAAGTAATTAAAATGTATGTTTTTTAAATATGGACTGCAGTTGTCTGAGATAAATACATTATTATTATTATTAATATGCACTGGAGGTTAATATCTCGGAAACGTGACGCGTTACGGTGTTTGGTCCTGTTATATTTTCCGTTTGCATTGATGTCAGCTATCGATTTATATAGGTACCATGAGTGACCGCAATATTGAAAAAAAATCAAAATGGCGCGACAGTAGACAGTACATATACTGTAAACAACTGTTTACAGTATATGTACTGTCTACATACGCCACACATAATATGTGTGTATGCCACAGTTGTGGCATCTTGTTATACTATTTAAAATACTCTCAATTAATTACATAACATACATAATCAGCCTATAACATTCCCACTGCTGGGACACAGGCCTCCTCTCTGTGTGAGAGAGAGTAGGCGGTAATCCACCACGCGGGCCCGGTGCGGGTTGGTAGTAGATGACACATGTCTTCGAATGTTTGGTTCTAGGACATGTTGGTTTCCTCACGATGTTTTCCTTCACCGTTTTGAGAGGAGTGGTGATGAAATGATTTACACAAAGTAAAGAGCCTGTCCGGGTTCGAACCTACGAACTACAACCCGTTACCACTGGGTCACCACTGCTCTCAATAAATTAATCTTGGGCATATTTTTTTTTTCTGGATATTTTAATAATTTATTGGCGTTTGAAACTATTTATTTAGTTATAACCCAACATAATCCCTAACATAAAAGGATAATGAAGATCGCAACTGGCTATCATATTCATAGCTGTATGGCGTCTTGGGTTTAATAAATGCCTACCTAGTTGCTAAGTAGGTATAATGATTTGCTTCAACTAAACATAATATGTTCATCGTATTTTCTTTTTGTCACACCAGATCTGGAAGTCAGATCAGGCCGAAGGAGCCAAAATCTAAACACACTACGCAGAGCTACACATTGGGAACAGTTTTGGGTATAGCATTCGCCGCGTTCGCATCCGGCACGCTCATCGCCATTGCTGCAATAATGTTATACAATCGTAGACGAACCATGGTAATGTAATTTTTTTATCTACATAATTAAAGAAAGAGGTCATCAATTTTAGTACCTAGTATGTACCAATGATGAGGTACATTTTATTCACGTACATAGTGTATTTTCTTTTCATGACCTTTATTTTCAATTCTCTTTTGAGAGGCGAGGCAAAGTTAGTCAAGTACAGACGCCAGCATATCAAACTACTACAATCTATCAAATTTCTTTAATAGATTTTCAACTTTATCGTGTACATGAATGGATGATGTATTTTGGCTTATCTATGATTTAGATACACTAACAATTTCTTAAATTTGTTTCAGCGGTATCCAGCGCGGGCGTAGTTGAAGTTAGCAATCATCAGTCAGCCATCATCCAGAACATAACAAAAAAATATAAATTGCCTACATCATTAGTTTGAATTAACTTGGGCCAAAGCGTTACAAAGTGTCGAATTAATTTTATTTTATTGTTAATCGTATTGTACAAATGCCAGCAGGTCAAGATACCCGAAACTGTCAAATTTTCCCAATCAACCTTAAACCTCAATGCTTTAGCAATAAAGTTGAAAATCTATTATAGGCAGATTGTAGTAGCTTGATGTGCTGGTGTCTGTACATGAAAGTAACGTATTGAACCAAAAACGACAAATCGTTAAAATACTTATACGTAAGTACAGATAAATAAATTCTCCGTAGCTTTTTTGAGTTGTAACTTAATATAAAGCTTTCATTGTTCTTTGCCTAAATTTCATAAAATAAAAGATTTTCAAACCATTTCATTCGCCTTTGTTTTATTTATTCTACTTGTAATGACAGAAACGCATTCAACTCTTATTTTACCTTTAAGCTCATGCTATATAGCCAGTGGGGTATTTGCGTAACACACTTAGGTACAATGGCGATGCTTTTTATTTTGACAGTTCAACCACATTCATTACGTCATTTTCACTGTCGAGTAGACCAATTTTTCAAATATACCGCAATGTTCTGGAGTTTCGCGTACCGGAAGACGTAGCGTTGGAAGGCCTCCCACAAGGTGGACCGATGACCTTGTGAAGGCCGCAGGAACCCGTTGGATGCGAGAAGCACAGAACCGGCCGAAGTGGAGGTGCTTGGGGGAGGCCTATGTCCAGCAGTGGACGTCTTTCGCCTGAAATGATGATGATGATAAGCGTAATGAAGCAATGGATTAGTAATTTCATTGGAAAGCCTTCAAATGATTGAAAGTTTGAAGCGCTCAAAAATCTCCCTATGTAGAGTGCTAAAAGGTTCTTTTGGCACCTGAATGACATTCACAGGGTGGCGTTGTTGGTAAACATTTGTTATGAGCCTGCGCGCACTAGCGATTTTAAGTTGGCCGATAGTTTGATCGGTCAAAGGATCAGTATAGAGTTACATATATGGCAGTGTGCGCACTTGAAGATATAACTTATAAATATAAATCTATACTGATCCTCTGACCGATCAAACTATCGGCCAACTTAAAATTGCTAGTGCGCGCAGGCTCTAAATGTTCACAGAAAATGTGGCAAATTTGTTATTCACCATTAACTTCAGTAATTTTATCCTAAAGTTCCTAAACGGATTGAAAAACGACCCAATGTTTTCAACAAATCGGTGCGAGTTGTTTTCGTTCAGCAACCTTTCTGTCTTTTTATGTTTTTGCTTGGCTCCTAAGGCTCCTAGCGTGATGTTTAATAGCTTATAGCCTTCCTCAACAATTGGCTACCAAAAGCAAAATTAATTTTTCATATCCGATCGGTAGTTCCAGAGATTAGCGCGCTCAAACAAAGAAACTCTTCAGCTTTATTTTATTACTAGCTTTTGCCCGCGACTTCGTCCGCGTGAAGCAACTTTCTTACATTTTTTTTCCGTGAGAACCATCCTCGTACTTTAAGGAATATTCAAAAAAAAGAATTAGTGCAATCGGTTCAGCTGTTCTCGAGATTTGCGCTTAGGAACACATTCAGTGATTCATTTTTAAGTTATAGATGTAGTATAGATTTTAACAATTGTGCAGAAGAGTAACCTCTTTTGACCACGTAGGAACCCTAAATTATCTTTGCCTGTCTGATTAGGTGGAGTAAATACACCATTTTTCCTTGAAAAGGCTAACAAGTGCTGTTGTTACTGTGACTGGCAATCGCAGTTAGACGTGACGTGCATAGACGTGGTTCCGATAATAATAACTCTTGTGTCACCCTTTGTAAAATTTATATACATACTTACGTTCTGTAATGTATATGTTGTATGTATAGGCTAGTCAGACAAGTTGGGAACGATTCTTATGCCGAAAATATAATGTTTAGAATTGTGGTCTGTTATTAGAAGTTATGTTTTGAAAATCAAAATACTACAAAAAAAAAAATGTCCTACAGTCAAAAATACTTTTTTTATTTATAATATATGAAGGAGAAAACGTTAGGACTCGCGGAGACGACGCCGCGCCGCAGCCGAGCCGAGCCTGTAAGCTGGACGCTACCGAGCTGCAAGTCCGCGTCGTCGTTTGATTTTGCCATATCACAGTACAAAAAATCGAAACAAATACTGTCGGTGTTGTGGTAAGCACGGCAAAGGCAATGCAGGACACTCGTGTTCGACGTACACCCATTAATTAATCGGTCATTGTAATGTAACTCCTACCTCGGTAAGGTTAGGTATACATAGGTGCTCATCACGTCTGCAGGGGTGCACTAGGTAATTTATTTTGACCCTGTATGTAATAAAATAATAACAAACATAAAAAATACGGTCAGATTGAGAACCTCCTCCTTTTTTGAAGTCGGTTGAAAACATCTCTATCCTTTTTGCAAAAGACCCCGCCAATATAATTTGATATAGGCCCCATTACGGCTAGCTACGCCGCTGCGAGAAAACTGAAAGCGTAACAAATCAACAAACTCACTTTCGCATTTTATGCGGCATCAACCGAGTTCCCATAGGAATAGGTTCCTACGGGAACCCATATCCTTTTCTGTACCCCTGACAACGTGTTACATGCAAAATTTCATGACGATGCGTAACAAACAAAGAAACTCATATTCTCATTTATAAAATGTTTAGGATGCAAAGAAGTAAGCTAGGATAGGGGGAGCGACGATCTTCGCAGGATAGCTGGTAGCAGCTGGATGAATGTTTCCGAAAATTGAGTTAAATGGCGTGCAATAGGAGAGGCGGCAATCCACTGCTGGACATGATGAATAAACGATAACAATAGATTAGAATTTTATTTGAAAATTCATAATCTTCGAAATTGTATCTTTTTACTAGCGCTATAAAGTTGAACTTGCATGTAAAAGCAAATTTTATAGGTAATTCCGTTACTAAGTTCAAAGTTATTATTTTAGTAATACTTAAGATCGTGTCGCGGACGTAAACGTTAATCTCAAACACGGTGGACTGACAAGAGAATGTATTGGTATATTTAATTGGCTAAGCTTCACACAGGTTCGTGATGGGGTATGTATTCATATTTTTTTTTTAAATTCAAGCAGATTGTGTTATGGGTTTCCAGCATTAAATTTCTTAAAAATACTTAGAATACTAATAGAAGAGCAAGGAACGAATCAGTTGACCGCCAGCCCGCCAGTAAGTAGGTAACAAAACCCGGAAAAGGTTATTAAAACCTGCTTGAAATTTTAAAAAGAAATGTTTTTCTCACGTCGGATTATAATTATCTACCTGGCTACTTAACAATAACATTCATCGAGAGCGTGAAATTTCGCTAATTAATTGTGTAACGGTGTATAGCGTACCTACCTACCTGTTTAAATGCAAGTAATATGAGTAGGTAATACCTACTTAATACTTATAGGTAATACATAGAAACAGATATGTAAAAATTAAGGATTAAGAGCCCAATTCTCACGCATCTCGCGTTCGTTATTGTCGTTCGACTCGAACTTTTCCCTCGACAAAATCAAGCCGAGCTATTCTCGCCATGACGATTCGAGCATTTCTCGCAGGAAAGACACGTGACATGCCTTAGTTTACATGCGACATGCAAAGGGTAGTCATGACCAGTCGACACGTGACGTATGACCTGTGTCGACCACCGTACGAACGTCAAACAGTGGTTATGTCAATCATGTTTGTGTCAATTGGGAAAGAAAATAATAAATATATTTTAACAAAATATGTTACGAGTTCATAAACATCTTAGAAGACTCTGCGATCGTCACAACATGGAAAAACACACGTAGAAAACTTCAGGTTTCCGCCAAAGTTGTCAACTGTGGATAGTTGTTGCTTGTGTAGCGTCGATGAATGAGACACATGAGATACAGAAGCGGAAGGCGCCGGATTTAAAACCAAATAGGCAAGGACGGCTCTACCAGGCTTTACTCTGGTTGAGGGCAAGAAAGGTCGATTGCGTCGCAACCACAACAAACGCGGTACTACTCCTGCCGGATATGACACAATATTATTTTAATTAAATTACTAAAATCCATTTGTAATTTATAACTTAGTACTTTGTATAACCCCCATTATTATCAATGCTATCAAGTAAACGCTGGCGCATGAATCCAACAATATTGAAACATATATCTGTTCCCCTTAAATGTTCCCATATTTCCTTGCAATTAAACTTTAACTGCTCATCAGATCTCTCATTCCGTGCTTCCCATCGCTATATCGTAAAATGTAAACGTTCTTGTTTTTGTTTTTCAATCAAATATGGGCGTTTGCACGGCGAATGGTTCGTAAAGAAGTGTCAAATAATTCGGCAAAATATCTCGTTGGTATGAAACCACTTGTTTCATATTCACTGACTAGTGAAGTCAGGCGAAGTGGAAGGCCCCAGGCCTTCCACTTCGCTTTCGACTGGCAAGGCTTTTCCTGATATCTTTGCTTTTGACCCTCCGACTCATAGTAGGTATTTCTCTAAAACAAAAAAAGAGTACTGTTAGGCTACTAGCAAAATACGAATATTACCAATTTGAAACCAAATTATTTTGAAAATATAAATGTTACATATTACCTATATCTATTATTATTATACTTAATGTTATAATTTTATATTCATCATTAATTTTCTTTTCTTCTATTTAGGCTTTACGATAAATATAAAACGTTTAAAAAGATTACTAAAAGGATCAGCAGTAGGTTTAAGTAGAAAACACTTTTACGCAGCGCGATAATATCTGCTTTCATCTCAATACTTAAATTTCCTTGCATTTCAAAGTGAACTACAACACCGCTAATAGATTTAACACACCTCACTAATCTACAATAACAAGTATAATAACCAACCAAAAACAAATAACGTTCTATTTAGTCGCGGTGAATGACTCGTAAGTTAACTGCATCCGTCTACCTTATAATTTGTTTATTTAGTTTTCTGTGGGTATAATCATAAAATTTTACGATTATGTGAACATGACAAGGTACTGTAGTCAATAGCGTGATTATTCAAAGTAATTGCAAACGAATGTGAGAGTGTGTGTGTGTACCTATAATAGAGAGTATAGAAATTACTCATTAGAAGAAGGTCTACACAAAAGTGTTAATCTATTACTTCGTGACAAGGCTACTCGACTTCTAACCCCCACTGTACATACAACTTGTGGTTAGTTAGCGGATAACAAACATGCTTAGTAATATCTACAACGGAAGCGGAAAACGGGGAGTTTGGGAAACTGTGCTAGCAAAATTTCATAGCAGTCTGTTGCTATAGTATACTCCTAACTGCAGTTAACTACAGTTTGTATCAACTACACCACCTAATGTACAATAAACAAGTAGTCGACAGTATTTCTTCAAAATGATTTTAATACGTTTTTTATGTTTTTCTGTTTTGGTAAGTGACTTTGTCCATTAATATTTCTTTTGTTGGAATTATTGATTGTTTTGATAAGTAAAACGCATAAACGCTTGCACACTCCTGTAGCTACCTACACCTTCTGTGTATTCAAATAAGAAAAAAGTATTTTTAAGTCTACACTTATGTTATAACTAATTCGTTACAAGTCAATATTATCCTTTGATAATATAAGATAGTTTTTTTATTCCTCTACAAATCTTAAGTATTATAAATTCAGTTTGCTTTTCGTAGTTGCCTGCCCATCATTAAGAGAATTTATTCCGGATTTATTAATATTTACATACATAATGATATATTTAAGAATTCGATTTAACCTAAAAACTAGGTATTTATACTATTTATTTTACTACTAGGCTTTATTTTGTTTGACATGTCATACGCGAACGGCCATTATTTCTCTAAAAAAATGATAACCGTTTGAATGAAAATTCTATTCTATTATAATATATTCTAGTTATTTTTAAATAAATTTGGATTGGCAAAGTATACTTTTTTTAAAATTTTTTTGAAGGATGTGTTCACACGTGACGTGACGTGACGTGACACTTTCAAAATTCAAAGTTATATGAAACATATCATTTGAAACGGAACGTCATGTAAAGGGAATAAAACCATATTAACACTTTTTTACTTTAAATTAAATTCCTTGCTCAAAAATCAAATCCCCGACGCGTAGTGTCGTAAAAAATTATGAAAATAATTACAATAATATTTTGACTTTTTGGTACGACTTCACTGTCTTTAAGCTTTAGGCAATTCGTGACCACGCGGTCTCCTCTCTTATGCGGACATTGTAATTTAAAGACCTGGGCCCATTGTCTACGGCGCACGCATAACACCACGCAACCATTCAAACATTGTGAAGTTTCTTGTCAGCTCTTCTTCATATAAAACGACCAGTTAGAACCGTGAATCTAGCTTCTGACTTTTCATATGGTCATGTTTTAATCGAACCTCAAACAATTCCCATATTGCTGTCCTAAAAATATGAATGAACACTTTAATATAATGAATGAACCTGAAAAACCTGAACCCTTTTAGTGAACCTCAAATAATTCCTATTTGTTGTCCTAAAAATACTAATGGCCAAGTTATTTCGACCTGCTTAATGTATACCTACGTGAAATAATACTTTTTTTATTTTAAATTTAAGACGCGTCGTCGTCGTCGTCCTACATGCGCTATTAAAATACTAGTGCATTGTTTGTAGAAATTCGTTATATTGTTCGTTAAAAAGCGTTTGTCTGAATGAAAATAAGAATAAGATAGGTCGTTCATGTGTAGACTGGCAGCTGGCACTCAGGCATAGGGCACTCTATAAACTACTTTCCTATTTTGTAAGAAAAGCCAAGTCTCACACTGGGTGCCATTATTTGACGCTTAAAAACCTAATGCGTTAAATGCTTGTGCATTTAGAGATATTGATCAGAATGAGTTTCATAATTCACGTAATGAAATATTTTTATATATTTTATATTTTCATAGTTCAATCTTTCTTTACCCTTTGTTCCACATTTATTTTCATTCATTCCTCCAGGTCAGAACAAGCATTCCGTTACTGTGGATTGTCTTTCACGACGTAGTGTCGTGAAAGCCACGTTATTTATTTACAATCAGTACACAGACACAACCCTCAACTTTTAACACAAGGCTACGACGATTTAGTGACATCAAAGGGCTGGGATTTTCGCTCACATTGGTTGATATCACGTTTTCGTATAAACATCACATCATACGTTAGATTTTATTATATTTTATTAATATATATTATATCATGACAGTTTTGACAACGCTGTATACTATTTTGCCATGACAACTTTTCTTTCAAATTCTTGATGGCCAGTTATATTTTAGCTGATTATACGTTCATACTTATTCAAAATTACACATGGCCACTAACATATCTCAAATTCATATTTTCGACATGATATTATTCTACGAGTTCACATTATACATTCACGCAATGCTAGGGTCAGTTCCCGTACGCGCGCACGCGCGCTCTACTTCGTGCGTGGCTGTCGAATTTACCTGCCCCTTGTCAGCCTCCATCTTCAGCTCCGCCTCAGTTAACTATCACGCATCGTCATTCATACCACACCTCCACATTCTACACACCATGACTGTCCAGTCCATCTTCATCCTTCTAAATCTTGTAAATAAAACTTTCTTTAATTTACTTACCTTTAACTTAACTTTTAACTTTAGTTTAATTTAAAGTCAAAGTTAGGATTTTCTAGTCGCTACACGACATTTTGGCCTCACGTCACTTGCTTGAATGAGGATGTGAAAGCTTGTGTGTTTTAAATACTAACAGCAAGGTGGTAGCGTGATTGACTCCCTATAGCCACGTCTAGAGGCTATTTAGTTGCACTCACAACAGCTTAAAGTTTCCACTATTTGACTTATTGTTGTTATGTTTCTTCAATGGCGCTTTTTGCGAAGATTGCGCTCCACATAGCCTCAGGCCATTGCGGGGCGGCAAACTTGTGCCCACTCTTGAGTGGAAGAACTTTGAACTTTGAAGAACGTTGTTTTAAGAACTTTTGTAAACCAATGTTGAACGTACTGTTACATCCTTCACCTGTACCCCTTCTGGCCTACTCAGCAGCCTATGCTACATTCTTGCTGCTGACGCAGCATCCTCTCGCTCCCCTTCCACACAATCCAGCAGCCAGTCGTCTCATAACCATCATACCGTGCACATGTATCTTGCACTCGTGTCTTATTTTAATACAAGTATATTTTAGCATGAAGTAATTTATTTTTTTTAAACCAAATCCGGAACCCGGTTATAACAGTACGCTGTTGATGCTGCTAAATAAAAAACAAAAACAAGCCAACGAATTGGCTATTGACAACTAGTGTATCAGACAGGATTATCTATATGATAAACAATTATTATTTTTATTTCAGTTATATAACACAGAAGTAAAAGCCCATGTTTACAATGAGTCGGCAGAGCTGAATCCGTAAGTATTAATGTTTTTTAAAAAGCCAAAAAGAAGTAATTCATGTTGCTGTCATTTGTAGACCTGAGTCAGGGGTTACAAAGTCGACAGCAACATACATAGTTAGAAGAAAGATGTTGGAAGTATTGGCAAAATCATTATTAAGTATTCAAAGTAACTCCGTTCTCAAATACATTATAGGTCCATTGATAGCAACACTTGAATACGAATACCACCTAATGCTACTGAATATGGTCGCCATCAAAGTCATGGACGTGCATTTGTTTGTACTTACCAACACAGTTTCAAACAGCATGACAATTACACCGGGTAACAAAATAGTTTCCTAGTTAAGTGGTCCTTTAACAATCTACCAGGAAAAGATTTTATCAGCTTGGCCACTGTTCGCCACAATTCTTTCTTATCAGTGGACGCCCGGGTCGAAAAAGCTAAAACGTTATATAATACAGGCAATAATATTATTATTGATATTATAAAGCAAGTTATTATTTTACATAGAGCTTATATTTCCATTTTCTGATGGAAAACAAATACTTCTCAATTAAAGTTGTCGGCTTTTAATGTCTCCTTATGTATGAGGATCATTACAATGTTGGCACTATGGGAGGATCCAACAGTCCCAACATATTTTTTTGTGGGACTCCGTATTTAATCGTTCTCATTTATATTATAGTAGGTCCTTGCGACAGCGGGTTACAAAAGTGTACATACTACTGTATGTACACTTTTCCACTTTTGTAGTGTACTCATTACAAAAGTGGACACATAAATATTATTCTATTCTATTCTAACATTATTACATCCGCGCTTCGACCTGCGACGTCTGAAGCTTTGTGTCATCAAAATCATCTATATGCTAACGATTTCAGCTTTACTGTCGAGCAAGTGTTGATAACATAATATTATCCGATGCGTTTGAAGAGCTACACCGGCAGTAAGATGTCGTTAAAAACTGGTCAGCTGCGTTTGGGGTGGCGGTTTACTCCACCGGGTAAACCAGACGCAGCTGACACTATTGAGTGTCAGGCTATCATAGTAGGGAGCCCCTGCAGTACGAGGAAGCTGAATGGCTTAACTATGCCACTGGTAATATTGACAACACAGTCATCCCATTTAGCTCCGATGTTAAGAATCTTGGTCTGCATGTCAACACCTGTATTGAATGGCGAATGCAGGTCACGACTAAGTCAAAAAGTCACTGGAACGTTGCATTCACTACTCTATCGGTTGAAAAACCTTCTCCCATTAGGAGAAGGTTTTTCAACCGATAGAGTAGCGAGCGAGAGCACATAAAAGCAATGCTTGTACAGTTCCTTATATTTCCCATAATTGATTATGGCGATGTGTGTTACTGAAATTGATGAGTAAAACAACGTGTAGCTAGTAATGCGGTTTATCCGGAACGGCCATGACAGCCAGACCATCGCTGACCTTGACAAATCATAAGCAATATAAACCGCACCTTACCATACATTAGTTACCTGAATGCAGATTTCCACTTTTTAGGGGTTTGGGCAACGCTCACGTTGAGAAAAAAAAACTGACTACTTCACTTGGTGACCAGCGGGCGAAACCAGCTCCTGAAGCAGTTGAAAAAACTAATATATTGGTGAGCATTCTCAAATTCTAATTTTAAATGTAGGTGGTGATTTCGACAACTGGATTAGTTACAAACAGATAAAAATCTATCTATGCTCAGTTTAGAAAGCTTTGCCCCGAAAGTAAACCTAAGTTCTGTAAAACTTTCTTCTTTTTTGACATTTGTCACCAATAATAGCTGATAATAAGAGCTGTTTTGCAGGGTACGTATTGCAATATCTAAAACTAAAAGAACTAACGTAAAATAACCTACGTTCAAAATCCCTAAAATCGAAATAACTAGGTACCTAATGATTGTTTCACTTATATTCAAAATACCGAAAGCTTAAAATGTCAAAAGAATATGTTACTGTTAAGTTAATAAAGCTAAAACTGAAAATTCGTCTGTACAAAGTTCCTTAAATTGGTTTACCTCACCGTTAATTGACCAAAATGAAAAATACCGATCTAAGTACCTATGTAAAGTTCAAAATCCAAATAAAACACCAGAGGGGCAATTCTCGTAATTTTAAGACCGTTCACAGTCTGATCTCAGTCTCAATCTGTCAAAAAATACTTCTAATTTCCCTACATTTTGACAAGTTTTTGACATTTGTTTGTCGCTGAGATGAGACTGCGACTAGATTTTGAACGTTTTAAATTACGAGAGTTGGCCTTCTGATCTACTACTTCATAAAAGTATGTTTCTGTGTTGTGACAGTTTTAACCTAACCTAGCTGTTTCGATTTTAAAAAGATATATGCGTGTTACGCATGCGGGTGCAGAAACATATTTTTGAATGTAAAAGGTAAAACCAAACATTTTTAATCATTCGATATTTTAATCACTCGGCATTTCTCCGTATTTTGACCATTTTATATTTCAAGTGTACCCGTTTTGCATTAAGATGAAACAAATTTTATGTTATGAAAAAAAAACAGCGTTGGTTGAAGAGGCGTATTTAAATGTTACCTTCTTATTTAGAAAATAATACGCAAAACTCACTAAATTCTGGTGCTTTTACCTTCACCATACTCGGGTCGATTTCGATAACAAATTAACCTTTTGAAATACTCGCTAGACCGAATTCAGTTTAGCCAGCCATATCTTTTGTTAGTTGTGACCTAGCCGGTCTACCCACGCAAAGAGTTAAAGGAATTAGTATAGGAGTGGTCAGGTCTCTCTTTACGTAGTTAGCGTATTTTGGTTAGTGTATTGAGTCTCTTTTTAGGGTTCCGTACCTAAAGAGTGCCAACAGAACCCTATTACTAAGCCTCCGCTGTCCATCCGTCGGTCTCTCTGTCTGTCAGCGGACGGCGGGCGGGCGGCGGTGTTCTCATGAACCGTAATAGGTAGACAGTTGAAATGTTCATAATTAAACTGCACCAGTCGTGAAAATTTGATTATTTTGTATTTTTTTGAAAATTATGTCGTATTGTCAGTTATATTAAATAGGTCCCTGATTGTGACGAATGATTGTGTGAAGTGTACACTCTTAATAAAGGATGTGAACTTTTTAAAGTAGAGAAAATATGGATGGGGCGGCGGGATGGTTTAAAGTACGTGACATGACCTTAATCAAAGTTCAAACGTAACAATTCAGTAATTATTATGATGGCGGAACCAAGGAGGACTTTCCACGTGCGCTTTTGAACCAATCAATTTTAAATGAAAGCCACGCTGAAATCGTAAGAGGCCCTCAAGAACCCAATTATTATGTTTTATTGGTTTAGTAGCATTTCTCGCTTAAGCTCGTAACCGAAGATTCTCTATAAAACTACACTTACGGATAATGATCTTATTTTTTATTATATGTAATTGTGGATTAAGGTAGTTCTTTTTTTCAGAGTCTTTGTAAAAAGGACAACTGTTACTCTGGGCCGGACATCAATGTAATGTAAGTACAGTTATTTTTTATAAGGAACCTAATCATTTTGTCACGTCGTGTACCTGCCCGTTCAACCCGAATGTCGAACCCTTTAAGACCGACACGTGAAGGAGGACAATGCCTAAATTCCGGACATACATACATAGTTCTGAAACTAAACTAAATGCTAGAGCATTTACTTATAATATAACACCAGAGTCTATACTCACCTATACGTACTACGCACGTGCACGAATGCGAACTAGACCTGCACCCTAATTGCGTAAGACACTATCAATCTCAATCTGAATCACTTTGAAGGATATTTCTAATCCATTGCTTGGCATGTCCGAAAAATGTGTCTGCTCAACAAAAACTCGTAAATAATACAATGAATGTTGTTGAACTGTCAAAATGAAACCCGTTGCTACTGATAGTGTGGTACGCAATTACCCCGCAGGTATGAGGTACAGGGTGTAAAGTTCACTCAACCTCCATAGAAAAGGGAGGATCCTCCGACCAGACGGGTGTTATGTCTGGCGGGCAATTGCCCAACGATTGATATAGGGAAATTGTATCTATGCTAATGGCACGGTAAACTCTGCTTGCGAGAGGCAGGATTTGCGTGACGTCAGTATGACGCGTTGTTCGCATGTGGCGTTGTAGATACCGCTACATATGTATGCATTTGTATGAATTTGTACATGAATCGATCTATTTCATTGATACTAAGCCACCATCCCTACTTTTTCAGTATCTCAAACTCTATCTCAAACTCAAAGCATTTATTTCAAATAAACCAATTACAGACACTTTTAAATTGTCAAGATGTCAGTCAATCAGAGAGATGAAGCTAGCTAGTTGCCCACTCCAAAACGTAGTAGGTACCTATGGAGAAGAACGGGCATGGAACTCCACGGACACTCTTTGAAATCAAAATAATATGGTTACGAAATATGGTTATATGATTCATGTTGAAATTATGTATCTGGGAATCTCTAACAATGATTAGAGAGTGCTTCTGTAACCAGCGTATTTTTTCCGCCGCCAAAGCCGGCTGTAAAGAGGCATAATTATGGCCTATTTGTTATTATTCTGTTACAAATGCCTTTCGACGTGTCTTTTTCTTAAGTTTTGATAGCTTTACAACCGAATCGATTTTTATGAAGTTAACTCAAGCAGCCTGATCAAATTGAACTTATTAAGATTGTAATGAACTTATTTTCAGAGTGAACTTTCTGGAAGGAATGTGCGCATGTTCTAAGTAAGTTGTTATTTTTATACTTTTATATGCACAACACATTATTTTATTAAAATTTCAAGTTCCAGGTTCCACACAATCATTTGATGCATATTACATTAAAGTACACACGGCGACATATCAAGCTTTACATAACCAGTATAAGCTGACTTATGATTGTACGAAAAGCCTATACAATAAGAGGTCAGCTAAAATTGGACATTTATAGCATGATTTGTCGCCGTGTGTACTGTAAAAAGTTGAACTTGGGTAAATTGTAAACTTCTCCAGTAAAACTTACACTTCCGTTTGACGTAGACTACATGAAGGAGTGAACTATTCTCACAATGTCGTGTAATTGACACAACATTATAAATGATACTAGTTGGACGTAGTTCATGAAACAATTTATGTATTTTAATTGTGATACCATTCCAGTTTTTTTTTAATATTTACATATTTATATTCATAAAATTAAGATTTGTGAAACTGTTGCTACTCGGACCTACCTAATCAGGTTGCACGGACAGATGAAAGCTGTTGACGTATGTTTTATTTAACAGTTGTAAAAATACACTTAACGAAGCCAACAGCCACTTGTACTCCTCGTCATTGTAATCATATTTTTGTACTGGAGCATACTTGGGAACCTTATGGTTACGGAAAAACTCCAACTTTTACAACGTTTTTAATGTTATAACACAACTTTGGATACTCACATGACCCATGTACCGTTGCATGTTTGCGTGCCTTACGTAGCGCTCTACCGAAAACAACGATTTTTCATTCCAAAAATAAAAGTCGTTTCTCAGCAATTATTTTTGCACAAAGTTACTTAGTTTGTTGTATGCGAGGACGGCTAAGTGATGGGTCTTTTTACAGCCTGTATTATGATATGCCGGATTGAATTTATTGGATGAATTACTAGGTACAGTCAAGTCTTTTATACGAGTATCTTCGTCTAAAACCTTTCTCTTAACAACGGGACAGATACCTTTTGAGGCTACAGCAAAGAGGACCATTGCATGGAAAACAGTATTTAATTACTTGATAACAAAATATATCAAAATAGCATAATTATTGCTTTGACCAATGTCGAGTTGACATTAACTTTCTTTTTTTTTGTTAGCCTTGACCGTGTCCCACTGCTGGGCGAAAGCCTCTCTTCTTTCCTTCCAAACCTCCTTGTCTTATGCGATGTGTGGCCATGTTGACCCTGCAAACGTTTTCATCACCTTCGCCGTGGTCAGGCTCCCAGTGACTGACGATCTTTGCTTAGCTCTCCGGATGCATTCGCGCAACGTGTTCGACCCACTCCCACTAAAGCCTGGCTGTTGTTTCTCCAACATTCGCTACTTGAGTTATGGAGTGCAGGGTGGTGTCGCTAACTCGGTCTATGATGCTGTGCTCCGTTACCCATTGGTAAATTTCAAATTTGGACTTTTGACATTAACCTAGCTTCTGCCCGCGACTTCATCCGCGTGAAATTTTGGCCCCTGACCCATCGCGTCGCATCCCATCGCTCGCCCGTATTACTAATTCGGATGCGTTTGGCATTTTTTTCTTTTGTTCGGTTCCTTAGGGTCCGTAGCGTGATGTTAAAGAATTGGTCTATTAAATGCAAAAATAATTTTTCAAATTCTAGTTCCGGAGATGACCCCCTACATACAAACAAACAAACAAATTTTACCTCTTTACAATATTAGTATAGATTAATAATTTAATTATCAGAGTATACCAGTGTCTCATTTGTAATGCCGCCTGAGATGTAAAGAAGATGGGTGAATGTCATTCTGCGGTGTTGGCATTGCGATGAAATATAAAATGCAATGACGATGAAGCAGATTCTTTCGTGCAATCAGCAGTATAAAATAGCCCTTATGGTAATGAATATATTTTGGATGTGACTGTACCTAACTGTATAATTAGAAAGAATGATCGTATTTAATAAACACATATTTAATTACTGTATGTTTTACTTTCAGCGTAAAGATGGGAGGAACTCCGGTAAGTGATAATTTTCAGAATCAAGAAAACGTACAGATTATTATAGTCATTAATTAATCGTTAGTAAGGTTAATTATTATCTGCGGAACATGTTTTACATGATATCTTTTCGTACAATAAATCAATCATTTTATAACTTTTACAAAATAAAAATACAAAATAAACTTTTACTAATTAATGAATCAAATGAACGATACAAAACATCATCTTGTGTTCATGGACCATGGAATTCAGATCTTATTTTACTTTTTCAGATATTATGTAATAGTTAAAGTTTTTCGTTACACTTAAAGTTTAGAGTTTCAATACTTTAGATTTATACATGTGACGTCACGAAGCTTATGACTCGTCCCCACTTATCACGCGATATAAAAAAAAAACG
Organism: Apamea crenata; assembly: GCA_949629185.1. NCBI lineage: Eukaryota > Metazoa > Arthropoda > Insecta > Lepidoptera > Noctuidae > Apamea > Apamea crenata. The sequence continues at coordinate 1,806,998 of OX451356.1, forward strand.
ATTATTGGATCCACCCCAGCTCCACAAGGAAGGCCAGCAACGCCTCGATGTTACTGACCATCTCACGGAGGGTACCTGGGTTACCGAAGTACTTTGCCCTGTACGTGGCGACCACCGGGCAGTTTAGAAGCATACTCGTATGTGCTGCTGTCTCGACGTCCTCCATGCAGGCCCTGCACAGTGGACTGTGTGTGACAAATAGGTTGGGACCGTTTTGGTAAGGAACTCTAAAACCATGTAGAAAGATGTCTATCTAATCTATCTAACTAGCCGGTATTGTCCCACGGCAGGGCGAAGCCCCCCGCCCCCCCTCCTTTTTCCACACAATTCTGTCTTTTGCAGTCCCTACGGTAGGAGTCCAGCTCGTCCCGCCATCTTCGTCTCGTCCTGCCGCGATAACGTCGTGCGTTTAGTGGGACCCAATCGAGGGTTCTCTTAGCCTTAGTTCTATTAAAAACAAAGATGTACTTACTTATTAATAATGATACTTAATGGTATGGTGTATTTATATTTATAAAATATTCTTACCATTGTGATACTTTCCAGATTAATTGCACCCTTCGCGAAAATTGGAAACGATTGGGTTCAGACTTGTGAGTATTGGTTTTTTAGTTACCTACGTTGAATAGCAAAATATTTGTTTAAAGTAAATTTAGTTTTACGCCTACATCGAAAGTTAATGAGCATGGGACCCTTATACCCGTTTTCACTTACGTCAAGCAAAGCAACTCCTAGTTAGGTAATTAATTCATAACGTAAGCAGTTACCTAATCAACCACTCCCGTTTCACCATTCGTTTCTCATGCGGTACTTCGTAATCTTCAAAATCTACATTATATATAAATCTCATATATATTATATATATATATTATTATACATAAATCTCTCTTGTGAAGCTCATCGTAATTATTATAGTACAGACGCGAGCAGGTCAAGCTACCCGAAACTGTCAAATTTTCCCAAACAACCTACGTCCGTTTATGTCCCTATTGTATTCTTGAAGGTGTTTTTTTTTCTCGGATCAGTCGCGCGCGTTACAGCTTACAGCCGACACTCAATGCCAAAAGTGATTGTGATTAGAAAAAAATCACACAGATCATTTAATGAAGAATTGTAGGTACTAGGCGAGCAGACTTATTAGGAGATACTTTTTGTCAATCCCACACGCACATTTTTATAGGTGTATGTGTATGTTATATATGTATGTTTGTTTATTTACACCTTTAAAAATTTACACGACTAAGGTTGTCAAAATAATACCCACATTACAAGCATTTTTGAGTAAAATTATTTTTCTTCTTTTGTTGATACGTGAATCAATTTGTTTCAGGTTCGCTAAACTTGATAATAGTTGTGCATCCTTAAAGTGAGTACAGTACCTACTTTATATTTAATTGCAAACATTTTTTTATGCAGGAATGCACAGTGCCTGTAATATGATGTTGAGATAAATAAAAATTATTTGTTAATATTATGATTACGATGAAATAAAAAATGCTTAATCTTTGTCATATTTCTATTGCAGAAATATCAAAGCAGATCTTGATAAAATGACAACAGACCACACAACAACTATAACAAATCCCACGACTTCTGAAACACTTACATCAAATCCCACGACTTCTGAAACAACTATAACAAATCCCACGACTTCTGAAACACTTACATCAAATATCACGACTTCTGAAACAACTATAACAAATCCCACGACTTCTGAAACACCTACATTAAATATCACGACTTCTGAAACAACTGCAACAAATACCACGACTTCTGAAACACCTACATCAAATATCGCGACTTCTGAAACAACTACAACAAAACCCTCGACTTCTAAAACACCTACATCCAATATCACGATTTCTGAAGCAACTACAACGAACTCCACGATTTCAGAAGCAACTACAACAAAACCCACGAACATAGCAACTGGGAAACAGCTAACTGGCAGGTAACAGTAACTTTGCTTATTAACTCATTGCATAATTCCTGTGTTGTGTTTGTTGTTTACTGTTATATTGCTTTTTATTAAACACCGATGTGTCCGCCTTATTAAAATTAACGTTAAGCTACCTAGGGCCGGTTGGTTAACGTTACATACGTACGTCAAATATAAATGATTGCGTGATCGTTAAAATTTGACATATGTACGTCAAGGGCAATTAGTTTGTAATTGTAATTTGAAACGACGCTTTTCTTGGTTTAACGATAATTAGCGCCATTTTTGACGTATACACGTTGCGTGAAGTGAACGTGAAACAACCCGTCCCTAATCTGTGAAGGTATAAAGGCTACCTATAACCATATTAATAGCTTGATTCTTCTGCTGATGCTATTTTGTTCATCAATTAGATAATGCTGGATTATGTTCGGGTTAAATCCGTACGTTCCCGGCTAATTTGGCAATTATGTTTAATCAATGCTGACATAGTCGTTTTCACTCTGCCCAACAGTCTGGGCAGAATGAAATGGTGCAGATTTTGATTCGTACAGCCTTATCCCATCACCAAACTTATCGCACTTCATCGTATTTTTTCTGTCATTCCAGAGGACCAGTCTTGAAAATAGCTGAAAATTATTCCATGGTAACAGTTATAGCTTTTGGGTTGTGTATGTTCGCTTGCGGCACGCTCTTTGTCATTGCCATCAGAATGTCATACACTCGCTGCAGAAGAGGTATGTTTCTTAAGTTTATTGTAGCGACCCTCCCCTCCTTCGCATGGTTTTTACGACTTGACAAAACATTGAGACTATGTTAATATATTTAAGTTTAATGAATGCATAACATACAGAAAATAAAAGAATTTTACTCCTTTTCCATGAACAGCGACTTTATTTTACCTATATATTTAAAGATATAGCTGATATAAGGTCCTGGGTCGAGATTCGTAACGAAAGGGGCTTGAAGATTGTATATGGAGCTTGGTATACCTACTGCCGCGCCAGTTTGAAAATGTCGGAGTTTTTGAGATATTAACGTTTAAAGTTGATCACGTGATCCAATCATCAACTTTGAACGTTAATATCAGCTCGGAAACGTGACACTTTACGGGGTTTGATTCTATTATGTTTTCTGTTTGCATTGATGTCAGCTATAGATTCATATGGGTCTCATGCGTGGCCGCCATTTTCAAAATGGCGCGACAGTATGTATGCCACTTATCTTCAAAGCCCTCTACCCATATGGTTATTTGGTTCGACAAAATATCAGCTGACAAGGCCAGCAATGCCTTTCCTCCTTGAGAATATTGAAAACGGACTGTAACACAAAACACAAACGAAACACAACACATTAACTAGTAGATTGTTTGCTAATGGAGCCAACTACATTTTGAAGGCGAGAGATTCAAAGTACGTCAATCGAGCTTAAAAAAGTGTTGCTCTCGAGGTGGACACTCAAATTTTTATCGCCTCTATGAAAAAATAAGTAAGTGCAACTTATGAACGAAAAATAGTACGTGTATTTATTTACATACAAATACATAGAAATAATTAGAGAATAATGTTTATATTTGAACATAAAGCGTCAGCCCAAATCCAACATTCTAACGCGGGGGTATACGCACCGCAGCAACCGTTCATTTTGTTCGTCGACGGCGACTAAAACCTATGAAGTGAGAAATTTCTAGTCGACCCTGTACATTAATAGAATAAAAACATTTTTTCTTGCCTCGGGCGCCTTTTACTCTATCATACAGCCTGTTACTTGTTCATACAATGTTCGTGATTGATCTGTTTTGTGATTGGAACTTTTACTAACAATATCGACATTCCAAATTCAAATCACTTTTAGGCCCTAGGGATTAAAGAGCTATTTTAGTCCCTGTTTACATGTGTAAAATAATTATAATTATTTAACTCGGCCAATATTTTAAAAATGGTATATTTTGTTCAAAATATTTCAGCAAATCGTCCAAGCCGGCCGTAATATGGAGACACAGTCATTAGTCAGCCATCGACGAGCTTCTGATCCCGCTGACAAGAATTTGCTCAAGCAAGAAAAATCAGGCGAAAAGAAGACAAATAAATAAAAAAATGAAACAAAATATTTGAGTATAGTGCTTAAAAAAATACCAAAAATCAAGACTTGGTAGCTTTTTGGGGTCTCTATGTAATAACATTTAAACATTGTCCTTTGCCTTAAACTAAATATTATTAAATAAAAACCAGTTATTCCCCTTTTTTATTTCCCCCACTTGAAACGCAGTGACTGCACTTGGCACACCTAAGCATAGAGCCCTGTAGGTATACTGGGTAGGGCCCAGTATACCTACTGGGCTCTATGCTTAGGTTGGACCACAGAGAGGGAATGGTCGTGCTGGCAGCGACTAGATACGAGTACCTACTAATAAAATACGTTACGCCGAAAGCGTTTTGAGCGCACAATTTCCGTCACGGACTGTCTTCAAACCCATCAGTTTCTATTCGTCGTATAAATAAACGGTGAGTCGCTTGGTGTGTAAAGAAAGTGTTGACAATGCCACCTCTAGCAGTGGCGTCTCTGTGCTCTGTGCGTTGGACAAAGAGTTCTTGGATGAAAAATGAGGGATATTGTGCTCAAGAATAGGCTAGTCGTTGGTCTAGTGGTCGCAAGCGCTACTGCTAAGCATGATGTCCTGGGTTCGATTCCCAGGCCGGACAACGGGTTATATTCAGTTTTTCTAACTGTAATATCACAGTGGAAGCCCGCAGTATGGATTTGTGCCCCGGTTGATGGCATCAGGCTCGCCCCCTGTTACATAGGATTTATAAACAACTGGCTTATCGTCGGTATATTATAGGTGGAACTCTGCCTGACCCTTGGAGGAATACAGGCGTGAAGTTTTGCAGGTATGCGTTGTGTTATTAAAAAACAAATAAATACTAAATACTAATTAAATATTATATATATAATATATATTTATATATTAATTCTTAACAAATTATGCACCGTTACTGATGCACAGCGGGACTCAGTTTGTAATGCACAGCGGCTGTCGATACGTCGCTTTCTGAAACTGAAACAATACACATTAAAACCGCAACAGCCGAGCAGCCGAGGGTGCTCGGCTGCATGCCTATGTGCCGGTAGAATATGAAGGACTCTTACAAAAAACACCTACGTACGAAAAAAAAAACATTTTAAAACAAAATAATTACTTATTTATTAATCAGTTTGTAATATAAATTAAACACAAAAAAATAATTAAACATACCCGTTTAATAATTACCACATATAACTTAGAACCTAGAATATACTTCTTGAATAGAATCTACTCGTTCTGCAAGTACGCGAAACGGCGAAAGAGATAAATGATAAATGATTTTATTTTGTAAGTAGGTTTGTACAAACACTTTTACACGTCAATCATATTTTAAAACTAGATGAGGTCGGCGTTTCCTATCTGACTACTCTGAGAAGAAAGGCCGAAACAAACTCAGAGGTCACAGTCTCTTTTAAAGTCCAGACATAATCTTGGTCAGATAAAGTGGTCGGTACGCACAGCTACACATCAAGCTATACATAAACAGTAGAAAGAGAGAAAAAGTCTTTATTGCGACTCGTACAGGAATATCACAAACTATATTTAATATTTACGGTCCAAATTGACGTTATTTCAAGTTAAACTAATATCAACTTTATTTTAATGGTATTTAAGTTGATTTCAGAGTGACTAGCACTATTGAAAAAGTTGTAAAAATATTTGTATCTGTATAAGTTGTAGCGTAAACTGAACTTTATTCTGTAGGAATTAAAGTTATTTTTCCATAAACTCATATTCGTTCCATTTTTGGCGAATAAGTAAAATAAAATAATTATATAAAAAAAGTAACAAAATGAAAAATGAAACAAAAAGTCCAAGGCCAAAAGGCTCCTATCTCTCAGCACGATGCTGCGACATTTAAAAAATAAAGATCGCACAGTATAAACTGACTTCTGATTGTACGAAAAACCTATACAATGCGAGGTCAGCTAAAACTGGAAATGTATAGCTTGATGTGTGTAGCTTTGTGTACAGGCAGAGATATTTTCATTTGATCGGTTAAACACGGTTTGCCTAAGTTTATTTCTAATTATTGTGGGTAGGATATACGCTTAGTAAGTAAGTTCTAAACCAGCGTCGACACTTCTTCGTGTATGGATCATAATTTTAAACATTCGTTGTAATAGTATAACAAGCTCAAGATGTTAATATTGCAGGTAGCAGATTCATCGTTATTATAGAACGATCTTCTTATTGCTCTGTAACATTAGAAAACACAGTCTTATTTGAATCGCCAGCTTTTTGATCTTAAAGCAGCCGTTTCCTTTTTTCTCGTTTTGGCTGGAAATGTTTTACAGTTCAATTAATAATAATAATAATAATAATAATAAATACTTTATTTCGGACCATGTGTCCATTTTGTTAGTAACAATGTTCTTATAGGCTAGTGTTAGTAATACTTAAAACTACCCACAACATTACACATTTAAAAGAAAGTAAACTCAACAAAAATCACTACTGCGCCATTCCATAACAAATGGTGCCGCAATGATTGATGTAATTACAGTCCAGCTGACTAGCGATCATGCTAAGGATGCTGTTGGCGCTGCCGCGGATGCGCATGTTTTACGCATCGTAGCGTAAAAGCAGTCTACGCGATGTTCAGCAAACATCCCTGATGCACTACAGCATCGCCACAGCCCCATCAGCACCCTGAACGCATTATTAAATTGAACTCAAATTGAACGCATTATTGAATTGAATTAATGTCGCAGCATCTGTTCCGTTATAGACATGTCACTTTCGACGTGTATATCAAATAAATAGATATATACGTTACAATAAGGGCTGATTCGCCAGATAACTTTTATTCAAGGAATAAAATTGACGTTTGACAGTTTTTGTATTAAATAACTGTTAACATTTCAAAATTCATCATCATCTTCCTGCCCTTATCCCATGTTACTTGGGGTCGGCGCAACACGCTTTCTTCTTCCATTCTCCCCTGTCAATTGTCACGCTATCATTCACTCCCTTCTCTTTCATATCATTCCTCACACAGTCCATCCATCTTTTCTTCACCCTTCCTCTCCCTCTCCATCCATCAACATGTATCACTCTTTTAGTCACATGCGTTTCGTCATGCCCATACCAAGCTAAACTATTTCCTTTCAACTTTTTTGTCACTGCTGGCGCCACTTTCAAACTTCCTCTTATATACTCATTTCTTACTTTATCCATTCTCGTCACTCCACACATCCATCTCAACATTCTCATCTCCGCTGCATGCAATCTTCTTTCATCCGTCTTCTTCACAGCCCAGCATTCAGACCCATAAAGTACGACAGGCCTTATCACAGACTTATAAATTTTAACATTTCAAAATTATTCCACGAATAAAGTGATCAGATGATTGAAAAATCAGTTTTAAGAGTAACAAAAAAATGGTAGATGAAAGATAATATAATAGGAGCCATCTAATTATTTAATGTTAACTTACAAAAGTATTTCCTACTAGCAGTTGCTGGACAAGTAGATGAGCACGGTTGGTCACATGAAGAATATAAATAACGAGCAACTGCAATTAACAAGTCGACCTCCGACCCACCGCGTAGCATGCTATCGCCACCCGCGACCAAACTTGGTTTTCGCTTGGCGTATTTTCAGATTTTTTTTTTCTTTTTACTAATAAAAAGTAGATTTGACAGATCCCGCCCAAACAACATGACCGCCACAGACTATCAACATCGGCCCGTCCCTATTGGAAAACCCCTAAGTAATCATTATTGATTAATTAATTAAAGCCAAAATTCAAATCATTCATTAAACGTAAGTTGTGCCAGAAAGCCTTTTATACCGTTAAGGATTATATCGAGGACAAAAAGGCTTGGGATTAAGGTGCTTCCAATTTTTACTTTGAATGTTTTTATTTAATTTTATTTTTTTCTGTCTTGTCGTTGTTTTTTTTTTATTTTATTCATTTTGACATTAATGAATTTTATATATACTATGACATTTGCTTACTTTGTAAAGTATTCTATTATTTTAATTATTGTGAATGTGAAGACTATGTGGGTCATTTTATTTATAGTATTATTTTTAAATTTTCTCTCTGTTCTGTTAGTTTTGTCATGGTCTGGCAGTTTGAGTAATTAATGTGGCCTACCCAAATGTCCTTTCTTTGGTATTGTTCGTCGAATCGTCGAGCTCCTTAAGTTTTGAGTTGAGCTGCACGATTTCTGACAAATGCGTGGACTGGCTGGACAGGTCCTCTCAATCTGTGTGTTTTTTTCCTCAAAAAACCATCTCAGACATCGATCTACATGGTCTTCATATGATCTGACCAAGATTATGTCTGGACTTTAAAAGAGACTGTGACCTCTGAGTTTGTTTCGGCCTTTCTTCTCAGACTAGTCAGATAGGAAACGCCGACCTCATCTAGTTTTAAAATATGATTGACGTGTAAAAGTGTTTGTACAAACCTACTTACAAAATAAAATCATTTATCATTAATCATTTATCAAAATTGCGAAATATTTGATAGCTACTTGCGACGTTGCTAACTTTCAGAATAGACAGCCATAAGTTGTATCGATAGGCTTCATCTCCGAAAAAATATTCCACGTTGGGGAGTCACGTGTACTCCTATACTTCCTTATCATACTCTCATTAAATAAGGGAAACGCAAAAATAGTACTTCCGATATCGGGTACCATTTTTAAGGAAAATTATCGAATAATATAAAAATATCGCTCAAGTACGAGTTTAAATTGCACATCCGTTCCGTACCGGTCAATCAGTAGAATTTGATACCACCGTTGTTGTCAAATGGTTTAAAATTCATGTTACACAGATCATAAACCCCTGTCATACGCGAACAAGCGTGAGAATTTTTCTCCGTGGCAGTTGAGGTAGGTCTACATCGCGCATTTCACCATTAACATCCAGTTTGTCACAGACAGGGACAATGTTGTAATGTTGTGGCGGATGCTCCGCCACGTGTGGACGCTTCCACACGCAATAGAGCATCTATCATGACGGTACCAACATTCTATTACACAGTTCTTAAGAGCGTTTACAACGTACGGTATTTCATACAAGCTTTCAACCTTGTTTTTCGAAATGCATGAACCGATTTTAATGAAACTTCATACACATAAGAAGGATACATAGTTCTAAAAGTTAGTTAAGAACATGTTCGAAATGTCTTATTTAAAAAAAGATATCTGGAAATCTCTGTTTCTATGGAAAAATCGGTCGAATTTAGATGTAACACTATTTTTCGAAAATGTTCTCAATTAACTTTTTAGACCTATATATCCTGCTTAAGCGTAGGAAGTTTCATTAAAATCGGTTCATGAATTTCGAAAAACAAGGACTTGAAAGTTTGTATGAAATGCCGTACGTTGTCAACGCTCTTAAGGTTCAGCACTTTTGCAGAGGTTGGCTTAGGATTACAACTAAGTTTCCCCCCCGGTGGGTTCCCCCCCCGGTGGGTTCCCGCATTGTCGAGGCGGGGGGGCTCAGTAGCCGTGGTGGATTGGGCCACGGTGAAGCTAAGAGGAACCCGAGGAGCGGCCGCTCGTCTAGGCTGTGCGGAAAAGCCGACGACGTAGCGGCCGGCGGGTAGGTTGCGGTGCCGCTTGGGCGACATCGCAGCCTACCTGAGGCGGGCCGCGATGTCCCCCGTGTGGGAGACATTGCGGCTGAGGATTAGAGGCCGCGGCGGGAGAGGAGTGTCGGTGTTACGTTGCCGCTCTCCCTACCTTCCGCGGCCTTGACGGGGCCGCCACCGTTTGATGGCGGACGCGGTGGGGCCGCAGGGGAAGAGGAGTGTCAGTGTGTCGTTGCCGCTCTCCCTATCCTCTGCGGCCGTAGCCCCCCATCCTGGGGGGCATGCGGGGCCCGCCATTCAGGCGGGCGTGGGGGCCAGCGGGCAACGGGTGCGGGGGCACCGTTGCCTGCATTGCACAGGCCTCCACCAGTGTTGGACGGGAATGGCTAGGTGGTCCCGGCCATTCCCGTAGCCCCCCAATGTGGGGGGCATGCGGGGCCCGCCATACCAACTAGGCGGGCATGCGCCGGGAGGGCTATGGAGGTAAAGGCTATGCCTATTCCCGTGGCCCTCCCATCACGGCCAATGAGGGAACACCGCTGAGTTTTAGTGGGTATACTGTCATTCCGACAGGGAGTCCCACATACCCCGTCTCGTCCCCCGTGAGGCGGGCATGCATAAAGCATTTCTCAGCGACAAAAAAAAAAAAAAAAAAAAAAAAAAGGATTACAACTAAGTTTGGGTTAAAGTTAAGGGTACGGTTTAGTTTTGGTCTAAGAAAACTAAAGGGTATTAAGAAAAATTAATACAGAACCCCAAAAATTTGGCTAAATATAACTTTTGAGCAGTATACCTACGTTCTTATCAAAGTTTCATGTTATTACTTGTAACTTGGGATTAGTTAGCGTACCAAAAACGGAACCAGGAAAACGGGGAGTTTCTGCATACTCTTATTTAAGTTTATTAAATCTAGAGCCCGGCTGGTTATCCCAGTTTCCGGGCTATTACTATATAGTCAAAAGTTACCTACAGTTTGTTTTAATTACACAACCTAATGTACAATACACAAGTAGTTGACAGTATTTCTTCAAAATGATTTTAATAAGTTTTTTATGTTTTTCTGTTTCGGTAAGTGACTTTGTCCATTATTATTTCTTGTGCTGTAATTATTGATTGTTTTTGATAAATAAAACGCATAAACGGTTGCACACTCCTGTAGGTTGCTACAGGAGTGTGCAAGCGTTTATGCGTTTTATTAATATTATTAATAAAATTTAATACACCTTCTGTGTATTCAAATAAGAAAAAAGTATTTTTTTCTTATTTTTTTTTCTATATATTATCTACACTAGTGTTAGAACTAATTCGTTAGAAGTAAATATTATCCTAGATAATAATAAGATCGATTTTTTTATTCCCTTACTTAGGTATTATAAATTACAGTTGCTTTTCGTGTGACCGCGTTGTTATTTTAATCTTCGGATTTTGATGCAGTTTCACCATCGTTACAAGAATTGATTCCCGAAGGTTTATGTGCATAATACTGTAATATTTAACTTATAATATAATAAAGACATCCATTCGAAGCGGGTCACTAGTTAAATATAAAATAATATTTATTTACATTTATTTTTTGCGAATGGCTATTCAGGCTATCATCATTCGTGACCACGCGGTCTCTTTTCTTCATCGTCCATCGTCCGCGGCGTAATAGAGTCACTGTGGTAGTTTCTAGACGTCTCTCCTCCATAGAAAATGATCTATTACCCCCATCATACCTACCTACCTATGTGGTATTGACCTACTTAGCTTCTGACGTTTCATAAGGTCATGTATTTAAATCAGACAACAAATGATTCCTTTTTTGCCTTCTTAAAAATATGAATGAAAACTTTAATATAATGAATGCGCCTTTTTTGTGAACCTCAAGTATTTCCTAATTTGTTGTCCTAAAAATACTAAATAGCCAAGTTACTGCGACCTTCTTTATGTTTACGTGAAAAAATACTTTTTATAGCACTGTGTGATTTAAACCGCACTTAAGTCACACTTTTCTGTGACTTAAGTAGTTCATTTTTACACAGAAAAACGTGACATTAGTATTATTTCACGCCGTGCAATAGTTTTGATAAATTAACTGTTTTTTTTTCTATTCATTTGATTAAATTTCATTCGAAAACATTTATTAGTTTTGAATAAACTTCAACAATATCCGGCGACCCTGGTTACTTATCTCCTCTGGTGACTGTACTTATTTTTGAATTTTAAATTTTAATTCGAAACTAGTAAAACGCGTCGTCGTTGTGTATTTTGTCATGCGACATTAAACCACTAGTGCGTTTGTTTGCTCATACGTAGTACACTCAAAAGTAATGTGTTACCAAACACATTACTTTTGAGTGGCGTCGTGGACGACGGGCTTATAATCATTCAAAATATTCGGATAAACACCGACTTACTCTCAACAGGAATCGATTATTTTTTAAAAGCTACTGCGTCCTAAATAGGAACAGAATAGAAATCATTTATTTGCCAATAATGTAGGTCTGATGGTTATTCTGATGAGACACCCGATAAATTTTACCTTACGGCATGCAAAATTATTTAATATAATAAATTTACTAGACAACAAAACATAAACAAACAATTAGAGTTCAATGCGGCTGTATGGGCTCCACAGGAAACCAAATATGTCCTAATTCTGGAGCGCATACAGAATAAATTGACACGGTACCTGTACGTGAAACTTTATGGAGTCTATCCTTTCTATCCATTGATGTACCCAACCCTATTTGTGTTAGTTATGGTTGGGTACAACAAGCTGGAAACAATTGCGTTGAAAGATCTCTAACCCGGGTGTACTAAAGGATGTGTGTCTAAACGTGCCGGATAATTACGTGTCGCGGCGACGGCTGCGGTAACTGACGGTGGCTTTAATTGCGTAGTACCTAACACGTATCCAGTAGGTAGCAGCTTTGTTAACATTTTTTTAAAACTTTTATGTGTAATTCTTTTAAATGTATCGAAAGTTTATTAATTATAAAATATTCGTTAAAAAGCGATTTTCTGAATGAAAATAAGATTTATTTTTATTTTTATTCAGTAACAATTCACATTGTGTTCGAATATAACCCAGCACGAAATATTAACATTGAAGAGACAAGACAATAATAAGCTGCCAGTCTACATGACCGACCTGGTCATGTAGACTGGCAGCTGGCACTTAGCAGTGGGTACTCTACAACCTACTTTCCTATTATATTAGACTAGCTGCGCCCCGCGGTTTTAATATGTATACAATAGGTATACAAACTTTCGCGTTAATAATATTAGTAGGATAAACAAAGTCTCACCCTGGGTGCCATTATTTGACCCTTAAAAACCTTATGGGCTAAATGCTTATGCATTTAGTGATATTGTTAATAATGAGTTTCATAATTTACCTACGTAATAAAACATTGCAGGGAATTTTTATATTTTCATAGTTCAATCTTTCTTTACCCTTTGTTCCCCCACTACCAGCTTGGATGAGGATTAGAAATCTTGTGTGTTTTAAATACTAACAGCAAGATGGTAGCATGACTGACTCCCTAGACACCGCCAGAAGTACCTACATTCTATATGTAGTCTAGAGGCTATATAGTTGCACTCACAACAGATTAAAGTTCTACTATTTGACTTATTGTTATTATGTTTCTTCATTGGCACGCAATTGAACTCCTTCAGCCACTCGCACCGGCCTTTTTGCAAAGATCGCTACGCCATATAGCCTCAGGCTATGCGGGGTGGCAAACTGTGTCCACTAAAGTGTGTTAAGAACTTTTATAACACATTTGCTCGTAAAGGGTCTCTTATTTCACTTTTTACGTACTTGTGCGATATGGTAATGTAAATCGCACGGTTTATCAAGATGCTCCGTCTAAAACGAACGGTACTTTTTTAAATCTTAGCAAAGAGTTTCTATGTCAGAAAAGTGGTCAACATTTTATGAATAAAATTTACTTTGGGAGATAAAAATACACTCCCGGACTCTTAAATCGAGCCACCTAGCCTAATGAGTTAGTATCGTCCATAACTTAAAAAACATATATGAATGATCAAATAGTTTTTATGCAGTTTTGTAGCTGGCATATTTGTCGCCTAGTTGACATGCAATTGGTTCTTAATTTAAAATTGTAATCTCGAAAAACAAATTAAGAGTTTCAGTTGTTAATTTTTTAGGTAACCTGAACAAAACAGAAATTGAAAATTAGAGCTTTGATTATTGAATTCTTCGTATCTACGGATTGAAAAAGTTCCTTAATTGCTTTAGTTAATGTTTAAACCGTTTCTGGGTTGAAATTATGGATACTTCGCCTGAAGTAGCGGCTCAAGCTGTGGCTCTTCTTCAGTCCGGTTTAAGCCAGAGAAACGTAAGTACACAACTCCACATAAGCCGATGCGCTGTTCAAAGAGACCACAGGTTCCTAGAGACTGGGGGATATGTTCGTCGTTTACGTGGACCACGATTTCGGGTAACAACAGAACGACAAGATCGATTTATGGTTGCGACCAGTTTGAGAAATCGTCACCTAACTTCAGTTCAGATCCAGGAACAGCTTCGAGACTTTCATGGAGTCTCTATTAGTGCTCGTACTGTGAGGAGAAGACTTGCAGAACGTGGACTAAGACCGCATAAGCCTGCCAATGGGCCTAAATTAGCGCGTGCTCACCGAATGTCGCGCCTTCAGTTTGCGCGCCAACATTCACGCTGGACGCAAAGGCAATGGAGCCAGGTACTTTTTAGTGACGAGACAAAGATCATGCTTCATGGTAACGATGGAAGGAGGAAGGTCTACCGAAGGCAGGGAGAACGTTTTGTGCAGTGTTGCATAGAAGAGAAAGTAAGTTATGGCGGTGGGTCGTGGACCGTCTGGGGAGGCATTTCCACCGCAGGCAAAACTGCACTTGAGTTTGTGTCTGGACCTCGGATGCCATCACTAAATGCTGACCGTTATATACGCCTATGTTTGGAGGCTCATGTAATGCCGTATGCCGAGTTTGTAGGCCCAAACTTTATTTTTATGCATGATAATGCCCGACCCCACACGGCAGGAATCGTTAAAAATTATCTCCAAGACGTTGGTATTACCGTAATGGAATGGCCATCAAGAAGTCCCGACATGAACCCCATTGAGCACATGTGGGACGAGTTAAAGCGACGAGTTCGAGCTCGTCATCCAGCTCCACAAACACTACAGGAACTGAAAATTGGTATCGAAGAGGAATGGGAGAATATCCCTCAAAATGCGATTTTAACACTAATTAATTCGATGCCAAATCGCATGAATGCTGTCATTAATGCTTTAGGAGGCAATACAAGTTATTGAATAAACAGATTTATTTGACTAAACCATATTTTCTTTAAAAATCCAACATATGTCTTAGACTGTACAAAGGCAAAATCAACACTTAGGTCATTTAAGTGCATTTAAAAAAAGAATGTATTCAAACTCAGAACAGAGCCTAATATTGAATATGCCAGCTACAAAACTGCATAAGAACTTTTTGATTATTCGTATATTTTTTTAAATTTATGGATGATATAAACTCATTATGCTAGGTGGCTCGATTTAGGAGTCCGGGAGTGTATTATAAATAAACATTTAATTCTTTATTTTAAGTAATTAATTTTGACAATAAATTACAACAATCTCTAACAAAAACACAAAAATATTAATTTACTTTATTAGTAGGTAATATTGGCTGTTTTTTGTGACTTTGCCTTAAAAAAAGCGCTGATGCGCATCGCTAATTTGTGAACAAGTAAAAATTATTCCGCGCGCTTTTTCTTTTCGCTGTTTTGTTTTTATTAGAAAATGTCGTCAAGTAATGATGAATTTATTAATTCGACACCGCCAGAAGTCTCAGAGGCAGCGAAAAAGGCTACTCTAAGCCTCTTGCCCGAAAAATCGACCGATAGATACCTACTTACAAGCGTATCAAAATTTCATCTTATGGAAAACCAGCAAAGATGCAAATTCATTTTCAGAAAGTGTGTTTTTAGCCTATTTCATGGAACTTTCTCAAAAATATAAGTCAAGCTCATTGTGGTGCTACTATTTAATGCTAAAAAGCACTGTGAAAACAAAACATGGTATTGATATCAAAGCATACTCCAACTTGCTGGCATTTAAAAAAAAAAAAAAAATGTATATAAGTAGTTTATCAGCCATCTTGTTACCATAACACAAGCATTAGGTTGCTTAGCTTGGGACAAATGGTGCTGTGTGAAATGTCCAGGGATATTATATTATATTATTATTTCTAAAAAGGCGCTCAAGTGGCCATGTGAGTAAAAAGTCGAAAGTATTTTCGACTGACAATGTCAAGAAGTTCCTAAAAGAAGCTCCGGATTGCTGATATTTGGCAACAAAGGTCAGTTGAAACTAAATTATTGTTATTAACTTCTTTCACTTCCGTATTTCTTTACAATATAGCTGTTTTGTACGCTGTTTTTATCTCTTTCCAGGTTGTATTAACATTCGGTATAAATGGTGCATGTAGACGTCAAGAGTTGGCAAACATCACAACTAATGATGTCGAGAACCATGGGTGGGTTCTTCTTGTCCAGGTCAAAAACACAAAAAATAAAATTCCAAGATCGTTCACAATACAGGGGCCTTTTCACGACATAGTGAAGAAATACGAAGCGCTTCGTTCAACAAAAGCGATGTCTAACAGATTTTTTCACAATTACCAAAATGGAAAATACACTAGCCAACCCATTGGCATAAATAAATTTGGAGCAATGCCGAAACAAATTGCCACTTTCTTAAATTTGGATGATCCACATGAATACACAGGGCACAGTTTCAGAAGGTCCTCGGCTATATTGCTCGCCGATTCAGGTGCGAACTTATTGACACTAAAACGCCATGGAGTGTGGCGGTCGAACAGTGTAGGCGAGGGCTACATAGATGACTCGATGAGAAATAAAGAAGAAATTAGCTCCCCCCGCATTACAAAGAATATAAATTTGGAGCCAAGTGTTGACTCTCGACCATCTACGAGCACACACGCGTACATTCCACCATCGTCGCCGCCGCCGCAGCCGCCTCCGTCGTCGCCACCGACTGCAGAACTCTGTGGTCTCGTTTCTCCTACTTTCACTCAAGAGAGTGAGAGAGAGACTGGTGAAATTGTAACTAATAATAATAACTTGACACATTAAATTTTTTACAAATTGTTAAATTTTTTATAACTACTTTAACAAGTCATTAAAGATTTATTCGCTTAAGAAAGTCCGAGTTTCATTGATTTCCTCGCAAACATGTTATAAAACGTCGTATGACATACGTGCGCTTTGGTAATTACAGCCTCTGCTTTCTTGTAGCCCTCGCCTACGGCTTGGGCTAGCAATATCGCCTCGGCTGTAATTTTCAAGTTACCGCACTTATATCGAACGAACAAGAATATTAATATGGCTATATTTAATTTTCTGAAAGTAATCATGAATAATGTGGACAAAAAAAACCCTGTAAGTATGTGCAATTCTCACAGACATGACGAAAGCTTTCGATTACGTAAAACATGACATACTCCTAGACAAGCTTCACTATTACGGTATAAGACGTATTAAACCTAATAAAATCTTACCTCACGGGTAGAAAGCAATACACAGAAATATCGAGAATTTGTACTAGAACTAAACGCGAACTTAAATATCTATACAATTGTAGATTTATTAAATTTGGGGTGCCACAAGGGCATTATTGTTCTTAATCTATATCAATGATCTGCCTTGTGAAATTCATCAACCGATGACACTATTTGTGGACGGCAGTACAGCCATAATTGAATGCGGAGATAAAAATAAATACGAGATTGAAATAAACAGCACACTTAAAAAAATAATAGATTGGCTAAATAAAAATAATCTACTTATAAATTTACAGAAAACTAAAGTTATGCATTTTTACCAGAGGCTTCAGCCACAGAATATAATTGCCGAATACAATGGTCAACACGTAGAGTCAACCTTAGAGGCAAAATTCCTAGGAATACATATTAACCATAAATTGACATGGGAACCTCATGCTGAAATCGTGTGCCAAAAATTAAGTAAAACTAAATATCAATGCCTTGTTGACAGCATACCATGGTCTAGCGGCGTCGTTATTAAGATTTGGTATAATATTTTGGGGAAACTGCACCGAGAGGGAACGAATATTTAAGGCACAAAAGCGCTGCCTAAGGTCAATGAATGGTCTTAAGTCGACAGAAAGCTGTCAACCAGTATTTAAAGCACTAAAAATTCTGACATTTCCATCCTTATATATATTAGAAGTCGCCTTATTCGTTAGAACAAATTAATCTGCACTTATTTACAAATCATCTGCACTTATTTACACATCAATGGATGATATAAGGCAGCATCCTAGACCAATAGGGGCCAAATATAAAAATCTACTGTACACAGGTGGCCATAAAACAGCCTTACTTAAAAAAATTATTCTACAAATGGGTCCTCTTACTTGCCTAGAAATTTAAAGGAAATACCTATTAAAATGTTTAAAAAGCAGTTAACAAAACTGCTACTGGACAAGAGTTACTACTCAATCAAGGAATTTTTGTATGACAAGACAATCAAGTAAAATGTTGCTCAACAATTATAATATACCTACTTAATTAAGATTGTCCTTGAATATATTTATATATATATATTTGAATATATTTATTATAATAAAATTATTTAGACGTAATAGTATGAAACTTGTCGCCCTAAGCTAAAGCTGTATTTGTATTTATTATGATATTTTTGTGAATCTCATTTTAAGTGAACTATGTATGTTCTTATGAGAAAATAAAGTTCTTTAAACCTATATTTTGTTTGTTTTGTTTTTGTGATGACGCTTAGTTCTTATTATTATTTGTTTTGTTTGACATAGAATTATCTGTTTGACATTGTATTACTGTATGTGTTTAGGTAAGTAGACGATTAATTTGTTGACTAATCTTTATCAATTAATTTACAACTGACAAATATTTATTCAATTTTAATTTTTCTGTGGTATCTTGTATCTGTAATATTAATTGTTTGAAAGCATTTGCATTATTTGTAAAATGTATCGGGACTATTGACTTAGAAACATCTTATTTGTATAACTACATTATTGGCAAATAAATGATTATGATTATGATATCATAATGTACTATTATAAACCAATGTTGAACGTACGCTGTTGATGTTGTATAAAAAATTATAACACAACCGTTTTTGTCGGGGGTTTAAAACAAAAACTAGCCAACGAATTGGCTAGTGACAACTAGAGTATCAGGCAGGATTATATGATAAACAATTATTATTTTTATTTCAGTTATATAACACAGAAGTAAAAGCCCATGTTATCAAGGAGCCTAAAAATTTGAATCCGTAAGTATTTTTACTTTTAAAGTAGCCAAAAAAGAAGTAATTCATGTTGCTGTTATTTACATAGTTCAAAATCAAAAGTCATTTATTCAAATGGCTTAGAATCGACACTTTTCGAACGTCAAAATTACAAAAGACAGTCCCCCAAAAAGGCCCGCCTTTCACCACTTCCTAGTGCTTTCGCAGTTGGAAGAAAGACGTTGGAAGTTTGGCAAAACATCATTAATTAAATTCAAAGTAACTTCGTTCTCAAATACATTACCAATAATGTATTTGAGAACGGACCAACCGTTGGTAGCAATACTTGAATATGAAAACTACCCAATGCTACGGAATAACTTTTTATAATACAGGCTATAATATTATATTGATAGTATAAACCAAGTTATTATTTTACATAGCTTATTTTACAAATACTTCTCGAATAAAGTTTAAATGTGTCCGTATGTACCTATGAGGATCTAGCACTATTGGAGGGCCCAACAGTCCCAACATAATTCCTTGTTTCCGTATTTAATCGTTCATCAAATCATTTAAAATATATTAGTTCCAAATAGGTAGAAACAAGATTTCAAATATTTTCCTTTTTGTATTTAAAACTAGAGAGTTTATAGAGGCATAAAGAATTATCTACGTAGTCAAAGGCCTTTGTGAGGTCCATTTAGAATAGCGCGTAGTTCATTATTGTATCTACATTTAATATGAAAGGGATTCAAATTCACTCGACTACCTTTCTGGTCTGATGCGTCCTAATATCAACCCCTTAGTTTTCACCCCAGTAGATCCGGGAGAGATCAAAAATATTATTCTATCCATTAAATCCAAAGTCTTGGGCTGCGATAATATCAGCCAACATATGATTGTCACCGCTCTGGATCAACTCCTTCCTGCAATCTTCTACATCATAAACTTTTCTCATTACACCGGTGTTGTCCTTTCTCTGTGGCGTACAGCCCTTGTTCAGCCCCTACGTAATATTATGACGGCACGGTTGGCGCAGTGGTTAAGCGATTTAAGCTAAGCTAAGACATTTTAATTTAAATAGCCTCCTCCATAATGTGCAATATGGCTTGACAAAAGGTCGTTCAACTACAGATGCGGGTGTTGCTCTGTTGAGACACGTGTTTGACGCATGGGAGAAATCACAAAATGCTATTGAAGTTTTCTGTGATCTCTCCAAAGCCTTTGATTGCGTGCACCATGACACGCTTTTGCGTAAGTTACGTCATTACGGTGTCCAAAATGAAGCTCTCAACGTAATTATTTCTTATTTACATAATAGGGTCCAATGTGTAGATGTTAATGGTGTGAAATCTTCCGGGCTACCAGTTCAGTTAGGTGTTCCGCAAGGCTCAATACTGGGTCCATTCTTGTTCTTATTAGTTTATATCAATGATTTACCATTCCATTTGAAGGTCATCTGTGACGTTGTACTGTTTGCTGATGATATCGCTCTTATTTTTAAAGTAGACAGGAATAGACCAGATTTTGACGACGTATACAGTGCACTCTCAATAGTTACAGATTGGTTTACGTCAAATAACCAAGTTCTCAATGCCAAGAAAACCAAATGTGTAAAGTTGCCTTACCGAATGTAAGAAACCTAGGACCCAACATCGTCTTAGATAAAGAGGTGCTTGAAACTGTAGGCTCGGCAATTTTTCTAGGACTAACAGTAGATGCCAAACTTCAGTGGGGACCTCATATATCAAGTCTAGCAGGAAGGCTCAGTTCGGCTGCCTACGCCGTCAGAAAAGTAAGATAATACACTGACGTTGATACAGCTCGTTTAGTCTATTTTAGTTATTTTCACAACGTTATGTCCTACGGTATTCTGCTGTGGGGCAAAGCCGCTGATATACAAAATATATTTGTCCTTCAAAAGCGAGCTGTTCGAGCAATTTACCAGCTAGGTGCCAGAGTTTCTCTAAGAGATTTCTTAAAAGATATTGGTATTCTCACGGTTGCATCACAATTCGTCCTTGCCAACATTTTATATATTATGCAAAATTTACACTTGTACACTAAACATAGTGATATTCACAGTGTTAACACTAGGAATAAGGACAAACTACGTGCCCCCTTTCACCGGCTTCATAAGGTTGATAACTCATATGTTGGGCTTGGTATAACCTTTTATAACAAGATACCCTCTTCTTTTCTAGACTTGCCTTTTAATGCGTTTAAAGCTCAACTAAAATCCAATCTTTGTTCAAAGGCATACTATTCCATCAACGACTATTAAGACGATAAGAATCATTAGAGAATCAAAAAAATAATCAATAATCATTGGTCATTAGTTTAACGCAAGACAATGTTTATGTTCTTTCTCCAGAATTAGCTTACTGACAGGTTATTATTATTAACTTATTTTACTTCGATGGTCTTAGTTTATCTTTTTGTGACTTCAAGTGACAGCTATGTGAACAGAACCCAGCAATGCATAAATATGTAAGCTGTCACGCCCTTTATGCCTGGAGGCTTTTATTTGGGTAGTTCCTTTTTTTTATTTACAATTTAATTAATTATTTTTTAGCTTGAGTACGTATAGTTTTTATTATATTTGTTGGTATATTGGCGTGGCTAGCTGACATATTATGGCAAATAATTTTAGGTACCTAGTACAATCAAGTTTTTTTTTTAAATTGAACAGACAGCTGTGCTGCTGGGTAGTTTGTTGCGCCACTTCTTCTTCCCAGCGATTGCGCTAGGAAGTGGTGAAGGGCGGGCGTTTTTGGGGGACTGTCTTTTGTAATTTTGACGTCCAGAAAGTGCTGATTCTCAGCCTAATTTGAATAAATGACTTTTGATTTTGATTGACTGCTGCGCTGCGTGTCGCGGGTTCGATTCCCGCACGGAACAAATATTTGTATGACCTACAATTAGTTGTCATCCAGGTCTGGCTGTTTCCCTCTTTGAGGAGTGGCTAGAGAGGCGTCACGGTGTTCTCACCTACCGCCTGACGCAGGTCCTCTCCGGACACGGATGTTTCGGGAGGTTCCTGCACATAATCAGGCGGGAGGAGACGCCCGGGTGTCACCACTGCCAGGATCGCCCAGAGGACATGGTGGAGCATACGGTGGAGGTCTGCCCTGCTTGGGCGGAGCCCCGCCGTGTCCTCGTAGAGGCGATCGGCAACGGCAGCGACCTCTCGCGTCCGGCCCTGGTTCAAGCCATGGTCCGGGGTGAGAGGGAGTGGGAGGCAGTCACCTCCTTCTGCGAAGTAGTCATGCTAGCGAAGGAGGTGGCGGAGAGGCTGAGGGAGAACACCTCACGCCGCAGCCGCCGCGGGAGACGCTCCGGGCGTCGGGAGCCGCGTGTCGACTCCCGGCCACCGTAGGCGCGGGCCTGCGGGCGGTGAGTAATGGGTAGCTCACCGTCCGATCAGGACCAGGCCCGTGCCTGACGGCGCGTTGTGTTCAAGAGAAGTCAGCAAAGGACGGGGCCCGATAGGGCCGAAGCCTGCCAGGGCGGCGGGATCGTCCGAAAGGGTTACCGCTGCCCTGGAACAGAAAGAGCTAAGGAAGGAACACGGGTGGGTTTTAGTCAGTAAGAGTCTGACACTCCCTTCCGCTCCACCCAGAGCGGGAGGGGTCATTTGATGATTTCCCATCCTCAAAAAAAAAGGTCTGGCTGTTTGTGTATGTGAGTTTATATTTCGCGACACGGGAGAAATTCCTAGTGTGGGGCATCGTTTTTTTTAATATATATATATATTTTTTTTTATTAAATAAAAAAAAAATTAATTCGATTTTCACAGTTTTTAAATATTTCATCAATTTGCAAATTCGACCTTTGCCAGTATTATCAACAGTTTCGTCAGTACCTTTAAATCATTTTTAAATTTTTATACCTCATTAGATAGCTGATTAAATGAAGACATCTTCCCGGTATTTTGTAGGCTTAATGCCACAGTAAAATTATTTCGAGATTACTGGTCAAAGTTCGTGTACGTAGATGTCCCTTTTACTTTTAACTGTAATGTTGTTGTTGTGTTTTATAAAATTTTGTCACATCAAAAAGTTTGATAAAGTGTTAGGTACCTAAAGGAATAGCAACGGTAGCCAATTTGAGAGTTTAGAGAAAAGTGATATTTCGTGACGGATTCTGGATTCTTTTTTGAAAAAAACATGAATTCCATGCGTTTTCGCCTAGGCTTTATTGTTGAAAATGGGTCACACTATCAGGCTCTGAAAGGTATACTGGTATACGTCAAATTACGAGTCACCCTTTAGTTAATATAAGACATGAGATTGATTTGCAGTAGGTATTTAATCCGTCTAAGGAACAGTATAGGCTGAAGTAAATACAGATAAAAAATCGTCCTGAATGGACTCGGAGCAATTCATTTGAATTTTCTCCATTAAATACATTTTTTCTTTTACAGCAGAGATTCCAGTAACGAAACTTTAACTTTTGAAATTTTGGAGTGCCGTTGTGACGTGTAAGTTTATTTACCCGATTGTCTCAGAAGTAGGGTACTGTTTTTCGGGTGTTAGCATGTGTGTCTATTTCTCTGAAACGCTATAGCCTAAACGGCTGGATGAATTTTAACAATTGGGTACAGTCTGTACCTATCGTTACTTTCGTCTTGATATTGCGACCCTCGAGGGCAGTGTCGGGAGTCACAGTATCAAGACGCAATAATTATGGAGTTTGAAAAAAATATATCGAACGTGGCCATGTTTGCTGACAAAATCAAGAACTCGAGCATTCTATAAATAAAACTCAAAAAAAATGTTGAAATAATTAAAAAAACTCGACTATCCTCAGCGGGCAGTTGCACACAATGCCTTTTATTTTGACGGTTCAACAACATTCATTACGTTATTTACATTGTTTAGCAGACCAAATTTTCAATATGAAACGATGGATTAGAAATTTCCTTCGAAATCCTTCGGATTGTAATTGAGAGAATGTTACGCAATTGGGGTATAGAGTGCGCGCAAAATAAGACTACGCGCGGCCGAAATTGGAAATAATCGTTTGCCGCCATCAGGGGGGCAATTCTCGTAATTTTAAGAACGTTCACAGTCTGACTTCAGTCTCAATCCGTCAAAACTATCTCTAATTTCCCTACATTTTGACAAGTTTTTGACATTTGTTTGTCGACGAGATGAGACTGCGACTAGATTTTGAACTTTTTAAATTACGAGAATTGGCCTTCTGAACGCTTATGTGTATGTCAAGAGAGTGTGCTGTGTTCCGTGTTTTCCAATGTAAATAATTGCCATCATTACGCCAAAAGTGATTAAAAGGGCTGGCAGGGATATAATCTTGAAGTCAAACGTCACGCGCAGACTTATCTTGCGCGCACTCTAGCTTGAAACTGGCCTTCTTGCTTCAAATTTTTTCATTGCTTACAAATGAGTTTTTTTATTTTTTCAATTATTTCGGGTTTGTTATAGCGGATGATGAGTTTTTTCTGGGTACAATAAGTTCACATTGTGTGATGAATAATGACATACACCTCTTTGGTTTTTGATTCAATGTTTGTGAATGTAGATACTAATTTGTTGGTTTTATTTTTTTAGCAAATACGGACTGGATTTTTCCCACGTAAGTGAAATTGTTTCATTATTAGTTTCTTGATTAGCTGATGACAAGCAGTGACAAGGCACAATTCCCAAAATACGTTGTCAGATTATTGTTGTTGTTTTCACATATCCGAAGACACAGTGCGGGGTGAGGGTAGCGGGCGTTCTTTCTCTTTTAAAAATAATTACACAATGATTAGGGGATGTTATCGTTTTGCGTGTTGTTCACCGCAATTCACGAACATCGGCTGAAATATCGCATTCGGGTCAATGTCGGTAACTACTGCTACCGTCATGTTTGTGTCAGATCTTGCACATCACTCATGACTTGACTGATTTCTAGATCCTTATCCGATCCATTTCTTAAAATGTTATGATTGTCGCTCGAATTGGCGCACTTTGCCGTCTAAACAGGACGGAGGACTTAATCATTATAGGTAGACAAACGAGACGTCTCCGTATATGTATGTCTTACCATATTTATAGTAAATTCAAACCGCATTGTTTGGGCTTATCGCTTACTTTGTTGTATTCATCTTAACAGTACGTCTATGTACTTAGTGTAGTTTTCAGGCCTGGAATTCCTTCTCAAAAATTGACACAATGTATTTTGTCAGAGCAGCTTTTGACTAAACCCATCATAGTTTGATGTCGCCCTGAAATTAATTAATTATTTATTATTCACAAAATCCACAGCTCTTTGATATTATATCCCAGCACAGATGTTAATATAAAATAACTGGCTTTTGCCCGCGGCTTCGCTCGCGTTTAGTGTCAACCCCTTTGTAATAGTATTTTATTCTGGATGAAAGGTATCCTATGTCCTTTTCTGCACCTCCTTTTTTGGGTTGAAATCATCAGATGACTTCTCCCGCTCTGGGCGGAGCGGGAGGGCCGTGTCAGACTTTAAAACCCACCCGTGTTCCTTCAGTTGCCTGTGCCAGGGGTCACGGTATCTATTTTGAACAACCCGCGGCCCTGGCAGGCATTGGCCCTAGCGGGCCCTGTCAGTTAGTGCTGACATCTCTTTGAGACAACGTCGACCCGGGCCTGGTTCTTACCGGGCGGTGAGCTGCCCATTGCTCGCCGCCCGCAAGCCCGCGCCTACGGTGGTCGTGAGTCGGTTGTTGACTCCCGACGTCCAGGGCGTCTCCTGCGGCGACTAGGGGTGTGAGGGCACAGAGATTGCCTCTCCCTCACGCGCTTCGCCTCCTCCTTTGCAAACATTACTGCTTCGCATGAGGAGGTAACGGCTTCCCATGCACTCTCACTCCGTACCATGGCCTGGACCAGGGCCGGACGGGAGAGATCGCCGCCGCCGATCGCCGCCACGAGGACGCGGCGGTGCTCTTCCCAAGCCGGGCAGAGCTCCACCCTATCCTCCGGGCGATCCACAAAGTGGTGACACCCTGGCGTTTCCCCGCCTTACTCTGAACAGGAACCTCCCGAAATCACCGTGCCCGGTGAGGAACTGCGTCAGGCGGAAGATGAGGGCGTCGTGGCGCCTCTCCAGTCACTCCTCAAAGAGGGGACTTACTTACTTCGCAATTGTGGCATGCCAAGCACTGAGTTGCGACTATCGCACTCTCCGTGTCGCCATGAGATCCCGCCGGAGCTCTGTTCGTTGTACCGTGATTTTGCGGCAGCTTACTTACACGCCGTTTTGCCTCCTCTCGCCACACGGCCACAACAATATGTGGGTTAGGACTTTTGCCTCCAGATCCCATGGCGGCAATCCGGCAAAGAGGCTCGCCACCTCAGTGGCCATGTCCAGCCATGACCCTTTGGGACGCGTTCAACCAGCGGGCTGGTCGCCGCCTCAAGGAACGCGCCCACATCGGTGCCCCGTAAAGGGCCATAGACCGCGCAACCCCCGCATAGAGCCTCCGACAGGCGTTTGGATCCCTAGATTGGGCAGGAGCTGCCTTAAGGCAGCCTCGGCCCGCTCCAGTCTGGGAGCCTAACGTCGTAAATGCTCCACAAAGTTCCACCGGCTGTCGAGGACGAGTCCCAGGTACGTCATCGTCGACTCGACAACGATGTGAACCCCTCCTACCGTTATTTGGAAACCCGACGGTGACGCGTCCCGAGGACCATGAAAACACATGGCCTCGGACTTGTGCAGGGCCACCTCGAGTCCCAATTTCCGGATCCTCTCGACGATTGTCGCAACCCCGCGTGTCGCTACTCCGGCCTGCGCCTGGTGCAACCTCCCCTGCGCCAGGACCAGCGTGTCATCAGCGTAGCACACCACGCTGACGCCGCTAGGGAGGCCACAGATGTGGCCCCAGGACCGATCCCTATAGGACACCGCACGATACCTCTCGCTGGTTTCACTATCCCGGTGACCGGGGTAGATGACGGCCCTGTCCGTCAAATAGGCTTCGACAACACGACAGAGGTAGGTCGACATCCGGTGATACCGGAGTGCCTCCCTGGTGCAACTCCAGGGCAGGGTATTAAAGGCATTGGTGATGTCTAGAAACACCGTCAAGACAACCCCACCCCGGACTCAGCATCCCCCGTCGTGAGGGCTCACACACGCATGATGGCGTCCACCGTAGAGCGCCCCCTGCGGAAATCAAACTGGCTTTTCGCCAAATCCGCCCCACCCGTCCGACGAGGCGGTCTGCAATGACTCTTTCAAAGAGCTTGCCCACCTCGTCGTCGTTTCTGCACCCCTGACCGGGGCCGCCGCTCCGGGGCCCCTGCATCATGATCGGTTGAGGTAGTTAATAAGACGTGAAATCGTAACACACCAATTCACATTCGAATTTATAATATTAGTTACAATTCACTCTGCATACCAACCGTTGTTTATCAGATGATGAACAAGAGTAGCTACGTCGTGAACTGCCTTTTAAACATCTAGTCAACTTATACAAAATGGTTCTGTAAAGCGCCGCTTGTGCAATTATAGGCGTAATGATAAAAAGGGTTGTGGACTCAGCAATCATTGTGCCGATAGTCGTGACAGCCAATAGTTTAATAGTCAAGAGTCTCGAGCAACACCTCAGGAGGCTCTCGTTGGGCAGCTGGATAAGGGCTTAATTCAGAAAGCGGTACTTCTGGACAGGGCCCGCATTGCTAGGAGATTCCTCTCTCTGGAGCCCTGACCTTGCCCTCTGGCCCTCTGCCAGGTTCTGAAGGCCCTGGCCTGATATTTTTTGATATTCTAATATTTAAAAATATAATTTAGATGTATTTATTGAAATAAAGGAGATAATAAAATGTATTAATTATGTTATAATTTTTAGGTGTTTATGAACTGTACTGTAGAAAGTTCTACGGCCCGAATTGCTGAAGCGATGGGAGAGCTGTACGTAACTACTTGCACCTCATACTTAATTGCTAAACATTGCTAATATAGCCTTCAAAATTGTTGAATTTTGAGTTCCGTACCTGAAAGCCGAACCGCCCGAAACCAAGTACTTTACCTAAGCTACTTTGTCTGTCAGTCTGTACGTCACAGGGCTTTATCATCTATCCACAAAAGATAGCCAGTAACAAAAGTACACACACAAAAAAAAAAAAAAGTAAAGTATAAATTTGCGGAAAGACCCTTTTTCTTATTTTGAAAACCATATAAGAACTGTTTTATCTTATTTTACAAGCTGATAAATATTGCGAGAAAGCTAGATTTATATTGAAAAATTAAGTTTGTGCGTTTATAAAAGTCGTTTTTGTGGCGCAAAATTAGGGTTGTGACTAAGGCTCACGTCTTAGTGGAGGCGAAGGCGGAACTTTCAGCGCAGAGCTAGATTTTGAAAAAAAAACGAATATAAATATAGTATATATTGAAGACGAAAATCAACCTTTTAGTATTTTTTTTTTTTAAGGAAAAACAAACTGTAGCACCATAAGAAACAGTCATAAAATCTTAAATATAACATTAAAAACAATTTAAAGGGTAGCTTAAAATTACATATTAAACTACATATTCCACAGATTACAATTTAAAGTACTTAAAACTAGCTAGTAACACAGATACATTACTCATACCTATCTGGTTTTATAAATTT
The DNA here is from genome assembly GCA_949629185.1 of Apamea crenata. Classification (NCBI taxonomy): domain Eukaryota; kingdom Metazoa; phylum Arthropoda; class Insecta; order Lepidoptera; family Noctuidae; genus Apamea; species Apamea crenata. The sequence continues at coordinate 1,835,488 of OX451356.1, forward strand.
ATAAAAGAAAAAAGAAAAATGATTACCTATAATTACGCTATTAGGTATATAAGGTGTACCAGAACAAACGCAAGTCCTGAAAGTACTTTGTCCATAATTGACTACTGAATCAATTTCTCCACAATACAGTTGCTCACGAGCCTGGTGGCGGTGGTGAGGTGGGAGCAAAAATGAAAGGGTCTTCGCTTAGTTTCAGTCGATTGTATTTATTAAACCTCTGTTAAAAACCTGCAGATGCGTAGGTACGATTTCTTGCGGAGGATCCGCATTTGCGGAGGCGTTGGAGAAGTTCCGTTGCAACCCTAAAGCAATACCCTTGGTGCCAATCACAGCAGATGTAATCACTCTTGCGCTCTTAAAAAAAGTAAAGTTCTCTTCGCCTTTGATTCACTTAATGAAGAAGTTTTATAGTGATAAAATAAAATGCCACTATTTAACACCTCTGTAACACTTCGGGGAATACAGGTGTAATTTTATAATTATTATGTTAACTTTTATTATCAATTATCATCCGCATCCGATGAGACTGGAAGTCAACCCCAACATAGTTGGTAAAAGGTTAGACAAATAATTTTTGATATTTTCAAATAAAATTAAGGTGATTTTAAAGTTTAGTTGCTGATATATTGTGTATTTTAATATTTTATAAAACTTTTTGGTAAATAGTTTAAAAATAAAATACATTATTTTGACTACTTTTTGGAAGCTCATAAAAGTGCTACGATAACCGATAACAAATAGTAGTTTCTTGGAAAATGATGGTCAAACGATGCTGAAAATTGATAATTTGCCATAACTATAAGTATGAATTATTTTAAAAATCTACTAAGGCATATGCAAGTAAAAGAATTCTCATTTTATTGAAAATCTCCTTCTCAAAAACAGTGAATGGAATTTTCTAAAATAAACGTGTACGGCATTTATAATAGTTAGAGGTTTAAATTATTTCTTCGGCTTATTAAAGAAACGCATATTATCTAAACGAGTTGACTGTCTGTCGCTACAAACAGACAGACAGGGTGGACTTTGGATACGGATCTCTAAACATTTTTTTCCGGCTGCAACTTTCCAGAATTTTAAATTGAGTAGAATTAATAAAGGACAACAAAAACAATAAGTTTCTAAAATATGAACATATTTTGTTACAGGGATAATTATGAAAAAAAATGTAAAGGCAGAAACTTGACGTAAGTACTCTACATGAGTTACGTAACGTTGTTTAAAGATAGTAAAAGTACGAAAATAAATTTTGATTTACAATATTATTATTTTTACAGAGATATACAAAAGTACATCAACCGTACAACCATCAAAGCTGATATCAATAATAAAATAATACCTGATCAATTAAAAACAATTAATTTTGATTCTACAACAACAGAGAATTACACCATAGCCCCTGAGAAACGCACGAATTCTTCAACAACTACAACAAATCTCACGACTTCTGAAAAACCTACATCAACAAGCACGACTTTCGAAACAACGACAACAAATCCCACGACTTCTGAAACACCTACATCAATGATCACAACGTCTGACACAACTGCAACAAATCCCACGACTTCTGAAACACCTACCTCAAATGTCATGAATTTTGAAACAGCTACTACAAATCCCACGACTTCTGAAACACCTACCTCAAATGTCATGAATTTGGAAACAGCTACTACAAATCCCACGACTTCTGAAACACCTACATCAACAAACACGACTTCTGAAACAACAACAACAAATCCCACGACTTCTGAAACACCTACATCAACAAGCACGACTTTCGAAACAACGACAACAAATCCCACGACTTCTGAAACACCTACCTCAAATGTCATGAATTTTGAAACAGCTAGTACAAATCCCACGACTTCTGAAACACCTACATCAACTAACACGACTTCTGAAACAACGACAACAAATCCCACGACTTCTGAAACACCTACATCAACAAGCACGACTTCTGAAACAAGGACAACAAATCCCACGACTTCTGAAACACCTTCCTCAAATGTCATGAATTTTGAAACAGCTATTACAAATCCCACGACTTCTGAAACACCTACATCAATGATCACAACGTCTGACACAACTGCAACAAATCCCACGACTTCTGAAACACCTACCTCAAATGTCATGAATTTTGAAATAGCTACTACAAATCCCACGACTTCTGAAACACCTACATCAATTAACGCGACTTCTGAAACAACGACAACAAATCCTATGACTTCTGAAACACCTACATCAACAAGCACGACTTCTGAAACAACGACAACATATCCCACGACTTCTGAAACACCTACATCAACTAACACGACTTCTGAAACAACGACAACAAATCCCACGACTTCTGAAACACCTACATCAATGATCACAACGTCTGACACAACTGCAACAAATCCCACGACTTCTGAAACACCTACCTCAAATGTCATGAATTTTGAAATAGCTAGTACAAATCCCACGACTTCTGAAACACCTACATCAATTAACGCGACTTCTGAAACAACGACAACAAATCCCACGACTTCTGAAACACCTACATCAATTAACGCGACTTCTGAAACAACGACAACAAATCCCATGACTTCTGAAAGACCTACATCAACAAGCACGACTTCTGAAACAACGACAACATATCCCACGACTTCTGAAACACCTACATCAACTAACACGACTTCTGAAACAACGATAACAAATCCCACGACTTCTGAAACACCTACATCAATGATCACAACGTCTGACACAACTGCAACAAATCCCACGACTTCTGAAACACCTACCTCAAATGTCATGAATTTTGAAATAGCTAGTACAAATCCCACGACTTCTGAAACACCTACATCAATTAACGCGACTTCTGAAACAACGACAACAAATCCCATGACTTCTGAAACACCTACATCCATGATCACAACGTCTGACACAACTGCAACAAATCCCACGACTTCTGAAACACCTACCTCAAATGTCATGAATTTTGAAATAGCTACTACAAATCCCATGACTTCTGAAACACTTACATCAATTAACGCGACTTCTGAAACAACGACAACAAATCCCATGACTTCTGAAACACCTACATCAACAAGCACGACTTCTGAAACACCTACATCAACTAACACGACTTCTGAAACAACGACAACAAATCCCACGACTTCTGAAACACCTACATCAATGATCACAACGTCTGACACAACTGCAACAAATCCCACGACTTCTGAAACACCTACCTCAAATGTCATGAATTTTGAAATAGCAACTACAAATCCCACGACTTCTGAAACACCTACATCAATTAACGCGACTTCTGAAACAACGACAACAAATCCTATGACTTCTGAAACACCTACATCAACAAGCACGACTTCTGAAACAACGACAACATATCCCACGACTTCTGAAACACCTACCTCAAATGTCATGAATTTTGAAATAGCTAGTACAAATCCCACGACTTCTGAAACACCTACATCAATTAACGCGACTTCTGAAACAACGACAACAAATCCCATGACTTCTGAAACACCTACATCAATGATCACAACGTCTGACACAACTGCAACAAATCCCACGACTTCTGAAACACCTACCTCAAATGTCATGAATTTTGAAATAGCTACTACAAATCCCATGACTTCTGAAACACCTACATCAATTAACGCGACTTCTGAAACAACGACAACAAATCCCATGACTTCTGAAACACCTACATCAACAAGCACGACTTCTGAAACATCGACAACATATCCCACGACTTCTGAAACACCTACATCAACTAACACGACTTCTGAAACAACGACAACAAATCCCACGACTTCTGAAACACCTACATCAATGATCACAACGTCTGACACAACTGCAACAAATCCCACGACTTCTGAAACACCTACCTCAAATGTCATGAATTTTGAAATAGCTACTACGAATCCCACGACTTCTGAAACACCTACATCAACTAACACGACTTCTGAAACAACGACAACAAATCCCACGACTTCTGAAACACCTACATCAATGATCACAACGTCTGACACAACTGCAACAAATCCCACGACTTCTGAAACACCTACCTCAAATGTCATGAATTTTGAAATAGCTACTACAAATCCCACGACTTCTGAAACACCTACATCAATTAACGCGACTTCTGAAACAACGACAACAAATCCCATGACTTCTGAAACACCTAAATCAACAAGCACGACTTCTGAAACAACGACAACATATCCCACGATTTCTGAAACACCTACATCAATGATCACAACGTCTGACACAACTGCAACAAATCCCACGACTTCTGAAAAACCTACCTCAAATGTCACGAATTTTGAAATAGCTAGTAAAAATCTCACGACTTCTGAAACACCTACATCAATTAACGCGACTTCTGAAACAACGACAACAAATCCCATGACTTCTGAAACACCTACATCAACAAGCACGACTTCTGAAACAACGACCACATATCCCACGACTTCTGAAACACCTACATCAACTAACACGACTTCTGAAACAACGACAACCAATCCCACGACTTCTGAAACACCTATATCAATGATCACAACGTCTGACACAACTGCAACAAATCCCACGACTTCTGAAACACCTACCTCAAATGTCATGAATTTTGAAATAGCTACTACGAATCCCACGACTTCTGAAATACCTACATCAACTAACACGACTTCTGAAACAACGACAACAAATCCCACGACTTCTGAAACACCTACATCAACTAACACGACTTCTGAAACAACGACAACAAATCCCACGACTTCTGAAACACCTACATCAATGATCACAACGTCTGACACAACTGCAACAAATCCCACGACTTCTGAAACACCTACCTCAAATGTCATGAATTTTGAAATAGCTACTACGAATCCCACGACTTCTGAAACACCTACATCAACTAACACGACTTCCGAAACAACGACAACAAATCCCACGACTTCTGAAACACCTACATCAATGATCACAACGTCTGACACAACTGCAACAAATCCCACGACTTCTGAAACACCTACCTCAAATGTCATGAATTTTGAAATAGCTACTACAAATCCCACGACTTCTGAAACACCTACATCAATTAACGCGACTTCTGAAACAACGACAACAAATCCCATGACTTCTGAAACACCTACATCAACAAGCACGACTTCTGAAACACCTACATCAACTAACACGACTTCTGAAACAACGACAACAAATCCCACGACTTCTGAAACACCTACATCAATGATCACAACGTCTGACACAACTGCAACAAATCCCACGACTTCTGAAAAACCTACCTCAAATGTCATGAATTTTGAAATAGCTAGTACAAATCCCACGACTTCTGAAACACCTATATCAATTAACGCGACTTCTGAAACGACGACAACAAATCCCATGACTTCTGAAACACCTACATCAATGATCACAACGTCTGACACAACTGCAACAAATCCCACGACTTCTGAAACACCTACCTCAAATGTCATGAATTTTGAAATAGCTACTACAAATCCCATGACTTCTGAAACACCTACCTCAAATGTCATGAATTTTGAAATAGCTAGTACAAATCCCACGACTTCTGAAACACCTACATCAATTAACGCGACTTCTGAAACAACGACAACAAATCCCATGACTTCTGAAACACCTACATCAATGATCACAACGTCTGACACAACTGCAACAAATCCCACGACTTCTGAAACACCTACCTCAAATGTCATGAATTTTGAAATAGCTACTACAAATCCCATGACTTCTGAAACACCTACATCAATTAACGCGACTTCTGAAACAATGACAACAAATCCCATGACTTCTGAAACACCAACATCAACAAGCACGACTTCTGAAACAACGACAACATATCCCACGACTTCTGAAACACCTACATCAACTAACACGACTTCTGAAACAACGACAACAAATCCCACGACTTCTGAAACACCTACATCAATGATCACAACGTCTGACACAACTGCAACAAATCCCACGACTTCTGAAACACCTACCTCAAATGTCATGAATTTTGAAATAGCTACTACGAATCCCACGACTTCTGAAACACCTACATCAACTAACACGACTTCTGAAACAACGACAACAAATCCCACGACTTCTGAAACACCTACATCAATGATCACAACGTCTGACACAACTGCAACAAATCCCACGACTTCTGAAACACCTACCTCAAATGTCATGAATTTTGAAATAGCTACTACAAATCCCACGACTTCTGAAACACCTACATCAATTAACGCGACTTCTGAAACAACGACAACAAATCCCATGACTTCTGAAACACCTACATCAACAAGCACGACTTCTGAAACAACGACAACAAATCCCACGACTTCTGAAACACCTACATCAATGATCACAACGTCTGACACAACTGCAACAAATCCCACGACTTCTGAAACACCTACCTCAAATGTCATGAATTTTGAAATAGCTACTACAAATCCCACGACTTCTGAAACACCTACATCAATTAACGCGACTTCTGAAACAACGACAACAAATCCCATGACTTCTGAAACACCTACATCAACAAGCACGACTTCTGAAACAACGACAACATATCCCACGACTTCTGAAACACTTACATCAACGCTTATATCAACTGGGTCTCAGTCCCCTGGAAGGTAATAGTAACTTTGCATATTTATTTTAATATTCATTGAATATACCTAAATCATATGATTTACTGTTGATATAGTTTAACAACTGTTACTTTGACTTTATAATGAACCCCATGTGTCCGCCTCATTGAAGTTAACGTTAAGATTCGGGGCCGGTCGTTTCGAACGGTTGGTTAACGTTACATATACGTATGTCAAATAATAATGATTACGTGATCGTTAATACACTCGAGAGCAATGAATCCGGGTCACTTAAAGAATGTTAAAAATCTCGGAAACTAAAAATGATAGGTTAATGCAATAAATTGTATTTAGACAATGTAATACTCCTTAAATGAAAGTAAAAAAAATATGAGTCACCATACATTTTATTAACACAAAATTACATAAAGAAAAAAACTGCTGATCTCTCCTTAAAACAAAAATAGGAAACATGAAATTTTTGAACTTTATTACGATTTTCATGAATTTTAATACTTCGTATTGCCTCCTCGTGCTTCCATTACTGCGTTTACGCGGTTTGGCATGCTGTACACCAAGTTCCTTATACGATTTTGGGGAATATTCTCCCATTCCTCTGTGAGAGCAATTTTGAGCTCACGAAGCGTGATTGGGGGAGGGTTTCGTTGTTTTACGCATCTGCCTAGCTCGTCCCAAGCATGCTCGATCGGGTTGATATCCGGGCTGCGCGCTGGCCACTCCATACGAGTAATGTTCATCTCTTGAAGGTAGTCATTCACAATCCTACCTGTATGAGGTCGGGCATTGTCATGCATAAATATAGCATCCTCACCTAAATTGACCATAAATGGACCAACGTGATCATTGAGGATTTCTTCCACATATCTTACGCTAGTTAAAGAGCCGTTTTCTATGATCACCAGCTCTGTGCGACTTTCAGAAGAAATTCCGGCTCACACAAGTACAGACCCACCACCGTAGGCTACTTTTTCTTCGATGCATGCTTGCTTGAATCTTTCCCCTGGTCTTCGATACACTCTGTGTCTTCCATCGTGCTTGTAGAGCATAAATTTTGATTCGTCGGAGAACATAACCTTTGACCAATCTTCAATACTCCAATTTACGTGGCTCTGGGCATATCTTAGTCTTGAAATACGATGCCCACGCTCCAGTTTAGGGCCGTTTGCAGGTCTAAGGGGTTTTAAGTTAGATTCAGCAAGCCAACGTCTTACTGTTCATGCACTTGGGTTACTTCCTCCGAGGCGTCGAAACTGATTTGTGAGTTCAGTTCCTGTGAGAAAGCGATTTCGAAGCATGGTGTTCACCAAGTATCGGTCTTCTCGTGCTGTGGTACACCTGGTTCTGCCCGTTCCTGGTCTGCGTAGGTTAGAACCAGTTTCTTCGTAACGTCAGAGAACTCTTTGTACTGTTGACAGCGACACACCGACAGTCCTGGCTGTATCGCGCTGACTCCGGCCGGTTTCCAGCATTGTAAGTATTCTGGTGCATTCTTCAGGCGTGAGCGACATAATTTCAGCTTGAATAATGAATATAGAGCACTATCAACATGGTTTATGTACCCACATAAATGACAGATTACAAACAAAAGCAAAACCAAATGCTGTAATTTCGTAGTTGCATCTTCGAAAGTGGCCCTTTTTCAAATTTGATTTTTTTATGATATAACTTTACAATAACTAAGAAGTTTTAATAACTTCATTTAAGGAGTATTACATTGTCTATTAAATACAATTTATTGCATTAACCTAGCATTTTTAGTTTCCGAGATTTTTAGGATTCTTCAAGTGACCCGGATTCATTGCTCTCGAGTGTATTTGACTTACGTCAAGGGCATAATTTTGTTATTGTAATTTGGAACCACGCTTTTTTTTATTTGACGATAACTAGCGCCATTTTTGACGTAAACGCATGCGTGAATTGGACGTGAAACAACCCGCCCTAATCTATGTAGGTATAAAGGATACTTATAACCATATTAGTATCTGGTAGCTTGATTCTTCTGCTGATGCTATTTTGTTCATCAATTAATGTCTTGCAACCTCTGTAACTTGTTTTTTGTCATTTTTGATATTTGATTTTGATATTTTGTATTCAGAAGTTGTTTCTGTACCTTTATAAATAAATAAATAAATGATGGATTATGTTCGGGTTAAGTCCGTACGAATCAAATTTCCAGCTGATCTGACAATTAGGTGTAATGTTGACATAGTTGTTTTCACTCTGTCCGGACAGACCGGGCAGAATGAAATAGCGCACAATTTGATTCATACCACCTTATCCCATCGCCAAACTTATCGCACTTCATCGTATTTTTTCAATTCCAGCACGCAGCGTCAAGGACCAGTCTTAAAAACAGCTGGAAATTATTCAATGGTTACGGTTTTAGCTATTGGATTGTGTGCGTTCGCTTGCGGTACGCTCCTTGCCATTGCCATCAGAATGTCATACACTCGGTACAGAAGACGATCTCGTGGTATGTTTTTTTAATTTTATTCTAGCGACCCTCTCCTGCTTTGCATAGTTTTTATGACTTGACAAAACATCGAGATTACTTTAATATATTTAAGTTTAATATGAATGCAGTTTCACATACAAATTATATAAAAACGCGCTTCCGCGCGGTTAATTTTACTCAGTTTCCAACGCCCTCTCGCTTGGCGCGTTGTAGGCGTCTTTACTAAATTTACCTTGTGGAAACTCTCCATAGGGGTTTGGTCTGGTTTAGTTAGCATGAGGCTTTCGAAATTTCTAACTCCTAAATATACCCGAGTTAGAGTATCATAATCGGGTATATTTAGGACCTAGCGTTGCGTGATTACGTACCTACTACTAAATATACCCGGCCGCGTAATGCCAGAATGTATATTACAACAGACATCCATAGTCTGTGTTGGACCGCTTTGTGCTCGTAAGTGTCGGTCCAAGAGCGGACAAAGCGAGTTCGGAACATGGGGCACCCCGACTCAGACAGGTTAGGTTTGAAGGGGATGACCCCCCTTCAAACCTAACCTGATGACACCCCCACTTAGACTCGCCACGTGATCTTCCCGACCCTAAATTGTCGCACTATGCACCAATCCCGCCATTTTTAAGCAAGATAATGTATTGAAATATAGGTATATTTAGTAATGATTCATTTTAAACTGGTGCTTCTAAATATACCCGAGTAGCGGTGTCTTGGTAAGGTACATTTAGCGGTAGTCACTAGAAAATGTGATCCCCTAATTTATACCCAAAGTCGACCAGGTCCGTGCCGTCACTTGCGTTCCCACAATGTACATTTAGTAAAGACGTTACGCCTAAGAAGATCTAGGCGGTCACACGGACTCACATGAACAGCGACTTTATTGTACCAATAAATATGTAAAGATACAGCTGATATAAGATCCTGGGACGAGATTCGTAACGAAAGAGGTTTGAAGATTTTTATGTGGAGCCTGGCATATCTACTGTCGCGCCATTTTCAAAATTGATCAAAGTTGATCACGTAACTCAATCATCAACTTTGAACGTTAATATCTCGGAAACGTGGTGCTTACCGTGGTTTGGTCTTATTATGTTTTCTGTTTGCATTGATGGCGGCCATTTTCACGCACAGTAGGTATGCCACGGATCTTCAAAGGTCCGTGGCATGGTTATTTGGTTCGACAAAATATCAGCTGACAAGACCAGCAATGCCTTGCTTACTTAAGAATATTGGAAACGAACGGTAACACAAAACACAAACAAAACACAATGCATTAAAAATAAAATACGCAAATATTATTTGCGATTAGTTGCGTATTAGTCGGAACCGGTTGCCGCATAGTTCACGGTGAGTCGGAACTGTGTGCGAAGATGCCCCAGTGATTCGGGGTGGCGCATAGTTCGCGGTGAGTCAGAACTATCTGCGAAGATGTCCCCAGTGAGTCGGGGTGGATGGTGCTGCGTTATACTCCAGTGCGTCGGAGGTCGTACAGCGCCGGGTTGAGGCTGGCTGCTGCGTCGACCAGGAGAGGGTGCTCTGCTTGTTGACCGGCCAAAAGTGCAGTGTGCTTTGCCGAGGTTGCTGATGAGGCTGAGGGTGATGACCAGGTATGCGCGGTCGCTGCATGCTGATGGTCAGGATACCCGTTGAAGCCGTGGGTGCTGGCTAGCTGGGTGACTCGCCGCTAAAGCTTGCGGAAGTGATGATGATGACGTCACGCTGAAGTAGGTGCACGAAGGCTGCGCTGACGTTCATACTCGGGGTCACCAGTTTGGAGGCATGAGGAACAGGGTGTAAAGTTCACTCATCCTCCATTGAAAAGGGAGGATCCTCCGACCAGACCGGGTGTTGTGTCTAGCGGGCAATTGCCCAACGATTGATATTGGGAAATTGTATCTATCCTAAAGCGCAGGCCACACCGCCAGCTGACGCGCGGGCGGGCGAGCCGAGCGAGGCATTGTCTCACCTTTTTTCATACTTCGGTAGCTTATCTCTGTAGTTCGCGGTGTGAACCCAAGTATGAAAAGAGGTGAAAAGATGCCTCGCTCGGCTCGCCCGCCCGCCCGCCAGCTGGCGGTGTGGCCTGCGCTTAATTGCACGGTAAGCTTTGCTTGCGAGATGCAGGATTTTCGTGACGTCAGTATGACGCGTTGTTCGCATGTGGCGTTGTAGATACCGCCACAACTGCTATGTCCACTCACTGGTAAATGTCAACAATAAAGTGTCACCGTGTGCGTCGCGGCTGGTTTCTATATTGTGAGGCGAGGCGCTGCTGGTCAGGTACATACATCCGCGATGTCCTTGATTCTGTCTGCATGTGCATTTAACTCAAAATTCCTTGAACTGATTCGTTGGTCTAACTCCATAACCATGCCAATTTTGGAATTGTTTATAATGATATTAAACATAACTGGGTTTACCCACTGTACAACATACACCTGACCATTCAGGGTCTACAGGCGTGAAGTGTGTTGTTCAGGCAAATGTTTGTTATAATTATAATTATTTAACTCGGCCAATATTTTAAAACAATTATATTTTGTTCAAAATATTTCAGCAAATCGTCAAATCCTGCCGTAACATGGAGACACCGTCATCAGTCAGCCATCGACGAGCTTCTGATCCCGCTGACAAGAATCTGCTCAAGCAGTCACTTCATCACGGAGATATGCGATGGCCACCGGGGCTCTATTTAATATAACTGACAACGCAACATACCAAATTGCGTTACAAAACAATTATCGAAAAATTACTAAATTGACACATTTTCACAACATGGGTAATTGTCAGATAGTCGCATGTCAGTTTTATTAAATAGTGTCCTGGTGTCACATTAGTTATTATGATTATCAGTATAGAAGAACACTCGTTTAATAAGTTTTAAAACCTGTTGCATGTTGAGAAACGAAACACCTTGTAGTTTGCATAGTATAATGTTAAAAATCTTTTAATGCTGGTTTTTGTTCTAATAAGAGGATAAAAGAGTTGGATTTATAGCGAGTGAGCGAGTTGGTGAAGCATACGCAGAAGACTGACAGTGCTGCGTGTCCAATACAATAATGCGTTCAGGATGTTGATGGGGTTGCCACGATTTTGTAGCGCATCAGGTATGTTTGCAGACGCGCAAGTGGATGGCTTTCAAGCGATACATCGCAAAAGAATTGCGTCTCCCATGCGCCGCATACGGGGCAGCCCCGAGTAGTGCGGTCCTGAGCCAATATCCTATTGTATTTCTATTGTATAGTTTGTAAAAGTTTATAAGTATAGGTTTTTAAGTCATTGTCGCTAACATTGTATGGATTATGTGTACTTGTATGTGTAGTCCGAAATAAAGAATATTATTATTATTATTATAAAAATGGACGACCTACACAATGGGATATTATAAATTGCATATCAAATAAATAATCGCCTATCAATACATACTCATCATTTATATTCTTTTTTACATCAAATAACTTACTTCACTACAAATAAACTAAATGTTTAACAAAACTCAATCTGCAGATAATTCCAAATTATATATCAATATAACATTACTTTTTTCCTCATAATGCAATACAGTTAAATTTATTTTTGTACAAAAATACTACATACATAGCATAAATACTGACTGCACAGCAAATTTTCCATATTTCATAGCAAAATAACTATCCCAGTCGCATAGGGTGTGAACATAAACTTAAGATTAGCCGGCTAAACTTTGGTTTATCTTTGAGAAGCAGCTAAAGTTCGATATCATGTTAGTTTGTGTCGTGATATTCCATCTTTAGCCGGCTAATGTGCACATTAACCGAAATGAAACGGCTAAAAATGAAATCGAAAAAGCTAGGTTAGGTTAGGTTAGAACTGTGACCACATAACGCACGAGCCGAGCGAGCGAAGCGAGCGGTGCCGTGGCTTCGGCCGGCGAGTGCCAGAAAGATTTTGCTTTAGGAAAAATCGCTGTACGCTTCGAAAATAAATTGTAGTGTGTTTAGTGATTTTTTGAGTTGAATATTTTGCTGTGCAATCAGTAATTTTGATGGGAATTCGGAATCTTATTGCATAGAAAAAGGATATTTTTTGATTTGCGTTTAAATACTACCCCTACACAATTCACGTGATTTGACCGGGCCAGTAAAAAAATAAAAAACCCCCGACACAAAATAATAATAAAAATAGTATATGTATATATATGTCTTGTGTCACAGAGCGCATCGACTTCCTGAAGCAGAAAGTGTATGCATGGGCGAACCGTATTCGTCGGTATAAGCGGCGAGTAGAGCGATACACTCAGAATCGCACCTTCCAGAGCGATGAAAGGTGGGTTTATAGGGGTTGGGAGCGACCGGACCAAGGTGTGGCTGACACGTGCCTGCCGGATGATGATGCTATGTGTTCCTTTTGGCATAGTATCTGGTCGGCGCCTGTCAGTCACACCGAAGGTGATTGGGCTCGGGAAGTCGAGCGAGCCTGTGATCCAATACCAGAAATGGAGGCTATTACCATCTGCCCCGAAGATGTAGCTCGTGCAGTCCGTCCGCTACCTAACTGGAAGTCTCCAGGGCCGGACGGGCTGCACAACTTTTGGATTAAATGGTTTTCAAGGTCGCACGCTCGCTTGGCATCTCAGTTCCAGACTGCTTTGGAGTCTGGTTCGCTACCCCAATTCCTAACGACAGGAATTACCCACCTGCTCCATAAATCAGGTAGCACCGCGGAACCCAAAAATTATAGGCCGATCACGTGTTTACCGACGGTCTATAAAGTTCTTACATCCATTTTGAGAGCTAAAATTAACAAACATATAGACACCCACTCCATTATGTCTGCCTCTCAAAACGGATGTAAGAATGGGTCCCGCGGTACTAAGGAGCTACTCCTCATTGATATGGCCATTAGCCAACAGGTTCGTCGTTCCCGAAAGGATCTGTCGACATGTTGGATAGATTATAAGAAGGCCTATGACTCGGTGCCACATACATGGCTCATGAGGGTGCTGGAGTTGTATAAAGTAGATGCAACGCTGCGTACCTTCCTGATGTCGTGTATGGGGCAATGGAGGACGGTCCTTCGCTATCCAGGATGTCGAAATATTCAGAGGAACAGCGAACCGATAAGGATCGAACGAGGCATATTTCAGGGCGATAGTTTGAGTCCGCTTTGGTTTTGCTTAGCCTTGAATCCTCTAAGCACACTGCTGGAGGATTCAGGTCTAGGCTATCGGCTGAGGAGAGGTGGTCAGGTTATATCGCACCTCCTCTACATGGATGACCTGAAACTCTTTGCTCCAAACAATTTGCAACTGATGGAGCTACTGAAAGTAACTGAAACTTTCAGTAGCGCCATCAGGATGGAATTTGGTGTGGACAAATGTGCGGTCATGCATGTAAAGCGAGGGGAGATTGTGGAATCCGTGGGAACCCAACTCTCGGATTCCACAAACCTTAGAACCCTCTCCGCATCCGAAACCTATAAGTATTTGGGTATGTCGGAAGCGTTAGGCATCGATGTTACTGACATGAAGCAATCGTTGAAGGAGCGCTTCTTTGGCCGCCTGAAAAAAGTACTAAACAGTCTTCTATCAGGCGGAAACAAGGTGCGTGCCTTCAACAGTTGGGTCATGCCGGTTTTGATGTACTCTTTCGGCATACTCAAATGGACTCAAACCGAACTAGACACCTTGGATAGGAGGGTCCGGACGCTGCTGACTGCAAATCGAATGCATCACCCACGGTCGTCGGTAATGAGGCTGTATATCCCGCGAAAGTGTGGAGGTCGAGGCTTTTTAAACGCTAAGACTCTCCACAATCGCGAGATATGCAGTCTCAGGGAATATTTCCTAGAAACCGACGTGGGGATGCATCGAGATGTAGTCGCAGTGGATAAGGGCCTCACCCCGCTTTCCTTGGCTAAAGAGAACTGGCGCAAGCCAGTAGTGCTTGACACCAATGATCGCATGGAAGTATGGCAGAGTAAGGAGCTTCACGGACGCTTTTACCGGGCCCTAAATGGACCCGATGTAGATCTACTAGCGTCCGTAGCCTGGCTGCGTTTCGGTGACCTCTTTGGAGAAACCGAAGGTTTTGTCTGTGCAATTATGGACGAAGTTATGATGACGAACAATTACCGGAGATTTATTGTGAAAGACGGTACGGTTGACATCTGTCGGGCATGCCACCGGCCGGGAGAATCAATCAGGCACATTATCTCCGGGTGTTCTCGTCTAGCTAACGGAGAGTACTTGCATAGACACAACCTTGTAGCCAGGATAATCCATCAGCAACTTGCTCTGAAATACGGCCTTGTGGAATCTGAGGTGCCGTACTACAGGTATGTGCCCGACCCAGTTCTCGAAAATGGAAATATCACATTGTACTGGGATCGATCCATCATCACTGACAGGACTATTGTTGCCAATAAGCCTGATATAGTGGTGGTGGATCGATCAGAGCGGCGCGCAATGATTGTTAACATAGCCGTCCCGCATGATGAGAACCTCGTGAAGGCCGAGAAAGATAAACAAATCAAGTATCTTGACTTGGCTCGCGAGGTTGTCGACATGTGGGATGTGGACTCAGCGATCATTGTGCCGATAGTCGTGACAGCCAATGGCTTAATAGCCAAGAGCCTCGACCAACACCTGAGGAGGCTCTCGTTGGGCAGCTGGATCAAGGGCTTGATTTAGAAAGCGGTACTTTTGGACACGGCTCGCATTGTCAGGAGGTTCCTCTCTCTGGAGCCCTGACCGCCGGTAGCTTGGACCCTGTTCCCGATACCGGTGGGCTACTATTTTTTATATTTTTAAATGTTTTTATAATTTTTATATTCAAATATTTAAAAATATAATTTATATGTGTAATTTTGAATAAAGGAAAAATAGTATGAATGTAACATGATATCAAATTAAAAAAAAACTATTGAAAAAATAGCCACAAATAGAACAAAAAAGGTATAAACGCTTTTTACATTCATACTATTTCTGTTATTATTTTGTGTCGGGGGTTTTTTAAATTTTTAATTTAATTTTTTATTGCATGCTTTTTGTAGGGACTCCTTATTATTTCATTTCTTTTATTTTCTTGCCTTTTAAGATTCAGGTAATTTGGTGTTTAATCAGATTTTTTGTAATTCGCCATTTTGTGGTGGCGGCCATCTTGGATTTGAAAATCATATTGTATAATATTCTACTAGTCAATCCCTTTCATTTGGTGCCCATATTGAGGGAGTTGTGAAAAAAAATGTAATTCGCCATTTTGTGGTGGTGGCCATCTTGAATTTGAAATTTATCATAGTGTATAGTATTCTACTATTCAAGCTCTTTAATTTGATACCCATATTGAGGTAGTGGTGAAAAAATATGTGATCCGCCATTTTGTGGCGGCGGCCATCTTAGACCGATTTTCATCAAACATAGGCTAAGAACACTCCCGACCAATTCACCTTTCACACACACGCACACAGACACATCAAACTTATAACACCCCGTCGTTTTTGCGTCGGGGGTTAAAAAATAATATTAGTGATTGTTGGATTTTATAAGGAAACTTAGGACCACACGGTCTTATTATTATGGTCTTTCACTATACAGAAGACCAATAAATATAATAAATCAAAATAATTTGAGTGATCGTTAGCTTTTTGAGGTATGTATACACTTGTTAAATAAGACAAGGCCTTCGGTAACAAACGGTTTAATTGCACTGAGCTCAGAGGCGTACGCGCATGACACGCAGGTCACACATCTATACTATAGCTACCTACTAACTAACCTAATATCCCTCCACCATATATTTTAACTAAACGTTACCCTAACTAAAACTAGAATAATTTACGATAATTTTGCTCTTGCAATATTCCTTAATTTTGGACGAGCTTCCGTATCCGCTCGGAGATCAGGTTTAGGATCAGCTGCCTCAGATCCTAGCTCAGCTGTTGGTTCCACTACTGTTTCAGCTGCTGGCTCTCTGATCAGTTCTCTATGATCTGAGCTTGCCTCGCTCCTCTCTAACTCTTCCCCCGGTGAGTCGCGGCGTTGCTGATCAGATGTATTTTCACTTTGTAACGAAAATTGTTCCCTACCTACCTACTAACTAACCTAATAACACTCTATATACACTTTAACATTGTCCTTTGCCTTAAACTAAATGTCAATAAATAAAATAATGTCCAAACCAGTTATTCCCTTTGTTTTATTTACCCCGCCTGAAGCAAGATTCACTGAACTTGGCCCTACCCAGTAATGCATACTGGGCTCTATGCTTAGGTTGGACCACAGCCGATCGATTCTGTAAAAATCTCACCGTGAAACCTTAGGTGAAGTGAGTTTAGAGGGAGCTGTCAATAGTGTCAATCCCTAGCATTAGTTGGAATGACAGCTCACTCCACGCTCACTTCACTTAAGTTTTCACGGTGAGATGGTTACAGAATCGCACTGCTGAGCAGGGTATGGCAGCGACTAGATACGCTAATAAAATAAGTTACGCCGAAAGTGTTTTAAGCGCACAATTTCCGCCACGCACGGTCTTCAAAGCCATCAGTTTCTATTCGTCGTATAAATAAACGGTGAGTCGCTTGGTGTGTAAAGAAAGTGTTGACAATGCCACCTCTAGCAGAGGCGTCTCTGTGCTCTGTGCGTTGGACAAAGAGTTCTTGGATGAAAAATGAGGGATATTGTGCTCTGGAATAAAGAAGGAAAGAAAATACATTGATTTAGCATAGACTAAAAGACACACCATACACCAGATAGCAACAAATAAAAACAAATAGAATGTATAAAGACCGATATAAGAAAAAAGCAGGAAAGTGTGCCTCACGGCTGCACCAAAAAGGCCCAGTTCAGCAAAACTGCCAAACAACTATTTTTTTTTATTGCCTGACGCTGGTTTTCAACTGAACCTGGGGGTCTACTCCGAAGAAGTATCGGCCGAATGTTCGGCCGTTTCCTGTTACGTTAAGTTACTATTCAAACTCAAACTCAAATCATTTATTTCAATTAGTCCTTTTACAGGCACTTTTGAATCGTCAAAATTAAATAGTCGGTCAGTTAGTCAGAAAGTTGAAGCTAGTCGCCCATATAGTAGTACTAGCTACTGCCCGCGGCTTCGCCCGCGTGGATGTCGGAAATTATTCCACGGGAACGTGCTACTAGGATAAAAAGTATGTCCTTCCCCAGGATGCTATAATAATAATAATAATAATATCCCTGGTATTGGTACTTCCGCGTGTACTTTACTCTAAAAATATCGGAGATGTATGTTTACGTTCTTTATCATTTATTTATTTAATTTGGGTTAATTTTAAAGTTTATACATCAAATTAATAAGATTTTTTAAATAAACCATGTCGTCCCGTTTTACCACGACAGGCTTTGTTTTTAAAAAAGCGTTTCGTAAGTTCCCGTTGTATGACTTAAAGATTATTTATACCCATTTTCGAGTTAATGGAAGCAAGCAGTAAAATCCCCTTTACAGCTCCGGTTAGAGACGACTTTGAAAAACCCTTAAAAAAAATTGTTTTAAGTATTAGTACCGAGTTTCGAGTTAATCCGTCCGAGGGGTTTAAATTTTTTTCTTACCTAATAACTTTTTCATCCCCTAAATCCTCTGTGAGAAGTTTTTTAAACTAAAAAGTGACCATTTGTATTAATTACTAAGGCAAATATTGCCAAGTATCAAGTTTATTAACCAAAGGAAAAAGGTTTTTCACATTAATGTATCCCGTCTTTTCACCCCACAGTGGTAGAATTCAAAAAACAAATATTGGGATGATTCCATAATTTGACTCAAAGAACATTTATACCTACCCATTTTCGAGATAATCAAGCCACACTGTAAAATCCTCCCCTGTAAAATTGACTACCCCTTTTCGGGCCGTCAGGGGTAGATTTTTGCCAGGGCGGCGGGATCGTCCGAAAGGGTTACCGCTGCCCTGGAATAGAAAGGGCTAAGGAAAGAACACGGGTGGGTTTTAGTCAGTAAGAGCCTGACACTCCCTTCCGCTCCACCCAGAGCGGGAGGGGTCATTTGATGATTTCCCATCCATATATTTTTAGTCTTAAGTATAAACACTGAGTTTCGAGTTAATCGGACCGCGAGTTCAAATTCTTCCACACAATCTTTAACACCCATATATCCCCTTTGAGAGGTAGTTTTGAAAAACGAATAATGATAAACTTCATTGCTTACTTAGGCGTATATTCATGCAAATTGTCAAGATTATTAACCTAACGAATGACATTTTTCATATAAACTGTATCCCCGCTTTTCACCCCCGCAGGGGTGGAATTTTGAAAAATCATTTGGGATGTGTTCATAACTTGACTCAAAGATTATTTATACCAATTTTCGAGTTAATCAAGCCACGCTGTAAAATCCTCCCCTGTAAAATTGACTACCCCTTTTCAGGCCGTCAGGGGTAGATTTTCGAAAAACCCTGATACACAGTATTCTTTCCTTTCCATTTTAGGTAAAAAATCCTTAGTTTCGAGTAAATCGGACCGTGCGCTAAAATTCTTCCATACAAACTTTGAAACCCCCCAATCCCCTTTTAGGGGATAGTTTATAAAAACAAAAAATGCCCAACTTCATAATTTACCTAGATTTTTCATACAAACAAAATCCCCCCATTTCACTCTCTTAGGGTTGGAATTTCGAAAAACCCTTTCTTAGTGGATACCTACTCCTTACGAAGAATACACCCTCCAAATTTCATCTCTCTGAGACCAGCGGTTTAGGCTGTGCGTTATGTCTCAGTCAGTCAGTCATGACTTTGAATTTTATATATATAGATAGTATAGTTATAGTAGTAGTGTAGTTTATTAGTATAGTATTTGGTTTGGTCGGCCCCGATCCTACACTCCTACACTCTTTTGAATATTGACTATGGTCCCGACCCAACTGAGCCGATCCGAACTTTTCTCGCATTTTTCAATAATATTCGGTTTGGCCATGTGTCGTTCCGATCCGAACGTTCGCACTTTGCACTTCGGAGTAGACCCCCTGATGCGTGAGTAAATCAGATGCGGATGTAAATCAGTTTTACACTGCAACATGTGTGCATACTCAAATAAGATAAATATGTGTCAGATAAAAAATAGTAAAGAATATGTACATAAATAGTGTGAGTTGAGTAATATTGCAAAAAGGGTAGTAATAAAAGCTCCGACAAAAAAAGAAGAATTTTTCCTTACTCAAAATATTAAATCTACTGCCTAAAATACTAACTTTCCGACTATTTTTGTCCGAATAGAAATGACGAAACGACCGAATGAGATTCTGAAATCTTCGAAAAATAAACATGACTGTTTATTATATTGCTCTAATACTTTTTTACCAGCATAAATTACGTTCTACTGAAAACTATGCTTTGTAATTTTTATCTTTAGTTGCCTACTATTAATTCATAAATTACCTTTCATATTTCATAGACTGTGGTGCTAGTGTGGTTTGGTTTTACATTCAAAAATATGTTTCTGGCATTCGCCGGCCGCTGCCGCGGCACCGCTCGCTTCGCTCGCTTGGCTCGTGCGTTATGTGGTCACAGTTCTAACCTAACCTAGCTTTTTCGATTTAAAAAAGATATATGCGTGTTACGTGGCAAATTTCACTAAACTATAACTTTTCAGAAACTTAGTATTTTTTTCGGAAGTTTAGTATTTTTTTTGGAAATTAGGTTTATTATTTGGAAGTATAGAATATTTTTCGTAGAATTATAATCTGAATAAGTTTCATGTTTTTTTTGTTAAACACAACATTTTTTTTCGGTTATTTTTGTATTAACTTTTCGGTAATTCATTTTAACACAGCTTAGTTAGTATTACAGTCAACCACAGAACGCTGGAAGTTAATTTGTTTTTCAGAAGCTTTAATATTTTCCTTGCAAAAATAAACCAAAAAATACTGACAAATATAATGAGATAGCCGCAAGATAGACCTTCGTTAATAATTATGTAAATAAATAAATTCTTCCAAACGACTCGGAACAACAGAAACCTGTTTTAAACGATGCCTGAATTCCATGTTCCAACACATTGTCATAATTAATTAATCCGTGCATTTCATCGCACAAGACGCTGCAAACATACACACAGAATAGGCTAGCCGTTGGTCTAGTAGTGATTCCCGGGGGAATCGTCGGTGTATAATATAATAGTTGCGACTCTACCTAACCCTTCGAGAAAAAAAGGCGTGATATAATGTGGGTACGCGTTGTGTTATTATAAATGTAAATAAATACTAAATGTTAATTCTTCAAAAATTAAGTACTGCTACTGATGCACTGCGGTACTCTGTTTGTAATGCACAGCGGCTGTTGATACGTCGCTTTCTGAAACTAAAAAAATATACATTAACTATGGTCCATTCATGAAGAAGTGCCGACGCTGTCATTAGAACTTGCTTACACTAGCGTATTATTATTACAGACTATGCTTATAAGAGACTATGCTTATATGTTTGAAGAGCAGTGATGGTCCAGTGGTAATGGCCGCGATATACTAGTTGTAAGTCGAGGGTTCGATCCCAAGCAGTCACTTTACTTTGTGTATTTAATTTCATCACCACTGCTCTCAAAACGGTGAAAGAAAACATTGTGAGGAAACCAGCATGTCCTAGAACCAAAAATTCCAAGACATGTGACATGTACCAACTCACACTGGGCCCACGTGGTGGATCACGGCCCACTCCATCTCACAGAGAGGAGGCCTGTGTCCTACCAGTGGGAATATTACAGGCTGATTATGCTATGGTTATAAAGCTTGGCTTATTGCTAATTATTGTTACTAATATTTATATTAAAAATACAATAATTACCTATAACAATTTAGGAAGAGCCCAACTAAAGAAGTCTAATCAGACATTAGGGACAGATGATAAACAAATTGTAAGATCACGAGTCATAGCGTGGATACTTTAATTCATGATCAACTTATGACAACATGACAATAACTTTTTCTGCGATTTATAATCTGAATAATCGATTTATATACTATACTAATAATAAAGCTGAAGGGTTTGCTTATTTGAACGCGCTAATCTCTGGAACTCCCAGTGTGAATTTAAAAAATAATTTTGTATTTGATAGCCCAATTCTTGAGGCAGGCTATAGGCTATTCAACACCACGCTGGGACTCTTAAGAGTCGAGCAAAAATAGAAATAGTCAGAAAAAACGTTTTGCGAAAACGAAGTAACAGCGCGGGCAGGCAATTCTTACGATGCGACGCGGTGGGACGAGTGTACTAGAAATTTCACGGAGAACGACGTTGCGTGCAGAAGCTAGTAATTTAAGGGGTTAAATATAATAACCACCATAAAATGCTTTGATACCCTTAGCTCTTGCACTTAAAATTGTATTCGAACACCAAATGTAGTAAATGATCACTAAATCTTAGCGAGCAAATTAATGCGCTACTTCTACCTAAATAAACCACTATGATTGCCATAGAATGTAGGTTTATTACCAAATAAAGTATCATGATGCCATATTAAGTTATGTCTACGGCTTGCTGCAAACTAGATAGACGATGTTAATAAAAAAAAAATGGTTAGGATAGGTTAAAACTGTGACCTCCTACGCACGAGCCGAGCGAGCAAAGCGAGCGGTGCCGCGGCAGCGGCCGACGAGTGCCAGAAACGACTAGATTGTATAGAACAAAAAAAATTTTGGAAAAAAAGATTATTTTTTGCAGGATGTCGAGTACCGAACATGATTTATTTGGAGTCATTTTGCTTAAATAGGATAGCGAGATGTTAAAACTTTGTTTATAAGTTTACATTAAAATGCGGGTTTAATTTTAGTGATCATTTACTATTTTTGTCTGTTATATGTTACTATATCTGGTGGTAAGTTAAACATAAGCCGTATTTAATATAGTAAATATGATAGTCAAGATGTAATTGCAATAACAGACAACCTAAAAAGTGGTCGGTGGGACCAACCTTGAAATCGTATAAGTTATGCGAACATGAGTATGGAGCTGCAGATTTTTCTCGCAAAATCTACACAGTATAAGTTGTTCATGAAAATGAGTACAATGTACCCATATTTAAATTTTACCCTGAATAGGTAAGGAACTTACTATGTGCACTGAATATGTTTCTGTTCAATGATTTCCTTTTCAAAATCGTGGCAGCCATCAGAATTATAACAATAAAAATAAAAATAGACCCCATTGCGTAGCACCAGTTGGAGTTATACCTTAAAGGAGAAAAAAAAGGTTAAAGTGACATCAAGAAAAAAATTGCGTTGGAATTTACAATGATTAATAATAAAGTAGATTAATGAGAAAAATACTAGCGCACAGTTTTAAACCAATACCATTAAAATGACAGTAAAACTATGTTGCTCACCACGACGACGCTTTCTCAATTTTCAGTTCAATATGGTCACTGTGGCCACTTTCAACAGTACTATCGTCATCGAACACGACGTCAGTTGTACTGATTATTATAACAGTTGACACTGTTGTATCTTCAGGAGCCTCGTTTATGTCATAATTAGTTACACTTGCTAAAGTAGTAGTCATCAAACATTTTGTTTTTTCACATTTATTCGCGCCATCAGTACAGTTGTGTACACAGTCACACGGCCCACCATCTGCGGTAACAAGCGTCATTTCTTGGTGCGGCTCACACATGCATATATCAGGAGCGACGCAGGAACCCTCGCAATCATTACAAATTGGGACGCATAGAGCAGCATTTTTTCCTTCCGATTTATCGAGCTCGTAACCGGGATAGCACTCGCAGATGTTAGGAGCGACGCATGTGCCGTTCCCACACTTGTAGTCGCAGTGCGCCAAGCATGTGCCACTTGACTCCATTTTATACCATCCCGGATCACAAACGCATGTTTGTGGACTAATGCAGCTTCCATGCACACACCCAAAAGAACAGTAAGGTTCGCATATATCATTTGCGGACTTCTCGTACCCATTTAGACATTCACATGTATCTGGTGCTATGCACGTACCGTGGGCGCAAGGTTTTGAGCACACTGGCTCGCATATTTCGACGGGACCTTGGATTACTTTGGTCCATCCAGGCTTACAAGTGATGGTGTTTGTACACTCGCCACTGGCAGTATAACTGGAGCATAAAGGTTCGCATAAGTCATTTTCTGATTTTGTGTAACCTGGAAGGCACTGGCAGGTTTCTGGGGCCACACAAGAGCCGTTGAGGCATGGTTCGGAACAGATTGGCACACACACTCCGTTTTCGAGGTAATAACCTGAGTCACACAGGCACGTGTTTGGCGCGGTACAGGTTCCGTGGTCGCAACCTTTAATGCACAGTGGTGTGCAGATGTGGGCATCAAACACGTCCGGCAGGTAACCAGCGTTGCAGGCACACGTTCCAGGAGACTTGCAATAGCCATTCACGCAGGACGGTGAACAATCCGGCTTGCAGTGAATACTAAAATAATTGATTCAGTAAGATTGGCAAATAAGTAAGATGAGGAGTTTCGAAAAAATTGATAAATTGGTAATTTACCTATTTCCGTCATTGTTTTCATCTTTAATGTAGCCATCGCAGCAAACGTTAATTTGTTCTGGTATTAATTTCTGAACAAAAATAATTGAAATATTAGAAGCTCTTTTAATACGGTGTTTCGATGTAGCCCATGTTTTTCCTTCGAAAATTTTATTTTAAAATGAGCTGGCAATCAGCCAGCTCATTTTAAAATCAAATTTTCATTTCAATGCCTTAGGTATTGATTGATATTGTGTATAAGTATTCTAATTTGAGCTCACCCGAACCGTCCTGGTTCCCATCGCAGTTGCCACTCTGGTCGCGGTGCACCAAAAAAGACAATCTGTCTTTTCATAGGCCTCCATGTAGGTATATAAGAAGGTTTCAGGAACATCGCGGTAAGCCCTAGTAGGAAATAAGATAATAAAGTAAGGCTGAGAAAAAAATATGGTAAGAATATAAAAATAAATAAATGTTATCAATTGGGAACTGTGTAATAAATTTTACTAGGGGTGTCACAACAGAAAAATCTTAATTACAATAGGTACTAAGCATATCCTACCTATCTTCCTTAATGAATCATAATGAGTGACCGATTAGCATTAAAGAAAATGTTTTTATTATTTTAAGCTAAATGGAATTATTTTCAAAGCAAATTAATTTAGGATATCATTTTGTTATTTTAGTGTTAGCTTGTAAATTGTAATTGGTACCCGTTTATGTTTAGTTCATTTTTTTGTGAAAATTATCTACCGATCAAAATGCTTGTAAAAAAAAATATGGGAAAAGTGTCCAATTACTTTTAGAAAATAAAAATAAATAAATATTGTAGGTACTCACATTCTCGTTTCCACACATACTTGACCCAGTGTTATTGTTTGTATAATAATAATATGCCAAAAGAGAATTCTAAGAATATCAGCCTTCTGTAGCATTTTTAATTATTTCGGAAACAGTTATTTAAAAAAATACAATGTAAAAAAAACACAATTTAATCATAATTACTATAGTATATCACCGCAAAATTCGTCCTACGTCGTACTTGACCAACGTTAACAAAGGCGCAAAAGTAAAAACCTAAAAAGACACAGGTAATTAGTTCATTGTTTATACACAAAACAATGCCTGTAATATAAATTCAAACCCGGTTGAATTAAAACAAAAACAATCTGTTAAATTGTACAGTCAACTGCAAAAGGAAACATAAAAAAGTTAGTCGAAATAAAAAAAAATACTAAATTGAGTGCTACTAAGTAAAGAAATATTTTACACTTTCAAAATGTCTTGTTGGAACATCTGGTGAAAACAGAACGTTCACAGTCCGATCTCAGTCTCAATGTCAGAAATATAACCCTAATTTCCCTACATTTTTGACAAGTTTTTGACATTGATTGTCGCTGAGATGAGATTGCCACTAGATTTTGATCGTTTTTAATTACGAGAATTGGCCTTCTGGGGTCGTAAAAGTTGTGTGCCGCGTATTCCGTCTGCAGTTTTAGCCATCAACAGTAAGTGCATATTATGTACTACCTATATCTAGTTCACATACCTGCATACTGCCTCGTTGGTGTAGTGGTCGTAAGCGCTACTAATAAGCATGAGGTCTTGGATTGGATTCCCAGTTCGGGCAAAGTGTTATTGAGTTTTCTATTTGGAATTTCTTAGTAGAAGGCCGGAAGCTGGATTTGTGCCCGGTTGACGGCATTAGGCTCGCCTAGGCTTACAATGAACTTAAAAACATAACTGGCGAAATGTGAATGTACTTAAGGTACATCTCTACCCAACCTTTCCGGAAAACAAGGTGTGATGTTATGTTAAGTTATCCTACCTTACCTTCCTTCCTACCTTCCGACCTTCAGAACAGTGGCGTGCATTG
Organism: Apamea crenata; assembly: GCA_949629185.1. NCBI lineage: Eukaryota > Metazoa > Arthropoda > Insecta > Lepidoptera > Noctuidae > Apamea > Apamea crenata. The sequence continues at coordinate 1,861,922 of OX451356.1, forward strand.
CTTTTCAGAATAGGCGCCTCACTAGGCCGGTCACTAATCAGAAACATAACAAATGTATATGTTTTGTAAGGTCAAATTATGTTCTCACCCACTATGTGCCTTCTACTAACTTTGACAGCAAAAAATCTTTATCGGTCGGACTAAAGGAAACTATTTTTTAACATCACAGTTATCACAAAAAATGAATGAGCAGCTAATGACACATTATATAGCGTAATGTGTCATTCAATCATTCATTCAGAATAATTTTGAAATGCCATTGGGCATTCTTATTTGCTACTTGTGTTTAATTAATTATTATGTTGTTAATATAAAATTACAATAGGTAGGTATGTGCCGACTGTACTTGTAAAGATCACGTAATGTTTAAGGATCCTGTACGTGAGGTTGAATGAAAACACTTGTTTTGTAAATCATATTCAATGTTATTTTAAAATACACCTCTTTTAAGATTGATATACTAGAAAATACTTATTTGACAAATGGTGCAAATAACATGATTTTTTATTTTAATAAAACAATTGAAAAGTAATTGGTTTAAAAAAAATATTATACTTATTTAAATACAAATACTTAATTAAAGACGAATATGAATAGAAATGAAGATGTACTAGAAAACACTAAAGTACTCAGTTTTCGTTGCAGACGTCGTACTCGCCTTTCGCTTTATTGAACACACTAAACCACAGATTACTGAATAGTTACACTAAAGTATTGGGCTGGAACTACCACGGCACTATCTGTAAGAATAAACGTTTAAGAATTATTGATTTCCAGTCATCAAAAAACATATCTACTCGTACATATATTACATAATATAAGAATCTTAAATTCATTCATTCACTGACACACCACTCAGCCTAAACCTCTGGGTCAACAAGTATGAAATTTTGCACAAGGGTTCCTTATAGAACGGAAGTGAGCACTAAGGAAGGATTGTTGAGAATGCATCCCTGAAAAGGGGTAAATAGGAGATCAAATTTTGAATGGAAGTTCGTCATTTTTGCGACGGGAAATCTCATCTCTGTAACAAGTGAGGTTAATGAGACTTATTCCCGAAAAACTTGGTTATTATTTCCCAATATGATGGCCTGAAACACAGCATTCCATTTTATTTTTATTTTTTTTATTTTTTTTTATTGGTTCACCAACAATTGTTTGCACAGGTTGTATGCTAAAAAGTAACATGCAGAAATTTAAATGCAACAGTGCAACAATCACTTATAGGTAAACTCCGCATGCATAAAGAAGTTGTACAGTTTTATAATATTAATCTATTAAGAAAACGAAAAATACTTATCTAAAGGACTAAATAATATAACAACTTATGGAACTACTCATGGAACTAATTACATTTAAATATATTCCCTCTCAAACGAGAAAATTAAAAGGTAAACTATTAAGAAAGGTACAATTTATTATTTTAGTCTAGTTTATAAAAAAAAATGCTAATCTAAAGGTCTTAGTATTCGGTCTTCTATTCCATAAACCTAGATCCGCTATGCTGTGATTTAGACATTAGAAACAGACACTTCAATTTTATTTATTTGTATGTATGTTGCTGCATCATCATTCTCCTGCCCTCATCCCAATTTATTTGGTGTCGGCACAACACGTCTTTATCTTCCATACTTCTCTATTAGTCGTCATCTCGGTAGTCACCCCTTTTCTAGCCTTCATACAATCCATCCATCGTTCCTTTGGTCTTCCTCACTTTTATAGTCATCCAAAGGACATTGCTCTGCGCCCATACATTGTTCGCCCTGGAACCAAGAGCATCGGAAAATTACCTATGTGTTGTATTGTCGATCATTAGTAAACTCCTTTATGATCTTACTAGCTGCGCCCCGCGGTTTCACCCGCATAAGTTTCGATCCCGTGGGAATGTCGGGATAAAAAGTATCCTATATGTTAATCCTGGTTATAAACTATCTGTGTGCTAAATTTCGTCAAAATCTGTTCAGTAGTTTTTGCGTGAAAGAGTAACAAACATCCATACATCCATACATACAAACTTTCGCATTTATAATTGTTGAGATTTTAAGTATAAACACAAACTAGTTTTTAATATATTTTATTATAGCAGATGCACACAGTTCTACATTCTGGCAGAGAGGACGGAAGAGGACATCACTCCAGTGTTGCCACACACACAAAGTAATATTAGACAAAGACATTATATCTTACAGCCATAACAGGTAGAGTGTACACAAGCTTACAATAAGAAATTACAACAATAACTATACTTTAACACCCTCCCTTAATTTCTTAATTTTTCAAAACACTATATCTTGCAATTTTTTAAACAAAGCTTTTTATTTACTATGGTATTATTTTTACACACAAATCTTTTGAAACCTACAATCTTTAAAAAACAAAAATGAGCTCTGATACATCCCTTACAAGCTAACATAATTTTATGTAAATACTTAAACATTGCTTTGCCCTACGATATCACTCTTGGGATCGGTACAAAACCACAAAGACTTAACAAAGTTAAAATAAAACATTCTTTTTACAAACACCTGACTCAAATTAAACAATATGATCTCTTATGTACTTATTAATCTTAATTATTTAATACAGATTTGGCAAATATCTTATTTTAGATTTTTAAATCTGAAATAACAGACAATTTTTCATTGTTATTCATTATAGTGTTCTTATGTTTTACAAATTTATGTTTATTTAAAGCTTTAGTCAATACATCAGCAGGTTGTAATTCAGTAGGACAGTATGTTATACATAAGTCCTTGTTTATATATAGTTCGTGAATGTAATGAAACCTAACGTCTATATGCTTGGACCTTTTATTAAATATACCGGTTTTTATCAAATGAATAGCACTCTGATTATCTATATAAAATTGAAGCATCTGAATATTAATTTTAAGTTCTTTTAACAATGATTTTATGAATATTGCATCTTTACAACACTCGGCAGCAGATATAAATTCTGCCTCTGTGGATGAAAGTGCAATTATAGATTGCCTTCTTGAGCACCAAGTAACAGGACACCCTGCCAACGTGATAATGTATCCTGTGGTACTTCTACGAGTATCACAATCACCGGCATAGTCAGCATCACAGTACAAGTCTAAATTTTTTATATTAACTGAACCTTTTTTGAAGAACAACCCATCATTAATAGTACCTTTTAAATATTTAAAAATTCGTTTTATTTGCACTACATCCTGCCTAGTAGGTTTTTCTACTTTGCGGCTAGCTAACCCTACTGCATAAGCAATATCAGGTCTTGTCCTGGTCGAGAGATACAGTAAGCTACCAACAGCCTCTCTATAAGGAAAAAGATTTTTACCATTGTCATCTAGAACAATTCCTTCTTGACTTGTACAAGGTGTGTCAAAAGCTTTGCAATCCAACATATTATATTTTTCTAGTATGTTTCTGGTATAGTTTTCTTGGGTCAGCAGAATTCCATCATTTTTAAATGTAATTTGTAGACCTAAAAATGTCTTTGGTTTTTCATATATTTTTATTTCTATTATTTTATTTATTTCATCAAGTACCTTGCTACCTTCTTCTTTATTTTTGCAAATTAAAATCCCATCATCAACATAAATGCCTATAATAACCGTAGCCTCTTTGTTCCTTAGCACACATGGCTCATTTTTAACTTGTTCAAACTCTAAAGTTTTCATTATTTTAATAAATTCTTCATTCCATCTTTTAGGCGCCTGTTTTAACCCATATAGGGATTTTCGAAGTTTACACACTTTTCCATTACATTCTTCAAATCCTTGAGGTACTTTCATGTATATTACTTCCCCTTCTTTCAAGTTTCCATTGAGAAACGCTGTCCTGACATCAAATGTCATAAGATGGTATTTATTAATCACAGCTATAGAGAAAATAATTCTTAATGCAGATTGACATGCTACAGGGCTGAAGATTTCATCATAATCTATATCCTTTTGTTCGAAACCCCGCACAACAATCCTGGCTTTGTATGACCCATCTTCTTTTACTCGAAAAACCCACTTGTTGGTGAGAATCTTAGCATCTTTGACATCTTTTTCATCCACTAGTTCCCACACTTGGTTTTTCTCTAATGATTTTATTTCATCACTGATAGCTGTCTTCCACTTTTCTTTTTCAGGTGATGTCATGGCTTCTTGGTAAGTAAGTAGAACATAATCATTGTACTTTTGTGGAAGTTTTCTTACTCTTTTTGTTGATACTTCCTCGTCACTTGTATTACCTACCTCTTCTAATTCTTTGTATTCATGTATTAATGTTTCTTTTTCAGGTTCTATGCTGCTCTCTTCTGAACACATTGGAGACTCATCCTGATTGCTGTCTGTTAAAAGATGACCAGCCAGATCACCAACATTTTCATCTAATTTTATGCTTTGCAGCTGTTGTTGTTTATTCTCTTGTACCATGCTATTACTTCTTGTTTTAAAGACAATGTCTCGAGCAAATACAATTTTATTTTTACTTTCATCAAATAACCTATACCCAATTTTAGAATAACCCACTAGTGTTAATTTATGTGACCTTGTACTAAGTTTTTTTAGAGGTTTTACTTCTTTTACTAGTGCTTCACAACCAAATTCTTTTATATTAGAAATATCCGGCTTTTTATTATACCATACTTCATAAGGAGTTTTATAATCTATCACGGAACATGGCAGCCTGTTGAGTAAGTATGTAGCTGAGTACATAGCTTCTCCCCATAATTTCTTATCAAGATTAGAATCTAACAACAATGCCCTAGCCTTTTCCATCAAGCTTCTATTTAAACGCTCGGCTTTACCGTTTAGTTGTGGGCTATACGGAATACTATAATCTAATTTTATACCATTTTTATAACACCATGCTTTAAATTCACTGCTAGAATACTCACCTCCATTGTCACAGCGTAGTACCGAAACTTTAGCATTCATCTCTCTCTCTGTTTCCCTAATGTAATGTTTTAAATGGTAACTAACTTCACTTTTGTTAGCTAACAAGTATATTTTAGTAAAATTACTAAAATCATCTAACACTGTGAGAATGTACCTTTTCCCATCAAAGCTTGTAGTTTCTACAGGACCACATACGTCACTATGTATTATTTCAAGTACCCTAGTAGCACGTTCCCTAGTTTTATTAAATGGTTTCCTGACCTGCTTAGCTTTAACACAAATTTCACATAAATCCTGCATTTGTGATATATCTGACTTGCTGAATGTGACACCCGTAGCAGCGTCCACCAATTTACCCAGTACCTCATTACTTGGGTGACCCATTTTAATGTGCCAGTCATAAACACTACTCTTTTTATTTGCTAACAATGACACTTCACTACTATCTGGTTTTAATTTTAAATGATACAGACCTGTTGACTCCTCCTTTTTACCAAATATTTTTGTGCCACACTTAGATGTAATTTCCACATTGTTATTTTTAAAGGTTACAACAGCACCATTTTCTGTAGCAGCTGAGACTGAAAACAGATTTTTACAAAGATCTGGAACACACAAAGTATTGTATAATACACAATTTTCACCTTCAAATGTGCCACTTTGTACTGACAACATTTTTTTCATTTTTCTTTGCCAAACATATAGAGATCTCATTACACTCCACATTACTTAACAAGTTTATATTATTTACCATATGTGATGTACAACCTGAATCTACTATAAAATCCTGGGAATTATATGTTTGTTTATTTTTATAGCTCAAAAATGAAGTAAAATTTTTATTGTTTCTAAAGAAACAGTTACTCTCTTTATGATTATTTTTCTTACAAATAGAACATACTTTCTTACAATCCTTTTTTACATGACCTATTTTATTGCAACCAAAACAACGTATTTTATTTTTATAACTAGAGTGAGAATCGTTACCGACTTTACTTGTTGATTGTGATTCCTGTTTCTCCATTTTCCTGAATGATTTAGATGCTTGAAATACTGCCTCGTTCTCATGTGATATACTGCTACGTTTTTCATGTTCTTTGATTAATCTTAGTTTTAAGTTGGAGAGAGTTTTTTCTTCTTTAGAGGTTGATTCCCATGCTGTTACAAAATTTTCATATTCTGCTGACAAAAACGTTAGTATTTTTGATTCAACTAGGCTGTCATCCATGGAGATTTTTAACTGTTGCAGTCTAAAGACGAGATTGTCCAACTGAGATAAATTTTGTATCATATCTTTGTTCTTGTCGTATTTAAAGTTGAAAAAATCTTGCATGATTTTATTTTTATGACGTTCTTCTGTACCGCCGAACATATCACAGAGCTTTTTGTACATGGCACTTGCTGATGTGCATTGGAATAACATAGTAATTAACTTTTTGTCCACCGTCTGTAATATTAAGTACTTTGCTATCGCGTCCTTTTTGTTGAAATCGGCCTTGAGTTCGGGCTTGTCCGAATCTTCCATTTTTATGTCGTCCTTTATTATATCTGACAGCCCCTTGGCTTGAAAGATTATATCAATTTGAAACCGCCACAGCTGATACGTCTCGATATCGCTGAGCCTTTCTATGTTTTTAAGTTCCTCAGTCGTAGACGTAGCCATTTTTGACTTACGAAACACTGGAAAAACACGGCGACTTTTTATATCGGATCGAATCACAAGGACCCTTTTTATTTTATTTTAATTGTACGAACTGTGTAGCAACAGGAGGCATCTGGGCCCATAACCTGTTGAGATTTTAAGTATAAACACAAACTAGTTTTTAATATATTTTATTATAGCAGATGCACACAGTTCTACATTCTGGCAGAGAGGACGGAAGAGGACATCACTCCAGTGTTGCCACACACACAAAGTAATATTAGACAAAGACATTATATCTTACAGCCATAACAGGTAGAGTGTACACAAGCTTACAATAAGAAATTACAACAATAACTATACTTTAACAATAATATTAGTAGGATTTGTACAGCGGACTAGCTGCGGAATAGATATATTTCAAAAAAAGTATCAGATTTTGAGGTTATAATCGAACCATAACAACGAATATTAGGTATAGTTTTTCATAGCTCCGAGTGATTTTTAAGAAACTAAAACACAATAACATAATACATTTAGCTATTTTTTGTACCTACCTAGATAATTAGGTATCTATGCAGTTTTTTTCTAAAGCCTAAGTGTATGTAATTGCAACGTTTAAATGCATAGAATCTAATTAACATAGGTACCTGTATTTTTAGCATTGGTTTTGGAACGAGATAAAATGTTTATGTGTAGGTATTAATGTAAAAATAATGCTGTCTCCTTAGATGATAGTAGTGATGTAGCGTGGTAGATAGATGGCGTTAGTGTGCATTGATAAATGGCTGAGCGCTTTTGAGTGAATGTTCTAGTGATTCAGATTCAAACACATGCAACATTTCAAAAAATCGATCGATCGATTGCAATCGATTGGGCATCCCTAATCTTTTTCGATATGACATGACGTTTGGCGAAGGTGGCGGCGATTAATGTTATGAGTCGCGTAAAATACTTTAAAATATTCATTTTGGCAAGCAGCTAGTCCGTGTTACAAAAGTATTTGCAACTAATATAATAAATTAGACAATTAATTATCGTGTATGTCCGATATTTCTTGTGCACAGGGCGATTCTGACAATGTCCTTTATACTTAAAACTGTCCTCTTTCATCTGCTGGTAAAAATCCAACAGTTTTCTCCTTTGTTTTATATCGTTTGATTTATGGTTATATCTGCCTATACTTACAAGTCATCAAATTAAGCGTTACAATTTTTTTATCTGGCACATATTTATTTTATTTAAACTAGTATGCATACACACGTCACGTTGCAGTGTAAAGCTGATATACATCCGTCACCTCACACACAAGGTTCAGTTGAAAACCAGCGTCAGGCACTAGTTGTCTGGCATTTTTACTGAACTGGGTATTTTTGGTGCAGCCGTGAGGCACACTTTCCTGCTATTCTCTTACATCGGACTTTATACTTTTTATTTGATTTTTATTTGTTGCCATCTGATATACCTATGTATCTGGTGTATGGTGTGTCTTTTAGTCTGTGCTAAATGAATGTATTTTCTTTCTTTCTTATAATTAATTATAAAAGCGATCCACGCTTTGTTTGTAGCTTTATTTTTGTTCCTTCAAAAACTAAAATTGTTATTTACTTTATCCACAACTGTTTAAGATCAGGAGAAAACAAAGACACTGCAATCTATATCATACTATTGTCTCGTACACACGCACACTACTTTTTTTGGTCTCGTACAGTACAATCGTAATTTTACCAATTGCCCATCTAAGCCAATATCTATGGTTCCACACATGCGTATCAGCTCGAATGTGGAGTCAGACAGGGTGGATTAACATCTCCTACTTACTTTGTATATCAACGGGCTGATCGTGGCGCTCAGAAGTTGGCATGTCGACTGCCACATTGACGGTACATGTGTCTAAATAATCTAAGTTATGCTGACGACATGCCAACTGCTTTTAAAAATGTTCAGTGACGATCTTCGTTACCGCCAGTGCTAAGTGTCCGGGGAGCATACCTCCGGTCAGACACAATAGGGTACTTTTAGAAAGGGTTGATAAGTTTACACACACGGGGCATGTTTTGACTGTTGACCTCAAAGATCATACTGACATGGAACGGGCGCGGAGGGCGTTGTCTGTAAGAGCCAATGCAGATTCCGGGGTGCTTAAATTCGGTTAAGGTTTCACTCAAACTGGTGAGAATTTGTTTAATTTCGTACCATTCGTCCACCAATTCCAGTTTCTCTACTACCATGTGATGCGATAAACGAATTGCACCGCGCACAACTTTATTCAACGGCATATTCGGGGAAAAGAGCACGTTAAGTGTCTGAAATCAGCTAAACCGCTCGTTTTATCTCAATTTGAAACAATAATAAAAATATAAGATTTTCTAATGACTGTCAGTGTTTCCGGTACTGTAGTGATTGCGGATTATTCCATTGTTATCATTCATCCTGTTAAAAAAAAATACTGACGCAAAGGATTCATCATCAACGATGATAATTTGAGTTGACATAAAATCCTAAAATAGCTCGAGCGCCATCAGTATCACTGAACATTCGCGATAATGGGGACTTCGCGGTCCTTATATTTATTTTTAATTGTTTTAATACAATTGTTTAATGTGCATCAAGCGGGAAATTTTAATGGTATTTGTACCAGATGGCAAAGGTAAGTAAACCGGCAAATTAAAATTTAGTTAATACTAATTTAGGAGAAATATATTTAGTTATAAGTAAAAATTATCATTAATATAATGAAAATAAGAAAGTGATCGTGTCGGACCTTCAAGCACAGCCAAAAATATCTGACAAACACAAGGAAGTCTACTTACTGTGCTTTAGTAGACACGGAGAAGGCCTATGATATTGATAGTATGCGGAGGGGTGGACTGTGGTCGACACTACCCTAACTCCTATGTGGTGTGAATTGGAACAGAACCAGCAGCAGTTCTTGTGATAGGAAGATCGGGACATAATCAAACAGGTTTTGCATCTCAAGACAAGGCTGTACAGGATGTGGAAAGGAGAGTGCATGCGAGAAAAAGAGTAAACGATATATGATATTGTGGCTAACTAGTCAATGTCCAAAAAGGTTCGGCTGCTATCCATACTGGTGGGGTCATTGGCTGGTGGCTCTTATGAATGCATGGAACTTAAAGTTGGGTGTGGCAGAAGTGGCATGAAAGTAGAATAAATGCTGTGGTGTGATATGTTCCTTGCGAATTATGTGTAAATTAACTCTGAATGACAGGTAGTGGGTCGTCTTAGTAGACTGAATAATGATGTGATAAGACAGTGTTGCGATTTAAAAGAAGGTGTACACACGGCTACACATCAAGCTATGCATTTCCAGCTTTATCTGACCTCGCATTGTAAAGGTTTTTCGTACAATCAGTAGTCAGCTTAAGCTGGTTTTGTATAGCTTGATCTGTAGCCGTGCGTACCTAATGTCAGAAAAAAAGAAAAGAGTAGGCTTGAATAACTTAGTCATGTTCAGAGGAGGAATGAAAGGCGATTAACAAAAAGTATAATTATATAAGACGGATGAAAGTCGAAGAAATATGTATCTATAGAAATTGTACCAGCATCGACAGTCGGTAGCCGCCGCCGGTTGCTCGGCGGCGGTCTGGGCTCCAAAGTGAGAGACATTTCAATACGTGCTGGAGACTAACCGCTGCTAACCGCTTCTGTGTCAAACCCTTTATGCAACTGCCTAACGAGAGCCTCATCAGGTATCTGAGGCTCTTGGTAATATTCATTGTTATTAAAGAGTATCTAGTTGCAACTGAAAATAATCTACTTAGTTAAAATATCATGTTACCTTTTATGTGGTTTGACATTTGGGAGTACTATTAGCTTTTCTGTGATTTGGGTAAATGGGGATTGTTCTAATCTATACCAAATAAATCTACCTTCCTTTCCCCAACTACGTTGGGGTCAGCTTCCAGTCTAACCGGATACAGCTGAATACCAGTATTTTAAATCGAGCAGTTGTCCATGTAAAATACTGGTACCTATTCAGCTGTATTATAGAGTATAGTATTGTAGAGGTCAAATAGGCAACTGCCTATTACTATCCAGTTACTGGGTAACACGTTACCCCTTGGCAAGACTGGTTGTCTGAATTTTTGGCTTCTGACTGCCAAAGATAGGTATACGAATGACAGCCGGGACCAACGGCTTATGTGCTTCTCGAGCCACGGAGGAGTCTCAATATGTAACGGATGGTCATCCATCCACGAAACGACCGCGGTAAGCGTAGCTTAACCTTCGACTGGCCCGTGCGGCTGTTATTATTTAGCCCCGAGCCCCTTTCAATCTATATCTACATATAGGTATATTATGTACCTATATAATTATTATAAATTAAAGTCATGGTCTGTCTGTGTGACCGCGTCGTTCTTCTCAACTCCGCAACGGACATTGATGAGGTTGTCACCATCATTTAGATAATTTAAAACTCATAAATAACTCATTAATAATAAACATACCTACATTTATAAAATTTAAATCTCGATGTTTTGTCCACTCGTAAAAACCATGCGAGGTAGGGGCGGATCGCTAGTTTATTATAACGCTGGACACAATTTAAGTCGTTTTCAATATTTAACAACCGAAGTTATTAATAAAGATAGTTTATGACTTATATCCGAGCATTATCTAGGGGCCACGTATCCGGGGGATTCTGGGAAATTTCAAATTATCTAGTCATCGGAATTCCCCGGTTCGTCCCCGACCCGGGGAATTTCGATGACTAGATAATTCGCATAAATGGGATAGTTAAACTGGCCTCTAAAAGTTAGTTATAATAATAATAATAGTATTTATTCGTATCAACAATACAGCTACCTATTTTAACTTTACATACTTATGACTTAATTGTGGATATTATAGCACTAGAAATTGTCGTAACTTGCACCCTTGCTAAGTTATCAGGATAACTTGTATTAAGGACACAAGTCCGAACCCTTGGTTCATATGTATTAAGGCATTGCAAAGATACAATAAAAGCAAATAATGGTCACTTTTACATGGAACTTGAGTAAAATAAAATTATGAAGTAAGAGAAAAAAAAAAAAGTTGACAACTTGTCATTTTTCCACTTCAGCAGTGAAGCCACATTGTGATTTAAAATTAAAAAAAAATAAACAGGTAGGTACTCCTAAGGGATTACTAGATTATTTTTTATGTTATGTAAAACGTAGTTGAATTAGTCAAGAAAAAGACGTTATATCAGTTCAAACATTTGGATCACTAGAATATTAAATTTATAAAGACGTGGTGTGTCACAGCTGAAGTAGAAAAATGTTAACTAACTTTTGGAGAACACTGTATATTATTCACGATATACCTATACCCTGTCCATTAGGTTAACCGTGTTTTGAAATCTGTCTTAGAACGTAACTATTCCAAATTAAGTAAAAGTTAACTTTGAAATGCGTAATAAAATAAATATATAAACTGCCTTATCTTATTGAATTATCTTATTTATGGCTTCTTACAGACATTATAATGCCGTACATGTATCAATCAATGTATTATGTGTTGCTGCAATCACAAGTTCCAATCTGTCAAAAAACGGTTTACTTATTGGACAGGGTATAATCAGACATACTGACGAGTGACAGTGATATAATAACATTTTACCCAAAGAGACATACAGTCACGAGCACCAATATGTCAACACTTGGCAACTTTCAATTGCGATTTTTTCGCGAAATAACGAATGCAACGTTGAAATACGACACATTAAATAAACCTATGGGTTCGAAAATGCTATGTTCGTAACAACATAATTTTTCATTCAAAAATAAAGGAGTAAATCGCTTTTGAATAAAGCCGAGTGTATACATACTTCTGCTCGTGACTGTACACATTGAACCTGGCTTGCTTCAGTGGGAATATTAAGAATAAGAATGTGACTTATATATCTACTAAATTCTTGAAAAGGAAGCAAAAGGAAGCAAATTTAAGGTCAACCGTAGGATAACTTGTATCTTAGAATTAAATATACTGGTTTTCCGGCGTTTGTATTGAAAACAATTATGTCAAACCACAATATTTATTCTTCAGGTCAAAGTTATCTGACGATTTAAAAAATAGCCCGTTTTTTAAATCGTCAGATAACTTTGACCTTTTAGTATAATAATAAAATAATAAATATTTTAATTCAGATCAAATTACAAGATCCATATGTTGTTATAGTTGAGTCTTAACCTAATGTTAGTAAAAACCACACTATATACAAAAATTGAAACTACTGACACCTACGTGTGCAGCCGTATCCACTGAGGCAGTATGGGGCTGTTCCACACGCCCACCTATCACACAATACATTAGATGATACTTTATGAGTATATAAATTATGGCCTCAGCAGATATGCTGCTTTTAGCATCACAGTCAGACATTCAAACACTTTGGAAGCTTTATCATACAACACCAGACAAAAAACCGATGGATAATAAATGCGCAATTTGATATCGCGATGCCATTGATAAAGTTGCAAAATCAGCGATCACCGATACTAAAAACAGTAGCGTTTTTGCTAATAAAGCTAAAATGAATTGCTTATAACGCGCTTGCTAATAACCGGGCCCGTGACTAAATAATAACAGCCGCACAGCTCGACCGATCAGGTTAAGGTACGCTTGCCGCGGTAGCTCAGTGGATGGCTGACCATCATTACAAACCCAGACCCGACAGTGCATCGGAAAGCACGGGTCCCGGCTGTCATTCGTGGATCTTTGACAGTCGTTACGGGTAGTCAGAAGCCCGAAACTCTGACAACCAGACTTACCAAGGGGTATCGTATTACCCAGTAACTGGGTTGTGGAGGACAGAAAGGCACTCGCTCCATGTAAAATACTGGTATTCAGCTGCATCTGGTAAAACTGGAAGTCGACCCCAACATAGTTGGGAAAAGGTTGGGCAGATGATGTATGTAAATTTTAACATATTATGTTTTCTTTTTGCAGCGGAAGTTACCAGCGTGTACCTAAAACTGTATGGCGTGGTATCTGGTCCAACGGCCACCGTAAAAGTGTTACCGCCGCGTTCGGCACGACGAATGTGAGTATTTAATACATAGAGAAGGCTACACATGACACACAACAACAGGCTAGTTGGTAGTAAGAACAATACATTATTAATTTTGTTTTTTAGAATAATAATAATAATATCCCTGGACATTTCACACAGCACCATTTGTCCCAAGCTAAGCAACCTAATGCTTGTGTTATGGTAACAAGATGACTGATAAACTACTTATATACTTTTTTTTTTTGTTAATACATACATATTTTAGATAGAAAAACACCCAGACTCGAATCAAATACATGTAGGTCATACAAATATTTGTTCCGTGCGGGAATCGAACCCGCGACACGCAGCGCAGCAGTCAATCGCTTAACCACTGCGCCAACCGTGCCGTCAAATGGAATGGTTGTGAGCTAAAAATATAAGAAAAGGTTTTACAAAAAAAAGCAAGGTTTCCACAAAAAAAGTACGCTAGCCACCTGGCAGGCTGAAAAAAACTTTAATTTCCAAAGTCAGTGGCAATAAAAGCTATTGTAGCGGTATCTACAACGCCACATGCGAACAACGCGTCATACTGACGTCACGCAAATCCTGCATCTCGCAAGCAGAGTTTACCGTGCAATTAGCATATATACAATTTCCCAATATCAATCATTGGGCAATTGCCCGCCAGACACAACACCCGTCTGGTCGGAGGATCCTCCCTTTTCAATGGAGGATGAGTGAACTTTACACCCTGTTCCTCATACCTCCAAACTATTAAATACCATTGCTTAAATTGTGACATATCATCATCAGAATCAGCATATACTGTTCCCACTGCCGGGACACACGCCTCCTCTCTTCGAGAGGGCGTGGCCTTTAATCTAACTGGTAGCTTACCCCAGTTTAAAAATAAGATACAAACAAAATACATAAGTATTATATAAGTCTAATCAGGAAGTCATGACTTCGTGATTCAGGACTCACTGCTTATTTTATAATTTAAAAAAAATTAAGTAATATAGCTATTACTTCAATTTTTTTTTTATATATAAAATTAATAATATAATAATTTATAACTTGAGTGTAATAGTGCATTATGATATAAGTGCGGTATGTTGAAAATTACAGCCGAGACGATATTGGTACAAGAAAGCAGAGGCTGTAATTACCAAAGCGCACGTAGGTCATACGACGTTTTATAACATATTTGCGAGGAAATAAATAAAACTCGGACTTTCTTAAACGAATAAATCTTTAATCACTTGTTAAAACAGTTATTTAACAATTTACATAATATTATCTCCCAAAGTTAATTTTATTCATAAAATGTTGACCACTTTTCTCACATAAAAACTCATTGCTAAGATTTAAAAAAGTACCGTTCGTTTTAGACGGAGCATCTTGTTAAACCGTGCGTTTTACCTTATTAAAAAGAAACACGTGCGTTTTACATTACGATTACGCACAAGTACGTAATGAGATACAATACGATATTGAAATTGGTGAAATAAGAGACCCTTTATGAGCAAATGTGTTATCAATAGCATTACATAATCAGCCTATAATGTTTCCCTTAGGGGGCACAGGCCTTCTCTCTGTGACAGGCAGTGGGCTATAATATGCTTGTCCGATTATAAAAATATTAACAAAGATCGTACAGATCACTAGAAGTCAGAAGGGGATGAAATGTAAGACCAATTCTCCCGGAATAATGCTCTATTTTATATTGAACTAGCTTCCACCCGCGACTTCGTCCGCGTGAACGTTATTGTTCCCTCGACCCACCCCGTCGCATCGCATCGCCTGCCCGCGCTATTACTTCGTTTTCACTTAGCGTTCTTTATTACAGTTTTTCTTTTTGCTCGGCCTAATGTGATGTTAAATAACCTATAGCCTTCAGGACATAGGCCTCTCCCAGGCTGCGCCACAACGCCCTGTCCTCCGCCTTCCGCATCCAGCCAGTCCCAGCCTTTTTTAGGCCGTCCATCCATCTAGCTGGGAGGCGTTCCAGACTACGCTTGCCAATACGCGGGCTATAAATGTATTGGGCTAACAAATCCAAAAATAATTTTCAAATCCGACTGGTAGGTCCAAGGATTAGCGCTTTCAAACAAACAAACTCTTTAGCTTTTATTTCAGTAGTTTAAAGCTTCCTTAGCAATCCTTGTATGTCAACCACAATATGAACATCACACTAATATTACGAGTATAAAGGCGAAAGTTTTTGTGAGTATGTGTGTGTGTCTGTATGTTTGTTACTTCTTCACGCTCAAACGGCTGGACCAATTTTGGTGGACGTAGCTGACACCCTGGATATATGTATCCCCCACCTTCCCCACACACACACACACACCACACACCACACCTACATATACACCACTCCACACCACACCTCATCACATAGCACATACACTACACATTAACACTTCACACTTAGTATAGTTTTCATATGTTTTTAACATAAAGTCCTAAGCAGTCTCTATTGGATTATTGTATTCCTTAAGTGGGAACCTGGGCTGGCGAACCTTAATACAGGTTACCATGTAACCTAGCTAGGACGCCAGATTCAATTCTCTTTGTTTTTTTCCCCTAAATTGTATAATTTTTATCTTTATTGTAACAGACTGTATGTACCTCACTTTTTAAATAAATAAAATTATTATTATTATTATATGTACAATATATATATTTTTTTTAAACGTTGCCCCACACTAGGAATTTCTCCTGTGTCGTGGGTGAGTTTACAGACATATATACTCACATACACAAACAGCCAGACCCGGAACAAATAATTGTAGGTCATACAAATATTTGTTCCGTGCGGGAATCGAACCCGCGACATGCAGCGCAGTAGTCAATCGCTTAACCACTGCGCCAACCGTGCCGTAAATAGATGCCGTAGATTAACACATAGAATACTATATTTTTATCCTGATATTCCCACGGGATCGAAATTTATGCGGGTGAAACCGCGGGGCGCCGCTAGTATCTTATAATTTCATCCATTTATCTTAATGTGACCGTATATAGTATTTGTACTAATGTACTCGAAGTCTAAATGCGACAGATTGCATAGTGTCCTGCCATTCTTTTAGAAAAATAAGAAGGTATTAATAAATCTTATGTCTAGTAAGTATTTATATCTTTTTCGGTAAACCTGAAGGGCAATTCTCGTAATTTTAAGAACGTTCACAGTCTGATCTCCGTCTCAATCTGTCCACCTACCGTCTGTCTGTATACCTCTGACTTCCCTACATTTTTGACAAGTTTTTGACATTGATTGTTGCTGAGATGAGATTGCGACTAGATTTTGAACGATTTTAATTACGAGAATTGGCCTTCAAATCTCTGTAAAATTACACTGTAGACAATGCTTGAAGGCCAACTTCCACCTTTGACCACTTCGAACTCTTATTTATGTTTTTTACCATTTATGTACACACATAATATATAAACAGACAGAAAAACAGAACAAAAAAAATAGGTACAAGAACTCTTGTGTGGGCCTAGGCTCGCGGTCAACTCGTGGTTCTGAAATCATGCCAACTAACTACATAGACTACTTATCTGACACAAATCATGCCAACTAACTACATAGACTACTTATCTGACACAAATCATGCCAACTAACTACATAGACTACTTATCTGACACAAATCATGCCAACTAACTACATAGACTACATATCTGACACAAATCATGCCAACTAACTACATAGACTACTTATCTGACACAAATCATGCCAACTAACTACATAGACTACTTATCTGACACAAATCATGCCAACTAACAACATAGACTACTTATCTGACACAAATCATGCCAACTAACTACATAGACTACTTATCTGACACAAATCATGCCAACTAACTACATAGACTACTTATCTGACACAAATCTAGACCAATTTATACTTTTTTTTCTTGTAATCTGTTTCAGAAATATGTTCCAGGAAAAATAATACAGTTCTGCTGCTTAGGTTACAACCAAATTAATGATCCGTAAGTCAACACAATTTTTTGACAATATTTTAATAAATCCACTTTCAAAATTACGGGTTTGGCTCGCTCTATGTTGCGAATGATCCCTTAATTTTTATTTTGAAATAGTCAATATTAGCATATTTAATAATAATTGTAAAAATTAACTATATTTACATATTTCAGACTCACATGTATACCAAAATGCTCAAAGCCTTGTATGAATGGCTTTTGCCGCTCTCCCGAAGAATGTGGATGTAACAGCGGTTATATTTTGGACCTTAAAAACAAATACAACTGCCTGCCGATATGCTCTAAACCATGCGGAAATGGTACATGTATCGCTCCAGACACATGCCAATGTTTGGTGGGTTATCAAAAATCAGACGAAAACATCTGCGAACCTTACTGCTCCAGTGGATGTCCTCATGGCAGTTGTGTTGGACCTGAGACATGCAACTGTGACTCAGGATGGCAAATGGTGCAACCACTTGGCACTACGAATAAAACATGTCAACCAATTTGCACGAAACCTTGCATAAACGGCACGTGTGTGGCTCCAGAAACCTGTCAGTGCACAAAAGGGTATGTGAAGTCAGATAAGTACAGCTGCAAGCCTTACTGCTCCAGTGGATGTCCTCATGGCAGTTGTGTTGGACCTGAGACATGCAACTGTGACTCAGGATGGCAAATGGTGCAACCACTTGGCACTACGAATAAAACATGTCAACCAATTTGCACGAAACCTTGCATAAACGGCACGTGTGTGGCTCCAGAAACCTGTCAGTGCACAAAAGGGTATGTGAAGTCAGATAAGTACAGCTGCAAGCCTTACTGCTCCAGTGGATGTCCTCATGGCAGTTGTGTTGGACCTGAGACATGCAACTGTGACTCAGGATGGCAAATGGTGCAACCACTTGGCACTACGAATAAAACATGTCAACCAATTTGCACGAAACCTTGCATAAACGGCACGTGTGTGGCTCCAGAAACCTGTCAGTGCACAAAAGGGTATGTGAAGTCAGATAATTACAGCTGCAAACCTTACTGCTCCAGTGGATGTCCTCATGGCAGTTGTGTTGGACCTGAAACATGCAACTGTGACTCAGGATGGCGAATGATTGTAACAAATATCACAATGAAAGAAATCTGTCAACCGATTTGTACCAAACCCTGTGAGAATGGAACATGTGTAGCCCCAGAAACATGTCAATGTTTGCCAGGTTATAAAAAAAATGAAAATAATATTTGCAAGCCCCACTGTTCTAGTGGATGTCTACATGGCACATGTATAAGCCCAGAAAATTGCGACTGTAATTCGGGATGGCAAATGATTCAATTAAATAACACAAAGACTAAGTCTTGTCAGCCAATATGTACTAAACCATGTATTAATGGCACATGCACAGCCCCAGAGACCTGCCAATGTTTGCCAGGATATAAAAAATCTGAGATCAACACTTGCAAACCTCACTGTTCAACTGGGTGTCCTCATGGAACTTGTGTTGGACCGGAGACATGTTCTTGTAACTCAGGATGGGCAATGATCCAAACCAATGGCACCACTAACAAAACTTGTGAGCCAATATGCAGCAAACCTTGTATCAATGGCACTTGTATAGACCCCGAAACTTGCGAATGCCACTCTGGTTATGTAGAATCAGAAAAGAATGTTTGCCGGCCTTATTGTTCCAATGGGTGCATTCATGGTGTTTGCGTGAGTCCTGAAACGTGTCTCTGTGACTACGGGTGGAAAATGACTCAAACGCAACTCAGCATAAGTGGCAGGACGTGTCAGCCAATATGTACCAAACCCTGTGTGAATGGTACATGTGTTGCCCCAGAGACTTGCACATGTCTTGCCGGGTATACAAAATTAGAGAAGAATATTTGCGAGCCACATTGCTCTGGCGGGTGTTCACATGGCAGATGTGTGAGCCCTGGCACTTGCATTTGTGATCCGGGGTGGTACAAAAGTAATCCCAATGGCACATGTGTGGCTGATGCGATCGAATTCGACGTGAATGATTGGTAAGTAGAAGGTTTTTAGATTATTTGAAAATCAGTCGTCAAAATTAACAGTTCAACTTTTACTGCGCATATACTGTTAAAAATGTTTGACTAGATTTGTGTTTCTTAAGAATGTGCACTCTTGAAATAACTTCTTAATTATTTATTATAAAAGCAATTATAATAAAACATTCGTGAACAAGTCCTTTATCTACTCTCACGTCTTAAAATTATTTTTTTGAAGTAAAAATAGTACTTTAATGATAGACTATATCCACGTGCAACTCTCCTGAACAAAATAATGCTTTATTAGTAGTTTATGAAAGTGATAAACAGGGATTATTATTTTTTTATTCAATTAGTTAAAATAGATTAGGTAGCGTATAGCTAACACTTAGCTAGCAATTGAAGCACTCGTGAGATATGACAACCTTAAAGTGGTTGATTAATGATTGCTCTTGGCGTTTGAGAGGTTAATCATATCTTATTATACGTCAGTATCATAGTAGTTTCTGAAAATGACCATTAAAACACGAGTGCGGCTCCCTAGTAATGTTTAGTGTACCTACAGGACAGGCATTTAAGGTCAGAAATAAATAAATAAATATTATGTTAGCAGGGAAAAATGATATCGTATATTTTATAATGACAGATAAAAACAAGAGTAAACAAACAGAACGAAGAAATAAAAACTAAATGACACAAAAGAGTGCGAATACGTCCTAAACATTATGTTTCATACACTAGATATTTTAACCAAACTCATGCAATTTCATCAAAAACACAATAGTTATGTATAATCGAAAGTGTTGGCGCCCAATTCCAACATGAGTGCAGACAGCAGATAACACTATTAGTAATCATTGTAGACTGTACTTTAATAGAATAATAGTACATTTTGATATAAGTGGGTAGTTTGTATTGCACTCGAGACGGGGTTGCAGCCCGATTCAAAGGTTTGGGCGTAATGGAGCCGAGAGTGTAATGACAAATACATGTCTGTATTATATATATATCAACACTGGCTAGGGATATTTTAGTATCATGACTTTAAAAGCACTGGCCCTATAAAAAGGTATCAACGTCAACTCATTCCGGGTACATTTCGGTTCTGTATTCTAAATTCAAGTTAAAAAAAATTGTGACAGAGACGGTAAAATTAAATTTACTTTATCACCATTTTATTTTCTTGTGTGTTTTTAACTAAATTTTACTTAAATTAAATTTTAATTTGCTCACAAGTTTGATAATTAAATTCATACTGTTGGTTTTTCCTATACCATGGAACGCCGATATTTAACCAGAGAAGAGATGTTGAGAGCAATAGACATGCTGGAAGCGGGCGCGATCCAATGCCATGTTGCTGATGACATTGGCACCAGTGAAAGCGTTATACCAAAATTGGCAATAGGTTTTGAAGTTACAGTCGGAGCATTAGGTGCTACTTGGATCTTCATGCGCTACGACGCACTACGACGACGAGGCAATCGCGGACGACGATTACAATGGGCTAATTAACATTTGGGTTGTAACGATCGCCAATGGGCAAGAGAGAGATTTTCTGATGAATCGGTTCGGCTTTCGTGAAGAATACGTGGTTAGCTAAGTTAGAGAAAACCGCCTGCGAAATCCGCAGGAAGTCCATCCATACTAAGGTGGAACAATAATGGTATGGGCGGGAATACGCCTAGTATTTTCATATATATTCTTATAAGATTTTCTAACTACTAGATTGTGTTGATGCGTATAAAACGACGTTTTGCTCGCACTTGCGACGAAAAATAAATAAAATTCTGTAACAAATATTTGTGCAAAACTCTTATTTTATTTTTTCGTGAGCCTTGCCTTTTCATTTTTATGAAGAGAAACTGATTCGAAAACTGTTTTTTTTATATCGAATACAAAATAATAACATAATATTAGTTTGTTGACAAAGATGGGTTATAATGTTTGATTTAAGTCGTGTCTCCTACGCTTAATTTTTCGAAACATTACACAAAAACGTCAAAACAAAGAGGCGTGGCCATACACATTTGTGTATGGCCACGCCGATACACGATGTTTTTATTTTCCGAGCTGCATGGAAAACATTCCCCGCGCGCGTTGAAACGCGCACTTTGAAAGCTTAATTCCAACTGACACAGATTTTGAGGTAATGTGAATAAGGTTTTGTGAATAGTTGACAGTTTATCTAGAAATGTTTGAATACGCAGGAAAACTAATATTTATATGTAAGGTATTTTGTGTAATGTTTTGAAAAAAACACGCGCAGGAGACACGGCTTTATTTACACAATAAATAATTTCACAATTGTTTTTGGTTTTAAAAGACATGAAGGTTTTCGTTGATATTTGAAAAAAACCATTCCTGATTAGATGTACCTAGTTATATGCGGCTCACTAGTGCGAGAATGCAAAGTAAACAGCACACGTGCGAAACAAAAGCCTCATAACGAGCAAGAAGGTATAACAAAAAAAAGTTACATGTGCATAAAGTCTGTCATTAAGGAATTATTTTTGATTTCATTTAAAGAACTTTACAAATTGTTTTTCTTATAAGCCTCCCTCCGTCTTTTCACTTTCCCCGGTCTGGTGCAATTGCGAGCCAGTCCTTTCAAAATGGGCCTGCCGCGGTTTCGTTTCCTGCCAGTTGGCATATTATGAGTGTAAATAAGCATTTTTATTTAACGTTTTCAGGGTGCAGGCCAACTGGATATATGTCTTGGCCACTGTAATCAGCGTTTTCGTGACGACACTTTTTATAATTATTATAATGCGCTGTAAAAGGAATAAGTCTCATGAAGATGGTAAGTTCCATATCTTGAGAAATAGGTAACAACTGAGTGTGTGGCTTAATTTGATGATTTGTAAGTAGGGCAGATATACCATAAAACAAAGGAAAAAGTTGTTGGATTGTTACCAGCAGATGAAAGGGGAAAGTTTTAAGTATGAATTTGGATGACTGCTGTTATTATTTAGCAAGCCCCTGTGCTTATAAAATATAATACATATAAATACATAGTAGGTACATACATATAAATAAATAAAATAGAAGTGTCTGTTTCTAATGTTTAAATCACAGCATAGCGGAACTAGGTTTATTATTTTATTTATGGAATTCTGTGTTTCAGGCCATCATATTGGGAAATACGTCGTAGAATAAGTCTCATTAACCTCGCTTGTTCCAGAGTGTAATAACGGTTGATGTAGTAGGTAGCTTTGCGCCCGATACGATTTCCCATCGGCAAAAATGACGTAGTTCCATTCAAAATTTGATCTCCTACTTATCCCCTTCAGGGATGATTCTCAACAATCCTTCGTAAACGCTAACTTCCGTTCTATAGGGAATCCTTGTGCAAGTAGACCTAGCGGTTTAGGCTGTGCGTGGTCTGTCAGTGTGTTGTTGTTGTTTGATGACTCGAAATTAATAATTCTTATACGTTTATTCTTACAGATGGTGCCGTGATAGTTCCAGTTCAAGAGTTTAGTGCAAAAATGTTCACTGTCACGAAATCCAAGTATGATGTCTGCAACAAAAACTCAGTGCTTTAAATTGTTCTATTACATGTTCGGCTATATTCATATTCGTCTTTTTTACGCATTCGTATTTACTTAAGTAAACTAAGCATTTATTTTTAAACCAAGTTTTGCAAGTGTACCTATTATTTAAATTTAAAAAAAACATGTCATTTGTCAATTAAATATTTTTTTAGTACTTAGATCTCTTTTAAATCTTAAATTTTAATCGATTTGTCTATTTAAAAATACGACGTGTATTTTGAAATAACATTGAATATGATTTACAAAACAAATGTTTTCAGTCAACCTCACTCAGTCAAATCGTCAGTAAGAAATAAATAAAAGCGTGTTACATTTTGATGTAACATTTAAAAACATTTAGAGCACAATGTAACACGCTTTTATTTATTTCTTATCAGGTTTAAATTATTTTTAACTTTTTAGTTCTTTTTATTATTAAATAATAAAAGATTGTTTTTAAAAAGTTTGTTTTTCGTTTAATTTTTATTTTTAACGTTTTAGTATTTTTGATGCGAGATTGACTACGGCGTAGTTCGTAGCGCGTAGCAGTGTTTTTCCGTTATATGCGTTTAATGCACTTAAGCTACCTGTTCATCTTTAATCCCTGGTTACCATCTAGCACCAAAGTACTCGTCAAGACGAATCAAACGAGCCTAAACTCGATGGGGTTATGTCGTTTAATTACCGAGTTCCTATGGCCATCTTCCAGCTCCATCATCAGACCCTCGTTACCATGTAGTATCAAAGTACTCGTTAAGACGAATTAAAAGAGCCCAAACTCGATGGGGTTGCGTCGTTTAATTACGGAGTTCCTATGGCCACCTTTCAGCTCCATCATCAGATCAGCTCTATGTCATAATAATATTGCATTGTCATCCGATTTATATATGCATACAAAATTTTAGCTCAATTGGAAACCGGGAAGTGGATCAAATTTAACTTGCAAGATATGATTACAGACAGACAACGGGACAGGTGAAACTAATTAAAAGCTTGTAAAAATAAATGTCATCTCATCTATCAACGCAAAAGTGAAGTGCAGTTTATAATTACGTCACGACCTTTTATGTATAACGATCTCATTTTATATATCGAAGAAATCGTTACTAATACCTTGCCACAGAACTAAAATGTCAGATGCAAATACGTTTTGTTACGTACGTCAATTATGGTAATTTTTGGTAGAAAGGGTTTTAAAAATTGGTGTTTCATTTTTCAGCAATCATTGCTCATTTTCATATGTAGGTAAGCATTAGTAGACCATCAGTTGTGATTAAAACTAAATTTAATTATAGCATATTAATTCTGAACCCACAATTCATAATTATATGATGAAACAAAACGCTTCGACGAAACAGATTGTGGCCTATTGTTAGGTACACCGAAACCAATTCTACTGGATTCCAATCCAGTAGAATTGGTTTCGGTGTACCTAACAAACAAAACTAACAAAACTTGGTCTGTTTCGTCAATCGTTTTCCATATTCGGTATTGTGTAACTATAAATGATTCCAATCATTTATAGTTACACAATACCGAATATGGAAAACGATTACTACAGCTGTAGTTTGGATCATTTCGGAATCGCATTCAGAAACAAAATGTGTTACGCAATTAGGCTGTCTGATAGTCTATAAACAGAACTCAATTGTTTAGGACTGTACTTTTGGTATTTTGCGTTTCTGGTGCGTGCTTCGGAGCCGTATCGACAAGTACTACAATACATATTGGTCTGATCACCATTGCAATATCAAATGAAGAATTAAAGACCAATCACAAGATTTTAATAGTTACTGTAACTCAAGATTAAAACAGATTGACTTCCCGTCACGTTTAGTTATTGTGCGGATGGCATGTGTATACAATGTGTAACTGAATCAATGCACATTATGTATGAAAGTAGTTTGTTCAGAATCATTTACTGAATCTGATTTCTGTAATTTTTAATATAGGTAATATTTTATCCCAAAAATAATTAAAACTACGTAAATTACTGTCACACTTCCGCTGTACAATCAAAACAAACCAAAATGGATGAAGTGCGGTTGTTTGCATGCATAGATTGGTAATGTGACCACAATCAGTGTAACTAATTTATGAGAAAAACAATGTTAATTACATAATAATAAAAATTCAGTGTATGTATTATGATTATAACATAACATTCTGATTGGGGTGTCTGGTGGTGTGCGTTAATTTCGGGACATGTTGTATAGTGATCAGAGCTACAAAATAACCATGAATTCAATGTATGACAAGATTGATGACGTATGGTGGCGAGACATGGACGCTCACGCAGGATGCTGTGAACATGGTAAGAGTGGCACTGAGAGCCATGGAACATACCCTGCTTGGCATAAAGCTAATAGACCGAGTACCAAACGTTGAGATCCGCAGTCGTAAGAAGGT
Source organism: Apamea crenata (assembly GCA_949629185.1). Classification (NCBI taxonomy): domain Eukaryota; kingdom Metazoa; phylum Arthropoda; class Insecta; order Lepidoptera; family Noctuidae; genus Apamea; species Apamea crenata. The sequence continues at coordinate 1,887,375 of OX451356.1, forward strand.
TTTCGATATCGGAAAACGAGTTGAGCACGACACCTGACAAAACGCAGTGATGACAGGTAAGGTAGTGCCGAGTGGCGTCTAAGGACTGGAAGACGAAATGTCGGTCGTCCGACGGTGAGATGGGCGGACGACCTTGTTTCCATCGCGGGCAGAACCTGGATGAGGCTGGCACAGGGGCATGAGGATTGGCAGTTGAAAAGAGCCATATGCTCAGCAGTGGGTGAAGTCGGGCTGCGGATGATGATGATGTAAATATTTTGACGGATACCGCTAAGAGTAGCACTGTACCTAAACGGAACCATTTTAAATGCAAAAATCGCCCATAAAACTCCCATGTCTGATAACATAGGGGCGAAACTATGTTATCAGACGTGGGTGTCCTATGAATGACCTAGATATGGCTGGCAATTCTCGCGCATCTCGAGTTCGTTTTTTCGGCCAGAAATAAAACACTTATCGTAACAAACTTATGCCTCTTATTTTTCACCGAAGTATGTACAATTTACACTGTCTTGCAATTTCGCTCACTGCGAGAAGTTGCAAGTTTGTTAGTCCTGTCAAATTAAGATACTCCATAGACAAGTTAGACGTGATTACAAGATTAGCTACTAAAAATACGTCAATTTACATCAGGCGCTGACTAATTTGACAGGACTAAACTAATATTTATCTTCTGTCCTTTTCTTAATTAAATAGAAAGAAAAAGATGCACTGAACTTAAAGACATTGCCCAGAATCAGAACCGCTTTAAAGCTACTATACTCTATTGAGTATGGCCATAAAAATATACTCATAAATTATAAAATATTTTTTAACTTTTCTGAGTTCACTTGATTGAAATCGTATGTGGGGTTAATATTTTATATTTAATTAGTTATTTATTTGATTGTATTGCCTAGTTTTTTAAATGGCGTATTTTATTAAAAGCAGTGTTGCCAATTTTAAGAACCTACCCTTAATCGGTCTTAACGGATAGTAGACGCTGAATATTAAAAATAATTTCAACTATGACTCTGACTAATTCCTGGGTCATCGTTTCCGGTTTAATCGTGATCTGGCAGTTTGAGTAATTTATGCGGCCAACCTAAATATCCTTTCTTTGGTATTGTTCGTCGAATCGTTGAGCTGCAAATGCGTGCACTGACTGGACAGGTCCACTCAATCTGTGTCGTTCTTTTCTCAAAAGAACATTTCAGACACTCATCTACATGGTCTTCACTTGATCTAACCCAGTTATTGTCTGGACTTTAAAAGAGACTGTGAACTCTGAGTTTGTGTCGGCCTTTCTTCTCAGAGTTGTCAGATAGAAAACGCCCATTTCATCTAGCTTAAAAAAGTATGTTTGATGTGTAAAAGTGTTTCTACAAATCTACTTACAGAAATAGACCCATTTAGGCAAAATTTCAGAGAGCTGTGGATTTTGTGAATAATAAATAAATAAATAATCATTTGGCCTCGTTATTAATTGTTAAAATAACATAATTAACTATTTTTTTTAATAACATATTTAAAATAATATTAAATTAAATCCATTTATTTCAGACTAATTATTTGTCCATACTTGTTAGTATAGTTAATATTACTTTACTAATTAAAACTCTTTATTTCTTTGCCAAATCACCTATGGTTAGGGTGATTAAGATTAACTGTTGGTAACACTATCCAGGGTAATGTGAAAGGTGAACTGTCAAAATTGTCACTCACTGTCAATTTGTCAAACAAAGCATCTCGTGTCGGCCGACGAGCACTCCACAGCGAACTTTGTTTTTAACCGACTTCTAAAAAAAGGAGGAGGTTCTCAATGGATACTCGACTCGGATGTTTGTATATTTTTTTTATGTTTGTTCGCACATACTAACTCCGTCGCTTGCCAACCGATTTAATTTTTTTTTTTTTTTGGTAAAGGTATAGTTTTCAAATGGTCCCATGAAAATTTTATCGAAATCAGACAAGCGATTTTTGAAAAATCAAAAAAAATATCACAACAAAAAGTGAGAAATAAAAACTTTTGTACAAAAATAAAAAAAACAACCGACTTCCATAAAAACACTACAAAGTGAAAAATAACTTTAATTTCGGAAGTCGGTGGCGAAAAGCGAAATACAAAAACCAAAGACACCGACTTCCAAAATTAAAGTTATTACTTATGTATTGATAGTGGTTGCGTTTGTTATGCTAATAAATAACTTTCACACCTGCGTTTATGTCTTGTCCAGAGGAGTCTTCAGATTCCTGCACGGTCAAAAACTCTTTTGAAGACCATTGTACTGTTTGTGTTTGTTTCTGTAGAACGTTTTTACGACTACGGTCCGTGTCCTCTGTGCAGTAAATCACTAGCGATTTCGTTAAAAAGGTCACGCTGTGAGAGCTGTGTCTACCTCGTCGTCAAGTCAAGGACGCAACGGATGTAATGGAAGTCTTTCAGCATTATTTGTATTTTGTTGTTTACAGTTAAGTTTTACAGCCAATATTAGAAACTGTTTAACTGTGTTCAAAATATCATGCATCGTCATGAGAAAAGTGGTGAAGTGTGTTGTGCTACTCACTGGCGAAAGATCACAAGAAATACTGAAGCTGTGGCGAGACAGTGCTTCCTTACCCAAACCATTCGTTCCACCCGCTGAAGGGCTCCCATCTGGGCATGAGCTAACTTAGATAACCAGGAAGTCTTTAAATAGACTCTGGACCCAGGTTGGCCGAAGCAAGGAAAACATGTTCAGTTGGAGATTCATAGACGACTCCGCCTTATACTGTAAATGTGGTGCAGATTTACAAACGATGGGACACTCAATATCATGTCCTGCGTGTCCTGTCAGCTGTACGTTACAGGAACTGATGGACGCTGGTGATGACGCCAAACAAGTAGCTGAATTCTGGGCAGAGTCCATTTATATTGGTATACGAACCACTAGTTATACTTTTCTTATTTTGATTTGATTTTGTTTGTGGCTTTTGTCGGTTTGCGACAATAATGTATATATTCTATTAAACTAATGCTAAGATCAATATATTGACAGAATACGATATATCTATAATATTTATTTTTAGATGTCAGTCTTATTATTATACGAAATTGAATTAGCAAACGGCATTGAGGATGACTTGCCATTGCTACTGGGAACGGAGAAGTATTTAGTAAGGGGAAGAAGTTAAGTCACAATATGTCAGCAGTGAGGTGTACTACGCCTATATTTTAGGTAATAGCGGTACAAGTAACTCAGTAGCTGATATTACTAGCTAATTATTGCAATTGTTTGGTAATAAGACAGTGGGATGCTGTGCTCACGTTATGACTATTTTGTGGTATTTTAGTTGGGCTCGATTTAGATCTGTTGAGCCGCCCGCTCCGTTCTTAGACGACATATTTTATGAATATTATGATAATATAGACCAATAAAACGATTGCATTTTTAGATACAAGCATTTTTATTATCTACTTCCGATACAAACTTACATTTAGCATGAGTTACCTACCTTTGTAATATAATTTAATTGGGATCATTCATTTATTTATTGGAACTATTCTCTGTTGTTTTATGTGAATTCAAATCGTATTGTTGTAAAATACAGTTTTTTTTTTTGGTGGAAGGTTTGTTACAAAACTAACCACAAAACTGAACAGAAAATCAATGAACAACAATAACTCCACAAAATAAATGGATAATTTTTATTTCCTATGAAAGTACGACATCAACCCTCTCTTATATCCAATTTATGGTATCATACAAACATTTTTTAATGCGCAACGGCGCGCGGCGGTCAGTACAAAAATGGGGATTCTCTTTTAGTTTAGTTTGTGAACAGGGGAATCGGCGCCATTGTCGTTCGATTCGTACTTTTCTCTTGTAAGTGTGCATTACACCAGCGACACGCGTCGACGCTAGAGGCAACTGCAAGCGTGGACGTGTGTCGCTCGTGTGTATGCACACTAATAATCAATCAAGTTTGTATTCTCGGCATGTCGATTCGAGCATTTCTCGCAGGAAAGCCACGCGACATGCCTTGCCTTGCCTTTACATATGACATGCAAAGAGTGGTTGGGACCAGTCGACACGTACAAGAGATAAGTAACCAGGGTTGTCGGATATAGTTAGAGTTTAGGAAGAAAATTCCAGGACTCCGCCAAAGTTGTCAAATATCCACTGCGTAGGCGGTGTCGATGAATGAGACACGTCTGTGGGGAGTGATATGAAATTTCTAATGACGTTGTTTTGACGCAGGCTGTTTCAACACATTTATGGAGGGTAGACGTAAGGAGAACTAACTCATATGGGGTTAAAGTTGAAAGTGTCCAACTTTGAGCAGTAAATATTAGTTAAAAATCCCTCCACAATGGCGCTAGCGTAGGCAAAGGGCATGAATGTAGCAGTTATTGACGGTTTGAAGTATGCCGATTTAAAAAAAATACTATTTTTAGTGACTCATGGTTGGACCAGATATGTTATTATTTTCGCAATTTTGGGGAAAAATTTGGCTCATGGAGAAATTTTGGAAAATGGTTTTGAGAGAGGACAAAAATATACAGTACCTACCTATTATTTTAACATTAGGTTGTGTTGTGTTTTAAATATTTATTTCTACTATTACCTAAAATTGAATAAGTTAAGTAATTATACTGAGGACAGAAAGAAGACATACTTTAATCATACTTAATTATTAATTACATAAAGTCACGCCTTCTTCCCATGAGGGTAGGCAGACACCTACTACAATCCTTATACAGGGTAGCAGGGACGGGCATCGACGCGAAACTGTAACCATGAATTCAGCACATGAGTGTGCCCCAGAGCGTCGAAATTTTTCGTCGGTTATTAAAAAAAAATATTGCTGTTCCATACATTTTGACCGCGTAGGTATTGCACTTTTCTATGAAACAGAAGATTTTTTTTTTCAGAAGATAACCGATGAAAAATTTCTATGCCAGGGGGTCTAAACTCACGTGCTGAATTCATGGTTACAGTTTGCGCGTCGATGTCCCTGCCACCCTGTATACTCCTTTTGTTTTTATTTAACTTTCTTATAATAATACTAAAATAACTTAATTAAAAAGGAATCAGAATCCCTCGAATTTAAAGTTCCGAATGTTTGTTGATGACATCGTACTGGTGTTTCGACTTGTTAAAAACTTTTGGAGCAATGTCCTGGACTGGAACTACCACGGACCCATCTGTAACGAAAATAGTTCAAAGAATCATTTAAAGTCACCAAAATAAATATGATTGTTGTCATTGGCCGGTATTTCATTAAGTAGCGACTCTAGGAAATAGACTTTTTTAAGCCCCCTGTATTGTAACGTCTATTAACCGTATTATGCCTAAAAACCAACTTCTTATTTAAAATCACGAAATCGTAATTATCAAAAATGTGTCTTTCGAATTATATGAAATTGATATTTTTGTGTTTTACCTTTGTGTGATTGAATGATTAAAATTATGGAATCATCAAGATGGTACAGCATTAATTGCTCTAGAGCAAAACAAACTATCTCTTTAAATGTAATTACACACGTGGTACATTAGGGAGGTAATACTTTCCATGCAATTAAAAACCGGCCCAGTGGGAGTCGGACTCGCGCACCGAGGGTTCCGTACAATTACAATTTATGACGTATTGAAGTTTACATGGTAATGTACATCATATTTTTTTTTAGTTTTATCATTCTCTTGTTTTAGAAGTTACGGGGGGGGGGGGCACATATTTTACCACTTTAGAAGTGTCTCTCGTGCAAACTATTCAGTTTAGAAAAAAATTATACAATTATTTTTGAAGACCTATCCATAGATACGATACATATAGATACGATATATATAGACACGTATGGGTTGGATGAGTTAAGTTTCAGTTTTAAGTATGGGGAACCCCCAAAATTTATTGCTTTTTTTTCTATTTTTGTGTAAAAATCTTAATGCGGTTCACAGAATACATCTACTTCCCAAGTTTCAACAGTATAGTTCTTATAGTTTCGGAAAAAAGTGGCACACGTATGGGTTTGATAAAAAACAAATATTTTTAAATTCCAGTTTTAAGGATGGGGAACCCCCAAAATGTATTTTTCTATTTTTGTATGAAAATCTTAATGCGGTTCACAGAATACATCTACTTACCAAGTTTCAACAGTATAGTTCTTATAGTTTGGGAAAATAGTGGCTGTGACATACGGACGGACAGACAGACAGACATGACGAATCCATAAGGGTTCCGTTTTGGCCATTTGGCTACGGAACCCTAAAAAGAGATAATGTTCAATTTGAAGCAAAACCAAAAGTTGATTTGCGTCGTAAAAAGCAACATAAGGGTAATAGAATAATGTCCATACTAATGAAATAGATACTGGCGATAGAAAATAATTGTAATGTAGAAGACACAAGGTTGGTTCTTTATGTAATGTAAATTTTACAATGTCAGTAGGCAAGAGAGTTATAAATTCTTCTTGAGTTTATAATATGCATTGTTCAGTTCGGTAAAACTACCATGAATGATTTGTGCCCAAGGGTATCACCCTAGGGCAGCGGGATCGTCCGAAAGGGTTACCGCTGCCCTGGAACAGAAAGGGCTAAGGAAGGAACACGGGTGGGTTTTAGTCAGTAAGATTCTGACACTCCCTTCTGCGGCGGGAGGGGGCATTTGATGATTTCCCATCAAAAAAAAAAAAAAAAAAGCGTATCACCCTGCCACACCAATACTACTTACCATCCACGATAGATTTATTTCTTTTGGAATGCTTAATATAAATGATTATTAGTAGTATCAGCACCATCAATATGATATTGGCGGCTACGATGTACATCCAGTTGGACTGCACCCTGAAAACGTTAATAAAATACTTTTTATCACGGCTGTACAAGAAAAGAAATTGTTTTGAAAGAACGAGAAAGAAAGAAAAAAAAAGAAAGAAAAAATCAAGCCAGCTGACTTAATTAACACCATTGGTTTAATTAGAAACAAGCTTTAATCAGTCGTCAAGGTCGCCAGGTTCACAAATTATAATTATTATTGACGAATCCGGTGACGGATTTCTAGTAAGCTAAGCTTGTAACTTCTGACACCAACTTTTTAATAATATCTACTCACCAATTTTTTCCTCCAGTATGTTTACCGAATTTATTCGTATCAGCCACACATGTGCCATTGAGATTACTACTGTACCACCCCGGATCACAAATGCAAGTGCCAGGACTCACACATCTGCCTTGTGAACACCCGCCGGAGCAATTTGGCTCGCAAATATTCTTCTCTAATTTTGTATACCCGGCAAGACATTTGCAAGTCTCTGGGGCTGTGCATGTGCCATTTATACAGGGTTTAGTACATATTGGCTGACAAGACTTAATCTTTGTGTTATTTAATTGAATCATTTGCCATCCCGAATTACAGTTGCATTTTTCTGGGCTTATACATGTACCATGGAGACATCCAGTTGAACAGTAAGGCTTACAAATATTATTTTCATTTTTTTTATAACCTGGCAAACATTGACATGTTTCTGGGGCTACACATGTTTCATTCTCACAGAGTTTGCTACAAATCGGCTGACAGATTTCCTTCATTGTGACATTTGTTACAATCATTTGCCATCCTATATCACAAACACAAGTCTCAGGTCCAACACAACTACCATGAAGACATCCACTGGAGCAGTAAGGCTTGCAGCTGTACTTATCTGACTTCACATACCCTTTTGTGCACTGACAGGTTTCTGGAGCCACACACGTGCCATTTATGCAAGGTTTCGTGCAATTTGGTTGACATGTTATATTCACAGTGCCAAGTGGTTGCACCATTTGCCATCCTGAGTCACAGTTGCATGTCTCAGGTCCAACACAACTGCCATGAGGACATCCACTGGAGCAGTAAGGCTTGCAGCTGTACTTATCTGACTTCACATACCCTTTTGTGCACTGGCAGGTTTCTGGAGCCACACACGTGCCATTTATGCAAGGTTTCGTGCAAATTGGTTGACACGATTTATTCGTAGTGCCAAGTGGTTGCACCATTTGCCATCCTGAGTCACAGTTGCATGTCTCAGGTCCAACACAACTGCCATGAGGACATCCACTGGAGCAGTAAGGCTTGCAGCTGTACTTATCTGACTTCACATACCCTTTTGTGCACTGGCAGGTTTCTGGAGCCACACACGTGCCGTGCGTGCAAGGTTTCGTGCAAATTGGTTGACATGTTTTATTCGCAGTGCCAAGTGGTTGCACCATTTGCCATCCTGAGTCACAGTTGCATGTCTCAGGTCCAACACAACTGCCATGAGGACATCCACTTGAGCAGTAAGGCTTGCATCTGTCCTTATCTGACTTCACATACCCTTTTGTGCACTGACAGGTTTCTGGAGCCACACACGTGCCGTTTATGCAAGGTTTCGTGCAAATTGGTTGACATGTTTTATTCGCAGTGCCAAGTGGTTGCACCATGTGCCATCCTGAGTCACAGCTGCATGTCTCAGGTCCAACACAACTGCCATGAGGACATCCACTGGAGCAGTAAGGTTTGCAGCTGTTCTTATCTGACTTCACATGACCTTTTGTGCACTGGCAGGTTTCTGGAGCCACACACGTGCCATTTATGCAAGGTTTCGTGCAAATTGGTTGACATGTTTTCACAGTACCAAGTGGTTGCACCATTTGCCATCCTGAGTCACAGTTGCATGTCTCAGGTCCAACACAACTGCCATGAGGACATCCACTGGAGCAGTAAGGCTTGCAGCTGTACTTATCTGACTTCACATACCCCTTTGTGCACTGGCAGGTTTCTGGAGCCACACACGTGCCGTGCGTGCAAGGTTTCGTGCAAATTGGTTGACATGTTTTATTCGCAGTGCCAAGTGGTTGCACCATTTGCCATCCTGAGTCACAGTTGCATGTCTCAGGTCCAACACAACTGCCATGAGGACATCCACTGGAGCAGTAAGGTTTGCAGCTGTACTTATCTGACTTCACATACCCTTTTGTGCACTGGCAGGTTTCTGGAGCCACACACGTGCCATTTATGCAAGGTTTCGTGCAAATTGGTTGACACGTTTTATTCGTAGTGCCAAGTGGTTGCACCATTTGCCATCCTGAGTCACAGTTGCATGTCTCAGGTCCAACACAACTGCCATGAGGACATCCACTTGAGCAGTAAGGCTTGCATCTGTCCTTATCTGACTTCACATACCCTTTTGTGCACTGACAGGTTTCTGGAGCCACACACGTGCCGTTTATGCAAGGTTTCGTGCAAATTGGTTGACATGTTTTATTCGCAGTGCCAAGTGGTTGCACCATGTGCCATCCTGAGTCACAGCTGCATGTCTCAGGTCCAACACAACTGCCATGAGGACATCCACTGGAGCAGTAAGGTTTGCAGCTGTTCTTATCTGACTTCACATGACCTTTTGTGCACTGGCAGGTTTCTGGAGCCACACACGTGCCATTTATGCAAGGTTTCGTGCAAATTGGTTGACATGTTTTCACAGTACCAAGTGGTTGCACCATTTGCCATCCTGAGTCACAGTTGCATGTCTCAGGTCCAACACAACTGCCATGAGGACATCCACTTGAGCAGTAAGGCTTGCATCTGTCTTTATCTGATTTCACAAACCCTTTTGTGCACTGACAGGTTTCTGGAGCCACACACGTGCCATTTATGCAAGGTTTCGTGCAAATTGGTTGACACGTTTTATTCGTAGTGCCAAGTGGTTGCACCATTTGCCATCCTGAGTTACAGTTGCATGTCTCAGGTCCAACACAATTGCCTTGAGGACATCCACTGGAGCAGTAAGGCTTGCAGCTGTACTTATCTGACTTCACATACCCTTTTGTGCACTGGCAAGTTTCTGGAGCCACACACGTGCCATTTATGCAAGGTTTCGTGCAAATTGGTTGACACGTTTTATTCGTAGTGCCAAGTGGTTGCACCATTTGCCATCCTGAGTCACAGTTGCATGTCTCAGGTCCAACACAACTGCCATGTGGACATCCACTGGAGCAGTAAGGCTTGCAGCTGTAATTATCTGACTTCGCATACCCTTTTGTGCACTGGCAGGTTTCTGGAGCCACACACGTGCCTTCTATGCAAGGTTTCGTGCAAATTGGCTGACATGTTTTATTCGCAGTGCTATGTGGTTGCACCATTCGCCATCCTGCATCACAGACACATGTCTCAGGTCCAACACAACTACCATGAAGACATCCACTGGAACAGTAAGGTTTGCAGATGTTGTCGCTTGATTTTTGATATCCCAGCAAACATTGGCATGTGTCTGGGGCGATACATGTACCATTTACGCATGGTTTAGAGCATATCGGCAGGCAGTTGTATTTATTTTTGAGGTCCAACATATAACCGATGTTACATCCACATTCATCTGGATTACGGCAGAAGCCATTTGTACAAGGCTTTGAGCATTCCGGTTCACAGGTGAGTCTGAAAAATAAACGAGTATTTCAGTATTCATATTCTTGTTATGCTTATATTTAATGATTACAAGTTCCAACACAACTGATGATCGATAAGTCTAAAATAACTTTGGTTAGTTAGCGAAGAGGTCACAAGTCTTGTTTTTTATTGCAATATAAATAGGTGGATATTTATGTTACTTACGAATAAAAATTATTATCTTTCTTATACCCAGTACAACATTCGCTTTTCATTGAGCTCCTTTTCCTCTGAAATAAATTTAAAAAACACGTTGGGGCGTTATAATGTATCGAATGAACAATCAGAAATTTAGAATACAAAGTACTTCCTTCTTCTTCTTCCATGTTTTTTGAATCGATTAGGGAACTATTTGAAGTTTTGTTTAGGTACATTCAGCAGTCAGCTCAGGCAACAACGTTAGTGGTCTAGATAAGTAAATAATAAATAAAAGTAAAAAAAAGTTTTTTTATTTGGAACAACGTGATGACAGCAGTAGCTAGCAGTATGATCACAACGGTAATGTTTTATTAAAGTCTAATGTTTCATTAGGAATTTCTTAGTAACCGCCCGGAGTTTGGAAGTTGGCGGTGTGATACCTCGGGAAGCACTTTAAGCCGTTGGTCCTGCGCTTGATCTCTCTCCGGTCGAGCCGACTATGAGAGTGAGGGAAGAGGGAGTGAACCTGTATCTGCGCACACACTTGTGCATTATAATATCTCCTGCGCCGCAGGCTAGTCTCCATTGAGATTGGCTGCCGTGGCTGAAATACAGTCTGGAGGACATCTTATTTGTTTTTATTATATTCGTGTAAGTATGTATATATACTTCATTAAAAAAAAAAAAAATATTTGTGCTTATAGCATAATCAGCCTATAACGTTCCCACTGCTGGGACACAGGCCACCTCTCTGTGAGAGGGAATGGGCCGTAATCCTCCACGCGGGCCCAGTGCGGGTTGGTAGATGTCACATGTATTCGAATTTTTAGTCCTAGGACATTCCGGTTTTCTCACAATGTTTTCCTTCACCGTTTTTCCTTGATGAAATAAACTACACAAAGTAAAGCGCCTGTTTGGCTTCGAACCCACGACCTACAACTCGTAAGTGCTTATTTTTATGTATAATTATATACGCACTTATGATATTTATAGTTTTAATAGGTTTTTGCGTACCTATCTTTATATTTAAAATATTTATTCCTCAATTTTCACAATACCTGTTCGTCTCTGCATCACCCAAAGGTTGAATGGTAGAAAATGCCTATGGGATTAATTCCGTCTCGGCACATTTGTGTGCTTAAAGTATTAAATAAACTACAACTCTTTACCTATGCATAAAAAAGACACTAAGTCAATATCTTCATTCAAAAAGTTATTAAAACGGCATATTTTCGAAGGCATCACAAAAAAGTTAATCTGTCCGATTACAAAGAGACTAGACTTTAAGTTTTGGCTATTATCTAAATGTTCGAAACTTGAATGATGTCCTTTAAGGCCGCGCGCGCAAGAATTCGTGTCGTTTCTACACACGACTAGTGTACACTGCGTCGGCGCTGCAACAACAACAAGACAAAAATCTTGACACGCGGACACGCGGCCTAAAGAAGTTTTTTTTAATAAAAATGATGTTACTATCTATTTAATTTTGTCGCTAGACAGATAGCCTTTATTGATGCGTGAGACGACATTCATGGACAGATATGATTATACTAGCTACTGAAAATAGGTTATTCGGTTCGGTCGTTAGGATGGCTTGCTCTATCATGACAAATAAATTATTCCTGCAAAAAGTTCACCAGTTCTTCTTACGGGAACATAATGCCAATCTTTAGAGTATCTTAGTTTTCTTATCTGGTGACACCAAACCCAACAGTCGGGATCATCCACCATCTCGTAGTATGTTCTCCAGTAAGATACAAGAACATCGTTTACTTCCCTGTAATTAAATGAAAACTAGGTCAAAATCAATCAAAAATAAAAAGTCATTTATTCAAAGTAGGCTGAGAATCTGCACTTTTCGAACGTCAAAATTACGTAAGACAGTCCCCCAAAATGCCCATCCTTCACCACTTCCTAGTGATTTAGCTGGGAAGAAGAAATGACGCAACAAACTTCCCAGCAGCATAGCTGTCTATTTAGTTAGAAAAACTTGATTGTTTACAATAGTATGCAGTTAACATTTCGAAACATAAAACTAAAAATTAAATTATTCGCCATTATGTCAGTTAGCAAACAATATCAACAAAAACAATTAAAACAATCAATCAACTCCGCCTATTGCAGTCCACTGCTGGGCAAAAGCCTCTCCCAGGCTGCGCCAGAACACCCTGCCCTCCGCTTTCCGCATCCTGTCTGTCCTTTTTAGGTCGTCCGTCATTCTAGCTGGGGGGCGTCCCACATATTTATGTTAAGATCATAAAACAAACAAATAAAATAATTAAAAATATAAATTATTTATCGTTTCATCAGTAGGTAGGGATAAGATCTGCTACCTACTCTCGACCGGGGCGGGGCCGTCGTCGTGGCGGTGTCACTTGACATCGCCAACGCGTTTAACACCCTGCCCTGGAGTTGCATTGGGGAGGCACTTCGGTATCACCGGGTGCCGACCTACCTCCGTCGAATAGTCGGGGCGTATCTGACGGATAGAGCCGTCATCTACCCCGGTCGCGACGGGAACTGGAGCCGGCGAGAGATGTCGTGCGGTGTCCCACAGGGATCGGTTCTGGGGCCGCTCCTGTGGGACATCGGTTACGACTGGGTGCTGCGGGCAGACCTCCCTGATGGCGTCAGCGTAGTTTGCTACGCTGACGACACGCTGGTCCTGGCGCAGGGGAGGTCGCATCAGGCGGCGGCCGACGCGATGACACGCGGGGTTGCGATAGTCGTGGATAGGATCCGGCAGTTGGGTCTCGAGGTGGCATTGCACAAGTCCGAGGCCATGTCCTTTCATGGGCCCCGGTACGGGCCACCTTCGGGATCTCAACTGATGGTAGGAGGGGTTCACATCGGCGTCGAGACAACGATGAGATACCTGGGTCTCGTCCTCGACAGCCGGTGGAACTTCGTGGAGCATTTCCGACGTTTGGCCCCCAAACTGGAACGGGCCGGGGCCGCCTTAAAGCGGCTCCTGCCCAACCTGAGGGGGCCAAACGCCTCCTGCCGGAGGCTTTACGCGGGGATCGTGCGGTCCATGGCCCTATATGGGGCCCCGGTGTGGGCGCGTTCACTGCGGCTTCGAGCCGCACACTACCTGAACGCGCCCCAGAAGGTGGTAGCCACAAGGCTAATCCGGGGCTACCGCACGATCTCGCGCGAGGCGGCAAGCCTCCTTGCCGGACTGCCGCCATGGGATCTGGAGGCGATAGTTCTCGCGCGCCTGCATGATTGGCGCGCGGAGGCACTACGCCGGGGGGAAACTCTGCACCCGCGGCAAATCGCTGCGGAGCGGACGGACCTCCGGCGCGATCTCATGGCGGAATGGAAGGCGCGACTATCGCAACCCAGCGCAGGGCACGCCGCGATAGCGGCGATAAGACCCCTCTTTGAGGAGTGGCTAGAGAGGCGTCACGGCGCTCTCACGTACCGCCTGACGCAGGTCCTCTCCGGACACGGATGTTTCGGGAGGTTCCTGCACATCATCAGGCGGGAGGAGACGCCCGGGTGTCACCACTGCCCGGATCGCCCAGAGGACACGGTGGAGCACACGGTGGAGGTCTGCCCTGCTTGGGCGGAGACCCGCCGTGTCCTCGTAGAGGCGATCGGCAACGGCGGCGACCTCTCGCGCCCGGCCCTGGTGCAAGCCATGGTCCGGGGTGAGAGAGAATGGGAGGCAGTCACCTCCTTCTGCGAAGCAGTCATGCTAGCGAAGGAGGTGGCGGGGAGGCTGAGGGAGAACACCTCACGCCTCAGCCGCCGCGGGAGACGCTCCGGGCGTCGGGAGCCGCGTGACGACTCCCGGCCACCGTAGGCGCGGGCCTGCGGGCGGTGAGTAATGGGTAGCTCACCGTCCGATCAGGACCAGGCCCGTGCCGGACGGCGCGTTGTGTTCCACGCGCGCCTCAAAGAGATGTCAGCAGAGGACGGGGCCCCACAGGGCCGAAGCCTGCCGGGGCGGTGGGATTTTCCGAAAGGTTAACCGCTGCCCTGGAACAGAAAGGGCTAAGGAAGGAACACGGGTGGGTTTTAGTCAGTAAAAGTCTGACACTCCCTTCCGCTCCACCCAGAGCGGGAGGGGTCATTTGATGATTTCCCATCCACAAAAAAAAAAAAAAAAAAACTGTTCTTATCGACATGCCACTGCACACATAGCCACAAATATTATATACAATATTCGACAGTCGATTTTGCCACACAACCGAACAAAGAATGCCGTTGTCACTGCCGCGGGCAAGACTAAGCAATAATGCCGCTCCCTTTCTGAGGATGGCATGAAAGCCATGAATGCGAGCGTCGGCAAACATTCCCGACGTGCTGCAGCGCGTCGGCAACCGCAACAACATCCTAAAGACATTGTGCGCGCAGTGTGTTGATTTTTACCCCATACACTGCACGTATAAAAGATTGGCCAAATACCCGAAACAATGTTACTTTTAACATCTATAGACTAATCGAGCTGTATCAACTTCAGTGTATTATCTAACTTTCCTGCCTCACCGCTAAGCTTGATATAGGTAAGTGAGCCCCACTGACATTCGGCATTTACTTTTATGCCCATAAAAACAGCCGAGTCTAAAGGTTCAAGCATCTACTGGGTCCATTTTTGTTTTTATTGTTATTGTTAGATGTACACTAAAAACAACCCTACACCTGTGCCTACACCTAACAAAAATTGATATACCTACTGAGTGACTTATAATTTGACTTCCAGGACGTGAAAGTGTGACCCATTTGTTACAATTAAGCACCCCATAAAGCCAAGGAAAATCCATCGGATTCGAGAAAGCTGAACTTTTATGTATTTTTGTTTCCCAGAATTCGTCACTAAATATTACTTTTCTCTAAACTCTTCAATTAAACGGCCTATAATGCTATTCATTTTGTGCCTAACAAAGAAACCTTCCGATTTAACCAAATTTTCTAAAACATCAAACCGTTCAAAGTTTAAGGACGCAGTTTATTAACCATTTTCAAAAATCATCTGCGTAGACGAACTTTGACACCAGTTATCTCAAAATTTTACTCTATTTTTTTTTTTAAAGGCCATGTTTGGCAGGCATATTGTTAGATACGGCATCAAGCAGATTTCCATTAACACGTATGGTACTTTTAATCCGTGTAGTACGTTCCAGTGTGATATTTTCCGACATCCGCGCGGGTGAAGCGGCAGGCAAAAGCTAGTGCATAATATAAATTGACATGATTCTGCCGCGCTGCCTTGGGGTACCTAATGCGTTAGTTTTGTAAATTATTCTTTAAGGGGATAAAGCATTGTCTTATGTCACGGGTGCTATTTTGAATCACGAACGTAACGTAGGATTCTATAGGAGTTCAGCGAGCGAAAGTGCAGCGAGGGATTCAATCTCGCCCAAGACACAAAAAGACACCTTTATCACCTAATGCGAGGTAACAAAATCCAATTCGATTTCGAATAAGTAGATTATGAAACAGACTGTTGAATAACCGGGGAATACCTAATTATGTGAATGGAATTATATACATTTAACAACAACAATAATGGTAATAACGACTGAGCCATTACGGCTGTCACCAAGGCTATGGGCGTAGACAGTCACAGACGTAACCCTTTTAAGAATAACTTAGTTATAGATAATTGATACCGACATGTAAATTAAGATATTTTTTTTAAACTTGGGTACGGGCAACTAGCTTAAGCTTTCTAACTAGCAGACCGACTGACATTTCAACATTATCTAGAATGCTCGCAAGCTAAGTCTGCTCGCGTGTTTGAATTTCAAGACTATATCCCTGCCAGCACTTGTAATCACATTCGGCATAATGATGGCGAATATTTACTTTGGAAAACACGGAACACAGCACACTCTCTTGACACTTGATATAAACATGGAGATGGCGGCAAACGACTATTTCCGTTTGCGCGGACTCTAACTGGTAGGTGCAGGTATATCGTTAGATTAAACACAGCAGATTTTAGGCTGGAACGCTCACTTACCATATTCGGCGGGTGCAAATTTGACTTTCCACGTAATTTGTAACATTGCATAATTGTAATAACACAATTATTAATAATGACAACAGAGACCCCACTCTCGCGCACATTCTGTGATAAATTGCGCTATATGGGATTTTAATGATACTATCAACTCAAGTTATCATCTTCCTGTGAGTAATTATATTTATAGGGTTCCGTAATTGAACAAGGACCTCTTTTATCGCTATGTTTGTTTGCCCGTATTTGCCTATAATCCGCAGTTTGTCTATTAACCCGTTGAATGTCGTAATTACAGACAAAATTAAAAAGTCATTGTGTCTCGCGTAGATCTACGTTCCGACAGATGAAGAGTTAAACTTCGCAAAATAAAATGTTGTCTGTCAATTTTTGCAAGAGTGTAGTACTTAAGAAAAAATGTGTCTGCAGACTAAACTTCAGTAAAAACAAGTTTGCAATCAGTAAAAACAAGATTGATATGAAAAAGTTATGCTAGACCAGATGTGGTCACATTAGAATTTTACATACGAGTAGTCCACAGATACCAGTTTAGATTCGCGAAAGGTAGGTCGACGACTGACGCGGGATTAAAACTAATCAGTCAAATTTTGGAATCCTGGGAGAAGTCCCAGAATGTAATTGAAATTTTGTGACCTCTCAAAAGCGTATATCAGCGTTGACCAAAAAACACTGATGTGTACCAATTACATCACTACGGAATGCTCTGCTTGCTGTTTCTTATTATAACAATAGGCAGCAAAACGTAAACGTTAGCGGGGCGACGTTCTCAAGATTTTTAGTTAAGATGCCCCCCATGCCTGAAGGTTCAATTCTTGGCCCTCTCCTAATTCTAGTTTACATTAATGATCTCCCTATATGATGGCTAAGTGATGTCATACCCAGGGGTCCATCCGTAGGTATGACATAGCCACTTTACTTTGACCACGGACGGACAAAAGTTTTTCGCCTACGAAGCCCTAAAACAATATTTGTGGACCTTATCGCGTGGGGTTTCGTTATATATGTTTTTAGTAAGTATCCTGAGTGTCCTTTTGACATGCACTATAGAAGAAAAGCCTCCCAAAGCATCAGTTAGATATTTCACAGACATTAATTTTATTGTATCTAGTAGGGTAGGGAATTATGGAAAAAATGCGGACGACTCGCACTTTGCCGGTATTATAGGTGGACATACTTATACTATTTTTTAGCTTAAGTAAAAATTAACAGATAGGTACCGGAAGCATTGTGATAATCATTATTTATTATTTTAACTACTGTCTGAGCGTGCTTACAACACGATGAGTCAATAGTAGATAGTGATGATAGTGGATTAGTAAATTATTCCATAATTCCATAATCAGCTAGTACCGGAAACATAATTACTAACTATCAACTTTAAAAAAAAAATACACCCTTTCACAATGTTCAGTTAGACCGTCTGTTTAACAACAGCAGATTTTACGTTCTTACAGTGCCTCTTCTTCTTAGCGCGTCGATGGCCATCTAAATGGACTCGATCCAGAATTAGGCTACGTGTTTGGCGCCATCACTAACGTCCATCAGTCCCTGTAATGTGCAGCTGAAGTGCGAGAACTGAACCTTCATTTCTAAGCGTAGCTGCGTAGCGTGGCTGTCATTCGTGGATCTTTGACAATCGTTACGGGTCGTCAGAAACTCGAAAGTCTGATAACCCTTACCAAGGTGTTCTATTATTGGGTATTACTTAATAACTGGGTTGTGGAGGTCAGATAGGCAATCGCTCCATGTAAAATACTGGTACTCAGCTGTATCCGGTTAGACTGGAAGCCGACCCCAACATAGCTGGGAAAAGGCACCAGCACACCATTGTTAAACTAATAAACTAACTGATTAATTAAATAATACAACTACACCTATAAGTCGATATTATTACCTACTTAGGGCTGATTGTTCCATCGCCAGATAACTTTTATTCGAGGAATAAAATTGACGTTTGACAGTTTTTGTATGAAATAACTGTCAAAATTTCAAAATTATTCTTCGAATAAAGTTATCAGATTATTGAAAAATCAGCCCATAATTTAAAAAAAAGTACCTAATTAACCCTTTAAAAAAATATTCCGAAGCTATGGATAGGTAGGTAGGTACCAACATTTATTATGCTATCTTTGCAGTAAGTATTTTGGTATCGAATAAAAGTATAATTAAGTACCTATATACCATAAATCTTAGTTACATAATTATTATTTTAATAGTTTACTAGTTGTTAATTTATTACTTTATGGACAGGACATACAGTGTATATATTTTTATCCTCTTTAATAAAGTTGCGTAAGATACCATGTTACAACTACATAATAATTTAAATGTGCTAAAATTACATCATGATGAAATATACAGTGCAAAGTGCAAACCTGTCTTATCAGACAGTAGGTAATATTCCCCCTCTAGTAGCAGTAGTTCGGTTGTTAGTCCGGTTGGTCAGTTCTCAGTACAGTTTCCGTTAAGCTCGGCGAATAGCTACCGGGAATGGTCCGTCGAAAATCATTTTGTGTTGCCACTTTCTTAAATATTTTTTCTTCTCATTACGAAATTAATTAATTTATTGAGTAGATATTTTCATGAAATTAGTCAGTAGTTGCTGGGAATAGGTAGGGCTTGCAATTCTCCCCCCGGTGGGTTCCCGCATTGTCGAGGCGGGGGGGCTCAGTAGCCGTGGTGGATTGGGCCACGGTGAAGCTAAGAGGAACCCGAGGAGCGGCCGCTCGTCTAGGCTGTGCGGAAAAGCCGACGACGTAGCGGCCGGCGGGTAGGTTGCGGTGCCGTTTGGCCGACATCGCAGCCTACCTGAGGCGGGCCGCGATGTCCCCCGTGAGGGAACATCGCGGCTGAGGATTGGAGGCCGCGGCGGGGGGGGAGTGTCGGTGATACGTTGCCGCTCTCCCCACCTTCCGCGGCCTCGACGGGGCCGCCACCGTTCGATGGCGGACGCGGTGGGGCCGCAGGGGAAGAGGAGTGTCGGTGTGTCGTTGCCGCTCTCCCTATCCTCTGCGGCCGTAGCTCCCCATCTTGGGGGGCATGCGGGGCCCGCCAGTCAGGCGGGCGTGGGGGCCAGCAGGCAACGGGTGCGGGGGCACCGTTGCCTGCATTGCACAGGCCTCCACCAGTGTTGGACGGGAATGGCTAGGTGCTCCCGGCCATTCTCGTAGCCCCCCTATGTGGGGGGCATGCGGGGCCCGCCATAACATCTAGGCGGGCATGCGCCGGGAGGGCAATGGAGGTAAAGGCTATGCCTATTCCCGTGGCCCTCCCATCACGGCGAATGAGGGAACACCGCTGAGTTTTAGTGGGTATACTGTCATTCCGACAGGGAGTCCCACGTACCCCGACTCGTCCCCCGCGAGGCGGGCATGCATAAAGCATTTCTCAGCGACAAAAAAAAAAAAAAAAAAAGGGCTTGTAATTCTTAATTCTAGTCTCTTTGATCTTCGAGGTTGAATAAAAACCATTACAAATAATTGTATACAGTATGTAACAAAAACCCTGTTGTTCCTTGTAGGAGCGTATATATATACCTATAGGCTTACCATTATTGAAGTAATAATTAAAAAAAAAACAATGGTGGCCGAACATTGTCCATAGTTTTTAAATTCGATACATTGTTACAAAATGTTTTTAACATCTGAACTTACAAGTACTAATGGATCTAGCCTACGGTCGATAAAGATTGCCGCCGCCGGCGGCGGCCCCTTTGATTCGCGATAGCTAGACAGGTTGGCGCCAAAACACAAAGCAGGCGGCATGCACAAACACTCTTTGTACGACTGCCACTAGCCGATTGTCCCCCTCACAGTCCCTCAGTCGCCCGCGCAACTTACTTCCGGACGGATGTATCGTACGTTGACAGCATTAGAAAAAGAACCAAATTATTGTGATTTTGTGAGTGAAAAGCGTTTTTTCCAAAATGTCTTATTACAATGAGGAATATTGTAGTGTACTTACCAAAAACGTTTCGAAACTCCAAGGAACATAACTTTGCGTCGACGATGGCCTCCCAACGTCTCCACATACGGACGTTCAACATTGGGTCTGTGCACGGTCGAGACCAACATCGTATTGAGTATTGACGCAGGATAACCGAGGACTCGAGACCATGACATTGAGGAAGAAATCCTCGTGATGTTTGAAGAAGACCCTACGGAAGTACGTGCAATAAAGTGTTAGTTATGTCACAGATTACTAAATAGTTACTACGTAACAGATACTTCACTTAGTAGAAAATTTCCAATACCTACTGCTATAATAGCCTACTCCGTCTCATCAACAACCGCTGCATGCTAAAATGTGCCTAAATGCTCAAACGTACAGTTGTGATTGCTTCACACAGCGCGATTCCCGTATTATTATTATACTCTTTGGCGCGATCCCACAGTACTGAATTTGGGCCGCAAACGGCCCGGACCGCTCGGCCGGGTGGTAGGTAATTATAACGTGCAAGTACATGGAGTGACGGAGGCCTGGTTATGTGTTTATTGTCAATCGTTTTTGAAAAATTCAAAGTAACGTTCCCAAAGTGTTATCTATCAGTCAAACAGCTGAGTGATGCGAACGACACGTGACTTTTACTGACTAAAACCCATCCGTGTTCCTTCCTTAGCCCTTTCTGTTCCAGGGCAGCGGTTAACCTTTCGGAAAATCCCGCCGCCCCGGCAGGCTTCGGCCCTATGGGGCCCCGTCCTCTGCTGACATTTTCTCTTTGAGGCGCGCGTGGAACACAACGCGCCGTCCGGCACGGGCCTGGTCCTGATCGGACGGTGAGCTACCCATTACTCACCGCCCGCAGGCCCGCGCCTACGGTGGCCGGGAGTCGTCACGCGGCTCCCGACGCCCGGAGCGTCTCCCGCGGCGGCTGAGGCGTGAGGTTCTTTCCCTCAGCCTCTCAGCCACCTCCTTCGCTAGCATGACTGCTTCGCAGAAGGAGGTGACTGCCTCCCACTCCCTCTCGCCCCGGACCATGGCTTGCACCAGGGCCGGACGCGAGAGGTCGCCGCCGTTGCCGATCGCCTCTACGAGGACACGGCGTAGTGTAGTATGGTAGTGTGCGGCGCGGCGGCGAGCGGCGACAAAGCGACCGGTTGCTACCTATTTCTCTTTGCAGGGGTGAGCAATCAGTGTTACTTTTCAAATATTTATTATAAAATATTTATTTTGATTGTTTTTTCTTCAATATTTTTTTAATTGACTTACGTAATTACCATCGGATATCGATTCTGAAAACGTCCCTACTTGGAACAACAGGGTTTTTGTTACATACTGTATACCTCCACAAAGAGGTAAGAGTTTATACTTCCACAGTAAGACACGCGAACTAAGCGATGGTAAGAAGGTAATGGGATGAAAAAAACCTGCCATATTTTTTACTGATATTTCAACAATTTGCAAATTCTACCCTATTGCCATCATCTTCGACTGTTTTTTGGGCATTATATTATTTTGGGGAAAAGTGGAAGGTACTCCAGTAGCTTGACGTCTGTACGTACAGACGCCAGCAGGTCAAGCTACCCGAAACTGTCAAACTTTCCCAATCAACCTTGAACCTTAATGCTTTACCCATAAAGTTGAAAGTCTATTAAAGAAATTTGACAGGTTGTAGTAGCTTGATGTGCTGGCGTCTGTACATCTATCGGCGCTCATTATATAATGATGTTTTCCCTATAATAAGCTTAATGTTTTAGTAATGAGATAATTTGTGTCATAGTTCAAAATCGTTAAGTATTTTGGTTACCTACGTTGAATGTTTTATTAACTTATTCACAACCAAATAAAATAGCATTGGTGGCCATTAAATTTGGGAGTTTTGGAGAAATGTGATATTCAATGACGAATTAGGGGAAATATTCAGAAACACACACAAATCTTAGTTTTTCTCGAATCCCATGAACTTTCATCTAGGCTAAATGGGATGCTGAAATTTTGCAAAGGAGTCATACTTTCATGTCCTGGAAGGAATACGTCGAATAATTATAGTTCTAATAAAATAGAATGATGATAATATCGAGAATGCAAGACCCATTTAATTATTATATTGGGCACACTCTCTCTTGAAGTGTCAATACTGTCGCTGTCAATGTCATTGTCATATTTGTCATTCTGTCATTTGTCAATCTTCAGCAGCCCAGCAATTTGTTTGTTGCTATTTATTTGCTAATGTTATGCACAAGCTGTAAAGCAGAAAAAACAAAACAAAACATCTCGCTTTAAAATCGTGAACTAATTCATTATTAAAACAGACTATGTTGATGTAATGTTTAAGACAGCAAAAATTCTTACGTAAAGTAAGTAATTAAGATTGTGTGAGTTTTGAAAATGTCTTTGCAAAATAATTATTAAGAATTTTCTATAGTAAAAGTGTAACGCGCATAGAATTGGCCCACAATCGCGGTAGACCGGGAAAAGTGGAAAGAGGGAAGGGGCCTTTGCCCTGCAGTGGGACAACACAGGCTCATAATAATAACGCGCATGGAAGCGTGTGGCAATAGTATTCCAGTTTATGCCTTGCCATGGAGGAGTTTATCGACTTGATCCGACAGCTACCTTGTTTATGGGATACGGGATGCAGGGAATACCGCGACATAAGAAAAAAAGATGCGGCTTGGAAAAGAATTGTAGCTGAATTAAAATGCAAAGAAATACCTGATGGTAAGTTACGCTGAATATTTTTATTTAAACCTATAAGCAGTTATAAAACAAAAGTTAAAAGTTAGATCTGTTTTGTGAACTGTAGTTCTAAGGTAGGTAAAGAGAAAGCGCCATTAACAGACAATAGAACCAGATCAATACATGTAAACAAATAACATGTATTCATGTAAACAAATAATGCTCTGTACACCCATAAATAATAAATAAATAAATAAAAGACACTCTCACTGGGAGCACTCCCTTGTAATGTAACCTTTACCTGCCTTACTTGTACCTATTTAATTAAACGATTTGAGATTAATTATATGTATTAACATAATATCCTGCTGGTTTCAATTATCTCTACTCTACCTAACAGTTATGTACTTGTGGCCTGTGCAGTCCACTTGCAAAGCCTTAGCCGTTACAGTGGAATCTTGGCTTGTTACATTCCAGGTGAATGCTCCCAATGGGAGCACCTAAATATTATGATACCAAGCTAAATCCAGTGCTAAATGTTAAAAACTTAATTTAATTTAAAAAAAATGTCAGACAGACACAGTTATCCATATTTATGTTAGTATACTTTAAAAAAAAAGTTAAAGGAGGCTTCCTGATAAATACTTGGTACATAAAACTAAAATAAGAACCTAGAATAGATGTCACATAGAATTGGATTGCTGCAAAAAAAAAACATATTTATTGTTTGTTCTTATAATTTTCAGTTAAAGCTGCAAAAGCCGAGTGGAAGAAACTGCGGGACAGTCACAGAGATTCTTTAAAAAGAGCCAGAGCAGTGGCCAACGGACAGGACATGGTCATCAATAACAAGTGGAAGTATGCCGAGATAATGGATTTCCTTCTCCCCTTCATGAAAACTAGGAAAAGAAGACGAAGTCTTAGAATGTCCAGTGATGATAACAAAGACTCGTCACCATCACCTTCAGAATCCTTTTTAGAAGTCCAACCATCTACTTCAAATACTGACACACTGAATTTCACATCAGAACCTCAAACCAACAAAGTGGACACATCGCTGCAAAGTGAACACATGTTCAGAAAAAGAAAAATTGATAAAGAAATTGGTGAAATAATGATTGATATGGATGATGGAAACAATTGTCGATACGGCGATCGCAACAAACATCCCTTAGATTCATTCTTTGAAAGCATGTGTGAGACAACGAAGCAGTTCCCAACATGGTTACAGTATACAGTGAAAAGAAAAATATTTAATGTCATCTCAGAAGCGGAGGACACATTTGAATCTTACAAATCACGAGAATCAATTTTTTGATACTCTTAATTTATTGTTAATTATACTTTTTTTTATGATTGTTATAAATTTTATTAATCAATCAATCTGCCATGCAAGAGATCAAGATGGTCATGCATCCAGGGACCGACGGTGGCCAGCGTAGCTTAACCTGATTGATCGACCGGTGCGGCTGTTATTACTTAGCCACGAGTCCCTTATTGTTGTAGCTTATTTCCAAGACTTTGTTTGGACAGCTGGCAAAGCACGGGCTTGTGACTTGCAACCTGCCTATCTCATTTTTCTTACTGTAGGAACTCACATCCATGGTAACATTTTGACTGCAACAGCGCCTTTACTACGTAGCTGTAAGGACTGTTTTCGTAGTTCAATTGTTACCATTGATGCGTGTTTCACTGTACGCGCCGAGTGAGTGGAAAAACACGTCAGTGCGTGCACAATCTCGTTGTATATGCGCGCATTACTTGTGGTTACCAAATGTACAAACGCTTTGAAAGTGTGTGTAAGCACAAGAGCTCTTGGTCTCGGTACTTACCGTCCGAGACACAGGCGAAGTCAGAAGTGTATATTACGTGCTGACGCTACTTGTCTTTACGCACACAATCATAGCGTGTTGGTTACTTGTTACGCTTGTTTACCACAAGTAAAGCGCGCGTCGCTTAGTGACATTAAAATACGACATACGACGATATTTAGGAACAATGTCATTAAAAAGTTAGGTAGGTACAAAACTTACACGAAAAGGGTAACCAATTAACGCAACCGTTCGTACAAGAAGCGATTTATCGTCGAATATCATTCGTTATTCTTATAAAATTGGAATAGGCGTCTAAGATTCCGCCAATAGAAGGGAAGCAACATACATCGTAGGCGCTTATGAAGACTGCCTGTTCATTGGAGCGGAGCGAGTAAACGTAGCGGAACGAGGGAGCAGTGTAGCTGAGCGTAGCGAGGGAGCTGTGTACTCTACGACGTAAAATCATTTACCATTTGTGTCTATCTATGAAGTTAGTCGCGGCTAGACTTGTTGTGTTCATTTAAAAAAATACGGAATCAATCCACTTTGCCACACCAAGTTGTGAACTTTCCACTTTGTGCGGAATGTTCACAATTTTATCCACTATGTCTCACTAGTTAATTTTGGTGAGGCAAATTACACTTGCATATTAAGCTCCCGAGTTATTTTATTCCACTAGCTGGGGAGTTTGTTGCGCCACTTTTCCCAGCGAAAGCATGAAGTGGTGAAGGGCAGGCGTTTTGCGGGACTGGCTTATGTAACGTTAGAAAAGTTCTGATTCTCAGCCTAATTTGAACAAATGACTTTTGATTTTGACTACAAAATTTTATCAAATATGGTATTATAAAGAATTCACAAAACGATTACGTCAAATGCCCATGTACAGACGCCAGAAGCTTGACCTGCTGGCGTCTGTACCTAACACCCACTGTCACGAAGATCGGAGAAGGCTCTGAAACGGCTTAAAAACAATAAGGCCAGAGCCTTCCTAATCCCGTAGGTACCTACGTATAGTTTCAACTTGTTTATTTAATTTTTATTTTCACCATAATAATTATTTTATTAAATTCAACAGTGCCAGTCCTGGTGGGAAACACTTTCAAACAGAGTATAAATACGAGTTTAATTTGCCCGGGGCAAAAACACTCGTTGTTCCGGACAACTAGTGGGACACGGTGGACGTCTAATAATGAACGTTCTAATTTGTCCCACTAGTGGGGTAAAATGGAATAATCCATAAGACGCGTCAAATTCATATCCTCCTTCTATCCGTTTTAAATGAGAAAATCCAAACTCCAGCTTCTCAGACAGATTTGTGGCGCGTCGTGCGCCGTTGGAGCTACAAGGCGCTCCCTTGCCTGGCACACAATGCAGGGTAGGTACACGCGTCCGTAGAAATGATTTTAAAAGTTCCTAAAACTACCTAATCTTAACTAATAACACAGAAGCACATGAGACATATATTTCAGCTCACCTAAGTGGTCTGCGATGGCAAACCATCGGTGATCCCTCCTGGAGTCCTGGGATTGCTGGTGCAGTGGTGCCTACGGCACCTTTTAACATCAGGTGGGCTCTGAGCCTAGCTTCCAGTACCATTAGTAGCAACAGATAATATAAGTAGGGACCTAATAAGTTGCTCACAGAATCACAATCAGAATATCCGACGGTAAGTGATAGCTAGGCGCTTAGCAAGATGATAATTGCAACAGTGGTTCTTACACATGAATTATAATACAGGGTGGGCAAATAAGAGGTATACACTCTTTATTTTAAAATTTTATTCTATGACTTATAAAAATTATTGATTATTTTTATTTAAATATACATTACTTTAAGAAGTTTTGTTTGTTTTGTTACCTACTTAGGTATATGTCATTTTTACGTGTTATATATAAATACGCCTTATTTAAGAGTGTAGGGACATGAGCAATACCCTGGTACCTCTAATATTTGCAAGTGAATGACGCAGACTTGATTAGCCTATTAGAAGGCGTTTTTTTTGTTTTGGTGGCTTAAAAGAACAGGCAGCCCACTTGCGGTAATTAGTGGTCACTCACTGCCCCCAATAAATGCCAATAATACAGAGACAACTCTGACATGATTGTGTCGCACGTAGGTAGGTACACAGCCAACGTGCCTGAGTTATTCTCTTGACATAAAAATACTCCCCGATTGTCTAACCTCCTTTTTCGAAGTTGTTAAAAGTACATAAGGCGTTATCACATTCACAAATTATGGATGCTGTAGCTTGAAGCGGATGTGTGGTTCGTCACCATCGTGGGTAGGTACATACTTCGTACTATGAGTGTGATGTGCAACTACTGTGACCATTGCTTGACTGTTATGGTAGGACGTTCTGGATTAATTCAAGGCTTTCCTCCTAACTATGTTGGGCCTCTTGAGGGAAATAAGAGTTCAAAAACCGTTCCACCGGTCAGACTTGGAGGGGGTTACCATCCTGGGTCACTGGGTCCTCTCAGAGGCTTTGGATACTGAGCGGGAACCTAGGGCATTGGCAGTGAGAAGCAATATGCTGACGCGCAGGTTTGCACCGTGTACAAAAGAGGTCAAAATGTCTCTTTCTAGCGCATACTGCCAGACATTTTATACGTGCAGCCTATACGCGTAGATCTTTCAATGCCCTACGGGTCCTGTACAATAATGGTTTTAGGATGCTGTTAGGGTTGCTTTGGTTTTGCAGTGCATCAGGTACGTTTGCTAAGGCCAGCACGGACTGCTTTTAGGGCGATTGCACGGAAGAGAGTGGCTTTCCTGATGCGCCGCGTGCTGGGCAGCACCAACAGCATTCTGAACATCATAAATTGGGAAGGGTGGATTGCCCGGTTGTGAGGCACTGGAATACCGTGCACGGATCTGGAGGTGCCCTTTATTATGTTAAATAGCGCAATTGTAAATCCTACTAATATTATAAATGCGAGAGTTTGTATGGAAGGATATTTGTTAGGTACCTACTCTTTCACGCAAAAACTACCTATTACACGGATTTAGATGAAATTTGGCACACAGATAGTTTATAACCAGGGGGTCTACTCCGAAGTGCAAAGTGCGAATGTTCGGATCGGACCGACACATGGCCGAACCGAATATTATTGAAAAATGCGAAAAAAGTTAATTATTAATCATTTTATTTTACTAACATACCTGGCACTACCATTTTAGTTATAGGTAAGTATTATTTACTAAAAATGTATGGAATGTTAATTTGTTCTGAAATAAAATGATTAATAATATTAGATATTCTTAGTGTAGGTACGTACCTAGCCCCTACGTAAAGCTTGTCACCCTATGTTTGCATCCTATACTTGTTTGTTCATAATAAATTATGGTCAGATAAAAATAAATTATAAGTACCTATGTAGTTCACAGTGACTGAACCTATAATTAAATAATTAAACGTTTAGACAATAAAAATGATGAAAAAATGGTTTGTGGTTTACTTTTGTGCTCTCGCTTACTTCTTAACTGGAGTGGATGCAAAGATTTGTGAGCGAATTGAGGCGTAAGTGTTTATTTATGATGAATCCTATAATAGTAGTACCTATGAACATAATAGTAGTAGACTTAAGCAAGTGATTGAGTGAGTGTTTCGCGTGTTGCCACCCTAAGTATTTCCCGTGGGTGTTGTATTTGTACCTAGCTAAACTCGAACATTATGGTTTAAGAAGCAATACATTACAACTTAGGACATCCTACTTACAAAATCGACGAATAAATGTAGAAAAAAGCATGGACGAGAATAGTCACAACAAGTCAAAAATTACATAATATGTAAAACGTGGTGTGCCTCAAGGCTCAATTTTAGGACCATATATTATTTTTACAAATGATTTACTCAACTACATGAATAGGTACAACTCCGCCGAACGAGAAACTTGTTGTTTTCGCAGATGAAACAAACATAATAATTGGGACAAAAGACATAGAAAAATTTACATTAAATACAAATATAACTACCTCTATTATGTAGAACAAATTTGCGAATGGCTTTTTAGGTTAATGTGCGCTATGATCAGCCTATTATAGGCAAAATAATTTGTTAGGTAAATGTCAAAATAATTTTTTAGATAAATGTCAAAAATAATTCAGATTTAAGTACTTAATTAATTATGATTTGTGATTACAATATAGGCAAAGAAGCAAATTACATTACATTACAAAAATTACATTATAATGTCAAAATTTATCTGATAAAAAATCCGATACACTACCTACCTTTATTAACATTTTTGACACAGCATAGTCAGTGAAGTTTTAATTACATGGGAATTGTTGTCAAATGTACCTAGTAGCAGTAAGTAGTAGATCCACCTATCCACTGTCTACGAGGTCGATTTTACCTACCTACTTATGTAGGCACAATAATATTATATTTATTTATTAATGGATGATGATAGATACAGCTAAAACAGACAGATCAAGGACAGTACCTACATTAGTCTGAAAGTCAATTACAGGTCTCTAATTATAAAATAAGTACAGAGAAAAAAAGTAGTGACCTTTTGTTTTCATTTTGTATACCTATATTTAGTTAGTAAGGGCCAATTCCACCTTAACTTAAAATTCCCCATAACTTTTATAGGTAAGTTTTATCTAGAATAAGTTGACCTAGAATAAGTTTTATCCTGAGAATAAATTTTGAATTTTTGACAGTTTTCCCATACTAGAACTGTCAGACGTCAACTCCATTCCACGAATAAAATAATATTATCTGACTTTGGTGAAATGACCAACACGCTTAGTGACCAATACCTACTCTAAATGACCCATACGTGAAAGGACAGATACAGTCGTCTGTTGGACAATAGAATTGATAACTAGACCGAAAATCTGACAACCAGTCTTACCAAGGGGTATTCGTATTACCCAGTAAATAGGTTGTGGAGGTGATAGGCAGTCGCTCCATGTAAAATACTGGTATTCAGCTGCATCCGGTTACACTGGAAGCCGACCCCAACATAGTTGGGAAAAGGCTAGGCAGATGATACCTAGTAAATTTATTCATTTATTTTAGTAAGTACCTAAGTGTAAATAGTTTGTGTAGGTACATAGATAAAACTTGTGTTTTTTTTTCTTTCTTTTTTCAGAGTAACGAGTATGATAAATGATAAATGATAAATGATAAATGATTTTATTTTGTAAGTAGGTTTGTACAAACACTTTTACACGTCAATCATATTTTAAAACTAGATGAGGTCGGCGTTTCCTATCTGACTACTCTGAGAAGAAAGGCCGAAACAAACTCAGAGGTCACAGTCTCTTTTAAAGTCCAGACATAATCTTGGTCAGATCATATGAAGACCATGCAGGTCGATGTCTGAGATGGTCTTTTGAGGAAAGAACCACACAGATTGAGAGGACCTGTCCAGTCAGTGCACGCATTTGTCAGAAATCAGTGCAGCTCAACTCAAAACTTAAGGAGCTCGACGATTCGACGAACAATACCAAAGAAAGGACATTTGGGTAGGCCGCATTAATTACTCAAACTGCCAGACCATGACAAAACTAAGAGAACAGAGAGAAAAATAAAATATAATAAAAATAAAGTGACCCACAT
Organism: Apamea crenata; assembly: GCA_949629185.1. NCBI lineage: Eukaryota > Metazoa > Arthropoda > Insecta > Lepidoptera > Noctuidae > Apamea > Apamea crenata. Next base: position 1,917,934 of record OX451356.1, read on the forward strand.
AGTATTCACATTCACAATAATTAAAATAATAGAATACTTTACAAAGTAAGCAAATGTCACAGTACTTATATATAGAATTCATTGATGTCAAAGTGTATATAAAAAAGAAAAACAACAACAAAACAGAAAAATAAGAACACTACATAGGTAAAAAATTGGAAGCATCTCAATCCCAAGCCTTTTTGTCCTCGATATAATCCTTAACGGTATAAAAGGCTTTCTGGCACAACTTACGTTTAATGAATGATTTGAATTTATTAAGGCTTAGATCTTGAACGGGGCTTGGAACTTTATTGTAAAAGCGTATACATTGGCATCTGAACGAGCCACCTATTTTCTTGAGCCTTGTTATAGGTACAACAAATTTGTGTTTGTTCCTAGTATTTATATCATGGATATCACTGTATTTTTTAAACAATTTTATGTTTCTATGGGCATATAAAAGATTTTCATAAATATATTGAGAAGGCACAGTCATAACATTAATCTCTTTAAATTTGTCTCTGAGCGAGTGTCTCGGACTTAATTTATAAATTGATCGAACAGCTCGCTTCTGCAAAACAAAGATAGTCTGAATATCGGCGGCATTTCCCCACAATAGAATACCGTACGACATTACACTATGAAAATAGCTAAAGTACACTAAGCGGGCTGTCTCTATATCAGTTAAATTACGAATTTTTCTAACAGCGTATGCTGCGGAACTTAGCTTTTTTGACAATTTATCTATATGTGGACCCCACTGAAGCTTAGCATCCAAAGTTATGCCCAAGAATACTGTGCTGTCTTCAGGATTCAATTCTTCGCCCTTTATCAACACATTCGTTTTCACCTGCCTAACGTGAGGTAGCGTAAACTTAATGCATTTAGTTTTTTTCTCGTTTAAAAGTAAATTATTAACATTGAACCAGTGGACTACTTTAGAGATCGCGCTATTTACATCGTCAGTAACCAGCTGCTGACGTTTAAGTTTAAATAAAAGTGAAGTGTCATCGGCAAACAACACTATATCATGATTATCCTTTATGAGGTACGGCAAGTCATTTATATAAATAAGAAACAAGAAAGGACCAAGAATTGAGCCCTGTGGGACTCCCATTGTTACTATAGATCCGGGAGATCTTTTTCCATTAACGACAACAACGCTCTGAATCCTGTTACTCAAGTATGAAGTAAGAAGATTCAGAGCATTGTTCCGAATTCCGTAGTGGCGGAGTTTCCTGATTAACGTTTCGTGAAGAACGCAATCGAATGCCTTGGACAAATCACAAAAGATGCCCAAGGCATCGCATTTATTTTCCCATGCATTATAAATATGTCCTAAAAGTTCAACACCGGCATCAGTAGTTGAACGACCCCTTGTAAAACCGAACTGTTTGCCATGTAATAATTTGTGTTTATTAAAAAATCTTTGCATTTGTTCTAAAATTAATTTCTCAAAAATTTTACTAAAGGTAGGTAGTACAGAAATAGGTCTATAATTTGTGGGGTCTGATGTACTACCCGATTTAAACAAAGGTATTATTTTACTATTTTTCATGAGATCAGGAAACTCCCCACTGTCTATACAACTATTAAAGATAACAGCTAGAGCAGGTGCCACAATGTCAATAATAGACTTAGCAACTTCTACAGAATTACCCCACAAATCTGCAGTCTTTTTAACATTTAAAGTGTGAAAGGTTTTAATTATATCTCTACAGGTAATATGTTCAAAATGAAATTCCGAATCGCAACCATTAACATTTTCCTTAAGCAAAGACTCAGCAACAGAAGGTGATGAGTTTAGGGATTTAGTAGTTGAAACGGGAATATCCGAAAAGAAATTTTCAAATGCCTTGGCGACTTGTGAGTCAGATTTTATTATGTTGTCATTAATAGACAGGCTGTAGTCAGTATCTCGATTGCTAGATCTCCCCGCTTCACTATTAATAATAGTCCAGGTCGTTTTAATTACATTACTGCTGTTTTTAATCTTTGAACCCAAATAACGTGTCTTGGCCATATAACAAACTTTTTTAAATAATTTTGAATAATTTCTAACATACAAATTAAATTCATCAGTGTTAACATAAGACCTTTCATTGTACAGTTCATAAAGCCGTGTTCTACTTTTATGAATACCAATGGTAGCCCAATCACTGAAAGATGCGTTACTATTAACCGAGATAGTCTTGGGTATGAAGGTGGAATCAAATTGTTTACAGTATATATTAAAAAAAATATCATAAAGATTATTAGGATCAGCATGAGTTGACAAAACTGGTAATTTATCAATGAGTTTAACTTTAAAAGCCTCCAAGCGACTCGCAGTTTTGGGGTTAACAGTGATATCCTTTTTAGCCACTTTTTTGTTTTGGTTTTGAATAGTAATCCTTTGCCCGCAATGATCAGAATCTAGTAAATTTATAATTTCTTTGTGGCTTGGTATAATATCTGTATAAATATTATCTAGGCATGTGGCACTAGTAGGTGTTATTCTTGTGGGCTCCAAAAATAGGTTTACAAGATTGTAGGACTGAAACAGGCTTAAAATTTTACTACAAGAACCTGAGTTTTCTAACAAATTGACATTAAAATCACCACAAATGATAACGGACTTGCTTGAATTACAAATCCTGTGTAACACTTCATCCATTACCTTTTCAAAGCAGTCATACAATCCTGAAGGGGGTCTGTACACACTTAATACAACCAAGTGCTCCAATTCTATACAGGCAATTTCAACTGTACGCTCAACAGATAGGCTCACAATATCGTTACGATCTTTAAATTTGAGCTGGTTACTTACTAAAATTAAAGAGCCACCATGTATAGCATTTATTCTGCTGAACGAACTACCAACCTGGTGATTACTAAAATTGAACAAGAACTGGTGACTTTTCAGCCAATGTTCTGTTAAACAAAGAATATCAATACTATTAAAATTCATAAATAATTCTACTTCTAAATCTTTGTTCATAAATCCTTGAATATTTTGATGCACCAGGTTGATACTATTTACTGATTCTAAACTTTTTATTGAGTTGTTTTTGCAATTCTGAACATTATAGCTAGAGATTGCCTCTATTGTCTTAATTTCTAATTTAAATTATTGGCAATGTCAGTAATTGTGACCAAATTATTTATACTGTCATTGCATTGCTCAAAAGAAGCAAGTTGTTTAGCCAAATTTTTGGCTGTGATAGAAAAAAAATATGATAGCGACATAGCTATCTGTCTCTTATAATATTTAGGAAGATAGTACATAACAATGTTATGTCTATCTTTTGTCAAATATAAATTATTACTAACATAATTGTTAGTATCAATCAAATGGAACATGTTATCATTAAATGTCAAATTATGCATTGTCATATTCAATTCAAACCTTAACCTATTTTCTTCCTGTGGCAAACTGTTACTGTAAGGGAATGTAAACAACACAACTTTTCTTAAACTAAGTTTGCATAATGTTCTATGATACTCAAGCAGTTCTCCTTTGTTTACATTTCCTCTATTACCCATAAAAATTAATAATGTTGTATCCTGGGTAAAGTTACATTTAGTAATTTCTTTCATAATATGAAACAAAGAACAACCAGGCATACAGTAATTTAATATTGAGTGTCCCGGATACTCATGTGTCAATAAGTGACCTAAGTCTTTACCTATCTCATCACAAAATAACACAATATCATCCTTTAGACTTTGTTTACAAGGTTTATTGGAGCTATTAGTAGTAGGAACTATCAAATCAACACAGGGCTGCAGTAAGGAGGTGTTGCATGTTGTCAATGAATGATCCGGTGTAAGATCAATGGATGGTGTCAGACAATGCTCACAGTTAGTTTTTTGTGAGTTTACCAGTTCATTCATTGCCAACACATATTCCCTCATTAGGTCTTCAGAGGTATTATACTTATTAGTCATTGAACTAAGTTTCTCCTGTAGATGGTCAAGTTCTGATTGCATGGCATCTGTGTCAATGTTGTACCTCCTAGTACTCTGCTCCAAGTTATAGGAATACATGTCTAATTGTTTGAGCAAATTCAACCTTTCTCTATTCAATTTAACATTTTTGATAAAGAACCTTTGTCTTTTTATCATTTTTTGAGTTTTAACAATGTACTTATTAATTTTGATGTATTTTTTAATTTTATTTTTACTGCTTACTACCCTCACTGAATTATATATTTTAGATTCATCATCATCTGTCAAATTAATTGTGTTTGTGGGATTTATGGCAGAAACCATTGACGGGGCAATAGGCATCAACTCACTGAACAGACTTTGATTCAGCGAGGCGGTGATGTTAAGATTGCTTGTCTCAAGTTGTATTATTTGACTTTGAGCCTCATGTAGCTGCTGTTGTAATATATGTTTTTGACTAAGAGCTTGTTCGTACTCTATGCTACACTGGCTGAACCCGTCCACAATAAGTTGAAGTCTATCCCGTTCCTCTATGGCATCAGTGTATTGAGTATATATCTGACCCATTTCAACTTTTAACTTCCTATTCTTTTCATGGGCATCAAAGAGCACCCTTTCATTGTCATCCAATTCCTTAATTAGTTGGTCACAGGATTCCTTTGACGCCTTTAATGCGCTCAAAGCCTCATTGAGTTTGGACTCTTCGAGGCGAGCGTGGGCGCTGCGAGTCATGGTCATGATTAAGACTAGTAAGGAAGCGACAAGAAATTAGATGAGAGAAGATAGTTGTGGTAGAAGTTGAAAAGATGATTAGTTGAAAGGAAAAATGAAATTTAGATGTAATTAAAAGGAGTTCTGTCACCAAACCAAATTAAGGTTATGTTTACGTTCTAAGGTCATTGGCATCAATAAGTAGCCTTACTAAAAGTGAACAAAGTAATTGCTGATGTAATTGAAGTACGTAAACAAACCAATAGCAAGTAAAATTTATAGAATTGTACCTGTTAGCAAGATGACAATGCAAGATTCACTTGTGCCGGTAACTGTCACCGATTTTCATTGAAATAATAATTACACTTAATTGGCACTAGCTATGTGAATTTATCACAAAATATACATTATTGTCCTATTTACTTGAAGAGTATTTGGAAATATGCCGCAAAAACAACGAAATTTAATATTTTAAGATTAAAAATTACAAGAACAAATTTTAAACAGCTGTTAGCTGTAGTGTTGCCACAGGAAAAATGGTATGGTAGAGGTAACCTTCAGTACTGCGTACATCGCGTCCTACCACGGCCAGTGTTCTTATGGGTGTATTAAAACACAGTGGATCACTTCTGTAAATCGCAGATATGTTCCTGTAAGTACATAAGGTCTATTCAAAACGTTTCCAATTTATGTTTCTTCAAGTTAAACAAATATTAACTTTATTATAGTTGTAATTAGGTAAGTTGATTCCAGAGTGACAAGCATTATTTAAAAATATTTGAAGAGGTATCGTAAACTGAACTTTATTGAGTAGGAATTAAAGTTATTTTTCCAATAACTCATATTTGTTTACATGTTTGGCAAATTAATCGCGAATTACATAGGTTTAATAGGTACTTAACACTTTCCAACAATAAAACCTTGTTCTAAACCAAATAGATGACGCTGGCCCCAAGCGTAAAGTGGGAGCTAGCTACGATATATAAAGTTGGTATCTGTTATATTAATTGATACATACTAGCTTCAGCCCGCGACTTCGTCCGCGTGAAATTTTTTATTTGCCCGACCCACCGCGTCGCATTGCATCACCTGTCCCAGCTATTACCTACTTCGCGTTCGCTTAGCGTTCTTTCTTTTTGTCCGGCTTAGGGTCATAGCGTGATGTTAAAAGCCTTCCAGAGACGCGTTCAAACAAACAATAAACTGTTCAGCTTTATTACTAGTATATTTTTATAGATTCGTATAGACCAGGTACCAACTTTTTTGATGTTTCAGAAAAGAGAATGGAAGACTATCAAATACTGCTGCAACGGCTACATGAGGACAGATGACTCATCCAATGACAGGTACCTACATACCTACTTGCCACATTATGTCCAAATAAAACTCTTCTCGTAACAAGTCAGCTGAACTGAACTGTTGTGGGAAGACTTGCTGCAAGTGTGACACTTTCAAACGACTTTCTACTAACGCCGCCCTAATGATCATTTACAATTTCAGCGACATTGTATGCGAGCCAATCTGCATGCCAGCTTGTAAGAATGGGCACTGCAGAGCTCCTGCAGAATGTGCTTGTGACACGGGCTACATTCCCGACCCTAAAGACAGTCACAACTGTTTGCCTTCGTGCGAGAAAGACTGTGATCACGGCGCTTGCGTAGCTCCGGACACATGCCGATGTGACTTCGGGTACACCCTTGTTAACACCACCTGCCAGCCTGTTTGCACTGAGCCATGCCACAATGGCACCTGCGTAGCTCCAGAAACATGCGAATGCCTTTCCGGCTTCAGAAAATCTGAGGAGAATCTTTGTGAGCCGTATTGTTCTAACGGTTGTGACAATGGGTTCTGCACCGCACCCGAAACGTGCCGCTGCAATTCTGGGTGGCATATTCAAGAGGGTCAAGATGTTCCAAATAAACATTGTGAACCAACGTGTTCGGAACCTTGTGACAACGGAACCTGTGTTGCTCCTGAGAGTTGCGTATGTAAAGCTTCGTACAGAAAATCGAAGAGCGGTATCTGTGAGCCGGAATGCGCACCTCCGTGTGGCAACGGAACTTGTATAGCCCCTCAAAAATGCAGTTGCTTTCCTGGATACCATATTGATACGGGCTTTTTATTATTTAATATATTTCCTGATCCCCATGCGCCAATATGTATACCAACTTGTGCTCTTTGCAAAGAATATGAAGATTGTGTGGCTCCAAACAAGTGTTTGCCCATAGAAATCCTCAGAACCCCCCGGCAATTACCGGATAAGAGGATCGACTACGAGTACGACATATTTGATGACGAACTTTCGTATGATGATTATTTTCCTGACCTGTTTTTGAATTCGCACTTCGAGACCAAAAAACATGTCACGAGTAAAAGTAATAATTTAGATGACACAAAAACGGAATCAATAACGAGTCCTTTAGTCTTTAGTCCGTCGAGTAGTCTTTTTCACAGAAGTACACGCCCCGATGACACAAACACTGTTAAAATGGGGTCATATGGACCAAGCACTACAGATGACATAAATACGAAATCAATGAATAATGATTTTGATATAAATACACGCTTTCATGATACAAGTATCAAATCCATGAATCATCCTAATAAAAGCACACGTTCTTATGATACAACTACGGTTACGGGATCAGTGAAAAATCCTAATAATACAAGAACACACTCTGATGACACAAGAAATACTGGAGCGAGGAAAAGTATGTCATGGTAAGTGAATTCTTCAGTAGTATAGGTTGCCAGAAAAGTTGGGGGGTCTTAGTTCTCTGTTTATCTGGGCCAAGAGGCTAGAAAGTCAAATTATAAGCTTTTTATCCGGTTATGGCCGATTCCTATAATTTACGGACCGTTATTGGTTTTAAATAAGACTCTTGTATCTTTACCAATAATGAAGCAAAGACCTCGTAGCTTTGCATAGTAGACCCTTCCATATCGAAGTAGCTATCACAGGTAGCTTGCGAATCTATTTAATGGCCCAGTTTGGCAATAAAAAATGCTACCATTGCCACAAAACGATTCGTTTTTGTTTGTTTCCTACAAACAAAAACGAATCGTTTTGCATAGCCGAGTATTAGTGGCAATAGTATAGCGCTTGCTTGCTATAACTAGGACGAACGATTTGGAAAAGAGTGGGGTTCGTCTTCGTCAGTAGCACTAATCTGTACACCCAAGTGGCGAAATGTGGGTCTAGGGATAGTCAACCTTGCACGTCTTGAAACAGCAAGGTCTGACAGTCTTGACGAATCTTTCAGTCTTACTAAAGTTTCAATTTGTGACAATACGTTCTGTAGACTCTACAGTACATCCGCTTTTCGCCAATCTACAGTGTAGAATGTAGCTCTGCTCGATGTAAATAGTAGGTACCTAACTAAATAATTTTCTGTATAAGTCTCAAACTCATCATCATCTGCCAAACATTTTCCCAACTATGTTGGGGTTAGCTTTCAGTCTTACCAGATGCAGCTGAATACAAACTGTTTTGCTTTTTCAAGCCTGCTTAAAAGGAATTTATTCTCCTCACAATCGGTCTCCTGTCAACCCTAAGTATCTGCTTATCTCTTCGGGGAATGCAGGCGTTTTGTAATTAATTGTTAACTTGTCTTCCAGGTTACAGCAACATTGGCTGTCAATTTTCATCCCAATATTGGTCATAATATCGGCTGCAGTCATAATGCTACTAGTTTGGCGTTGGGCACCTATTATAATTTTCTTTAAAGGGAGAAGTTATGTTGTAGAAGGTAAGGTGGTTTTTTTTTTTATTTTAGCAAAGATCAGTTTACTTTATTCTGTATCATCCCAGTGCTTGGCAAAGGCATCTCCATGACTTCCAGCTCTTGCAATCCAGGACTAATGTGAACTAGTTGGTTGTTTTGCTTGACTAAACAAACTTTTTACCAGATAAAGAAGAAACTTGGCGTTAAAAGTTGGTGGTTTAATGTAGTTACATACAGTTCATATTTTACTGTGTAGGGCATGCAAATTAATTTTACACGAGTAATAAGTACTGTTATACTCTACGAATAGGTACTTATTTTAATAAGTTATTTATACGGAATATACACATTATAATTTATTTACTTACTGGAAATATTTATTATTTTTAGGTGATCCTGTAGACTGTAATGGACCGCGCCCATTTGAGGATATACAGATTTCAGCAATTAACGAAAAGGAAAAAACAGCACAAAAATAACGAATTATGAATATACTATGAATATTTCCGTGATTATTAAATATACCTATAATTATTTTTCAATTTGTTTATTATTCATTTTGTGGGCATGACTCACGAAAGTAGCAAAATTGTCGCAGCTTTTTACAACTAGCAACATTGACGGTAGAGCAATTAAGTAGGTAGGTATAATAGGCCTATCTCAACGCCAAGAGTGTTTGTAACGTATAAACGCCAGCACATCAAGCTACTACAATCTGTCAAATTTCTTTAATAGATTTTCAACTTTATCGCTAAAGTATTAAGGTTCAAGGTTGATTGGGAATATTTGACAGTTTCGGGTAGCTGGCGTCTGTACAGATTCAGCAAGTGTTTTATATTATTTTTTTATTATTGTTTTCGTTTAAATTGCTATTGATTTATTGACATATTAAGGTTTTTATTTTTTGTTTGTATTTTTTTTTATAATAGGTATATTATTTACTAATTTAAATTGAATTGCATGTATTCTTATATATTTGTACCTACATCTAATAATGTTGGTAATGTCAATGTTTCATGTTTGATTATATTCCAACGCAATGTGAATTGTTAGTGAATAAAAATTCAATTGAATTATATCTGCGCCTGCGCCTATTGTTTTTAAAAGTAAATTGTATCCATAGGTATTTGCGTGTGTATGAGTGCTAGGCACTTTACCTATGGGTTTAAATGAGCGGGCGACCCATCAGGGCCCTAATTCAATATGGCCTCTTAACGATTCCTTAGTCGAAACCACGTCAATTCCTTAGTTATTCCCGCCAATCTGGCGTTCGTTTCGCGCGGTTTCGTGCACTGTGTCATAGAAAATAAGGCCCCAACTCAGATGACCTCAACTTGATTTAGTATGTTCACTGGCGCGTGCGACGCGAGACGTACAACAACAAACGAATCATTACGTCTATTGTTTTTGTTTAACTTTTTCCCCGTATGTGTGTACAAACAACTGCATAGTGTTATTTACTTTCAACGTTTACATTAGGTACTTCGCACAGACAAAAATTAGCAGAGGTACCAACCTGGTTATTTAATTCCAAATTAATAGTAGGTACCTAATAGACAAATGTCATGGACGCTACTGACAACGCGAAGTCGAAGTTCTGAGCTGGCACAATAATTGATTGCCCACAGACAGGCCACAAAGAGATAATCGATTGTCGTTGATAAAAAGTTGATGAGGTGATAATTCTCGAAGAAGGATGGAAGAAGCACGAATCATAACTACACAGAATTCAGTGGGATATACCAAACACCCATTAGATGGAGATTCAAAACCAGTGGAAGTGAAAGATTTGATTAACGACTCTGATAAATTGGACCCCCTAGTGAAGGAAATTTCAATCGCATCGAGTGATTTAGATGATAAAGGTGAGAAGAACTGTTGCGTCGACTGCGTCGGACACTGCCTCTATTGCTGCGATTGTTCTCTTGTCTGTCATTCCCTTTTATCTTGCATTACTCTATGCTTAGTTAATATACTTCTGTGTCATTAAAAGATGTTTTGATTTTAATTTATTTTCAATTTGACCCAGTCTCAGTAATTAAATCAGCTAGCAAAATTCTACAGATGTGATGTGATGGATATCACGAAAATAAGGTTAGTAATGATGATTTTTTGGGGGTCTACGACTGGCGCGCCGGTAGTGCAGTTATTTTAAGTATGAGTTTAGAAAATCTGTATTTTTTTGTTTTGTCATGTTTAGATTATGGATATACATATACATATTTCATTTATTTAATATGGTTAATAGGTATGCATAATATTTGTACCAACGACAGCCGTTCGATTCTGTAAAAATCTCACCGTGAAAAGTTAGGTGAAGTGAGCTTATAGTGAGCTGTCAATAGTGTCAATCCCTAGCATTACTATGAATGACAGCTCACTCCACGCTCACTCCACACTCACTTCACCTGCAGAGTTTTCACTGTGAGATGGTCACAGAATCGCACTGCAGCCCCATTTTATGTCTAGGAAAATCTTTGTCCATCCCAAGGTTGCCTGGAAGAGATCGCAGAATTGTCTATGTTTTGTAGTGTTTGATGTATTTTTTATATTATTTATTTGTGTGGTGTACTTACAATAAAGTATATATAAATAAATAATGGATACCTACCATCCGTCTGTGAAATTTATATTTAGATAGGTATTTCAAATAACTACCTACGCTACCGGTCGTTGACCCAATACATCATAGGTCCATTAAAAACTCATATTTCTGTAAGTCAGAATCATCTTTAGGCATAAATTTCATATCCACAATGATTAAACAGTAGAACCATCATATCGCAGAAAGTTAACAGTCAGAATCGTCTTTTGGCATACATTTCCGATATTCATTAAAAGGCAGAACTATCATATTATCTCAGAAAGTTAGAATCGTCTTTTAGCATACATTTCATATCCATAATAATTGAAAGACTCATCTGTCACATTACAGAAAATTCATTCCTTCATTCATTCACCATGCAAGCAGCAAGCATGCAGTATGCAAACAAGCATACACCATGTATGCGGCAAGCAAGCAGCATGCATGCAATCATGAAAGCGAGCATGCAAACAAACATACACCATGCATGCAGCAAGCATGCAGCATGTAGCAGGCATGGTTTCTGTCACGGCTCCGGCGCTGCGGGGCTCCGGCGGTCCCACGCGAGCTTATCGTCGCAGATGGTTTTAAGGCTCACCACCACAGCTTCGGCTTGCTGCACCACAATTTCGGAGCATCAAGATTCTGCCAGATAGAGGGAACCCGTTCCCTTACACCTAGAACCGTTCCGCCTTCAAAGCAAGAGTGAAAAGGTATCCTCCGGCCACGCTAGTTGCGTCGTAGACCTTATCCATCACCTTCCCTCAGGCGAGATCAAGGTCCAGGCCCATTTCGTAATAAAAAAATTAAATAAAAGATATTGCCACACCATATATGCGTTATGAAGCAACTTGATCTCCGGCAACTACAGGCAGCAATCATTGTTGGAGTGCACAAAGTTTCCATACTGAGGACCTCAAACACGCCACTGATAATAATAATAATATCCCTGGACATTTCACACAGCACCATTTGTCCCAAGCTAAGCAACCTAATGCTTGTGTTATGGTAACAAGATGGCTGATAAACTACTTATATACAATTTTTTTTTGTAAATACATACATATTATAGATAGAAAAACACCCAGACTCGGAACAAATACATGTAGGTCATACAAATATTTGTTCCGTGCGGGAATCGAACCCGCGACACGCAGCGCAGCAGTGAATCGCTTAACCACTGCGCCAACCGAGCCGTCAACAACCGCCGCCACCGCCGATACCGCTAACATAATAAAATATTTATACTTTTGCTATCAAATAAGAGAGCAGTGGTAGCCTAGTGGTAACAGCCGCGAATTACGAGTGTAGGTCGTAGGTTCGATCCCTAGGGCGGCGGGATCTTCCGAAAGGTTAACCGCTGCCCAGGAACAGAAAGGGCTAAGGAAGGAACACGGGTGGGTTTTAGTCAGTAAAAGTCTGACACTCCCTTCCGCTCCACCCAGAGCGGGAGGGGTCATTTGATGATTTCCCATCCACAAAAAAAAGGTTCGATCCCTGACAGGCGCTTTATTTTGAATTAATTATTTCATCACCACTGCTCTCAAAACGATGAAGAAAAACATCGTGAGGAAACCGGCATGTCTTAGAATCAAAAACTCAAAGACAAGTGACATCTACCAACCCGCACTGGGCCGCGTGGTGAATTATGGCCCGCTGTCTCTCACCGAGAGGAGACCTGTGTTCCAGCAGTGAAAAGAAGAATAAAATTGTAGAAAAAATTAAAATTGTCCATATTGGCTCACCTAAAGTTCTTTACCCAAAATTGTTCTTCCTAATCATTTGTAATCCGAATGCTCACTCTTCCTAAAATTTTTCATCCTAAAGTTTTCATTCATACTATTTGTAGTGCTACCGGCGATGTTCATAACACTCATGTTTCCGAAAATTGTAATTAATAATATCATTAATGTAAATATATTTAAACTCCTACTGTTTTTTATCATTAACGCTTTTATCCCTAAACATAAGTACCATAATATTTTCACTCATACTCAGAAAGAAACATTTACCAAGTGTAATAAAAAATATATGTGGGTAGAAGATGATATTTATAGTTTTAATTTGAGGGTATGATTATTATTTGGGGGTATGCTTTACATATTATGATATGAATTACTGAAAGGACCGCACCAAGAACATAATCATGAACCAGATGCTTTGAAGGAAAAGGTTTGTTTTTAAACTATTTCTTGTGATTACAAAACAACTTTTCACATTTTTACATTTAGCCATTTTATTTTTGGTTATTGTTGTTACATACTTATTACTATAACTATACATGAGATAATTATATCTAAAAAAACAACTGTTTAGAATGATTAAAGGTCGTTTCACTGATTTTTGTCTTAAATGAATGAAATTCATTAAACACGACTCATTTACGGTTATGTTTATGGCCTGGGAGTTTATATCGCAGTTTTAACCGTACCTAAACCAATAACTATAGGACCGATTCGGTTCTGGCACTTCGCCGGCCGCTCCCGCGGCACGCTCGCTTCGCTCGCTCGGCTCGTGCGTTGTGGTCACAGTTCTAACCTAACCTAAACCAATAATTATGAATAGGACCGATTCGTTCGTTTCGTTATGTTACACATGTTATGTGAAAATAAAGTTACGCAAAATTAATGTATATAATACTGATTATTATGAATAAAAAGAAATCTAAACAAAAAAGATATGACTTTGAATAATAGTGTAAAAGATGGTTATGTTGAGAAAATATAGGAAAACAAATAAAAGTTTATTAGATCTGATGTTTATTGTGGTATCTGGTATAGTTGATCTGGTATAGTTGCTGTTCCAGTACCAGTATGTTGCAATCTGTCAGTATTAGGAAACGATTTGCGAGCCCTGTAGGTACAAAGTATATTTGTTTGAAGAAAGCGAAAGTTCATGATCCGGTACCTTTTTACGCATTTCTACTTCAAAAAATTGTTGCATAGGTCTTAAATCTTCACACACAGCTTTTTTCAAATCAGTAGGTAACATATTACCGTATTACCTATATTTTGTAACATCGTTTGCCTCACATGAATGCAACGTTTCTCTAATATAATAGTTTTCCTTGTTTTGTCCAAAGATAATGAGGCACTGCACTGTTGTTACACACACACTGCACTGTATTTACACAAAAAAGAAGTGGTCATTTTGCGACAGAGCTGTCTGTGAAAACATTCAGTAACGTAGGTAAACTACATGTATAAACCTACATGGATAAACTACATGGTATAGGTACAGACGCCAGCACATCAACCTACTACAATCTGTCAAATTTCTTTAATAGATTTTCAACTTTATCGCTGAAGCATTAAGGTTCAAGGTTGATTGGGAAAATTTGACAGTTTCGGGTAGCTTGACCTGCTGGCGTCCGTACCTAACTAAATCCCTTGTAATTTTTGTTGTTATTCTATCCTGTTATAGGATGACTCAATATAGACATTGGTTTTATTTTTAAATACAGGAAGATTTTTTTTTTTAACTGTATTTAAAAAAAAAAATCGATACGTAAAATTGTCATATTAAATCATTTTCTCGAAAGAATTATCTGCTCTGCTTGGTCACAAGTTAAACGCTACACTTGCCACGCAAACATTCAATGAAAAAGGCAGCGCACAGCCCGCTTCCCCCCCCTCCCTGCTACACCTGCGCGACACAAACATCTATCGTTCGTAAAGGTAGCCATTGACGATACGTCCATCAATCCAAATGGAGTGAACGTCTTCCAAAATGGTTTCGTGAATGTGATAAACGTATGCCAATCAAATGGACGCCTTCCAAATTTGGATTTCCAAACGGATTGAAATCCATGTATCCAATCAAATGGACGTCATCCGCGGCCGACTGTCAATGTCAAAAACGTGCGACACGCAATTTGGAAGCCGTTCGAATCGTCTGTGAATGGGCAAAACCGCGTCCATTTTTTTGTAAATTTTGTCTCAGCTTTTGCTATATTGTGTTGACACATACACACGGGGGTACATGTGCTACAGTGCTAGAAAGAGCTGAGTCTATGAAACCAGGACTGTTTTATTTGTAAAGGTAGCCATTGACGATCCAACCAGCCTGTCATCCATTTTCTCCTTCGTCTTTTCTGTCTTTTTTTCGAAATACACACTGCTGTTGCCACCATTAAAAAATCCATTATGATAATTCTTCCGTACGACGTACTTGATAGCGTGCTATCTTCGAAGTGGCGGCGCGTACGTCCAAATGGAAGTAAGTCAATGTGCCTTTAATTATTACTGAAGTACCTCCTTATGGAAGTCTTCCATTTAGAAGCATTCCAAACAGACGTATCGTCTAGCCATTGACGATACGTCTGTTTGATCTGTCAGATTATATTGTCTTGTCTTGTCAGATAATTGTCTGTCAGAAAATTTTCTACTATAAATATTTTTTTTTTTTAAATACGCGTAATAGCAAAACTTTTTGGTTTTGGCACGGTTTTAGTAAGGTCTAAAGTTCTTTTTTATCTTATTTATTTTTACTTTATTTGTAATTGATTAATTAATTAAGGATTACATTCTAATCATAGTGAACATAGCACAAACCTTTTGCTTATTGACGGTCCTAAGGCCGTGAAAGTATGAAGGGATTTGCAACTTTTTTTATACAGCAATACAGTCCTTAAGCTGCTAATGAATTAATGACCGCGGACTGTACGTAGTGGGCGTGTGGGCGCTGTGTACTGGGCCTTTTTGGCGCAGCCGTGGGGCACACTTTCCTGCTAATTTCTTACATCGGACTTCACACTTTTATTTAATCTTTTTTTATTGTTTGTTTTATCTGATGTATGTATCTGATGTATTCTGTGTCTTTTAGTTTGTGCCAAATAAATGTATTTTCTTTCTTTCTTTCTTTAGTGGACGTCGGGGGAGGCTTATGTCCGTCCAGCAGTGGACGTCTTTCGGCTGAATGATGTAGTGGAAGAAGCCGGACTCATACGAACCAGGAGGAATTGGTCGTGGAGCAGGAAATGAAAAGGAAATACGAAGAAGAAAATAAATAAGTTCTGATTTCTAGTGGGCATATTATATGTATTATAAAGGATATTCAGAAGTTGACCGTTGACGGAGTTGACTCCGTATAAGTTGCTTGTGGCACAAACTGGAATAGTGTATGAAACCGATGAAATGCAACGTAATTTATACCGTATCTATAACGTAGGATACAGACCTCCTCTTTCTCTGAGGGGCCTCCTTTTTCTCTTTTTGCCTATCGGGATTCTTTATTATCTTCCCTGTAAATTGAGAGGTCTCTTGTGATACAGGAACTCCTAGTACAAGAGCAAGGGCTACACTAATGTTTGTGTCTTAAAGATAAAGATACATTTATTTGTATAAGCATGTGTAACATGATACATAGATATGCACATATGAACGGAAACAAGTTTCATATTGCTGGTTCAACATCTGGATCTGGATGGTTGAGACGTGGTCGTGACCCATGCTGGCCTAGTAACTGCTTAGTGTTTCCTTTTTTAAGTTCAGAGTATTAGTTAGTTATTTGTCTAGTTTACCCGCATCTCAATTCTGTGCCCACAGTAGGTACAGACGCCAGCACGTCAAGCTACCCGAAGCTGTCAAATTTTCCCAATCAACTTTGAACGTTATGCTTTAGCGATAAAGTTGAAGGTCTACTAAAGAAATTTGACAGATTGTAGTAGCTTGATGTACTGGCACTAGGTACATCTGACAAATACGTATTTTAGGGCTGATTTTTCCATCGCCAGATAACTTTTATTCGAGGAATAAAATTGCGGTAATATTTTGCGGTACATGTTTATGCCGTAAAAGGAAGTATTACGTCATAACAGATAATAAGTGCTATATGCTTTGTTTTCCTTGAACATTCATGTAGTTTCAAATCATTATCTAATTGTGTCTCAGTCGAAGTAAAAGGGTTTATTGAATTAAATAAAAATGGATAATAATTTGCTTCCAAGAAGGATCTTTCAAGTGGACGAAGCTGGGGTCATTCGTGAAACTATAATTCACGTAACAGAAGAAACCACTTCCAATGATATTGCTAGTAAAGAAGCGGAATTTAGTTGCAGTGCCTGTTTGTGTGAATGTTTGTGTGATCTCATTGCACATATTGCTATCAGAATTTGTTTGTGGGTCATAATTTTTGGTGTGATGTTATTCTTAACGATGATTTTTAAAAAATAATACCTATATACAAATCAAATCACTGCTCATCACAGTCAAAATTGTGTGCGTATATATAGGTACCTATGTCACAAATACAAAGCGCGTGATCACAACTCAAAATTGAATGAGATATTCTAAAACCTATTAGATGGGAGCTCTATAACCTGTTGATAAGAAAGACGCTCTTGAAATTGCCACTGAACATGCTTATCAATGAGACACCAGTTTGCAACATTTCCAAATACAGCGCAATGGCGAAGATTCTGCACGTATTCAAATTGATAGTTCGGGAAGAATGCACGATGGCCGACAAGAGGTCACTGGAGGCGCTGGAGAGAACTTTAAACGATCTTCGTGACAGCCAAAACATTTTTGGTGGAGCCATGATTCTGTTGCCTGGTGTTTTCCGCCAGACTTTCCAGTTATTCTTCGATCAACGACGACGAACTAAATGCGGGCTTAAAATCATCGAATTTGGGGTGGCATGTGAAGACACTCCGATTGACGACTAACATGCGAGTGTTTTTGCAACAAGATGAAAGTACAAATGTGTTTTCGGAGCAATTGCTGGACATTAGTAATAGAAAAGGCCTACTAGTATATGAGGCCTACTGCTTGATGCCAGGGCCTGGCCCTGACATCATGCAATAGACAAAAGGGTCAACATTTTGAGTACGAGTCTTTTGACTATGTGTATCTTATGTAATTTTTTTCTTTTTTATTTGAAATTGTGCGTTTTGATTGTGCAGATTAAAATATTTTTCTTTCTTTCTTTCTAAAAACTGCAGTTGATTCCTTGACCGGATTCATAACGTCTCTGTTAAATGATCACCTGTAGATAGTATTTTAGTGAAATTAGTGATACGGATGAGTAGAGTAGGTACCCATTAGTGACTAGATGAACCATTGGAAGGCAAAGATACGATTAAGTATGGCTGTTATAAATTGGACCCTTTAATGAAAGTGACGGAAGGCGAGGACGTGCGTGACGCGAGTGAACGAAAGAAGTTGCAAATCGGTTTACAGTGTTTTGATTGTTCAGATGCAATTACATACCTATACTCCATTTACAATAGCATTAGAAAGAAGTTAAAAAAGGGTTATTTTTAGTGCACACTTTGCAACAAAAGTACAGACGCCAGCACATCAAGCTACTACAATCTGTCAAATTTCTTTAATAGATTTTCAACTTTATTGGTAAATTATTAAGGTTCAAGGTTGATCAGGATAATTTGACAGTTTCGGGTAGCTTGACCTGCTGGCGTCTGAACAATAAACATTGTTACATTACGATAGACGTCGAATTTATTATTATCTACTAGCTGCGCCCCGCGGTTTCACCCGCATAAGTTTCGATCCCGTGGGAATGTCGGGATAAAAAGTATCCTATATGTTAATCCTGGTTATAAACTATCTGTGTGCTAAATTTCGTCCAAATCTGTTCAGTAGTTTTTGCGTGAAAGAGTAACAAACATCCATACATCCATACATACAAACTTTCGCATTTATAATATTAGTAGGATTTTTACAGCAGCTGGTCACACTTAATTGTAACCATTTTAACTATTTATCTTATGAAATTATGTGGCTTTCATTTATTATATTATTTAACTCCAATTTAAAATTACAGTGTCAATGCTAAAAACCTAAAAGAAGCAGAGATGAACAATACCTGGATCGTTATTCGATTCACTTTAATTTTACCGAATTTAAAATGTTACTTTTATCTTGTTTATATTATACGTCCATATTTGTTAAAACAATTTTAATAAAGCTGGATGCGCTGCAATAGCCCGCGAAATCAGACGAATCCGGAGCAATTCTAACTTAAAGGGATGTATTGATGATTTTTAAGGTTAAAGGTCATGGCACATTATACCGGCACCGCAACAGCACCGCTCCAAACCAGCATTTAACTTGTCATTCAATTTAGAGCATTAAATTGTGTGTAGTAAAATATATTTCATAACGTCAATATGAAAAAGCCAACGGCGGGCAGTCAGCGCATTTGCCGCTACCATACAACTCGACTCGCAGCCTGCGTGCTGCAAGCGAGCGGATCATGTGTGCTTACAGCGCGTCGACCGCATGCTTATTACGCGCCGACTCCGAGTCGCCAGCGAAACAACGTCACTGCGCCGTCGCGCGTCGCCCGCGCACCACCGCCATATATGCCATATAACAATATTTAGTTCGCGGTGACAGCAAGCTTGCACCTCGCGACCACCGCGCGGACTGTGAGCTTACAAGTTGCGGCCGGCGCGCGGACTGCGAGCTTGCACCCTGCGGACGACGCGTAGTTAGCGCGCTGGCAGCTAGCCGTAGCCTAAATTCGAGGCGACGCCGTGCTGCAGCTGTGCAGTTGCGGTGCCGGTGTAATGTGCTATAACCTTTAAATTGTACGTTTTTACCTGCATATTTCTTATTGGCACGCATATATTGATTAAGATACAACCTTACTGACCTGCAAATTGCAATAAACGCAAGAACAGCGCATCCCCCTTAAAATTGTTTTATCATAACTTTGAAATAAAATGTTTTGCATTCCTGCTTCTACGAGCCTCTTTTTTCTCTTTTTTTAATAAATGGAGTATAGTACATTCATTGAGCGTTTATGACGATACAGGCAGAGCCTATAAGGCGACTGATCCTGATTCCTGAATAAGTACCTACTATCGCTCGGAATGAATCAAGTTAATGAATCAATTAGTTATACCAATGTGATTCTTGAATTATTGCTTAAGAGCGTTTATCCTGCGCGGGTTGGCAAGTATTAGATCGTTGGTATTTATAATATAATTATTTTTAACATTTACTCTAAAATAAAAATATTTAATCCCAATAAGTACTGTAAATAGAAAATAATTGACAATATGTCAATTTTAAAATACCAAAATAACTGTAAGAAATAGCATACAAACTTATTATAAATACCAACGATAATAATTATATTTCTTGGTTGAAAAATAGTATTTTCACTTTTAATTTAATCGAAAAACCACTAGTAATGCGGCGTTGCCAGCCTGCGCCAGATAATCGCTCTTAATTGAGTTGCCACTGATAAGAGTCGCTTATACAGACGCCAGTAGGTCAAACTACCGGAAACTGTAAAATTTTCCCAATCAACCTTGAACCTTAATGATTTAGCGATAAAGTTGAAAATCCATTAAAGAAATTTGACAGAACGTAGTAGCTTGATGTGCTGGCGTCTCGCCTCTGTACCATAACCTGTAACATTGCATTGTGTGGAACCGAAAAAAATCCAACGTTATTTCATCGATTCTCTTTGAGCAGAGGTTATAACATTGGGTTTAAGCATAAGCATAACCCGCCATGGGATCTAGCCGCCATGGGATCTGGAGGCGATAGTCCTCGCGCGCCTCTCCAGACACGGATGTTTCGGGAGGTTCCTGCACATCATCAGGCGGGAGGAGACGCCCGGGTGTCACCACTGCCAGGATCGCCCAGAGGACACGGTGGAGCATACGGTGGAGGTCTGCCCTGCTTGGGCGGAGCCCCGCCGCGAAGGAGGTGGCGGGGAGGCTGAGGGAAAACACCTCACGCCTCAGCCGCCGCGGGAGACGCTCCGGGCGTCGGGAGCCGCGTGACGACTCCCGGCCACCGTAGGCGCGGGCCTGCGGGTGGAGAGTAATGGGTAGCTCACCGTCCGATCAGGACCAGGCCCGTGCCGGACGGCGCGTTGTGTTCCACGCGCGCCTCAAAGAGATGTCAGCAGAGGACGGGGCCCGATAGGGCCGAAGCCTGCCAGGGCGGCGGGATCGTCCGAAAGGGTTACCGCTGCCCTGGAACAGAAAGGGCTAAGGAAGGAACACGGGTGGGTTTTAGTCAGTAAGAGTCTGACACTCCCTTCCGCTCCAGCCAGAGCGGGAGGGGTCATTTGATGATTTCCCATCCACAAAAAAAAAAAAAAAAGCATAAGTATAAGAATAAAGAAGTTCTTCTGCTAGGGATGGGGTGTGGTCACAGATTACTAAATAGTTACTACGTAAGTGTGGTCCTTATCTACACTCGCTTTCTGGACCGAAAATCAAAACAAAAGTTCGCTGACAATTTGTCAAATGCGCGTAACCTGCTGCGTGATTGGTTGAATTAATTACCATTAGCCAATCATTCACTTGCGTTTAATTGTGACGCGGTGTTGTTAATTTTCGTTCCAAAAACTGGGCGTTCATGTGGTAATGTGCTTTTTGGCGAAGGTAGGCATAAATGCCGGGATTTATGCTACCAAGATTTGCATTAATCTAATATATAAAATTCTCGTGTCACAGTTTTCGTTGCCATACTCCTCCGAAACGGCTTGACCGATTCTTATGAAATTTTTTATGCATATTCAGTAAGTCTGAGAATCGGCCAACATCTATTTTTTTTTTTTATTTTTTTTTTTCAAACCGGTAAGTGATAAGGGATGTCCACCCTAGGGTAGGAGTAGGGTAGGAGTAGGGTAGGAGTAGGGTAGGAGTAGTGTAGAAGTAGGGTAGGAGTAGGGTAGGAGTAGTGTAGGAGTAGGGTAGGAGTAGGGTAGGAGTAGGGTAGGAGTAGGGTAGGAGTAGGGTAGGGGGTAGGACACCACGCGAACGAAGTAGCGCCGGGCAGCTAGAAATAATTTATATATATTTTATATGGCAAAACAACGTTTGCCGGGTCAGCTAGTAATATTATATATAAGTCTCCTCCTCTTTCCTTGAGTTTTTTTATTTTTTATTATGGACGCTTTATTTACATTTCATCGAACTAACACTGATAATTATATACTTATTTACAAGTATATAATACGAAAAAATATAGAAAAAGGCAGGAGCTCATGGGGCATCAAAAAATTCGTCCGCATCACTGTCAGTGGGATAGGTGCCCAAAAGGCTGGCAGCATTACCACGTTGGATGGCAATGCTGATTCTTTGGGCTAAAAATAGGCCAGCCTATTAACCTTATTTCAAGTTAGACAAATATCAACTTTATTTTAGTGGTAATTATATTGATTTCAGAGTGACTATTAAAAGTTATAAAAAAAATGTTTTAAGTTGTAGCGTAAACTGAACTTTATTGTGTAGGATTTAAAGTTACTTTTCCATAAACTCATATTTGTTCATTTTTGGCAAATAAATCGTGAATGAAGATTAGTTCGCATAACATTCTCCTAGACCTCATCGCGACAGGTTCCAGCCGAGCAAGCGGCCACGTAGAACGCGTGATGAGTAGGTACAGACGCCAGCAGGTCAAGCTACCCGAAACTGTCAAATTTTCCCAACCAACCCTGAACCTTAAAACGTAAGGGATAAAGTTCAAAATCTATCAAAGAAATTTGACAGATTGTAGTAACTTGATGTGCTGGTGTCTGTACAATAAAGAGCACGCAGTCCACAAAATTGAACGAAGTTATAATTACGAAAAGTCTCGTTTTGACAGTAATAAGGCTAAATTTATTAGTCAAGTGGTTTTTTTTGCAAAAATCCGAAATATAAAGGTCCATTCCAAATAACTGATGTACCTACTTGAAGGCAATCGTTACGCTTTGAAATCATTGACCAGTAACAGAACCTATATAAGTATGCCCACGATCGTCTAAAACAAAGATACCTCAATGTGAAGTTCCATCTGAACTGATTGTTAACATAGAATCCAATGCAGATAATAACAGTGAAAGCACTTCACAGCTCTACAAAAAAATATTTTTTTTTGGTTGCCCTGGATTTCTGTGAAAATTCTCATGTTTTCAAGTATCCAGATCAAGAATATATTTATGAAAGCACTGACTGTGCTCTTATTTTTATGATTTTCACAAATCTCAAAATTTGAACAATAATCAGCTTTTCGTTCATAAAAATTGATTTTATCAGTCATAATTTTAACAAAATTAAGAGCAATTCTTACAAAATCATTGATAGTTTCATGAATTGTGAGCATAAATATATCCAAAATCAGTCTTATATCCAGGGCAACAAAACCACTGTATACCAGTGTTATTTTTTACTTGTGAGGTATCTTACAAATTTTCTTTTTTTATGTTAACCATTGTAGTCAGATTAAGCCGAGCAAGAGACCTACGTGGACAGAGTCAATTTGAAAAAGGGCGGCATTCGATTTTTGCGGTAGCTGATGCCTTTATAGTTGAGAGTATACGATGGAAACTGTCACGTTCACCGTACAAGCCTTTGTTTCTCATTATTTGTGAATAATGTCATTGACTCATTGTAAATTATCAAATAAAACGTGATTGTGATTTGTGCTTTTCAAACTACGTTTTACTGGTTTGCCCGAGTACAAACCTTCCTCATGGAACCCGTACCAAGAAATGATGATGATGGCCCTGTTATCGCAACGCCCACGCTCGCGCCGTCATATAAATAATAATACCTCCTCATCATTTTAAATTGTCTAAGGCGCCACTGCGAGTTGACTTCGGCCCCTGGTACACCTTCCAAAGGTCCGGTACCCCAGGGTCTCGAGATATAATAAAATAGTATTTCAGACCATGGTGTACATTTTGTTAGTAATAATGTTCTTATAGACTAAAGTTGTCAAAAAATTGTTGTTGTCAAAAGTTGACAGTTCTAGTAGTTAATAAAGATCAAATTCGCGAAACACGTATTTGTTTGTATTAAACTGACAGGTGTCAAGAACACACTCTCAAATGTCAAAACGGGCCTTTTATTTTTTGACAACGTTAGTTATACTTAAAACTACCCACAACACAAAAAATATAAAAAGAAAGAGAGAGATAATGTCAAAGACATTGAATAATAATAATGTAGCTAAGTACATACCTACTACTAAATACTTATAAATCGCCATAAATCTAGTTTAGTTTTAATTTGGGGTTTATGTGTGTTTATAGAGGAAATATTGTGTCAAAACAAAACAGATAACTAGTAATCAAAGTTAACACATTAATGAGACATGTATTTTCAAATCATTATAGTTAATAATTGTATTGTTACCAAAGTAGCGAAGTTTATTGAATAAAATATACAGTCCGTCGGCGTTTCAAAATTTAGATGTAAACAACAATGGCCGCTCGAAATTGTCTATGATTTAGTGATGTGCTGGTATGATTTTTAAGTGTTGCTGCTATCGATGTTACAATTTTTTTTAGTACTTAGTGTTTCATCAGTATTTTTTATATTGAGAAATATCTTCATAAGTAAAATCGTGAAAACGATACAATTATATTTTGCACTGGTTGCAAAACGCGTAATTACGAATTGTAATCGAAATATTGATAAATATTGCGATGCGAGATAATAATACGATGAAGATTAATTTTCAACGGGTTATCAATCATCATCAATAAAAAAATGAAAATAATGACATAATATCTTACTCATCGAAATATAGACATATTGAATATGGCGTTCCACAAGGAAGCGTTCTGGGCCCAATATTATTCCTTATTTACATAATAAAAATAACTAATCATCTCTCTAATAACTAATCATATTATTTGCCGACGACATATCTATTATTAATTATAGTGACATCAAACAAAAAACATAATACCATTCCAGATCATGAGCTTGATATTAATAATACAATTGACAAATTACTGCACTGGCTTGACATTAACCATATAAAGATAAACTTAGATAAATCGGTTTACATTCAATTTAATCAATCAAATAATTATAAATACGACATTAAACTCAATATTAGCAAACTCAAAGAAGTAACGCATGTAAGATTTTTAGGTGTTATAATTGATAAAGATATAAATTAGAAAGAACACAGAGACAATGTTAGCACTAAGATCAATTTTGTATACGCACTTAAACAAGTCAAAAATATAACTAACATAAAAACTGCTATAATATCATATCCAACATATGTCGAATCGGTACTACGTTATGGGCTTGTAAAGAAGGGTAAGCAGCACCGACTTCCGCAGAGCATTCATCGCTCAAATAAAAAATGCATGAGATCAATTTTATTTGTGGACTTAAACTTGACGACTCCTGTCAAACAATATTTAAGAAACTTGGTTTGTTACCGTTACCGTCACTTTACATTTACGAAATTATGTATGTTTGTAATATAAATAAATAATTATTTAAGACTGTAAATGATGTGAATCCTCGGAACAGTAGAGATCCCTATAAATCAGTGTTGATTGATTTGCCTAGGCTAGCTAAGTACAGACGCCAGCAGGTCAAGCTACCCGAAACTGTCAAATTTTCCCAATCAACCTTGAACCTCAATGCTTTAGCGATAAAGTTGAAAATCTATTAAAGAAATTTGACAGATTGTAGTAGCTTGATGTGCTGGCGTCTGTACAATAATAACTGCCTAGCAATGTGTGTGCGCATTTATAATAAAATACCGGGGCATTTTCAAACATTAAATACTAAATTGTTTAAAACTAGATTTTACAAAAGGTTACTCGAATATAGTTTTCACACTTCTTTCCTTCAAAGACTAACTTTGGGAATTGGGAACGAATTTCCGTTCCCAATATGGTTTATAATAAGACGTTTGCCTTTGTTACTTGGGTTTTTAAGTCCCGTTGAAACGCCTCTTAAAAATGCATCTTTGGAGCTTTTAATGTCTGTATCTCTCCAGACGTAATAACTTAACGTTAACCAAGTCTCGTATAAATAATAAATGTTTTTTTTCGGTAGTGTGCAATCCTCATCAAATATTTCTCTCGACATATTTGCAGGTTTCCTTATGATGTGTTTATCCTTGGGATATCTCCTTTCCAACAAAAAAAGAATCATCGAAATCGGTTCATGAACGTCGGAGTTATCCGCAAACACACATAAAAATAAAAGTATTATATACGGTCGAACTGAGAAACCTCTTCCTTTTTTGAAGTCGGTTAAAAATACATTAATTTTTTTTTTTTCAATAAAGTAGTATTCAATACTCCTTGTACTAGGAATAGTCGATATTTTTTATGTCAATCACTAGCATTTCAATGACAAGATAAATTAGACGAGACAAAAAATGATGTCAGCCGCATGGCATGTAAACATTCAAAACCCGTCCGTTTTCGCCTAAATTGATAAATATAATAATATATTTAAAAGCTTAGAAACACGCACACGGTATAAAAGTGAGTGTGATAATACGTGTTTTTAAATCCCAATATGTATCCAAGAAAGGTATTTGTAGTGGACGAAGCTGGAGTTATACGAGGTATAACATGCCAAGAAGGACCTGACACAATAATTGATATATTTTCTACGGACGAACAGCAAAATGTAGAAAGATTTAGTAAAGTGTATCTGTATATACTATGCGCTATAGTCACACCAATAGTTACTCATTTCATTTTTCCGGCTTTTTTCCGTATGATAAGTGCTTAGTACATGTAGTACAATGTAATCGATGTAAGGAAATGTGTGGTGTTACTTAGTTAATATCAAATAGTGCACTTATCTCTTTTTCTTAATTCAATTAAAAATAAAGTTATATATCAATTCACAATTTGGCACAGCCGAAGTTGCGTGTGTACCCATATTTTTTTTACATTTCAAATATCTATCCATATCTTAAAGTACATACAATGGACGAAGCTGGAGTGATAACTACCTACTCAGAATTCTATACTCGGAGTTCCAAAACAAGTGAACCCTGGCTATCGGTTGAAGATGAACCTGCAGTTGAAGCCGTAGATATAGAAAGGTCGGAAGCTGCACGTGAGCCGACTGACTCGGAAGAAGATGAAAATGCGTTTTGTTCTGGTTTTTTCTGGAAATGGCCGTGTTTTGGTCTACTGAGGATTTGTTGTGCCTCTGGCTTATGTACTTAATACTCTGTAGGCTACGGTAACCTATGTAGCCATTGTAACTTTTGCTCAAGACAATTTAAAGTTTCTGTCACTTAGGTACCGTGAGACAAAGGGAAAAAGTCTTTTGTTTGCTTTCTTTTATTACGTCTGATCACTCAAATGTCAAAAGTGTAATGTCTGTTTTGTACGATTGAGATATTAATGTGATCCTACCTTCAGAAATGCATTGTAATATTTTTTAATTAGTTATGTTCTTTTGATGATTTAGGGCTAATTGTTCCATCGCCAGATAACTTTTATTTGAGGAATAAAATTGACGTTTGACAATTTTCGTATGAAATAACTGTCAAAATTTCAAAATTATTCTTCGAATAAGGTTATCAGACGATTGAAAAATCAGCCCTGAATTAACTACGTTGTTAGTATATTACTAAATACCTACTTCATGTATTAAATATTTGCATGCAATCATTACATGGCGGAATGTGTCTTTGCACTACAAACAATTTTATACACTTAAGTATCATCTTTTGTACCTACCATCATATTTTGTGCAAATAAACGATTGTGATTCGATTTGATTTGATAATGATATTTTAGTAGTAATAGATAGATTAATTAAGATTTTGTATGTCTTTCTAAAATAGCCCGGGAATTTACGCCGAATTTTAGGCTAACTTTACATATTTTTTTTGCAATCACTATATATTAGAAAATATATATATTACGATTTGCTTTAATGATGTGTTTAATTTTTTTGTACTTAGGTAATTAAGGGCTGATTTTCAATCGACCGATATTTTTTATTCGTAACACGATGCCTTTTGTAAGCGTAAAACCTTCAATCCAAATCTCATTGAATTGAGTTTGATCTGAATTACATACTGTTAAGTGTTTTTTTTTAGCCTGTGCTGTCCCAAATCTTTCCAGGAAATCTTTCCCCGCGCAACTCGAATCAGCCCTCGCGGTACGCGTCCAGTTAAAAGAGTGATTTATAAGCTGGCAAAAAAAAGCATTGTTTATTCAGCAATTTAACTTATTCAACTTTATTAATTAATTATTAATCTTCAATAAAATTATAATCATCAGGTATTTCAAACACAAGTAGATCAGCGACATTGACAGGCTCCGACGTGTGTACTGACCGCCTTATGCGGCGCACACATGAAGACCTGCCCTTGACACTGAAGTCTTTGAAGTAGCCAGGGTTACAGTGACACACGTAGGGAGACACGCAGACTCCGTTCGAACAGCCCGAGCAGTGGGGCTCGCACCTGGGAAAGAAGTTGAGTAGGTAATTAGAAATTGATTGCCTGGGTGTCGTTGTCGAAACTGAGTGACCCTAATTACGTAACATACTATCAATCATAATATGAATAATTTTTGAAGGATATCGCTAATCCATTGCTTTATATGTTCGAAAAATTTAGCTGCTCGACAGCGGAAATAACGCAATGAATGTTGTTGAACTGTCAAAATGAAAACTATTTCTACTAATTGCGTAATACTGTTTCAATCACAAACCACGGGTTTTGAATGAAATTTCTAATCCATTACTTCATAGGTTTGAAAAATCCGTCTCCTCAACAAAGTAAATAACGCAATGAACGTGCCTTGGCTGTCAAAATGAAAGGAATTGCGATCAATTGTAATTTTTTTTATGTGTGTTACGCAATTAGCACATACAACACTCCAACTAGTGTTAAAAAAAAACATTAAATAGGTAGGTACTATACCTAGATGTGTCCCCAGCAATGGGCACGTATCCCGTGTTACAGGCACACATGTCTCTTCCAACACAAGTTCCATTAATGCAGGGTACTGAACACAATAGTTCCACTGCTGACATTTGGCTATCTGGGTAAATATGCTGGTATTCCGACCCTGGAGTGTGCGAAGGATTGTGAGGCTGGTTCGGTTGATTCGGATAGGTATTTTGATTATAGGCATTGTTTTGCTGACCCGGGTAGTATTGACTGTTCGGGTACATAGGTTCAGCGTTGTTCGGCCGGTGAACAGGTTGGTAACCAGGGTTGGGATTGGGATGCTGCTGGTCTGGGTAATATTGGTTGCCAGGGTAATATTGACTACTGGGATAGGATGCTCCACCATTTGGCAAAGGCTGACTCGAATTGGGGGAAAGGTTGCCCGAATTGGGACGTTGGTCTGGGCCAAGATGTTGACTATCAGGGTACAGAGATGGCTGGCCACCAGGAATATGGGCGTAAATAAGTTGTCCATCTGGACTATATTGCGGTCTTGGACTCGAGTTAGAAGGGTGTTGGTTGCTCGAGTTGTATTGATTACCTGGGTAGTTAGATGGCTGTGACCCAGGTTGGACATTTTGTGGATTTCTAGCACTGTTAGTTGGTTGATAACCAGGGTACTGATTTTGACTTCCTGGAGTATTAGGATGAGGATATCCTGGATAGTTATATTGGGGACTTCCAGGGTAGTTGGACTGCGGGCTGCCAGGGTTATTTGACTGTGGGCTACCAGAGTAATTTGACTGTGGTCCACCAGGATAATTGTTTGGTGGACTACCTGGGTAGTAAGATTGTTGATTAGCAGGATAATTTACTTGTTGATATCCTGGGAAGTTCTGTTGTGGATGGCCAGGGATATTAGATGGCTGGTTGCCAGGGTAGTTCGATGGTTGACTGCCAGGGTAGTTAGGATATTGGGGCTGCTGACCATGGGGGACTCCACTTGGAATTTGGTTGTTATGATTAGGATGTTGACCGTAGGGGGAGACAGTTGTAGTGGTGGAAGGGTTTGAGGGGTTTGAAGGGTTGTCGCACACATTCGGAGCTATGCAGCGGCTTGGCGGCGTGCAAGGACTGGAAAATAAATATAAAGATTAATCGAGTGCAGAAGTACTAACTTATTGTAGTATCACATACCTAGAACACATTGTTATTAACGGTACTGGCACATAAATAAGGTACAAAAGCGGAATTAATGCCTTAGGCATTCTTTATCCGTCAACTAAGGGTGGTGAAGAGATAAGGTTGCAGGTGCTCTTTTAAACAGGATTAAAAAGATAACATGGTGAATTATAAATTTTGATTAATGATGCTCTTTTGTAAAAACCTTAAGACTCATGAAATAAAATGCATGTCGCTCATATTACGCGGCAAACTGTGCTTGCGCGATGCAGGATTTTGCATGACATCAGTATGATGCGTAGTTAGCACGTGGCGATGTAGATGCCGCCACACTATGTTTAATACTTAGTACCTTTAACTATTTTATCAAACTCTTTTGTTAACTAACTAAAATAAACTTTTGTTGGAGCTTATGCAAGGCCAGTGGCCTTAAAGGATTTTTAAGCAACTTACATCGAGCACTGTGGGATACAATCTCCGTTCTGATTCTTCGAGAACCCGTAAGAACAACGGCATTCGTTAAGACCCACACATTCGCCATCCTTGCAACGATCACAGGATGGTTTACATGAACCTTCGGGAGTTGATTTCAATCCATTGTAGCATTGACACGTGTTTGGGGCTGTGCAGTTACCTGAAAGGTGAGGAGTTTTTGAGTAAAGAGGGGAGGCTGCTAATGCTTAGTTGAGAAAGACATTTGAATATTTGTAAGTAAAGTACACCATTTATGTCATGGTAGAAAACTGCATTCTTAAGAATAAATAAATTCTGATTCTGAATGGCAGTTAAGGAGAACCTTTGGGACCTTTTTTTATTTCAAATATAATATCAAAACACACAACATAAATCAAAATTAATAAGTAAGAATATAAAATATTCAAAGCTTGACTGCTAAAGTGGAATCAATTAATAATACCAATCCAAACAATAAGTTCAAGGTTCAAGGAGACGTCTGGATAGTGATCACTTTTAATTTTAGGACTGTTTTTTCCATCGCCAGATAACTTTATATTCGTGGAATAAAAATGACGATTGACAATTTTTGTATGAAATTACTGTCAATATTTCAAAATTATTTCTTGAATAAAGTTATCAGATGATTGAAAAATCACCCCCTAAGTAAGTAAATCTTATTACTATTGCTTTCTATCTGTCACATCGATAATTACTGCCATCATCAATAGATGTCGCTACATGACTTTATTTTAAGTAAAACAAAAAACTATCCTTACCTCGTCCCGCACCACCGCACTGTTCCCGACAATACGGAACACAAAATTTGCTTTCCGAATCCAATCTGTAGCCATCCTTGCAAATACATTCGCCTCCGGAACATTGTCCATTTTGGCACCCAATCGGACAAGTTGGTATACAAATGCCAGCCAGGTTCTTGACATGGTCAGGGAAACAGGTGCACATGTTGGGTGCACTGCAGAGTCCATTGATGCACTCGTCGGTACATACTGGGTCGCAGATTCTGTAGTTGTGTATGTTCCTGATGTATCCGCTGCAGCAGCTTCTGATGCGGCTCAAGTCTGGACGAGACTGGGGAATTTGTACATTGTAAATACATGTTACGTTAACAACGTAAATTACTATATTTACATTTCATCGAACTAACACTAATATATACTATATACAATTATATACAAGTATATAATACGAAAAAATATAGAAAAAGGCAGGAGCTCATTGGGCATCAAAAAATTCGTCCGCATCACTGTCAATGGGATAGGTGCCCAAAAGGCTGGCAGCATTACTGCGTTGGATGGCAATGCTGATTCTTTGGGCTAAAAATAGGCCAGCCTCCTGGTCACGTGAAGAGTCAACCAACCGCTTGGCGATGTCCCGAAAAATTCGATGAGCACTCGGACCCCAAGGCCCTAGAGTTTCAACCCCAAACGGCTCAAACATATAGCTCGCAATAAGGTTGTTATATTTGCGCCGTTTGAGGTTTTCTGCTCCTGCAGCAGCCGCCCCAGCACAGCCCACCGTGCTAGGAAGATGGGATGGCGCGAGGGTATCGACACAGGTTGCATCCCACACCAAAGGCCTACCCAACTTCCAAGGCATTATGGTCATTCCATCGGGCCTCTTTCCATCGTCGCGTGCCAAGCCATTGGGTTCTAAAACAGCTGGCACTCCAGCGGAGACAAGAGCCCGACGGATGATTTCGTTAATGCTGGCGTGCCTTGCCATCCGTCCAGCGCTCTTGCTGCAGGATAGGCCATGGTGTCCGAGGCAGGTTATTGTCATCCATTTGTCCTGTTACGTTTAGTGGAGCTCTAGGCATTTGTTCTAACAATTTTGTTGTCTCAAATGGATACGGTCGTAACGATGAATAAAATACAAGGTGTTTCCTTAATGTTATTGGAAGTGGTTACCGGAACCTATGACCTACTATGCTTTGTTGATTATGGAGCAACCTGGAGGTCCACAAAGAAGAAGAGGGAAAGAGGGGTCAAGTAATGCAGGGCACTGATACCAGTTGTAGCAATATTGACAGTAAACCTAGCTATATTCAAATTTTCTTTATATTTCAAATTGACTTTATTTCAAGTTAAACAAATATCAACTTTATTCGTATGGTAAGTTACGCGTAGCGTGATTTCAGAGTGACTAGCACTATTGAAAAAGTTATAAAAATGTTTGAAGTTGTAGCGTAAACTGAGCTTTATTGTGTAGGAATTAAAGTTATTTTTCCATAAACTCATATTTTTTTACATTTTTGGCGTATATGTCGCGATTTAAATTTACATGAAACTGACGTTATAGGTACCGATGAGACTTGCAATTAATTTAAAATTACTGTCTTAGAGAATACTTACTCCGTTGCCAGCAGGAACATGGGCAGGATCCTTGACCAGGCTGGCTGTTCTGTAAAAAGTGAACAACGTTATTTGTAAGCAAAATAAAATTGGGGATGAAACACCCCAGGCAGTGTTTCATCCCCAATTTGATGAATGAATGATGAATCTTGAACATATATTATTAGATGAACTATTCATGTATACTATTCATACTAATAAAAACAAAAAAATAATAAACCTTTTTTATTTAACCTTATTTATTAACTAAGTTCTTAAAATAATGTAAGTATACGTAAGTAATTTTGAGTCGGCGCCAACAATCAATAAACAAAGATCACTATTGCCATAAATTTAAACGGCGCCGACTAAAAATTATTTAGGTATATTTACATTAGTTTAAGAACGTAGTTATTAAGGTTAAATAAAAAAGGTTTATTATTTTTTGGTTTTTCAGTTTTTTCGGCGGTTTAATTTTTTTGTTAAAAAGTTTATTTTATAATTTTTTGTGGCGAGAGAAGAGTAAAGCATAATAAAATGTTACTTACGGAACTTCAATATAACAGACGCCCTTTTCATAGTTGATCGTCTCCGATTGATTGGTCCTCGCTGCATACCCTCCGTAGCCTTGGTGTTGGGTACTATTGTTGTAATAATTACTGGGAACATTGAAGAAAATGGATATGAAAATACACTCCAAGACAAATAACGGTCATTATTTTTAAATGACAAGTGTACCTATTATTATTCCTATTAATAATTTAAGTTGACATTGAACTGTTTATTGTTATTGTAATTTTTCAATATTTTCTATAATAATAATAATAATAATAAAGTTTTATTGACATAAATAAAGGTGTTACATTTTAGTTTGAAGCCCTGACTCCTGTGCTAGGTGGTACCTGTGTTACAGGAGTCAGTGTCTTCACCCGTTTACGGAAATTAAACAATTTATGCTACAATATTAAAATATTTTCTATTTCTAATCTTAAATTCTTAATTAGTTGACATTGAAAATTTTCTTGTAGGTAAGTTTAGTTGAGTTATGTTGTTATTATTTGAATGTGTACCTACTTGTATTATGAATGTTATTTTTTATTATTTTTATCATATGTAACGATTTCAAACACAATGTAAAATTGTTTGTGAATAAATAAAAATGAAATGAAACGATCATAATATGGACAAAAAGGTTATAATGTTAGATCCCTGTGTTTATATGTCATTACCATGTGTAAGACCATGAATGACAACGTACGACTATGTCTTATGCATAAAATATCGTGTTATTCGAAGCAAAGTTTATCCTCATAATACCTACATTGTGCGAGTGTTGGATAATTCATTCTCATGCTTGTGATGTCAGTCCTTTGTATTGTCAGTCATTCGTCTTCACTGGCGTTAAGTCCCAAGTGGGAAACGGTATTCCAGACCTCGACTCGAGCATATATTAATGATCTACCCCATTTATTAAAGAAGCAACCACAAAAGGTGTTATTTGCTGACGATACTTCCTTAATTTTTAAGATAAATAGACGTGCATCAAATATTGACGACGTAAAAAACGCCCTACTGCAGGTACTAAATTGGTTCACTGCTAATAATTTGGTATTAAATGAGAAAAAAACTAAATGCATAAGATTTGCTTTACCAAATGTTAAAAGTAGTGATTGTGACTTAGTATTGAACAAAGAGAAACTAGAATTCGTCGATAAAACGGATTTCCTGGGGATCACGCTCGACTCAAGGCTGCAATGGGGTCCTCATTTAACATCTCTTGTAGGAACGCTAAGTTCAGCAGCTTATCATATTGTTAAGAGCTTATCAGATTGTGATTGATAGTGTGTTACGCAATTAGGAACACAATCAGCCTATAATGTTCCCACTGCTGAGACACTGGCCTCCTCTATGTGAGAGGGAGCGGGCCGTAATCCACCACGCGGGCTCTGTGCGGGTTGTTAGATGTCACATATCTTCGAATATCTCGGTTCTAGGACATACCGCAATTAGGGTGCTGATCCCTAAATATCGTGAACTACGATTAAATCATTAAATGTCCACCAAATACTTTGTAACTGATGAAACAATTTTTAGAACAGAATTTACAGAAACACCTTGAAAGTCTACCTACCACCTTTTTTGCTCAAGACCATAGGTACGTCTTCTGAACGATGAACGACATTGTGGTGATTTTATCTATGATCTAATAGGCTGTGCTGTGAGTGATCACTAGAATATATTTACAAGGGGTTACGTCACTTGAGGCCACACCTACCTATTCACTTACATGTACTCAAATGTCGATATAGGTCAGAGGTACCTTATACCAGTTTGGAAGGTGGCACGGAATAATACTTGGGAAAATATTAAGTTGACGTTTTGTTTTTTAAAGGGACATGTTTTTTGGTCAATGGACAATTTATAACGCTGGCAATCGAAAACTTGGTGTAATATCACAGAATAACTAATAGGTAATATGTAAATACAAGTGAGCTTACAAAAGCCTAAAGTAGGTAAGTATCTACGGTTTTCCAGTGAAGCTAATATACCTACATGGTGGCAAGGACATCGATGCACAACAAGGGGGCCTAAAAAGGCCACTTTAAGCAATACCTCTAAAAGCTATTCATTCCCTGAATTCCCAGCAGATCATTAGCAATTCCTCTAACTTTCGTTAAATGGTTACACATAATAGTTTAATCACCTACAATTCCTTTCATATCAATCATATTTGGTGTAAACATTGGTGGACCATTTTACGAGTTTCCATACAAAACTGTCAAACAGGTAAATTGCGTGATATGAATTGGACACAAATCATATTATGAATTGTCAGTTTGTGACCATTATACGATTTTTAATATGATTCATATTGTTATCCTGTTATGATTCTGCCAAAGTGGCCTTTTTAGGCCCCCTGTTCTGTTCATTCAGTTCAGTACATGTCTCTAATCTGCGTTGAAATTTTTGGTGGGTAGTTAAAAAATAAATTAGCTCTGGCATACATTTTGACCGCGCGCACCTATTGCACTTTTCTAGAAACAGCATTTTTTTTTTGTCTGCTCAACAACGTAAATAATGCAATGAATGCTGTGCGTCACGCAATTACCCCGCAGGTGAATAAAGTAGGGCTGAGGATAATGATGATGATAGAACGATCCTAGGTCTTTAAAACACTCACTGGACTAGATTCTCTCCACCCTGGTACTGGTACCCGCGACCACTGTATCCACCCTTCACACCCGCTGCAGTCTTCGTATACTGAGGGGTGGCGCTTGCGCATAGCACTACTAGCGCTAGTATTAACAGACGCATTTTGACCTGAAACGCAAGATTAAATAGATAATGTTACTTACAGCGTAATTTCACAATGTTGTAAGTATTAGGTATTACTCCTTATCTAAAAACGTTGCTTAAAGTAAACGTTGGTTATGTACTGATTAGCGTCTGCTTAACCTTACATGTTTTGACGTTTAAATTACTGACTGATGTATCTGCTTTGTGACAGCGGGACCGCACTCTTTAGGTATGTCAAAGCAAGGTAGTTACGTATAGTGGCACAGTGTTGGATTTTTGAGAGTACCCACGAACCTAAATAATTTGTAATGGGTACTAATGTAATATATAGTCAAATACGTTAGGTTAATTTATTGTAAGTCCGAGTGTCGAAGGACAATGATTAAGAAGTTTTTTTATACATTTTTTATGTTTAAATTTGTTCTAATGTAAGTGAAATGTATTTTTTTTACGAGAATTAACCAGAAATGTCTCTTATCTTTAAGCAACGTTTTTATATAAGGGGGTTTATGATGAACTTTTACTAATATTTACTTACATTTAACTAAAACAAATTGTGACAATATTGAGATTTTATTTAAAAAAATATATATTTATGTAGGTAAGTAAATGAATAAAGAGTCTGTCTTTTGTTAAAATCGGTTAATCATTTAAAATAATAATGAAAAACATAAAAAAAAAAAAAATACATTGAAGAAGAATAAGAATAAATATTTATTTGCGTAAAAAATTGTATACAATGTTGTTAAATATAATTGTTATGGCACAAACGTGTCTAGCTAGGATAAAACGTAGCATGCAAAATCACAATGGTTGGTCACAATCACGGAACAGATATTATCTGTTCCGTGGTCACAATGGTGGTTTTCTTACACAATGTTACAACTTACAGGGCGTCAACATAATAACTAATATCGATGCTTGAAAGGCAAAATTGACTACTTAAGTAACACAAGGCTACACATAAAAAAACATAACACAAAAAATCATATCAATTCTGATTCAGATCATAAATAAGATTTCCAAAACAGTATGAATTACACCTGTAGAATGATTACAAGAATACCTATACATTTTTTTTTTCTGAAAACTCAAACTTTAAACTGTGTCACATACCGAGGGCCAACTTTATCTAATGGTTATTTTTTAACTATAGTTAATTGTTTGACCATTAGCAATGATATTATATCATTAGACAAACTAAAAATTGATCAAAAAACACATTTTGCAAAAATTTAATCATTAGTTACTATTTTCAACAATTGGTTGAGTTAAACTACGAATCAAAAAATCGACCCTATTATGCCTTTCAAGTTAAGCTAGTTAGTTGTACTTAGTTAGTTAAGATACTTGGGACAGCAACTAAAAAGTTATTTATGAAAATTAAAAGAAAAAACTGGTTTGTATTAAAAAACTTTGTAAGTACTTTTACGAGTAGTAGTAGTTTCAAGTTTCTATCCCGTGGGAATATCGGGATAAAAAGTATCCTATAGGTACCTATGTTAATACTGGTTATAAACCATCCGTGTGCCAAATTTCATCGAAATCCGTTCAGTAGTTTTTGCGTGAAAGAGTAAGAAACATCCATCCATCCATACAAACTTTCCCGTTTATAATATTAGTAGGAAG
Source organism: Apamea crenata (assembly GCA_949629185.1). Taxonomy (NCBI): domain Eukaryota; kingdom Metazoa; phylum Arthropoda; class Insecta; order Lepidoptera; family Noctuidae; genus Apamea; species Apamea crenata. The sequence goes on from OX451356.1 coordinate 1,955,387, forward strand.
TAGGATAGGATATCACCGACAAAAATACATACAAAATATTCAAGTAAAAATCACATATCGCATGCAAATTCGACCCGTAATGACACGCTATCTCTTTGTTCAGTACATACCTAAGTAGACGAGAATAAAATAAACTAAAGTATGACATAACGAACTTGACTTACCAACGGATCTTACTTGTTTGTCCCACTGGTCTTCATGGCACACTGCCGCTAAAATTAGCACACACTGCTGTACTAGGATATGTAGGCGAGAATGGGTTTGTAGCTTTGGGTTCTGCATAAAGTTTTGTTTTGACTGATAGCTCTAAGGCCGATATATTCTGTAAAAATCTCACCGTGAAAACATAAGTCAAGTGGGCTGTCAGTAGTGTAGGGATTCACACTACTGACAGCCCACTTGACTTATGTTTTCTTCAGGTGAAATAACTGCTCACTTCACGCTCACCTCACATAAGTGTGACGGCACGGTTGGCGCAGTGGTTAAGCTATTGATTGCTGCGCTGCGTGTCGCGGGTTCGATTCCCGTACGGAACAAATATTTGTATGACCTACAATTAGTTGTTCCGGGGCTGGCTGTTTGTGTATGAGAGTTTATATGTCTAGCTGTAAACGCACCCACGACACAGGAGAAATTATTAGTGTGGGGCAAAAGTTTCCACGGTAAGATTTTTACAGAATAGCACTTCATCACTCTAATTGCGTAACAACACAATAAAAGAAAGAATGAAAGTGCGTGAAGGATATTGGTAGTCCATTGCTATAAATGTTCGAAAAATTTGTCTGCTAAACAACGTAAATAACGCAATGGTTGTTATTGAACTGTCAAGATGAAACCCATTGCTTCTGATAGCATGTTACGCAAGTACCTTGCTGGGGCAGTGGGTATTCAATTCTTGCGATAACTTGAAGACACTATCACACGAGTCACCGTTCGGAAATTCAATAATTCATTCACTCCATTTAAAATAATGGTATTTAACTGCAGTGCGGATGTCGGAGATTATCCCACGGGAACGTGCTAATCAATCGGTCGGGACATTAACTATAAAGTAAACTATAAAATATTCTTCCCCAGGATGCCATCTATCTTTTTGCCAAAATTTTATCGAAATCCGTATAACCGGGTTACTTTCGAATTTAAAATATTAGTATGGATTATTGAGAAAAATATACACAACATTACACACTATGCATCCAAGTTACTGCACAGTTCAATAAAAAAGACATGCTAAGGAAGGAACTAGTCGAACTCATCATCTGCCTAGCCATTTCCAGTCGGCTTCCAGTCTAACCGGATGCAGGTGAATAGGTACCAGTATTTCACATGAAGCGACTGCCTATCTGACCTCCACAACGCAGTTACTGGGTAATACGATACCCCTTGGTAAGACTGGTTATCAGACTTTCGGGCTTCTGATGACCCGTAACGACTGCCAAAGATCCACGAATAACAGCCGGGACCAACGACTTGACGTGCTTTCCGAGCCACGGAGGGGTCTTGATTTGTGAAAATGGTCACCCAGCCATGGAGCAACCGCGGAAAGCGTAGCTTAACCTGATCGATCGACCCGTGCGGTTGTTATTACTTAGCCACAAGCCACTCGAACTATCGACAGTAAAAGTCCTAACTGCACAGATTCAATATTTCTCCAGTGAACCCCAATTCAGTATATACCGTCATTTGTCGGAAACGATGAGATAATGCATATGTTTTGCAATATTTTAATGAATATGAAACAAAATAATAATGTTAGTAGCCAAGTGTCATGTTGGCTTCGAAGAATTTGAGCAGTCTACATATTATTCCCTCAGCTGTCTATAAGGAAAACTATGATTTTTTTGAATAGGTAGATGAACATTTTTATTTTTTGCTGTTCAACAAAATTATTCTTATTGTTTTTTTTTGTTAGCCGTGATTCATGGAATAATGAGCTTCCAATGAAGTGTTTGGCCTAGTAAGTAGGTATATACCTACATGTCTTTACCGACGAATATTATTGTCCGCAGGATTTCATTTATCATCACTGGCAGCCTCCATCCACCCATATAGGCCTCCCTTTGTGCCATGCTTCCCTGGTCTGTGCGAGTCTCATCCAGGGTTTACCTGCATAAAAAAGTAAATCAATCAACTCAGCCTATCGCAGTCCACTGCTGGACATAGGCCTCTCCCAGACTGCGCCACAACACCCTGTCCTCCGCCCTCCGCATCCAGTCTGTCCCAGCCACCTTCTTAAGATCGTCGGGCCATCTAGCTGGGGGCATAAAAGGTTGCCTGTTTCAAATATGATGGATAGACGGGATGCAGTGTTTTTTGGTTAAATGGGAAGCATATGTATATAACAAGTTAGCGTCATAGGTCCTTCCATATTCCAAGACTGATCCGATTGTCAAATGTTATGCGATGTTATGGCCGTGGGTTGTTCGAAAGAGATACCGTGGCCCCTGGCACAGGCAAATGAAGGAACACGGGTGGGTTTTAGTCAGTAAAAGTCTGACATTTCAATTCCATGATCCATTGTAGCCATCAGTTTTAAATAATAAAGAAGTTTTTCTACATTTTTATGATTGTAGCAGTCGATATTTACACAATGCTATGATTTGAATGAAAGTTACCAAACCAACATAGACATAATATCAGTGCCTGCCTACCTACACCTTAACTATGTTTAATTAAAAGTATTTTGCTTAGTATCAATGTACCTACCTATGTGACAAATAGATCTGAAGACCAATTCTCGTAATTTAAAACGTTCAAAATCTAGGCGCAGTCTCATCTCGGCGACAAACAAATGTCAAAAACTTGTCAAAATGTAGGAAAATTAGAAGTATTTTTTGACAGATTGAGACTGAGATGACTTTGAATGTTCTTAAAATTACGAGAATTGCTCCTCTGGTCTCGTACTCGTGTATCTGATTAATTCCATACTCTAAATACCTACTCAAAGACATACGTTTATCCGTTACCTTTTCAAGAACTTCGATGAAAGGCACACAAGTATACCATAACCTGGGTCAGGTTTACATATGTTGTTTATACCGGTAGGACGTTCCCGAGGGCGAATTATCCCCCTCTAAGCGGGCGAAACCACGGGCAAAAGCTAGTTTATAACAACAGTAACACTGGACAAGGCTTCGGTCAAGATCTCGGGTTCTTATCTTGTTGTTTTGATTTAGATTATTCAATGAAAATACGGTCAATAAATAATCATGTGAAGATATAGGTAATATGACTTTCGCTTTGTTACCAATTTAGTTTCATGATCTGTTGCAATCCACACTGGGCATTAACATGGGCATTCCCAAAGTAGGTAGGTATCTACCTAGCACCACACACAGATAACACAGCCTCTTTCGCACAGATATATAATAATATACATTACATACTTAGGAGAGGGGCTTGTAGCTAAGCAATAACAGCCGCACGGGTCGATCGATCAGGTTAAGCTACGATTGCCGCGGTTGGTCCGTGGATGGATGACCATCTTCACATACTAAGACCTCTCCGTGCCTCGGAAAGCTCGTTAAGCCGTTGGTCCCGGCTGTCATTCGTGAATCTTTGACAGTCTTTACGGGTCGTCAGAAGCCCGAAAGTCTGACAACCAGTCTTACCAAGGGGTATCGTATTACCCAGTAACTGGGTTGTGGAGGTCAGATAGGCAGTCGCTCCATGTAAAATACTGGTATTCAGCTGTATCCGGTTAGACCGGAAGCCGACCCCTACATAGTTGGGAAAAGGCTAGGCAGATGATGACCTACTTAGGTAGATATAGGCAATCAACTCAACATATCACAGTCTGGACAATGGCCTCTCCCAGGCTTCGCCACAACACCTTGTCCTCCGCCTTCCGCATCCAGTCTATCCAAGCCTTTTAAGGTCGTCGGTTCATCTAGCTGTGGAAACAGCGTATCGGCAAGCGTCGTATGGGACGCCCCCTGTCCCATACGACGCTTGCCGATACGCGTTTTCCACTACAAGGGGTCTACTCCGATGTGCAAAGTGCGAATGTTCGGATCGGAACGACACATGGCCGAACCGAATATTAATGAAAAATGCGAAAAAAGTTCGGATCGGCTCAGTTGGGTCGGGACCATAGTCAATATTCGAAAGAGTGTAGGAGTGTAGGATCGGAACCAATCGCATCAAATAGTAACTTCGTAACAGGAAACGGCCGAATATTCGGCCGATACTACTTCAGAGTAGACCCCCAGGACTCGTCTGCTCCACCGGCCATCGGTCCTTCGACTAACATGGCCAGCCCACTGCCACTTCAGCTTGCTTACTGTGCAAGCTATGTCGGTAGCTAGGTAGGTATAGTGAACCTTGGGAAAGGTTGTTAGAGATTTTTCTCTGAGACAGATAGTTAGGAGTATCGTGTAACCCAGTAACTGGGTTGTGGAGGTCAGATAGGCAGTCGCTCCATGTAAAGTACTGTTATTAGCTAGTTTTAAGTACTTACTTTAAATTGTAATCTGTGGAGAACGTAGTGGGTAGCATAATTGTTTTAATTGTTTTATCATAGATTTTATGACTGTTTCTTATTGTGCTACTGTTTGTTTTTCCTTAAATAAATAAATTAGCTGCATCCGGTTAGACTGGAAGCCGACCTCAACAAAGTTGAGCAAAGGCTAAGGCTAAGATGATGATGATGATGTTGCCAAAAATGATAAAGCATTTACGAGGTCGACTATACTTACAAATATTATTTACCTACGTCACGTATATATTTATTGACACAAAAATTATTACACTTAATTAATAATCATTTCTACGAAGCGAAAGAAAACGTTAACATCTTATCAGTCGGGTAAGTAAGTACCTTTTAAAGTCAAAGGTTCATTAGTAGTCATTACAGTTTCTTTTGTACCAAATCCTGACTAACTAAAAGATCTCCTGTACAGCAGATCGTCCTAGTACTTAGATACAGTCGTCCGCCCGACAGATGAACATTCATTGCGTTATTTACGTTGGGGCTTGTGACTAAGAACTTAATAACAGGCACACGGGTCGATCGTTCAGGTTAAGCTACGCTAGCCGCGGTTGGTCCGTGGATGGGTGACCATCTTTACATGCCAAGACCCCTCTGTGCCTCGGAAAGCACGTTAAGCCGTTGGTCCTAGATGCCATTCGTGAATCTTTGACAGTCGTTACGGGTCATCAGAAGCCCGAAAGTCTGACAAACAGTCTTACCAAGGGGTATCCCAGTAACTGGGTTGTGGAGGTCAGAATATAGGCAGTCGCTCCATGTAAAATACTGGTATTCAGCTGCATCCGGTTAGACTGGAAGCTGGCCCAACATAGTTGGGAAAAGGCTAGGACATAGAAATTATATCTATGGGCTAGGCCTGTGGGCTAGGAAGATTTACGTTGTTGAGCAGACAAATTCGAACATAATGAAAGAATGCTCTTCAAAATGATTCAGATTATCATTGAAAGTGTATTACGCAATTAGAGTGCTGAATTGCTGATGTACGAACCTGTAAGAAGTAAAAAGAGTATGGAATAAGGATCGTAACAAGTAAATAGGGTTTATTTTATTTATTTATTTATTTATTTTACCATCTATGTACACACATATAAATAGACAATGAAAAACAGAACAGAAAAAATAGGTACAGAGGTGATGCTTATTTCATAAGAAATCTCTTCCAGCATACCTAGGGTTCTGTAGTTCCTGCCTACCCCTATGGGAAGAAGGCGTAAGTTTATGTATGTATGTACATATTTAGATCACTAGGTAGGTTTATAATACCAATCGTAAGTCTTCAACGAATATAGGAGTTATTAGAGTTAGTAGCCTTGTTGGTCCAGTTGTTACGAGTGCGGCTGTGCGGCTGCTGAATGTGGTTCTGTGTTTGATACCCGGGCAAGTCAAACATTTTAAATAGTGGGGTATTATGTGGGTCTGTGTCACATAAATGTTTGTATTTGTCATCATCGTGTAACGGGTGGGCCATCGATCAATCGAATAATCAGCCGAAATGCTGATGTCAATTGACCGCCTCGAAGCTGTGATTTGAGCCCTTTGGCTTATTTTTTGTGGGGAACCATTAATGATAAATGTTACGCAAACCATCCAGAGACAATTGAAGCGTTGAAACATGAAATCGAAGTTGCCATTGAAGAGATTCAAGCCGAAACAATCGAAAATGTACTGAAAAATTGGGTTGATCGGATGGGGTACCTTCTGCCGAGCCAGTCGTGGTAGTCATATGAATGATATTGTGTTCCATTCTTAAATGATAAAGTTCAACCTTTCCAATAAAACCAGAAATTGGGAAAAATAATCAGTAGTTTTTTTATAGCCGATTCAAATTTTAAATGGCCCACCCTTTATTTCAAACTTTCGATTAGATTACCATACAGTTGGATAGGTAGATACTAGGTTTTAAAAGTTCTAGGAAATATAAACATCATCCTAATGCATCGCCTTTTCTGATAGGTAGTAAACAAGCAAAATTAATGACAGATCTTCGTCTGGCTGGTTTGCTGCCTAGTTTCTGGCTTCTGGCTACAATGGACAGCTGTAATCTATTTAATACATAGCTATAAAGATAATATTGAATAATTAATTCGTGTTTTGCGAAATCTGTCCCAACACGAAACATAGGATGTCAATTGATAACAGTAATACCCACGCACTTTAACCCTGATAACGTTTATCTCTTTATTATACGGGTTCCACGAAACAGCTGCTGGTCTCGACATTTGGTCCACAACAACTTCCATAGCCTGTTTATTTTCCCCCTTACAAAAATTTAGAATAAAACAACAGAACATAATTTTAACTTTATTTAATTACGTTCCTAATACATTCATTAATACATAAAATTAATAATTCACGCAAAAATCTTTGGTAGTTTTAACCCAAACTTTCATACAACGCCATCTATTATAACAATTTAGAACTACTGGCGAACCTAATACTTTGATCTAAATATCGCGGTCATAATTCAGTTACTGCTTCCCCATTAAGGTTCATGATTTCAATAGCATGTTCAGAAGGTGGCCTCCAGCAAGGAATTTCAGCGTATAGTGGTTCTGATGTTGTATTATCTATTACGTCAAGTTTGGCTTCGCACTTCAATGCTTCGATCGTGGACTCAGTTACGCTTGCTCGAAGTTGACGTAGTTCATTGCAGTCGCTCATAGATGGCGCTATAGAGGAACGAGTTTGTATTGTTCCAAAATCATTGCTTCTTCTTGGTAAATGATCGTAATGACATTCTAAAATACCTGAAATAATAAACAAATTATTTAGAATAAGTAAATCCATATTTATAAAGGAACGAATTATTTTATTCTATCTTTACCTCTGAAATTTTCCAGCATAATAGGAGAAATAGTTTGTACCACGACAGGCCTCATAAATTGTTTGAGATTACGATCCAATGTTGATATTGGTTGGTAATGACACTTTTCCGAAGTAGGCGGATCTAGAAAAAAACAAAACAAAGAATTACAAAAAAGAAAAAACAAAAAGATGCCGTGGCCCATGAGGGGATCGAACCCGCGACCTTCGCGTTATTAGCACGACGCTCTAACCAACTGAGCTAATGGGCCGATGACATATCTTACGAAAATACGGTGTACATTCCCAAGAATGATTTAAATAATGTAGACACGATGCACTATGTAGTGCGAATCCATCCAAATTAAAAAGATAGTTCTATTATTTGTTATCAAAAGGACATCATTCATTTCGTACCCAAAACTTAAAGTGAATGTGAAACTGTGGCTGAGTACTGCTGTCTTAGGGGGAATTACTTCTTGAGGATTTCTTATTATTACGGCGAAATTATGGCACTTAAATTTTTGTGTTTAAAATGTTCGACACTTGAATGATGTCCTTTATCTTTGAGCAACCGACAGATCAACTTGGAACCAGGGACGAGTTTCAAGTAGCGAGTGTTTTGTCCGTTTCGCTATAAAGGACATTCAAAGTTTCAGAGCTTATTAGATTTAAGCAATTTCTGAGAGAAGGGTTTCATTAATAATTTAATTCTCCATTTTTAAAGGTACCCAGACGGTGTTAAAGATTGTACATCAATATTATTTTAGTTTTGTGTTAAATATAATATTAATAGATAGACTTTGAACGATGAAAATAAAAAGTCTTTAAAGAAGACGTTTTTTTTTTAAAAAAAAAAGAAGTAAGTACCTACGTAAGTATAAAATGCCGGTTGCGTTACAAATGAATAAATAGTTGTTCCTATTTAGACTCAGATTTCAATTTTGTTTGTTTTAAAGGTTTTTTTTTACTGTTTGTATTCCCTTGCGTGTCCTAAATACATTTTTTATTTTCTTTATTTCAATTTAAAATTGACCTGGCTTTTGCCTATACCTATAGCTTTTATGTAGGCCCGGTACTTATCTAGTGATTCAAAATAATGGGTAATTATTACCGAGACATTGGAACTTACCGGGTAAAGGTGTATGGAAAATGCTTCTCACATACGGTGGCGGAACATCATTATTATCAATCATAACTTGCATTCTAATATCATTGATCTTCCTCCCGTCTTCGTACCTCGGCTTCTTGCACCTCTCTATCATCACAATCACCACTGCTACAGTGATGACTGCCATCATCACGCCTCCTGCTATACTTATCACCGATACCAAGTCTACTGACGACCTCTCAGTTCCTTTCTCCCCCATAACGGCAGTTATATGTTCGGGCTCTGTCAAAATATGAAATTCTTCATCATCCGTCGGTCCATCTGTTGTAACTTTAGCAAGACTTTTAGTAACGTTAGCCTTTTTAAACTCTTTGTCAACTACCACTGTTGGGTTAGTTGGTTTATTATACGTTTTTGTTACAGGTGCAACGTTCACTTTTTTAGGAATCACATATTTTATCAAGTGCTTTGTTGTTTGCTCCGTTGAGGACTGTGTTGCACTTGAAGTTTTTATAGATTTAGTAGTAGGAGTCGTAAGAAAATCATTCTGTTTCAGTGTAGTTCTTGTTGTAGAAGAAGTAGTTGTTACAGAAGTAGAAACATTCTTGTTAATATCAGTCGTCATGCTGTTAGTTCTATTAATACGAGGCATAGTCATAGTAACTTCCGAAGGTTTCGTTACTAAAGTAGTCAATTTAGTTGAAGAAGTTGTTGGTTTTGGAGTTACAGAAGTGCTCGGTACTAGTGTTTTATTTATAAAGTAGGATGTAGCCAATAAGTCTTTTCTTGATAACGGACTCAACTTAACCGGCGGTGTCGAAGTTTCAGTCAGCATTGGTTTTGTGAATTCATTCTCAGTTTTATTATACGACTGAGCTGTCGAACTGTTCTTTGCCGACATGAATGATGAAGTTAAAGCAATCTTTTTGAATGTTGAATAAGACACTGATGTAGGGATTATAGACACAATAATCGTTTTTGGTGTTGTAACAGCTGGTGTCAATTCTTTGTTATCTTTGTTATTAGCACTTCTGTACCTTGGAAATTCATGAGTAGTTTTAATCTTTGTTTCTACTATAGGGGATTCACCTTTTTGCGCTGGCCTTATCCATATTTCCTTTGGTTTAAATTTTACTGTAGTTGGAAGTATTCTTATAGTGGTTTCTTTCTTCGTAGTCTCTGTTTTTAATATTGTTTCCATAGGAGTTGTTGAAGGTATAGTGGTGAACATCTCAGTCGTAGTTACAATTTCAGAAGGTTTCTGTTGTATGTTAACGGTTGGAACAGTCTTTATAACTATAACAGGTTCAGTAGTAGTTTCCAAAGTTTCCGTTCTATTCAATATTTGTTCAATATTGACCTTTTGTGTTACTGATTCAGTAGTAGTTCTGGCGACCTTTGAAGTACTTGACGTGACAAAAGTTGTATTATCATACATTTGAACTATTTTTGGTATTTCTACAGAAGTGAGAATAGGCATCATTTCTTCAGTTTTCTCCTGATCATCCGTAGTAAGGATTTTAGAAATAGTTGACACAGTATTCATATTCATAAATAATTTGGTTGATAGACTAGTAGCAACTGCTGTTGTGGCTTTCGTCGTAGGTGTTTCTGTAGGAGCTGCTGTAGTTGAAGGTGTAGTGGCAGCAGTAGTAGAAGTTGTAACTATCACAATAGGAATTGTGACTGTAGTTCCAGGCGTTGTAACTGTAGTTTTAGCCGTCGTAACTGTAGTTCTAGGCGTAGTTACTGTAGTTCTAGGAGTTGTTTCTGTAGTGCTAGGCGCAGTTACTGTAGTTCTAGGAGATGTTACTGTAGTTCTAGGTGTAGTTACTATAGTTCTAGGAGTCGCTATTGTAGTACTAGGGGTCGTTATTGTAGTACTGGGAGGTGTTACTTTAGGTGTAGCAGGAGTTGTAGGTTTAGTAGTCAGTGCTGTTAGTAGTTCTTCTAACGAAGGTGTAGTTGTCGTTGGTAGCATGCTTGCATCACAACTGTAAAATAAAATAGAAAATACGTTTATACATATTATACAATTTACAATAACTTTCTGAAGAATTGCAACCAAGGAGTATTTGAACTAAGAACCAGCAATAGGTAATTTATTTGATATGAATGTATTTAATAAATAATATTTTGAATATAACAATAGTTTTATATAAAAAATAACTTTGAATACACGCTTGCAAAATCTTGACAATAATGATGAACTTTGTTAGGTTTGCTTTTAAGCAAACCTAACAAAGTTCATCATTATTGTCATTATTTTGGTTAAAAAAAAGTGTTGAGTCTCTATGGTCTAGTTTTTGGCACAAAGTCTAGGCATATCAAAGTGGCCACCCACCTCTCACCTTGCCATCCGTCCAAGCACTCGCATTCACCCGTGACGGGTGAGCAGAAACCCTTCTTACAACGTTTACATTCGTTGATACAGTTCGGACCCCATTTGTTGTCCGGGCAGTCTGAAATACGATTCAGCATGTTGATTATATTAAATGATCCATGGATCATAGCAAAATCAAAAATTCAACACATAATAACTATGCTCTGCGTATCATAATTATTATTTTTGAACCTATTTTAAAAGAAACATATTCTTGACCTACGATAACTTACCTTCCGAGCATCCGTGGCCAGTCTTCCCCAATGGGCAGATAGGAACGCAAGAGACATCCCTCATCTTGTACCCTGGACAGCATACTGCTACCTCCGCCGTCCTTTCTTCTGTCTGTAAGATAATAACATTCGTATCTTCATCAATGTCAGGGTAGTACCCGTATTCCAAAAAGCTATTTACAACCATTCGACGAGCTTCTGAGTCTTAAATGACTCATTTTCGGTTACCTGTTTGCTTGAACCCCGACCGCAAATAACAATCGGAAGAATAGTGGTCGATAATTTGGTCCAATCTGTCAATATTTTCGGGTTTCGGATTTGTGAATAGCATGTAAAAGAGTCCTTCGATAGCATTGTTTGACGTTCGATTCAGTATGGACTCCTAGCGAATGGTTGTGAATAGTTATGCTTTTCTCTACAGAAATACAAACATCTCAGTCAAGAAGATTGCAGCAGTAAGTCAAGCAGATTCTGACAAAAAGATAAACAGCAAAAAATTTCTGTGTCTTCATAAATACAAGCTGTAACTTGGGCTGCAATTCAGGAAACGTGAATTTTCAATATAATATGGAAAAAAGAAAATGAGCCCTTGCACTAAGAAAACTGGAGGATGATGTGGTCTCGTGCCGTGACGCTATTCTAATCTATTTTTATAGATGAATGTATTTGTAATAAAACTTATTTTAAGCTTGTCACCTTGTGAGTAACCAACCGTTCAAGTAAGATGAATAAACAAAACATGAACTTGAAGCAACTTTAAGAAAGGGACCTCATTAGAATAAGCCATAGCATGATCCACGATCGTGTAAATATAATGATTGTTGGTACACTTGGAAATACACGTAACGGTTTATTGTCAGAGATAAATCTGAGGATTCAATCTGACATTCCTGGGTAAAAAAAAAAAAATTATATTTAGTCCGTCAGTTAGATTATCGAAAAATAATGGACACGTATTTTTTTTTTTGTCAATCAAACAAAAACTGACAATGATAAAGCGCGTCAAAATCTGGGAGTGTGGGTCGTGACGTCACTTGCTTGCAAAAGTGCCGCAAGTAACTGACGTCACGTGGAACTTTAACGGGCGATATCTTCATCATTTTCTATATAATTGACAAAACAAAAAACACGGGTTCAATATTTTTTGATAATCTAACTGACGGACTTATTAGGATTTTTAGGAAACTAGCCTATTTAAAACGTTAAAAATCTAGTCGAAGTCTCATCTAAGCACAGATAAATGTCAAAAACTTGTCAAAAATGTAGGGAATTTAGAGGTGTTATTTACAGATTGAGATTGAGATCAGACTGGGATCGTTCTTAAAAATTACGGGAATTGCCCCTCAGGTCAAAGGCTGTGAAATAGAACCACAGGAGTGATTAGGTACTAATTACTATGCACTGTCACTGTAACTGTGCACTAACGGATGGTGAATCAAGGGATAGCTACATTTTAGGGTCTAGTAAAAACACTTCGCGCAGTTTCATTACAGAATGTAGTTTTTAAGATCAGCTTAGATTTATTATTTAAGCTACTTCTAGTCAATCTTTCCCGATGAATAATATACAAATTCAAAAGATCTGTCTGAAGATACAAAGTGTAGTGCGTGTTATACGAATGCAATGATATAATTAAGGCTAGTAGGGACAGTCACTTCACAATCGATCTAGTTTTTCTCAAGGATAGCCTTAGGTAATAAGTTGTTGACATCTAAACTGTATATTTTCCTCATTAAGTCATAGGAATATTTAAATTTAATTGACGTGACGCCCTAGCTCTTGTTGCCTTCATTATTTAAATACTAGGTCCCTACATACTTCTTGGCTTCTTTAGACATTTGGAAAAGTCCCCTGGTTCTTGACGTCCAGCAGCTAAACGGCACCAGAGTTGATATCAGCGTATTAGGATAGAAGCTGCTGCACACCCTCTTGGTATTCTCTTTATTATCTTTAACTATTAAATTATTTTGCGTGTCAAGGATAGGCGTGACAATGATGGACGTTTATTTAAAATCGTACACACGGCTACACATCAAGCTATACATTTCCAGTTTTAGCTGACCTCGCATTGTGCAGGTTTTTCGTACAATCAGAAGTCAGCTTATACTGGTTATATATAGCTTGATGTGTAGCCGTACGTACGTAATATTTTGTAAAAAAACCACTTAACTTAAATGTACAGACGCCAGCTCATTAAGCTACAATCTGTCAAATTTCTTTAGTAGATTTTCAACTTTATCGCAAAAGCATAAGGTTCAAAGTTGATTGGAAAAAAATCGAAAGTTTCGGGTAGCTTGATGTGCTGGCGTCTGTACATGGACCTACTTTGTCAGTGTCTTCAAGTATTATAGATGCAAATGACTTCACACTTGTTCAAATAGATGTAATGAACATACCTCAAGCCTGGTTAAATCCCTCATCTCTGTGTTCCACTTGGAGCACCTCGGCGGCATGGAGAAGCACCACTCGTAGGTCCTGACCGACATCGGCGCCCGGTACTTTACCCTCTTCGTTATGTTGTATCTGTGGATTTAAAATATTGTTATCAATCATTTGAGCTGAGTCGTGATGCCTTCAGATCATTGATAATCCTGATATTATTATTAATTATCACCAAAATCTGCCAAACCAACAGTAGTGTAGTGTAGTTGTATACAATAATAAACAAATTGGATTGCATCATCTGGAAATTATGTCGGTTTCATGTTTTCGTTGTCAGTTTTAGAATATAACAATTTCTTAAAATTAAAATATTTAAAAGTCGTGTGCTGAGTCGAGATATTTATTTTTAACAGCAGCTATCATTGCGCGATGCGCAAGTCAATCTATCACTACTATATCAGGCTTATTGGCTTATTTATAATATTTTTTAAGTACCTAATATTAATATTGTATTGCACACCGCACGAAGACCGCATTAACGCGCCGTACGGCGGTAGACAACACAAAACTTTTAAAAACTCGTAACAATTACCTTCTAATATTTGTAATGTTAACACTACAAGCTCCTAGTACTCCTGGACAGCAAAAATGTAATAGATTAAGTAATTTTTAGTATTTATTTCAGTACAAGTGATTTGTAATCTTTAGAAATAAATGAATTCAAACCGTATTGTATGTGTTTTATATGGGCCTTGATGCCTGAAATAAATGGATAAATTAATTAATTGGCGACGATAGCCCTGGCAGTTATGATTAATATTAATAGGTACGCAAAGCCAAAACTTTGTGAGCAATGCTTGACTTCCTTCTCTATATAAGAAGATAGCTTCACCATGGATAAAGAAATGAAAGTTCGTAAACAGAGATTTGAATACGATCAAATCACGAATTACCTATCAACAAGCTAGATTCATCTTTACATACACCACAGTACCATCTGTATCTACCTTGATGGCAGAAGGGCACTTTCATTGAGTGCGAATGTGCGATACTTAGGCATGTGCCAACCTGGGCTATTAGCCAAGTTGCAAAAATTGCTGACTGAATCCTCTTTACCGCGGCATAATTCTAAACCGTGAAATCTTTTCTCCATGGGGTATCCTTTTTTATGGGGTCATGGAATAGAATAGAATAGGTAGGTACTCTTTATTTTGCACACCATATTATACATAATAGTACACAACACTTATTAATGTAGAAATTTTACATTAGGTATAGTGACCCAATGGGCGGTCTTATCGCTAAAAGTGACCTTATAAAGACGGATATGGACGGATATCAATGGACAATGATTTCCAGAACGAATGCAGCAGCTCTTGAATGAATTGCAGCACAATTTGAGAAAAATGTAAGTATCAATTAACATGGTTTCAAGGCACACGGTGCTTTACTGGTTTTTGTGGAATTACTCGTACATACTTCCTGCCTAACTAATAACTTTAGTCGCAGGTGTAATTTGATAGAAGGTACCGCTAAGTCGGAAGCCCATATTAATGTAACAGTTCTCAAATTTAATTTCTTAAGAGCACTTACAATCCGTTTTACCGCAGCACCTCCCCAAAGTTCCCTATAAACGGGTTACCTACGTAGAAAGTGGTAATTAATTAAAGCTATCAGGATTAGTAACGCCTCTGTGGAATAGGGTTCTCAGATACTAGAGCAGACTCATGTTTACTTAGGACCGTTCAATGTTATTTGTTTATAATTTACTTGCTTCTGCCTGCGATTTTGTCCATGTAAAATTTCTTGTCCTATGACACTCTGTGATACTGTAGCTTCCCATTAGTGAAATAATTTTCGGAATCGGATCAGTAGTTCCGAAGATTACCCCGTACATACAAACTCACAATTTGTACCTCTTTATAATATTTTCTTCTTCCAATCTCCCATGTCAGCCATCACGCTATCATTCACTACAGTTTCTTTCATAATTATAATTCATCACAGAGGCGAAAAAAGGAAAAGAAAGAAAATATGGACGGATTGAATCCATCTTTTCTATGGCCTCCATCAACATTTATATTCATCACTCTTTTAGTCACATGCGTTTCCTCTCTCCTCATCACATGCCCATACCAAGCCAAACGATTTCTTTCACAGTTAAGTTTTCAGGGTATTTGTGTATGTGTTTTTGGCAAGCGCATATTAGCTCAAATGTAACAATAAAAACATCCAAAGCATTGCTTTTTTTAAATACCATCTTCCTGCCATCCCTGATACAATAATAACAAGATGTTAATATTCCGCTACTGCGGCACTATTTCTTTGTTTACGAGAAGTGAATGCTGAATGATAGAATGTTGAAAAGCATTAGATAAAGCTGTCTATGTAGAACGTAAGTATCTAAGGACCCCGAGGCCTGAACGAGAGTGAAAGGACCAGGATTATTTACAATTTTGTAACAAATTTCAACTTATATTAGGTACTCTCGATTATTAAGTTTTTGGTAAAGTCGATCCTATTTGAACTTCTTAATTTTAATCTAAACTAAAGCTGAAGAGTTTGTTAGTTGTTTTTTTCGTCTGTTTGAACGCGCAATCTCAAGAATTTTACAAATCCGATTGGTAGCGAATTTGTTAAATACTTTTTGCATTTAATAGTTCAATCCTTTGGAAGGTTATAGGCATTATCATCACGCTACGACCCTAAGGAACCAAGCAAAAATAAAAATAATAAATAATAATAATATAATATTTTATTCAGTATTCAATTGGTAAAATCCTACTAATATTATAAACGTGAAAGTTTGTATGGATGTATGGATGTTTGTTACTCTTTCACGCAAAAACTACTGAACGGATTTGGATGAATTTTGGCACACAGATGGTTTATAACCAGGATTAACATATAGGATATTTTTTATCCCGATATTCCCACGGGATCGTAACTTATGCGGGTGAAACCGCGGGGCGCAGCTAGTATTAACATAAAGTCTTAGAAAAAAAAGTAGAAAGAATGCTAAGCGAAACCGAAGTCATGGCGCGGGCTGGCGACGCGATGCGATGCGGTGCAGGGGCCGAGAGAGTTTAATAAAAACGTAGCTGTTATTTTAGTATATTGTGTATCTTACGATTTCCACGCCGACGAAGTCACGAACAGCTAGTGTTAATAATAAAAGTAAGTCTTCTGTATTGATAGAGCACAAATAGCTCGTTTTAATAGATCTAGAACAAGCTCAGAGGGCCTATAACGATAATGGAAACGTCAAAAATCTATGTGACTGACAAAATCTACCGAAACGTTTATGTCAGTCCTTATGAAAGTCGTTTTAGAAATATTAAACCCTTGTCTAGACCCTGAGTTTACATAGGATAAGGGTGGCCCACATTGAGATGTGGGCCACCCTTATCAATGGCTATCTTCTACCAATGACTTCCTCCACCGTGGAATTTTTTGTTCCCTAGACCCACCGCGTCGCATCGTCTCGCCTGCCAGCGATATTAATTACATTGTTTTCGCTTACCGTTCTTTCTTACATTTTTCTTTTTGCTCGGCTCGTAAAGTCCTAGCGTGATGCTAAATAGCCTTCCTCAAGAATTAAGCTATCAAATGCAAAAATAATTTTTCAAGCCGGACGGTAGTTCCAGAGATTCCAAAAAAAAACATACTCTTTAGCTTTATTATAAGAATAGATTAGTATAAATCTAATAGATTGATTCTGTATTTATTTTCGTCTCACGAGGACAATCCTACTAATATTATAAACGTGAAAGTTTGTATGGATGGATGGATGTATGTTTGTTACTCTTTCAGAAAAATTACTGAACGGATTTAGATGAAATTTGGTACACAGATAGTTTATAATCAGGATTAACACATAGGATACTTTTTATCTCGATATTCTCACGGGATCGAAACTTATGCGGGTGAAAGCGCGGGGCGCAGCTAGTATTAACATAAGATTATTTCTATTTTCAGTGTAGGAGTGGGTGTCTCGCTTCCAATATTTATTCTGTCTACATTAGATAAAGGGAAACGTAACATTTTCTTCCCTATAATAATATTACCTACTATGTTTTTCTTTTGGTCTCCATTGTCTATGCTACGGCCTACGCCTTCCGTTTTGTTTTCCTGCCTACCCAATTCGAAACCGGTGGATGCCAACTTACCTAATACAGATAACATAACATAAAATCACGCCTGTAATCCCCGAATCCTTATTTATAAAAATCTAATTATTTGTATTATTTTTTTTATCTTAATTATTTCATTAGTACTCTAATAATAAATGAATAATAATAATAACTAGTACTCTAATGAATGATTAGCGAGATTTTCGAGATTAGCGAGATGTGGGTGTACTCACACACATTTCGCCAGTATATTATATGTAAGTCCCAAAAAAAAGACAAATGACGAATGAACAAAAACATTAATGAATGAACAATGAATGGATAATGATGGCACTATTGCCATAGACAATTTCATAATAAGACTTGTTACCAGACCTACAGGTATAGGCTGTTTAGTCCAGGAACCAGTCTTATTTTGATTTTCATACGTCCTGACTGGAGCTTTTTCTTTCGCCTTAGCGCCAGGGTAGACCGCGCGATTAATATATTTTATATTTTATTTTGCAGGTCAGGTTGTATGATCAAAATATCATTCGCAGAAAGAAAGAAAGGACCCATAGATATGTATTTACAAATTATATTCATTAGAATCATGAATACAACTCTATGTTCAAATTAGCCATGATTTCATGAAAAACTCATTTAATAGGGCACTTTGAACTAAGAGAGTTATATTGATGACTTTAATAATATCACGGGCTCATTACCGCAACCCCCGATGCGGTAAGATATCCCGCGTCAATGAAGGTACCGACAGTAAAAAAATCACTTACTTCTGTTTCACCATGCAGACGTTATCTCCGTTGAGGGCTGCCGCTTCCATGACGATGACCACAGCACACACTACCACGGCACACCATGCTTTAGTATATATAGTCCTTAACACTTTGTCTATTAGCACCCACATTTTAGCACCGTCTCCGATCCATGGTCCTAATGTCGTGAAGTCATGTTCCAGTGGTTATGGGTTCCTGTCGGTCTATGAGTAATTTAAAATTAATATTCCAAGATGGTTCGTTTCGAAAGATTGGCAAGAGAGATCCGATAGAATCATTTTTGGACACAAAACTTATCGAAAAGCAGAATTAAAAGCAGTAGTCTGCCAAACTATTTTATATATGTGACTATTGTAGCTTTTTTGTGGCGTTGGTCCTGTGCTTGATCTCTCTCCGGTCGTGTCGGATTGCCGTTCCATCGGACTATGAGTGAGGGAAGAGTGAGTGCACCTGTCTGCATGCGGCTAGTCTCCGTTGAGATTGGCAGCCATGGCCGAAATTCGGTCTGGAGGACTATTATCATTGTAGCTTTTTAACCGTCAGACTGTCTCTGTATAGCAAGAGTTTTTAATTTTGCAAAATTATCAATAGCCACATTCTCTTATAAACCCCTAACAGAGCGGGAGGGGTCATTTGATGATTTCCCATCAAAAAAAAAAAAAAAACCCCTAACATCAAACCTACACAACGACGCAAACCAACCAGACCTTTATTAAGAACCTTTTCCCTCTCAACAATGCGGAGAAAAAAAGAATTCCTTTCTATTTGATGCATCCTCACTTTCTATTAGCCGGACAATAATTTGTCCAACGCGTGACAGAATGGCAGGGCGTCGGGTCAACTAACCGTCCGTCGGGGGAGAAGGCAGCTGAATTAATTGTAGCAATAACTGTGTGATACTGGGAACGTGTCGTAATACGGGACGTTGATCAGTGTGGTTGTATGTCATGTGGATCCAACGATACAACGTCATAATCGTTTGTAATACTTTACAAAATAAGAGATAGCGAGCAATGAGAGAACCTCACTAATCACAATATAACTGGAGAAACATATAAATTATACACTTAAATTATAGATATAAGAATAAAAAATTATTTAAGACCGAACAAATGCACTAAAATGAGATGAGAGTATCCGAAAAAGAACTGAAACCTCAAGCAAGCTCACCGACATAGCAATCTGAAGTAGTAGTGGGTCGTTTGTTGAAGGACCGACAGCTGCTGGAGCAGATTAGTCCTAGTAGATACCGCGTATCGGCCAGCGAAGTGAGGGACATCCCCCAGTTAGATGGACCGGTGAACTTAAAATGGTGGTTGAGACAGACTGTTTGCAGAAGGTGGTGAACCGGGTGTTGTGGCGTAGCTTAACAAGGGTTAGCTATGTTCAGCAATTGACTGCGATAGACTGAGTGAAATATGCGTGGTTGATTGAAATACAGAGATGATAATGACAAAGCATAGGTTACAACTACTAATGACTAGGTAACCTTTACACTTCACATAATTGAACAAAATTCCAACCTACCATTGTGAGCCTCCAACAAGACATTTTCTAAAGAAATCTGATTATTCTATTTCTAAAGAATGATTATAATAGATAGAGAGTGATCTCGTCATGAAAGGAATATGATTTCCACATTTTTTTTATAATGTCAATAGAAATAGACGCTGCTTTTGTTCCATATAGCCGCCGCTATCCTAAACACCCATTGAAGGGAATATTATATACTATAATACTACAGAATAAAATGACTGGCGTCTTTTTAAGTGTTGTCTAATGAAATATGTATTGTGATCAAATAAAATATCTCATTTACATGCAAATGAGTGAGATTTTTTTGTAAATTTGTAATAGTCTAAAAAGGGGTCAATGTGAGCTTTTTACGCCAGTATAACCATAACCAATAGGTATGGTGGCGTAACTTCAGACAAAAACAGATTCTATTTCACAACGACGAAAAGTCAGAGTTCAATGTCCAAGTAATTACTTTCATTCATAAAAGACATTTTAGCAACTTTCGGCCACAGTTCAGCATCAAATGCTGTTTCAGTAAGCACCAGAGTGTTTTTAAACGTTTGGAAGCAAGCAATGAAACAGACATAGATGGTGTGTGCCAGAGCTATTAGACATAAAAGAGCTGTTTGTTTGTAAGAATGCAACCGTTACAAAATACGATAACTGGATTCTCAAATAGTAGAAATATTGAACTTGAAATACTTTCAACTCACACGGCTGTACTAATTGATTGCACATTGTGCGCTTGTATCGTTCATTCACACATTCTTTCATTATCTCTGAATGAATGTCATCATAATTTTTCTTTCTTATTTCATTTTTACCAGCAATTTTTTGAGCTACATATGCACGGGATACCCGTTCTGCATATTAATTCGAATTCAACGTTTATTGACGAAACGTTCTTTCTTCATTTTGTATTCATTGGGTTATTTAACTCACTTGAAAAACTGTACTCTTGATTGTTTATTTGTTTTCTAAAAGAACAAAGTTAGCATAATTATAATCTTCATCAACATCTAACAGGCTATCGTAGACCACACACACAAACACACCCATGGTTCCACCACATGTAGACGTGTCCACCCATAGTTCCACCCTTTTCTTTTAACACTTCTCCTACACAGTAAATACTTGTCCTACACGTCTCATTTATGTGTGTGTACGCACGCGGCCGCGTCGTTTCGCATGCGTGCGCGCAATTGGGCAGGATGCGTCGATTGGCGCGTCACAACTGCTTTATCAATAGTGCCGTCGACCTCTTTCTGAATTGTGAATGAAAGCCAGCTACCCAACTTAACTTGATTTGTTAAATTGATAGAGATGCTAACAAGGGTCGAGTGGTATTTCAAGACATTTTTGTGCTGAATTACTGTGAGCTCTGACCGAAAATTTTGCTTTGCTGCTTGTAATATATGGTACCTTGGTATCAGTCATTGTTTCTGAGGGGTTCTGAGGAATTTTATGAGATTGGTAAAGATAATATTATCTATAATCTTGGTTAACGGCGTTTGAAGTATTTTTTTTTTAATTTTTCCACTGTGAGACGGAATAGTAGCAATCTCGGAAAGGACCAATTTTCAGAGCGCCAACTATGAGTAGCTTAAAACATTGGTAATTTAAGCAGAAGTTATTTTATTTAGGAGCATAATGTCGCTTTAGATGATAGATTTAGGGGCGCGTGGTTAAATAATACATAGTTTTAACTTAAGTACGTCGGTTCGTGGATAGGACCATCCATTATACATAATATCGAGACCCCTCCGTGCCTCGGAAACCACGTTAAGCCGTTGGTCCCGGTTGTCATTCGTAGATCTTTGACAGGCGTTACGGGTCAGACGGTCAAAAGTTTGACAACCAGTCTTATCAAGGAGTATTGTGTTACCCATTGCAGTAACTGGCTTGTGGCGGTCGAATAGGCAGTCGCTCTATGTAAAATTCTGGTATTTAGCCTGGAAGCCGACCCCAACATAGTCGGGATATGGCTAGGCAGATTAATGTCGCTTTAGATGAAGGGGCAAGCCGAAGCATGTGTGAATGAATACAATAATACATTACCACATTTACTAGTAGCCATATACAACGAGATTAACTGGGAGTGAAGGGGTACCCATTTATTTTATGAGCACCGCGTTTGACTACCGGATGAAGACTGTTTGGACCGAGGGGTCTATCAAATAGTTACAGTAAGTGTTCGCTGACAAAATATTATAGATATTTATTGTTAGCAGCTGATTGATTGAACATAAAATTTTATGTGTTATTGCTATGGCAGGTTGAAAACACTGCGTTATTGGGGTCTTCCTGTCCAAGGGGTATAATGAGGATAGAATTAGTAAAGTCTTTGTTCGAAACTGTTTATTGAGCCATTAACCTTTCATAAAACGTACACGAATGCACTTTATCTCTAAAAATAAAATTTTCATCAGATTCCTTTCCCATTCCCTTATACTTATACTTATTAAGTATTTAATTATTGTACATGCAATATTTAAATACTATCTCATTGCAGTTGTACGTACGTACAACTGCAACGAGATAGTACGTAAGTTTATATTAAGATATGCCGTTTTGGCCTCCCACAAGTCTGTTTTTCTTGTTTTTGTTTTGGTTATTTTTTATTTAATTTTGTTAGTCTTTTAAATGCTCCTTTTTACTGTTTGTATTTCCTGTGCGTGTCCCAAATAAAAAAAAAAAAAATCTTTCTTTCTTTATGTTCAAGTGTTCAAGCTAGCACGACAAAACGAAACTAATCCAAAACACACATATTATCTATTATCATAATTTCTAGCCAGAAGTGCAACGAAATCATTAGTTAATTGTGTAAATACAGCAGTATTCCTATCGTAAAGGATGTGGACTATTTAGATAGGTGCACAAGTTGCGCAGTTGTGTGCGGTTATATTATTTCGTTCAACATGTTATGAGTTCCATTGAGCTTGGTTTCCGCCAGAGATGACAAAATACCTTATTGGTCGAAGGATTGATATACACAGGATGGGCTGCAGTATCTCTAATAATTATAACATAACATCACGCCTGTATTCCCCGTAGGGTTAGGCAGAGAAGGTTACCTATAGTATACCCAAATTTTGCCAGTTTTGTTTATGTCTCACGTAACAATGCCACCCTATTTCCATCTACCGGGGACAAAACCAGACACAGGGCTCCAAAAAAGTCGATAGAAAACCCAACAACACTTTGCCCGACCCGGGAATCGAATTCAGGACCTCACGCTCAGCAGTTGCGCATGCGTCCATTGGACCAAAGAGGCAGCTTCAATATTTATAATTATTGATTTACTCCTAATATGGTTGACAAAAACGTGGTATTTTGGTACATCGCCAAATAATATTTTGTTTCTTGTAATTTAGGGTCTGACTACAACGTTCCCATGCATTGCCATGGCAATTATGTAATCAATGTAATCATATTAATTTGTTACTTCTGCTCACCCCTTTCTTTGTAAGGGCCCCCCTGAAGAGTAAAGCTATGTTAACAAAGTTACGTAGCGTGTTAATGCATCGACTACCCTTATTATTGACTCTTCAATCAGTATAATTGATTACTTAGCAAGGGAACGTAATTATAGGGGTGAATGTTAACTAGCACGTGCAAGATTCTGGTATTTACACTGACATCCACCAACTATATGATACGAAATCGCTTCTTTTTAAACTGGAAGTCTAGGCAAAAAGTTATAAAAAGAATGGGATGACCATTAAGGACGCTGGACGTTTAACCATTTTAATGAATATTAGGAATCACAACCGCAAAGATAATATACATGCTCTGAAATGGATGATAATGACAATGTGATCAATTCAACTTCTAATTTCTAACATCCAAGAACTCTTCACCGAAAGTTCAGACAATCCTAAACTGGCTCTTTAATAAAACTTTAGATTATTATCTGTAACGCTGAAAACCGTTTCAGTCAGTATTGGCGAAGATAATGAGAGTGGGTATTGTTTTAGGACACTTTAGGATAAAGTCAGAAATAAGACAAATACATCGAGAAATCAGTTTCCATATAGTCTGCCTTATTTAACTAAAGCGTCAAATTAATTCGCTACTTTTAATGGTGTCCAGACATGATCTATACAAACATACAGTGTTCTAAATATTTAACAAAAAGCTTTGAATTTAATACACAAAGCAGATGCTATTTGGGTCAGCAGCGTACTGAACTGAAGATTAATTGGCTTAATGACTAAAGCATACACTTGTCCACTCAGAGCGGTATAAAAATTATCGTGGTAAGTTCATAACCATTTGAGTATCACGAACGGGGAACAATTTTGCATTGTTCATGTTTGAGTTTTATTAAGTTGTTTGTTTAAGTTTGAACGCATAGTGCCCCGATGCGTTCAAACTCAGTTTTAGATCACGACAGTTCAGATCGAATTTAAATTGATTGTCAAATATTATACTCACATAAATCTAAAAGTTCCTATAGTACTTTACGTTATCAAGTTGCATCTTGCCCCTAGTGCATCAGGATTACTGTTACTAAGACAATATTGTAAACTGATGAATAAAAAATAAATCTAAAGTCGGAGATAATTTCTCGTCCACCAGATAAATAATAAAATCACATAATAAACTTAATTAACCGCCATTTTTCAATAGAATTTCAATTATAGTTTTATTGTGTACTCACAGAAAACAGCCCAAAACCACATGAAACTAACACACACAAGTTCACAAATGTACCAGGCGATCAGAAGAGTAACGGAGCGCGAAGCACATGTGACGCGCGATACAGTTAGGACGCGACTGGGATAGGTACGGGACAGATGGGACTGGTTTAGATAAAAATATCGACAAGTAAGGGTTGTTTACTTCAAACAGGATTTTACACCTATTTTAGAACAAATTGGGCAATTTTACGGTTTGCTTGTTTAGGATATGAATATTGGGGTTGTTCTATAAATATATTCAGGGTGGTGACATTGTCAGGAGATTTAAACTTTCGAATGTTCGGCGACGATAACGCAACTCATTATTGGTCTTTTGAGCTGAATTAAGTTTAACTAAAGGATATATTGTGTCTGGCCTCTTTTTGATCCAGTCAAACGGAAATAAATGCATATCAAATGGAAATTCACAATGTGATAGTAATATTCAACATAGGTAAACAAAAGTTATAAGCTACCTACCAAATGATCGATTGTAATTCAAAGTCTACCAAGAAACACAGTGGCGCCTATTCCTTTGTTCACAAACTAAACTAAATTTAAGTTCAGTGCATATTTTTCTATTTCATTAAGAAAAGGACAGAAGATAAATATTAGTTTAGTCCTGTCAAATTTATATACTCCATAGCAAGTTCAGACGTGATTAAAAACATGGCTACTAAAAATACGGCAACTTACGTCAGGCGTCAGACTAATTTGACAGGACTAAATTAATATTTATCTTCTGTTCTTTTCTTAGGATGCACTGAGTTTAGTTTGTGATCAAGGGAGTCGGCGGCAGTACCTTAACAGCTGCACTTAAGTAACTTCAAAAGTGAACATAATTTGACGAAACGAAGTCAAGTTGTTTGGTTTCCAGATTCAATACGACCAAGCGTGATCGATGTGGCATGTCTTTTTGTATTGGTTACTTTCGTAGCCAGCAGAAGTCAATATGAAATCGTGACTTTGTATTTTAGTTCGTACTTTTACGAATTGACAATATCCTTCAATTCCGTTTGCCAATGTGAATTTCTTGTTCAATAACTTCCAGAGTTCTACGGGTTCTACCGCCACGTGGGAAAGAAGAAATTATAATCTTTGATGCACTGTTTTGTGATAGAGCAGTGATGGCCTGACTTACGTGTTGGTCGTGGGTTCAACCCAGGCAAGCACTTTACTTTGTGTAAATAATTTCATCAACATTGCTCTCAAAACGGTGGAGAAAAACATCGTGAGGAAACCGGCATGTCCTAGAACCAAATAATTCGAAGGCATCTTCCAACCCGCACTGGGTCCGTGTGCTGGGTCACAGCCCACTCCCTCTCGAGGAGAAGAGGCCTGTGTCTGAGCAATGGGAACATTATAGGCTGATTAAGTATGCACTGTTTTATTGCTCATTGCCTACAATATGCTTCTAGTGGTTTATCAAACTTAATTCCTATTCCCCAGCTGCTATTGGCTATAAACAGTTAATATCAAAAAGGTAGCAGTTTGCGTTTAATAAAGATTTACTTAAATATTCATCATTGTTGGATGCACTTCTTCTAAAACATTATTCTTCAGAGTAGGTAACCTACTTTATTCTTCTATATCAAAGCCTTAATCACATCCAATTACTTAATGTCAACGTGCAAGAACTGAAGACGACACTGACGTAACTGAAGATTAAGTTGCACCCATTTCTTACTTTCTTCCAGAGTTCGATAAACAAGATCGGCGTCTTATTGGCGGGCTCGGGGTTGGGATCCAGTTGTTTACAAAAACTACAGATTATTCCTCTCGCGAGATTGAATCCAGTCAACTTTCTATTAGGGGAACATAAATAGCGAGCGACATTCTTAGTCCAACTCCCGGCAGTTTGGATTAAAGTAAGGAATAAATTAAGAAAGAAGTAATAAAAGCACTGCCTGGGATAATTGGTTCATATCCTTACGGTCCTAAGAGTCAAAAGTCATCTAAAGAATGTTGTTAAATAGAATAAATAAAAGAAACATACAAAAAAATTATAAAAGTAATTTAATTAATTTTAAAACAAAAGTTATAAGTACTGTAACTTGGCATCCGTCATTATTAAGATCTCAAAAATAAAACAGCTGATTGATTCACCCGAACGCGTCTTTAAGTATCGCCTAAGCAGCATATTTAACAACAAAAATGTACCAGGCTCCCACGAAACGAAAGAGATGATGCTGATCGTGGGTAAAGTCGGCGTCACAGTGGCGGGGCTTCCGCCGTCGCGCGTCGCCCCTATCTTCAAGTGTTGACACGCTAATGTTATCAGCAGGAGACTGTTCGCTAGGGGATGCAATGTTTATTTGTTAAAGAGATATTAAAGGCGCGTTTGAGAACCATTGTGTGTGTTTTGCAAGCTTTTGGAACTGATTGTTGAATCTGCCTTACTAATTAAATTATTCAGAAATGATTATGGCTTTGCGAATAGCTTTGGTATTTATAAAAAATGCTGTAGGTGGTAGGCACGTACTCAATCAAAGAGCTATTATTTTATTTCTAAATAAAGACAACATGTTCGGTTGATATAATAAACTAAAACTCAAAGCATTTATTTTCAAATAAACCAGTTTCAGGCACTTTTGAATTGTCAAGGAGTCGGTCGGTTAGCGGTTAGTCAAAAAGATATAAAAAAATACAACAACGCAAACTACAAAACTATTCATATGGTTATAATAACTAATATCTACCAGGCAGCCAAGACACGTAGATGATGTAAATAGTGGAAAGTTACGTCACTAGAGCACAATATCGAAACAATTTCTGAAGTACTAGGCGACCAAGAATTGTAAGAAGTGATTCTATTGTAACTCGGGCGCCACAACGTCGGAGGTTGCATAGCGCGGCCTCATGGCTAATGGAATCAGCAGGGGACTGTGTAGATGGGGTGCATTGTTTACTTACTTACTATGCATGCCTTTGTGGAACGTTTTTATTGATAATAATTTTATTTTGATGAAGTTTTGTCCCGCTACGAAACTTTTGTTAGTAGGTACTTTTCTATATCTAATTACCTACTGCGGTAAATAGATTTTTTTCCATTGCAAAAATTTAAATAATTTATTATTAGGTATGTATATTCCGAAAACATAATTTACATTGTGTCTCTTAAAGAATAGTCAAGTAACAGGGTATTAGTTCGTTCTATCGGTATCAGAGCTACCAGGCTATCAGTAATCAAGACTGACAGTAATATGTGCCAACTTTTAGTGGACGAGTGGTCTTTCCCGTCACGGCAATCAACTGTAAGCAACAGTAACAATGTTATCAACGAAACAAGTCAATGAACTTTTAGGATTCACAATGTACTCCTTCTTCTTCTTTTCTTATTTGTATTTGTAATGATATATTATGTGATTACTAGTTTATTTATTTATTTATAAGTATGTATTAGGTATGTTGAAACTGTGTGTACTCCCCGTCACTTTTCCCTAAGGGTTCATTAGAAAACCAGCGTCAGACAGCATCTGTCTGGCATTAATGCTGAAATGAACCTTTTTGGCGCAGCCGTGAGGCACACACTGTTGTTGCCTGAAACATTATTTGTTATTTTGTGTTTCACGAACTGTGTCCAAATAAACGTTTTTTTAAAACGTCTTCTTTCTTTTCCTTTATTTTTAATTATTTCCACAAGTTTATCAAATAATACCAATGTCAAATACATAACCATAGCTAACAACTAGTAAGAAAAACAGTAAAATATTCGTAATCAGCATTACAAGACAGTCAAACAACCTGTGGAAATTGTTTACCAGAAATTGATCAATACTAATAGGACCACTAGTACCAGGGTTTCAGAAATGGAAAGAGATTAAACGTGGGCGCCTGTCAGTCGCCGAGCATGGTTATTTATCTTCATAAAATATTCGTGGCTCCAGCTTGTTTGTTGTGCAAGGGCATTGCTTGATGCAACAATTTTTTATAAATGCTAGTTCAAAAGACCTACATAGACATATAAATTGATTCTTCTGAGCTTTTCAGCCTATATGTAGTAGGAAAAAAACTTTAATAATAATACAATTCTCCAACCACAGATAACACAGAAAAACCATGGTTCAACAATTTTCTTCAGAATGTATTGAATTGAAATTCAATCAGAGGTACTAGGCGCCAAGAAATTCGAAGAGGCTTCGTCGAATTCACTTTAATGGAAAAGGCGGGGGCTCGCCCACGTGTTTAAAATATAAAGTGACCGCTACTGTGACTAATTATTAATTTATTATGAATTTGCGGAGGCTTCCAATATTAAAGAACCGCCGCATTATAAAAACCTGAATAATATATACGATGCAACATATCTGCTCAACAAGACATGCAGGCATACATACCAACTTTTTGTTGTGACAAAGTTGTTGTACCTACCAACTTATTAATTAATTAAGGTCAAAATTTTTTTTGGGGATTTTACATTTTTCTTTCAGTATTCTCTGGCAATATTATATAATACTAGCTGCGCCCCGCGGTTTCACCCGCGTAAGTTTCGATCCCGTGGGAATATCGGGATAAAAAGTATCCTATGTGTTAATCCTGGTTATAAACTATCTGTGTGCCAAATTTCATCCAAATCCGTTCAGTAGTTTTTGCGTGAAAGAGTAACAAACATCCATACATCCATACATACAAACTTTCGCATTTATAATATTAGTAGGATAACAACATCGCGCCTGTATTCCCCGAAAGGTTAGGCAGAGGTGTACCACATCCACATTTCGCCAGTTATGTTATGCGAGCCTGTTACCATCAACCGGACCCAAATCCGGACTCCGGGCTGCTACTGAGAAATTCCAGATAGAAAAACCCAATAACACTGCCTGACCTCGGAATCGAACCCAGGACCTCATGTTCAGCAGTCGCGCTTGCGGCCACAAGACCAACGAGGCAGATAACATTCTAATAACTAGTATTTAAAGTGGGTATTCTGTGGGTTTTCTACAGCAACGATCCTTTGTACTCTCCAATCCAATTATTATTATTGGTCCTTCGATTCGATCACAATCTGAATCATTTTGAATACATTGCTTCTTATGTTCGAAAAATTTGTCTCCTCAACAACGTAAATAACGCGATGAATGTGGTTGAACTATCAAAATGAAAACCATTGCTATTGTTATTGTGATACGCAATTACCCCGCAGTGCTGATCACACTAAAATTCTTCTCAAAAGGCACAGACGTCAGCAGGTCAAGCTACCCGAAACTGTCAAATTTTCCCAATCAACCTTGATCCTTAATACTTCAGCGATAAAGTCGAAAATCTATTAAAGAAATATGACAGATTGTAGTAGCTTGATGTGCTGGCGTCTGTACACAGTACCGACTGATTAAGACACTAGAAAATGGGCATGGTTTATTTTGGCAAGTTCCCGTGTTTATGAAACGGCGGAGTTCATGAAAAAATACGTGTAGTTTATGTAAATAAACACGTTTGAAGTTCAAAGGGATTTCAAGGAAATAAATGCTTCGGTTTACTAAATGTTATGTAAAATGCCCTGCTGATTCTACTTCTCGGGTTTCTTTTCGGATGGATTTTTTTTAACAGTAAGTAGCATTAATATCGTATTTTATCTTAATGAATATTAAAATTCTCCAGACCCATCCTTGTCTTGTAAGGTGTGGTGGTGTTTACCTCGACATGGCTAGCTTTTAAGTTTATTTATGTGCAGTGCCAAAAGTGACAAATACCTATGTACTTTAGTTTTAAATTCAAAAGCTTTGACCTACATAGCTTAAAAGGCTGCCTAGCTAAAATAGGATTGTCCTGGCTTTTGCCGTAACACCAATGAACTGCAGGCTGAAATTAAGTGTACTAAAATATAATCCTGAAATAGCCAGATGTAGCGACAGACGGTGTAGAAAAGGATACTAGGGTAGATAGTCAATACTACCGGTCTAGTTTCAAAATAAATAAGTTAATACTGGAAATCATAATAGTCTGTTTTTTGCACAGTAGTCGAGTTGTGTTGTTGTACTGGTCTTCTTTCGTCTGTTGTGTTGTGTCCCCAGAACTTCGCCACTTCCACGGCGTTGTCGGTGGAAGCGCAGAGGTAATTTTGACTGCAAGTTTTGGGATAGGAGGTGGAGCACAGTTTGCAACATAGCACCCTGCTGCCGTTCCGTCGAGATAGCCCCACTTTACCAGGTTGCACTTAGCTATTATATAATATGAAAACCAAAATGATGGGTAACTTAAGAAATTAAGGCCCGCGCCCGTATCACAGAACCTCACTGAAAACTCAAGAATTACTTAAAACTCGTTTTAAAGCCATTTGATTGATTGAAACTAGTTTTGGGTAATGCTTGAGTCTTGAGTATAAAGTCTTCTTTATAATCTGCATGAGATTTTTGGGAAAAAGTAATGTAATTTTATTGCCGTTCCTTTAAATAATATTTATATCCAACATGGGTTGAGGTTAAGTAGTGATTAGCGTCTGCATAACCATACAGTTTCTGACGTTTAATGTCTCTTAACTTTAAGCAACGTTTATAAATAAAGAGGAAATGTTTAAAATAACTCACGATACTCATGTAAGTACACAGTTATGCAATAAATAATAATAACCCAATTCGACACGACCGGGGAGAGATCAGGCGCAAAGGGTATTTAACCGCCAACTTCCGAACTCCGGAGTGTTATTAAGAAATTCCTAACCAATAACAGTTAGTCCGACCCGGGAATCGATCCCGGGACTCCACGCTCAGCAGTCAAGCTTGCAACCACGAGACCAACGGGGCAGTTGCAATAAATATACTGTATTTTTTAATATGATAGTCAATTCGAGACTTTATCTAAGGGCATGATCTCAATTGGAACTCATAAATAAGTCATTAAATCGGAGGGTCAGACAAATTGGTGGGTCCATATAATATACTCAATTAATGACATAATCTTTGGTGCTGAGCCCGCATGCCGTGGTTTAGTCTGATTGCCATCTTCATTTATTTTATTACCTATAGTGTTCTGATGCTCTGGTATACAGGGTGATTAATTATGTTCGTGGCAGTTGTACTCTATTACACCTCTGGCTGTTCCCCGGGGAATTCAGGCGGTGGTTTATGGTTTAGGAATCATTAGTAGTATATTTTGCAAAGGATGTAGCATTGTGGTCTTTTAGTACGGTGAAGACGTAATAATTAACTTTAAGATGAACTTGATACTCGTAAGAAAATAAAGCGGTATATCGGCGTAGTGTGGGACGCCGCAGCTAGATGGACAGATGACCTAAAAACGATGGCTGAGACAGGCTGCATGCGGGAGGACCGATGACCGGTGGAGCAGACGAGTCCTGGAGTGGAGACCGCGTATCGGCAAGTGTCATGTGGAGCGCCCCCCAACTA
This sequence comes from Apamea crenata, assembly GCA_949629185.1. NCBI lineage: Eukaryota > Metazoa > Arthropoda > Insecta > Lepidoptera > Noctuidae > Apamea > Apamea crenata. The sequence continues at coordinate 1,987,239 of OX451356.1, forward strand.
GATGGACCGACGACCTAAAGAAGGTGGCTGGGACAGACTGGATTCGGAAGGCGGAGGGCAGGGTGTTGTGGCGCAGCCTGGGAGAGGCCTATGTCCAGCAGTGGACTGCGATAGGCTGAGTTGATTGATCGAAGCGTTCATAAGCGAGCTGTTCGAGCAATTTACCAGCTAGGTGCCAGAGTTTCTCTAAGAGATTTCTTTAAAGATATTGGTATTCTCACGGTTGCATCACAATTCATCCTTGCCAACATTTTATATATTAGGCAAAATTTACACTTGTACACTAAAAATAGTGATATTCACAGTGTTAACACTAGAAATAAGGACAAACTACGTGCCCCCTTTCACCGGCTTCATAAGGTTCATAACTCATTTGTTGGGCTTGGTATAACCTTTTATAACAAGATACCCTCTTCTTTTCTAGACTTGCCTTTTAATGCGTTTAAAGCTCAACTAAAATCCAACCTTTGTTCAAAGGCATACTATTCCATCAACGACTACTTAGACGATAAGAATAGTTGGTCACCCTAGTTTAACGCAAGACAATGTTTATGTTCCTTCTCCAGAATTAGCTTACTGCAGAACCCAGCAATGCATAAATGTGTAAGCTGTCACGCCCTTTATGCCTGGAGGCTTTTATTTGGGTAGTAAGTTTTTTTATTTACATTTTAATTAATTATTTTTTAGCTTGAGTACGTATAGTTTTTATTATATTTGTTGGTATATTGGCGTGGCTAGCTGACATATTATGGCAAATAATTAAATTTTATGTTCTGGTTTTGTAATGTTAATTACCGAACATAAGTACCTAGTATTGTATACATTCAAGTATTTTTTTAAATTGAACAGACAGCTGTGCTGCTGGGGAGTTTGTTGCGCCACTTCTTCTTCCCAGCAATAGCACTAGGAAGTGGTGAAGGGCGGGCGTTTTTGGGGGACTGTCTTTTGTAATTTTGACGTTCAAAAAGTGCTGATTCTCAGCCTAATTTGAATAAATGACTTTTGATTTTGATTTTGATTTTGAAGAAAAAAAAACGAATTTAAGATCTATTTTTGTTTTATTTTATATCACAATAACACTAAAATCTCAAGTTAGTTTAATGCTATTTACAAAAATATATAAATTCCTTAATATCTAGGCTTAAAACTAAGTATGTGTATAATTATAAATCTTTAATTATGAACCCTGAAAGAGACAGATTTAATTTTAATTAAAGTTAATTTAAAATATTAGACACACATATAAAATACTTATTAACAATAGAAAATAAACATAATGGATCCTAATTGAAAATGAGAGAGATGATAAAAAAAAAACAAAACTTTATACAAGCAAAAGCAATTTTTAAAAGTTTTTTTTTGCTAAATCGCTTTGGGGTGAATTTCACCAAACTTTTATATACCTAGAATAAGTCGTACCCTAAGAATAAATTTTGAATTTTTGACAGTTTTTCCATACAAAAATTTCGTAAAATCAGCCCAAAGTGTCTTTGAGGCATTTTTTGCATAATTTACACCGTACAGATTGCCTAACACGAACTATTAAAATCATGTTCTTTTAATACATAAGTGGATGCCATAAAGTTACGAGTTCCTATATCTTTACCGCCAACGCATAGTAAGAACAGTTGTAAGTACAGATGCTAGTAAGATAGTGACGAAACTGGTGACGTCATAATGGCGATAGGCTGCGTTGTAGAAACCACCGTACACTTGGAGGCCTGCTGTCTCGATACTGAAAAAAAAGGAATATTTTCTGAGTGATTTTTATAATGGTAAAATCTGAAGGATATTATTTTTAGGTTTCATTACTTCACGGCTAGATATCTACATAGATAAATAGAATACCTTTATTATGTACACCAGAAAAATTACAGATATATCTAATTAATGTAGAAATTTTACAAGGGGTGTGACACAATGGGCGGTGTTATCGCTAAAAGCCTAAACGTAAAGACAACCTTTTGGTGGATTTGGAGAAGGAGAGACAATACGGCAGTTTGTGGTGGTGGTGTTTGTGGTGGGTACCATTTACATATAACATAATATATACAATAAATACATACATAAAACATATTATATACTTAAATATAAATATATATACAGTAATAATAATCATCAAACAAATGCAAAGAACAATAAAAAATCGTATTTTTAAGGAGAGAGATCGTGTGTAATGGAACAAAATTGTTTTAGTTTATTTTTTTCTCCTTTTATTAGAATCGTTATCTGTTTTAAAAAAGACAGGTACCAGAAAGCTTGTAAAATTTCATTTGGGTGAATAATCTAACCGTTAACATTCATTCGGACATTCAGAAAAGATTTAAATCAAAATTTAATTTCAATTTAAAATTCTTACCTGAATTTACAATAATCTCCATCGTAGCTCCATCCCAGATATTCTCCGGTCCTCAAGTTCTCACTTCTGAGCCAGTCTTCCAAAGGTCTGAAGTAGTCCCTGAGTGCTTCTCCGTTCAGTCTGCCTTCACCGATCGTCTCTTGAAGAACCTGAGTCCAGGGCGCTGAGGATCCTCGCTCCATGATGCGTCTGGAATCAATGGGGATATTTTTAGTATTGATGGAAAGGTTTGTGCAGTTTGTGTGGTCTCAGCAGCCACAGATTTCGAAAAAGGGATAAACAATATAAGAAACCATCAACCGTTTTTTTTGAAGTAAAAACTTCTTTAGCGGCGTTGTGCACTTTTGTTGTGATGGGTAAAAAATGTTAAGCTCGCGTCAGGACACGTGACCTGAGCGAAAATTCGTAAGACGGAGGGAGAGCAGACCGCATTCCAAAATATCAAAAATGCACAACGTTAACATTCAAGTTTTCACTTCTGCCGGCACTCCCGGAGTGCAACCCCTTTTTTTTTCATTACAATGTTTATTATTTATGCCGTGAAAAAGTCAGCATCGAAGTAACCGACTAGTGGAGGCTACCTCAATGACAAAAACATACTCAGATCATCATTCCCGGAAGGATTGGGCAGAGGAGTCCCTATATAACACCCACATTTCGCCAGTTATGTTAAAGTCCCATGTAATAGGGGACGAGCCTTTTCCCATCAACCCGGCGGTTTTAGTACAAGGACTTGATACCTTTTTAATGTTAAAAGTACTCAATAAAAAGAGGCATAAATGTCTTCAAAAATTGTAATTAGAGCATCTATTAAAATTTTAGGGACTACGAGCAGAAATATGATGAACATCACGAACAAAACGAGAACCATAAGACTCCGTAACCTATGATATCGGTTTACTTAAGCCTGCCGACTCACATAACAACCTTAATTCAGGTAGGGTGTCCATTGTAGGTAACACGAGACCAGGAACCGAGTTATATAATTCTCCACGCCAAGACAATGTGGAACTAGGGCTACCAAACCAAATTGTGTAATGGAGTAAGGCTTCCTACATTCAGATTATGTATGCACTAGATCTTTCCGGCATTTGTGGGTATGTGGACTAATTGGGACTTTCCTGGTTATTTTTTCCTGTAGAAAATAATGTTTGAGCTCTTTTTCGACGTGTTTGGGCTGGATAGAAAAACTATAAGCCCAGGTGCTTTTTTCGCGCACTTTATTTCCAACACTTTTCTAAGCTCCGAAAGTTGAAAATCGCAAAAATGACGCGCTGGGATGCGCTCTCTTGGATTCTAACGAAAGTTGAAAATCATTTGCGCCATAAAATATCACCACGATATTTCTACATCCGCGTGAACGTGGTTGCGTGTCGTGGTGGTGTAAAACCTGAACTTATAGTCAATATAAGTCTGTAATCACCAAATCATCTTGAGCAAGTGTGGCGACCAATGCTCGTGTCTTCTCTGTTTGAGAAGAGGCATTTGCCCCGCAGTGGACACTTATAGGCTGGTACTATTTATTTCTAAAAGGCTTATTACACTACCCAATCGGTAGCGACCTATTGATAGGGTGAAGTCGGGAACACCCGATCGATCTAGCAGTAGGGCCTTTTTTTTTTGTGTGGGAAATCATCAAATGACCTCTCCCGCTCTAGGCTGAGCGGAAGGGCGTGTCAGACTTTTACTGACTAAAACCCACCCGTATTCCTTCAGTTGCCTGTGCCAGGGGCCAGCACGGTATCTCTTTCGAGCAACCCGCGGCCCTGGCAGTAGTAGTAGGGCTTATCTCTCTATCTGTTATTACACGACCCTGCTTAGGAGATAGGGACTCTACCGATTAGGTAGTGTAATAAGCACGCATATTTTGGAGTTGTAATTTCTTAACAAAACCTCGTTATCACTATAGTTGATGCTTGGCTTTGAAACCTGGATTGACAATTGAGGAAGGCAGTGTTCACTGTTTGTGCAGTTAAATTGACGAAAGGTGAAGCATATCTGGTGTCCAGCCGCTATCTTTGAACCATATTTGGTTACAGCCTAAATACTTACCTCGAGATATCTCGAGATCTCGCAAGACAGTCGAGGTATCTTTATGTCAGTTTTATTGCTTTAAAACTCCTAATAAAGCCGTTTTAATAATATATTTGCATATATTATTATTGCGTAAAGATGATGTTATGACTCAGATTAATAAGCATTGCGTATAGATGTAATTTGAAAATAAGAAATTGAAAGTAAGAATAACAGAGGACTGTGAAGGCGAAGAAAATAGTGGTTGGTGGAATGAAATAAAACTAAAGCTCAGTGTGATAAAAGGATTTTAGTGCGAAAAAATGAAATATATTTACTTAAATCGGAAACGCAAACCAAACCTATTGACAGACACAAGAAGAATGATCTCTATTTTATCATAAATTATTATTTTAAATGACTAGAATTGTATTTAATTTAATTTTATTAACTATCCAAATTTAAATTATGATATTATTATTAGCATTTTTATGTTATTGATAATTACTAAATGTGTACTGCATGCGATAAGTATAACCAACATGTAAAATCGAAATATTTGCACGGCAGAAATGCCGAATATAGTGAAACCCAGAGATCTTAAGAACTTATGTTAGCTACCTATATTCTTGCAAATAAATATATCATTCATTCAAAATTGAATAAAAGACAAGAAAGACAATTCAAATAAAAAATATGTAAATCTTCTAAAAAGTTAACCACAGCCAAGGAGTTTGCCACAGACTGAAAAATGAGGGACTCGATTTTCTCGAAATGCTAAAACCATTTTCACAAGGACGTCGTTCTGGGCGATGTTTTGCAAAGTGATTAATCATTGCGGAGACAATAAACAGAATCTAATTCTTATGGGACTATGAGTAAGATTGATACTGTTTTAATTCATAAAAAGGTTTTTCGTCGAGAACCATCTATCTATTTTCTGAAAAGGTTAAAAGGGGTCAGTTTCATAGAGTTGGACATAATTCAAAATTAAATTGAAACAGAAATTTGTATGAGATTATCTGCCAGATAAGTTACCCGAAACTCACTCGGAAGTAATTAAACAGGCCATCAGTATCTGTACGCGATAGCAAAATTAACACTTGGACATGACAGACTAATGTAACTAAATAAAGTATTTTACAAAGCTGAACACCCATCAAATTCCAAGCTTCAGTGAAAGTAGCTTAACCTAAATTACCTAACTCCACTACAGCCAGGTACAGCATGATTCAATAAGATTCTCACAGCGCAATAGTAACAGCTACTATAAAACTGATTTGAATCTGCATGCGGTTACATAAGTGTCCAGTCTATGGAATAGATAAAATGTAGACTATGCGGACTGAGGGCTAAAATGCTGCTTATTCAGGTAATATTAGCAGATTTTGATGTGGTGTGGGACACACTACTGAGGCCTTGCCCTTCAGGCCTTTTGTCATACAGAGAAATATTGATCATCACGCTTGATCAAGGTTGAGATAATTAATCTATACTAATATAAGAAAGGCACCGGTAACTGAAAAGTTGTGTGGAAAACGATTGTCATATGGGCATGTGATACGGAAGAATGAGTAAAATTTCGTGAGGAAAGTGTTGAGTATGAATGTGTTCCTATGTATAACTGCAGTGCCACGCTGTTCAAAGATTAAAAAAAAATATTTACTTCTGAAGTCTAGTCTATACTGTCAGCTGTCACTTCATTCGTTTTAGAGCTGAGACCGTTTCATAATGATGCAGGGTTAATGTAAAGTGCATGTTATATTGGGTAGGGAGGGTGTTAAATCTCTTCGGATGCAACATCTCGTATAATTTTGGTTGAAGTTCACTTAAGGTAAGTTCAATTAACCATAAATTTTACCTACTTTAAAGTTGCATCCTCGAGATTTAACAAACATTGTAGATGTTTAGCGCACATTGTGAAACAGGGTAGTTTGTTTTGGCTATAAGAGTGGGGGAAGACCAAAGAAACGATGGATGGAACTATGTTAAATAGTGATATGGTTAGAAAGGGGGTGACTATCGAGATGACGGTTAATAGAGAAGTATGGAAAGACATGGTATGGTTGGCAGGTTGCGCCAACCGCAAATAAATTGTGAAAGCTGAAATGTTTGTTTTTTTAGTTTGAACCGGCTGTAATATTTGGAACTTCCAGTCGGATTTGAAAAATTTTTTTTGTCTTTGATAGCCGAATCCTTGAGGAAGGTTAAATGCCTTTTAACGTCTAGCTACGGCCCTTAAGAGCCGAGAAAGAAGAAAAAAGTCAAACGAAATGCTATGCTAAAACGAAGTAACCGCGCGACGGGCGACGACGCAACGCGGTGGGTCGGGAGCGGAGTGAGTTTTATAAAAATCTGTTATTTTAGTGTATACCCTCCCTCCTCCCTGTCACGGAGAGGAGACCTGTGTCCCAGCAGTGGGAACATTATAGGCTGATAGCTATTTTAGTTACATTATGTATCTTACGACTTTCATACGAACGAAGAAAGACAATAATTCTCTGGGTCTCTCGTTAGACACATCTATTGTGTTTACAGATGTTTTGTTCTCTGAAATATATTCTGTATTTATACATTTAATTAATCAGTATCTATGTGTAGCATTAATCATAAGTCTACCGAGCCCTCCTCCACATTATTCATGATAAAGTAGCTAGGCGTCGTGATAAACAGAGCACATTTGTTTGAATAATACACCCCATTCCCCGAATCACTGGGACATTACCAGCTACACAGTATTGCAATTTAAATATTTATCACCTGGTGCTTGAAAAATAGGGCAAAAATGAACAGCATCATTTTTGCCCTATTATTAAAGCACTTATTGGTTAGTCAATGATTGGTATTTATTTCATTATATAATCTCTAAGCAATTCCTATTGACTACTGCTTCAAACCATTTCATTTTTCACACTATTCATATAAGTATCGTTGCATTGGTCTTTCTCTTCTCGTATTCGATCTTTACTATCCACATGGATTACGATGCAACCGTATTACTTATTATAAACGTAATTGTTATCTGCCCTAAATGACCCTGAGCTTTCAAGTTGTGTGACCTGCCGGTTTATTCAGTAAAATCCTCACCGTGAAAACTTAGGTGAAGTGAGCTTGCAATGAGCGGTCCTTCCACCTGAGGGTAGAAATTGACACTATTGACAGTTCACTTCACCTAAGTTTTCACGGTGAGATTTTAACAGAATACATCGGCAGCATCTCAATTGCGTAACACACTATAAGTAAATTACAATCTGAATAATTTTGAAGGACACCTATTGCTAATCCATTGCTTCATATGTTCGAAAAATTTGTCTCCTCAACCACGTAAATAACGCAATGAATGTTGTTCAACTGTCAAAATGAAACCCATTGCCACTGACAGTGTGTTACGTAATTACCCCACTGAGGTATGTAATTTTAAAGTAGGTAGAGTATACATTTTAGGCACCCAATACTTATGTCCAGCGTGATTTTCGCAACCGCTCCGACCCATATGCCCAGGCTTCCTATATCTCCATGTAATGGTAATTAGGGCACCAGTGGAGTCACGATTTTGGATTACAATTGGATTTTACGTCAGCGTGAATTGTACGCTGGCGTATTTATATTATGTTTTATGTAAGTAGGTACGGAACGTAATGTTTTATGCTCTTGTATTGCTGCTTTGGTCTTGCAATTGAGATGAATATTGATGTCTAATTGGAGAAGGAAGTACGTGCTACTGCTGAACATGAGATACAGGGTTCGATTCCCAGGTCGGGTCAAAGTGGGTTTTTCCATAAGGAATTCCTTATGGAAAAACCCACTTTGACCCGACCTTTTGACTCTTCAGTAGCAGCCGGAAGCCTGAATTTGTATCCGGTTGGATGGCGGTAGGCTCGCCACACCCCTATTACAAATAACTGGCGAAATGTGGTTGTACCTACTATGGTTACATCTCTGCCTGATCCTCCGGGGAAACAAGGTGCGATATTATGTACAATCAACGACAATCGGATAATCTGCGGGAGGTCAAGACGTTTTATTTTGCAAAGCATGAGGAGAATGGATCAGTCGAAAGGACAATGATAGCAGGAAAGAATTTTCATCTGATTAAACAAGTCCGGCTGTTTATAAAGCTTGATAAATAACCAAGGCCAGGGCATTTAATGATCAAGGTAAAGCTTAATTGATGTTATGGCAACGGGCACACCTAAATACAGAAATTTGGGATTCTGCCAGAGCGTAAACGTAGCTTTGGGCTCGGAACACGGCATCAAGAGGCTTTTGGATAAATAGTCTTCAAACAGCCAAATCATTGAACGTTATTTATTAATTCCTGTAATTTTGTAACAGCTGTACGAGTTTTTAACGGTTACCTGGCTGTTTTTTGAGGGGCTTGTGGCTAAGTAAATGTCAATCGACCTGGCTGTTTTTTCCTAGTCCTAAAACGTAAACGGATACGAAAGATTGCGTTTGTGGCCATTATGTAAACAGTGTAACAACAATAAGGATGGACCGCGTGCTTGCGAACGCGTTACGCTTGCTGTAACTAGGCTGCTAAATGTACCAGGCTAACACAGCACAGTAGGAGGTAACAATGTTACAACAGTTGTTGTACTTACTTCGGGTCCAGTTGGTAAACTAGTCGATGCACCAGTTCACCAGTTGATTTCAGAAATGAGATTTACCAAGACCTTATAACTGTAAGGTGCTAAGTAAAACTACGCCTGAATTTGAATTTTATATATATATCCCACCTAGTTTCAATTTTGACAACCATAACATCACGCCAATCATCGCAGGGTTAGGCAGAGGTGTAAGTACACTCAAATTTCGATTGACGAGTCCGAGTTTGAGTCTGCAAGAATTTCGAGTTTGACTTATTAATAAATTGTTTCTACAAGCGCCATTAAACTATCTATCTACAGAAAAAAAAAGTTTTCCAAAATTGTCTCAAGCTAATAGGTCAAAACCGAAAAGAGTTATTCATCTGAATAAACTGAAGTTAATAAATTCAATTTATACATAGATAAACTCACTCAAAACGCCACCAGCTACGATTGTTACACATTCCTTTAGTGTCGCATGAGTGTATGACATCAGGGGGCCTAAAAAGGCCACTTTGGCAGAATCATAATAAGATAACCATATGAATCATATTAAAAATCGTAAAATGGTCACAAACTGACAATTAATTATATGATTTATGTGCAATTCATATCACGCAATATACCTGTTTGACAGTTTTTTATGGAAATTCGTAAAATGGTCCACCAATGTTTACACCAAATATGATTGATATGAAATGAATTGTAGGTAGTGTAATTATGTGTAGCCATTTAAAGAAAATTAGTGGAATTGCTAATGATCTGCTGGGAATTCAGGAAATTAATAGCTTTAGAGGTATTGCTTAAAGTGGCCTTTTTAGGCTCATACATTCATGCCTGTAGCGGGTACTACTCATCTGACCTTTCTTAAAAACATCACCAATAATAAATACAGTTTTTATTAGCAATTAAAAATGTATCACTTTCAAAATCAAACGCCTATTTTAATTAGCGTTTCGTTTAGAATTTCAACATTTTAACGCGTTGTTTCGTAAATAATCAAGATCTAGTTGGTGTTCTTGAGTATCAAATACCTATCACATGATTTGCTATTCGGTAATCAATGACATGTTGATAAAATGCCTATTTCGAAAATATAATGACGGCTATAAAATAAATTAATCTTTCTCAGGCTGTTTTCACTCATCATTATCATTGGCAGCCTTGTTCTTGTTCCACACACTGCGAATATAGGCCTCCTCTTCTTATTGCCATGCTACCCTGGTCTGTGCGGGTCTCGTTCACGAGTCCATCTGTTTCCACTCCTAAGCGGATTATTATTATCAAGTATGAACGTAATTTTCTCCCATGGCCTTCATCAGCATTGCTTCAATCCAGTTTTGGGTTTTACAGTAGCTCCTGAATTTTGTAATCCATTTTGTGCCTACTACACCACTGATGCAAAATCTAACTATACTATTACAACCACTGCTGGGACACAGGCCTCCTCTCTGTGAGAGGGACTGGGCCAGAATCCACAGATGGTGGATGTCACATAACTTCGAATTTTTGGTTCTACGACATGCCGGTTTCCTCACGATATTTTCCTTCACCGTTTTGAGAGCAGTGGTGATGAAATTAAATACACAAAGACACATCACTGTTGCATAAGATCTTATTAAAATTTCTAAAATTATATGCTTCACATAAAGTTTGTCAACTGTAACCTTAACTGCAGAGCTAAGTACTTAACTTGCACATAGTTAAAATTACAGTTGACAAACAATGCAATTAAAAATTTATTTCAAACACACATAGGATGGAATTTTAACCAAATGGAAGGATGAAATGTCTTTTGATCTGCACTTAGTGAGCTATGTCAGTAGGAAACTGTACAATTTTAACATGTATTCCCGTTGTCCCCGTAGGCCATGTCCCCGTTAAAGGGGACAAAGGGAATTTAATAAAATAATTAAATTTACTTCCCGTTGTCCCCGTACGCTGTATTGTAATATATACTTTTCAAATTATATTACTATTATTATTAAGTATCTGTCTAATGTATTTGCATGATTTACATATTGACACCCCTCCGTGCTTCGGAAATGACGTGTAAACTCATTGGTCCTGGCTGCCATTCGTAAATTTGTGACAGTCGTTACGGGTAGCCAGCAGCCCAATATTCTGACAAGCAGCCTAGTCTTAGTCAGTATCGTGTGAAGATAAGAGTCGCTCCATATAAAATACTGGTTTTCAGCTGCATCCAATTACACTGGAAGCCGACCTCAACATAGTTGGGAAAAAGATATGCAGATTGATATTGTATTTGCATATTGTGTGGTCCCTGGACATGAATTAGTCTATTGATCATGACTCTTCACCAGTCTGGTGGTGTTGCCTGATAGATAGAGGAAGGGACTGCCATATAATATTTAATAAACTGCCGACAGAAATAAAAAGTCTAGTATCTATATACAACTGGGTTTCAGAATAAGCGGACCGGTTCTTGTTAAATAAGTGTCTGTATTCCATTGATGAATTATAAATTAATACAAGAGTCGAAAGTAACATAATTTAAAATTTTATTGAATTTTTTGTTCTGACTTATGATATCAATTTTTATATTTTTTATTATTTTTCTGATTTCAATGTAATTTGGATACTTAATTGTAATGATTTAAATATAGAAATTGTTTGAATAAATGAATTGAATTGAATATATGGCAGACTTGATTCCGGAGTTTTCAAAATTGTCAAGAATAGTTAGCAAAATCCCAACTACAATGTAATGATTATTGTCATTAATTCTAGGTTTCTTAGATATCATTCTACTTTTCTGGTGTGGAGAAAGAGAGGTTTGGAGAGGAACAAGGAAGGAATTTGTCCAGCTGTGGGACAACATGGGCTAAATATAAATAATACTTTCTAGTATATATATATAATGGAATATACAATGGAAAGTCCCGGTTTTAATCCAATATGAACAACAGCTAATGTCTAAATCTGTCCTTAATGTGATTATAAATAATGGAACGAAAATTTTTAATACCCAAGGGTACAATTTATCACTAGCTTCAAAACTAAATTCAACAATGTAACAATATTAACGAATAAAATTTAATAATGCAACCCGCATCCATAGCGTCAAGTGGCCACATCCGTGCGGAGACGCGCAATTGTCTGCACCATGCTTTATTTTTATACCCACGAGTCAAAGGAATTTCTGCTCTATAATTTTGAAATAAAGTTTAAATTACTTTGCGAATTGATTCTTTTTTGGGACATTTTCACCCGAATGAAATTCGACTCTGCGTGAAAGTGGTACAGTTGAAATTAGATCGGATCTATGTTCTATTTTGGGAACGATATTACTAAGTAATGTAGACTGTATTTCGAAGGAACAAGGGCGGTATTACATTGAAACAAGTGCGTGTAATTAGTGATGTGAATAAATTAAATGTTGAAATTAAAATGCATTTTTCTGTCACACATTTTTTTAATGTTGCAACTTGTCATCAAGGACATGTCATGTTAGTGCTAGTGTCATAATCACATTATAAATTCATGGTAATTAACATTTTCTCGAAAATTTAGAGGTTTTTACAATAATATTTTTTAGTCAAATAAAAGAACCGGTTAAAAGCCTTTAACATTATTAAGAATTAGGTAATTAACGAAATAAATTAATTCCCTCGTAAAAAAACGAATGTTTTTTGTATCGGATCGGATAGGAGTGCTTTAAATGAACTATAAAAGCTACCATGGTCCTTTGGTAATAACATAAAAAAATAAAAACAAAACTTAATCATAATGGAATAATGTGTTTACGTCGATGTGTCTGTACGTTGCAGAAAAAGTAGCTGTACTTACACGAGTAATTAGTAGTGAGTGATTAGTGAGAGTGAATTGGTGAGTGTAAGTGAGTAGTAATGAGTATTAAGTATTGTTGCATGAAATAAGTACGACGCCAGCACATCAAGCTACCCGAAACTGTAAAATTTGCCCAATTAACCTTGAACCTAATGCTTTAGCGATAAAGTTGAAATTCTATTAAAGAAATTAGACAGATTGTAGTAGCTTGATATGCGAGGGCCTAATGGCTGCGTCAGCAAATGCTACCCGCGTTGCTGAATTTTGGGCCAAACAAATGTAAGAGAAGAAAAACTATATTTTTGCCATCCACACTCTAACAAGAAGAAGTACCTACTCAATTTCGGAAGATTAACTCAAAGAGAACACATAGTATATGAGCAGAATGAGGATAGTACCAAAAAACATCAATCTGCCTAGCCTTTCCCCATCTATGTTTGGGTCGGCTTCCAGTCTAACCGAGTGACCTCCACAACCCAGTCACTAGGTAACACGATACCCCTTGGTAAGACTGGTTGTCAGAATTTTGGGCTTCTAACTACCCGTAAAGACTCTTACAGATCTACGAATGACAGCCGGGACCAAGGGCTTAACATGCTTGCCGAAGCACGGATGGGTCTAGGTTTGTAAAAATAGTCATACATCCACGTATCGGCCGCGGCAAGCGTAGCTTAACCTGGTCGATCGACCAGTGCGGCTGTTATTACTTAGCCATGAGCCCCTCAATCAGGATAGTACCTATATATCATAAGTAAAACTACTTGAACCAACTGCTAAACCCAGAAAAGGCGAATCACGAAGATAAAGGTCGAGTGCTATTCGAAAGCAAACTGGAACATCATCTGGGATTATTTCCAGCTAGACCAGCAAGGCAGAGGTAATACAAGACTATTATTGTCTCACTGCAGGGCAAAGGCCTCTTCTCAAATAGAGAAGGGACGAGAATTCATCACCACGCTTGCTCAAGAAGGGTTGGCGATTTCAAACGTATATTAATGATAAGTCCAGGTTTCCTCACGATATCATTCACCGATGTCAGTAATGTCGAAGGTCAACTCAGAAGATACATCTGAATTGACAAAGTCACATTTGTACTTGCCCCAATTTTAACCCTCAATATCGTGTATGAGGCGAGGCGACAAAAGAAAAAAAATCAACAGCCATACCCGCTAAATTCAACTAGTCTCACAACGGTAGACCACAGCGTATATAATTCAAATGCAACCGTTACGGTCAAGGCCGCTTCGGCTTCACGCTCTGAGATTATTATCTACGATTTATGTAAAATTTACATTATTATACATATAACTGATCACTATCGCTTTTTATTGAGTAGGTTATCTATTGGCGTCGGACTTAGAATCTTGGAGATTTTAGAGATTAACTACTGGGTGAAAGTGAATTTTAAATTGGTTCTACGTAACTAGGTGTTGATGGCTATAAGAGCAATGTTTCCTTTATCTGTGCTATAAGACGTTGCTTCGTACCAAATTTCAAGATTCTGAGTTCACGGGAAGTACCCTGTAGGTTTTGATTCCCTTGCGAGTGTCGAAAATTTGGGGAAAGTGGCATAAACGGCTGTATCTTTTGATTGCGTTGGCTTAGAAGTTTGATTTTTTCACAGCTCCAAGGGTCAGTGAACTTGAGTATTTGATATAAATTCCAGCTTGATACCTCCACGAGTTCCTGAGAAAAACGGTCTTGACAGACAAACGGACGGACAACAAAGTGATCCTATAAGGTTTCCGTTTTTTCCTTTCTAGGTACGGAACCCTAAAAAGATGTGTTGCGCCGAACCCAAATAAATTGGGATAAGGGCGGGAGAACGATGAAAATGTAGGTACCTGTTAAGATGTTTTTAATGGATCGGAGGTGGTATTCGTTTCAGTTGGATTTATGAAAGTATCAAGAATGGTCCTTACTTTTTCAAAACGATATCGATATCGGGAAATAGATAAGATTACACCTGCGGGACTATGCTCTCCTGCAGAATTTCAGACCTTGGTTTCTGACTGAAAAGATTCCCACTCAGATGATTTTCTGGGCTATTAGTCGATCTGCACGAATTTACTCGCCCGAAACGGGCGAATCGCCACTGTTAAATAATATTATTTTTTCTATAGGCGACTCGTACGAAGTTAATCTATTTGGACGAGTCGACAACTCCAGAAATATGTATTAGGCAATTGGCACATTTTGAATTTTATGCAATGAACTTAAGAAAAAGTGCTAGTTACTTCGCGAATCGACTAATAAGCCACATCATGCACGCCATCTACAAGTTTCTCCACTGACTCAATTAAAAAATTATCAAGCTACTCACGTCAGAATCTTCCCAGCCTCAGGATTCCTGTAGAAGTCACATTTGTGAAGAGGTCGTGATGGGTCTCCGGGTATGAACTGACCGGTCCGTTCGCATACTGCCCGGTAGATCTGGAACTGTAGAACTGTGCTCACGAAGTATCTGTAAACCAAAGAAAAAGTGGTTTTTTCAACTATATGGGAGGAAACCGGCATGTCCTAGAACCAAACATTCGAAGAAATGTAACATCTACCAACCCGCACGGCCCGCGTGGTTAATTATGGCCCACTCCTTCTCGAAGAGAGGGGGCCTTGTGGCTCAGCAGTGGGAACATAACAGGCTGATTATGCAACTTTATGGGATACTTGTTTAATGTTCCTGATAGATTTTTCATCGAAAGGAAAAAGTATGTGAAGGATTTGTATCATGGCGTTATCCAAAGGCAATCAGATTTTGAGAGACAGAAAAATTCAAAACAGAATTTTGTTTTATTTTTGAATATTGGTGAGTTAAAAGGACACTTGGAAGGTACATAACTATTGACAGTTTGCAACAAAAAAAACAAAAAAAACCATCAACAATGAGTCTAACAAGATTCGTGATGATTTTGGAAATTTCTTGTTCTTGGCCAATCTCAGGTCAAGCAATGGAGATAAACAAGCTTACACATATGACGAAGTTTAGTAGTTATCCTGATATTTTGCCCAGCCCTGATACAGTGGCAAAGGGCACCATTTAAGGCGAGGTAAACGAAATCAGATGAATGCAAACGCGTGCCAATAATACTTGACACACAATTTGATTTCGTGTTCATTATGACAGCTTATCGCATTCAAACATCTAATATTATTCTCATGGGAATTCAGCACATTACGTAAGTCATGCTAATTTACGTTGATAAAACGTCGGTTCAGTGAATTAATACGTTAACGACAAGTTAGCGATCGTTTAAATACAGCGGTTAAAGGAAGTCGCGAGATAGAAATTATTGGTTTGTCTCGATCTATGGCAACCGGTAAATGGGTCAGTTTTGTTAGGTAATTAAAATGTAGCGAGAAGGGCTATTTATAGAGCCTCATCAGCAATTTAGATTGTAGAACATGTAATTTTGTCTCGTAATGGCCAGTTTCTATAACTTACTGATTGTTATCGATAAAGTTTAATATTACGATTTGCATTGTAAAAGTTAAAGTGGGGACCACGTATTGGCAAGCGTAGTGTGGGATGCCTCCCAGCTAGATGGACGGACGACCTGAAGCAAGTAGCTGGGGTAGACTGGATGCGGAAAGCGGAGGACAGGGTGTTGTGGGGCAGTCTGGGAGAGGCCTATGTCCAGCTGTGGACTGCGAAAGGCTGAGTTGATTGTAAAAGTTCACAAGTGCTTTTGAGTATGCAAGAAGAAGATTTATACGATACCTATCGAAATGAAATGAAATCGTTTATGCTGTAAATATGATATGGGAATGACTTTCACACGTCATATTATCCTCCGCATTCCGTCCTCCACATTCAGTTTAACAACGCTTTCAGAGCGATTTTGGGTCTCCCTCGCTACTGCAGCGCTTCAGGTATGTTTGCATGGGCGCACGTGGACTGTTTTCTTGCAACCATGCGGAAGCGCTGCGCGTCTCTTGTGCGCAGAGTGCGGGCCAGCTCCAATATCGTTCTGAGTATGATAGCAAGTAGGTTGGACTGACCTTATGTGCGACACTGCTGTGACAGACAAGTTACATATAGTGTCGCTCGTAAGAAACTAATGTAGGTAATGTATTTAATAATGATTGAGTACTAATTTTAATTTTTTTATTTGTTTATCTAATTTATGTGTTGATGTTGTATTTATTCGTTTTGTAATCGTTTTCTAATATGGGTTATGTGGTACCTGAATTAAATGAATTAGAATTTGAATTATATCATCAGTCCCCCTTTTTTTTTTTTTTTTTTTTTTTTGTGGATGGGAAATCATCAAATGACCCCTCCCGCTCTGGGTGGAGCGGAAGGGAGTGTCAGACTTTTACTGACTAAAACCCACCCGTGTTCCGTCCTTAGCCCTTTCTGTTCCAGGGCAGCGGTTAACCTTTCGGAAAATCCCACCGCCCCGGCAGGCTTCGGCCCTGTGGGGCCCCGTCCTCTGCTGACATCTCTTTGAGGCGCGCGTGGAACACAACGCGCCGTCCGGCACGGGCCTGGTCCTGATCGGACGGTGAGCTACCCATTACCCACCGCCCGCAGGCCCGCGCCTACGGTGGCCGGGAGTCGTCACGCGGCTCCCGACGCCCGGAGCGTCTCCCGCGGCGGCTGAGGCGTGAGGTGTTCTCCCTCAGCCTCCCCGCCACCTCCTTCGCTAGCATGACTGCTTCGCAGAAGGAGGTGACTGCCTCCCATTCTCTCTCGCCCCGGACCATGGCTTGCACCAGGGCCGGGCGCGAGAGGTCGCCGCCGTTGCCGATCGCCTCCACGAGGACACGGCGGGTCTCCGCCCAAGCAGGGCAGACCTCCACCGTGTGCTCCACCGTGTCCTCTGGGCGATCCGGGCAGTGGTGACACCCGGGCGTCTCCTCCCGCCTGATGATGTGCAGGAACCTCCCGAAACATCCGTGTCCGGAGAGGACCTGCGTCAGGCGGTACGTGAGAGCGCCGTGACGCCTCTCTAGCCACTCCTCAAAGAGGGGTCTTATCGCCGCTATCGCGGCGTGCCCTGCGCTGGGTTGCGATAGTCGCGCCTTCCATTCCGCCATGAGATCGCGCCGGAGGTCCGTCCGCTCCGCAGCGATTTGCCGCGGGTGCAGAGTTTCCCCCCGGCGTAGTGCCTCCGCGCGCCAATCATGCAGGCGCGCAAGCACTATCGCCTCCAGATCCCATGGCGGCAGTCCGGCAAGGAGGCATGCCGCCTCGCGCGAGATCGTGCGGTAGCCCCGGATCAGCCTTACGGCTACCACCTTCTGGGGCGCGTTCAGATAGTGTGCGGCTCGAAGCCGCAGTGAACGCGCCCATACCGGGGCCCCATATAGGGCCATGGACCGCACGACCCCCGCGTAAAGCCTCCGGCAGGAGGCGTTTGGCCCCCTCAGGTTGGGCAGGAGCCGCTTTAAGGCGGCCCCGGCCCGTTCCAGTTTGGGGGCCAAACGTCGGAAATGCTCGACGAAGTTCCACCGGCTGTCGAGGACGAGACCCAGGTATCTCATCGTTGTCTCGACGCCGATGTGAACCCCTCCTACCATCAGTTGAGATCCCGAAGGTGGCCCGTACCGGGGCCCATGAAAGGACATGGCCTCGGACTTGTGCAATGCCACCTCGAGACCCAACTGCCGGATCCTATCCACGACTATCGCAACCCCGCGTGTCATTGCGTCGGCCGCCGCCTGATGCGACCTCCCCTGCGCCAGGACCAGCGTGTCGTCAGCGTAGCAAACTACACTGACGCCATCAGGGAGGTCTGCCCGCAGCACCCAGTCGTAACCGATGTCCCACAGGAGCGGCCCCAGAACCGATCCCTGTGGGACACCGCACGACATCTCTCGCCGGCTCCAGTTCCCGTCGCGACCGGGGTAGATGACGGCTCTATCCGTCAGATACGCCCCGACTATTCGACGGAGGTAGGTCGGCACCCGGTGATACCGAAGTGCCTCCCCAATGCAACTCCAGGGCAGGGTGTTAAACGCGTTGGCGATGTCGAGTGACACCGCCACGACGGCCCCGCCCCGGGACACCGCATCCCCCGTCGTGAGGGCTCTAACGCGCATGATGGCGTCCACCGTCGAGCGCCCCTTGCGGAAGCCAAACTGGCTATCCGCAAGATCCGGCCCTGTCCCCACCAGGTGCCCGACGAGGCGGCCCGCAATCACTCTCTCGAAGAGCTTGCCAACCTCGTCGAGCAGCACAATGGGCCGGTATGCGGACGGAGAGTCCGCAGGGCGCCCTGGCTTCTGAATGAGGACCAGCTTCCCTGTCTTCCAACGGAGTGGAAACTGGCCTCTCTCCATGCATGCGCTTAAGAGCGCCTCCAGTCGAGGCCCGAGAGCCGTCGAGGCCAGGACCCAGGCTTTACCCGGCACGCCATCGGGTCCTGGGGCGGTATCAGTCCCCCTCACCCTTATCCCAATCTATTAGGGGTCGGTGTAACATGTCACACGTCCCGACACGCCAAATCTATATATATAAAAATCAATTGCTGTTCGTTAGTCTCGCTAAAACTCGAGAACGGCTGGGCCGATTTAGCTAATTTTGGTTTTGAAATGTTTGTCGTAGTCCAGGGAAGGTTTAAACGGTCAGAAAATATGGAAAAAGGAGTAGGGTAGGAGTAGGGTAGGAGTAGGGTAGGAGTAGGGTAGGAGTAGGGTAGGAGTAGGGTAGGAGTAGGGTAGGAGTAGGGTAGGAGTAGGGTAGGAGTAGGGTAGGAGTAGGGTAGGAGTAGGGTAGGAGTAGGGTAGGAGTAGGGTAGGAGTAGGGTAGGAGTAGGGTAGGAGTAGGGTAGGAGTAGGGTAGGAGTAGGGTAGGAGTAGGGTAGGAGTAGGGTAGGAGTAGGGTAGGAGTAGGGTAGGAATAGGGTAGTAGTAGGGTAGGAGTAGGGTAGGAATAGGGTAGGAGTAGGGTAGGAGTAGGGTAGGAGTAGGGTAGGAGTAGGGTAGGAGTAGGGTAGGAGTAGGGTAGGAGTAGGGTAGGAGTAGGGTAGGAGTAGGGTAGGAGTAGGGTAGGAGTAGGGTAGGAGTAGGGTAGGAGTAGGGTAGGAGTAGGGTAGGAGTAGGGTAGGAGTAGGGTAGGAGTAGGGTAGGAGTAGGGTAGGAGTAGGGTAGGAGTAGGGTAGGAGTAGGGTAGGAGTAGGGTAGGAGTAGGGTAGGAGTAGGGTAGGAGTAGGGTAGGAGTAGGGTAGGAGTAGGGTAGGAGTAGGGTAGGAGTAGGGTAGGAGTAGGGTAGGAGTAGGGTAGGAGTAGGGTAGGAGTAGGGTAGGAGTAGGGTAGGAGTAGGGTAGGAGTAGGGTAGGAGTAGGGTAGGAGTAGGGTAGGAGTAGGGTAGGAGTAGGGTAGGAGTAGGGTAGGAGTAGGGTAGGAGTAGGGTAGGAGTAGGGTAGGAGTAGGGTAGGAGTAGTGTAGGAGTAGGGTAGGAGTAGGGTAGGAGTAGGGTAGGGGGTAGCACTCCACGCGAACAAAGTAGCGCCGGGCAGCTAGAAATAATTTATATGGCAAAACAACGTTTGCCGGGTCAGCTAGTCATAAAATAAAATAAAAAAATAAGCTAGAAGAGGTTAGAGTTTCCTATCTGACTACGCTGACAAGAAAGGCCGCAACAAACTCAGAGGTCACAGTCTCTTTTAAAGTCCAGACATAATCTTGGTCAGACCATGTTAAATGATTTATTTTCTGTAAGTAGATTTGTACAAACATACGTCAGTCATATTTTAGACTGATGTCTGAAATCTTCAAGCACTCGTCAGTAATCTTGAAGCTCGACTCAGGACTTCAGGAGCTCATCGACTCGACGAACAATACCAAAGTAAGGTTTGAGTAGGCCGCATAAATTACTCAAAATGTCAGACCAACATCAAAATTAAGAGTGGTGGTAGTCTATTTTGACAGATTAAACAGGTATTAATTTATTAAATGCCTCGTTGGGCTAGTGGTTGCAAGCGCTACTGCCGAGCATGAAGTCCTGGGTTCGTTTCTCAGGTCGGGCAAAGTGTTATTGGGTGTTATTCATCTGGAATTTCTCAGTAACAGCCCGGAGTGTAAATTCGTGCCGGGGTGATGGCAATAGGGTCCGTCAGTCCCCTATCATGGGACTTGAACATAAGAGGCGATGTTATAAATAAATTACTAAGTTGGGTTGTGGCCTCATAATTTATGTAAATTATTACTTATTACTATGACAGATTGCTAAATCTAGCCTTCGACCACATAATTAATCAAAATTGACGACCATGTTGCATGTCAAGTTTTTTGTAACCTTAGACCGGTTCAAGGGCTATGTATACAAACAGCGGTTGCATAAGAACTGTAAAATGCATTTAAGTAGCAAACTGTATTTTAACTGGTCTATGGATCGCTAGTGATATGGCTGAGCATGATGTCCTGGGTTCGGTTTCCAAGTCGGGAAAAGTGTTATTGGTTTTTTACATTAGAAATTTCAACAGAACTGGTTCTGTGCTTCCCGCATCCAGCGAAATTTGAAGTGGCGGTGACTGAAATGATGATGATAAGGAATTTCTCAGTGGCGTCTGGATCTGTGCCCGGTTTATAGCAATTAGATAGGCCCCTATTACGTGGGACTTACATAACTGGTGAAATGTGGGTGTACCATAGGTACAGACGCCAGAAGGTCAAGCTACCCGAAACTGTAAAATTTTCCCAATTAACCTTTAACCTTAATGCTTTAGCGATAAAGTTGAAAATCTATTAAAGAAATTTGACAGATTGTAGTAGCTTGATGTGCTGGCGTCTGTAACTCTGCCTAACCCTCCGGGGATAACAGGCGTGATGTTATGTAGGTGTGTATTTTCAATAGTCAGACTATTCACTTGATGACCACAACTGCGGTTAACAAAGGGCAATGAGTAAAGTTGTATCGGAAGTTGTCAGTGTCGCAAATGAGCGACTGTTTCGCAGTAACGATGCACTGTCGTGCAGTTGTTGCGGAGTAAGTTACGTGTGATTTTAAACTTAGCGAACTTTGCAAATAGCATGCATTGTTCGTTGTGTGCGAGCAAAGGGGCCATTTCCGTATTTTTAAGAACGCATTCTAATCTAATATCAAAAAACTTGATATTGATTGATTCAGTTTTTGATATTGATTGTTCCTGCGATGATATTGCGAATAGATTTTGAACCTTTTTCAAGTGGTGAAGGGCGGGCGTTTTGGGGGACTGTCTTTTGTAATTTTGAGGTTCGAAAAGTGCTGATTCTCAGCCTAATTTGAATAAATGACTTTTGATTTTGATTTTTTTAATACGAGAATTGGCCTTCTGGTTATGTCCGGGAGCCATTTGCAGAAGACTGAATTGACAGCTAATTATTAGTGTAGTCTGTCTGCATGCACGCTACTAGTACCTATCTATCTATAATAATAATAAAGCTAAAGTTTGAATGATTTTTTGGTTGTTGAACGCGCAAATCTCTGGAACTACCTACCAGTCAGATTTGAAAAAAAATCTTTTTGCGTGTGACAGCCTCATTCTTGTATAGGTATAGGTTATTTAACATCACGCTAGAACCGCACTTGCTAGGAGCCGAACAAAAAGAAAAAAAAAACAGTAAGAGCGCTAAGCAAAAACGTAGTGATAGCGCAGGCAGGCGATGCGATGCGACGGGGTGGTCGGGAAAAAAGAAATTTCACGCGGACGAAGTCGCAGGCAGAGAAGCTTGTTACTTATAAAATCAATTGGCTATGTTACAAATCCGCTTAAAATACACACACATAAAATTTTATTGCAAATACAACATTTACTAAGATAGACTCCTGTGACAGACGGTTAGATATGAAACTAATTGCAGGTGATAGCAACGCGGAACCCCAATAAGAAATTATTACCAATAACCAGTCCGATTAAACACTACTTTGTATCGACAGGTTGCTAAAACTAAAAAGTAACATTAAAAAAGGGTGTCAATCATCATTTAAAATTACATACTAAACTGAACCTGTCTTCCGAATCAGTTCACTAAAACTAATAGCTATAAGGCTGTGGGTAGCCTGTCTGACTGTCTATTAGACAGACTGACGCATGATGGAGACAATGATGGTGTGTATGTCGCAGATGGATTGCAGAAGCCGCTGTTTTACAAAATCGCTAGTTGTCTAGCAGTACCTCAGTGCGGCCGGCGAGAGAATGCGTTCTGGACACCTGTCAGTTTCATACAAACGAATACGTGTTTTGCGAATATGATATTCTAACTGAACAGACAGCTGCGCTGCTGGGGAGTTTGTTGCGCCACTTCTTCTTCCCAGCGAAAGCACTAGGAAGTGGTGAAGGGCGGGCGTTTTGGGGGACTGTCTTTTCTAATTTTGACGTTCGAGAAATGTTAATTCTCGGCCTAATTTTAATAAATTACTTAATTAGCTACTAGAATTGTCACACTGACCGGTCAGGAACGCATTCTTTCGACGGACCAACTGTTTTACGCCTAACGATGGTAACTGAAAAGCCAGTTCAGATCAGCCTTTTGTTGTTACTAGTGTGTTCACTGTTTTACACTTAATTAGCGAAGTCATTTCTCTGGTTCAATAAGTGCGTGCGACTAGTGTGTTAAGAAATTGGCCCAGTTTGCATGTCAGGATTGTTTCGAAACGCTATGGCAGTTAGATCGCGTGTTTTTGTAATAGGAGCATCGGTGGTGAGTAAAATGATGCTTGACGTGGTTGTAATAATAATAATATTAAGTGTCGTATCGTGGCGGGCTTGTAATGCAATGTTCGACGTGTTACAATTTAGATATTGAATTATTATGATGTTACATCTCTACTGCTTTTGAGAGATGATGAAGACGTTCCTTGTTTAGATTATTAAAAAAAATCAACCGACTTTTTGTAAAAAGTTTTTTATTTTTCACCTATTCGTTTTCGTGCCTACCCACCAAAATTCATATACCACTTCTTGCTATGTAAACAACTGCAGTGACAGGAAGTTTTATAACAACATCAACATACACAAAGTGAATTAAATACGTGTTACTGAAGCTAATTCAAAACCGAATAAAGCAAACTTAATGAATATGGGACTACCGCGTGTGCTTTTTCTGTCGAATGGAGAAAGAATTTTCAAAATCGATCCATAATTGATGAACATACATACATAAAAACACAGACACAGACGAACATAGAATCCTCCTTTTGAGAAGTCGGTTAAAAAGAAAAAAAAGAGGTATGTTCAAATGAGTAAGTAGATAAACAAGGACCACGATAGATATCGTAAAAATACAACACACATATACATTTTTCAATTCGGTCGGTTCGGTTCGGCCATGTGTCGGTCCGATCCGAACATTCGCACTTTGCACTTCGGAGTAGACCCCCAGGTCTAGGTATTCATGGTCAGTCTTATAATGCTACAAAACACTTGTACAACCTAGTTTTCAAATTACTTAGGTTATTAACTTAACAAAGCATTTTGATTATGCAGATAATATTAAGTATCACTACTCAACAGGTCATAAGAACCATCCATGAGTCCATCGTAATCGCACACAAATGAAGCAATTTTATGAACTGTTCACGCTCATTAACGCATTATACGATGAATATCTGAATATAATTACTGTTTCAACTATTAACCGCTAGTTTTTTTTTTATACATAGTGATAATTCAGCAGCAGTAGGTAGATTGCGTTCGTGATTTGGTTTCCAAAAATGTAAACAAATGTGTTTTTTCGGAAAAACAACTTTATTACCCGCACCTAAAGTTCAGTTTGACATTTTTATGACTTTTTCAATGGTCTTGTCTGAAAACAACTTGATTAACACTAGCATAGAGTTGATATCCGTTTAAGTGGAAATCAATCAATTGGACATAAGACTAGGTATTTCATTTAAATAAAGCGATTGCTCGAAATGCGAATGATGTGGGTTTACGCGGGTGTTTGATAATAATGGCGGTTGACAACTTGATTGATACCGGTGTCGTCTCGAGAGGCTCAATAAACCATTTCCTTTGTTGACTTTCTTGAAGATACTGGCCACATTAACAGGCAACCGCACATCAGTGGTAGTGAAATGAAATGATATTTATTTCTGAGAATAGTTGCAAAAAAAAATTGTACTCGTCAAAAATATCTTACGTTAAAACGTAAGATATTGATGAGTTCGGTGCTTCCTATCTGACTACTCTGAGAAGAAAGACCGAAAAAAACTCAGAGGTCGCAGTCTCTTTTTAAAATCCATAATAATCATGATCACACTTGCACTCTGAGAATAACCCTTACTGCTCCGGCATAAAGTCGCTATCACTGTCAAATTGTTACCACTCATACCTATTATTATAGATTGAAATACGTAAATTAATAAGTAATATCCAACGGAAATATTTACGAATACGCAATGCAGGTAATGATGAACATTTAAATGAAAAGTCCAAAGAAATACAGTTTTCCTTTATCTTTAAATCTTACCCTAGATAGATTAACCTACTATTTTATGCAAGAATATCCGATATTGTGTGATGTACATAATTATGTACACATCTCATAGCATTAGGAAAGAAAGAGTGTCACTGGTCCTGTAGATTCTCAGAAATCAATATATAATCATATATCACAATGCCGGATGACAGCGTTGCGGCCGAGTACTTCTACGCCTAAGGGCGAATTTCACCAAACTTTTATACCTAGAATAAGTTTTATCCTGAGAATACATTTTGAATTTTTGACAGGTTTTCCACACTAGACTTGGTTTGTCATACGTAAATTTTATTCCACGGATAAAAGGTATCTATAGATAGACTTTGGTAAAATAGCATCTTCATTCATTCTAGCAAGCCTAAGTGTCCTTTTGCTTGTCATTTATTTTAGTTCCTAGTGTAAATAGTTAGTTGTGTTATATAAGGAAATAATAAGTTAAAAAAATATATTCACTAATATATTATTAAGTATTATTATTTTAGCACCGAATATACACAAACTAATACAATCATTAGCATTATTATTTCTTAAAACTAACTAATTTTAAACTAAAACAAAGACGTAATTACACTAATTACAAACAATTCAACCACATACTTTATTGCGTTGTCATAAGAATGAAACTAAAAAATGCCTTGCAGCAACATTTTAGGCGCCAAGGTGAGAAATAATGGCGAATAATTATAAGGATACAGGTAAAATAAAACCAGTGGTTCTACTTCGAAGATAATAACCCTAATTTATTGGAAACGTTCTTAAAGTGTAGCCAATGTGAAATAAGGGTAATGTGTGATTGAATGTAGTTATTAAAGTTGCATTGTTTAGTTTTTGTACATTCCGGTACAGGCTAATTGAGCTATTGTACGCTTTTATAATTTCTACCGTGACGAATATAATCGTGGGTGTCCACGTCCATAAAATGTATAACGTTATCGTGGATGTCAAAATAGGGTCTTCATATATTTCCATACATATTACTTTTCTGTGTTACCGTGATGCCATGCTGTGGAAGATGACGTCCACGATAATATCGCCGCGTTAGAAATGATAAAATGTTGTGCTACGTCTTCTTCCCAGCTAAAGCACTAGGAAGTTGAGAAAGGCGGGCGTTTTAGGGAACTGTCTCATGTAAATTTGACGTTCAAAACTTCAAAAAGTGCCGATTCTCAGCATACTCGTAGTTTGAATAAATGACTTTTGATTAACTGTATACTACTGTACTGTACTGTTTAAGTGACTGAAAAATTTGAAAAAAATCGGTCTCTTTCTAAAATATACAGACAGGCAGGGAAATTGATGCGCAGTCTGTTACCATGGATTCAGTCCATGATTCCGAACCCCCAAGTTGACATTTTACGTCAGTTATTAAAAAAAAATTGCTGGTTCATACATTTTAACAACGTTTTTATTGTACTTTTGTAGGAAACAGCTTTTTTTTAAAATAACCTATTAAAAATTCGACGCAGGTAACGCCCACGTTCAGGCAATCCCATGCCGTATAATTTTCATAACAATAAATTAACATAATCATAATTTTATGTAACTCTCCAATAAGGAAGATTAGGGTTGACCTATAAAAGGATTAAATATGTACATATCTAAATAAGCTATCTTTATTAATGATTTCCGTTCCAAGTATTTTAGTCTATAAATCCTATTTATCCGTCAGTTTACGAAGGAAACTCAAATATTTTGTAATAGTTGTTACTGCACAGGAGGTACACCATCAATCAGTGGAAATTATTCAACTTGGTAATGATAGCCAAGAGTTATTGATAGTGTGTAATAGGCTTTATGATGTAACGTGGGAAGTGGTGTTAGTTGCAGCGATATCTATAAGCGAAGGTGATGAATCAATTGAATAAATCTTAGTACTGTTTAACACAATCAGCCTGTAATGTTCCCACTGCTGGGACACATGCCTCCTCTCTGTGAGAGGGAGTGGGTTTTAATCCAACACGCGGGCCCAGTGTGGTTTCGTAGATGTCACATGTCTTCGAATTTTTGGCTCTAGAACATGCCGATTTCCTTTACCGTGTTAAGAGCAGTGGTGATGAAATAATTTACACAAAGTAAAGTGCCTGTCTGGGTTCGAACCTACGACCTACAACTCGTAAGTCCAGGCCCTTACCAATAGGCTACCACTGCTCAGTACTGTTGAGTCACGTTTATATTCAAGAACTGGAATACAAGAACTGTGGGGTAATTGTAATGCCTTTCATTATGACAATTCGACAACATTCATTGCATTATTTACGTTATCGGGCAGGCGGATTTTTCAAACACATGAAGTAATGGATTAGGAATTTATTTCCAAATCCTTCGGATTTTGACAGAAAGTATGTTATAAAATCGAAGTGAAAAAATTGCCTACCTTCCAGAAATAACAAAACTTGATGACGCGACTTATTAAACTGCTCGCGACTAAATTAAATTTAAAAAAATCAGGATTTTGCAGAGAATTTCTTATCTCTTTTTACTCAACACTGATGATTTCGTATAAGGCTAAACCTGGCCAAATGGTTTCAGGTTCTAGAAGAATCCCTTCTCAATTAGCTATTAGTCGTTACAGTTTTCCGATGATTCAGTTGCTATGCCGTTTATATACTGTTCCATAAAAACCGCTTACAGTTCACTTGCCCCAAACCTCAACCGATTCATTTCAATTAGGAGCGCTGAAGCGCATTACAGTAATAAATTAACTATATTACACTTACTCCACGGCTACTGTATCGGAACCACTGAACCACACTTCAGAATGTGGTTGACGAACATACTGAACAGGCATTCACGCCTCAACACTTTTTTGGGTGAGCAGACTTCTGGCTGTCATCAAAGTGATGTATAAACTTGTAAGTGTCAAAATTATGTTTAATGCCGATTACGTAGCTATGAGGAACGTATTTGTTGCTGCTTGAGCAATTTGTAAGTCATCGTATTGCAGGTTATTTGACATTTGGCATGATGATATAGTTTGCGATTCAGGTTCAATAAATATAGACTAGACACGACTCGTTCGTCATCTATGTATATATATAAGGTATATTTGGGCGTTTAAACCCAGCAAGTACAATTTTTCAAAGTTATACGTACTTTCTAAGTTGCTTGATTCTTAGACATCATTATGTGCTAGGATCATTATATCATTATTTCTATTAGAATTGATTTCTCGCCGGCTAATCGACACTCACGTGACCAGAGGACTGGGTCGTACTTCGGCCAAAGTATTAACATTGCCATTCAGCGTGGCAATGCTGTCAGTCTCCTGGGCACGTTTCCGCATGACAGCAATGCAGATGACTACTTCGACGCCTAAATATCGTTTTGTTTTTGTATTTATTTATATAATTAGTATTTTAATTTAATCCCTAGTGTAAATAGTTAATTATTAGGATAATATTAATGTACCTAGATTCCAATAGAACCAAGTAGGTACATTCTATGCTATCTTCAATCGTCCCTATTAAATCCTAATGTAAATGGTTTCCTGATACCAAACCGAGCCGCGCACAAAAACTGCAGCACCTCGAACAGAGCCAATTAACTGTTACGTCCATTTGATTTGTTGGGATGTCAGCAGAATATGTGGTTGTACAGGATCCGAGCACAAACATTACTTCACACTGCAAAATTTATGTAGAAGGTGAAGAAGACTGAAGAACTATCTAATCCTACTAATATTATAAACGTGAAAGTTTGTATGGATGTATGGATGTTTGTTACTCTTTCACGCAAAAACTACTGAACGGATTTGGATGAATTTTGGCACACAGATGGTTTATAACCAGGATTAACATATAGGATACTTTTTATCCCGATATTCCCACGGGATCGAAACTTATGCGGGTGAAACCGCGGGGCGCAGCTAGTATTTATATGAATTAACTTTATAATGATTGTAGATCGCTTGTTAGAGACGTCAATATAATCGGTTTTTGGTATTTTGTAAAGGCTCATCCTGAGCGAGAGACTTATCATGGAATGAATGACGATAATCAAATTAATACAAGCGTTGAGTTTAATGATAATAATGAGAAAACAGATAACTTAGAACAGGAGGTGGCAGAAAAAAACAAACCAGGTGTTGAAGGTATCTTCGCAAGGCACACAGTCCAACAGAAGATATATACACAAAACAACATGTGCTGTTCTTACAGCACATGTTGTTTTGTGTATATCTTCTGTGTTCTTGGGAAAGATTTCTCCATTGAACTCTTCTTAGAGTTCAATGGAGAAATCTTTGGTCAACTTTAATATCGCCTTAGGCAATCACAGATGACGATAATTTTAGTGATAACTAATTATTGTAAGGTGCAACTAAATAAGTTGACGAGGTGAACTCCCTTAACAAAGATTGGTCCTTGGCAGCTCTGGTCAGAGAGGTGGAAAGAGAATACGGAGGCCTTTGCCCAACAATGGGACATACATTGCTAATAAAAAAACTAAAGTGCAGCCAGAAGTAAACCTTCTGCTCATGCATACTATATTGCACACCTACAAACACGGCACTCCACAAACATCCACC
Organism: Apamea crenata; assembly: GCA_949629185.1. Lineage (NCBI taxonomy): Eukaryota > Metazoa > Arthropoda > Insecta > Lepidoptera > Noctuidae > Apamea > Apamea crenata. The sequence continues at coordinate 2,016,940 of OX451356.1, forward strand.
ATTGAAACATGTCGGTCGCAGTATTATTATGTAATAGGGAAGCGTTTACACACAAACTTGAGCTGAACTACGAGGGAAACCGGCCAATGGGACAGGTTGACGTTAGTGGAGATTTTTAGAATAGCTCGCTGTTTTATTAGATCCTGTTTGAGTGTCTTCATGGCTTTTTAACGTATAGGTATATACAGCAAATCAACCTGTCTAGCCCTTTTCCAACTGTGTTGGGGTCGGCTTCCAGTCTTACCGGTTGCAATTGAATACCAGTATTTTACATGAAGCGTCTGTCTATCTGACCTCCACAACCCAGTTGCTGCGTACCACATTACCCCTTGGTAAGACTGCTTGGCAGACTTCTGATTACTCTTAACAATTGTCTAAAATATCTACGAATGACAGCCGGGACCAACGGCTTAGCGTGCTTTCCGAGGCACAGAGGGGTCTTGATATGTATTGGATGGTTACCCATCCATGAACCGACCGTGGCAAGCGTAGCTTAACCTTCGATAGACCCGTGCGGCTGTTATTATATACAGTAAATGTCAGAGAGATAAACTGTTAAGATTTATGATATAAGTACGTAAATTTGCCGTGTTATAAACATTTCATGCTACCGTCAAAGAATGACAGTTGTGATTTGAATATACGGAAAATATAAGTTGGTAGTCGATTTGCTAGACAAATGATTTGCCTGACTTTACGTTGGAACAGACCAAAGAAGTTTTAGTCAAACGGACCGGTGACATTGCAAAGAAGCCAGAAAAAGACAACTGACAGGGACAGCGGCGTGAATATGAGAAAGCTAGATTCTGTACAACTGATAGATTATATAGGGAAACACCTGGATGAGGGACGTACGGGACCGGGAAGGATGGCAGAAGAATGCGGAGGCCGGAGCCTAGCAGTAGGTGATTGAAATGATAATGATGATAGATTATAAGCTTAAGACGAAGGACACTGTGTGGTTCCCGGAGAATAAACGCTAATTTCATCCTAGTAATACTTTATAAATGTCTCTGACCAACCAAACCAGCGCTGGGGCTCTGTCTTGTATAGGGTCTTCATTATGCTGAGCGATGGCCGTTTCGCGTGAATGTGACGGATGTTTACCCCCAACTTGTTCTTTTTTATGCGTCATGTTTGCTGCAAATAAATGTATTTTCTTTCTTGCTTTCATACGTATGGGATAACTGAAGTTAAAAGCTTTGGAATCTTTGATCTCCTGTTTTTTTCTTTTAGAATTTCATCCTATGAACATACACTCACTCCTGTCTCCCATGGGGTTAGGCAGAAACTATAGATCGTTGCTGCTGCTGCTGTAGGCTTTATACGATATACACCGCTGATACAAAATTAGAAATATTTAGTTTACAGATTAAGAATTACGCAAAACGTATCGTAACTATACATTTAAATAATAATAATCATGCGTGATTGCGTGTAGGTCACTATAGGTAGTTACTCATTGACAGATCGAGAAGATTTAATGAGGCTGGCAGATGAGGCATTACGAAATAACTTGGGTAATCAGCTGATCTGTTAGTAAGCGAGTGTATTAGCATTTAACTGGTGTTAATTATGTTAATTGGTTTAACACGCGTGTCAAGAATCAGTGCTATTTAATCACAATATAATGCGGGCATCTGTTGCCAAGATCGGTCGATCGGAATTTTCTTCATGATCGCCTGTTTAAGAAAGCCCACTTGTAAAACCTTCTACATATATGTACCTCTGCACTCGTAGCATGACTACTTCGATTTCTACTCTACGAAGAACAGACATATCTCATTCTATGCAAATTGTCATATAGAATTTCTTCATTTTTGACATCGCGCCATAGAAATCTGTCGTGTTTCGTAGGCGGTCATGCAACATGTCTGCGCTCATACTCTATATATTTATTGCATTCCACAAATACCCACTTATCTCCAATGTATTTATAGAATTTTGCTGCCTATGTGCTATATTTAATAGCTCTTGCTGTTAAATGTCCGCAATCATCAACCCTCTCTATCTTACCTACTACTGTCCGATATTTTTCCTTAACTATTTTTTAACTCTAGAAGACGTAATAATAATTTACCTACATAATAGTTTCTTTGTTGTACACTTCAAAGTCACAAACATCTGTGTAGACCTAGCTCTTGAACTAGACATTCCTGTATCACAAGCCCACCAGCTCTGCCTATGCTCAGCAATAGGTGGAAAAAGGCTGCCTGTAATGATGATGATATTTTTTAAAACGTTGCCCCCCACTAGGAATTTCTCCTGTATCGTGGGTGCGTTTACAAACATTTAAACTCACATACACAAACAGCCAGACCCGGAACAACTACTTGCAGGCCATACAAATATTTGTTCTGTGCGGGAATCGAACCCGCGACACGCAGCGCAGCAGTCAATCGCTTAACCACTACGCCAACCGTGCCGTCAACAAACATGATGATGATGTTAAAAATTCACTTTCTATTACACCCTACTAATATTATAAACGCAAACGTTTGTGAGGATGGATGGTTGTTTGTTACTCTTTCCCACAAGAACGACTAAACGGATTTGGATGAAATTTGGCACACAAATAGTTTGTTTGTAACCTGAATTAACACATAAGATACTTTTTATCCCAGTATTACGTTCCCGTGGGATAATTTCCAACCTCCACGCAGGCGAAGCCGCTGACTATGGTTAGTCTTCCATAATTTACAAATCTGTCTGTAAGATAATTTGCACTGACCTATGTTTACCTCGTCCGCCTAGTTTTAGCTTTTTTAAGACAAATTAGAAACCAATTGCGCAATCAATATTTTAAACACATTTCTACGCAACTTTTCTCAGAACCGATAGATTTGCATGTCGCATGCAAATTCTGTACAAGTAGGCTTTACAAAAATGTTGTTTACTAGTAACAAGTACTGGTCAACGCTAGCAGATAGTAAATTGGATACTAACACTGGTTAACGTATAAAATACTGGAGAATATACAGGAAAATGTATTTAAATTTTCCTGCTTAGCTGTTCAACTTCTTAATCAATATTTATGAATGTTTATTATTCAATAGATTCCTTGTTTATGATTTTTAGATAGTGTTTGAGTCAGCAGCGAGTGTTAAACATAACATTACGCCTGTAGTCCACGAAGGGTTAGGCAGAGCTGTACCCATAGATATAAGTTATTACATTTCTATGGCTGTACCTTGTTTTGTTTTTGTTTTCAGGAGGAAAACTTCAAAAGGCCCTCGACCTCCGGGGAGTGAGGTTGGGGTGTGTGGGATTTTTACCTCACTAAAACCACCCCGGTGATCACCATCAGCACATAGACAGTGTACCCACATTTCACCATGTATGTTTAACGGGCGAGCCATAAACTGGTACAAGCCTGGACTACGGGCCGCTACTCACAAATTCTTTATGAAACAACCCAATACCACTTTACCCGACCTGGGAATCGAGCCCAGGACCTCGTGCTCAGCAGTAGCGCTTGCGACCACTAGGCCAATGAGGTAGTTAGGATATGGATGTTATACTTATAGATCAAGAGAGGCTCAAATTACACCGGTTGCTAAAATGTTGGCTAAAACAGTAATAAATTACATAAAACAAACAGACCCCGTTTTGCGATTAGCAACCACTATCAAATTAAATTAATTAACAACTTACGCAAGATTGATTATAATTTGCCAAACTAAGGCAATCAAGATCATCTCAATTACTTATTAACATACATGCATAATAATACTACAGGATAGTTTATAGTAGGTACAGTCGACAAAAGATATAGGCAACTAGCTCTATCTTGTTAACAACTTTGTACGCTGAATTCATTTCATTCGTGTGCGTAACTTATTTTACAAAAGATATAAATGATGACAAATATGACAAATGTCAAGAATTACTAATTATGAAAACCTAAGTGGAAAACAAATCATGATTTAGTATGGTCACACAATGAGGGAGGGGTTATTGTCATGTTAAAGATTTAACTAATACCATTATTGCAAAATGCACCTGATTCTAAGTGGTCAACGACGGCTATGGACATCTATAACACCAATCGCATCTCTGGTCTGTAAGATAGGTAGTCATCCTGCAGATAAGGCTAAATAATTCATTTGTGCAATTACACAACTTCACTTAACGTTCCACCCGTAAAGCTATGGTTTCTTAGAAGAACGGTGGCTGCCACATAGCATCCACAATTTACCGGCCAATGACGTCACTAAAACGGTCTTCATGAAAATAAGTTCATGTTCCCTAGAGAGCGTTTTTCATGCCGTAAAGTAAACCCAGCTAGTAACAGTTACTTGACAGACGTTACTGCAGCCACCGCTGTCGTAAGAAACTGCAGCAAGTTTGGTGGCAGAAATAGTTATGGTGGTAGTAGGTAATTCCCTGGACGGAATCCTCCACAAAGAGCTCTACTGCTACTAATAGCTAGGTACTGGTTACTAATCTCTTTTGACATCTGTACTTGCGTGTGTGTATAAAAATTTCACCAGCCGATATTTGAAGCGGCCTTGAGATGAAACTGGATCTTGTTGAACTAACGCACAATTTTAAGATGTTACTACAAGATTGTGTCATGCGGGTATTTGCGAAATTTACGACTACCCTATAATTATGTGTGTCGATTGTACCTAGAGGGGATGTGCGTAAGATGTAACGTTGTTTTGTAAATTATTTTATGATTTGCCTACTTTATAGGTTGTCTGCAAAACTCGACTTTATGTTATGCAGGCTGGCAGAAAATTTACTCTGGTTGTATTCGACCATTCAAGCGAATTTAGAATGAGCTTTCAAACTATTTCTGGTAGGTTTTTTGTTTCGAAAAACAGTGATAGAATAGGCACGTTGAAGACATGTGACTACCAACCCGCACTGGGCCCGCGTTGTAGATTACAGCCCACTTCCTCGAAGAGAGGAGGTCTGTGTCATATGTGGGAACATTATAGGCTGATTATGATCATAACATGCCATAACCCTTTACGCAGCATCTTCCGCAATGAATCTCCGAACGTCTTTCAACCCCACTTGCTTCACAACAGGCTCAGCAGTAAAAAGTGAGCAGTAAAAAACGTTGCGTCACAAATGTCGGAAAACTCGCGTTGTGCAAGTATCGCGGGATGCCGCGTAATACTACGGGCTTGTGTTTGTATGCTTTAGGCTGTTGCAGTACAGCACGGACTTCAAGTGATTTGGTCATAGGGAAGCAAGATTTGGTGCGGATTTCACTTACTTTCGTCATTCATCAATAAGTTGCCAAGAGCTGCCAACAAAAGCAAATTTTGGCGTCTTGATAAATCGCTTAGTCGCATTTTGATACTATTATAGACTAACGACCACAGAAACTTGAAGAAACTAGTTAACGTAACATCACGCCTGTGTTCCCAAAGGGTTAGATTACATAGTTATGTTTAAGTATGTGGGTGCGAGCCTATTGCCATTAACCGGACGGATAAATATGTATATACTTTATTGTACACCGCAAAAATACATAACAAAAAAAAATGATCGAACACTAAATATGTACAATGGGCGGCCTGCTTCTAAGAATTTCCAGATGAAAAAACCCATAACACTTTGCTCGACCCGGGATTCGAACCAGGACCTCTTGCACACTAGCACAACGAGGCAGAAACTAGTTAAGTATCTTTAAATTACAATCTTGCTACTTAATATACATAAAATACTACTCCAATTTCGGACCTACCCAAATTTCATACAATATTGCTTCAGGCTCCTTATCTCTCTGCTCCCTAACAAACAAACCGTGAACGACGTATTATATTATTACAACAATAATAACATAAACAGACAATAACCGTAATAATTGTACATTATTAAATAATCAGGTCGACTGTCCTTGCCTTTCGCAAACACGCTCGTTAAGGGCCGAAGCTTTGTCGATCAAAAGGTTCTACGCCAGAAAGAGATAGACAACCCTTCGTCATATACCAGACAAGGATAGAAGATGTCTTTTAACAATGGTAATTAAGGCAATAATGCGCAATGTGGATCTTTTTGGGTGGCAGCAACATTTTTAATAAAATTTAAAAGGTTTTTTTGTTTAAGTTATGAGGAGTGGTTTTTTGGGCCAGGTCTTCTTTCAATGGAATCATATTTTTATCTAAATAAGGTCAAAGGAAAATACAGAGAAAATAAAAATACAGGGCGGGACATCGAGGCGCAAACTGTGCCTAACCATGTATACAAACACATGATTCTAGATTACACACATTACTGGCCCTTTATTATTATTTGCCATTGGCATGCATTTAAAAATAAATTATACTTAACTGATTAATTATGTATTAATAAAACATTTAATTGACATTATTTACTCGAACGTGACTTTGTATTGTATAGATTCAGACTTATTTTTGGAAAAAAAACCGGGCAAGTGCGAGTCGGACTCGCGCACCGAGGGTTCAGTACAATTTAAAATTATTAAACATAATTATTTTTAGTAGGTAACCTTAACTAAAAATTTACGGTTTTCGCAATTGTTCCTTTATTTGTGCTATAAGACATTGCTTCGTACCAAATTTCAAGATTCTGAGTTCACGGGAAGTACCCTGCAGGTTTTGATTCCCTTGCGAGTGTTGAAAATTTGCGGAAATTTGCGGCATAAATAATAATATGTAATAATAATAAATCCCTGGACATTTCACACAGCACCATTTGTCCCAAGCTAAGCAACCTAATGCTTGTGTTATGGTAACAAGATGGCTGATAAACTACTTATATACATTTTTTTTTTTTGTACATACATACATATTATAGATAGAAAAACACCCAGACTCGGAACAAATACATGTAGGTCATACAAATAAAAATATTTGTTCCGTGCGGGAATCGAACCCGCGACACGCAGCGCAGCAGCCAATCGCTTAACCACTGCGCCAACCGTGCCGTAAATAAATGGATGTATCTTTTGATTGCGTTGGCTTAGAAGTTTGATTTTTTCACAGCTCCAATGGTCAATAGACCTGAGTACCTATTTCATATAAATTCCAGCTTGATACCTCCATGCGTTCCTGAGAAAAAGGGTCTTGACAGACAGACGGACGGACGGACAACAAAGTAATCCCTATAAGTAAGTCCATTTTTCCCTTTCGAGGTACGGAACCCTAAAAACTAATATTAATTGTGCACCAATTTTATTGGTAGGACATAGAGCTCGACCAAAGTGTATACTTAAGACCTTATTTTAATACCTGTGTTCACAAATAAATAATGATTGATTGATTGATTGATAAATCCTATCCCACTAGCGAATTTTGAAAGCGAGCTTTTTTTGAAATTACTGTCAATCAACGCGGTTCAGCATCATGTGCTGAATTCATGGATACAGTTTGCGCTTCGATGTCCCTGCCACCCTGGTATCCCCAGTATGTTTCTAATGACATTCTTGAACTCTCTCAACGAGGCAGTGTCAGAAAAATAAAGTTCAAATTAACAGAACGTGTGATATGAATGATAAAAATTCCTAAATTGGTTTTTAAAGTCGTTAAATCAATATTTATTACTTTGATTACTGTCTGGGTCTTGTTTTATGATTTTCCGGCAGGTGTTATAGCAAAAGTTTACTGCAGTAAATGCTGCAATATAATTTATAACCTTTCGGGAGAGAAACAAGATCGAAAGTGCACGTTTTCGTGACAGAGTTTAAAAAAAATACGTTGTTGAACGTTTAAAGAAACAAATCAAAGAATTAAATATTGTATTGGGTACCAAACAGAGGCTTTTGATACGCTTAAACACAAAAATTGTGAAGCCAAGCGAGAGAATTAAAATTATTACAAAGTAACGCGACTTTTGTATAACAATTACTTTATGACAAAATTAACCTAATTTTAAGCACAATTCGCATTTAAGTCACACATTAAATTATCCATGTCAATGAATTAAGTCATGGCGTTTTACTTTATAACGTTAATGCAACAATATTATAAGCAGAAAAAAAGTTCTACATATTATATTTTAAAATTAACAATCAACACGGTCAAGTACAAAAACAAAATCGAATGGTCATCGTGTGGCAATAGTTTGTATTAAAAATAACCGCGTACAATACGACATCATTTTTTGTGATTTAGTAATAAGTATAAAGACGAAATAGTATGTGTGCAAGGTCAGTGAAATTGTATAACAAGATATTACAAAAGGCTTAATTTTACGTTATTTTACTACGTGGTGACCCGCCCTTGCTTCGCACGGGTGCAATCTACTGATGTGGCGATATTTCGAAACTTGGAGATTTCTTTGCTATTTCTAAGTTACATTTATTGTTGTAATATACACATAAACCTTCCACAAGGTGGACAGATGACCTAGTGAAGGTTGCAGGAATCTGCTGGACGATAGAAGCACAGAACCGCTCGAAGTAGCGGTGTTCGGGGAGGCCTATATCCAGCAGGTGGACGTTTTTCAGCTGAAATTGTGAAACCTTCCGGAATGGCTTTGATGCAAAGGCAACGATGGTGAAAACCGTCCTAAGCGGTTACACAGACATGAAGAGTGACTTGGTTTTATAATGTAAAGAAAATACATAGTACACGCATACCTACGTACGTACGTATGTACAGTCGGCAAAAGAGATAAGTAACCAGGGCATCGGATATAGTTGAAGTTTAGTAAGAAACCGTTGGATATTTTTGAATGAAATTTAATTTGATAAATAAACTGTTTGTTTTCTATTAAATCGAAATTAAATTTCATTCGAAAACATCCATCGGTTTCTTGCCAAACTTCAACTATATCCGACGGCCCTGGTTACTTATCTCCTTTGGTGACCGTACATTAGCAGTACTGTATCTACAGGCTTGTTGACTCATCGTGTGGTCCTACACACGATACCTGAGTCGGACAATGTTATAAAAAAATCCACAAAGAAAATTCTGTATTTTTGTCCGGTTCTTGACAAAATCTCGCCCCTTTCATCATGTAGGTGCACTTAGCACACCTCTGCGGATCTCTTTGTGGAAAACATGCGTGATGATATTACGTACATACATAATAATTATAATTATGTATTACTCAAACTTGGCGGTGTAGATAGAAGTGAATCAAAAGCAGTTACAATAAGTTGTTGCACATGTCGGACTGTTTCTTAACAATTCTTTGTATTGAAATCCAACTATTTTTATTTAGACTACGACTCTTTCAGTTGCAATATCAGGAAATTCATGCACTACATATAGTTCTTTCATCTTGATTTAACTTAATTAATATTATTTAAAATATTATTATATCATTTGTTACTAAGAGTGATTGTTTGAAGTAACAATTGGGAAATATGCTCATCTCTGACTCATATTCTCACTCAACCTAGGAGTCGGAGATGAGCATTTTTTTTGTTCAAATGTTCATCACGCCTGTATTTCGCGAAGGGTTAGCTAGAGGTATACGTATAGTGCACCCACATTTCGCTAGTTATGTTTGATTCTATGTAATATGCCACCAGTCGGACACAAATCCTGACTCTAGGGTGCCACTGAGAAATTCCATTAGGAAAAACTTCAATTTTTTTTCAGTTTTAGACTTCACACATTCATTTTTTTCTCTTCTTGTTCTTACACACTATTGTCTACATTTCTTTTTTACTCCTCCTTTCGCAGGTCTGCTGGAGGAAATTTCCTAAGAAATAAGCAGTACCTACCAGTACCAGTACCTTTATTTATTTATTTATATAAACTTTTAGCACAAAAAGGTACAAAGGCGGACTTAATGCCTTAGGCATTCTCTACCAGTCAACCAAGGGTGGTGAAGAGATTAGATGGCAGGTGCTTTGGTTGAGAGGGACAATGATAAAAAAAAACTCTTAAACTATGTACATAAATAGGTTATATACACAACATACATACTATTACTATAATATACCTATATATTATGTAAGTACCTTTGTACTCCAATTATAATTATGTCATATCCCTATTTATTTTTCTGTGTGTACATGAATAATTAAATTAATAAATAACACTTCTCCGACTCTATAAATCATAATTACGTTGTTTTCTTACTTTTTTATTTATTTAAGAGTTTGAGAGAATTGTGGCGCTATTGGCACAATATTTATTACATAGGTAAGTGAAACAAATGATTGTATTGCTCTCACACATATACCTAGTTCGTTGACCTTATATTCTTCGCGTAGCCAAGTCTTCAATTGACTATTATAACGTGATAAGTGCGATATCCGAGATGCGGTCAACAACCCCAACACCAAGATGTTGCAAGTCGATTCAATGATGTCTGCTCATAATAATCCACTTATAGGTGGGGTTCCTTAAGTCTGTGATAAGGCCTGTCGTACTTTATGGGTCTGAATGCTGGGCTGTGAAGAAGACGGATGAAAGAAGATTGCATGCAGCGGAGATGAGAATGTTGAGATGGATGTGTGGAGTGACGAGAATGGATAAAGTAAGAAATGAGTATATAAGAGGCAGTTTGAAAGTGGCGCCAGCAGTGACAAAAAAGTTGAAAGGAAATAGTTTAGCTTGGTATGGGCATGTGATGAGAAGGGACGAAACGCATGTGACTAAAAGAGTGATGAATATACAAAGTTGGATGGATTGTGTGAGGAATGATATGAAAGAGAAGGGAGTGAATGATAGCGTGACGATTAATAGAAGAAGAAAACGTGTTGCGCCGACCCCAAGTAACATGGGATAAGGGCAGGAAAATGATGATGATGAGGTGGGGTTCCTTAAAGTCCCATAAATGGTGATATATGAGAATTATCGGGGAGTTATCGCAATGCCTGGGCATTTTTTTATAGTTCATAATTACATGAAAGAAGTAAAAGACATGGCTAGAAAATAATGAACATTAATCTGTCTCCCCCAGCTGGATAATTTATTTATTTATTTCTCATCACAAATTTTGAAGTGGACAGGAAGTGTCTAAAATAGGCTTGACATTTGTGAGAGACTGGTGCTCGAAACGGGCATAACATACCTGTGTCACCAGGTCCCCCAAGACATATGTACATACATATTAATTTAGATTAATTAAAAAATAGATCGACGTCCTTAAAATTATGAAAGGGTCAGGTTGAATGCAGAAGGCTGGTAACTAATACCTGTTCTAGAATAGCTGGTGAAAGTGTAAACAAACTCTGTTCACTTGTTCAGCTTAAATTCGTATGCATTCACTCAATAAAGGGAAATAGTAACACATTCATCTATATTTAGAAGGTTTCAACTTTATATCTCACCACTATTTCCAACAATTATTGTTTGAAAAACATTATTATTTTACTAAAATTCATGCGTTTTCTTATCCATTTGTTAACATTTTGATCAGATACTTTTGGAACTGAGCAAAGGTGTTGTGGTACATCTTAAAGCAGCGATCTACCTAAGACTAGAAGTGGAACGTAATAGGCCAAGTGGATTAAAGGAAATAAAAATCAAACGGCACGGTTGGCGCAGTGGTTAAGCGATTGACTGCTGCGCTGCGTGTCGCGGGTTCGATTCCCGCACGGAACAAATATTTGTATGACCTACAAGTAGTTGTTCTGGGTTTGGCTGTTTGTGTATGTGAGTTTAAATGTTTGTGAACGCACCCACGATACAGGAGAAATTCCTAGTGTGGGGCAACGTTTTTAAAAAAAAAACAAACAAAAACAACCACACTTAAGAAATCATCCACATTACTTTAGAAACCATCGAAATTGATTAGTTCAAGGCTACAAATGATTTACGATCCGTTTACGTAACACAACATACGTCTATTTTGACACCTAGGTTAAAGATGTGAGAAAACTTTGACTTTGATTCTGTAGTAGTTCTTAGGACATTGCTTAATTTTTGTATGTGTTTTTTGGCAATTTGGTGACCTGGTTATTGGAGCTGACGCGTAGCCACGTTTGCGTGCTAGAAACCGCAAGCTTGATTTAAAACAAATATTTGAACAGTCCGGAGTAGTCTTATTTATGCGTCTCATGGAATGAGTCAATGTAGTGACTTTTATGTTGTAGCAGATACCTACTTTGATGGGATGGGACAGTTCTGACTTTTCTTTAACGCTTACTTAATTAAGATTCCTTTTGTTTAAAACTACGGATTAGGTACTACGATTTTGCCCTAAAAAGTCAGGTCCAGGTTTCAAACCTTAGCCCTCTACAGTCCTTCATTCCTGGATTAACACATCGGGACATTGTCTTCACATATAATTATAATTAATGCATACAAAAACTTGTAAAACATGTTATAAGAGTTACTATGGAGCTTTTGAGGGGCACCTAGAATAAATTCTATTTGCTTGTAAATGTTCACGTTCAAAAGTGTCTTTTAACTACTTGCAATAAATGGCCTATTTCAAATAAATGATTTGACTTTGACTGCATTTATAGCTAAGATGTCATCTACATGATTACTTTTTTCAACTTAAAGTGACACAAGAGCACCATATGGCACTTGCCAAAAGATCATCAAGATTCACTAAAAAGATGGCGAAACTACAACAAATGACACACTGATCTCAAACACGGCCGACAATTTGTCAGTGTTAATATTACACTTTCCATAAACGTCGCAAAAGTGTCAATTTAGTGTCTTCGTTGTTTATGTAATGCCAAGTAACGTTACTGTTAACTGCGTAACGAGGCGCAAGCAAACGACCGGTTTTAGGCTGTATTCCCAGAGCAAGATGGGCTGAAAACGGATTTTAATTTTTGGCCGAAAACGAAATTCGGCGATACTCATCGAATCTGTGAAGTTTCGCTAGCTAATTTAATTTGACTCTGTATAGATTGCCATCGACATGCTATGAAGAAAATAATACTTAAAAGAACGAGAACGAATAATAAATGCTGATAAAAAACCATGTTTGTCAAGGCATGGAATTAAATATGCACATATAATGACAATTGAAGTGAATCGTCTAAATATCTACTGCATTGCATGGCACTAATTGGTCGCTTAGCATGCGTTCTTTGCTGGAGGCAGGTCATTAGAGTACCAATTTATTTACAATAAATCTCTAATAAATTATGTATCCTGGCAATGATTCAACTTTGTATATCATCTTATATAACATTTTGCAATACATTTATTTGTAAAGGCTCTCGCAAACAGGCGCGACGTACGGTGCTACGCGATTCTGATAGAACAATGTCCATGAAGTTTTCACAGTAATTATTCTACTAGAGTCGCGTCGCGCTGTCGCGACGAGCCTGTCTACGTAAGCCTTAACATGACTCTTTTCTGCATTACAACGTATTTTGGCCTGCATTTGTAAACAAAATATTTAAATTATTAAGATTTTAAATGGCATTTTAATGATGATTTTAATGTATTTGCATAGTACAGTCATTTATTTTGATTAAAATTTGGGAAATTTCGGATTTTCATTGTTGAAATACCTACGAGTACTATACTTAATATTATAGATTTTTAGTTAGAAGGCTGATCATAACGTAACATACAAACGATCTAGTTTGGCCTAGAAAAACTAGTTTATCTGAATCGGGTTTAAGGAAACACTCGAGTCCATAAAATCATCAGAAATGTTACAATCAAATATATTCATTAGAAATGCATGAATGCGAAAACACGTTGTAAATTAGACAGACCACCAGTATTCCGCTTCATGCCATCCTGACCAAGATATGTTGCTAAATAATTCATTATCATAAATAACATCACGCTTGGTTAGGCAGAGGGGTACCTATTAGTAGGTACTCTCACATTTTGCCAGTTATTTTTAAATCCTTAATAGGGGGCAACCTACATTATAAGCAAATAAATGATTTATATTTCAAAATAAATGATTTCTATTTCAAAATCAAATCAAAAGTAATTTATTCAAACTATGCTGAGAATCAGCACTTTTAGAACGTCAAAATTACAAAAGACAGTCCCCCAAAAACGCCCACCCTTCCCCACTTCCTAGTGCTATCGCTGGGAAGAAGTGGCGTAACAAACTCAGCTCAGCAGCAGCACAGCTGTCTGTTCAGTAAAAAAATACTTGATTGTATACAATACTAGGTACTTAGGTTCGGTAATTATCATTACAAGACCAGAACATAACATTAAATTATATGCCATTATGTCAGCTAGCCACGCCAATATACCAACAAATATAATAAAACTATACGTACTCAAGCTAGAAAATAATTAATTAAAATTAAAATGTAAATTAAAAACTTACTACCCAAATAAAAGCCTCCAGGCATAAAGGGCGTGACAGCTTACATATGTAATTATCTATGCATTGCTGGGTTCTGTTCACATAAGTTGGTTTGTACAAACACTTTTACACGTCAATCATGTTTTTTTTAAACTAGATGAGGTCGGCTTTTCCTATCTGACTACTCTGAGAAAAAAGACAAGGCAAAGGAAACAAACTCAGAGGTCACAGTCTCTTTTAAAGTCCAGACATAAACTAAGTCAGATCTTATGAAGACTAGATTGGTTTCTGAACTGGTCTTTTGAAGAAAGAACCACACAGATTGAGTGGACCTATCCAGTCAGTGCACGCATTTGTCAGTAATCGTGCAGCTCAACTCAAAACTTAAGGAGCCTCTGAACGGGTCTGATTTAGGTACCTAATACATTTAATATTTATATGGAGAAATGATTTATCGATTACCTAACCAATATGTTAAATTTAACACAACCACCAATTTATATGAATAATTTATTGGTATATTCACGGCACGTCTATTTTGTAGTTCGAATAGATTGCACGCATATAAATATTGCGGGTGGAATCTGGTTAATTATTGTCAGTAATAACCGCTCAATGTCGTAAATAACCCTAATCCATAAAGCTGGCATGTTGCGGTTTGTTTTGTAAGAAATGATCGATATCTTTATTATTTCATGTCAAATCATTGGTGGTTAATCCGCGGATTAGCTATCGAATGTGTTGGCCGAAGTAAGAAACACCTGCCCAGGTGGAGATTCCCAGATGACTCCTACCTGAAGTGTAAATGTGGTGCTGTTCCACAAACAATGGGGCACTTAATATCGTGTCAGTGAGGAATTGATGGACTGAAGCTGCAAAAACTCGTAGCCAAATTCTGGACCGCTCTATATACATTGCCACCGACACACTAAGAAGTGTTTGAACCGTTTACTTATCATTATTATTTCTGCGTAACTTGAAATGAGTATTACGTAGGTAGTAATGACGTTAGTGAGAGCCAATCAAAACGCGGAACTCAAGCTATGTGCGTAAGTTGGGTTCAGTCAAGTGTTATTAAAGTTGAGAAGAAAATCACATTTGAATTTCCTGATGTGACATGTCATACAAACGCGGCTAATATTTCTGAATTGAATCATGTCAGCATTTTTGTCTGCTGCCTAGCAGACAAATACACATAAGAATCTTATTATGTATTTTTGGTAAAATAGTAAGAAAACCATACCATCCAAAGTTTCCTTAAGGAAATTAGGCAACGTAGTGGTTCTGATAATCTTCTTCGTGTAGCTGGCACGACTGTATTTTAAATTTTATTTTCCCAACACTTTGCCACTTCCACGGCGTTGTCGGTGGCAGCGCAGCGGTCACTTTGACTGCATGTTTTGGGACACAGAGGGCAGGATAGGAGGTCGAGCATGGTTTGTGACATAGCTCCACAATCACGCCTTACTGCCGTTCCGTCAAGGTAGCCCCACTTTAACAGGTTGGACTTACATCTTCCCACTTGTGTCCGGAGACGGTTCAGAGTCTTCCAAGAGGATCACGGAAGGTTACGCCCTACAGGGAGATGCTATGATCACAGAAAAAGTGAAGGCATCTTAGCCACTTGTAACTATTCTTTCGATCATCAATCCTCTTGAAATGCGTGGTGACAACAGTGTGATCCTATTAAATCAAGAGAACTCTCTCTTGCCGTAGGATCCGCGGCTGCCCAGCTCACTCCATTCTTTGCCGGAACAAAGTAAGTTTTAAGACAAAGACGTAAGTACCTACATAAGTTTCGAGTAGAACCTACGTTGACAGTGCTTAAAGGGCTTAAACCTACAACCTTGTACATTTGACGCAAAGCGCACTGTATGACATTTGCGGGCGTGTCAGCCTTGATCGTTGACATATACCACGGTTTATGAGGTCATTGACATTTATCTTTTAATGCACTTTCATTCACATAAATATCCTTTAGATTACATAGTTGTGTTATTGGAGTCACCATAGATAGGTGTATGAAGGTCCGAATAATCTGTCAATCAGTGGGGCAATTTTCGTAATTTTAAGAAGGTTCACAGTCTGATCTCAGTCTCACTCTGTCAAAAATATCAAATTTTTTTGAGATTGAGGTTGTCGCTGTGATGAGATTTTGAAAGTTTTTAATTACAGAAATTGGCCTTTAGATTTTCCTCTTCGAAATGTTTGGTTTCCATTTTAGCCTGTAAATGCGACTGAGTACTGCTATTTATGAACATCGCAATAACGAATATAATGAAACTAATCATTGCCTCATCAATTTTGATGACGTACGTTCATTTTTAAGGTCAGGGAAAGGACCACTTCTTCTCTAATTGTCATTGAAGTGGTCAATTCTATGAGAACCTCTTGCCTCGTGTTGCTAACAAGGACACTTAATCTTTAATTAAAAAAACAGTAAACACATTAGAGTCTTTTCAGGCAGCAAACTATATTATTTCAATGTTAAAATCCATTTTAAAGTTTCGTCCCGATTCACCCCTGCATCCCTATTCACCCCATTTTACTATGTATATTATGAAAATGATGATTTTATCAATGATTGTTGGCAGAGTGGATTGCCCCATCCAAAGACACTGGATCAAAATAAGTATAGGTTTATTTTAAATTAAATTGAATTAAGTAATACTAAGCAGCAAGCAATTGATATATAAATAAATAATAAATAAATAACACTAACATAGCTTATAAGCACAATCTGTTACTAACCACTTACAACGTAAGGACTGTTATAGGTCTGAAATAAATTATATATATATTATATATATATTATTGTATACTTGTTGGCAGGGTCATCGACGCGCAAACCGTTACCATGGGTCCAGTAAATGACAGTTCCATACATTTTGACCGCGTAGGTATTGCACTTTTCTATCACACAGAAGATTTTTTTTAAATAACCAACCAACATTTTTCGCTGGGAGGTCATCATGGGAATCATGTTCATGTGTGTGTGTGTTCATGGTTATAGTTTGAGCGTCGATGTCCCTGCCACCCTGCACCTACCTAGTTGTAGAATAAAGGTTGACAACTTTAATTAAAGCAACAAGTAGGTACCTAAATAAAAACTTACTTGATTGTTTATATGACCCTGTACCAAAATCCAATGTAACCTAATTTAATTTCAATATCTTTCATATTACACACAGCGGATATAAATTATCTATAGATCAGAATGTTTCGCGAATATATCCGTTCAGCCATCACGCGAGGACAAACACATTAATGTATGTAGATCAAATTATACGCACTTGTTAATTATTATTTGTTGATTAATTAGACATAAATTAAAAAATGCGTAAAGCCTCAAACCTTGCAAAGAAGTAGGACAACAACAATTGGCGGTGGTAAAGAGTTTAGGTGGAGGCTCTCAGTTGGCACACTGGATTACAAGTCTATGTTACACGTCTGCCTAACCCTTCGGGGGAAAAGGCGTGATGGTATATTTATTTTGTGTAAAAAGGTACATGTAGTTTTAACAGAGTTGCCTGGAAGAGATTGCAGAAAGCAATAAGGCCGCCCATTGTATGTTTTGTATTAAAAATTGTACATTTTTTTGTTATGTATTTTCTGGTGTACAATAAAGTAAATAAATAACGGGAAGAGAAATGAAATGAATGAAATGTTTATTTATGTAAGTAGATCTTTTAAGACACTTTTACATGTCAATATTTTAACGCCGTTTTCTCGGAGGTATCGAAAAAGCAACGCAGGTAAATTATCAAGAAGATAACCAGGAGCTTTCTCCAGACGAATAAAAATCTGATGATTCTACTAATCCTACTAATATACTAATGTATGTATGGATGGATGGATGGATGTTTGTTATTCTTTCACGCAAAAACTACTACACGGATTTGGATGAAATTTGGCACACAGATAGTTCATAACCAGGATTAACACAAATTATACTTTTTATCCCGATTTTTTCACTGGATCGAAACTTATGCGGGTAAAACCGCGAGGCGCAGCTAGTGATGAAATAAAATTGTATAAAAAAAAAACAGCACTCTAACTTAACGCTGTTTTGTATCATAAACGTAGAATAAGACATTTCTGTATGAAGGACCCCGCTAAGCTACCTAAGTACCTACTCTTGCACTCATAAACAAACAAACAGAACTCGACTTCCTTTTAGTTCGCTCGTGATTAATGGTCCGTGATTGTCTTATCCTGGCCGTATCTTGTGATCTATATGTGAATGAAGTTTTAATTATTTCGTGTTGTTGCAATGTGTCATACTGGATGCGATGTACGAAGGCTAACTTACTGGTTGGAGTAGTCAAAGCATGAACACGTTGCTGACAAAGTATTGTTGTGTCGTAATCGCATGCATGTGTGGCTTTAGTGACGAATGCCGTACTTGCAACAGTTGCAACTTGCCCATGGGACTCTATATCTGAGTTGAGACCTTCGACTAGACCTATTAAAGTTTATCACTCGTGGCAAAATAGCAATCCTCTCAGGACAGGTCTTTAAACACCTTCTACGAAACACACATCTAATAAAACGGATCCAAGGACAATGAGTCAAGATTGGTCCTTTGAGCTGTGGATACTAAAAATAGTGACAGATGACTATTCTATTACTTTTGACCCCCATTAATAGCCAGAGGGTTTTTTTTTGGGTATCGGATGGCAATCATGCTGACCGACAGCCCATCTAATGGTAAAGTGGTCACCTAATCACCTAATGGCATCTCCAACACTAGTGGCATCGCAGATGAGTTGCCTTGTCAGAGTCTATTATTTGCAGTTTCCTACCCATTCTCAGCTATTTAACTTAGTTTTTGTGAAATTTTTTGTATCAAGCCTTTGTAGCATATCAATGCCATATCCACTGCCTTCTCGGCTCCTGTCGGTTGCAGCTACCGGAACTGGCAGCCGGACTCGTTTGAAGGGCGCGCGATCGCCTCTCTCCGCCTCGACAAACTGCGTGCTAACACACTACCTATTTTTTACATTTAGACATGTATTTTCAGGTGTTTGTTTGTTGTATTTTATTTAGATTAACTGTTGACTGGTCATGTAAAAGATACGATTATGATTGAAGGAGTGGATAATATTAGGAAAAAGCCATTAAACCCTGACCAGAAAGTTGAATGCATTAGAAACACCAAAGCAGGGTTTAATATTATTATTATATTATTATTATTAATAGTAAGGCAATTTTTGGCAACTTGAGGGGAAAATCTTTCGTTTTTGAACCGAAAATAGATTATGAACAAATTATTAACAGTAAAATACAAAAATAGTAATTTTTTTATTGACAATCGGCTCACTCTTGACCTCAATCCAGCCCAAAGGCAGGGATGAGATCTACGGTGGAACGAGCTTGCCCAGAAGAAGCCTATTCTCTCTCACCTTGAAGAGATTAGAGTTGTATGGACTCGGAAATGCAGACGCAATACATATGACAAAAGGAAGCAGTTAAGTTAACAATATTAGTAGTTTAACATTTGTGGAAGTTTTGACCAACTAGAGTCCCAAACTTGTTGTTTAGATCACTGTGTCCATATTTATGCCTTCAACCCATCAATTCCAAAATCAAATCAAACCCCATAATAACCAGTATGTCATCACGACTGATAATCGCGTCGCAGTGGCGCGTGCGACTAATCCCTGCTATACGCAACGTCGTGTCGCAAGCGGAACACGGCTCGGGAGAAGGAAACTGTGCGTTAAATGCCTGACCATTGCGACATTAGTGACACTGGTGATTTTGTGCCGACAAGGGACATTCTGATTATAATCAGTTATCTTTTTGATCACCACAGGGTGCTGAGAACTGCCATGATGGCGAGTAACACAGCTGCTTGGAGCTAGAGCGACAGTTCTAGAAAGATCCGTTTGCTTTGAAGTACATACAAGGAACTGAATAGCCAGATATATCAAAGATGATAAATGGAATGTGGAGGTGAGTAGTGACTGAGAATAGGTCACCAAAACTCTGGCACTTGAGGGGCTGAAGATATTTCAAAAATAGATTCAACACTATAGAGAGGAAACCGGCATGCAACCAAAAAATCGAAGACATGTGACATCTACCAACCTCCATACTCAATATCTTTATTGCTTTACCATAATGTGTACTTAGGTGGTATACATATAATTTAGATCATTATGGACCCTGTAGGGCACCTGCACCGGGCCCGCGTGGTAGTTTACAGCCCAGTTCCTCTCGAAGAGAGGAGGCTTGTGTCCCAGCAGTGGGAACATTTTAGGCTGAATATGACTATGTAGAAGAATAGTGAGCAGAAAACTATCAGAATTAATTAGTGGATGATGACAGGCCGAAGAAAATGTATAATTTTGTAGTCTTGTAGGTTTCGTTTATCGGTTTAGTTATTTATTTATCCATTTGACCCGAGAATGATGTGCAAATATACCTACGAATTAATAAACGTTTATCAGCCCACGCAAGTAAACCAATCAGAGGGAATCAAGTAGTTAATCATGATTTATGTAGGCTATAATACCACAGCGAATATTACCAAATGTGCGGAGTAATTACAAACAGATCTGAGCTGAATTTCCAGGTGGTGAGGTAAGTTTTGTGATCGTTATCAATATGTTGGTTAAGAAAGATGTACGAGTAACAGGCTGTCGTCAGGCGTCAGCCTAGGATGGCTTAGACCAAAAGAAACGACCAGGACCAGGAGAAACGTTTCCACTGCTGGGGCACAGGCTTCCTCTCTGTGGCCAGGTCACAGGCCTGCGTGGTAGATTACGACTCACCCAGAGGGGGTGAGTCGTATTCCACCACGCAGGCCCAGTGCGTGATAGTGGATAGTGATCAAATCGATCACTAGATCGATTGCAGTTTGCATCATTGTCAAATTCATACCACGAAATTTAGATTTCGTATGTTTTCCTTCACCGGTGTCTTCGTCTAAGAAAGTTCACCAAACAGACGTTGAAAAGTTAGCCCCTCAATTAGGTGGCTCTTAAAATGTTTTAAAATTACCCGATTAAATCTAGTCACCAGCAAAACTACGCAACGAAATATTACTAGGTAGACATGTACCTGTACCTACGTATAGTAAAGTTTAATTCACATAACGTAGGACTAGTAAAAGTATGGTGTGAATGAAGGACGTTTGACCGGATGCATTGCGATATCAGCCGATGGCATATACTCGTAATGGACTGGGTTATGTAGTAAGCCGGGTCGCACGGCCTTAAGGCCTTTAGACTCGGCCACTTTTTGCTGGGACACTGTCGCGACACAATCAGGACTCAATTTAATATAACTGATAATGAGTCATAAAAAATTGTAAAAAAATGGTCGCATTTTAACGGCAGGTGCTGTTTAATAAAGCCCAAATGTATGAAAGTATTTGCAATGTTGTCAAATTGTAGGAGTTTTGTGGGTTTTATGAAATAGGCCAGGACAGCCCTGCGCTCTTATATGTGTTTACACTTACTCACACATTCATAAGAGCTTATGCTAGTTTGTACCCGGTGAAAAAAGCCTTGAGCAAGCCTTTTTCCCATAAGGTTAGGTAAAACTACAAACTGCCACCTGCTCGGATTACATACTTCTTTTAACTCGTTTTAATAATTAGTTTTCTTACCTCAAAAAACAAATGATAGTTGAATTTCAGACATTTTTTCCGGTGTGGTTTGGTTGTGAACACTTATAACCAAGGAATGTTTGAACTGACTCGTTTTACTCCCGATAATGAAAACATTTTTCAAGCCTTTGCTCTCCTCAATTACGGTCGCATATATTTTTTAATTTAGAAAAGTAACTATAGCTTTCATAGAAATTTTGGAAATGCCAAAACCATATTTTATTGAATTATAATCGCACGGTGCAGTCGCGCAACAATCTCCCAACTTAAAGTCGCCATGTTTGTAGACCACAAGGAATTTGGACAAGTAGCCTGCTTACCTTGCTCAGTGGTTCTCGGTTACGGGTACAAGCGGAAAGGACCCTTTCATGGTGTCGTAAGAAGTGACTAAGGGACTGCGAATTTGAAGTTATGATCATTTTGAATGCCTTTGTTACAGCGGCCCTTCAGGGAGACTGTGTCGTAATGTAGTTAGGTAATGTTAGAACAGCAACAGCCTGCACTGTCCTAGGAAATTGTTAGATTGTTTTGGTAACAGAACGTAGTGTAGAAGAAGCTGGCAAAACCCAATGGCAGTCAGGATTAAAAATGGTAATATAACAAAACATAATTTCACGCCTGAAATCTGCGAAGGGTTAAACAGAGGTGTACATTCGCATAGATAAAGGATTGTTATATGGGCGAGGTAGGTATTATAAGCACCTAAAAATTTAATGATGCATCGCGCCACCATCTAAAAATATTGATAGAAGTAAATGGATTAACTTTTTATGAATTTACGGCCCGTTTCGGACTGATTATTTTTGTGACCAAGTTTTTCCTAGTTAAGTACCATAGCCCCTGGAATTCATAAGCAATGAATGAAAATATCATAGGTTAAAACTTCTCTTTTACGAAGACTTTACGGATGTAGCATCTAAAGAAGCAAATACCTTCGTTATAATTTTAGAAGCTAAGCTGTAGGTATATTCGGGGAATTTGTACGAAACAGAATTGGTGTTTTTTTTATGTTACAAAATTTGCACTTTTATGCTTATAATTTACAAATATAAAACGTTTTAATAGTTACCAGATTGCCATGACAGTAAAATAACAAAACTAGACGCATTAGTTTGTACGGTCAGCATCAAAAAAACGCGTCTGTTACACAAAGCTTTAAAATTGTTAATTTGTGAAAGGCTATTTAAAAAATGAAGTTTTAGGTAGGTATATATATAACCGGTATGAAGAATAAAAATTAGAATAGAATAGGATATAATTTATTTAATTGTAAGAATGTAGTTTTACATAGTATGATGTTAATTTTTTCTTAAGTTCTATACATTCTACCATAACATATAATATGTTATGGTAGAATGTATAGAACTTAAAAAAAAAATTATGGTGTACAAATTATGTGAAGAGATTTTGAAATTGATAAATTCAATAAAATCGCTTGGTTTTTTTAATAGCCTCATATTTAAATAGTTGGTATGTTGACGTTAATAACATAGTCATTTAAGACAAGTTAACAGTCAACATTAAAACATAATATGGATACGATTAATACGTCAGTTTAATCTAAATAAATTAATAAATACAAAGAATGTTGCAAGCATGTGTGAAAAATTATGATAATTTAACTGAATGCGGAAAATTATTTATTACCTTGAGATTTACCATGTATGGGTAAACTTTATTAGATATAATTGCTGACGTAAATTGTAGTCATTTATACTAGTGCATGCTCGCCTGTCTTTCAAGATACGTCAGGTAGGACATTGAATGGACTGCAAACGAAACTATGCTTATCGAAAAACCAAGGAAAAACTGTATTGCAGGATTTATGTAATATAATTTTATAACACATTTGCTCGTAAAGGGTCTCTTATTTCACCAATTTCAATATAGTATTGTACCTATCTCATTACGTACTTGCGTGTTATTGTTTCTTTTTAATAAGGTAAAACGCACGGTTTATCAAGATGCTTCGTCTAAAACGAACGGTAGATACTTTTTTTAAATCTTAGCAAAAAGTTTTTATGTCAGAAAAGTGGTCAACATTTTATGAATAAAATTAACTTTGGGAGATAAAATAAATAATAAATAAACATTTACAAATTGTTCACATTTTTACAACTGCTTTAACAAGTGATTAAAGATTTATTCGTTTAAGAAAGTCCGAGTTTTATTTATTTCCTCGCAAATCTATATATATAAAAATCAATGCCACTTTTCGTTGTAATTTTATAACTCAAGAACGGCTGGGCCGATTTAGCTGATTTTGGTTTTGAAATGTTTGTCGTAGTCCAGGGAAGATTTAAACGGTCAGAAAATATGGAAAAAGGAGTAGGGTAGGAGTAGGGTATGAGTAGTGTAGTAGTAGGGTAGGACTAGTGTAGGAGTAGGGTAGGAGTAGGGTAGGGGGTAGGACACCACGCGAACGAAGTAGCGCCGGGCAGCTAGAAATAATTTATATGGCAAAACAACGTTTGCCGGGTCAGCTAGTATATTATAAAACGTCGTATGACATACGTGCTTCTGATAATTACAGCTTCTGCTTTCTTGTAGCCCGACCCGTAGGCGAGGGCTAGCAATATCGCCTCAGCTGTAATTTTCAACTTACCGCACTTATATCATAATGTACTAATACATAACGCATGAAGGTACCTTCTCCCCAAAGGGTACAAGTACCTATATTGCCCTCAAATTTCGCCAGTTAGGTTGAAATCCCCTGCAAAAGGGCTAAGGTTTTTGCTACTGTCCGTGCAAAAAACCCTATCCGGGCTGTTACAGCGAAATTTCCCCAAAATATGAAACCCAATAACACTTTACCCGACCCGAGGATCGGACACAGGACCCCATGCTCAGCTCGTAAACTTTATGTAGGTATACAAATAGAACAAAATATTTTTTGTGTGGTGAAATCCTCCTTAGTATTTGTCACGTAAGCTCGTAAACGCTCCTTCGAATAAGTTAGTTTATTGATTTTCTTCTACACTGACATATTACCGTATATTTGTGTTACTTTCACAGGATAAAAGACCTTTTTTGTGAGTAAAAATTTACCCGGAACCCTTCTCTTGTCTACCTGTGAATTTACAACCTTTCAGTTGTAGATTTATACCGTTATCTGACCTCGGTTAATAGCGTCATTTATTATTTCTTATTGCGCTGGATTTGTACTTGTGACTAATCTTTTGTTGTAAAGAAAATATTTTATTTCCTTTTGCCAAAAATGTAATGTTAGGCAGTGTAGTTTTAGTAATTTCTGAATTTCAAAACTACCTTTGGTCTTAATATTATCATCATCAGCCTACAGCAGTCCACTGCTGGACATAAGCCTCTCCTATTGCACGCCATTCAACTCGATTTTCGACATCGTTCATCCAGCTGCTACCAGCCATCCTGCGAAGATCATCGCTCCACCTAGCCTGAGGGCGTCCTACCTAACGTTTACCGGTCTTAATATAAAACATCCTAATTGATAATCATTCTTTTGGATCGATTTTTACAGCGATCTCTTCTCGGCGTAAGCTTATTATTACTCAATAACCCTCAGGGGATTATGGCATGTCTTGTCTATATGGGCATGTCAAAACATCGAGATTTCTCCTCCCGGAATAAATGCTCTAAATTACGGTGGAACCTTATCGAAATCCATTGCATAGTTTGAAAGAACTAAGCGGTCACGCAGATAGACACGAAAAGCGCTTTGTTTTCCAGTACATATGTTTTATAAAGTACGCTAGTGATTATTTTTAGTGTCATGAAAATTTACCATACCCATCTTTATGTTGCTGGAAGATAAAAGATGTTGCTGCTTACCTGTAACAATAAAAGTACACACATTGAAATAGTGCAAGATTAATATCATCGTCAACGTCACTGTCTCTTCGAGTTTTATCAAATGTCTGATCTACCTACCTACGTTTAAGACAAAAGTTCATTGTTTTAATGGGTAAGACCATACACGGTCACAGTAGGTAGGTACTTAGGTAGGTAGAGAATGTCGGGGTAAGTTCGACACTGGGATTACCCCGACATGCTATAAGAATTATTTTCCCGAATAATTGTGCAATATTTTTTAAGGGTGACAACATTGTGATCTGCGCCATTTTATTCTGTCCCGACCATCGGCAGAATAGAATAGTGCAGTATTTACAACACATACATACATAATTTGTTTAATTGAGGAACAAACCTGTGACCTTTACCACAGGAAACCACGCCCTTGGTCACTGTTAATCGAGTCATTTACATAGATAATTTTTCGATTATATTAGGTATGACTAATCCATATCAACATTTTCTTATTCGAAAAAAAAAAACAAATTCACAACAGACTTGTCATACTGGTTACCGTTTTTCCCTTTTCCTGGGTTATAAGTGACCTCAATTAAAATGGTGACAGGTTTTACGAACTATATTGGTTAATTCAGCTTAGCAACAACAACAGACGGTTTTGACATTTCCGAAGTATGAAACTGGACAATGTGCATAATTAGTAAATTTAGACAAGGTTACAGAATCGACAGGATTTTAAATAAAAACAGGAAATGTTTTACATACCTAATCCTCTAAAAAAAATTGACCTTCTCATGATGCAGATTAAAATAAATTATTGTATGGCTTTTTCTCATAGTTAGTCGCAGTAACTAAGTTAGAGTACTCCAATCAAATGGGTTAGGTTAGGTTAGAACTGTCACCAACCGCGCGAAAGCCGAGCTACATCTTCTCGTACATAGATTTTAATCTATTCAAATGAATATTTCAAATTGATGTTATTTCAAGTTAAACAATTAGGTACCAACTTTATATTAATGGTACTTATGTTGATTTCAGAGTGACTACCACTATTGAAAAAGTTATAAAATAAATTAAGTTGTAGCGCCAACTGAACTTTATTATGTAGGAATTAAAGTTATGTTTCCGTAAACTCATATTTGTTTACAAACATCCAAGTTGATCGCAGTTACTTGGCTAATTAGTATTTTAGGATCCCAAAATAGGAAGCATTTGAGGTTCACAAAAAGAGGCGATTTATTCGAATATTCTATCGATTAAATACATATAAATAAAAACTAGTGTCATGATTGTCCAATTATAACTAATGCTAATTTGTTAAAGAAGCTGCTCCATAAATAAGCATTATATTATGTTTCAAATTAGATAAGAATCACGTGTTTTATTAAAATTAAGCACGTCATCTCTTATCTAATTGAAAATATAATGCTTATTATTCAATGTTTTTGTTTCGTTTCGTGCGGGTTCATATGTGACCTTTACGAGGTATTTGGTCGGTTGAGGTAAACCAACCGGACCAAAATTCCTATTTGTGTGTTTTTGTTTTAAAATCTAGAAGCTAGATCAACAGAATTTGAATTGATTCCACTTTGAATTCGGGTATAAGCTTGCATTTTTTTGTAAGAAGTTCAAAAACTTCTTAATAATAGCGTAGGTTCGGGTGCTCTAAATATTACAAATGCTCGGTCTCTCAAATTGCTGTGACTAAATGAACTATGTTACACATGACTCATTTATGGGTTAAATGATAAATGATTTTATTTGTGTAAGTACGTTTTTACAAACTCTTTTACACGTCAATCATATTTTAAAAACTAGATGAGGTCTGACTACCCGTAAGATATCAGTAGTTATATGTTTTTTTTTTTTTTATAAAAAGAAACCACAACCCACAATGTCTTCTTCATAACCCAGTTTCCTATCACCAGTACCAAAGGTCGCGCTTCCAAGTTCACAGGCACCTCCTTCATGCATGACATTGTGCATAATATCTGGTTTTACGAGCTTCAACCTCACCTCAGCTCAGGTTCTCATCTAAGACATTGCGCAAGTTGTAGAGGTCAGTACCGTATTGCGAAAGTTGCTTGCTTTCACGGTGTTATGTTATTGTTGTGTATCGGTTTGTTGTTATCCTAGTAAGTAGTTGTATTTGTGGATTTAATCATAATCAGTCTGAACTTTTGGTAATGGTACTCACTGGCTCAGGGTTTCACACAAAGTTCAGTGCAGGCTGGTTGAGACCCCTGGCACAGGCAACTGAAGGAACACGGGTAACTTTTAGTCAGTAAAAGTCTGACATGCCCTAGCTCCGCCCAGAGCAGGAAAAGTTATTTGATGATTTCCCACACGAAAAAGGAAAAGGTTGGTTGATATGAGTGTTTGTACTTTATTGGAAAAAGGAAAGCAAAAATGGAATTAAATGAAATAATTTAATCTGTAAATAGGATATCGGAATCACTTTTACACGTCATAATATTATATCTAAAAAAATAAGCTAGATGAGGTCGGCGTTTCCTGTCTGACTACTTTGAGAAGAAAGTCCGAAATAAACTCCGAGGTCACCGTCTCTTTTATAGTCCAGACATAATCTTGGTTAGATCAAAACTGCAGCAGCCAGCAGTATTTATTTATTTATATGTACTTTATTGTAGACCACAAAAATACATAACATAAAAAATACATCAACCACTACAAAATATACAATGGGCGGGCTCATAAAATGGGACTGTCGTTGGTGTGACGGAATAGCAAGTAACCCGCGAAAAAAACAGGATACATTTTACGTCATTAACAATATCATAGCAACACTATTGACTGCTGCGCTGCGTGTCGCGGGTTCGATTCCCGCACGGAACAAATATTTGTATGACCTACATGTATTTGTTCCGAGTCTGGGTGTTTTTCTATCTATAATATGTATGTATTTACAAAAAAAAAAATTGTATATAAGTAGTTTATCAGCCATCTTGTTACCATAACACAAGCATTAGGTTGCTTAGCTTGGGACAAATGGTGCTGTGTGAAATGTCCAGGGATATTATTATTATTTCCTTTATTTGCATGTAAACATATAAATTATATTTTTAAATATTAGAATATAAAAAGTATAAAAACATTTAAAAATATAAAAAATAGTAGCCCACCGGTATCGGGAACAGGGTCCAAGCTACCGGCGGTCAGGGCTCCAGAGAGAGGAACCTCCTGACGATGCGAGCCGTGTCCAGAAGTACCGCTTTCTGAATCAAGCCCTTGATCCAGCTGCCCAACGAGAGCCTCCTCAGGTGTTGGTCGAGGCTCTTGGCTATTAAGCCATTGGCTGTCACGACTATCGGCACAATGATCGCTGAGTCCACATCCCACATGTCGACAACCTCGCGAGCCAAGTCAAGATACTTGATTTGTTTATCTTTCTCGGCCTTCACGAGGTTCCCATCATGCGGGACGGTTATGTCAACAATCATTGCGCGCCGCTCTGATCGATCCACCACCACTATATCAGGCTTATTGGCAACAATAGTCCTGTCAGTGATGATGGATCGATCCCAGTACAATGTGATATTTCCATTTTCGAGAACTGGGTCGGGCACATACCTGTAGTACGGCACCTCAGATTCCACAAGGCCGTATTTCAGAGCAAGTTGCTGATGGATTATCCTGGCTACAAGGTTGTGTCTATGCAAGTACTCTCCGTTAGCTAGACGAGAACATCCGGAGATAATGTGTCTGATTGATTCTTATTATTATTACTATAGGTATGTTACATAAAAGCACGCCAAAGGGAAACTTGCTCCTTTTTTCAACAGTAGGTAACGATAGGTGTTTATTATTTTCATCCTAATTATTTCTACACCCTGCCCTTCACAACATCACGAATAAACAAACGTATTATAATGAATTAATCACTCCAAATTGGAGACCTTCAAAATAGCATTACAAATTACATAGTATTTCGAAAAGCTCTCGATTTCGTTCGAAACATGATAGATGATGATCATTTGATACGGTTATATCATTAAATGGATACAGGTCGTTATGAAATGATAAATACGCAGTTTGATGTAACCGCACAAGGAGGTCTAGAGATGATGCATCAATGTTAGCAAAAACATTAGTTAGATAATATTTATAATCAATCAATATTTTTATTTATTTTTACACTTCCTCTCCCCTCTTCTCTCCTCCTTTATTATTGTTATTTTTGGTGGCTTTAGAATTCTATGGTATTTATTTTGTAAAAAGTTGGAAATGAAGAGATCATTCTCTTCATTTCAAACTCACCTCAACCAGTTATTTACTGCTGCCTTTCCCATGAAAAGCAGCAGTAAATAACTGTCTCGAGGTTCCCTTCAATGTTTTTTCCTATGCACACTACCGAATAAGCAACTGTGTGAAAGATAATATGGCAGAAGACACGCTGCGCCAACCCCAAATAAACTGAGATGTAAGCAACAAACTACTTGGTAAGTATCTAATAACTACAGAATTTGTATGAATAAGAAGAGGACTTAAGAAGCATGGCATTTTCAGTAGTAGACTCTGAACCGACCGTCTCCGGACACAAGTGTGAAGATCTAAGTCCAACCTGGTAAAGTGGGGTTACCTTGACGGAACGGCAGTAGGGTGCGATTGTGGAGCTATGTCACAAACCATGCTCCACCTCCTATCCTGCCCTCTGTGTCCCAAAACATGCAGTCAAAGTGACCTCTGCGCTGGCACCGACAACGTCATGGAAGTGGCAAAGTTTTGGGAAAACATCATTTAAAATACAGTTGTGCCAGCGACACGGAGAAAAAGTAGTAGACGGCAGAATTTGACTGCACGCTCGCAGTGCTTAAGCGATTGACTGCTGCACTGCGTGTCGCGGGTTCGATCCCAAATAAAACAAATATTTGTATGACCTACAAGTAGTTGTTCCGGGTCTGGCTGTTTGTGTATGTGAGTTTAAATGTTTGTAAACGCATCCACAATACAGAAGAAACTCCTAGTGTGAAGCAACGTTAAAAAAAAAATTGGCATATTCAAAATAAAGTGCTAAAAATCAATATTACATAAGTTTTTGCATATTAATCTGGGAACGCTCTGGCCCAGTTTGTGAAGGTTCCATAAAAACAATAGCTCCAATTTTCTTTGTTGTTCATATAATGCAGATTTTCCCATATTGATTGCTTTTGTTGCTAGCATGATTGATCGGACAATTTGGCTGATATTAGTCCGGCGGTTTTTTTTTGTACGGTATATCCCATCATCTGTAGTTTGTATTTGTTAGGGTATTTTACCAATGAAGATTGCCCAATTTCAAAATATTTTCATGCTAAAAGGTGGGTTTTTTCATTGCATTTTATTATCAATGAAGAAATCCTATCCTACTAGTATTATAAACGTGAAAGTTTGTATGGATTGATGGATGTTTGTTACTCTGTCACGCAAAAACTACTGAACGGATTTGGTACATTCAAATCCGTTCAGTAGTTTTTGGCATATGATGGTTTAAAACCAGTATTAACATATAGGATACTTTTTATCCTGATATTTTCACGGAATCGAAACTTATGCGGGTGAAACCGTGGGGCGCAGCTTGTAAATAATATTATATTCGGATAACATATATCACTATTGATTTAGTCATTTATCTAATTATGATCCAACAAGTTTCCATCCAACCTTTTAACCGGAGGTGAAACCACAATTTTATTATTTAACTAGCCTCTGCTCGCGACTTCATTCGCGTAGAAGTCGTAAGACATCACGACATACCTACTTACTAAAATAACAGCCTTATTCTTATAAAACTTTCCTGTATGGTTTTGCGTTTGTAGTTTTGGTCTCAGCAGTCAAAATATGAAGAGAGGTGGCGAGGTGACTGGTGGCGCGGGAGCACGCGACGTACAGTTGTCCGTGTGAGAAGCAGCTCGTCCTGTGGTCGACACCTTTCAGTTTCCCTTTGTGTCTATTTACCAAATTCTTGTGAATGCTTCTTGTAACAATAAACTTTTTACTTTTACTTTATTATTGCTTGAAATGTTTTTCGTTTTTAGCGAATTAATGAACGCCTATGTTCCTGTATTGTACTACCTAATGGCACAACACTGCTACATTGACTGATATTTTTTTTATAGATTACTCCTGACGAACAGCTATCACTAAAATAGTTTAACAGGAGATTGTAAACCCACGGGATTTCTCATTAAGTCATCTAACCATGAACAAAATAAATAATAATAATATTTTATTTTGTACGGAAATATAGCGAAAGTACAGAGAAGTGTCTTATGAGTAAGTTGTACAACAGTGACAAAAGTTCAAGGTCGAACGTCTGACTTCTTAACTAGGCAATAAGCCTGTATCTTAGAAGCCAATGTTCCCCGAAATAACAATGACATACAATAACTATTTATATGATACACGTGCAAGTACTTATAAGATATTAACAAAGAAAGAAAACAATCTTATGCGCATACAGTATTATAACTATTTAGATATTAATTTTGAGAAGATTTTCAGTTTCATCGTATGATAACTTTGAAATATATCCAGTAGCTTTTGCGTGATGCTGGAATATACAAACAGATTAATGACATAGATTCAAAAAACTATACCTACTTTCGTCGTTAATCGTTCCCAGACCTCGCAAAAATTATAAAAATAAATGTACAGTTTTGACTTCGATTTTATTATATTTAGAGATCAATATATTAGTATCATCATTTAGACACTTAATTAATCAATCCAATTTTCGTAATCAGTAACAGCTAATTTAGTCTAATTAGTATTTATTTACCTGTTTCACAAAACTAGTTGACCAAGATCTTAAATGTCATTATCATTTTAAAAATTAACATTATTTTTCAAACTTCATTAAAAATAAAAATATTTTAAATTGGATCATCTCCGGTTCATAGACAAGGTCACAAATACAGTTTAACCACAAAAAATGGTCATATATATCTCGAGATTATATTAATCATATTATCATAGAGAAACTCGAGGTATGCTGCCGTCCCACTGGAGGGCGAAAGTCTAATGAGGGCTTTATTTGAGTTAACGAAACAAAATAAACAAAATTGAAAGCTATAGCTTTAAAAATGTACTGCTCGACGGAATCGTACAATGACCGCCATGATGTTGGCTACGAGGCTCCACAGCTCTTCAGGCTTGCTGATAAGCAAACAAACCATCCGAAATCGTTTACCTGAAGTGGGTCTGCGTTTCCGAAGGCAGTTGAGAGTTCCACCTATAGCACCCCGCAATAATAGGGCGCGTTTACAATGGGCTCGCGAACACAGAAATTGGGAGGAAGAAGACTGGCGTTGTGTTTGCTTTTCCAATGAATCTCGTTTCGGTATGAGGCCGGATACAAGACGTACTCGAGTTTGGAGGACCTCTGGACGTCAAGAACGTTTGAAATTTTGTCAGGAAGTTCATTCATATGGAGGGGGAATAATAATGGTTTAGTGGCCGGTATTTAGATCGGTGGAAGAATTGATCTCAATTTAACCATTGGCAACCTCAATGCTCAGATTTATGAGGAGACGATTGTTTCAGACGTAATCATCCCTTTGTGAAGCCGGTTGGGTGATTCGTTTCGACTAATGAACGATAATGCACGTCCACACACGGCTAGAGTCGTAACACGCACTCTTGCCGATGCTTGCATCAACGTCCAGTCGTGGCCTGCTCAATCGTCAGACCTCAACAGAATTAAGCACGCATGAGATATGCTCCAAAGAAGAGCTCTGCCAGGTATGAATGCCGTGCATACCCCACAATAACTTTTTGACTTGTTTGAAAGAACGTGGTCGGCCATTCCTCAAAGTGATTTTGGAACTGATTATAAGCAATTTGGCAAAATCGCTGTGATTGTGTGATTGACGACATTAACTTAGGTTAATTGCTCACAATTTGCAATTTTTCTTATTTTTTTACAAAATATAGGGATAAGCTATTAACTTAAAAATAGTAATAAAAGTAAGAAACCAGTCCGGAAGATGAGATTTGGTAAATATTAATAGGATAATTTTTTATAGTTAAAAATGTACCTGATCCCTAGACACTTTTGATGTGTTGTGTATTATAAATATAATAAAGTACTAATAAAGTCAAAACTGTACCCGCATTGAATATTTAGGACAAAAAAAATAATTTATAAAATTTTTGTCCTTTTATCTGGACCAGCGTTCCGGATTGGCGCAAAAACGACTGCAAGGATTTGGATGAGAATTGGCACATACCTAGATAGTTTATAACCTGGATTAACACAGTTTTTTGACTCTCAATGGACAATCGCTAAACATGTGTATATTTATTTAGATATGAAGAAATAATTGTTTAGTTTCTAATTTTATGTATAAGGTTGTATTTGTTTACAAATTTTATGTTACTTCGTTTATGTTTGTTTTTTTTTTAGTTTCAGAAGTTTTAATTAAAATTGTAATGTAATTTGTAGAATTAGCATAGATAAGTGTGTGTGCATAAGTGATTTGGTGTAAACTGTTAGCTTATATTTGATAAATAAATGAATATGAGGTACCTACATTTGATCCCGATACGTTCGGTACGTTCCCGTGCAATATTTTCCGAAATCCACGCGGGAAAAACCGCAGACAAAAGCTAATTTGTCACAAAACAAACAAATCTACTCATAATAGAAATTAAAATGTGTTTTTCATGGAGTGAAGAGTAGGCATATTTTGCATAAAGAGTCGAGTGGCGTTGCGTGTGGGTGACTTGTACATATGTACACCTGCAATGATTACTTTTGTTTTACCAGCCAAGGTCTTAAACTTAATTATATAATATGTGAACATACATATTATGTAGGTAGGTATATGACCTAGTTTTGAGCACAGTGCTTAGCTAATTGTTTTAAAACTAATTCGATTTATGCTTTGTTGTTTTCTTTTGTTAAGATGAGGAACTATTTATAATTAATAGTGTTTGTGCAAGGTGAACGTACGCATTGCATTGTAGCTTATACTACCTAGTATTTATGTAATGCTGAAACCAATATTAGACGCTGCACTTTTCGGTTCTTTGCCCTACATTCGGCATCATTCACTCGAAGTGAAACGTCTGAAGACAACCTAATCATCTGCCTAGCCTTTTCCCAACTATGTTGGGGTCGGCTTCCAGTCTAACCGGATGCAGCTGAATACCAGTATTTTACATAAAGCGTTTGCCTATCTGACCTCCACAACCCAGTTACTGGGTAATACGATACCCCTTGGTAAGCCTGTCTTGTCAGACTTTCGGGCTTCTGACAACACGTAATGACTGTCAAATATCCACGAATGACAGCCGCGACCAACAGCTTAATGTGCTTTCCGAGGCATGGAAGGGTCTTGATATGTAAAGATAGTCGCCCATCCACGAGCCAACCGCGGCAAGCGTAGCTTAACCTTCGATCGACCAGTAAGGTTGTTAGTTATTACCTAGCCACAAGCCCTTCACTTGATTAGGTTTGTTTTGTTTGTTGAAGACAAACAAAACTAAAATAAACCCACATTTCGCCAGAGCAGTGGTGATGGTAACCCAGTGGGAACATTATAGGCTGGTTATGAGGACTATGATGGGCACACAGCCAGGGTCCCCGCAGCTGGATAAACCCATTAACACTATGTCCGTTCTGGGAATGGAACCCAGAACATTATGATCGGCAGTAGCGTTTACAACCACTAAACCAAAGAGGCAGTCAAAGTTATGCTAATAAACTATTAGTTATTTCTAATAATAAAGTCCCGCTCACCTTAATTACAAGCTAATAGGTCAACAAAGTTCACCACTTAGTTCAACCAAACAATGACATTTGAACTTATATTAAGAGCAAATCTCAAGGTGAACCGATTACATCTTGAACTTGAATGTAGCCTTTCTAATCTTTGGTTCACAGGCCCTGTATTTAATAATTATAGTAAACAAATGCTACGTAGCAATGTTGCTGCAACAAGATTTTGTGTTACGCGATACATGTTGCATACTGTATGCACAGAGCCAATAACGTATTATTAGCATAATTTTGGATGCAGCAACACAAAAACGTGATGCAGCAACAATGTTGCACAACTTTAGTGTACAATGAACACAGGGCAGGAATGCCTCGTAGGTTTAGTATTTTCACGCACTGCCGAGCAGGGCGGGCCAAGTGTTATATGGTATTTCCATCAAGAATTTCTCAACAGCAACCAGAGCAGGAGTCATGATTTGTGCCTGTTGATTGCAATCGGTTCGCCCCGTATGTCATGGGACTTTATCATAACTGGCGAAATGTGGATGTACTACAGGTACACGTACCCTGCCTAACCCTTCGGGGATTACAGGGTACACAGTATGCAGTCTTACAAGCGACATGTCTCCAACCATACAAAAACATGTTGCTGCAACATTATTGTGCAACTTTTCCGTACTATGAATACAAGGCTTAACCCAAAGCCAATTTAAAGGTTACTAATAAATTGACGGGAAGTAGTATAATTTTGTTGGAAGCTCTGCGTGATTGAGATGTGTGTGAACGTGTTTAGCCCCATTTTGTAGGAAGTGGTGTTGGGTAAGAGCGGATTGAAATGTTTTTGCCCGTGGTTTTTGCGGAGTGACTCATTGATGTAAACTTTATTAGCTTATTATACTAATGAGAGATATTCGTAAATCGTCACCCTTTTTTGGAGTCAGGAACGTTAAGCTTTTTTAGCCAAAAGGCTGCCAACGGAACCCTTTTACTAAGCCTCCGCTATCCGTCCGTCCGTCTGATCGACAGCGGGCTGTATCTCATGAACCGTAATAGACAG
Organism: Apamea crenata; assembly: GCA_949629185.1. Taxonomy (NCBI): domain Eukaryota; kingdom Metazoa; phylum Arthropoda; class Insecta; order Lepidoptera; family Noctuidae; genus Apamea; species Apamea crenata. The sequence goes on from OX451356.1 coordinate 2,053,252, forward strand.
ACAGTTGAAATTTTCACAGAGTATGTATTTCTATTGCCACTATAACAACAAATAATAAAAACTAAAGACAGACTTTTATTTTTTATTTTTATTTCCATACAAGAAACGTGTATTCTGTTCTTGATCTGGCATAAAGCCATGAGAAGCCTTTACATGAAGATAAAGACATCTAGTTTTGTAACTAAATCTAGTTTTCAGAAAACAATACGACAATAAAAGCAAACATGACAAAACGGATGCAAAGGATGTATTTTAAAATGATCAGAGGCAAACTCAACAGTAGTGATGGGACGGCAGAGAACCAAAGTAGTCGACATAGCTCACAGAATAAGCAAGCTGAAGTGGCAATGGGCCGGCCATATTAGCCGTAGAACCGATGACCGTTGGGGTAGACGTGTTCTTGAGTGGAGACCGTGAATCGGGAAACGTAAGGTGGAACGCCCTCAGGCTAGATAGAGCAACGATCTTCGCAGGATGACTGATAGCAGCTGGATGAGAGTTGCCGAAAATCGAGTTGAATGGCATGCAATAGGAGAGGCCTATGTCCAGCAGTGGACTTCTATGGGCTGATGATGAGTGATGGGACGACTACGGGTTTTGCCAATCTTTGACTAGCTGTAGTGACTAAAATATTGGTGTATTTGATTGAAATTTTGTATGCAGTCTGGGAACATCATTAGATATTCTAAGTTTAATTAATTGTCATATTTTCATTTCCACTTTGTATTATACGAACCAAATTATCTGTTGATCTATTGCAATCTATATTTGGATTGTACAGTCCATAACTCACGCTTAAAACCTGACCTTACAGAAATTGGGTGAATGTCAAGTAAACTAATTTACAGAGAACTTAATACTAATGCTGTCATATCGAATGTATGACCCCGATATATGATAATTTGTGAACTGATTAGTGAAAGAAATGGAGCATATATTTCTGTTATAAAAAGAGCTTAATTTGGTAGAAGGTGAGGTGTGCTGAAATACTTGAAACGTTTTCAAATCCACGTACCTATATCACCTTGTGTGGACTTATGTGGTATCTACAGAAAAAAAAGGTTGTCTTTAAAAGATTGCTCTTAGCGATGAGACCGCCCATTGTGTCACCCTTTGTAAAATTGTATAATTAGGTATGTCTGTTATTTATATGGTGTGCATAAAAAAGAGTACCTATTCTATTTTACAGCGAATACGTTTATATTTTTCTAATTACCTCCTAGAAAGCATTGTCCTCTACTAACATCACACTGTAATAAACTGATCACCTATTTACGAAACCTGGTAATTCATTAACGTGACTGATCCTGGTAGAAAGGTCCTCGTTCTTGTAAAAGGCTCATAATTTCCGGATGACATTCTTATTCCTTTGGAGCCATCATCTGCCTAGCCTTTTCCCAACTATGTTGGGGTCGGCTTCCAGTCTAACAGGATGCAGCTGAATACCAGTATTTTACATGGTGCGACTGCCTATCTGACTTCCACAACCCAATTACTAGGTACTACGATACTCCTTGGTAAGACTAGTTGTCAGACTTTCGGGCTTCTGACAACCCGTAGGTAATGACTGTCAAAGATCCACGTATGACAGTTCGGACCAACGGCTTAACATGTTTTCCGAGCTACGGAGAGGTTTTGATATGTAACGATGGTCACCCATCCACGGACCAACCGCGGCTAGCGTAGCTTAGCCTGATCAATCGACCCGTGCGGCTGTACTTAGCCACAAGCCCCTTAGATTTAGCTTATTACCTATACATTACAAGCACTCTACTATACCTCTTAAAATACAAGAACAATACACTACCTACTACATGACAATAAAGTACATAGCAACGACTCATAATAAATAAAGAACATAAACAAAGAATCAATGTTGTTTCATTTTGTTCAGCGACTCGTTCAATGCACCAGATTTAGGGTGAATTCGTTCGAGTTCAAGGTCGCCGGACACCGGAACCGGTCGGCGAATAGACACGGAGCTGTAGTTGCAGAATTTTACATCATTGATTTTTGTTGGTATTAGAAATATGTACTACTTACTATGTTTATTGAGGCAGGTTTCCGTTTAGAATAATTTTCTAATATATATGAGCCTTCTAATGGATAGCTCCGTTATGTAGTGGGTTTATTTTTTTATTTGAATAAATATGTATTTTTATCCACTTAGTGTATGAGTATTTAATGTCTAATAATAAATAAATAATATCATAATTTAATCAATAAAACTTTATGTGCTGCTTCAATTAACAAATAATAAAATCTAACGCGCAAAATAACGTGCAACATAAAGATTCATATAAATCAATTGTTATAAACTTTTAACCTATATCTTCGTGTATCTTGACATTTACAAAATACGACACGATCCGATAATCATTATTACTACTTACATATTAACATTTAATTAATAGATTTTTTAATTTAAAGTTATCTGTTTATGTAAATAGGTTTTAAGTTCAAGAGTGGTAACTACTTTAATTTATGACACAAATAAAATTTTCGATGTCATTTCCTAGGAAATACATCTTCAAAATTAAGTTTGCTAATTTAATAACTTGACTCATGATATTTTTTTAATTAATTTTTCACACAACTCACACTTCACATTAATTCACACTTTTTTTAGTGTTAATGGTAGGTGCCGAGATCAATAATTTGATGAATTCCTAAAAGTTCACTCAGGCTCCGAGTCTACGATAAGATTGTACGGCACGCTTGAACGACTTAAGCCTTTCCAATATTCAGTATAATTATAGATACTTATTTATGTACCTGAATGGTATGGCATGCAAATCGATTGATTTTTATCCACTCAACGAGAGCGGAACGGTCTTAAACCGTATTTAGAATTGCATACTATTTTTTTTGGGTGCTGCTATTGTTTACTTTGTCTTACTAAGCTATCCATTCCTCTTTTATTCACTTACTGATTGCTTGAAGCAGGTAATCCACTGCTTCATCTCTCCTAAAAGATCTCTGAAATAAACTGGACCTAGTGACAAGGTCGGAGTCGGACTCATATACAAAGGGTTTAGAACTACCGTATATATTTTTTAACCTTTAAATTTTTAACTTTATTTTATTATTTGTTGTTATACTGGCTATTAATAGTACACACGTTGTGATGTTTTAAGTATCTACCTATTACGGTGTAAAAGATACAGCCGTGGGATGGACGGAAGGACGGACATGGAGTCACTAATACTACTAGTAGTTGACTATGGAGTCACAGAGTCCCACTGGCACACGTTTTTTTTTTTTTCGGATGGGAAATCATCAAATGACCCCTCCCCCCCACTGCCCCCTCCCACAGGCACTCTTGCATCATCTCATTTCAGCCGAAAGATGTCCACTGCTGGACAATGCTTATGCTTCCCTATACCCGCCGGGCAAATGGGTAACACACGAACAGTAGCAATGGCTTTAATTTTAACAATCTACAACATTCATTGCGTTGTTTACGTGGTTGAGCAGACAATTTTTTCGAACTTAAGAAGCAATGGATTAGGAATATCCTTTCAAATGATTCAGATTCTGATTAATAGTGTCTTACGCAATTGGTGCCGTTTGGTGTTTGAAGTACGAACCCTTAAAATTGTATTTCATAGAGATATGGTATTTCCAACAATATTAAAACCGAGGTCATTTTGACAGAAACTGTATAGGCAATCAATGTCAAGAAACAAATCATTACCTATAAATATATTATTATTATTTCCTAATAAGTTTTTGATGATATATAAATACGAGCACGTAGCCAATTTAGCCTCTAACACTTTTATATATCTAAGGGCTACACACGATTTCAATTTACCTTTAATAGTAATAATAATGTAGGTACTTATTATTTTACTATTAAAAAAAAGGAAGTGACTGGAAACATTGGCAGTATTATAAAGGTCAAAAATTGTATCAAAACGACCACGACTGCAATTCTGGGTCAAGATTCGGAGCTGATTACGATAAACTGGAAATGTACTTCCTTATAAGCGATTGTTTACAACAACATTAACAAATTCTTGAGGTGAATATTTTAAGGTAAACAAAAATTGATTATTTGTTTTAATTTGATTTAATTTAATTTGATTTATTCTGTTTCCGTCTAATTTGATTTGTATTGATTTTATTTTATTTGATTTGATGTTATAGGATACGTGTACTATGAATGGGTTTTATTTACCTGAAATAAATTAATTTGTTATATGAACAGCAGAGGGCCAATTCTCGTAATTTAAAACGTTCAAAATCTAGTCGCAGTCTCATCTCGGTGACAGGCAAATGTCAAATACTTGTCAAAATGTAGGGAAATTAGAAGTATTTTTGACAGATTGTGACTGAGATCACACTGTAAACGTTCTTAAAATTACGAAAATGGCCCTGCAGATATTTACGAAAGTTTTGGTTTAGAAGCGATGATTGTATTGTATGTGACTTCATCGCATATAAATATTAAAAACTTAAAAAAAAAATGCTCGAGAAAATATCGAAACTGAAATTGAGATTGTGTGACCCAGCGTGTATCAGGCGTTAACGTTTATGTAAAAAGATGTTACTTTAGCAGAACTGATTGCGGCTGCGGAAAACTGGTGATGAATTTAACGTAGCTCAATTAATGAACAGCCGACCTATTCTGTAAAAATCTCACCGTGAAAACTTAGGTATAGTGTAGTGGGTAGCTGTCAATAGTGTCAATCCCAAGCATCAGGTGAAATGACAACTCACTTCACCTAAGGTATATTTTTACAGAATAGATCCGCAGAGGTTTCACAGTAACATTTTTACAGAATAAACCGCCAGAACTCTGTTGCATGATTAAAAAAAAAATTGTGATCTAGACCGGGATACATGCTTCTGGTGAACATCAATGATGATATTGTGACATAATAATTTAACTAGTAGGTACGTTATAACGTTATAAAACGACTTAGAAACGCTAGTACAGACCTAGGTTGTAGAAACTAAGTAATTACTATAACATAATTATAATCGAAATAACCTCAGCAGTAACGTTTATTTGATCCCTCAACTACTTATGATTTATTAAGGTGCTAACCCGAATACGTCATATCACAACGAAATATAGCATTACCAACATTGTTTAACAACTTAATTTGATCAAATTGCAGGCATATCAAGTATTAAATTATGATTTATTTTGACCTAACATCCGGTTTATACCTAAAATGTTATTGGCAAATATCCTTAAAGAAAATAGCATTTGGATTCCGGTATGACTCAACGACTCAATAGCAAGATATCCTGTTATACAATTTTGTGGATCGATTACAAAAATCATAACGCCACACGCCTTGTTTCTCGAAGGGCTAGGCAGAGGTGCACCCGTAGTAGGTACACCCACATTTCACCAGTTAAGGGGCGAGCTTATTAAAAAAAAAAAAAAAATAAAAACTTTTCAATTCAGACTTTTTGAAATCCATAGAATGTTAGTACAGTAAAACAGTAAAACTTATGAAAAACTAGTGTTAGTAGGAAAAAAAAAATAAAAAAAACAAAAAAAAATAATAAAATAACCAGACTAGTAATTATTTATTCCTAATGTGGGTATTAACCCAGTGCTGGACGTAACGTGTGTCCAGCCTATGCGCAATAACGGCAAGGATGCTGTTGGTGCTGTATTCAACCGGGCACACACCCAGACTCTGAGCTGATACTGAGAAATTCCAGACAGAAAAACCCATTATCACTTTGGCCGACCTGGGATTCAACTTAAGACCTCGTACTCAGCAGTAGCGCATGCAACCACTAAACCAACAAGGCAATCGATTACAAAAATCGGTAATAAAATCCATAATAACAATCGGTATGAAAATCGATTTTTATTTCCGCGTGGGTGGCGATTTTTATCACATTTTAGTACAAGCAAGGACTAGACCTTTTCAATGTTAAGTACTTGATAAAAAAAAGTTTCCTGTATAATTATCGCATATTCTTTTATGATTTAATACAGTTTCATTGAGTTCTCGCGAGTAATGCGTCATTAGCTTGTAATTAACAGCCAAGTAGGTACGGTGCGGTCACCTAATTAAGTCGTATTATATCGATTTATCGATTGACGTAACATATGTAATACTATTATTAACTTAGGCAGTTAGGCATAACACCGAAAACCAGTATATGCATTTTTCAATACAAGTACTGAAACATACGTGGCCGAGTTTTTGTACAATATTGAAACTGTTATTTATTCCACTATACAAGACTTACTATTTTTATTTTAAATCCCTAGGACAATCAACCGAGAAAGGCGTATGACTCAAACTCAAAGCATTTATTTCAAATAAACCAATTACAGGCACTTTTGAATTGTCAAGGGGTCGGTCAGTCAGAAAGATTAAGTTAGTTGCCCATTCCAAAGCGTAGTGTAGGTACCTATGGAGAATAACGGGCAAGAAACTCTAAAACTATGTCGTTGTGAGTTGGCGATTGACGTTGAAAACAATTCATTTTTAAGAAACACTTGATAAAACAGATTTGGCTCTTCTTATTTACTTTTTACTCTCTCTTAGTGCCCATTTTCAAGACCTAGCGTGTGTTTAGAGTTCAGGTCATAAACTTCAACCCATCTTGAGATTCCATGTTTATAACTACACCTGCACGTGTACTTATGGTTTTGTAGAAAACCAAGAACATTCACAGACTATGGTCTCGGGTCATAAGCCAATGTGAATATAATCAAGTAATATTGCGTAAATCAAGTGCATTAAGCTTTCCTATTTTATGTACTGTAAATATTATTTTATGGCAAATGTAAATATAAATACATAAAGACTCTAGGTACATTTTCATTATATAATTCGTCATTAAAGTTAATGAAATGATGTTTCACGCTTTTGATTTTTATGATCAGACACAGGTCGGGTCACTTGGTTCGCGACGGAAGTTTCTTAAGTCAGATTTTATCAGTAGGTACTCTAAAACTGGTCAATTATTTAATTAATGATGTAGATGCCTATTTAATAAATAAATTAATAACATGACATCACACCCGTATCCCACGAAGGGTTAGACAGAGATGTACCTACAGTACCTACACCCACATTTTGCCAGTTATGTTCAAGCTCCATGTACCTAATAGTAGGAGGAACAATAATAGGAGGTGAACCAATTATCATCAACTACGACGACACGGTTGGCGTAGTGGCTGAGCGATCGACTGCTGCGCTGCGTGTCACGGGTTCGATTCCCGCATGGAACAAATATTTGTATCGCCTACAGGTAGTTGTTCCGGGTCTGGCTGTTTGTGTGAGTTTAACTGTTTGTAAACGCACCCACGATACAGGAGTAATTCCTAATGTGGGGCAACGTTGTAATAAAAAAAAATTGGTCATAGATCCAGACTTCAGCCCGCTATCACTACTGAGAAATTCCAGATTAAAAAACCTAACAACAAATTAAATTAAGTATGAATGCTGATTTACAACTCTTGCACTGATTCAGATACTGTCAATATCCTGGTTTCTAACTATTTCAAATTCAAAAGCCTGGATAATTATATCTGAGGTCCATTCTATGACAAGACAATGCTTATAACCTATCATCGAATGAGATAACTCGACCAATTGTAACAGATATGATTTATTACTGAGATTTCACAGGAAATTTTACCGCCTACATTAAAATTTAGATCAGCCTATAATGTCCCACTGCTGGGACACAGGCCTCCTCTTTTGGAGAGGTAGTGGGCTGTCTACCACGCGGGACCAGTGTGGGTAGGTAGATGTCACCATGTCTTCGAATTTTTGGTTCTAGGACATGCCGGTTTCCTCACGATGTTTTCCTTCACCGTTTTGAGAGCAGCGATGATGAAATTATTTACACAAAGTAAAGCGCCTGTCTGGGTTCGGATTCACGACCACATCTCGTAGGTGGGGCCGTTAACTCTGGACCACCACTGCTCCAAGAAGGTAGATAATGATCAGGTAAAAAACTAGCCTATTAAACTAGGTACATAAATAAACAATACACATCATTGTAAATCGATGTTTAAAATATTAAAGCTATGACTGTGTGTGTATGTGTGCTGTGTTGTGTATGTGTGTCTGTAATGTTGTGCATGAATCTTAAATAAATAAATAATGTATATTAAATCAATATCATATTATTAAATGATTTTGCACTGATAAAAACTCTTTAAAACGCAATAAAGCCGAAGCCCTATAAAACTAAACCTAATAATGCTACACCCTATAAAGCTGATATATAATGATACTATCATTATATATCAGCTGTTTTATAGGGCTTCGGCTTTATTGCGTTTTAAAGGGTTATAAGAAATTACAATAAATGAATCAGTATTCAATCCAGGTCATGGTTGAACAATATTATCTACTAGATAGGTACCTACCTATTTACGCATAATTATGTCAACGGCCCTGTCATAATAGATATAACGTACTTAGGAGACAGCTGCATTAATTAGGTACCTACCCCGTTTTTTTTTTTGCGGAGATCATCAAATGACCCCTCCCGCTCTGGGTGGAGCGGAAGGGAGTGTCAGACTCTTACTGACTAAAACCCACCCGTGTTCCTTCCTTAGCCCTTTCTGTTCCAGGGCAGCGGTAACCCTTTCGGACGATCCCGCTACCCAGGTACCTACCCCTTATATTATAGAAATACGTTGGGAGAGGTGGTACAAAACTCATTAAGTTTACAGTACCTATATTTAACTTATGATGCTGGTCACCCAGTTTCCCGTCACGCAAACAAAAAATATCGACTTGGTATAAAGTACACTGAAGCAGAAATTCTACTTATCCCTTAAAGGAGAAAAGTTGTGAAGGTTATTACTAAGTTTAGAAAGATTAATCGGAAGGCTGAGGGCGCCCTATAACATGGCTACAGGATTTAACTTAACTGACATAATGTGGATGTATCAAAGCATAATCCTTTTGAAAAATACGGACATGATAATAGGTTATGTTTTAACTAGTTTGCCTACAAAACAATCAGCCCTTAATGTTCCCACTGCTGCTGGGAAACAGGCCTCTTCTCGCTGAGAGAGAGTGGGCCGTAATACACCTCGCGGGCCCAGTGCGGGTTGGTAGATTACGTACTGATTAAGCGTTTAAGTTTCCGGGTACAGTCACTCTTTGTCAACCTATGGATTCATTTTGTCTATCCACTAAGGTAGCTTTTGTATAGAATGTCAAACTGTCATAATTATTCTTCAGATAACAGTTATCTGACTATTAACAAATCAGCTCTAAGAGGTCGAACCTCCTCCTGTTTGTAGCACCTCTATGGAGGTTAACGTTTACCGGTTAGTCAAAACATTGAGTCAAAGTTAAACCACACCTTGATAGAAAGAATTAAAAACATTGATTAAATCATTGCATAATCATTTAATTGCCTTCTCTATCATTTAATCGAAGGTAATCATTTCAGAACTTGTTTTAACTTGTCTCCTATAAAACTGTATTTTAATTGATTTCATTATGTTTATCACGTAACAAGGGATACATAGGCCTTTCTGGGTTGGTATTTGTATAGATCGATGCAAAAATTAAAAATTACTTACCCGGGAATCGAACTCAGAAACTAAGTATAACAATAACAAAGTATGAAGGACTTTGATTCAACAAAGGGTAAGCAATATGTGGTCGAAACAATGATGTTCTTGTTTGAATCAATCAATAGACCGAGCTATGTATGTAAGTCTCTGTATTTAAAAACAAATGACGTCACCAAAACCCAAAAATGCATTTCGAAACATTCTGGCTTCTGTTTCATAAGAAACATGCATTTTTCACACAAACTCCCATAAATCGTATATCTCATACATTTTATATTTGACATCGCCCACTTTGTTGACTTAATCAACCAAAAAGTAGAACAAACAAAAGGATATGAACTAATATCGTTCCTCGTAAACAGTTAGACATCGAAATAATTTACGATCGAGACTATTACCGACATACGCAAACTACAATTATTACGGACGAAGCTGTAATCTTTGTACAGGATGCCGACCAGTATTAAATATCAAGCGGAAACACTAATATTTACTTCAAGATACGCAATTGCAAAATACACGTAACTAAAATATGCAGTCATCTAAAATCCGAAATTCAGCGCATGAACACACGGAACGATTATTATCGCATCTCAGAAAAGCATTGACTATTATTGAATCGAAAAAAAAATGGAGTAATTAGAGCGAAGAATTATTTGAATAATTATTCTTTTTTAATCCGAACGCGCGGCGCGTCTGTCTTCTGTCCGACGGCTAGCCGAATACGAAGGACTCGTACACAAAACAGCCTATTCCCGCTAGGGGGGCAATGGCGAAAGTATCGCCAAATAACCACCTATAAAAACACACAACACACTCAACACAGTATCCAGTTCGATTCCCGACACCAACCACCGTTGAAGAGGCATTATGAAAACAGCGGTGAGTGTGTGAAGTGCAGTGTAGTGCGAGTGATGACTTCAAAAAAGTGATAAAGTGTGTCCCGTGCTTTGTGAAACAGTGATGTGTAGGGCCTGTTATACCATTGTTTACTACAATCTACGTTTAAAATTAAAGTGATTTTTCTTAATCTCCAAATTAATGTTCAAATTAATTTTTGTTTGGACAATGGTGAAACAGGTTCTACGTAAAATATCACCAAAATTTTCGTGTGCAAAACGGGATGTGACACACTTTTTTGAAGTCAGCATTTTGCTATTAATTTTAATACAAATTCATCAATAATACGAGTACTACGAAACGTTAACGGATAATTACAACATTTATCATCGGAAAAAATGTAGATAATAATAATCATTTTTATCTAGAATAAAACCGGATAATACTAATTTACTGCAACATTCAGCAGCCTAATTAAAAAAGATTTCAATCTAAAATTATTATTTTTGCATCATCGAAATTTGAACTCACAAAAGACCCCAAACAACCTACTGGTAATTAAACAAAACGTCAAAATACTATAAGACAGTTTAAATCTAAATCATTGCTTGCATTGCTGATGAGTAATCTCATGGCATATTACATCACAATAGCAAATTCACTCTCGATCAAGACTAACAGGTTTCAGTCCAGTTTAACTAGGAAGAGAGCCCAGGAAGGCATACGTCAATGCAACGCCCAGTTAATGCGTGAATTGCATAAATGCACCCGAGGAAATAACTAGGCAGAAAAATAAACAAGACGTAATGAGAGAAACGGAACAACAGGAAAATGAACAGAAGGATTTTTACGAAATAATTAAAAGAAAAATGAAAATTTTAAGGAAAATCTTCTCTCTGTCGAAATCTGATAAAAAGAACAAAATAAGATTTTTAGATAAAGTCATGAAAAGAAAATGACACCAGTTTTTCGAGGCGGTGAGAAAATTTTACGCAACAATAGTTTTGTAAATCGACCCGTGAGAAAACGCAACAGACTTGTTAGTAGTTCACATTTAGAGATTGACTGTTAAATACAACGTTTCAATGTTAATTGTAACACTTAAGATAGCATCAAATAAACTCTGCGTTTATTAAACGTTCAACTATTTGAGATAGTAAACCAAATTCTGTTTACAATTTATGAAAACACACAGTAATTTATTTTGGCCGGTGCCTCTCTCGCATGTCGTTTTCTTTTTATAAAACGTTGAGCGTTTTTCCACAAAGCCTTTTTATTCGATAGCCTGGGAGAATTCTATTAAAAGACAAATCGATGTGACAGATTTTCGAATCTAGTTTCAATTTAATAAAATGTATGTATAAAAGCCACTATTTACAGTTTCCTGATAAATTGATTAACTTTTAATTACTGCTAGAACAGAGGGCATATTTATAGGCTCAGTTTCAGCGTACGTAGTGAAATAACTTATTCAAAGGCAAGCGCCAACAGAATTGCAAAGCTGACAATATTTATTCGTTTCCTATATAACCCGGTTTGCCTTATAAGGTTTATGCTGGCAAGTTTTTAGATCTATTTTTGTTTGAAAACATACCAGAATCGGCGGTTTGAGCGATGCGTAAATGCGATGCGAAAATTGTAATGATGGATGTAATTTTTTTTTCCGTTGAGTTTTTAAAAAAGCACGTTATTTTCATGTAGTTCTGCTGTTTTAACATCCAAAAAGCAATCCAGGATATAGTGTTTCCTCATATTTTCTAATGATTCTTTATTGTATTATTAGACTAGAACAGAGAAATAAACAGGCACGATGTATTCTTTTTCCTCACCTGCAGTATTCTTGTCCGCCAGTTTAGTTCAGCTTATCCAGCGTCACCGTCCACATTTCTAAACCGTACATTTTCTTCACCAGACGCGCTGCCCATCAGCGTGTTATCTCGCAAGTTGAATTAATGTAAAGATGTGCACAAGTCCATGTCATAATCCCCAGGTCAATAACAACCGTTACATAAGAAAAGTAAAACTGGCACATTTTCTGTATTAGTAACCCGCAGCTTGCGATCTTTGGCCATGTTTGGAAGCCATAATTCTTGGTATTATGTTGACGCAAGATATGGTACAAACCATGTGTCTGTAAGTACCTCGGTTACTATTGCTACTACTTGGTTTGAAATAGCTTTAAACCCAGAAGTAAGATCGAGAGTAAAAAGTAAATTAAAAGATAAAACGCGTGGCCCGGTGTTCTGCAGTTTCGGTCCCATGGGAAGAAAGCGTGAGATTATGGTATACATGTATGAGTGTTAAAAGATAAAAGTTAATAATTTTGGTAGATAATAGGAAACTAAAAACTACGCTTTAACAATATCAGTAAGTGCATTGCTCAAAGTAAGTTCTTTGTTTATAAAACTTCAGAACACCACAAATTAACATATCGCAAAAGTCGCAGTTAGGTAAGTATCTGCGACCCATTTCCTAAGTTACGAAACCACCATAGAAGTAATATTATCCCACGAGTCAGTAGCCGAGGCAACCCGATCGCCGACCGACCTCGTTCTCTTTCTACTGATTAGCATCTTTTCTGTCAAAACAATGCGAATGAAAATGTTTGCGATCCAATTTTCAAGTATTGTTTTGGTATTGAGAATCGAATATTACGTAAATATCGATTGCTTTTGTTAAAATATTCTGCAGTTTTATCATATCTTAATCTAATCATAGATAACGATCTTAGAAACATTTTTGACTCATAATGGCGAAAGAATTTATCACACATCTGTCAAAATCTGTGCCGCGTATTACTCAAATGTAAATTTAAATACAAAAAAGAAATCTAATATGTCAAAAAAACGTGCCGTTTACATACAAATAATGGTTTACTGCTAACACGTGCCAAAGAGGTCATTTTTACGATCTTGCAAGTGTATGAAGCTGGCAGATGACGTCACAGAGATGCGTTCCAAACTGCGGTTACAGTGTTCGTGATACTTTTTCGAATAAAGAAAGATTTAATCAGACAGTTACGTACAATGACGCGTTCGTGTACGTTGCGGATTATGTCGTAGACTCGTAGTAATGATACGTTCTCGACAAGTGCTCGAATTTTGTAATAGTAGATGTGTAAGTAAATAGATCTGCTAGTTAAGGTATTCGTTACGCAAAATATATGGCACTGAATAGTGCACATAGTTTGTATTGGAACAGTAAACTTAAGGAAAATAGCTGCATTTAACTGAGGCTTAAAGCGTCGTAAACGTAGGCAGTTAATCTTTGTACAATAGTTTATACTAAATACTCAGTAACCATCATTCTTTGAGTAAATTAAAACCTAAACTATCACCAATGCAATTTCTATGAATGTCTCCAGAAAATTCGTTACAATTCAAAATTCAAAACAATGCAAGGTCAGGTTTGTCCAATTTTTGTTTAAACTCCCTGAAACGAAAATTGCACAACGAAAAACAAAAATGATGGGAAAATATTGAACAAAGAATCCTCGATGCAAGCCGGATTGCACCACGGAGGTTTAACTTAGCGATTTGTGACCGACGATTATAGAGCGGTTACTGCGCCGTTTGGTATCTAGCGTGATATTATTTAAATGACTATTGCAAATAGATGTACGGGTTTAGTGCAATATTTCTCAACTTCTTGATTTATTTGTGTTTTTTGTTGGGAATTAGAATGTTAGACGGGAAATGTGTGGGTGCTGTAAGTAAGTGATTGGAAACAGACGGCAATGTAAACTGTTTCAACATTAATTTGGTTTTCATAGACTTAAGAAGGCCAGACATTGTCGTGTTCTCTGAAAATTACACGCATAGTACCTATTAAACTTATTTGTATTGAGTTGTCAATTCTTGAGCTTTACTCAGCTATTTTCAACACCAGCCGATGACTTTGCAGATTTTGGTTTACATTCACAAGGCCATTGTTGCTACGTAACTTTTAATTACGCATTTAACAATCGGGAAATAAAATCTGGGTGACGTTGATGTCTCATCAATCTTGATATTGTCCGGGTATTTTGCAAATCATCCAAACAACAGCTACAAACAACATGTTTCGTTAAGTAATATAATCGCGACCATAATTGAATGATTTAGTAAACCTTAAATTGAAGCTTTGTTCACTAGTTCGAAAGTTTACTTATGTAATTAATTTGAATAGGATTACTTTTGTAAATTAATTTGCATAGCATAATCATGCGCGTGCCTAAGGATAATGATTTTAACAAGAGAATGATTTATGGTACCTATGTGTTACGAGTACTGTTAGTAGAAAGTTTACAGAGTCCTTTGATGTTAATAGTTTAGCCTGAATGTTCTTTAGACTTTTATGGGACTATAGAATAGACATAAATAATCAACTACATAGATTCCGCAATACAAGTTATTGATGATAGTCATTTCCATGTCACCCGGTTGCAAGAACGGTTGCACAACCTTGATAAACTATCTATTTGCAATATTGTAGTGAATATTTAACGTTCGTCAACGATACGTTAAACTCTCCTTATATAACAACGTATATTGACACGATTTGCATCGATGCTTCTAGTTCGATTACGACAATTATGAATTAATAAGGCATTATTTGGAACCGTTGTACAGCATTAAGTAATTTAGTTGATTTAATAGGCTTTTTATGCAGCTATTATTTTGTAAACTAGTTCTTACGCGCATATTGTAAAAACTAGTTTTTATAAAACCACTGACATTTGAGTTCAGTTCTAGATTCTAATAATTTGGTATGATAATAATATTGTTATTCCAAATTGTATAAGGTTGTTAACATTGAAATAGATAATCTAGTTCAAATTTCAAACAAACTTGATTCGTCCCGGATAAAAGTGAATCGAAATTTTCCTCATAATCACCATGAAGACTAATTTCAATTTAAGTGCAAGTTTTATATATCGGCTATAAATAAAAATTGCCAATAAATGCGTGTCCGTACCAATTCTTTGTCATAATGTTTCCATCATACGCATGTTTTCTCCAACATTGATATTTTTAGACCACAACCGTTTTCCTCTGTTTTTCATCAAATTCCTCTACACACTTCAGTAGGCAGTACAGTCGCTAATTGACGTTTTAATACGATAATACATTGGCATAATAATTACGGAACAAGTATTACATAACGACTAATTGTAGGATAAAGATCCAATTGATTGATGACATCGTTTGTTGCCTTGTCGCGCGTGCCATTCGCATGTGTAGGTACGCACCACTTACTTGCGGCCTACGGGTAAAAACTCTACGCATAGCAATAGGCAAAAGAAAGTTGGTGTATAAGATCTTAACAATTGGTCTCCGTTGTTCCAGTTCTGCTTAGTTTTCCTGCTGGTAGCAGCCGCAGCTGCCAGCGAGAAGAAGACGACAGAAAAGAAAGCGGAAACATTGGACAAGAAGTTGGACAAACGTGGACTCTTGAACCTCGGCTATGGATACGGCATCCACGGGCTAGATGTCGGCTACATCGGCAGCGGCCACGGACTCGGCGGAGCATACAACTTTGTCGATGACCGCGCCTACAACGGCTACGGATCCTACGACATCGGACAACACACCCACTCCGACACCACGAGGACCATCACCCTCGTGAAAGGCGTCCCCTACGCCGTGCCCGTCGAGAAACACATCCCATACCCCGTGGAGAGGCCCGTGCCTTACCCCGTGAAAGTGCCCGTACCACAGCCCTACGAGGTCGTCAAACACGTGCCTGTTCACGTGAAGGAGTACGTCAAAGTCCCAGTCCATGTGCCCGCGCCTTACCCGGTTGAGAAGAAGGTACCTTACCCCGTCCACGTTCCCGTCGACAGGCCCTACCCCGTGAAGGTCCTCGTCCCTCAGCCCTACCCCGTTGAGAAACACATCCCCTACCCCGTCAAGGTACCAGTGCCCCAACCCTACCCCGTGGAGAAACACGTGCCATACCCGGTTGAAGTTAAGGTTCCCGTTCCCCAGCCTTACCCCGTGATCAAACACGTTGGTGTCCCCGTCAAGGTGCCCGTTGACAGGCCCTACCCCGTACACGTACCTGCTCCCTACCCTGTTGAAAAGCACGTCCCGGTCGCTTACCCCGTTGAGAAGCCAGTGCCAGTGCCCGTTCACGTCCCCGTCGACAGGCCTTACCCCGTCAATGTAGACAGGCCTTACCCTGTCCCCGTGAAGGTGCCCGTGCCAGAGCCTTACCCCGTCTACAAGCACGTCCCTTACGCAGTAGAGAAGCCCGTGCCCTACCCCGTCAACGTGCCCGTCGACAGGCCGTACCCCGTCCATGTCGAGAAGCACATCCCCGTGGCTGTTGAAAGGCCTTACCCCGTCCCCGTCAAGGTCCCCGTTTTGGTCAATGAGCACGACCACGACCACTCCAGCCACTTGAGCTTTGGAGGCTCCTACTACAGCCATTAGAATAATACTAGCTTTAATATAAAAAGTTTTCATCCGCCAAGCGATCATTGAAATATTATTTATAATCTCGCCTAGTAATGGCCGGGACACCAGCAAAAAGAAAACACTTCATTTTTGTATATTTATATGTAAACATGTCTTGCATGTATGAGCGTACGTGTACGTAGTGATATAAAGGTTACCATTTTAGGTTAAGATGAATGTAAAAAAGTATGAAAAAATTAAATAATTAATAATAATTTCCTTCGTTTGAATTACCCAAGAACTAACCCTGCTACCTACAGACGGACATAGAAAAGAGATCTCGAATTACACAGTAAATATTCAGTCATTTCAAAATCGCCACAAGTTTTTTTTATTAAAAAATGTTTAACTTTGATTTCTTAAAATTTATAAAACATGAAGTTACCTTTAATTAGTAAATAAATAATTGCATAAACACATTGAAAAAAACCTTGTCGTTAGTAAAAAAACAATGGCCACCAATGGTTTACACTATCTTAAAAAATAAAACGAATTCGACCTCCAAAATCACAGGCCATTTTATTTTTTTTAAAGGAAATAGCCGATCGATTGAGGAAATGAACAAACGCAGTGTGAGCTGTAGCTAAACAATCATAAAGGCTGACCTTCACTGACTGCCTCTCGATTCTATAATAATATTTTATTTTATTTGCAAGAATTGCGGCTATTATAAAATAAAGAACGCGGTAGATTTGGACTTGAGATTTTTTGTAGCAAAAACTATGTATTTGGAATGGCAAAGGCCAGTCAGCTACTCGAGTGTATTTTAATATTATCTAAATTACTAACGACTACATTACGTGAAGTTCAGTGGGGTAATTGTGTTCAAACAGTAAGTGGCATTCCTTTTGACAGTTCAACAACATTGATTGTGACACGTGATTGGGATGCAAGGACCGGAGTATATATATTTTAATATTACTTGAGTATATTATTCAAGATGAAATTCAGGATTACAGTCTACACAATCCTTTACATGTATTATATAGCCGTTTGTTTTTCAAGAATAAACAAAAGTGAAACTTTCTACACAAGCGTTAGGTTGCTTAGCTTGGGACAAATGGTGCTGTGTGAAATGTCCAGAGATTTATTTATTTATTTTTCTGTCAGTCATACTAATTTTACGTAGGTACTGTTCGGGAACTGAAAACAATATTGATAAACTATTCCTCCGAACCGCACGCTAAGATATTTTGTTTCAGTGCAGTAAGGGTCAGTTCACACCGAGACGCGACGCTGCGCGCACACTTTAGAAGAGAGAGCTGCACGGCACTCTCTCTTTTAAAGTGTGCTCTGAACTCTCACAATGCAATGTGTACCTTTTCGTGTAGAAAATAAAGTATATTTTGAGTCACTCTTTTAAAGTGTGCGCGCAGCGTCGCGTCGCGTCGTGTCTCGGTGTGAACTGACCCTTAGTGGAATTGCTCAAGGGCGGTTCGCGGAAGTGCTGTTCAAATCAGTGCTCTAAGTGGAATACCTCAAAACTTAGCGTAGGTAGCAACATTTATGAAACAGTATTGTATCTAAAAAGTAAATTCTCAGAAGATACTTAACTTAAAGATATTCTTAAAGTAGTTCTCTGGCTAGATTGCACTCTGAAGTGAGAGCAGGGTCACAGAAACATCAAATTTCACATCAAGAGTGAGCGCATTGTCAATAAAAAAAAAAAAAACACAATCATGTTCCCACTGCTGGGACACAAGCCTCTTCTCAGTGGGAGGGAGTGGGCTGTAATCCACCACGCCGGCCTAGTGCGGATTGGTGGATGTCACATGTCTTCGAATTCTTGGTTCTTGGACATGCCGGTTTCCTCACGATGTTTTTCTTCGCCGTTTTGAGAGCAGTGGTGATGAAATAATTTACACAAAGTAAAGTGCTTGTCTGGGTTCGAACCTACGACCTACAACCCGTAAGTCGCGGCCGTTTCCACTGGGCCACCACTGTTCTCCACAGAAACATAAATCACTGTAATGTAACAGTATTTATAGCACATTTGCTCGTAAAGGGTCTCTTATTTCACCAATTTAAATATCGTATTGTATCTCATTACGTACTTGTGCGTTATTGTAATGTAAAACGCACGAGTTTCTTTTTAATAAGGTAAAACGCACGGTTTATCAAGATGCTCCGTCTAAAACGAACGGTACTTTTTAAAATCTTAGCAAAGCGTATATAAGTCAGAAAAGTGGTCAATATTTTATGAATAAAATTAACTTTGAATTAAATATAATAAATAAATATTTACAAATTGTTCAAATTTTTATAACTGCTTTAACAAGTGATTAAAGATTTATTCTTTTAAGAAAGTCCGAGTTTTATTCATTTCCTCGCAAATATGTTATAAAACGTCGTATGATATACGTGCGCTTTGATAATTATAGCCTCTGCTAGCAATATCGCCTCGGCTGAAATTTTCAACTTACCGCACTTATATCATAATGTACAGACGCCAGCAGGTCTACCTACCCGAAGCTGTCAACTTTTCCCAATCAACCTTGAACCTAAATGCTTTATAGATAAAGTTGAAAATCTATTAAAGAAATTTGACAGATTGTAGTAGCTTGATGTGCTGGCGTCTGTACTATTAATAACACGTAGATAATGACAACTTTATCTGAGACTTGGCATCGTGTATATGTTTAAGGAAATTACATGTTCTTTTTAACATAACGTCACGCCTTGTTTCTCCGAAGGGTTGAGCAGAGGTATAAGTACACCCACATTTCGCTAATAAAAAAATAATAGGGCGAGCTTATTGCCATCAACCTGGCACAAATTCAGACTCTGCTGCTACTGAGAAATTCCAGATAGAAAAACCCTTTGCGCGACCTGGAAAAAAAAAAACTCAAGACCTCGTGCTCAGCAGAAGCGTTTGCAACCACTAGCCCAACGAGGCAGTTTCATTTATTTTATTTATTTAACCATTTATGTACACACATGTATATAAACAGACAAGAAAAAAATTAAACAGAAAAAATAGGCACAGAGGTAATGCTTATTTCATAAGAAATCTCTTCCTGTTCTTCTTCATGTTCTTTTTAAGAATTTTCTTTTTTATTATTTGATCACAAGTCGCCAGTCATCGTGGCCGTTCGTTACGTGAGAATCGCTTTTACGTAAGATGGTTAAGGCTAACAAAAGTGGAGTAAGCCGTCCATTTTATATTATTTACTGACCTTGTATTGTATGTACTTCTAAGATTTTGACACGCTTCTTTAATTCGGTCAAGTGCATGTTTGTCTTATGGAATTATGTTGATTAGTCATATTGGATGAAATGTGGTGGTATTTTGATCTTTATCGTCGTAGTATTTTAATTCATTACACACTAGCTGACCCGACAGACGTTGTCCTGTTCCCAATAAAGACAAATCCCATAGAACGAAAGACATTCATTCAACGAAAGAAAATTTTCCCGAATTTGATAATTTTCCGGGATCCTTTTCTGGGAGTATTACGAACATTTTAAAACAGATAATAACCAAATCGGTCCAACGGTTTTTAGTACTCTTTTCAGAATCTGATCACCACCAGACAAAAACCTTCTTTAGAAAACTTCTTTAGGCGCATTTTGTACTCTTTCTGAGCAGTGAAGGAAACTGAACCATCACCAGGTTGGTGACGCTGAATTGAGTATACTCGGCTACAGTCGTAAGATTTCACTTATGAAATAATAAACTTACACTTTGGTCACAAGTACACACCCTTTTTTATCTTCCCCGTAATTCCTTACCGATACAGACAACAATATAAGAAGTGTTAAGTCACACAAATTACACAGTTTCTCAGCCATTGCACATCTAACTTCAGCTCACATGTTCGTTTGTATGTACATATGTATTAAAATGTTGCTACACGGCACAAAGCATTCTTTGTCCCATTGTTACTTACGTGCTCACACGCAGTCGTGAGCACACGAGGAAGAAAAAACGTGCACACAATAGAGAAAAAAAATATTTTGATAATTACGTTTGAATATTAATTAGGCTTTTAATTGGATATCTCGATTAGTAAAGGATAATCACTATGCAATTGTTAATAATTTTGCTACTGCTCTCAAGATGGTAAACGAAAACATCGTGAGGACATAACCTAGAACCAAAAATTCGAAGACATGGTGATATCGATAACCAACCCGCAGTGGGCACACGTGGTAGATTATAGCCCCTCTTGAAGAGAGGAGGCCTGAGTCCCAGCAGTGGAAACATTATAAGCGGATTGTGCTAATAATTTGAAACTATAAAGTATTTATTCATATCACCGTTTACTTTCTCCATTTACTTAACATAAAGAAAAAGGTACTACTAGCTCATTTCCTTTATTAAGTTAGCACTTAATTACCTACCTAACCTTATTTAGCCCAGTCAATTTTGTAATAACAAGACCACGAAACAAATTATGATCCAATTTCTACAAACTGTTGACTTATCTACAAATTACTGCAAACAAGGAAATGAAAAGTAACTTTAATTACTCGTATCAAACTGGAATCAGCCGCAAACCACATTGCCCAATGACTTAGACAGAATGCAACCGTAATTGGTAGTGTGCAAAAATTATAGTGTATACCTCGCATTGTCCGCCAGTGTAGTGTATTTGCAAGTTACATGGGAAAAGCTTTAATTCGTTGTTTTTATTGCAAAAGAGGTCGGTAGTGCAATGTGATAAAGTAAACACAGACGGTTTTATGTTCACTGAAACTGGAGCAGAGGAGCTGAATGAAGGATTTTGCGAAAGAACATTACTGAAGAGTATTTTTGTGAACTTGAGTAATAAAATAAGAGTTTAAGCGATTAAAACTTTTGTAAAGACATGTCAATAAAACTTTTTATTTCCCATCTATGTTGGGGTCGCCTCCCAGTCTAACCGGATGCAGTACTTTACATGGAGCGACTGCGACTCCAAAACTTAGCATCTGGGTAACACGGTACCTCTTGGTAAGTCTGGTTGTCAGACTTTTTGACTTTCTGACTACCCGTAGCGACTGTCAAAATCTACGAATGACAGCCGGGATCAACGATTTAACGTGCATTCCGAGGTATAGAGGGTTCTCTATAATGTAATGTATGGTCACCCATCCACGAACCGATTGCGGCAAGCGAAGCTTTACCTTCAATCAACCCGTGGGGCGAGCCACTCATGTCAAAAAAACATTCGAGTATTAGAAGTTTCAAATCGTTACCCACCAATCGAATTACAAAACGAAATAGTCCTTACTATTACTAATGGAAATGATCTAGTTGATCTTAGATAGAGAGTATCGTTGCCCAATCTTACTTCCCTTTAGGGCTGTTACCTAATGTCTAGAAACTCCAACACACAGCAACACAACAACTATTAATAATTAATTAAAATATTTTCTAGCGACCTATGCCTACAACTTCGGAGAAAACAAGCGTGCATGATGTTAGTTATATTTATAATTATCTCACTTTTTAAATTCATTCCTATTTTCAATTCTAAAGTCCCTTTAGTTTATTCACCAACTATTCTGCCTACCCTCTAACCGCTTTAACAGTAACATTCTATACACAGCGCCATCTACGAAAAGTGCTTGTAAACATTAAATTCATATCAAGTTAACGCCAGCTCGAGGTTTAGAAAGTATAGATGACTGTGTTTCTACACAATTGAATAGTTCTTGACAACAACAGCAGAGGGCGTAGCGGTCGGATAGTAATTATAATCGGCATAAGCAAGATTAGAGCTACTACGGAATTTAAAATAGTCCTTTTGGGTCGGATTTTTCAATGTTTAGATCTATAACTTTTTTGTGGAATTAATATGGCGCCTTGACAACTTTCGTAGGAAATATGACAAACTGTTAATTTAATCTTCAAATAAAAGTTATCTGATTATTAAAAAATCAACCCTCAAAAGGTCTGTTATTTACGTTTGCAATTTGGCTTACAGTTTCCGTATAACAAACATTTTATTATTATTTCGTATCGTAGGTTTGCAAAAAACCAGTCTCCATAAGGGGCGATATTCATAACGTTTAGCGCCTCCTGGGCAGTCAGCCTCGCTACCACCTATCAGACAGGATTATAAAAAAAATCTATTTATAAAAGTTTGTAGTGCTACGACAAGAGAAGAAGTTCGTAGTCGCGTAGCCTCGTAGCGCGTAACACTCTTCTTTATTACATACTTTTTCGTCGGAATAGTCTTGTCTCCTGAACTTTCATCTATCACAAGCTCCTCCAAGAATGGTGTGGTTTTAAAACTACGAATTATTTTTTAAAGAATGTGTACACAATCGCGAAAACCTTTATCATTATTTCGCACGTAGAACTCTAAAAGCGATCTCCTATGCACGTTCTTGTGTCCCTAACATGCGAGCACTCGAAGATTTGCTTTCACTTTAAGAATAACATTAATTATTATAAAAAGAAACTATTAAGTCATACATTATATTATTAAGTCATACATATAATAGGAGAGAGTGCGCGGGAATTACATGACATAATTCCGCCATCACCGTTCCATCATCGGACAACCCTTCGTACGGTGAGTGTCCACCCTTACGTTGTTGACACCACTACGATCCGGACTAAGCGTTTCGCTCGCCTCGTCGTTTATACCGCGTAAGGACTGGAATAATTTGTCTGCAGCGGTCTTCCCGTCCGATTATAATTTAAGTGTCTTCAAGGCTAGAGTGAATAGGCTCATAATAAATTAGTGCGCTTTACTATCAACGATTGCATCACTGCTTTCCATCAGGCAGGATCGCAGTCAATCACTAGTTTATATCATTAAAAAAAAACAAAGATACATTTATACATAACTGTCGAATTGTAGGTGTACTATAGATATACATCTGTAGGTGTACTATAGATACAGATCTGTAGGTGTACTATAGATACACATCTGTAGGCATACTATAGATACACGTCTGTAAGTGTACTATAGATACTCGTCTGTAGGTGTACTATAGATACACATCTGTAGGTGTACTATAGATACACATCTGCCTAACCCTTAGGGGAATACTGGCATGATGTTAAGTAACACAAATAGTGGTTTGCAGAGGTTGTTAAAACAATTTTTTTCCACATAATATACAATCAAACTATCTTCTAGAGGAGGTCTGTGTCCCAGCAGTGGGAACATTATTGGCTGATTATGTATACAATCAAACTACTAATGACGCAGAAACGCGTGCACTGATTGGACTGGTCCACTCAATCTGTGTTCTTTCCTTAAACGACCATTTTACACACCAATCCGCATTTTTATGTCATGGCTTTCCTATTTTTTGTACTTGGATTTCTTACAAGCTTCAACTAATAAGTTATGGCATTAATTGCACCATTGAGGTAAGCACACAAAGTATTCTAGCTCTATGACATAATGAATAAAACCGCGCGAAAGGAACGCGAAGTTGGCGTGATTTGCTAAGGAATTGACGTGGTTTCGAAGTAAGGAATCATTGAGTGGTCATAGTGAATTAGAGCCGCGATGTTTAGTAAGACTTAGATATACTTAGTAAGCAGATCTTTTTCCCAGTGAATTTGAAATCATTCAAATCACGTTTTCGTAAAGAAAAAGCTTTAGTTGTGGAGCTTAATGTTCTACTTGCTAAACAATCAATGTCATCAGCATCCGCTAGTTAAAATAACTACTATATTTAAATATTCATCACTCACGGACAGCCTACTGAACGTGAATTAAACTTCTGTCTTCACCATTACCCACATGCGAACGTGAAAGGCGTCACAGACAAAATAAAAACAAAAATGTTGGTATACCTATATAATTTATCACTACTTGTACAGTCGCGTACGAAAATATGTGTACAGTTAGAGAAATTATGAAGCTAAAAGAGTATGTTAGAATCGTAGCAGGTGGCTTTCGGTAGTTTCTGCGGACCTCCATGGGCAGAAGGGGTGAGTTTCTGTATGTATTTTTTTTTTGTTAGCCTATACTGTGTCCCACAGCTGGGCAAAGGCCTCCCCTTTTTCCTTCCAAACCTCCCTGTCTTGGAGAATCTCTGGCCATGTTGGCCCTACAAACCTCGCTAGATCGTCACACCACCTTCGCCGTGGTCTACCTCGACGGCGATGTCCTTCTTCAGGCGTCCAGTGAGTGACGATCTTGCCCATCTCTCGGGGTGCATTCGCTCGACATGTCCGGCATATTCCATCTTCAGTCTGGCTGTTTTTTCTCCAACATCATACTTGAGTTGTGGAGCGCGGAGCGCGGCGCATCCCCCTTTATAAACCACGTCTGTATGTATGTAATTGGAAAAATTAAAATCCTTTGCTCGTAAAGACTCGTCGTTTCGCGGAATACACATACCTGTAGGCCAATTCCCGTAATTTAAAACGTTCAAAATCTAGTCGCCATCTCATCTCAGCGACAATCAATGTCAAAAACTTGTCAAAAATGTTGGGAAATTAGAGGTGCTTTTTACAGATTGAGACTGAGATCAAACTGTGAATGTTCTTAAAATTACGAGAATTGCCCCTCGGGAATTAACATGAGTTTAACCAAATTTTTTTCTGCTTAGTTAGTTTGAGACAACTTTACTTAACTTTTGAGTTAACTTTACTCCGGGTTTATTAATATGGGGTGTAGAGTTAAAGTAATTATTAGTTAAAATTAGTTGGAATGTGACATAACTGGTGAAATGTTTAACTGGTGTATCTTTGCCTAACCCTTCGGGGAGTTATGATTTTACGAGTATGTGTGAAATATTATGATTCAATTTATAATAGAATGACTTCTCCGAAGATAATGTCAGTACACCTCACAATTTCAAGCAATACTTTGGGAGAAAATGGTTGATGAATTTTATTAAGAAGTATAATTGTACTAGCTGCGCCCCGCGGTTTCACCCGCATAAGTTTCGATCCCGTGGGAATGTCGGGATAAAAAGTATCCTATATGTTAATCCTGGTTATAAACTATCTGTGTGCTAAATTTCGTCAAAATCTGTTCAGTAGTTTTTGCGTGAAAGAGTAACAAACATCCATACATCCATACATACAAACTTTCGCATTTATAATATTAGTAGGATGTTTTTGCACGTGAGTGTACAGTTGTGCAAACCAAAAATGTGTGTGTGTGCAATAATTTATTAATGTGTGTGCTTAACACTTGATACATTATAATAACGGCGGCTTGACGCAAGCAGTTACGACATCTTGAAACAAAAAATGTATGACTTAATTTTTTTTTCATTTTGTAGTTGATGTTGAGACATTAACTGGTTTTTTTACTAGAAGGTTTATGTTGCAAATATTCTTACAGGTAACCGGTGTTGATTGAAAACTAAAGTGATAGGATAAAAGATTCATCACAGTCCGGCCGTCAAGAGAATGTGTTTCTCACACCTGTGAGTGCGACAATTCTAGTAGCTAATAAAGATCAAATTCGCAAAACAAGTATTCATTTGTATGAGAGTGACAGGTGTCAAGAACTCATTCTCTCGTCGGCTGCACTGTAATTTTGTATAATTTCTAGAGTGAGTCATTTTATTTGGTACGATGTTGGTGACTGGAAAAAACGGAATTGTTTTAACATTTTCGTTTCAGAAAAATAATTTGAATTAAATATGATTACTTAATAACATTGGAGCTGCGGAATTAAACTTTTATTACGGCTTCCAAAATGAATACAATATTTTAAGACGACATAATAATCTTGAGATTTGAATTACGACTTAATATTAATACATTAAATTAATTAATTTCATCAAAATTTATAAGACTTAATTATTTTCATCGATTT
This sequence comes from Apamea crenata, assembly GCA_949629185.1. Taxonomy (NCBI): domain Eukaryota; kingdom Metazoa; phylum Arthropoda; class Insecta; order Lepidoptera; family Noctuidae; genus Apamea; species Apamea crenata. Next base: position 2,079,798 of record OX451356.1, read on the forward strand.
GGCTATAAATCACAAAATATAAACCAATCAAACAAAAATTATATCAAAATTAACAATTTAAAGAGCTGAACATAATCCCTTGAAGTCGTAAGCGGCTTTGCGGTTACATTATTAATTTGAAGCTTCATTTCAACCGGAACATTTAGAAAGTATGCACACACGCCTTCGTTCCTCTCTATACACACTAAAATGTAGAGAAGGTAAGATAGTGTTATATCAAACTTCCCTTATGTATAGCATAATCACCCTATAATGTTGACTGGGGCGTAATCCACCACGCGGGCTCAGTGCGGGTTGGTGAATGTCACATATCTTCGAATTTTTGGTTCTAGGACAAGTCAGTTTCCTCATGATGTTTTCCTCCACCGTTTTCAGAGAAATAGTGATGAAATAATTTACACAAACTGAAGCGCCTGTCTAGGTTCCTACGACCTACAACTCCTTAGTCGCGGCCGTTACGACTTGGCCACCACTGCTCACCCTTTGTATGATCTAGCAATAATAATAATAAGGCCAATACTATTGGCCAACTGTAGGGGAAAAGCCAGGAACACCCATTGATCATAGCCCTTGTTTTCTTCGTGTTGCCCATTTGAGACTACAACAATACCAGTCCACTTATCTTACGAACTTTTCCCTTACCTCAAGGGGGAGGAGCTAAGGTAGCCCACGAAAGTCAGCTTGTCTGTTGGTTCAAATCTGATTCGCGATCGTAAGAAATATGGCTGTACAGAATTATAATCATTAGAATCAGCAGTACAACTCCTTAAGTTACGAGTAGAATTGACCTCAAATGATTTCATGAAATAGTCATTATGAACTTAGAGAGATATATTGATGATTTTTGTGATTATAATTCTATAAGTAAGTATTTGTGACGGCCGCGAATCATATGTAGATCAACCTACCCTAACGCTTTCGCCTTAAGGAGCAAGGCAAGGATGTAAGCTGATGTTGTATCTGATAAACCAAGAAAGAACCTACACATGATTATTATTATAAAAATATTTACCTTGGAACAGGTAACATTTATGAATGAATAAAACACAATGTACGGTTTAATTTGCGTAGCGCATTAAAAGTAGCTCTATTTATCAAAAAAATAACAAAACCAGATCGTAGTAATATTTGACATTTTCAAAATATGGTGTTGAAATAACATAAATAATAATATAGTGTTACGCATTACATAAATAATATACTATTACGATTTTTTTAAATATTTTTAACACATATTATCTAATATCAAGAACAAGGTGAACGGTCACACATAACGCCTGTCCAAATACAGAGCGTTTTATGACACCTTAATGTCAAATACTGGTGAAAATGACAGATTTTCGACGGCCGCTCTAATAATTATGACGGCAACCGCTCTTAAAACTCTTAGTACTATATTTATGGCCGAGAAGGTACTGAACGTTGTCTGTCAATCATGAACCGTACTGCTTTATCTATTTGTCTGACCATACAGGTATTACTATAATTGTAAGTAATTTGGTGTTAATGTATTGTGTAGTTATTTGTAATTGTTAGTAATAGTGTTATTTAAAATGGTTAGTATTATAAGTAGGCTTAGCTATCGCATTAGGTTTCACCTGTAATGATAGTTTAAGAGTTTTAAATAAATAAATAAAAAAAAAAAATAAAAAAAAATAAAAAAATACTTTGGTGTTGTTCGTCGAGTCGTTGAGCTCATTAAATTCTGAGTTGAGCTACGCGATTACTGACAAATGCTTGCACTCACTGGACAGGTCCACACAAATCTGTATGGTTCTTTCCTCAAAAGACCATCTCAGACATGAACCTGCATGGTCGTCATGTGGCATGGCGACCATGCAGGCATGACCTATGAGTTTGTTTTGGTATTTCTTCTCAGAGTAGACAGTTAAAAAAGTTTTAAAAACATAATTATTTATTTATGACGTTGAAAAGTGTTTTGGGCTAATTTACATAAATAAAATTTATTAATGTAAAGCAGTTCAAAAAAGCTTTTCAACGTCAAAAAATAGTATTTAATACATGTATATTATGTATTTATTCTAGTATTTTATTTACACATTTTTTCAAGCTAATTTTCTATAATGTTGCATTTACCATTTAGACTCCTTATCTCTAAAGTAGACTGGTATAAAATGCCTAATGCATCCGCTAACGCATACTAATAAATGCCGCCTTTGCATTAAGTTTCAAATAATAAATATTGAACTGCAAAGTCATCGCTATAGGCTTTACACAGACTTCCCTGTACTTTGTCAGTCTGAACTTTAAGAAGTAATAGTAGCTTATGTAATCATTTCCATAGCTTCTGAGTTCTGGTGTGAAATATAATTATTATTATATTAGATTTCCTACAATTTACGAGAAATCTAAAGCACTATTGTGCATGTAAATTGTAGGAAATCTATAACTTACAAGATTTATCGGAACTGATTTACGGTTTGGATTTCTCGGTTATAATTAAACTAGCTTCAGATTAGGGCAGTTATGAAATGTTCTACTTAGAATTGATTTAAACTAAGAAAAGAAACCCAGGCTTTACCTTGTGTAAATATCACCACTGCCCTTAAAACAGTGTAGGAAAACATCTCGAGGAAACCGGCATGTTTTAGAACCAAAAATTCGAAGACAAGTGACATCTACCAATCCGCACTGGGCCCGCGTGGTAGATTATAACCCACTCCCTCTGGAAAAAAGGAGGCCTGTGTCCCAGCAGTGGGAAAATTATGAGCTGATTATGATGATATTGAAGTAGATTGCGTAGAGCTGTTATATTATATACAATATTGGTAAATTATTTAATAAAATACGTAACGATTTATTTATTATAATGACAAAGATGTGTTATATTAGCGCAACAATGTTTTAGGGGATAATACGGGCTAGTATCCGCAACTCCTTGTCAAAGCAAGTATTTTACGTACGAGTGGGCAAATCGATTATTCGATCCAGTTAACAATGTTATAATTATGCACTTTACAAAAAAACAAATCAATAAATTAAATATTTACCATAAAATTAGATCCAATAAAGTTAAGTATATCTATCCATGCGAACAGAAGATACAATTAATGACTCACACGAAGATGTTAATTATTATGGCGATCAAACGGATACACTAATTCTTCTGCACTTAAAATCCGATTAATATGCCAACAGTGGCCTTAACATGTTATACTAACATGTGATTCATTCATTATCTATAGGGCTGGCAATCGGGAGTAAGTTAAACGTCCATTTAAAAAAAAACGTGTTGGGACGGAGGACCCCCGGCAGGAACGAAGTTCGAAATGAAAATCCAAGATGGTAGCAGCGAAAATTTGAATATATTTGCAGCCGACATCTTGGATTTTCATTTTAACCTGACTATCGGCTTCAGCACCCGTGAGAAACCTGACAATTATCTCTCTCTGACCTATTTATTATGTATACCAAAAAGTTGCATGGAGGGGCATGACGCTTTTCTCGTTACGTGGTGATTTCTTCAAGATGACTCCTACCGCAAGCTCCGATAAAGAACTTCGTTCCAAAAACAATGGCAATGGCGAAAATGAATGGTGTATTACATTGTCCTTAATCCCACTGCCTCCTGGACACAAAAGGGTGAGGGTGATGATGATTTAAGAAGCAGTGCCTTTTTATCTTTTTACACTTATTTATTTATTTAACCATTTATATCATTATACACACAACAAGAAAAGATCAGAAAAATACGTACAAAATTGATGATTGCTGACTTTTCTTACCTGTGTTATGTCTGAATACATAAACAGTCATCATCATCATTTCAGCCCAAAATCACCCACTACCTACTGGGTATTAGGCCTCCCTTTTTTCTGCCATACTTCCCGGTTCCGTGCATCTCTCAAAAGCTGTAACCGAATGGTGGCCAAAAAAACCATGGCCGTCCAAAAGCGCGTTGGGTTGATGATATCGTCAAAGTCACGGAAAACGTAAATATTAAAGAAATAAAATGATTAGGTATATGATGCGAGTAAGAGATTCTACAGTTATCCTAGAATGTGTAAGCATTATTCGTGAGTCATCACTCTCACTGAATAACTCTTATTTGTGCACAAAAAAGCTCAACTGAGGTACAAAACTTTCGAAATTTGGCAGCCCTATTAATTCCGCTATTGAGTAAATCACTATACTAAATAGTGAGCTCGAATGTGTAGCGCCATTTAAAAGGAAAAGGCCTCAGACAGACGATAAACACATTCACACCAGGATTGCTTATGGTAATGTTATTGTTTTAATTAATTTATGAACAGGATTTACATAAGTTTCGCGTGAAACAGGCATTAAGTCGTACTAAATGAGTTTGCAGTATGAAAAATTAAGCAGTTTGCATAAATTGAATGAATTTGCGATAAATTATCAAGATAGTGTATGCCTATAGCCAATCTGAGAAAATCTGCCTAATTTCGACTTTGATGAATCTCAACGAAACCTCGTATTGTGTAATGCAGACTTTTTGTTTATTTTTTATTTCTTTACTGGCCACTTTCTGTCAAAATAATCGTGGATGCCATTAATATTTTCTTTTTATTTTAATTATTTGGCTTTCAAACTAAACAGCCTGTATTTTCTGTTTTATAGTAAGGTTTTAAAATAAGGTTGACCACCTTACCGTAGTGGAAAAGAGAAAAGAGTTTTTCCAGAGATTAGAGCGTTCAAACAAACAAAAAAGCAAACAAACTCATCAGTTTTATTATTAGTATAGTATATAGATTAGTTATACTTAGATAATTAATTATCTTGGGTAGTAGATAAAACTACAAGTAATATTACCTACTAAGTGTAACAACACAAACTTCATGTAATCCTTAGGTAATCCATTTCAATACACTGACCATGAAAAATAGAACAAAAAAGTTGAAACATGCATAACAGTATGATTATGCAGATATATTGCACACCTAACCCAATTCGCATGCTTACGCCAAAAAGTACGCTCGCATTCCACGATAACACATCACTTAACTCTTATGTTGAAGGCACAAGGTTTAGATTGCAATGACAATTGAAATACAGATGTTAACCGTATCATTGCTCCTCATTTTGGTGTGAAATTGAAAAAATACCCTTTTAAAATGTCACTCAATTACTTGTGCTTGCACAATGAGGGTTATTATCTTAATGTACGCTTTTTGCCCGGTTTGACGAATTACCGCCTACATACTTGGATGTGCGGTTTTTTCGGTCCTTAATGGAGATTGTCAAATCGGTTATAAACTTACGACTTTCATCTTACTGTGCAATTTATATATTATGGGATTTATCACGGTTAACGGAGATTCCTTTTATTTTTTGTTTGATTAGTGATCGTGTAATGATTCATCTTAAGGGCAGTAGTACAATTTCTATGAAATTTCCATAAAATGTGTCCTACCGGAATCGCGTCGCACCGTCGCGTCGCGCCTGTCTGTGGGAACCTTTAGGATCGCATGCACAATCCGTAGGAAGCATGCGTAATACCTATACATGACATGTTACATAGGTAATATTACATAGACCATAAAACTTTCGTCGAAAGAAATTTTGTAGCTTATCGTAATAATGATTTTTCACATATGATACCTATCTTGATAGATGATTCGAAACTATATTTTTGCAAGAATTAATAAGTTGATCAGACCAAGATTATGTCTGGTCTTTAAAAGAGACTATGACCCGTGAGTTTGTTTCGGCCTTTCTTCTCAGAGTTGTCTGATAGGAAACGGTGACCTCATCCAGTTTTTAAAATATGTACGTTGACGTGTAAGTGTTTACACGTCCTATCTACTTACAGAAATAAAATCATTTATCATTGGTTGTGTACCTTTTTGAATTTTGAACCATTACATAAAGAAGGCTGGTTTATGACTTTGATAGAAGAGCATCATTTCAAAGTGTTTGAACATTTTGGAGCTATAATTTGACAAGATTTCTATTCCAAGTGAAATAATACCTAGGATAAATTGCTCATTGTTTGCAGCAAGTTGCAAATGTCATGAACTGGGTTACTTCAGTCTAGTCATTGTAAAATAACATTTATAGAACAATGACCTGGCATAGGTAACTATTGTAATCTTTATGATAGTATTTTTGAATGTAAAACGGAAATGATGGCAAACGGAAATACGTTGCACCGAAAGAAAACTGCTTACCACCGACTATAAGTGAGTACGTTTGTCCCACACTGCGCTTACCGATACACGGTCTTCACTTCATGACTCATCTGCCCCATCGGCAAATATGACCAGCCCACTGCCACTTCAGCTTGCTTACTGCGGTTCCTTTCTGGCCCCCCAGCTAGATGGACCGACGACCTCAAAAAAAGGTGACTGGGACAGACTGAATGCGGAAGACGGAGGACACTGTTGTGGCGCAGCCTGGAACAAGCCTATGTCCAGCATTGGACTGCAATAGGCTGAGTTGATGGTTTGTACAAACACTTTGTACGACAATCACATTAAAAAAAAGAGGTGAGGTCGAGATCTAGGTGCTTTGATAATAAAGGCCAAACAATGGTTGACATCAAATAATTTAAAGCTCAATTTAAGTAAAACAAAATTAATGACATTTAAAAACAGAATTCCACTAATGACGAAGATTAATATTAATTATAAAGACGAAACTATTAGCGAGGTGGACACTACAAAATTTTTAGGACTTAATATAGATGGCAACCTAAACTGGAAAGCACATGCAGAGATCCTTTGCTCAAAACTGAGTACTCAATCTTATGCATTGTATATGCTCACTAAAAACCTTGACCGAACCGCAGTACTTACGGCATATTATGGCAACGTAGAAAGTATGTTAAGATATGGAATCATATTTTGGGGTAACTGTACGGAAAAAGAGCGAATATTTATAGCACAAAAAAAGTGCATAAGGGCCATATGCAAGCTCGATCATTTGGATAGCTGTAGACCATTCTTCAGGAAACTAAATATATTAACAGTACCGTGTTTATACATGTATGAGTTGGTGTTATTTGTCCGGTCGAACTTAACTTTGTATGAACAATACAAAAGTAAACGCCACAAGTTGAAAGTTTGCTGCCCTCAACGCAAAAGTGCACTGATGGCAAACAATGTACTCTGTATGGCGCCACGAGTTTATAATCACCTGCCAAAGTTGTTATTAGAAAGTGTGAGCATTAATGTATTTAAATGTAAAGTTAAACAGTTTCTTGTGCAAAAAGCGTACTACAGTGTTTACGAGTTTATGAATGACATGCAATCTAATAATGAGAGATGACATACTGTAATTATTTACTTATTGACGTCATTTATTTTAATTTAATTTTTGATAATTGTTTGACATACATAAATTCTTAATTGACATAATACTTATATAATTATTTAACATTTCCTGACATTTCATATATTATTATTTATGACGGAGTTTTGTTTTATATACCTAATTGATTAATGTCATTTGATAAATCAGTAATAATTTGTAAAATTGCATGCCTTCAGGCGGATTATGGAGAGACTTATATGTATTTTGTATGTTACCTACCTATATTACCCATTTTCGCAATAAATGAATATGAATATGAATATGAAATTTTTAGCCAGTAAGTATAGTGGTATCTCCATGGATGAGCCCTTTCACAGAAAATTTGCAACAAGCCAATGAGATAATCACACTGATACCGTTATCAGACGAAGGTCAGGCAATGTCAGTGACTTCTTACAGGTTAATATCTTGAATGAACAAATCGTGCGCTTGCTAATGACCGTGCCGCTTCTGAAGATACTTATGTCAGACACTCAGAGATGCGTGACTTACTAATTTATTCCATGAATGAGCGACACTACCACTGCACACAATTTTATGCAATGAAGTTAAAAAACAGTTCACGTTTTATAATATATAACTCTTATTAATTCCGGCGGAAAGCCGGTCTTAACTCTAAAATAAATACAGGGTGGCAGGGACATCGACGCGCAAACTGTAACCATGAATTCAGCACATGAGTTTAGGCCCCATAGTGTCGAAATTTTTCGTCGGTTATCAAAAAAAAAAATCTTCGGTTTCATAGAAAAGTGCAATACCTACGCGGTTAAAACGTATGGAACAGCAATTTTTTTTTTTAATAACCGACGACAAATTTCGACGCTATGGGGTCTTAACTCATGTGCTGAATTCATGGTTACAGTTTGCGCGTCGATGTCCCTGCCACCTTGTATAATTACTAAAAAACAAACATTTTATCAGCCTAGGGTAATTTAGGAACAGTCTCATGTGTGGTTCCTTTTTCTATATTTTATTGAAAAAAAATCAAAATGTGCGAATTGCCTAATAAGTATATAATTCTGGAATTGTCGCCAATAAATAAATTAAATTCGTGCGAGTCGCCTATAGAAAAAATAATATAATTTAAAAGTGACGATTCACACGTTTCGGGCGAGTTAATTCATTCGAATCAACTAATAATCCGCTGCTGTTGGTGACTGCAGGGCAAATTAAATAATGGACTGGTTTTTTTTCGTGAAATGTCACTTTTAGATTGATGAATGCATTCGGTCATGCTGCAATATGTCATCGAGTTTAAAAGTGTCTTCAATCTGTTTTTTTTGTATTAAATAAGTGTTGCAACTTCTGATAAAGTGAGTTTGCGGTTTTATCAGTGAGTTGCACTTTTACTGAGTAATCTTCGTCTTTGAGAAAACCCTGAGGTCAACGTTAATCAAGTCACTTTCAAAGTGTACAAAATGCCAATAGTATCTACATGCCTAGAATTATGAAATGTTTCCTTTTATATCTATATCTTTTAAACATATAAAAAATAGTGACGAAGAATTTTTGTCCATAATCAGCCTTTAAATGTTCCCATTGCCTCCTCTCTGTGAGAGGGAGTGGGCCGTAAATCACCAAGCAGGCCCAGTGCGGGTTAAAATAGATGCCACATTTTTCCTTCACCGTTTTTGAGAGCAGTGGTAATGAAATTATTTACACAAAGCAAAGCGCCTGGCTGGCCGGGTTCGAACCCACCGGGCCAACACTGCTCTCGTTTTGTCTAATTTTTGTCCGTTTGCCTGGATTGGCGCAAAAACGGCTGAATAGATTTGAATGCAATCTGACACACAGATTGTTTATAACCCCGATTAACACAGGGTACTTTTAATCCCGGTTATATGTTTCCGTGGGATATTTCCAATATAAACGCGGGCGAAGCCGCAGGCAAAAGCTAGACGATAATAAAACTTGAACGCATTGAAGAATTTTACGCAATAAACAACTTGATATTAAAGGTCACTTACTCATCTCCTTTTCAAAAGTGAAGCAGGTTCTAAATTGAAATCTAGTTAAGCTTGGCTCCTATATCTTACCAACTAAATGAATCTGCCTAGCCTTTTCCCAATTATGTTGGGGTCGGCTTCCAGTCTTACCGGGACTTCTCTATCTGACTTCCACAACCCAGTCAAACTCAAACTCAACTGGGTACCACGATACCGCTTGGTAAGTCTGGTTGTCAGACTGTCTGCTATTGAATTTCTATATCTTACCGACTCTGCTTGGTTAACAGTTAAGAAACTCCTTTGAGCAGTGAGCTCGTATGTAGGTATGCATTTTAAAGTTACAAAGTGACAAAGAGTGACTGCCAAACTAACGGATTACAATCTCTATTCAAAATAACAATTAAAATTTCTAGCAGTACCTACAACAAAGTGTATACTAATTAAGTTCAAAAATAAAACAGAAATAATAATTTTGTATGAGCGCACGTAACGCCCTCTATGCTATGTGGGGCATAATGACTTTCGTAATTATAATGATTCAGTATCAAATTATTGTAAGGCTTGCGTTTATGAGCGGGTGTATGGTGTAAGTAAGAAGCGAGTAGCGATTTTGCAATAAAATACAGATAATTTTCTTACTCACATTATTTTATCTTTATCTCAGACAAACACTCATTAGTATTCGCAACACCTAAGAAGATTATTATTAGTTAAGTTAATTCAGTTTCATCTCCTAAACTCAACCACTGATCGCTTTTATGAATACATCTGAGGACCTAGACAATTAATGTCAATCACAAAGCGTTTCCTATTCCTACAAAGATTTTCAACAGAATTTTCATTCGGTAGCTTAAGTTAGTACCATACATTTTTAAATTGTCTGTCATCGTTATCGCTGATAGAACCAAAGTCAAAGTCAAATCATTTATTTTAAACAGGCACATATAAGGCACTTTTGAACGAAAAAAAAAAAAAAAAAAATTCTAGCCGCCTCTTCCAAAAGGCAGTTTCGTTTGGAGAAGAATGAGCAAGAAACTCCACCGTCACTCTTTTTAAAATGTTTTATGGCTTTGTGCAGGCCATCTGGAGGTGTCAGGTCTATTGACAGTTGCCTCAAACCTAACCTAGGTTTAGTGTTACCTCTTATACCTTGCACCACAGACCTACTACAGCTGGACGTCCATACGTTTTGCTCCACATACGTAATGTGGACATCTTGCTGCGACATTGCGTCACGGCATTTTTCTCAACGCGAAGGTAACGTTAAGAAATGTATACATACTACGTATTACTTTATGGAGTAATTGATCATGAGAAGGCATTAATTGAAGCTGCATAACTCTGTGGTCTTGTTAGTTGTTTATTGCGAAGAGTTACTGTCAAAATGCGAATGTTTTGGTTTGATGTTTGCGAGAAAAATATAATTTTCATATTTGTGTTATTTGGACTATCAAGCTTATGGAATGATTCATTATTTATGACTATTTTTAGTAGTTTCTGTCCGCGGCTTCGTCCACGTCAAATTTATCGCTCCCCGGCCCACCTCATCGCATCGCATCGCCAGCCCGCACTCTACTCTTACATACTTCGTTTACGCTTAGCGTTCTTTCGGCCTTATTTTCTCTTTGCTCGACTCTTAACGGTACTAGCGTGATTTTATATAGCCTTTAACCTACCGCAATATTTTTATATAGCCTTTAGCCTACCGCAATAATTTTATATAGCCTTTAGCCTACCGCAATAATTAGGCTATCAAATTCAAACATATTTTTTGAAATCCGACTGGGAGTTCTAGAGATTAGGGCGTTCAAACAAAAAAAAAACTCTCTATATAGTTGACGGCACGGTTGGCGCAGTGGTTAAGCAATTGACTGCTGTGCTGCGTGTCGCGGATTCCATTCCCGCACGGAACAAATATTTGTATGACCTACAAGTAGTTGTTCCGGGTCTGGCTGTTTGTGTATGTGAGTTTAAATGTTTGTAAACGCACCCACGATACAGGAGAATATATAGTGTGTTGTTTTAAAAAAAAAAAAGATAATAACACTTTTTTGTACACCATATAAAACAAAAAGAACAAACATATTTAAAACTAGTTTGCAAAGGGCGGTTTAACCGTAAAGGAAATCCTTTACAGGCAATCTTTGAATGGGCTGAAAGAAAGGAGACACATTACATAGAAGTTACATACATACCTACTTGTATAAACTCACGCCTTCATCCCATGGGGATAGGCAGTAACTACAGGACGCTACCTGCGACGATTCTTACATATTCCTTTATTTATTTATTATAAATTAACAGCATACTAAACAATAAAACTAAAACTAAGCCCCACAAAACTGTAGTAGTGGTTTGACTGTGGGGTCTGGCGAGTCTTAAGTCCTTTGGATAAGATGTTGTCAATCATTATTATATGTATAGAGCTTGCAAACCCTAGAAAGTGAACAAAGCAGCCTGGCTGACCAAAACAAATGAAAGTGATTGCCATTTCAAGTTCAGCAGTGCCATTGCGTAATCCTTAAGGATTACGCAATGGCACTGCTGGTTATTTAAGCAGTGCTAAAGCATATTACTGTCATAGATAATCGTAACTTTTAATCAGATATATAAATTCAAAATTGAAATCAATCTATCGTCTGCACATCATAAAATGCTAATTAATCTAGATCTTTCTTGTAGATAATTAGATTTTAATGTCAAATTTAACATGTTATCTAGTTAATTTTTTGATCGGATTTTGAAATAGAAGCCTTGTCGACCGTTATCATAAATCAAATATATCTACACAAATAAGTAAAATTGAAGTGTCTGTTTGTAATTTCCAAATAACAGTTTTTATCTATACAAATAAATAAAACTGAAGTGTCTGTTTGTAATGTTAATCGTAGCGTGGGAACAAATATAGTAAAACATTCTCAATGCTACCTATGTATAATTGGAACAATGTGAGGTATGCAGGCTTTAGAATATACTGTGTTACTATGTAGTACAGTACAGATTAAGGCCTTTCACGAGCCTTGCAATGCAGATTGAGGAACAGAATTGAAATAAATTGTAAGCAAATTAAACGTCAAATGAATCACCTGAATTGAGACGCCAATATATGAGAAATGATCACATTATTATAACATAACATAAAACCAGCACAATAATTGCGAAACACACTTTCAATTACTGAATCATTTTGAAGGGTATTGCTAATCCACTGCTTCATATGTTCGATAAATTTGTCTGCTCAACAAAGTAAACAACGAAATGGATGTTGTTGAACTGTCAAAATGAGCCATTGGCATTGCTACTGATAGTGTGTTACGCAATGACCCCGCGGGATCTATTTCCAAAAGGAGTAGAGGTAAGGTGTGTGGCCAAAATCGGAACTACCGCCGCCATCTTATTTTTTGAATACACATGTCAAGTGACGTTTCACAAAACAACCACAAATGTTTACCAACAGCGCCCTCCTGTCAAAGTCATTCGAGCGCCAAAATTGCAATTAGTGGGGCAAATTCAGGCTCCCCGCTTCTACTGTGAATTTTTGTCCAACCCACTTTCAAACGAAAGACCTTACAGTCAGCAGTCGTCCTTGCGACTACTGGACCAACGAAACATACAACATAACGGCAACATGAGTTACAATAAAACATACAAACGTAAACACACAAGTTACATTATAAATGTGAAATTGGGTATAACTGGCACAAGCGCATACGTGTCGGGTCAAACGGCATATAATTTGAAATGAACATGATACGCTGGGGCATAAATCTTTGGTTTGTATAATATGAAATGTAGATGCCAATGCCATTTACGAAATCCACTTTCATAGGATGTTAAAAACGAGAACTTACCTTCCCTTCCTTGCAAAACGGGCTTTTAAATAATAACTACTAGCGACCCCACTCCCCCCTGCCTCGCATGTTTTTACGAGTTGACAAAATGTTGATTTTCTTTATTATATGCCATTTCCGAAGTAAATTTAGATGCTGGTGGTGAAAACTGCACCAAAATCCGTTGCGCAGTTTATAAGGAAAATGCGGTCACAAAAACAAACCAAAATGCGACTTTAATTTCTAATTTTATGGCAATCATATGCAACATTTGAGCATATGATAACAGTAACATTGATCATATAACAAAAACAAATTATGAATCTTATAATAGAAGGTAGATATTTTCTGTAAGTATTCGTTACTAAGAAAGTAACCAATATTAAAATACCTATGTGATAGAATCTACTACGCAGCAAGACTTGGCTTATTTTATTTTATCATACAGTTATTACCCACAAATAGTTATCCAAAGGAATCAATTTTACCGAGTTAGCAATCTACTACACCGCGTAGCAAGGCTACGACGTAGACTACGAAATATGATTATGTTAATGACGTAGTTTTTTGTAGCTATCATTTTTTTAAATAATAATATACGATACAGCAATTTTTTTGTACGATCAATTTATTTAAAAAAATAGGAATAATTGGATTTGCTAAATAAAATCACCTGAAAAATATACAGGTCATTATAAACATTATGTTTGAATTAGTGTATGTAGTTAGTTACGGAAGTGAACATAATAAACAAGAGTTTAATGTAATCGATTACTGTTATGATTACACGTGTACTATAGTAGGTACATAAATATAGGCGAAAATTTACGCCACCGAATATTTGCCTGAAATCATGGGGTTTCTAAGAGTGGCACTGTTTTTCACATTTTTATTAGTGCTGGAATTTACGTCTGCATATCACTTTTATTATTTGAGACATGTACCAGGTATTTATAATTCTAGATAATATAATATTTGATTGTTTAAATTAGTACAGTCGCGGAATGAAATGATAAAATATCTATAGGACAACTTTTATTTCACAATCGTAACGTTTACCTTCCGCGACTGCGCGCCGTTGCTTTTCTTTAAATAAGATTAAATTAGCAGAAAACCTTGCTTGCTTGAGTCACCAACCCACACTGGGCCCGTGTGATGGATTACGGCCTACATCCTCTCACTGAGAGGAAACCTGTGTCCCAGCAGTAGGAACATTATAAGCTAATTATGAAATGCTTGAATCCATGAAACGATTTTGATACTTTTTAGAAAAGCTATAATCCTGGTGTAGGCGATTTTATACGAAGACGTAGATAGTCAGTATAGTTTTGTCTCGTTTCCAGAATGTTCCACTGATCTGATATGCATAGAAGAATACGGTTCGGGCTGTTACTGTATCTACGGGAGTTGTCAGTGCTACGCTGTTGCTTGAAGACAAAACAACTAAAGGTGCAACTAGATTGCGGTGCCATCGACCGTTCAGATTGGTCCAGGGTGGTGCACGGCAGCTTGCACCCTAAATGCGTAACACACTTTCAATCACTAACTGAATAATTTTGAAGGATTTTGCCAATCCATTGCGTCATATGTTCAAACAATTTGTCTGCTCATTAATGTAAAGAACGCAATGACTGCTGTTGAACTGTCAAAATGAAAACCGTTGCTATTAGTGTGTTACGCAATTACCCTGCGGATCATGTTCATCGATCGACCATCGACTATGTTTTGAGGCAAACAAAATTTTCAGGTCGACATCGATTAACCGCAGTCTAGTGGCTCCTTTTCTTTATACGGAAATAAGGGAAACAATACTAGCTGTTTATATTCAGTTTATTATTTCATTAAAAGTTAGTAATAAAGTTAGTTTTAGCAAACTTGTAATAGTCTTATTATTTTATACCTAGATCTTATTAATTTTATATTGTTTCAGGAAAAGGCTTAGAGTTTAAGCTCCTTTTCAAATTGGGTGATCCAAGTCCCGATGAGATTCAAAATTATGGTGGTGAAAAACACAGTATTCAGCAGAGAAATTATATTATTGAACAAAATAGGCCACAACCGAAATATCAAAGTTCATTTATTAAACAAAATAGGCCTCAAACAAGATATCAACATTTTGATATTGGACATAATAGGCCTCAACCAAGATATCGACATTCTGGTATTGGACAAAATAGGCCTCAACCAAGATATCGACATTCTGGTATTGGACAATATAGGCCTCAACCAAGATACCGACATTCAGATATTGGACAATATAGTCCTCAACCAACATATCGATATACTGGTGTAAAACAAAATAGGCCTAAACCAAGATATCGACCTTCAGGTATTGGACAATATAGGCCTCAGCCAAGATATCAACATTCTGGTTTTGGAAAATATAGGCCGCAACCAAGGTATAGGAATTCTGTTATAGAACAAAATAGGCTTCAACCAATGTATAAACATTTTGGTATTGGACAAAATATGCATCACCCAAAATATAGGAATTTTGCTATAGAACAAAATAGGCCTCAACCAAGGCATATAAATTCTGGTATTGGACAAAATAGGCTGTTGTAGCCTATTCCAAGATATCAAAATTCTGGTATTAAACAACATAGGCTACAACGAAGATATCGAATTTTTGGTATTGGACCAACTAGGCTTCAACCACGATATCGAAATTCTGGTATTGAACAAAATAAGCTACACCCTAGATAACAAAATACTACTATTGGAAAAAAAAAGGCCTCGGCCAATATATAGAAATTCTGGTATTAAAAAACACAGACAACAACCAAGATTTAGAAATACCTATTGGTAAACCTACCTAGTTTAAGTAGTTGTATAATATAATACACGAAAAATCTATATCGTTTCAAGTAAAAGATATTGATAATAATATTTTGATAATAATTATTAATAAAATTCATAAACGGTCACGAAGACATTGATTTTAAGGAACATTGATAACAAAGGACACAAACAGTACGAATGATTGAAACGTCTCTTACTACTTTCTGTTATCAAGCAGAAAACAAACCTACAGGCAAGAATAATAAAGTTATTATCAATAGAGTACAGTTAAATAATGGTTGATATCAGTTCCATAACCCACGATCATATATGGGGGGACGTGCTCAGTAAAAATGATGCCGGTAATCGTGACGGCCTGACAACGAAGAGCCTCGTCATGCCGAATACGACTAAATGAAATGCTGAAGATGGTAGTCTACCAAAATGCGTCATGTCATGTCATGTCTGCCTCATAAATAAATAAAATAAAATATAAAGCTTTATATTTCTTGCAACCTTACAAAAATAAGAAATAAAAACTTAAACTTAATGTTAGTAATTCTATTTTAAGGAGTATTTTAAAGGTGTGTATATTATTTAATTTATAAGTACATATATTATGTAAGTGATTTAATCTGCAAGCACCCTTCTACAGGCGACGGCCTTCTCCAAAGTTATCAATAATAAGACTTCTCTGGACTGGGCTGTCACCTCATACGTCATAGAAAATAAAGATGTCAAAATACCGTCGATTGACAGTGGTCTGGTTGCACCCTAAGCAGCGAAAAACACACTACCGCACATACCTCACTGTAAACTTTATAAATACAGGCATGAGTGTACTTTTAGTGTAGGTACGTACATTTTGTAGGTACTCAACATAACGCAACATAACGCAACTGATCTCAATATAATTAAACAGCATAATCCTAATAAAAATAAGACAATTTAAAAGAACAATAAGGACCTTGGCATGACAATCGCTTCACGAAAACCGTTCGGTGGGAAATGTTTGCGAAATAACACTTAAGAATCGCTCGGATCTAAGGTGTTTACACACTGGTGAGAGAAAACGCTGCGGTTGGAACGCAGCGTTTTGATTCACTCATTTACCATGTAGTAATTGCAAGTGTCGGGCGAGTAATAATGATACGCAATGCACGGTTAAAATGTAGCTGTCTCGTATTCAATTTGCTGATGACCTGTTGAAGAATTGACTGACCTTTAAGAGAAAACATATCTTGTGAACAATGATAATGTCAGTGGCTTGATGATTGCATAAAGCAATTTTGCAAGTGTACCCTACTACAACCCTGTTACTAAGGAATACATTTCTTAGTAACACCCCGGAGTTTGGAAGTCTGCGGTGTTATACCCTCGTGATTCGGAAAGCACGTCAAGACGATGGTCCTGCGCCTGCTGATCTCTCTCCGGTTGTTGTGGATTCCCGTCCCAACGGACTATGAGAGTGAGGGAAGAGGGAGTGCGACTCTTTCTACGCACTTATTAGTTCAATCCGAAACTACAGATACTTATTGTATATATGTAAATGGTACACCAAGACTACCTGCAGTGACAGTACTGCAGATAGTCTGTCCCTTCTCTCAGTCTCCTTTCTCTCTAAATCCATCCTAAGGTTGTCTTTAGAATATCGCTTTTAGCGATAAGACCGCCCATTGTGTCACGCCTTGTAAATTTCTACACTTAAATTCTGTAATATTTATGGTGGACATGATAAAGAACATTCTATTCTATTCTTGAAGCTAAAAATTCATCTGATATACAAATATTATGACTCCATAATATCCATGAAATAACTAAGGAAGTAATTACTTCCTTAGTAAAACTTACTTGAGAGCCTATTATAAAGTCTCTGAGCTTCCAAACATAATACATAATATCTACTAGTACATAAACAAAACACTTCCGAAATAATAGAACTATGAAACTATAAATTCTTATCTGTTAAACGAATATTAGCCATGGGAACCCTGTAATTGCCCATTTTCAGAGCATAATGACACCATACAGTACAGGAATAGTTCACACACATTTAAATAATGTGCTTATTATCATTTGAGATCAGGCTACCTGCTATCATATCTACAATAAATCGCAGACTACAAAACTGATGTTCGGAATATGAAGATGCATTCCAATCTGAGAGTAGAACGGCGAAAATGAGATCGATTCCCGAACACTTGATTAAGGAATAATGCCACTGATACCTCAATCGACGTGGCCACCTACGGCACCCCAATTGAGAACACACCTTCAATCACAATCTAAATCATTTTGAAGAATATTACTAATCCATTACTTCATTTGATCGAAAAAATTGTCTGCTCAACAACGTAAATAACGCAATGAATGTTGTTGAACTGTCAAAATGAAAGTTATTGCTACTGTTAGTGTGTTACGCAATTACTCAGCTGGTCTCAAGCAATATAAAAACGAAAATGAACTCTACCATCTACATGGAAAGAAGAAGGTAAGCCCCGTGGGAGTGTTATCACAAAGAGTCTGACATCACAACCCCACTACCCACTTATAGTACCTACATGAAGGTAATAAACTCTACGACTAACTAGGTCTTTCTAATGTATCTTTTCTTCCACGAAAGACCTTGGCAGAAATGTTTTAATCAGCATGCTAGTCAGGCGGATTCTTGTTTCTAGTTATGTCATCAGTGTAAGTTGATAAACAGTGTTGTTCTTTGATTTGACAATCAAAATGCCTTTGACTAGAAGCAACTTCGTTGGAAGACATGAGGTCTCAAACCACATGGGGGATGTGGAATTGAAAGCCAGCTACATAACAGAACCCTGAATAAAACCCCTGGCATTAAACTACTGCAAATGTCATTTTGTCAGATCCAGAAGTAGGTAGGTGCTTTTATGGCACCATCTCATAATGGTTGTACAAGATGGTAAAAGAGACAAAAAAATCCTCAGCAATAACTAAATAACAACAACAAAGTATACTATTATTTAAATAGAATCACGTAAATTATGTCAATTGAACCAAATTGCAGCATAATCAAGTCATAGGCATTACTATTCAACGTTAGATGAGTCCGCCTAGCTGTTCCGAATAATACGCGCAAACAAACCGACAAATTAAGGCTAATCACGCGTTTGAAGACGCGTTAAATACATAATATGTATGTGGAATAAAGTTATGTATATAGAGCGTGGACTATTTATGACATAAACATTAGACCTTAGAGAGCATGTGCTATTATATAATATTTGTTGTTGTTGTATTGAAGTTGTTACTATATGTGCACGTCTGCCTAATCCTTTGGGAATTACAAACTTGATGTTACATATTGTTAATTTGTGTCTAAAAAATCGAATGTACTAAAATAATGAATTGCGCATCCACGACTCAAAAGCAAAATCAGATAGACCTAGGTCCTGTGGCGTCTTTTCTCATCAGCTTGTGGCATCAGTCAAGAATCGGTTAATTAAGATGTTTATTTTC
Source organism: Apamea crenata (assembly GCA_949629185.1). NCBI lineage: Eukaryota > Metazoa > Arthropoda > Insecta > Lepidoptera > Noctuidae > Apamea > Apamea crenata. The sequence continues at coordinate 2,099,137 of OX451356.1, forward strand.
TTGTTTATTGCAATCATTGTGTTATACGAGTAAACCATTGATATTTATATAAACCTAAGCTGTCAGCTGCCTGGAAGAATTGTTGTGAGGCCTACACTGTCCCACTCCTGAGCAACAGTGTAGACTAATAAAAAAAGCTGTCAGAAATACTCACACGAGAATCATGTGCTTTTTATTGATTATCCATTTTTAGATCATCCAAAGCGTTTCAAAACGCTCATTAAAACGTCGCGACGTTCACGCCTAGTGCGAAACTTGGGAGCCTATTACGAAAACTTTATCGCGGCCTATCGATAATAGAGCAAACGATCGACAGTCCCACGACGCACTCGCCGTGCTGTTATTATTGTTATGCTACAAGGAGAAATTTCTATTAATTTATAACAGTGACAATATTTTCTATCTTTCATAAATAATTTTAAAATGATAGCCATATCCATCGCATTATTTCAGACTTTTTTCTATGTCGAATAGCCTATAACTTTCCTTAAGAATTGGGAAGTCAAAAAAAAAAAAAGAATTTTTAAATTATCCTGGCAGTTCCAGAGATTAGCGTGTTCAAATCAACAAACAAATAAACTCTACAGCTTTATTATTAGTATAACTTATTATAAGATTGTACTGTAATATAAAGAAATCAAAGCCTGACAAATTCTATTTAAGTATTTGTTTACCTAAAAATAAAAATACCGGTAGTTAGCATGCAATTTCCTGATTACATTTACTCGTATTTAAAGAGGTTTTTTCTGGAAATTAGTCGGTTATACATAAAGCAGCTGTTTATTTGGCGTGTAATTATTTTGCTGTTGGGTTTACCCTCGTCGCTAGGTGCTGTGACCGTGAACTTACAAGTTAAGCTTTAGCGTAGACAATGTAAAAAGATAGTATCTTTTCTTGCTGTTATTTTATAAGAAAAGGTGTTGCTTTGGTGTTCGTGTATAAAGCAATCACCTATGCAGCAATATGTGGCTGTATGGCTTCAGTAGCTGATGCTAAAACGATTGACCCGTATAAAAGTAAGGCGTCAAACATAATCAGCCTAAAAGGTTCCCATTGCTGGGACACAGGCCTCCTCTTGGTGAGAGCCGTAGGCTGTAATCCACCACGCGGGCCCAGTACGGGTTGGTAGATGTCACATGTCTTCGAATTTTTTGGTTCTAGGACATGCCGGTTTTCTTTCGATGTTCTTCTTCAACCGTTTCAAGACCATCTGGGTTCGAAGCTGCGACCTACATACAACTCATAAGTTTCGGTAGTTACGACTGGGCCACTATTACTCGCGTCTATACTCTCACAAAAATTTTATTAATGCAATAATTATCCTTCTGGACAGCTCTTTAATATTATATCCAAAGGATATAGACCAACATACTAATTATTCATGTGGCTATGTGGAAAACGACACCTAATGTTACTGCGGATAGGCAGGCTTGAAAATCTTTTTAAGTTAAGCTGTAAAATGATTTCCACGTGACCTGACCTGAACCAACCGACTTCAGATCCATCGTTTCAAACTAGTTTCACAAAGATCGGACAGCTGAGGCGTCCGACTAAAACTATAAAATTATACAGCACATAAACCGGTTATTTTATAGGTATAATGATAATATAACTCGCCTACTGTTGTCTACAGGTGACTCAGGTCATGTTACATAACACAAGAAGCCAAGACCTGGCTGGTTATGATGAATGACGACATGTAGCGTCAGTAAAAGGGCACGTACCTTTACAGTGTGACGTTTGACACACAGCGGTATCGGAGTCATTGATTGTCACGTCTCTGGTCTTGCGAAGAACGCGTGGTACCTACGAGTTACTAAAGGATTGCACCGTGTTTGATCATCATGTATAATAATAACACAGAGAGCAGTGCGGGAAGCAGAGGTGGACCAGTGGTAACGGGCGTGACTTACGAGTCGTAGGTTCGAACCCAGACAGGCGCTTTACTTTGTATAATTTTGAGTAAAGAGTGTAATTTTTGAGAGCAGCTGTAATGAAATCATCACAGCTACTCTCAAAACTGTAAAGGAAAGCATCGTGAGGAAACCGGCATGTCCTAGAACCAAAAATTCGTGGACATGTGACGTCTGCAAACCCGCACTGGGCCCACGTGGTGGATTACATCCCACTCCCTCTCACAGAGAGCCCCGTGTCCAAGCAGTGGGAACGTTACAGGCTGATTATGCTGCTACAGATCAAATCACTATTCTGTTATTACAAGCTTTAAACTAACAATTTTTTAATACCCTTCAATTAAACTATTATAAGTGCGTTAACAGGCTTTTATTGTCGTCATAATATGAATAAAACCACTGATAGAACTCGACGTATTATATAGAGAAACTTGAATCGAGTTGCCTTGAGTTGATTTAAATTAATAGCATCCTCAATAAAAAATGATGCAACTTGACTGCAGTTCTGTAATAATATAATTGATTAATGGGCATAATCTATGTATGTGTATTTGTTTTGAAGGCTGTACGGGATGTACCCTTATTTGGCACGCCAGTTTATTGAACTTTATAATATTGTAATTAAAGACAATCTTCATTCTTCATGCCTATTAAGAGAACGCAAAGCGCATTCGTTTATTAATAGTAATTAGTACATAATAGGGTATCATGAGTACAATTAATCGAACATTACTTCTCTACCTATTGATAATTCCTGTTTACCCGACCGCAGCCGAAAAGGAAGATAATGTTTTAAAAAAGACTTATGGAACAGTCAGAACTATAATATTTTAAGTTCAAAATCAAATACATTTCATTTCTTACGATAAAATATATACACTGACGGGATAACCTTATAAATAAACTAACAAACTATATAAAAATATAATATCCTAACCTATCCTAACTAAAACTACAATACACTACAGCAAACTTAAATATGGCGTCAGTTTTAAATAAAACTTGCATCAACGTAGCTACACGAAACAAAAGTCGACGCCTTCATTCAATGTCACATTTCTGAAGATCCTAAAACAGATACCATCGCAGGAACAAGATGGAAAGATAAAACATATTCAAACGTATGTAAGCTATGCGATACAAAATAACTTCCGTTCGTAAAACAAAGGATTTTCCAAATTCACACACTAATTCAAAAATATAAGAAACAATTATCAAGCATGCAAAGGTCAGACTAAACGTCAAAATAATTTATAGTTAGTAGTAAAATACATATTTCGTGAAAATGATATTTACGAAAAAGATTATGCTTAAAGTGATTGGGTTGACAAGATGTCATTGGGACATGAATCATTTCTGATTTCTGCACTCCTAAAAATGAATTTAGTTTCGTAACCATTTTGTGAACCATTATGATTTTGTCATTTTTGCAGATGTGTCATCGTTAATCCCCCAAATAAATTATGCATATTTTTATCCTTACCTTGCAAGGACAAAAATAAATGCAAAATATAACAAAATAATCGTGTTCATTTGTTTTTGACTAGGGTGGTGACTGATTGCCTAAGATGTACCAGACGTTCAATAGTATCTCAATACGTGGAGGCTTTGCCATGCCAATTTGAAGTGGCGTAGCCCTTCAGATGAGTAGTCTTTTATTTTCGTGATTTATTTTGCATATACAGGCACATTTTCTGCATATTGGAGACTGGGTAGATAATCAGCCTATAATGTTCCCACCGCATGGAACACAGGCCTGCTCTCGGTGAGTGAGAGTGAGCCGTAATTCACCACACGAGCCCATTGGGTTGGTAGATGTCATACGTCTTCAAATTTTTTGGTTCTAGGACATGCCGGTTTCCTCTCGATATTTTCCTTCACCGTCTTGAGAGCACTGGCACTGGTGATGAAATAACTTACACACAGTAAATCGCCTATCTGGTTCGAACCTACAACCTAACCATTACCACTGGGCCACCACTGCTCTATAGTATAAACCAATTCTATGATATTAACAGTCAATTGGCATGAGCTTACAGTGCTCATTTTACCAAACCGATGAAGACTTCAAATTATTTTCCTTATAATCAGCAGATTTCGACTACACTGAGCTGGTGTTAATTGGATTGGATCTAACGACAAATAAATCACACTTTCAATGTCAGAATCTACACTTTAACCGAATATTACATATGCTAATGCCCCACCAGCCCACATTTGTCTTACATTTATTTAACGAAAATCTCTAAAAGCATAACTGCAGTCCACCTTGACATAAAATACCTTCCTAAATTTTTCAAAAAAAAAAAAAAACAAATTAATGCATAACGCATTTTATTTGTCTGCTCCATTGACCAGTCTAGTGATTTAGTAGAAGATCAGGGTCTTACTTATCTGTCTGTTGTGTATATTATGTTACATGGTTTAAGTGCATCACGAGGTTAAAGCTTTGCATTATAAATAATCGTTAAATCAGGTCCAACATCCAGTGCTGAAAATAATCAATTTCAGCACAAAACATACAGATATCATTGGGGCATTTTTAGAGATAAGTACGAAAGAGTTAGAAAATTGTTTAGAAGTAATTAATTCCATATTTACGAAATTGAAATCTGAAACAGTAGGTAGTAAAAGTAGGTACAATAAACGAGTAGTTAATAAATTAACTAAAACTATTTTACCCAATGAAGGTAACATAATTAATGACACACCAAAATCACTATCCAATTACGAAACCCTACAAATCTAGGAATAGAACTAATTAAAATACAGACCGCATTTGTTTATCATACCGCACAAGTAGCTTGTAAATGAAACTTGTTCCAAGCGTAGGCTGCGATGTGCGTTTAAGCAAGCGCCCAAGTACCCGTAGACACTATCATTTCACCCGTTGTTAACATAGATTTAAGAAGCATGATTTGATAGACAAGTGACAATGATGGAACATGGTATCTACTTTAATTCGGCAATCGGACAATTAAAATAATCTAGCAAATAATACTAATATAGTTCACTGTTTGTCATATAGTTGAACACAAGCACCTCAGTCTCCGGATTTCGTAACCAATCCAACTAAGATGACACTTTTAAAAAGTTCTGTACATACAAATATTAAAATATTTCTCATGGACATTATTAGCACGATTGATAAAATGATGCAGTGTTACAAATTGCTATCATCTAAATATCTAGCGTCGTAGTTTTAACAATTTCATCACCACTGCTCTCAAAACAGTAAATGAAAACATCATGAGGGAACCGGCGGCTAGAACCAAAAATTCGAAGACATGCTGACATCTACCAACCCACACAGGGCCCGCGTGCCACTCCCTCTCGAAGAGAAGAGGCCTGCTTCCCAGCAGTGGGAATATTGTAGACTGCTTATGCTTATGTAGCAGCAACCATGACAGAAAAGTTCAAAATGTATTGGATTGGCAATAATTAAACTACTGGCAATCCTGTTGAAAGTCGTTGTAGAAACGAAACGCTTTGAAAACTATATATGGGCCCTCGACGGGCTAGTTGTGAAACACACAGTAGCAATGGCTTTAATTTTAATAGTTCAACAAAATTGATTAAAAGAAAGAAAGAAAAAAAATACATTTATTTGCGGCAAACATGACGCATAAAAAAAAGAACAAACACACAAAAAAAAATAAAAAGTGGGGGGTAACATGCGTCACATTCACGCAAAACGGCCATCGCTCAGCATAATGCAATGATTGCGTCATTTATTCTGTTGAGCAGACAAATTTTTCGAACATATGAAGCAATGAATTAGCAATATCCTTCAAAATCATTCAGATTATGATTGAAAGTGTGTTATGCCATTAGGGTGCTGATATACAGCCAATTGCATTATGAGCGGAACCAATGATCAGCATTTGACAGACATAGTAATAGAACTGACGACACGTCTCCCTAAATTCTATAATCCGTGTTGCTGTCACTAAACTGTCCGATGTTGCGATCGACTCCAACATAGCTATTACTCATTTACTTACTTAACATCTGGTTTACGTGCCAAAGCTCTTGTTGTAGTTAGTGTAAATTAGCATTTTGACGGAATCATGGTGGTTGATATTGACAACGTGGCGTAATAACATATTAGGCGTGTGACGGATCAAGAATAAGAAGAAGCGTTACATAAAGGCTTGAACGTAACAACTCTGAACAAAACAAAAGACATACAAAAAGCAGGAGACGAAAAAATAGATGGCACACTACATTCAAGCATTAGATGATTATAAGCTGAAGTTTTAATAGATTCTCCTTGCTTATTTATAGAAGCAGACAAGTCAATAAGTCAAGTCAATATCTCAATCTAGGAAATTTTAGAAGGGCCTTTCCCGATTTAGTATATTTATAGAATAAACTGCATTTTAATAATAATTGCGTAACACACTTTCTATAACAATCTGAATCATTTTGAACGATATTGCTAATTCATTGATCGAAAATGTTCGAAAAAAAAAATGGTCTGCTCATCAACGTAAATAACGCAATGAATATTGTTGAACCATCAAAATGAAACAGATTGCTACTGATAGTTTGTTACGCAATTAACCCGCAAGCTCATCTTATATGATTTAATGCTAAGCGCTATGCCTTCATCAAGGACGTACCCTACGTCTCGTTGAATTGCGCCCGAGTTAAAGTTGAAAGTCTCTTGCTAGTGATCCTTGTGGGTCACGTACAACTAAGGCCTGCCCTACGAGATATTGCGGTTTTAATAGAGGTTACGATTGAACATCAGTTGAACCAAACGCCATTTCCTTCAATTCATCAATCTCCTGCCTATCCTATTTTAATCTGCCTGGTTTTACTCCCTTCTTCTTTTTCTTCTATTTTCCTCTATCCTTCATCAATGCATCAGCTTTTACCTACTTCTTTTCTTCTCTCTTTCACTTTTTATCCAATTACAGAATTAATCTTTGTCCGTGTCTTTATAAAAGATTCTAAGCTTTTTTGGGATGTGTCAATTACATAATATTCTTCTATCAAAACATACTTTAATATATCAAAACTAAAGCTGATTAAGTCATTGTTACAAGTACTGAGTTGCTTAGCTTATTAGCGTCATAAAAACGCTCTTCAATGAAATAGCCGAAATCCTGTAATGATAACACGAAACTGCAAATATATGCTAATGTAACTGTAATTTTGTTGTATGTAACTGATATGCTAGTTTTGCATGCACAAACATGATACGGACATTTATATTCTTAGTCACGAGTCATTAGAAAAAGCATCGATTTTTCAGAATCTTACAACGATAGTCATCTTTCTAGTCTAATTACTTTATTTATTTCTTGAATAATCTTTTTATGATATGTGATGCAGAGGAATGAGGAAAATGTCGTGAGCAAAATTTTGAGTATGCATGTGGATGGCTCTATGAGGGGAATATCAAGGAAGTGACAGATGGACTGTGTGAAAGATAATATGGCTAGAAGGGAGGGACTACCGAAATGACGGCTAATAGAGAAATATGAAAGAAGGAGAACATGTTGCGCCGACCCCAAAAAAATTTAAATAAGGGTAAGAGAATGATGATGAATAATCTTTTTTATTGACAACATCCCATGGATTTAAACATTGACTTCCAACAAGCAACGCAAACAATGAAATTTTGCATAATCTGATGTAAGCTTTAGGGTAACCTACTTGCAACCCTATGATTCACTCAATCTGCCATTTATGACCTCAAATTATGTAAAGGGTATATCCCAAAAAAACAATTTTGTATAATATTGTGCATGCAGTTTGTGGCCATTCTTTTATTTACTTACGGATGTCTCAATTCTGCCCTTCACCTCTAATTGAATGTCTTCAAATACTGTTACTAAAATGAACCTCTTCGTGTCAAAATGATTGACTATCCATACATTTTTTCGATGTAAAGTCGTTAATTTTAGAAATTCCAGTGTAAGCTTTTATATTTCAGTAATCGTAATTAGTTACTAAGACTACATTTCCAAAGCAATCCAACGTACGCCAATTAGTCGGTGAAATATTTTAGCAAATAAACAGCATGTGTTAAAATGATCATTATCTTTCGTAATTACACCCTCTTAAAACTTTTACATTTACCTCACATGTTATTATCTAAATTAAATTACCAACTAAACACCCAATGCACTTAATTAAATGATTAGAATATTCACCTCATTTATAAAAACAAAAAATATTCACGAAAAGTCCAAGGATTACATTCAATATCAAGTTCTATCAGACGAAAAACGTATAGAACAACCGACTACGTACCCACTAAACTGCAACATACAAGCCCAACATGAACACAGCAACCTTGAGGCGTTACAAAGGAAAAGCATTCACAGATTGCCATTAGATGATTACGTTAATTATATTTAAATTATATCATTGCTAGCGAACCGGTCGCCACGAATCTCGGCGTAGACAGATATAGAGCATTTCGGCTCGCTCGATTCCGAACCCCCTCAAAAGCGAAAGTGTAACATGGTCCTATAGAGTGCCGCCATTTTTTTTCTTCGCTCGGCCGCTCTTACCGCATATATATAGCGAAGCTACGAACGATCACGCATCATTCGCATTCAGGACTTCGCTGACTTCAGTGCAACCTACTAGTGCAGCATCATGAGGCACATGGTGTGTTCGAACTTTATAATACTCAAAATCACAAAAATAATTAAGTGACAGTGCAAATAATAATTAAAAACCCGTAGGGTTGTGACAGTGCCTGGATTTGCAAAAACCCCTTGTCCCACTTTTATAATTTTACGCAACAAGGAAATTGCGTACTTAGTGTGTAGTTGTCTGTGCCGATGTTAACTCGACCACTCATTAAAACAACGAGCCTCGAAGCATATTTGCGCCAGATAATTAGTCAACTGCGATAATAACTTTCGATTATATTCTTACAATCACATTCGTTCCAGTTTTTGATACTAATCTTTTACTTTTTGTTAACAGCTCGTGGCCGCCAGTCTGGTGGCTCTCTTGGCCTTCGCTTACGCCGAAGAAGCCAAGGCAGCAGAAAAAGAAGTGGCAGTGACCGATAACAAGGAAGCTGCGGCGGACGACAAGAAGCACGAGAAGAGGGGAGTGTTCGACATCGGACTCGGCTATGGACACGGTGGTGGTCACGGAGGATTCGGCGGTGGTTTCGGCGGTGGTTACGATGGCGGCTTTGGCGGTGGTTACGGTGGTCATGACACCCACTCCCACAAAACCGTCACTGTGGTCAAGAACGTCCCTGTCCCCTACCCCGTAGAGAAGCACATCCCTTACCCAGTGGAGAAGAAAGTGCCCTACCCCGTCAAGGTGCACGTTCCCCAACCCTACCCTGTCGTCAAACACGTCCCTTACACTGTCAAGGAGATCGTGAAGGTACCAGTGCATGTGCCCCAACCCTACCCAGTTGAAAAGAAGGTGCCCTACCCCGTCCATGTGCCCGTAGACAGGCCCTACCCCGTCAAGGTATACGTACCTCAGCCCTACCCCGTTGAGAAGAAGATCCACGTCCCTGTCAAGGTTCATGTTCCCGCTCCCTACCCAGTTGAGAAGAAGGTACCTTACCCCGTAAAGGTCCCCGTACATGTGCCCCAACCCTACCCCGTGTACAAGGAAGTGCCCTACCCCGTCAAGGTTCCCGTCGACAGGCCTTACCCTGTGCATATCCCCAAGCCCGTGCCTTACCCAGTTGAGAAGGCCGTACCCTACCCCGTAGAGAAGCCTGTCCCCTACCCCGTCAAGGTTCCCGTCGATAGGCCTTACCCCGTGCACGTTGAGAAACCCGTGCCCTACCCCGTCAAGGTTCCCTACCCAGCGCCCTACCCCGTTGAGAAACTCGTCCCATACCCAGTAGAGAAGAATGTGCCCTACCCCGTCAAGGTCCCCGTCGACAGGCCCTACCCCGTCCACATCGAGAAACACGTGCCAGTCCACATCGAGAAGCCCGTGCCTTACCCAGTGAAGGTACCAGTCCCCGTTGTTATCGGTCACGGACACGGCCACGGATATGGCCATCATGATAGCTACTAAGGCTGCAGGGAGCAGTTACGTCTGAATGTGATACATAAATATAAGCTTAGCACTAATACGAACGGGGGACGTGAAATACCCCGGCAATGGATAGTGGTCGTGTTACCAGATCCAAGGAACTCGTATTCCACGACCCGCGATCAAGCGCACTGAACTAAATACTCTATTAGTTTACTTTTTTGTTATTTTTTTTTAATCGGTTGAAGTTACGTTTGAGTTTATGTACCTGTTATTGTAAGACGAAAAAATGATGTTTTTGAATTTCCCTTTAATTTTGGATGAACGAACTGACTGTGAAAATAAATGGCCACGCCAATTATGATAATTATGTCCGTTGTTTTAATTCGCCCATTGTCCCTGTGTAATTGGGTGTAACGTTATGGGTCTGTAAGTAAGTTTTACGAAATGCGAAATAATATGACCCAGATAGAAGCATCGCAAGCGGATAGCCGCTAGTTACGCGTGTGACGAAACCTGGTACATTTTCACTCCTGACAATATACACGCAGTACGCGATCTTTGTTTTGCGTAATTCGCCGCGATATTACGCGAGCGTAATATCACACGATTACAATTAACTACAATGTTCTATTACTATTTATTAGCGCACAGCAATCAATAACACAGAAACCTGTTTCAGTCGTACCAGCATCTCTCTCTACGATCATAAATCCATTGCATAAAATTACCGATTCGTTGAGCATCCATTTGTCAAATTGCAGATTGATTACTAACTTAACGCTGATCTTTCAAAATCAGTGTTAGGTACTTGATTTACAACTCATGTTTTATGAGCATTAAGTATTGCAAAATATGATTACATGCGGTGGTTGTTTACTGTCAACATTACTGCGACAAAATGTACGCTCGCCGGGCATTGCGAAAATATAAGCCTCATTTTACGTAAGCTTTGTTTTTAAATGTTCCAAAACCATTCCATTGGTATCAATAAAAGTACTTTTATGATGTTTTGTGAAATAATTGGAGTTCAATTAGCATTGCGGTTTTGGTAAATGGTATTACAAACTTTAAATGTGATGGTGAATTGGGAGACAGTGTGTAATGCGAAATATTTCTCATCCCACACACGTAGAAGTAATTTAAGTGGAATAAGTGACTAGTTATGTCCTTATTCGCACTTGCGTGAGACATAATGCAACTTGACAGCACAGTGTGCATTTTCATAGTATTTAAAACTATGTTAAGCGGCTTATGCACTGAGATGAAATTGACAGGAAGTCTTTACGTAAGGAAATGTAGTCAGCGACATGATTTTATTTATTTATTTTGGTTAGCCAACAATTGTTTACACAAAACATTTACAATAAATTATTAATCATTACGTATGTCCAACAATTACTTACAGGTTAACATCACATGCACCATTTTTGGTTTTACATATTATTATAAAGCTAAAAAGGATATATTTGGTAATTCGTGTGTGACAATAATAAAAAAACCGGCCAAGTGCGAGTCACGCACGAAGGGTTCCGTACCATTATCTATAAAAATCATGTCTGTTGTTATGTATGGGACCCCCTTAAATAATTATTTTATTTTGTTTTTAGTATTTGTTGCGGCATCAGCGGCTACAGAAATACATAATTTGTGGAAAAAAAAAACTGTCTAGCTATCGCGGTTCTTGAGATACAGCCTGGTGACAGACAGACGGACGGACAGACAGCGAAGTCTTAGTAATAGGGTACCGTTTTTACCCATTGGGTACGAAACCCCAAAAATAAACATTTTACATTAAAATAACGGATAGATAACAGTAACATAAATAAATTAAAATAATAAATATCTCGATGACGCTACATGAATCCCTGAGAACTCTTTCTTCTTAATGTGAAGATAGTGTATACTATACTATCAGAAATATCTCTAATTTCCCTTCCCTATATTTTTGACCGGTGTTTTCACATTGACTGTCGCTGAGATGAGATTGCGACTAGATTTTGAACGATTTTGATTACGGGAATTGGTCTTCTGATAATTTTAGGCCACAAAACATGTAAGTGCCCCATATCCTTTTAAAAACAAATTATATGTCAAAACCTATGTCACCTGAGCCATAAGTATAGAAAATAATATGAACAAAAAGGATGTGTTTTAGTTTTAATGAGCGATATTATTTAATTAGCCTTTTAAAACAGAATATATGAATAATAAATTATGAATAAATTATTATACTGGCCATAACCCTGAAACTATCGCCCACCAAATACTAATAAAGACATAATAATAATTCTTTTTTATTATGTAGATAAAATATCTCTTAATACACTTAATTTCAGATCCGTTATGGACTATAATAAATGCATTCCTAATTTAAGTAGAGTGATAAATAATATAAAATCAATTAGAATAACTAATTCTTTGATTGAAATTGCGATTATCTAGTCGATTACAATCATGTCAATGTATATTCCATTTTATGCAACTTAGCAATTTATATAAATAGTTATGGATTGCTACTGCACTTCTTTATCGAAGAATTTTCTAAATATTAGTCATCGGAGCAGATTTTATCATTTATAATCGATATGTTTCAAAATATTTACATTGTTTCGAAAACATCACAAACACATCTGGCACGTAATATTATCCTACTAATATCATAAACTTGAAAGTTTGTATGGATGGATGTTTGTTACGCTTTCACGCAAAAACTGCAGAACGGATTTGGATGAAATTTGGCACACAGGTGGTTTAAGACCAGGGGTAAAATATAAAATACTTTTTATCCCGATATTCTTCCCTCATAGAATCTTATGCGGGTGAAACCGCGAGGCACAGGTATATATATTGGAATCATTTTCTAATCCTACTGTTCAAAAGTAAGTAATCAGCATCTTCACTCTCGTATTTTTTGAACTATCGCTGTTTTATTTCATCAGCATAAAATCAATACTCTTTTGAACTAATCATTAGGTAAGTCTTAGTAGCTAAGCATCGTCGTCCATATTATCATCGGTAATAGTACTAAACGTTTGAAATAGAGCCGGCTAGTGAATCGTGTGTAAGAATAACAGTATGAACCATCGAGGCCATTGAGTACATATTACCTCAATGAAGTGCAGATGAGAGAGGTAATAATATGTACTAACATTCGTTAGTACATAATTATTACCTCAATGGTATGAACTTATAAAATGCCATCAATTTATGCTTGACGATACGTTCAAAGATATTGTTTAGTAACTTTTGTTTCTATATGTTCATGATGAAAATTGACTCAGGTTCCGCCTGAATCAATTGTCATCATGAACATTTTAACTGTCATTTTGACAGTCATTGTATCTTTTTGTTTGTTTCAGTCGAGTACTAACCCCACAATAATATCTACCTAGCTCGAAACATCGAACATCGAAAATATTTACATCGTTCTAATGTTTTTATATATCGCAATGCTCACTTGTTTTTCCAATTCACTTGAGACATTGGCAGAATTGTTGGCTTTGCTTAATAAAAAATAGAATAGAATAGACAATCAAACCTGTTACCAAAAATTACGTTAGTTTGATCTTTCACTATACAGTTAAAATTACAGCACCTTTATAAGATTTTATTGACTCCTTTTGTGATATCAAAGAAACGATGATTACTCGTACCCGCTGATCGAGTGAGGCAACAGTATTAATCATTACCTGACATTTAGCGTTTTGACATATTACACATCGTTATTGACAGACATTATTCTGAATACTGTCTATTTGTTTATGAGCTTGAAGAATTGGAAAGGAATCAAGTCAAAGAAGGAATAGAAAAAGACACTGAAAGATGGTGTGATGAGCAAACGAGTGTGTACTGAAATAGAGATGAATGAAAAAGAAGACATGCATGCATCACCAAATAAATTTAGATAGAGGCAAGAGGATCATGAAGAAGGGAATAAAAAAGAGAGCACAGGAAATGACAGTTTGTGGAAGTGACGCCAACAAGAGAGAGGAAGGGATGTAGACCGCAGAAGTGCGAAAAGTAGAGATAGTTTTGAAATTGCAAGAGACAGCCCAGCCATATTTCTCCATTTGTGTTCTGGTCAAAAATAGTTTTGGATGAGTCAATATTGGTAGCAGAGAGCTAGAGTGTACCGGACGTGTTAAGACAGCATCACACCTATATTACCTGAAGGGTTATGCAGGAGTGCACCTATAGTACACCCACATTGTATTAAAACAAATATACGATTTCAAGTAGGTTCCGAAACAATGCAAGTAAAACAAGTAAAGTCGGGTGTAATAACTTGTATGAAAAATTCACGACTGCATTTGCGTATGTTTTTTGCTGGGGGGGTTAGCGATCTTAGCCTTTTCATAATGTCAACAGTCCACACCTTGTGTGGTATATTGTGGGGTAGGCAAAACGATCATTCAAAGAAACTTTCAAACAACTATCTACACATTTTCGTTATGATTTAGTACTGTAAAGACCAGATTTAATTATATTTGGCAGAACGGTGAAGTTTTATTTCTTCAAAATGATAATAAGTAATTGAAACTCCTACTGCCACCACCACAGTCTTCTAAGAAACATATGAGCAACAAACAGGTCGCTGCTGCCTCTCCTCTGGACATGATTAATTCTTTTACATCAACTAAGGACAGGGGTATCCCTTTCAGGGGTATCCCGGTTCTTAGAGTACACTGCTAAGCATGACTGTGAGGGTGACTTAAGTATGCGATCAAAAGGTGAAGACCATGCCAATATCAGATTTTTTGAAGTCGTACTCCTTCAGTTCACTTACCTTCAGAGGCAAAGTCATCAAACGTTCTAGATTAGATAACAAAAATAAGAAAACCAAGGTAAGACTACGTTTCCGAAATGTTTTGGAATAAAACATACTCACCTTGACAAAGCTTATTTAATAAAAACGATTTGATTTACAGTTTTGCAATCCAAGTATATACATGAGTAAGGATATGAGGATACTGATATTGATGATGTGTATAAGAATAAACTGGTTAAAATAATGGTCACAATCCGACGATATGTTCCACCCCCACAATCTTTACCCGGACCACAATATCCTTAAGGATAATAATATATGAACTATTCCAAAAACAGGTATGAGTTTCCAACTGTAGTGTTTTCATTTCATGTTCTACGGAACCCCTATAAAGAGCTATGAACTACATATTACGCCAACCAACAATAACCAATAATTAGTTAAAGGAATTTGTAGTAATACTCATACAAACCACACACTGAAGGTCTTAGATACAATCACCTGTTACGGCAATATTTAATTTAAAAATTTGCGACAAACTGTGTTTGCTAACCGTCACCAATTTTGGTAATAGCGTCAATATTCTCCTATATCCCTATAATAATGGTCTATGAGAAAGCCTTATGTTCAGCATTGGACGTTTTCGGTTTATAACTAACATAAGCTTTACTACATAACTTACTTACGAATGTATTTTGTACCAGAATAATAAAGTTTCATTATTTCTAAATCACCTTTTTGAATTCTATGTAGGTAAGTTTGGGTGGTCCAGCTAGGTGATGAAATTTATTCAAAACCAAAACATTAAAAAGTCTACCTTTTCAAACTCATTAAAAATTCAGAACATAACTGTTCTAATATCGGTTGCGGCCAGACGATTATGAAACACAACATAAACTGGTTTTGCACAGACAATCAGATAGCCCAGCATTATTGGACTGTGTGCCAATGCACTTACTAGCCGTCACACATCTGCAATCATGTGTGACTCCTTCCAATATAGAGCTATTGTACACTGGAGTGAACAGTTTTTTGCTTAAAACGAAGCCTTTCAAAGATAATTTTCGTTTCATCATCATTTTCTTGCTCTTATCCCAATTTATTTGGGGTCGGCGCAGCTTATATAGGTGTATATGTAACAATTGAAAAAAAGCAAAACCACACTGTTTACAAAACTAAAATCGGAAATGTCATCAATTTAAAAATTAATACAGACCTTTGAAAATTAAACGACGAAGACGAAAAAGCACAATGCCTTGCCCGTATTGCTTGCATTTGTTTTTGAACATTGACTTATGTAACTGTGCCTCGTCTAAAGTCAACTAACCATGGCAAACTCTAATCTAAACCCTCCTTTACTGCTATACAATTAAGCTGTTGCTAACCAGCATTCCTTGCATTCTAGTTGTCTGAAACCTTACTACTATTACAAGTATTTCTAGATATTTTATTGATCGACTAGGTAGCTTCTTATGAATCTATTCGTTACCTAATCATAATTTCTATGTTATGTGTTTGATTTTCCTTTAAATGCCATATAAGGTAACACAGAGGAATGTG
Source organism: Apamea crenata (assembly GCA_949629185.1). Classification (NCBI taxonomy): domain Eukaryota; kingdom Metazoa; phylum Arthropoda; class Insecta; order Lepidoptera; family Noctuidae; genus Apamea; species Apamea crenata. Next base: position 2,115,364 of record OX451356.1, read on the forward strand.
GTGCAAGTATTCTTTGTAAAGAACTTGATATTAGTACTAATACTCCAAATGAGGTGGTAATGGGAATATCTCGTGGGACTGTTCCTCATAGTCAGGGTTTTGTACATATGTAGTTGGTAAATGAGCAAAAATTAGGACTTGGCAATTCTCAATCTTTTCACAATAAACAGTTAGAAGTGGAAAAATGTTTGACTGACTTTGGTTGTCATTTAAAAGCTTACTCGTAAATAGTCATTTTTAAACTGGTTTGAACTATATGAAGTAAACATTTCATTTTCACATGTTGTTGTAAGAATACTCTAGTCAACCACTGCATTATTCCTACATAAGATAAATGAATGAAAGGAATAACGATAAGAATATAAGATGAACGATTGAAAGTACAAGTGACTGCTAGTTACCTCTCCTTTACACTAAAATTGCTTTATCTTTTACTAGAACCTATTCACCACAATTTACTCATTCCTAGTTTATAATTCAACTAAGAAATAAAATACCTTTATTATAGAAAGAACGCAAACACGCAAAAGAAGCAAATTGGGGAAAAATATGCGTCACATCCACGCAAACCTCGCAAACTTACTATGTATATATATATTTTACTTACGCTTAACTACCCTAATAATTAACGATAGGATATGAATGGACAATAATTTATTATGCCTGTCTGTATTACCTGTTTGCGAAACATAACCTTTACCGTACTAATATGAAAATTACTCATATGACTTGAAACAGAGGCTATATTAATATGAAAACTAGTAATAACAAAATAAATAAAGCAACAGCCTCGCTGCGTACTGCCTCGTTGGTTTAGTAATCGCAAGCACTACTCCTGAGCATGAGATCCTGGGTTCGATTCCTGGGTCGGGCAAAGTATTTTTGCGTTTTTCCATTTGGAATTTCTAGCAGTAGCAGCCGGGATTCCGGATTTGTGCTCAGTTGATGGTAATAGATTCCGGATGTGTGCTCAGTTGATGGTAATGGATTCCGGATTTGTGCTCAGTTGATGGTAATGGGCGCACCCCCTATTTATTTATTAGCCTTTAATATCCCACTGCTGGGCAAAGGCCTCCCTACTCTTTTTCCACTTCTCTCTGTCTATAGCTGCCAAGGACCAATATTTATTAAAGGAGTCCAGCTCATACTCGTAGCACACCCCTATTACATGGAACTTAAACATAACTGGCGAAATGTGAGTGTACTATGTATAGATGCACAACTGCCTAGCCCTTCGGGCGCAATGTTATTTTATTAACAAAATATTATATGCATAACATGATGGTTAATTATGTACTTATAGCATTAGTTAACAAATTTGTACAGAACAAACATTATAATTTAAGCATAAGCTCTGATTTGTAATTGTATGCTTTGTAATTAAAATTATTGATTGATGAACTGTTTTAATACACTGGTGGACTTAAATTGTATTAGTTTACTTGTTGACAAAAGAAAATGAGGTTCTTCGCTTAGACTGGAAGAATCGTCATAATTGATAACTGCTGCGGTGCTGTTCTGTAAAAATCGAATCGTGAAAACTAAGGCGAAGTGAGCTGTCATTCCACCTTATGACAATCCCTAGTGCCTAGTGACACTATAGATAGCTCACTTAAAGGTTACTTCACCTAAGTATATTACACACCATATATTATACCTACACCTACCTACCTACCTACACATATTTACAGAATAGATTCGCTGGTTACAAATTAAGTTACAGAATAGATCCGCTCGCGCTGGTTACAAAAGATTAAGAACCTAGCGAATTTTATTGCTAGCCAGATATAAAAACTATGACGCGTGACAAACAAAAGAGCTTTGAATAAATTAGAAGAGTTCCATTGATTACATTAAATCTATATTCAAATTTTATTTCGTTTTAAATTGACGTTGTTTCAAGTTAAACAAAAATATCAACTTCATTTTAGCGGTTATTAAGTTGATTTGAGAGTGACTAGCACTATTGAAAAGGTTATAAAAATGTTTAGCGTAAGCTGAACTTTATTGTGTAGGAATTAACATTATTTTTCCATAAACTCATATTTGTTTACATTTTTGGCGAATATGTCGCGAATGCAGATTACAACCTATCTAGTCACTGCGTCGAAGGAAAGACTTCAACGCGTGAGAATGCAAACATGAAGCAGTTTAAGTCATCAAGTAAAAGAAAATAAGAAATTTAGTTCTACATATAGTACCCAAAAAAGCCGACTATTATATCTCGTTGGCCTAGTGGTCGCAAGCGCTACTGCTGAGCATGAGGTTCTGGGTTCGATTCCCGGGTCGGGTTACGTGTTATTACATTTTTCCACCAGGAATTTCCCATTAGCAGTCCGGAAGTCAGATTTTTGCCCGATTTATGGCAATAGACCCGCCCTCTATGACGTGGGACTTAAATATAATATAACTGGCTAAATGAGGGAGTACAGTATAGGTACACTGTGCTATAGGTACACCTCTGCCTAACCGTTCGGGGATTACAGGCGTAATGTTATGTTGCTTATTTCATATTTATGAATTACACTCAAAACAAATAAAGCTGCAACCCCAATTGTCTCACAAGCAAAACACCAAACATTAAAACAAAAGACGAACTCAAAAACAGAACCCATTCACACTCTTACCTCTCCAAACAAAAGCGAGAGTACTAACATCTTCAAGGTCAAGTTCACGTCACGACAGACTCAATGAGACGACACGAAACGACGGCGAAAGTTATGTCATAACGGAACGCGCGCGCAACGGATCCGACGCGCACGAGTGGGCACGGTCAGGTTTTTGAGGAAAAACCTGCTAAGCTACGTGATATGTGGCCGGTGGATCAAATGAAATATTACACTAGTACAGTTAGTATTGGTTTCAAGTTTATGTAACGAAGGATTGGGTGTGTAATGCGAGTGGTGATATAATGTTTGATTGGGATTGTTTAAGCCTAGTCTGTGATTGTTTAAAATACCAGTTTTTTGAACGTACAAATGTCAAATGTCTTTGTCTAGGTCAGTGTCGCCTTGGCTATCATAAGGCCACATTGATCTATGAATTGTCTTAATCTAATTAGGTAGTAGGTTTGTCTAAACCCTCATATATGCCAGTATTGACGAATCAATAACTGACGATGTTCAATGTTCTTTTAAGAACACGTTCAAAATGAACGCTGAAATTATTACAACAGGAGTCTGAAAATGTGACAGACGTACCGTGCCATCTCAGGACAACAGTACTGGCAACTAGCTAGGTCTCATGTCAAATGGTAGACGTTCGACGTAAAATAATAACCTCAATGCCCGTTTTTAAAATCGGCGACACCTAATTTAATGTCTAAACAAAAGCGCGCTGTTGGATTTTCAACACTCGGCTCCTGAAAGTTAAAAATCCTACGGCGCGCTTTCATTTAGGTGTCGGCTATAGTATTTGTGAAAACGGGCATGAGTCCTAATATTATGATAGTCGCTCCACGTAAAATTATGCCATTCAGCCGCATGTGGCTGTACACATGTTTGGGTAAAGGCTAACGATGATCGATTTATTAGTCTTAAGTCCATGAAAGCAGTAGAATATTCTTGAGTAAACATTAAGCAACAATGTGTTAACTTTAGACCAAAGTATTGCAATGGGTATCGTGATAAGTGGCACGTTGCTGTCACCTGAACACCTCAACAACTTATTTCCCTTTCTTGATTCGTATAATTTGTACAGGTTAATGAGTATTCATTATCGTATGACAGCTGTTTTAATTGAATTCTCAGATAGGAAAGCAAGCATTTCAAAGTATTGGCAATGCGCTACAAGATAATTAGGATATTTCATAGATGGTATTTATTCTTTTCGTTTTGTCAATATCAAAACAAAAATGTTAATTTTGTTAGTGTTAAATGCTCTTTTTTTACTGTTTTTATTTCCTGTGCCCCAAATAAAATATTTTTCTTTCTTAGGTATTTAGAGGACGGAAACCAGTTAGATTTACATGTAGGTACTCTCAATATTTTTTTTTAAATGTTGGCCTGTAATTTTTGAGCTTTTTGTTTGGTAAGGTCCTGAGTCAGTTAGGTAAGCTCCTGAATATTGTAAAATATTTGGATAAATAAATGTGTTTTTAAAAAAAACCTTAAAACGAGGTATAAAAAGCTTAGTTTAAATGAAATATTTGGTGCGAAAATGAATTTTCGCTCATTCTCGGTAAGTTTTCAAACTTGCACTATCGTTGTGGCGTTAGGTAGATACTCTCGCTTTCAATACAACTCGGACGTGGCCTTGATACATGATGGGAATTCCTTTGAAATTGATAATAATTATTGGGCTATAAAACCTATAAAATGACCGTGTATTATAATGGTAGACTGTTTATGTAATGCCACCAAAGAATGCAACTGATTTATGAAATAGATACATAATTATTATTACATACTATCGAAGCATGGCAAATCCAGGGTGAGCCTGTCATTGAGGAGGCCATTCTATTGCTAATAATTTTAAATGACACTTTTTTCCGACATTTTAAGTTCAAACTTCCTAAAGTCATTTCTACACCAGAATTTTATCGCTGTTTCTAACTTAAATGAATGCCTCGTTAAATCGAATTCTGAGACATCTAGTGCTCCTTTCACGTATTAGTAAAAGTTACACTTTTAACGCGCATACGTTAGAAAAATAATGCAATTTAAATTCAGTTGGTCAAGTCAGGAACTACAGCGCCATCTATAGAATCGCCCCTGCACTGCTAAGTGAGTGACCGCCAGAAAAAACGAAAGTGAAAGGAAGTATATTTTTTAATTCTTTCAATAGTCCGCACAAATACGAAGTAGTTCGACGTTCGACCGCTTATTAGTGGCGGTAGTGTGCTGTGGTTAATGGTGGGTTTTCGTATTTCTGAAATCTATACAGTTCAATATTTCCATTTATTTTATAAAATAGAAGGTGATTGCACTTTAATACCTGAAAACTTCAACTGCTCTGATATAAACAAATAGAACAGGTACCTACCGTTGCACCATTTCCCGGAAAATTACTGAATAACAGCCGACTTACCTGAAAGAAAAGCAAAATACGTGATTAGAATAACTACAGACATGTAACAGTTTCATCGAATAAAGTTTTATAGTTTCAATAGTGGGAACGAAAAAGATGATAATGTTGAGTAAAGCAAGTTTATATAAAAACACCTTCAATCAAAGAAACTTTCTGCCAACTTTGTACGAATGGGCTTTCAGACTAACCAGGTAATGACCCCCGGAATATACAGGGTGACCCTGGGACATTGACGCGCAAACTGTAACTATGAATTCAGCACGTTATTCTAGACTCCCTAGTCTACACATATTTTTTATCAGAAAAAAAACAGCTATTTCATAGAAAAATGCAATACCCATGCGGTCAAAATTGTATGTATGGAACAGAATTTTTTTTTTTTTGGTAACTTCGAATTATTTCAGAATCATGTAGAATGAATCCAAAGTAACAGGTTGCCCGTCAACCGTCTATTGAGATTTGTTCCTGTATTCGGAACAAATCTCAATAGAACTAATACTTTGTAAAGTTTGCTTTGAACCTCACTCAAGTGACCGCCTAAAATTGGGACTCATTTGTTTTCTTTACATTTCGGATTCACTCCTCGACACCATTTGATTTTCGAAATTATGTACAGAGAATAACCTCCATGAGTAAAAAAAACTTGCAATAGGGAGGTGTCCTAATAATGGTTACGGGATCTGGGCCCAAAAAAAAATGAAACATTCCGTCATCACGATAGAAGAATATTGCCAATAAATAGCCATTTCTTCTGAAAACCAGTTTTATATCAATAAATAAGCCAGCAGTTTATTATAACATGGTACACACGCTGTTTAACAAGCGGGGCGTCACGATGTATTGGCGAGGGTAATCACTCGCGTACAAAATACTTTACGTAACGCATCATTCTAGCACACCTGATTACTACTATAATCATACTTGTTAGAATAGGATAGTCGGCAGAAGTTAAGGTTTTAAAGATTTGGAAGTTTAAAGTTGGTAGTGAGCAAGTAGAGCCATTACTGCTTAAAGAAAGCTTACTCTTGCGATTCTAATTACTATTCATTATAATCGCAAGAATAAGCTTTCCTTCAATCTAAAATGGATTTCTACAGACATAACTCCTAGTTATGTTTGCAGAAATCCATTTTAGAATTGACGGAGTGATAGGTATTTTTGTCTTTATTTTCATCCAAAAGAAGCATCAAGGATTTTTTTTAAACTAGGTGGAGCATACTGTTATTGTATACATAGAATCAAATTTTTCAAACTTAACAGGCAGCTGTGCTTCTGGCGAATTTGTTGCGCCAGTTCGTCCCCGTTAAAGTACTAGGAAGTGGTAATGAAGGGCGGGCGTTTTGGGGGATTATCTTATGTAATGTTGACGTTCAAAAAGTGTTGATTCTCAGCCTGATTTGAATAAATAACTTTTTATTTTCAGTTTTGCCACCCTGTACCTTAAGGGTTCCGGGTTACATGACACGTTTTATACTAACTTGCTAACGTAACAAACCTATACAACAAAATCACTATTCCTTTACATAATTCGGAAGGTGCCTGAGCTTGTCAATAGTTAAATTATTCAAGCTCAACCTACACTATGATTTGCAACTAATACCCAGGAAGCTGGACGTTTTGACATTACACAACTCTGATAACCGGTAAAGTTGCATAGCTGAAGTAATTTAAATGAAATAACGCCTTTTATTATTATCCTCAGTTATGCTAATCTGGTCACTGATAAATGAAGTGTGAAGCTTGAAACATGTAGATGTCAAGCGTTATCACATCTTTAATTAATCTTGTAAAAATGTTATGATTAAAAAGAGTGTCCGTGGAGTTTCTTGCACGTTCTTCTCCATAATTGCCTACTACGCTTTGGAATGGGCGACTAGATTCATCTTTCTGACTGACCGACACCTATAAAATTCAAAAGCGGCTGTAATTGGTTTATTTGAAATAAATGCTTTGAGTTTGAAAAATCGCTTAGTTGGAAAATGGAGGCATATCGAGTATCTTCGGTCATTAAAATATGGTGGTTGCTATTGGTAAGACCTTAGGCGATAAGACAGCCCATTGTGTCACCCTATGTTCTACTTTTATATCTATAATTCATATGTTGTACGCAGCGGAAATGGCTAGTGGCCTATCTGACGTAAAAACGCTAACCTTCATCTATTTCCAGCGCCATCTTTTAAGTCACAGTGCAATAGGCGTGTCATTTAGAGACAAAGATGGGTAGTCTCATGAATATGCATGTTATTTCTCCACCTCTGCCCTTCAAACAGAAACACAGACATTCTGCTTTGCGACAGAAATAGAAATGATGAAGAAACAAACTATTTCACAAGAATCATCATATTCCTGCCCTTTTTTTTTTTTTTTTTTTTTTTTCTTTATTTATTTAGGGACATTTATAATCGCAATGCGTATGTCAGTCCCATCGTACCCTAAATACACATTTCTCAAATTTGGGCCATGAACCTAAACAGACTCTTCGCATCATCGCATTCCTGCCCTTGACCCATGTTACTTGGGGTCGGCGCAACATCTTCCGTTCTCCCCTTTCCACTGTCATGCTCCCTTCTCTTTTATGTCATTCCTCACAAAATTCATCCATCTTGCCTTCCTTTCCCTCTCCATCCATCAACATTTATATTCATCACTCTTTTAGTCACATACGTTTCCTCCCTCGTCACGCATATGAATATTTTACAAGGAGTTATAAAATTAATATGCGTATCTAAAATTTAAAGTAGTTATAAAATAAACAATTCTAACATTGTCTTAATAACCCACTTAAAACATTGCATTTATTAGATGCACGTACATAACACTTATTAACAGTTATTTTGTAACAGTTACTTACAATTTATTCTAATAACATCCCGCTCTTATAAACTACCTAATTAATGCTTTGGTTCTGATTATTTTATTGCATTTTGGCTAACTAGGCTTATGATTTCATTTTGATGTAATTGAGATTAAAATTTTAATGAAGATGAACATGCGTGTTTGTACAATTTATGTTTTTGTTCACCTGCATGCATGGTGTTAAGAAAAGGTGCCATTCGTGGCTTAAATGAGATCGATTAGTGCCTTAGTATGGAAAAGATATAAAAACTTGAGAATTACTACGATGCTTTCCGCTGTCACGGCTGTCTCACAAGCGACACATGGTTATTTATTTGTCATATTGAGTTGCGACACATTTTCTTTCAAGTAAAGAAAAGGCTTTTCTCAAAGATGTTGTAAAAGGCAACTCAAGCTCTGACCGTACTGAGGCGAATCCCACGTGGGATGCCGGACCTAAGGCCGCGTCCTATTTAAAAGCGGGTAAGTGTTCAAACTAATGACTTTATAATCATTAAGGGTTGATTTAAATTACCAAAGTCACTTAACTTTTATCCGTGGATTAAAGTTTACGTCTGACAGTTCTAGTATGGAAAAACTGTAAAAAATTCAAAATTTATTTGCTTAGGATAAGTTTTATTCTAGGTATAAAAGTTTGTAGTTCGTGTTTGTGTGTGTTTGGTTGTTTGTGTGTTTGTAGTTTTATAAACAATCAACACGCAGTTGTATCCCGAACACCGCGGTGGATTCAGGTTGAACAGTACCTAAGGGGTTACGATAAGAAGATTAACCGCAGCGTAGTTTCCATCTGCAATGCTGAATTGCTGTATTGCAATCATTTATATCTGACAAACGTGGTGATTTTGGCAATCTCCTTTGAATCTCCTTAATTGATGCGTTCAATAACAAGTGACAGATAGAAGATTTACAGGTTGAATTTAAAATGAGATATCGACACACTAATCAATTTGTAACAATATACGCAACACAAATATAATAATAAATCAGATGAAGAATAAATTAGAATAACCAGAAGAGATAAAGTAGGTGATTAAATCCGGAAATAGTGTAGTTACACGTCATAAAAACACTGTGATTATTATCGATAGATGGGAACTGTCATCGTGTCGTACAATGATCGATAAAAAATGGGGAAGCGTGTTGCGCGCGCGCGATATGTTGTGGTTGTGCGCGGGAGTCGGCGCAAAGCAGAGTACACTCGTAGAGTAAATAAATAACACTGAAAATAAATACATAAATATCTATTTATTTTCAGTGTCATTCATTTTACTTCTTTGGGTTTGAATAAATTGTACTGAAAAATGTGAATCAATTAATAAATCTAGTATCTTTAATTTGAATGAGTAATTTCATTAACACTTATTGGAATTTTGCCCATGTATAGCCGTCCCCTTTTTTTTTTTTTTTGGATGGGAAATCATCAAATGACCCCTCCCGCTCTGGGTGGAGCGGAAGGGAGTGTCAGACTTTTACTGACTAAAACCCATCCGTGTTCCTTCCTTAGCCCTTTCTGTTCCAGGGCAGCGGTTAACCTTTCGGAAAATCCCGCCGCCCCGGCAGGCTTCGGCCCTATGGGGCCCCGTTCTCTGCTGACATCTCTTTGAGGCGCGCGTGGAACACAACGCGCCGTCCGGCACGGGCCTGGTCCTGATCGGACGGTGAGCTACCCATTACTCACCGCCCGCAGGCCCGATGTATAGCCGTCCCCTAACCTTCACTTAAACCAGTATGACAGTTGTTTCATATTAGTCTCATTAATTAAAAAAATGCAAATATCAAGAACTTGTGCAAGTTTTCTGGAGACGTATTAGGGACCCCGTTAATATTGACGAATTATCCAATTTGATGAATATGAACATAATCATTTGAAATTATAATTATTTACTGAATGACCTTTGACATAATATTGCATAAATGCGAATCTTTGTGTGAGTTAGATAATTGCATGAATATTTATAATAATTGAGATGCCTGAATACTATATTCAGTTATGTAAACATTTTAGATTAAGCCTAATTGTTTTTGTTCAAATGTAAAAAAAAAAATAACAAGTCTGGAATAATAAACGGACAATCATGATAATGGACAGTATGCCAAAGTAGTTACATAATCAAGTTTAAAACAATTAGGACTTTGAAAATCCTAACATTCTTTAGAATATCGAACCATTAGTGGGAACACCATATTTCTTACAAGAACTGTCTGCCATTAATGCTGAAATTAACCTTTTTAGTGCAGTAGTGAGGCACACACTATTGTTATTAAAACATTATTTTCACTTTTTTTATTTTGTTATTTGTGTTTTTGTTGTTTGAACTATGTTGTACAAATAAACATTATTCTTTATTTCTTTTATTTCTAGGTATTTACCAAAATTACAACAGTTTTCTTTAAAATTTTTCATCTTCACAGTACCAAGCTAGTGCAATTAAATTAAACGGAAGAGTGAGCACTGGCCGCGATCACACAGCTTATGTAACCACTAGTGTTGTTACTTAATCGATAAAATAATTTATCTTGATAAGAATGCATAGCTCAGTAATTGGATTACTTAAGCGTTGTTTGCTCTGTATTGCGATATTTTGTTGGAAATTGATACTGAGAGAAGTGGTTTGCGCGTAGCAAGTTGGTGCGGTACGTTTATGATTGGAACTTCTTTAAAAAAAACAAAATAATTACATATGTAGGTTTATTCCTCCTGTTATTTATTGTGTTCATTACTTTGCTAGCATAAACCTATGTTCTTTCAGTTCAGACACATTAATTCTGTTTCACAATAACGTAAATGCTCACTTAAAGCTTTCTATTGTCCTTCAGCGTTAGAAAATCGTGTCGAATAGAAATAAAGGCTCAATGAAAAGATATAGCAATGTCCGCCTAGATTAATAACCATTGGTTCTACCTTATATAGGGCTAGTTACGTCAACTTGGAGTAATTAATAATACGAATTGATTATAACTTTCATCAGACCTTGTTACGTAAACTTGTTTGAGAAACGGTTAACTCGTAAAGTAGATGTGTTTATTGTATTTGATTATAGTGTTTGCTAATCAATGAATAATGAATGTAGAGAAATCATTACTAAGCCTAGTTATAATAATTTTCGTTTTTATCAGTTTTCCGACTTATTTGTCGCAGATACAAATTATTTTGTATTCCTAATCATTCAATTATAAATCCAGCAAAACATTTAGCGAATTCCAAAACTTTTTTTTTCATAACACAATTCTAGTGTTTAATGATAAATCATTTTCGTTTATCGATACTCGATATCTTTTCATCGCATCGCACCCATCACTAAACGTTACGTTGTATCAGTCGAGATGTACACGTTTTTCATATTCGATAATGTTTGCCGCTAGTTATGTGCGTGTGTTATTATTTGTTCGCTTCTCGTTAGTGGGTGAGCAGAGGCAGGGAGCTTAGTGACGCTAAGGTTTGATGATGATCACGATCGGTTATAATAGTGATATGATTGTGTCAACATCATTGATATGAAGAAAAAATGTGACAAGTGTGTGAAGTTTGTTTTATAAATTTAGCTTGTATTAAAATATATTTTTTTAAACCAAATTAGACTGGCTACATGAACTATTTAAAATAAAATAGGTGTCTATAAACATATTTTTCTATTATTTATTTCAGTCCTTTACTAACGATGATATTTTTTTTTATTTATCTCAAAAGTGAAACCTATTTATAGTGTACTACTGGTTGTATTAATTCCTACATCTAAACTTAATATTATATAGAGAAAAGATTAAATTTTTTGTATGTTTGTTTGTTACGCTTTAACGCTTAAACAGCTTAACGGATTTGGATGGGTAGACCACGACCTGGATAAGGACATAGGATACTTTTAATGCCGATATTCCCACGAGATCGACACATAAGTGGGTGCAACCACGCAGCGCAGCTAGTTCAAATATATTTTAAAACGTTTTAATAAGACAGTAATACGTAACCAAAACAAACTGGTACTAAATACAATAATATGAAAGATTTATTGCTTCATTAGCCCATTTCTATAACTTTACGATTGTTACTTAAAGTGATGCAATACTTTCGATGAACTAATTCTTGTCAATCCACTTTTAGTGTGTACCTAAATGATCTAAGAGTCTCTACTAGTAAAACCTAGTTAGCCTCATTCATCTTATTTATATACAAATAAACCAGCAGCCAATACTGCCGGTCGCAAGCACTATACTGCTGACCATGAACTCTGGGGTTCAACTCCCAGGTCGGGTAAGGTGTTTTGTGGCTTTTTTCATCAGGAATTTCTCGGTAGCAGACTGGAGTTTGGGTTGATGGTAACAGGCTTATAGAGGTGTGAGGAACTGGGTGTAACGTTCATCGTCCATGGAAAAGGGAGAATCCTTCGATCAGACTGGTTTTGTGTCTAGTGGGCAACTGCCCGGTGATTGATGTCGGGACGTTGTATATACATATAATATGCTAGTTGCGCCGTAAATTTTACTTGTGCTATACAAGATTTTTGCGTGACGTCAATGTGTTCGCATGTGGCGGTGTAGAAGCCACCACAGGGTCGCCTCCTATTGCATGTGAACATAACTGGCGAAATGTAAGTGTACGAAGGTACACCTTTTCCCAGCCCGTCGGGGATCACAGGCGTAGTGTTGTTATGTCACACATTAACTAGCTCCATGAATGATTGATTGATTGGCAGACATCTGGTAACTAGTAGGTATTGAAGATAGAACAGTGGCGGCATCTATAACGCCGCATGTGAACTACGCATCGGTCTGAGGATCCTCCCTATTCAATGGAGGATGAGGAACTTTCAACCCTGTTCCTTTTGTTGATTAGATTCTACTTCGGTTGTTTCTTTTATTAATATTAAGGCTATGTTGTCATATGAAGAAAATACTCAAGAAGAACAAGTTGGAGGAGAAAATGCGTCACATCCACGCAAAACGGCCATCGCTAGCGCGAAGACATGTCTTACATAGCATAAAGCTGAGACCCTTTGTAACACAGAGCCACAGCGCTGGTTACTTCATGAAAAAGGCATAACTACAGTTAGAAAATATTAATAATTAGGATAATTAGCCGTTATATGTAACAGGATATTAAAGTTTGTATGGAAAAAGTGTTTTTTAATTTTTTTTTATTACCGAATAGGCCTGATCTTGACCTCGATCATGCCTTATAGAAACCTATGGATGAGGTCTATGATGGAACGGGCGTGCCCAGAAGATGCCTGGTCACTCTTGCTTTGAAGGCAGACGAGTTAAATGTGGAACTCTACCAGCGTCTGTGTTCCCACAGACGCTGGTAGAGTTCCACTGGTTTAAAAATATACGGACAAAGTAGCAACGGAAACTATAGTCTCCCATTCAACATTGATTGGAATCAATACTGCTGACTGAGCTCCGTGCCTCGTGGAAACGTGTTCACAATCCTTCGGAAGCCGTATCGTAAAGTAAACGCTGATGGCGCAGCGATTTCATAAATTTTAATGTTAATAGCGCTTTAGCGATTTGCCTTCGCGGCTGTTGTGGCCTTAGGGCTGGGTATGGTTGCAGTAACGGCGGGCATTAGACGATGATTTGAAGACTATATTTTTTACTTTTCATGTTAGTTAAAAGATATTCCAATGGGACGAAACAAATGAGATACGAAGTCTCATTTTTTTCTGTCCCATTTTAAGCGGAAACAAACGTTTATTTTTATTCTTTAGTACTCGGGAGGATTTACAAGTTCAGTTGATTTTTATGCTTTACATAACATATATAATCAGCTTATAATTTTCTCAGTGCTAGGATACAGGCCGCCTCTCGGTGAGAGAAAGCGGACCGTAATCCACCACACGTTTCCAGTGCGGATTGGCGGATGTCACATGTCTTAGAATTTTTGGTCCTAGGACATGCCAGTTTCCTTACGATGTTTTCCTTCGCCGTTTTGAGAACAGCGGTGATGAAATAATTTACACAAAGAAAAGTGCCTGTCTGGGTTTGAACCTAGGTACGACTCGTATGTCGCAGCAGTTACCACTGGGCCACTTCTAATGCTTTGAAAAAGTGCAATTGTTTCCGAGCAAAATGCAAAATAACATCAATATTTAAAACCTTGACATAAACTACAACATATTATGTGTCATGCATGAGAGAAAAGAGTACTCTTATATAGATATGCAACACGCTTTCAAAAAACGCATCTGCGATTGCAGTTACTAAAGTATGTAATTTTTTTACCACTCAGAGCACTGATTTCAACGGCAATTGACCGAATCGCACCTGAGTACATCCACTAACCGCACTAAAACAAAATTTTGAACCGCACGTTACAAAATTTTGTTTCAGTGCGGTTAGCAAGACAACCAAATATTTGCAAGATGTTTTCTTGGAGACCATTTGGTTTCTTAAAAGCAAGATAAATTAATCGTGTTTAATGTAGTGAAGAAAGTCGATGTGCAATTTTCAATGCTAGATTGACGGACTAATCTATTTACAAAATTGCCAATTATCATGTTTAATTTCTTAATGAAAACCGACACGAAAACGACGTTTGCTTGTGTAGGTAGGTCCCTACAAAATTTAATCAAATAAAATGAACTTGACACCTTTCCAAATCCTTTTTCCATAACCGTAGTGGCAGTGGCAATATGACTATGATAATGTGATCCGCAGGGTGGGCAAAATGACCATGATTGCCTAATTGTTTATGTATTGGGCATGAGTCAAATCTACAATAATCTGTCAGAAAGTGCTCATAAACACCATGTTTAGCAGAGGATTGAATGCATAATCAGCCTATACTGTTCCCACTGCTGGGACACAGGTTTCTCTTTGTGAGAGGAAGTGGGCCGTAATCCACCACGCGGGCCCAGTGCGGGTTGGTGGATGTCACATGTCTTGGAATTTTTGGTTCTAGGACATGCCGGTTTCCTAACGATGCCTTCCTACACCGTTTTAGGAGCAGTAGTGATTAAATAATTAATACGCCTGTCTGGGTTCGAACCTACGACCTACAACTCGTAGGTAAGTCGCGGCCGTTACCACTGGGCCACCAATCCTCCACCACTGATTAAACGACTGCGATTATATCCCTCACCTCAGACTCATGGTAAAAAAGGAATACCGTGGGGTTGAGGTAGGCAAGAGTCCAACATAACCCTACACCACCAGCACGGAGCACCAATCCACGAGAGTTTCTGACGTGAAGCAAAACGCTGTTAAGTGACTGACATGATTGTGTTGTTACAAGGCAAGAGGACTCTACTACTTATACAGGCTGGCAAAGACATCGAAGCGCAAACTGTAACCATGAATTCAGCACATGATTCAAGCGTAGCATGCGTAACGTAGCCTTTTTTTTTTAAACTCGATGGGTTTTTTTTTCCTATAACCTATACCTACTGTGCCACTGCTGGGCAAAAGTCTCCCCCATATTTTTCAACTTTATTTAAAAACAATATTCTGTTTCTTAGAAGTGTCAATACCTACGCGGTCAAGATGTCCCTGTTCGGTACATCTTGACCGCGAAGGTTATGGTTGTGGTTATAGTTTGCGCGTTGATGTCCCTGCCAGCCTGTATAATTCTTCTCGTGACTCACCGTTTAACATTTTTTCAATAAAACAGCCAAGGCCCTTTAAAATCATGTGAACCAACACACCTGTCGTCACCACTAGCGCCACACCCGACTGTAATAAAGTAAGTGAGCTTGCACAACGCTGTTCCGCATTCGAGAGAACATTCTAGATGGTTACAGAACACAAACACGTGCCTATCTTGAGTCTAATCACGGGGTAAATAGATCGTGAGCGTTTTGTCTAACTGATTGATCTTCGGTGATGTCAACCGGGTCAAATAGATTAGGTGGTGTTGTTTATTGATTTTGTTCAGGTACGTAAGTCCAGAGGGGCAATTCTCGTAATTTTGAGAACATTTGCAGTCTGATCTCAGTCTCAATCTCTCAAAAATACCTCTAATTTCTCTACATTTTTGACAAGTTTTTTACATGATGATTGTCGCTGAGATGAGATTGCGACTAGATTTTGAACGTTTTTTATAACGGGAATTGGCCTGTTGAATTCTGGAGAAGATAATACACAATACAATACTTGACTAACACGTTGACTGCGTCGTTGGTCTAGAGGTCGCAAGCGCTACTGCTGAGGATGAGGTCCAGAGATCGATTCGAGGGGTTTTCCATGCAATTTCTAAGTAGTAGCCCGGAGACTGGATGTGGGCTCGGTTGATAGCCATAGGCCCCTCCCCTATTACATGGGACTTAAACATACCTGTCAATGTACTATACCTCGGCCCAACACTTCGAAGAAACCAGACGTGTTGATGTTACGATACTTAACTAAGTAAAAGTAAACTTTTTCAACAGTTTCAGCGTGTCTTTTTTATGTGTAGGTCAGAAGAATTTCAATTTGGTTTGGTTTAGGACAATGAACCATCTGTTTCATGGGATATTGTGACATTTTTATGACATAAGCAAGACAAAGAGTTGCAGAGATCGTGATAAGTTGTAGGTTCTCATGGCCCCATGAAACAGTCACCTATACCCTCGAACCAGAACATACTAATGCTGCTTGGCGCGCAAGAAAACAGTTTCACAAGGCATACTATAAACTGAAAAAGAAACTTGCTATGTTTTAGTAAAACGCAGCCATAACTACCTCTGCGCTGTCGACGCTCTAAGCCGAGGTCTGTACCCCACAGGGGATGCCCTTAACGTGTAGTCGCTTAGTTTTTAAGCCCTGGCTGGAGGCCTTAATTTATCGTGGCATCCACAGAAAAAACCGATTAAGCAACTGACAATCGCCTAGATTGACCTGCGACATGCCATTTACAACAAAAGAAAAAAAAATGCGCTGCCACCGACTAAGCCATGGAGTAGGGAAAGTATTGGACCAACAAAATGTAATACACTGTCGTGCCATCAACACGACGCAAAAGAAGTATGTGCTAAGACCGCATACACCAGTGTTATAAATAACTCGTGTGACGAAAAGACACATCTAAAAATATTAATCAGCATATTTAACCAATCACAGTGACATTTTGTATAGGCTGTCTAAATCAAACAACGCACTGTTACCAATCTTGCTCCGAGCAGCTTGTAGCAACAAAATAATAATTATGTGTGGCTATTAAAAAAGATCATAATTGCACAAGTTGAAACAAATTGCTATTTCGTTAACTAGAGCCATCGTTGTGGCCTACATTCTTTTATGTCTTCATGTGAAATTCGTGAGGAGGCTGCTTCAATAAACCCATAAAATTTATCGGTGGTAATGGAGCTAGTACGTCACAGTTTGAACTTGCTCGTTTTATGTTACCGCAGAAGAAGAAATTGAAGCCCTTTGAAGAAAGGTGTAAGTTAAACTGTTAATCCACCGTGGAATCAACATCATCTGCCTGCTTTTTCCCAACTATGTTGGGGTCGACTTCCAGTCTAACCGGATGCAGCTGAATACCAGTATATTATATGGAGCGATTGTCTATCTGACCTTCACAACTCGGTTACTGGGTAATACGATACCTGTTGCTAAGATTGAAACCATCGTTGGATCTGTTTCAGAAATGCATTATGATATAAAAGTATGGAAGTTAAATGACAAAATAGCAATGCAAAGACTCAGCACAAAAACTTTTTGTTTTTCTAGAACAATAATGAAACCTAACATCAGGCCTGTAATCCCGAAGGCTTAAGCAGAGGTGTAACAAGAGTACAACTGTCACCAGTTATTTTTAAGTCCCATGTAATCCATTGACATAAGCCATCATGGACGTGACCTACAAATTGGACACTAGCAATCTTTTTTTACTTATCGTTTCTAGTGTCCCATTTGCAGATCATTATGTAGGTACGGTCACCAAAGGAGATAAGTAACCAGGGTCGTTGGATATAGTTGAAGCTTAGTAAGAAACCGATGGATGTTTATGAATAAAATTTAATTTAATTAATAGAAAACAAACAGTTAATTTATCAAATTAAAAATTAGAAAACATCGATCGGTTTCTTTAAACTTCAACTATATCCAACGAACCAGCACCCTAATTGCGTAAAACACGATCAATCGGAATCGGTTTCATTTTGACAGTTCAACAACATTCATTGCGTTATTTACGTTTTTGAGCAGACACACGTGACACATTTTTTGAACAAATGAAGCAACGGATTAGCAATATCCTTCAAAATGATTCAGATTGAGATCGATTGTGTGTTTCGCAATTAGGGTGCTGGTTACTTATTTCCTTTGGTCACTGTACATCTAATGAAGCGTGTCCTTATCTTCTGTTAATATGAAATGTCAAGCCTTTTGTTTTTGCCATCGCTGACACAGTTAACTTCGTCGTTAACTTCAATCAAATAATCAAACGCCATTAAAATCTCGTCAAACGTCAATTTAATTTTTGAAGTTTCTTCAGACCATTGATTACACTTCAATCCAAAATTATTTTCCCACGAATAATAAAATGTCAATTACAAAATTTTGTTTAACATTATAAAGGAAACATAAAAAACACTACGCAATGGTCGTAATTCTTGTTGTGGTGTTTGCAAACGTGTGGAGAAAAGAAAATGAACTCAAGTATAGCTGGCGACAAAAGTGTGGCCTTAATAGCGAATGCGATGGCGAGCATGGTAAAGTGTTCGTGTAATGAATATTTAATTTATTATATATTTTACTTAGGTACTACTATTAATTAATTTCAGTAATTTTCAAGTTCAAATGGGTAGTTCGTGGGTGGGCCGGACACGACTGCCGCATGTCGGATGCATTATGGGCTAAGACCACCACAGCATGGGTCCCTGAACGTCCAATGGCATCGCGAAAGACCCAAGCGTAGATAGCGCGACAAACTTGACGCCTTGAGGGATTGGTCCATATTGGCTCAGGATTGAGTTGAGTGGAAAAAGGAAAGAAAGGCCATCTGCAGTGGATCAATACTCCTGATTATTAAATTTATTTAATTTTAGTGACACTGGCAGAGTTTAATTTACCTACAAGAATCCACTATTATTATCCAAATCCATTATTACTCATCACTTCTATAAAAAAAGTTCACTAAATAGTTATAGATAAATAACACCTTGACCTACTTTTTACTAACAAAAATTTGTAATTTACATAATAACATATTTCTAGCTAACATACGCAATCACTAAAGTATGCAAAATTTACAACAGTGAAATAACGAAAAATAACATAACAATTATAAATTTAATGAGTATTCATAGTTGTAGCCATGAAGAGGTACCTAAGTAATAAGCTAGATTAAAATTCAGTAAAAGTTAAATATATTTACATCACAGCTGAAGCGCTACTTTTCGCTTTCGTTACTTAATCTATCTGTCACAGCGGATTGTCTAAAACCAGTTAATTAGTATGGTAATTAACTAGTTACCTGCAATTGCAATGAGTTTTGCTAAATGCAGTAGTCCATCTATTAAACTGTTCGATTTTATTTCCAGATATTACACTTTTCGACTATTAAAAACTGAATAACACACAACTCTGTTAACTCTGTTTAGTCTAACAGCTTATTCATCAATAAAATTATGAAACAAACATGATCTAACACCTCTTAAAACCCATTAATTAACACATAAGTACCACTATAACTTAAACACAAACAGAATAAAACGCGCAACCATTAATAAAAAAAATAACATTCCCGCTGAGTCAATAAATCTGCCACTAAGTGTTCATCATTGCGCACGCATCACCGTACACTCGCGACTATTACGTCCTCATCTACGGCCTGCAAGTGACTGACGGATATTATGCATTATAATTTATAATGACCGGTTTTCGTGGCCACCAGTGTATGCTAATGAGAGCTTATTAATAAAATTGTAATTATTGGCTTTTTTAAACTGTACCTAATACCGTTGAAGATTATTCAATGCAGTTATGAGATTTAATGAAGCAAGCTGGAAAGTAAACTGGTGGGTACTTATTGAGAAATGTCGGATTATATTGCGTGTATTGTATGCAACTAGTGTTAATTGAGATTATGGTTAAACGTAGTGTATTAATTTAAATGTCAGTGGGTTTAAGACGAATGAAAATCATGGTAGTTAAATGTAGGCTTTGGAGAGTATTATCCTGGGTGTCGATCTCCCTCGTGCATAATCTAATCATGTAATAGATGTTCTGGGAGTTAGTTGCCAAATACTACCACTCGCAATTTCAACCAATGTGACCTTCCAAACGGTTCGAACCGAACAATGCTGCTTGGCTAGAAATATCTAGGTGTTGTGGTATTTCCGCAGACGAGCCGTTCCACAAAGAACATTTATTTATTTATTAACATGCTATACTATTACATGAATCTCTAATATAAGTATTATATTCCCAATGATGGAATACTATTTAGTAATGGAATCGGCTAAACATGATCAAGTAATTTAACAAAAGCGTATATTGGACACTGGACCAATACGCAGAGGCTAAGATTAACTGGGAGCTGTTAGTCATCATCGCAGATGTAAAGTCCCCCAAGTGCCGCCACCGGTCTTTCGCTGCACGCATCCAGTAATCTCAAACGGCCTATCATTTTCTAGGACCTTTATAGAAGACCTGGGCATAAGCCTCTCCCAAAAATATCTGTTAGTTCATAGAAAAGAACCAACCTACGCGGTCAAAACAGCTTTTTTTTTATTCCACCGCTGGGGTTCAGAATCATGTACTGAATCCATTCCATGGGCTGCAATTCGATGTACCTGCCACCCGGTAGGTACTGTAGCTTTATCTCTTATACAACACATAATCGATGTTAAACAAATGATACAATGTATAACGACAACATATTCCATTTCTAGATCGACATAGAAATATATCGCAATGTAACGCAATACTTAGTGTAAATATAATGACGGGTTGCAAGCTCATCGCCCCCGATTACTATCGCGTATGGTTTCCTATTGCAACTTGCGTTTGATGGGAAAACAGAGCACAATTAAAAACCTGTCTTGATGGTTATCTGATTCCGTATCAGCGGAGTCTCCTTAAAAATAATAAAAACGGTGTCAAATTATGCCGCAGATCATATTTAAGTATGCTAACACCTTTTTTTGTTAGTGGGCAAATTCATATCAGATAGATTCAGATGATATCCAATTCATTAGAAGAGATTTGTCTAGAGGACAAAATAAACAGGTCTAAAAATAGATTTTTGAGCTATTCGGGAGAGGCTTATGTTTGAGCATAACGAAATATTATACAGGGTTATTTGTAAAACACCTACAACCTCTTAAGAGGTCATTGTACTCATCATTATGAACAACTTTTACTATAGGACCAAACCTGAAATCGCGAAAAAAAAATCAGCTGCTCCCTACATTTTAACGAGTTATGCGAACGTAAATGTAGGGAACAGCTGATTTTTTTCGCGATTTCAGTTTTGGTCCCATAGTAAAAGTTGTTCATAATGATGAGTACAATGACCTCTTAAGAGGTTGCTGGTGTTTTACAACTAACCCTGTATAAGAGAGTTTGTATGCTCCATCCATTTAACAAACCTCTTTATTATTATTTTAGTAAAATATCATTATAAACTTTCAGCAAAGCGAATTCGTTTGACTATTTTCCATAAATACCGGATTCAACTTCGGCATTAAAGTGAATAAATACGAACTTCTGAATCATTTTTAATAATGTTTCTCTACGGTTCAGGTTATTAATATTGACGGCACGGTTGGCGCAGTGGTTAATCGATTGACTGCTGCGCTGCGTGTCGCGGGTTCGATTCCCGCACGGAACAAATATTTGAATGACCAACATGTATTTGTTCCGAGTCTGGGTGTTTTTCTATCTATAATATGTATGTATTTACAAAAAAAAAATGGTATATAAGTAGTTTATCAGCCATCTCGTTACCATAACACAAGCATTAGGTTGCTTAGCTTGGGACAAATGGTGCTGTGTGAAATGTCCAGGGATTTATTTATTTATTTATTATTATTTATTTAATATGTTCATTATTTTCTCCTCAGCTTGTACAGATGTCTTTGCAAGTTTAGGTACTTGCAAAGACATCTGTACAAGCTGAGGAGTAGTAGTACCTACTACATTATGGAAGGAAGTCGACCAACTTAAAAAAAACCTACACCATAATTACTTATTCTACACTACAGCATAAAGATTTGTTCTACATCCATCTCGGATTATATAACGTACGTATTAAGTAAGTGAACTATCTACGTCCGTGACCGACTGAATTCAATCACAGTGAACGATATCCTTCCTTTTACAATCAAATCAAAGTAATGGGTAATAAATGGTTTCTATGAATGAACTGGTCCATTGAGCAATGCTGTTCAGTTCAGTCAAGGTCGCTATTTATTATTTAAGCCATATTTGGACCACTTTCGAATGTTTCCTGTCTGTATGTTTGATACGGTTTTTATAATAATTCGCGTTACTAATTTGATTACTCATTGATTTGTCGCGGAGAAGTGTATCTACTACGCCGAGAATTTTCTGTGAATGGTTTATTTTTCAGAAATGCTCGTTGCTGCCAATGTTCGCGGTTCTACGAGTTTTTGGTAGATTTTTTTTTATTGCTAAATTGGCCTGCTCTTGAGCTCGATAACGCCTGATGGAAAGCGGGATGAGGTCTATGATGCTTGGTCACTCTTGCTTAGAAGGCAGACGGGTTAAATGTGGGAGCAGCGCTGAGAATACAAAAAAGTTAAGTTTGCCATTGTCGTGGCAAGCCATGCCGGTCATGATGGCCCAGTGGTTAATGCCTCGACACTCATGCAATACCTCTTGCGGGTCTCATGTGGGTTTAAATCTGGGCCAATGTGACTTTTTCAATTCATAATATATACTTTCTGAGTTCTCTAGGACATTACTAACATCGTGAGGAAACCTGAACTAATATACCTAAGTCTGAAATCACCAACCAGTCTCGAGTAAGAGTGGTGATCAATGCTCGTGCTTTCTCTGTTTAAGACTGCAGCGGGACAATAATTCGCTGGTACTGTTATTATATATGCCAACACAAGCCCAACAGATATTCAATGTTTCAACAGCAGAGTATAATATTTGTTAATCTTATTGAGTAAGCTATAAATAACTTATTTTATCGAGTGTCAAACGCATGTTGGAAAAAAAGGCTGCTCATCGCGCAGGTTACTTAAATCGCACTCACCGAATCTGTTCCAAAAAGAGACAAAATATTGCATACAACAATACAATATTTAAAAATCTAGTACAAATAATCAAAACCAACAATAGTATTCTATCGCAGTCAGGTTGTTGACCGGGATGACCTTTACGGCGCGAGGCGTGAAGCGTCAAGGGCTCAGAGCCTTATACTCGTAAGGTTATCTCAAGGCAAACTACTGACTGAATAAGCTTAGAAAGTTACTAGAAAATAATTGATTTTTGGACGAAATTTTGGGGGTGTAACGATATTCTAGTGATGCAGAGTAATGAGGAGCATTGCGTCAAGAAAAGTTTGAAGTAATATGAATCATCTAGCCTGCCTTTTTCCAACAATGTTGGGGTCGGCTTCTAGTCTAACCGGATGCAGCCGCATACCAGTATTTTACATGAAGCGACTGCCTATCTGACCTCCACAACCCAATCACTAGGTAATACGATACCCCTTGGTAAGACTGGTTGGCAGATTTTCAGGCTTCTGAAGACCTGTAACGACTGCCAAAGATCCTCGAAGGATGTGGGTGGCAATAAGAAAAAAGGCAGACCAAAAACAAGATGGATAGATTGTGTGAAAGACATGATATGGCTAGGAAATGGGTAATAAGCATAGATGAAAAATGACGTACGGCACCAACTCCGATTCCACTCCATTGGAATACAAGAAGATGATTATTTGAACAACATTACTTTGAAATACCAATATAAATCATTGGTCAATTTCAAGTAAGTAATAAATAGATGTGCATAATTTGGAAATAGATGAAACTTTTCTAATGAGAACATGCTGTGGTCACCAACAAGTTCAATAACTTATTAATGTGATAATTATGGTAATACCTCATACATGTTGTGGTTTAGACTTTAAAGCCTATCCTGTTTAGGCTCTAGCTTTCAGCAAAAAAATCAGGATTTGACGTTGATAAAAAATATCACTGGATTAGCACGAGTGAAATATGTTATTCAACGATCATTCGTTGAGTAACAAGGCGTGTAACGCCGGATAACTTTATCTGAGAAATAATTTTGAATTTTTGACAGTTCTTTCATACAAAAACTGTCAGACGTCAATTTTATTCCACAAATAAAAATATGGGTCGATTGTAAAATCAGCCCTAATTAAATCATTTTACTGTTCTAATTAACGTTACATTTAATTTTCCAATATTTTTTACTAAGTAGTCAAGACCCAGAAATTCCTTGATTGTTATAAAAATAAAATATATGTATACATGAAGATTATGTATACGGCCCAGGTGTATGATATTAATGCTAAGTCGTTATGAAACAATACAAATATTATAAGGAAAAATTGCAAGTATGGACGGATTATAAACCATAAAAAGAATAAGGCATTCATTTAGAAAACAAATATTTATTTCGCTGTTTACGGTCATGATTCGTAGTTTGTTAACTGCGAATCAGGTCAAGGGCGATTTTCTAAAATGATGTTAATAAATGAATATTCACAATTTTGACATAATCATTTATGGGTAAATTGACACAATCAAAATGAGAAACATGGAAGACTAATAAATATTATATTTTTTTAATTTTTATGACTGATTGATGATATGATTTTTACATTCTGTGACGCATGTCACTGCTTGTTATTAGAAAAATCATCTACTTTTATAATATTTCTAAATATGTGGGCACCATAG
Organism: Apamea crenata; assembly: GCA_949629185.1. NCBI lineage: Eukaryota > Metazoa > Arthropoda > Insecta > Lepidoptera > Noctuidae > Apamea > Apamea crenata. Next base: position 2,140,071 of record OX451356.1, read on the forward strand.
TATAATTACCTGTCATTGCTTTGTTTTTAATTCTTTTTACCTTTTGTGGAAGACTAACTTTATTCTAGGTGCATCGTCTTTACATATAATTATTTAATGAATGTATGCAAAATCTTGTAAAACATTTTAAAAGAGCAACGGTGGCGTTTCTTGCCCATTCTTCTCCATACAAAACTACCTTTTGAAAGGGGTGACTAGAATCAATTGAATTTTTGAAGAAAGTGCCTATTTGAAATAAATGATTTGACTGTGACTTTGATTCCAATTCGTATTTTTTAAGTAGTTTTACAGGCTACAGGTAAAGATGTTGTTCATCTTCTTGAAGTATTTCTTTGAAACCCTTTTACGACTCTCTCTTGTACATTTCTATTGTTTTTTTTTTTGTGCACAGCTCTAAATTCGCCAAGAATTTAGACCTGTGTACAAGTTCTTCCTCTGGGTAGGTAGACACCACAGAACGCCTAATGCTACTATCCTTACATAATCCTTTTGCTTCGTTTATGTTCATACATGTGGTCATACACGCTCGCCAGTGGCGAGTACTACGGACATGACCTTTTTTGTGATTAGATAAGTGTTAAAGAGTCACAAATTCTTCTTCTTTGCTCGTTTCAACGATTTAAAATAACTTATGTAAATATGATAAAAAAAATATATGATAAAAATATACAGTTTACAATAATGTTTAAAATAATAATTATGTTTGGTTTTATGTTCTTTGTTGTTCTGTTTGTAACTTTTTAAGTTAAGTAACTAAGTTTAGTATTTTTGTAACTTTTGCATGCCTACTGGTTGATTATGGCTGAAACTGTTTCACTTTATCACCATGCACTGTACCCATATTTGCAAAATATAATATCTTTATCATTATCCTGAAAGTAGTAAAATATTAGGCGGTCAGTGTTTTCTTGCACCCTTTCCAACACGAAAGTCAACCGAAATCTTAACAAAATGGGATCTTATAAACTTCCTTCTCTTAAGAGAGAGAGATAGCCTTTTGGCCTCGTATAGGACTTTCTGTTTAATTTTTCTTTTTGTTACTTTTTTTTCTTTATATAATTTAGTTTTGTTTTTTATTTTTTTTTTGTTTGTGATCTTCCTGTACGAGTCTCAATAAATACTTTTTCTTTCTAGATACGTTAGATTTTGTGCACGTAACGGACAACGTAAAGGACGCGATCAGAATGTTAATGTTGCTCTTAAAGATTAACTGTAATATGTATTGGCAGTTTATTGTCATCCATTTTACTATTCTTCCTGTTTCAGATCTTTATCGTGAAGTTCTGTTACATCAACACTTTGTTTATTTCCGTACTGTTTCTATAACTTTGATCTAGGCTATCTTATTTCTGGTAGTCGTGCCTTTCTTATGGGAAATATTTAACTGATCCTTTAAAAAACTGATTGACCTTCTAATGATGAAAACTTTTTTCTCAATTTTTTTTTGGGCTCTTAATCATGGAGATATTTCTTAATAAATGATCCTCTTTTTTAAATTTCTGGCTTTGTCTTATAGTTGGTTATGTAATTAAGCAAGGATACCCCAACCAAACGGGTCAGGTTAGGTTAAAACCGTAATTAACCATTCGTGAGGAGAATTGGTCGCAGTAACTAACCTAGGGCACCCCTAAAAATGGGTTAGGTTAGATTAGAACTGTGAATAACCGCGCGAGCAAAGCGAATGCTACATACGAGTACAAGTTTGTCGCAGTTACTTGGCTATTTAGTATTTTAGGTCCCCAAAAAGACGCGCAGTCATTATATTAGAGTGTTCAATAATATTTTTAGGAAAGCAAAATGGGATTTTTTGTGGTTTGATTAGATACAACCTCTTTCTTATTGTTAGGGATTATCGCATACATCAAGTACGTAACTAAATAATTATGTTACGTGGTATATGTACCCTACTAATAATATAAACGCGAAAGTTTGTGAGGATGGATGGATGGATGTTTGTTACTCTTTCAAGTAAAAACGACTAAACGGTTTTTGATGAAACTTTACCGTAATATAGCTTATACACCAAAATAACACATACGATACTTTAATTACGATATTCCCACGGGATCGACACTTATGCGGGTGAAACCGTGGGGCACTGCTAGTTTAATTATATAATTTGACCCTGATTAACCCAGGTTCAGCCAGGATTATCTAATGCGATAATAATCGTTCTCACATTTACTTACAGCTAAGTCATCGTTTTGCATGCTATACCTACTCAATCATAGGTTCCAAACCATTTAGTTTTTGACCGTAATTAATCAGCCGACATCAGTCAACTGCTGGGCATAAGTCTCTCAAAAAACCAACCCATACCGTCTTATTACAAAACAAGGTTTTTCTTTCGATCAGGTTTAAACCAGTGACCCAGTTATTGAATTAAGAACCCAACTGATAGAGAAATGCAGTTCTTTATACAAAAATTACAGCTTACAGCTTAGTTCGGTGCTAAGTTGTCATTTTAGTATTAAGAACTTTGCCTAAATGGAAATAAAGTTCGAAATACAAGTACTGGCTCAATAGTTTAGGCTAGAACTAAAGTTAGGTTTCTTTTTGTAATAAGACGGATACAGTTTGATTCTCTATGATAAAACAGACAAAGTCAGCTGAATATAATAACACAGGATTTAGGCAGACGTGTACCCACATTTCACCAGTTATGTTTAAGTAAGGGGCGAGGCTATTGCCACCAACCAGTCACAAATCCACACTCCGGGCTGTTCCGAGAAATTCCCGTTAGAAAAACTAAATAGCACGACCACCTGGGAATCGAACCCAAGACCCCATGCTCAGCAGTAGCTCTTGCAATTACTAGACCAACGAGGCAGTCGAGGCAGTGAGTCTGGATATAATAATCTTTAGAAATAATATCCAGAGATCATCTCTTGATGATATCATGATATCACTATACTCCAGCTGTTCGAAGACATGTGATCTACTAACCGGCACTGGGCCTGCGTGGTAGATTACAGACTATTCCCTCTCGAAGGGGCCTGTGTCCCAGCAGTGGAAACATTATAGGATGATTATGCTTATGCAGCAGTTCTGGGTTTACCACTATCATACTTGACCTTACCAATCGTCTACAATGAAACAAAGTGATAATCAAACAGCGATCGACGCGATAATCGGTGTACATTAGCCTTAAAAGCAGTTAGTTTACTTGCCACAAGGATATCAGGCGTGAAGTGATTGAAGTCTTAATTTATAACCTGCCAGAGTTTATGGCAGGCATGCTCCGATTGTTCGGATGCGTGGAAAGAATGCCGCTGGAAAATAAATCTAGTAAAATCATATAATTTTGTTTTATGAGAGCGATAACATAATGGACACATGTTTTTTCTACTAACTTTTTTCTACTGTCTTTTTTAGGTTTTATTTGTTGTTATTTTAGCTCAAGGAAGATTGGAAAAGCCGGATACAGTCAGTCTCGATTTCATTCGTGTTCGTTTATAATAAATCTGGATAGTGAACATTGATTTTGATCTTAGATTGCGATCGAACCGGAGTGTATTAAAGGTACCATAGAGGCGTTTTCTCTTTACTTTTTTTTGGTTACTGTTAAAAGTTTTCCAGCTCATAGAAGATTGGAAAAGCTGAATATTTATGAATGAAAGATCAACAAACAACGACTATAATGTAGCACGATGGAATTGTTTTTGGAATAATTGTACCTATGTAGATGCGAAATTGTGTTTTTTTTTTCTTTATTCCCTTTTGTTGTACTTGTTTCATTCGTAAAACTGGATAGTGTTTTAAGTTCCATTTATATAAATCGAGAATTAAAAAGTGAAAACTATGGAGAAGCGGCTTTTATTTAATTGCAGTGAATTATTAGAATTCAACTTTTACTATCACATAGCCCGTTCAATATGCATATTGAAGCAAAATATTTTTTATTTAAACAGACTAGACGTTTCCGATCATATCGATTATATTATTATTTTAAAATCATAATTTAATAATTGAACGATTTAAGACTCAAACAGGACTACTCAGAATGAAAAGTTATCGATTTTTACAAATATTAAATAAACCGGAGGAGACTGACCAAAAATAAAGTTTGATTTATTTAATTTTTACATGTATTAGTTAAATGCGGTTGCAATAATTGAAATGAGTGTTAACTAAGTAGGCACTTTCCATAAAAATAAAACCAATTCAGCAAACCACACTTGGTGCTTCTAATTAATTAAAAGTCACGTCATACATATTTTCCCAAAAATAGACATCATTCTAATTAATCAATTAAAGTTACTAAGCAGGGCACTGCAACGTCCCATCTTCTTAAAAAAAAAACCAACACCCACACATCGAGCCGTCACTCACACTAGCGAAAGTGTTTGCAACATTCGTACATACGAAACTACTTGCATGAGGTATAAAACGTGGTAACTGGCGTGATAGGAATACACTCACGGCGTAACATTCGCTGAACAACAAGCGAAGCGAAAATGAAGCTACTGGTTAGTAAAAAATTCAAAAAATTCTAGTGACAGTGTTCTATGTGTGTGCAGTTCGGATGTCAAGTGTCATTGTGCTTTTTTTTTTAAATGTGGCAAAGGAATTCAGGTCAATCGATTTGAAAAAAGTAGAATCGATTCTATGTTTATAATCTCATCGATCTCCATTGTTTCACCGGATATGTCGTATATCGTAAAGTTATTAATCAGTCACATTATCTAAGTGAATGACGCATTACTAGATCATTATTACGTAAAGATATTTCCTTATTCGCATAACTAGTCGTTATGAGTTGTCCCACAATGCTCGGAAAGTTCTTGTGTTCACTTCCAGTTAGATTTCACTGGTATAAGTTAATTTCCCTTTTCATTTAGCCTTTTCTATGTGATTTTAAATCCGTTTTTATCTCAGTTGTTTTACATCAGTTATGGTGAATCTTTATAGTAATCCGCATATATACATAGTTTCTGCTCATCCACTAATTGAAGTTAGAGACTAAGATTAAATTATAGAGTTTAATGTTTGTCCAAAAAAATATTCTCATAGATATACAGTTACCGCTAGTGCAATAATTTAAGTTTAAAGTATAAATAATACAAGATAATATTTGTTTATTTCAGAGGTCTTCCTTAATCCTGGCCGTGGCGTTAAGCCTGGCCACGGCAGAGGAGAAGGCAGAGAAGGACACCAAGGCCGAACCAAAAGCCGCAGAGGAAACAAAGAGACAAGACAAAAGAGGATTATCCGAGTACTACGGTGACCATGGAGACTTCGGTGGTGGCGACTTCGGAGGTTCCTTCGGCCATGATCTAGGAGGCTCCAACGGAGGTGGTGATGAAGGACACTCCATTGGCCTCGAGGATCATCACGGTGGACATGACACTCACTCCCACAAAACCATCACTGTGATCAAGAAAGTTCCCGTTCCCTACCCCGTCGAGAAACAAATCCCCTACCCAGTGGAGAAGAAAGTGCCCTACCCCGTCAAGGTGCACGTACCACAGCCCTACCCCGTCTATAAAACCGTCCACTACACAGTCAAGGAATACATCAAAGTACCCGAATACATCCCTAAGCCGTACCCCGTGACGAAACACGTGCCAGTTCCCGTGAAAGTTCACGTCGACAACCCCGTCCCAGTGAATGTGTACGAACACGTCCCCTACCCAGTCGAGAAACACGTGCCTTATCCCGTCAAAGTGCACGTGCCGCAGCCTTACCCCGTCGAGAAGAAAGTGCCGTTCCCCGTCAAAGTACCAGTCAAGGTGAACGTACCATACCCCGTCGAGAAGACTATCCACTACCCAGTGCCAGTGCACGTCGACCGCCCCGTTCCCGTACATGTAGAGAAGCCCGTTCCCGTTCACGTTGAAAAGAAGGTACCATACCCAGTTGAAAAGGAAGTACCTTACCCAGTCAAGGTTCATGTAGATAACCCAGTGCCAGTGCACGTCGACAAACCAGTGCCTTACCCAGTTAAGGTGCCCTACCCAGTTCCCTACCCAGTTGAGAAAGTCATCCCCTACCCAGTAGAGAAGAATGTGCCCTACCCAGTGAAGATCCCTGTTGACAGGCCATACCCCGTGCATATTGAGAAGCATGTCCCTTACCACGTTGATAAGCCCGTGCCTTACCCCGTGAAGGTGCACGTGCCTATTATTCAGCATGAGCACCATGAGCACCATGAGGAGTCACATCAAGAAATCCATGGTGGTGGTGATGGCGAAGGCTACGGAGGTTTCGAGGGGGGTCATGAAGGAGGCCAAGAGGGAGGTCAAGAAGGAGGCCACGAGGGGGGTTACGAAGGCGGCCAAGAAGAGCACTACCACCATTAACAAGAACTGATCTCTTTATTTTTTCTTTAGCTTTAAAGTGTTATCTTGTTTAGTAATTGTTTTTTTTTTTAAATAATGTTTTGTGACTGCTATGTACCTGTGACGATGTAAATAGTAAACGAAAGTATTAAAAAAGTGATATAAATAATACTACATTTTTTTGTTTCATTATCATCTGGAGAGAACAAAACCGTTGAACCAAAGTTATAATTATGAGCTTCCATAATTATCATTATCTTGAAAGAGAGGAAAACATCTTCAAAGCCATGACTAGACAAACCGGAAACGCGTTAGGTGTAACTTGTTTTAATATTATTACATTACAACTCAAGATTATTTTCCTGTATGAAGCTTACCTACATAATAACTTACCGGAAGAAACTGAAGTTCATTAGATTGAAATTGCAAATTTCATCTCTTTCAACTCACTTATCACTTAGAATATTTACTCATTAAATTTTGCGTAAGATTAGCCAGTACTATACTAAGAGCTAATTTTTCCAACGCCGATAGATACTTTTAGATAATAATATCCGAAGAATAATTTAGAATTTTTGACAGTTCTTCCATACAAAATCTGTCAGACGTCAATTTTATTGCACGCCTACAAAATATCGGTCGATTGAAATATCAGCCTTTAATCATTTACTACCAATAAGCTCGCCCCCTAATACATGGGACTGAAACATAACTGGCGAAATGTGCGTGTTACTATAGGTGTACCTCTGCCCAGCCCTGCAGGGAAACAAGGCGTCATGTTATGTTATTATTCAGATTATTAAGTTAAGGTCGGATTTTTCAATCGTCAGATAACTTTTATCTGAAGGATAAATATGACAGTTTGACATATTTTTTATACAAAAGCTGTCAAACCGCAATATTTATTCCACAGATAAAAAATATAAGACAATTGATAAATCAGTCCTTAGTCAAATTGACACTACATAGCAAGACCAGGCCCATTCAAAAATAAATAATTTTTTTTTTTTCATTAAAAAAAGAATTAAGATTCATCAAAAAACAAGCATTTCTTTGATAGAACAATGAAATCACACCACCGAAAGAAATCCAATACATAAGCTACATGATCCTAAATTATTCATATCAAGTTTTTTAGCAGACAAACCACTTTCACTACCCAACCTAGTTACTCTCGAAGTATACATATCGTGCCAAATGACAATACACCTTGAGAAGTAGAGACACAATAATAACAGCAACATTTTGTAAGAATTCGTATGCTGACTACGTCGTTGGGCTAGTGGTCACAAGCGCTACTGCTGAGCATGAGGTCCTGGGTTCGATGCCCGGGTCGAAAAAAGTGTTAATGAGGTTTACTACCTGGAATTTCTCAGTATCAGCCCGGAGTTTGGATTTGGTAATATTACATGGGACTTAAACAGAACTGGCGAAATGTGAGTGTACTATATGTTTACGTCTGCCTCACCCTTGAAGTAAACAAGGCGTGATGTTATGCTATGTTAAAAATATTCTCATGGATATCAAAATACATCTGTATATACATGAAAAACTGTTACCCACCTAACTATGAAAGAGATGTTTAAGGATACCCTCTTTATTTACAACTTCGGGTCGAGAAAAGGTGTACCTGGTGTACGTATAGTAGGTACACTTCTGCCCAACCCTTCGAGGAAACAAAGCGTGACGTTACGTTACGTGGTCGTAAGCTGATTCAATTTCTCGCCAGTGTACGCATGAGCAAAGTTCTACATAAGTGATCAAATCACTTAAACTTTTAATCGATTTGACCGATTATTTTTTATGTAAGTGAAATCTGAAGTGACTGACATTCTATCGTAATCACATTGACATTGTGGGGTCAACACTCTGCAACTCAAAAAATGACCTCACGAATTTGAGAGTTGGCATTTAATTTATGGAAATCCTGAGTGACAGATATTATTTCTTATAATTGTGTTCAAACACACTCAGAACAATAACAACTGTCTGTTACATGTATGAATAAATTTGTCCTTGCTTTAAGCATTCGCAGATGGCTTACTATCGCACAAACAAAACGAAAAACCTCAACATGTCTTTTCTAGTATTAAGAAAATATCAAAATAAATCTGCCTTTTCCCAACTATGTTGGGGTTGACTTCCAGTCTAACCGGATGGAGCTCAATACCAGTATTTTACATGGAACGACTGCCTATCTGACCTCCACAACCCAGTTACCAGTTATAGGTAATACGGTTCCCATTGGTCTTCGTAGACTTCATAAGAAAAAGTATTCAGTAAATTTTGTAAGTTGTAATGATTAAGGTAAAAGCTTTGCAACAGAAAGTTAAATTACTTCCTGCATTGGTCGGAGGCCATCGAAATAAAATCTCCTATTTATTCATAGCGCAATTTGTATTTACGTACATGACAAATCATTAAACGTTGACGTTTAAACCATATTGTCTATTTCACCTGGCCATTTCATGAAACACAACCATTTCATGAAATGACCGAACACTTCATGGAATGATTAATTCTAAGATATGGCCACGGCGATGTACATAAGTTTTGGCTTTATTTATTTATTTTTTTAAAACGTTGCCCCACACTAGGAATTTCTCCTGTGTCGTAGGTGCGTTTACAGACATATAAACTCACATATACAAACAGCCAGACCCGGAACAACTAATTGTAGGTCATACAAATATATGTTCCGTGCGGGAAACGAACCCGCGACACGCAGCGCAGCAGTCAATCGCTTAACCACTGCGCCAACCGCGCCGCTTTAGTTTGTGTGCAGCATTTTGGTCCTTCAACCCAACACATGAATGCATAGACCGGAAAAATCACATTAATGGAAGAAAATGCTTATCACGGTACATGACGATGCACCTATAATCACGAGCATCGGAAACTTCACAAATTGTTGCGTGGTTTTTTTTCTGCTTCATTTTTCTACGAGCTTCTGCCGCTAATTCGCCCGCGTGGTAGTCTTACATACTATACATACCCTATGCCTCTCGGATTTAGTGCAGCTTTCGGTCAGTGAAAGAATTTCCGAAATCGAATCAGCAGTGCGATTCTGTAACCATCTCACCGTGAAAACTTAGGTGAAGTGAGCGTGGAGTGAGCTGTCATTCCAACTAATGCTAGGGATTGACACCATTGACAGCTCACTCTAAGCTCACTTCACCTAAGTTTTCACGGTGAGTTTTTTACAGAATCGATCGGCAGTACATCCAGAGATTACCAAACTAACAAACTTTACCTCTTTATATTACTGTAGATATATTATAGTACAGTCCGTTGACAATTATTTTACCTCTGACAGCAACAAGCTAACAGCAACCTTATAGTAACGAGAATAAAGATCACAATGATTTTGACAGACTTGTTAGTGGTAGAAACCCAACAGCGACCTTATTGGTATGAGATTAGAGATCCTGTGATTTGGACAGTAATGCAAAATCAGATGTAAAATAACTGTAAAAAAACGGTAGACATTGCAGCTATAAATTATCGAAATCGCTATATTGACACATCTCTCGAAGGGCGCCATATTTTACGATGATTTCGATGAAATTAATTTTACTGCCCCATAAATTATAATTAGAAGTCTTGGGCAAAAAGGTACATAATTTATGAATGAAAATATGTGTCGGTGTCAATTTTGTCATTTAAACCTTGACATGGAGTGAACTCCGTATATTCTAATTATGAAACTAATTAGAATATACGGATTTTCTAATCGATTACAGAATTATGCATATATCTATAATCTAAACAAATATTACACAAAGAGAAAAGATTTGATTTTATGTATGCTTGTTTGTTACGTTTTCACGCTAAAACGGCTGAACGGATTTGGATGACATTTGGCACATGGGTTGACCATGATCTGGATTAGGCCAGGATATACTTTTTATCACGATATTTTTAGGTGATAGGTGATCGAGATTTATGCGGGTGAAACCGCGGGGCGCAGCTAGGAATATAATTAAACTGATCTCTGGAACTACTAGTCAGATATAAAAAATCAATCGTCGAGCGAAGAGAAAAAAAAAATAAGCGAAAACGATGTAATAGCGCGTGTGTGTGGGCAATGCGATGCGACGCGGTGGGTAGGGATCCGAAATTTCACACAGACAAAGTTGCGTATTATATACAACTGATAAGCCAGTACAGATAAAATAACGAAAATTATCTGAAGAAACGAAGAACGCTCACAGCTCTCATTCTAAAATCCAAGACGTCATTCTCCTTAAGCTCCGTATATCGCAAGTCAACGACCAAAATATGTAATTAGTTTTAACACCTACCCAAAAACCGCACTAAACTTGTATAAACCATCAACTTCCTGCACACCACTGCGTCGTCATTAAGGAAACCGCGTGGCTTGCGCAAGAGCAACACTTACATAACTAACTTCATCGGCCAACACGTTAGTATCAGTCTTATTCATCCCCGGAGAGCTAATGAGCTTGAAGAAAATCTATTTTGTTATAGAGCTTTCTATTGGTTTTACTATGATTCTCATGCATAATGCATAATCAGTCTATAATTTTCCCACTGCTGGGACACCCACTATAATCTACCAGGCCCAGTGCGGGTAGGTACTCGTAGATGCCACATGTCTTCGAATTTTTTGTTCTAGGACATGCTGGTGTACTCACGACCTACAATTCGTAGGCCGGGTGGTTCCACTGGGCCACCACCGCTCTATGCACGCTATCATTCTCATAGTGAGTGTTACATATTTTCTGAATGTTTTTTTTTTCGTAGTTTTCCGGTATTTTGGAGAGAATTTGTGCAGAGCACTATTTGTATGGAAACTATATTTCTTTCTTCTACTATTTCTTAAGTCATCGTGGTCTACAGCTATGCATACAGCTTTTTTATCATCATCATTACCTCTGCCCTTGTCCCAATTTATTTCGTGTCGCCGCGTCGGCGCAACATGTCCTTTTCTTCCCTACTAATCTATGCATACAGCCCTATCTCCTTAAAAGGACGTACACCTATAGGCAAACGGTTTTGGGAGTAAAAGTGGTTGTTTTCACTTAAGCACTGGCAACCACTACAAAGAAAGCTTACAACTAATTACATGACTCTTCTTCTAAATCATAACTTTATACGTTATCCTTTCCATCTTTTAAGCGTTAAATTCCGCATCCATTAAACATGAAACCAATCCATAATCCATATTTAATACTATAATGTAAGCAGAGTCCTCATTTCCACTAAACGAAGTACTTACTTCCTTTAGAGCTACATATTCAAAAGCTTGTCTCAAATACCTCTACGCATATAAAACTAAAATGGACACGCAACACCGTGTGAACGCCGGTAGTTGTCTCAAACTGTATCGGACATGAATTACTGGCAGCGTGACACGATTCTGTGGTACATTCACCACAATGAACCTCGGCTGTCCATTTATCCCCTACAAGGAATGGTGTAATAGATTGTGCAACCCACTGTATTTGTGTTTTGAGAAATAAATGGTTTGAAATCGCTGTGCGACGAAGATGGAGAATTTGCAAAAAGGATTGCGAGGCTTTCAAAAATTTTGGTCACTAATTCTGAAGATGAATTTGAGAGCAACAGTTTTGAAAGTCTAGTTGATATACTTAATGCATCATCATGAAATCATTGCTCTCTTGTTTAGCACTCAAAAACTCGAGATGGTTGGTCTTGAAATATGATCACTATAATCACTCAAATCTGTGTGGTACTTTCTTCAAAAGACCATTTCAGACATCAATCTGCATGGTCTACACATGATCTGACCTAATTTATATCTGGACACACCTACAGGAAGAAGGTTTAAACCTCCTTCCTGTAGGTATATCTCTTTTGGACCTCTGAGCTTGTTTCCGCCTTTTTTCTCTGAATAGTCAAATAGGAAACGCGGATCTCATTTAGAAAAAATAAGCTAAATGAGTTTTGTGTAGTATGATATTTAAAAGTGATTCCGATGTCCTATTTACAGAATAAACAATTTTACTTTATTTCACTGACTGTTTGGCTGCTTTTCATTTTATTCTAATAAGTTCTTTTGATCGTTTCTTGTAAAAAATCACAATAAGAAATTAAGTATTATAAAAAAAAATATGGTCAGTTTAAATGCAACATAATTTAAGTTTACATTAAGCTTTAGTGACTTAAGAAAGCGGTGAACGGTGGCACAATAACGGCTGTACAATGGTCTAAATACGGAGATTTTTCTGATACCGTAATGACAAATACTGATGAAAATTACAGATTTTCATGACGGACTTTATAAAATGACGGAACCGCTTTCCTAGAAACTTATAATCCATTCGAAATAAGATTAGACACTTAAACAAACCTTTTTTACAGTCCGTTCAACCGATTTTAACTTCTATCCCATAGGCATAAGGATGGCATTAAAAGCAAAAAAGTGGTTACAATACCAACTATTTACTGCAGCTACCATTTGTCATACCACCAACGCAATAAAAGTCAAAATTGGTTGAAACGACTGTAAAAAGGTTTATTTAAATGTCTAATCATATTCCGAATAGAGTATAGGTGAAGTATCCGCTTAAACTGTGCGATATACAGTTCTGACACGATACTTGAATATTACCGAACAAAACTAATAAACCTACATACAAACATAAAAAATGTAATGACATTTAAAACAAATGAAAGCGCGCAATGACGGATAGTTGCACTGGAAACTAAATGCCATCAAGATAATATTGTAACTGAAGCATTATACAACCGGAATACAATAAAATAAACAGTAACTCGATACATTTCTTAACTTAATCTCCTTATTACTTGTGAAGTAATAAACACTGGTTTTATATTACTTACTATATATGACGCGATTTTCAGAACAGAGGCATTAGTCTCTATGGCACAATAAACGAAACCACGCGAAATGAACGCGAGATTGCGGGAATAGTTAAGGAATTGGGTCCGTGGCTTAGGCCCCCAGTGGTCGAGGCACCTGTGGCCGACGCCCCCGATTCGATTAATTCAAAATTATTATTTTTTTGTGCTTTTTCACTTAGTACAGTAAATGAGAAAAGTTTTTCACCATAATAATTGTACACTAGTTTTAGGTTTTAATTTTTGAAATTTTAAGTTTTGTATTATAGGTGATGAAAACTGTAATTTATATACATTTTTTTTACTAGGTTTCTTATTGAGATAAAAAAAAAATAATGAAAAATAACTAAGAATTTAATTTTTCAAAACATACATCCAATTTAAAAGCATTTCTATGTTATAAATATAATATAATCATGATTTAATATTATACATACTGTTACAATCAATATAATATACATTTATTATTTTTGTAAAACATTTTTGTGTCTGACAGTACATTTGATCAAAAATTGCTTTGAATTAAATTAATCGAATCGGGGGCGTCGGCCACAGGTGCCTAAGCCACGGACCCAAGGAATTGACGTCGAAGTAAGGAATCATTAAGTGGTCAGAGTGAATTAGGGATTAAATATGAGTCATCAATAAGGTTTATGTCCAGTAGAGATGTCAAACTGTTTGGACCGAACAATTTGGTGTTTATTACATGGACGTAATCTTCGTAGATTAGCACATAATTTATTTATTCAAAATTTTCGCACACAAATAGATGTTTTTCAACGGAGGACTTAATACCTTGGGCATTCTCTACCAGTCAACCGAGGGTGGTGAAGAGATAAAATGGTAGGTAATCTGTTTGAGAGGAATATAATAATAAAAAAAATATATATCATATTATAAATGAAATAGGTATTTTTGTTGGGAAACCATAAATTCAAGTGTCGTCATTACATCGTTGAGTAACAACCGAAGACATTGACTGGAAATATTAGTATTATTTGTATAGCCTAGACTTACCTTATGTACGGGATGTTAGCAGGAATGTGGTACTTGGAACCAGGATCGAAGTCCAGCTCAGAACGGAGTACTGGAGGCTTGATGCCTTGGTACTGCTCCCTGTGAAAAAAAAAGGTATTAGAAAAGAAGTTGCAGTAAATGTAGACATTAGTTTTATCTGAAAAGCTGAGACCGATCCATAACATCGTCAATAGAAAATACTATTGCCCATAGCATTGTATCTTCGTCTTTCATTGTTTAAAGCTTTATAAAATTGTACACTGGGTGATTTCACAAGGGCCACGTACTGTGTAGCATGTATAGTTAAGTATATTTTTAAGTTACTTTGGCACATTAGATGTATCTGTGATGGCAAAGGAAACATTTCATATGATAAATAAATAAATAATATAATTTTGTTTTTGAAAAGCAGGCGTTTTGATCATTTATGTTGTTAATCATTAATAAGGTTAGTTAATATTTATGTCAAACATAACGCTAAAAAAAATTATTTATTATATTATTTTGATTGGTCTATTCAATCAGTTATTTCTCCTAATCTTGACATTGCTAAAGGTATCTATTTGTAACATAGGTACATTCAAACTGTGTAATATCGACATAAGTGTGTTATTAAAAGAAATTAGGCCAATTGGTTACACACAAAATTTTGAACTTACATAATGTCAGAAATGCATTCTGTAACATATTGAGTATGGTTAAGGTAGCGGGTATAGTGATGAGAGATAGCGGATTGTAGGTTCTTTGAACTTTTAGCGATGTATAAAACTTAGATTTAAAGCTCTATTTAATAAGAAATTAGTAAGTTGTATGAGGTATTTCTCGTTTTTGGGCGTGATGAAATAATTGTTGGAATACATATTTTCTTTTATAAAATAATCTATCTTTAGTCGTAGCAAGGCAAAAATAATTCTCTTTCTTTCTTAATAAATGAGGGCTTGCATCATGGGGTAGTTCTGTCTCAATCTTTCTCTTATTTTTCGTCAGTTCAAAATTGGTCCTTATTCCTGCATTTTCGTTTACCATAATATACTGTACTACTTGTACCTCCGACATTTTTGCTGATGGACCATTTGTACTTGTGTGTTTCTTGGAGAATCCTTTTCCAATATTTATTGAGCTTTAATCATAGTTTGAGGTGACGCAAAAAGGACTTCGGGACTGCCTTTGCCCAGCACTGGAACAGTATGTAACATAAAGAAGCAACAATAATAATATACCGAGGAATTTGTACTATCTTGATTTAAAACAGTGTCCTTGGAGTTTATTGCCGATCGTCTCCATAGAGATCTACTTTTCAACTTACTGAATTAATTGGCATTCTCTTGATAATCAAAAAGAGTTTGTAAATGGTTTAATTGAAATAAATGCTGTATGATTAAATTTATGTGCTAAGAAAAGATAAAAAAATAATTTTCGCTACCGCTCATACATTGCACTCATACAACTCTTGCTTTCATCGGAGATCTGAACCCGTTACCGAGTCAAGGCCGACGGACGACCGCAATCCCATCACGACGTGGACCACTTTATTTGCGTTCTTGCAACCGGTAGCAATCGCTTGATATGGTGCTTTTTGTTCTTTGGTGCTTTTCAAATCAGGTCGTTGTCAAGTTTACGATTACTTTTGATTTTAAGCTAATTATAAAAGCTGACAAATCTAAAGCCACTTTTTCTAAAGGTATGTCCAGATAAATTACTTTAATTATTTTGCTCATAATCATCAATTGCGAAATCGTCCTACCTGGGACCTCTGATTACTTTAGCAACCGGCAGCGCTATCTTCAACTCAGTAAAGATTTATTAACGTCAACTTGGTGAAAAATAACAATAAAGCACAATCCACCCATTTACGTCTTTTTGAAGACATATTATTATAGTCTTATAGACTGTGTTATGGTTATGACGTCTATTAAAAAAAAAATACCTCTGCGAAATGTTCTACACCATCATTCAGCACATTAAGTGCTCTGATCAGTTTGGACATCAAAATGTTGCCAAAACTCTGTTTCTTATCTAAGAAAATTAACATAAACATACAAACGTCAAAATCATTGATTGATTTGAATGAAGTAACGCTACTTCTAGATAATTTACTATTCTGACCTAGAAAATACTCGTGTTCACATATTCTAACTGATCGCCGGAGCGTTAACATTATGTCATGTAGTTGCGTGCGTTTACTGAATTATCTAACTGATAATGAGCGAGTTAGTTAGTGGGGGGTAAAAAAGTGTACTGCATAATGGAAGTGTGAAGTGATTTAATTTTGTTATTGTTCGTGTGTTGCGTTTGAGTGAGCATCATCAGTACAGCATCAGTTTCCAATATATCATCTTTTTCTTCCTGCCCTTTTAGTCCACTTGGGGTCGGCGCAACTTTCTTCTTTCTTCTCCCATTGTCCTCTATCAACCGTTCTCTCTCACTTCACTCCCTTCTCTTTCATTGATCAAAGAGAAGGGAGTTTCTGTTTCCAATATATATTGTTTGGCATATAAAGCGTTATAGCCGCAACGCTAAAAGTAACGTCCTTCTTATTGCTAAGCAACATATTAGAGTACAAAAAAAAATTGCGTCACCCTTTTTCCCAGATTTTTCAAACTGATGTATTTGACAAGAACCTACCGTTCGAGGTTTTTGGTCAAGACAAAATCACATTGACAACCTTGATAAAGATTTTTCATTCTATTTCTTCCCTTTGATAGTTCTTTCTACCCAAACCTCCCAATATTCACAAGTGCTTTGAAATCCTTCCACTATTCCTTAATTGGACTTTTTCCGGTCTTGTCCTCTTTGCGTCCCTCATTCTCATACACCAATTTGCCTGAATTCTGTTCTGTTTTCTGCCATCACAGCAACAAAATCTAGATCACTAGGCTCGGTATGTTAGGTACCTACACTACCTACTACTTAATTCTATGAAGATACTCAAGATAACCAGTGTATTCTGCAGTGTTGTAATAGCCAGCTGAGGGTGACCGTTACTTAACTCGGCAGCCGATGAGCAGTCGTTACTTGCGTACGATCTTACACCTCATTATATGTTATGGAATGTTGAGATTATGATCTGATTGCATTGTGAAATAGTATCGATTAATTTACAGGAAAGTTTTTTGCTTGCGTACCTTTTTTTTCTGAGGTTAGTAACCTCTAAATTGATAAGTTTTTACTATCGTAGTCAAAACTTATCAATTTATCAGTAACATATACCTACATAAATACATATGATTATATTTAAGTATATACATATACATATTGTTAGACATGCAATTTTATGTCTAACAATATAATGAATAATGAACAAAAGGCCTAAGTGAACTGTCGAAATAGATCTTTTAAAGATCATTTTGCTGCTATGGGTCTTACAGTCAATCTTACTAAAATGAAAGAGCTCGTGGCAGTTCCTGCAATTATGGTAAGCGATCCACTTAGAAGAGACTGCAATTTTGGTCCCTGATTACCGTAGATTAAAAGTATATGCGTATACTGTAGTCGGTTATGTGCTTGACTAGAATTATCAACTCCTGTTTATCTCTTGAATTCCTACCAAGAATTACTAGTAATATAGTGGCATCCTTCAATGTGACCTTCACTGAAAATGTTATAATAATTTAAAACCTGCAATAATTACCTGAGTCTCCACCAGTGACAGTTATACTGTTCTTTCCTGACGTCTCCAGTAAACACATCCCACCGCCACTTGTCCATCACCAGGGCGAACGGTAGGAAGGCTAGTTTGTCCATCGCCTGGGTGAAGAGGTAGTTGATGTCGTGTGCCGTGTCGTCCACCGACCGTTGGACCAGGCCCAGGGTTTGGAGGTGGCGAGGTGAAGAGACGGACAGGGCAATTGTCTCGCCGATGGCTTCGTGGAAACCTGGTGGAAAGAAATGAGATAAGTATGATGTTAAGCAAAAAGATTTCTAAGAAACACCGTTGCAAGTTAGCATGAAGATAAATTAAATGTGTGTGTTATATTTATTTCACGTATTCAGCTAAAAGTTTCGGATTCTATGAGAGAATACGTCATGCCTAGGTAAAAACATTCACTGCGGGTCTGACTGCTCATGTAGTATTTTAGTGTTGACAATCGCAAAGGCTTAGAACTGGTCAACTTTCCAAGTTTGGTGTACATACAATCCAGCACATCAAGCTACCCGAAACTGTAAAATTTTCCCAATCTTTGCACCTAATGCTTTAGCGATAAAGTGAAAATCTATTAAAGAAATTACAGACTTGATGTGTTAGCGTCTGTACCAAATGTCTGTTACCAATGTCTTCGGAACATCTCAAGTCCTATGACAACTTAAAGTATATAATGGTAGAAAAACCGGACCGACTGCTGACTAACGTACGAAGAGGACAGGAGCCATAATTATTTACGGTTTGAATTTCATTTATTTCTAAAGATTACAAATCACTTGTACAGAAATAAATACTAAAAATTACTTGATCTATTACATTTTTGCTGTCCAGGAGTATTAAGAGCTCGTAGTGAATTAACATTACGAATTTAAGAAGGTAATTGTTAAAAGTTTTGTGCTGTCTACCGCCATACGTAAATCACATTAAAAATATATATTATATACAGGTACAAAAACGTATTCTGAACGCACAAGACTTACATATACCTAGTACTAGAACAAATTATGGAAAAAAGACAATAATACATGAGGGAGCAAAACTTTATAACTCACTACCAAAAGATATAAAAAATACACAATCGTTATTAATATTTAAAAAACTACTTAAACGGTCATAAAATAAAATAACTAATATAACACAAAACTGAACTAATTTAACTGATATAATTACTTTGCTTCTAGTGTAAACGAGTCTTTAGGTTTCAAACGCAAAACAGATAACGAGTCACCGCACGACGACCGCATCATCGTACGGCGGTAGATAATTATTTATTATTATTTAACCAAAATATTTGTGTTGTCAAATCATCTACAACCGAAAAGCTTTGGCGTGGCAATAGCGGCCATTGCCCCTTGCCTAATATCTCTTCATAGAAACCCGAACAATAAACTATTTATGATTTTTCGTTGTTGGAACATGTTGAAGAGCACGATAGATTTATAAAGGACGTTAACGGACTTTATGAAATAAAGAATACTAGAAAATATGGCCGGGCTAATGACCGCAATTGCCACGCTAAAGAGATTCGGGTAAACCAATCATCGAATCAGAATTCAGAAGCCCTCAGAATCTCACACAGAAATTCCCAATTACTTCTCCAACTAGTGCGTTACTTTCCTCAGTTCAACACCGTGAAGATATAATTCAATGATTGTTCTAGACGTTTCTGATAAGTTTGGCAACAAAGGTCTTTAATGAAACAATAGTATCGCACTATTTCTGCAACCAGGCCGTAAACAATATGTTTGTGGCGAAACAATGAATATATGGAAGCTCGTAACTTGAAAATGTATGGACCAAGTAATTAAAATTACGAGCTGTAAGTAGAGAAAGGAACATTTGGATTTTATTAGCTACTAGGAATAGCAGGTCTGGTCATATCTGTAGAAGGCCTGATGGCGATGGCCTTCGGAATAGAACGGTCGTTGATTGCTTTATTGTGTACAGCCATATTGATACCGTTTATTGGCATACATGCCATGCTAAAAATTTACAACCACACTACAGGCATATACTGTATAATCTATGCTACAGGCTACCGAATCGAAAATGACTCTTAATTTGCCTAGTCGACAACAGCACATAGCTATTGAAAGAAGCTGTGCTCCCATACCTACTGTAATTTGAAAACATTGTAAAAGCCAATTATTTTTAACACGCTTTTATTAGGTCGACCTGTATGTAACTATGTAATGGAATCTAAGGTAACTAATTTAACCATTTTCCAAGCGTCGTAGCGTAATGAAAATTGGCAGCTGTATATAGTTCTGATGACAATACAATAATATGGTACTGTCAAAGTGATCTGATGATGGAGCCGGAAGATATGAACTGGAACTTCATGATGGAAACTCGTATCATAGCTGTTTTGGATTTCTTAGAAAAGTCTTGTAATGAACTTTGACCACGATTTTTTGTTTTTACGTGCATTTATAGCTTTTTTACGTGCTTTTAAAGCTTGTTTTTGTAGTGTTTTTTAAACTATTCATTTTATTAAAAGAGTAACCGTGGATTTTCTTGTCGGCTCTTCTCCATAGGAAACTGATGTTTCAAAGTGCCCATGTAGGTTTATGTGAAATAAAATATTTTGATTTTCATTTTTGAAGCGGTCGTCTATTTGGTATAAATTGGCAAAGTTATCTGGTTTCGGATTTGTGAACAGGCAGCGCTTAGAGGATAGTATTGGTTGATATTCGATTCGGAACGAAAGCGTATTGCGCACAACATTCGGTTCATTAACGGGTGTTGTCAAGCTAAATCTAGCTTTGGATTTCTGTCTTTTTACTCATTGGCCATTTATTTATGACTAGCTTCTGCCCGCGACTTCGTCCGCGTGAAGCAACTTTCTTTTTTTTTCCGTAAGAACCTTCTACATAGTATTAGAAAACTTTAAAAAAATGGATGAAATCGGTAAAGTCGTTCTCAAGTTATGGCGTGACCAAAGGAAATATACAGGGTGGCAGGGACATCGACGCGCAAACTGTAACCAAGGATTCAGCACATGAGTTTATACCCCATAGCGTCGAAAATTTTTGTCGGTTATTAAAAAAAAAATATTGCTGTTCCATACATTTTGACCGCGTAGGTATTGCACTTTTCTATGAAACAGAAGATTTTTTTTTGATAACCGACGAACAATTTCTACGCTATGGGGTCTAAGCTCATGTGCTGAATCCATGGTTACAGTTTGCGCGTCGATGTCCCTGCCACCCTGTATAAATTTAGTTAATCGCATGTTTATTACTAATTAGTGCAGCCCCAATCGGATGATCTAAAACCACAAAATCTGTAATCAATTTAATTTATGCACCAACAAAATGACCAGAACTAAACCAAGTATTTTGATATAGGTACCTACAGTATCAGATACAGGAAGTAGCAGCTCGAAGCGAAAGTTACTGTTACTAAAATAGACCGGAATAGTTCCTGCAAAATATCATAGATTCCTGTTACCTTATATGGTCGTTTAATGTGTCAATAACGTTACGTCACTATGTTACTAGGAACTAGTTGGAATGCTGTTCTGGATGTGGCCCTTGTTGTTAAAGTAGGTAGGTAGGTACTCTGATGATCGAGAGAAATCTAATACGAGTACGTGGTCTTTGAAATTTATATTTTGATTTCCTTTTTTTTTAGAATGGAGTAAACTTTTTGTATATTTATCCAAATTCGTTGTGTGTTATATTAATCGTGGTGTTAATAATCGTGTTCCATCCAAATCTAAAGCCTCTTGAGTTTAACAGTTACCTACTGTTGATGATTCAAATTCATGTGGTTGAACATAGGGCTTCCAATCACCACTACCTTAAACAGTCATAAGTTATAACATACATAAGTTATCATAAAAACAGAAAGCAAGATGCCAAGCCGTACTTAGATGTTCTTTTTTTACCGTACTTATCTCTCCAAATGAGTAATTATGATGGTACAGAAACCGTCTCTACAAAAATATATGTAACACCACTTATCCAACAGCATCAAAAAGATAAAAAAACAGCAAAATTCTCAAGCATGCGTACAAACAATGTGCACTAGTCTGTATATCTGCGCAATCAGCATGCGCACAGCAGCACAGCTCCCAATATAGGTGACTTCCGACTGCGCGGGTAATGAAGAGAGCTTATGTAATGTGGCTACTGTTTTGTAACAAATCTGGTAATGGAGTGAAGATGTCCTTGTTGCATCTTTGTGGGTGAAATTCACCAAAAAAGGAGTTTTTGGATTGTTGTGGCGGGTGTGATGTTAACTTAGAAACAGAATGAGTTTTTAATATTTGATTGGAGAGAAAACCGGAACTATAAGAACCGAAATTTCTTCTATACTTGGGTACCTTCTTAGAGTACGTATGGAAGAAAATAATTGAATTAAGGAGCTATGAATGAACTCGTTTACAGAGAATATTAATATAAAAAGAAACTCTTGAACAAAATAAATATGATGTACAAAAATAAATAGCTTTAAATTGGATTGATTGATTTTTTCAATCAAGGAGTATAATGGATGACAAATTTTGAAGAATTTCTATTTATTTTTATAATTTATAAATATCTGTGTTTTTAAAACCTATTGACATTGTGTATTTTTCATGACATTTTCCTTACATTATTATGACAATTTTATAACTTGACATGCCTAATAATAATTATGTTTTTTGACATTGTTAATTTTTTTAAAACTACTGCATGAATTCTTTTTTTTTGTTTTAATTTTTATAAATAAGTTTAAGTACTTTAGCTTTAACTCGGATTTTGTATGGCTATCGGCGGAACATGGTTTGTGCACTTGACATTTTATATTGAAAAACACCTGTAATCACCTATGTTCACAAAATAAATAAATACATAAATACATTGATGTCTTGGTAAAGCTACTGACGCTAAAAACAATAACTTGATTTAAAAAAAAAACTTTATACAATTATTTATTCCCACAATCAAGCCAAAAACTAATCAATAACTTCTTGAATAACAAAAGAGATGCAAACGGCTTGCGCGGGTGAAAGCTGCGCACACGCGGATGTTAACCTGCTCCCGATTGATAAACTCGAGCGCAACAAAATGGCGGAAATAAAATCCAGTATTGGTTGTATCGGTGACTAGGTTTTACCCGCGACCACGCTTTCTGGTTTTTACCTTCTTTATTTTAAAATAATATTCATCTTACAAGACGCGGCTAAGGCTTAAAGCGAGTCAACGAACGATTACTTAAGTAATTAGGAAAACTAGGAGACGCGTCGTATGTTTCTTGCCCGTTCTTCTCCATAATACCGCTTTGGAATGGGCAACTAGCTTCATCAAAAGTGCCTATAATTGGTTTATTTGAAACAAATGCTTTGAGTTTGAGTTTGATGTGGTCGCGATCCGCAGCATTGAGGGAACAACGAAGAAGAATTGGGATAAAAAAACAAATCGTGAAAATATAATGATGACTGCATTGGTTATACTAACAAAAATAATGGAGAGATTGACCAACAAACTTTTTGGTTATAATATGATACACGTTCCGGTTATTATACAAGTTTATTTATATTTATTTGCATAATTTGAAACTGATGACTGTAATTAAAGCATAATTCAATCGTTTTTATACCACGTGCCGTCTTAGGCAATACAATTTGATAGCTGTAAAATATTTTCGTATAAATACAGGTTCAACTCTCGAACCTGCCTCAAAAATGCCTCATGTAATTCTCATGTTAACTACGATAAAAATACATAGTATTCGTATTACACTTTCTACTTTCTAGCTGATTTCACAAAAATGTTACTTAAGTTTGTTTTTTTTCCTGTATTCAATTGTATTAATTGTTTCCTGTATTTTTGTTTAATATGTCTGTTTTTTTATTAAAAAGTGCCTACAGTTATAAGTATCTGAAAAATTCTATAATTTATCAAGCAAGGTTCACAGAAAGTGAATGATTTTATAAGGGGTTCATTAAAAAGATGTAAAATAAAAAAGGTGTTTGTTAATTTTTTTTGTTAAAAAATAATCTGATATTTATGGTCCTGTATTTTATATTCCAATAATAAATCAAAGCGTTATGCCCACTACCCGCCACAATTTGCTAATTGAAAGGCATAAAATCGAAGAATCACCCTTGTTTGAATATAAATCAGTGTTGATCTATAGAAAATCGTAGTCATAATAAATACGGAACCGTGACATTTCATATTACTTAGAAACGAATCTGGCGCAGCTCGAACTTGACCCCGATGAGCGCTGGCGCAGATAGACGTACAAAAAAATAAAGTATTTGATGATACATGGAATCAGACAAATCTAGAAGTGACTTCAGTAACAATAAAGTATGACAATATTAACTAAAGTTACTCTTGTTAATAATATAGAACACATTAGACGTAAAGAAGACACTAGAACTAAGGTTGTAGGGACTTATGTTAAATAGCTACCTTATATATTTGCACGACTGAAATGTCGTATTGTGGCGTTTGATAAATTCCTACCCACATGTACCTAATAATAAATATTCTAGCAAATGAAGAGATCGTTCATTCATGCATTCAAGAAAAATATATGTAACATTCCCAAAATTAGAAATAAAAACAGCAAAATATTTTTAAATTTCTATCGCTCCAAAATATGGAGAACGCATCATGGCTATAGTGTAAAAGACTACTGCATACCTAGGTTTTTCTTCTTAGATCTAGGATAGATAGGTGGTCTAGATAGAAGAATAAAGGACCCAATCAATAGAAATTATAAGCTAACATTTAAAATAATAATATATGTACATGCAATTGTATATATATGAAAAAATAAGCAAAAGAATCATAGGCATTAAACAATTCGTCCGCATCACTGTCAACAGGTACAGTTATAGTTATCAATAGTTATAGTTTTAATATCTTAAACGTTGAATCTCCTTGTCACTTCCATACACTATACATCTGTTGTAGAGGACGCACGCGGTGAGATGCGCGTGAGTTGCGTAACAGAGCTCCGTAATCGTTAGTATTAATTTCCGTGAATTTCCTACACTGCGTGCGACTTTTTAATGTGCAGTTTTTTGTAATGGTCAACTCATTGCTTTTAATTGTGTTTCTGTTTTTATGTTGACATGGAATTCATTAGTTACGGTAACAGAATATTCTAGCTAGTCACACTTCACACTCTCATTTAATCATGTTTTTTTAAGAAGGTTTTTAAAATAATTATAAGCATTTACATTCGCGAGGCAACACTGTTCCGGTATCCGGTAACCAAATCGAAAAAAGATCCTGAAAGTGTTCACATTTAGTACCACTCAGAAATCGCCTAGCTGCTGCAAAAATAACGGAAAGCGGCCTGTACATACTCTCGCGTACCATAGTACGCGCAGGCCTCTTGCCATTATTTTTATGCACGGCGTACTTAGGTGGGAAGTTATGAAAGATATTCTTCCAAAGGTGCGTATTGATCAGGATACATTTCCAGGCATAAATCGTAGCCTTCATTTAAAAGGAACATGTCTGCAGCAGTTACAGGCTGGCGATGGTGATAAAGCTTTGTGAAGATGACATATTAGGATATGCCCACAACTACCAAAGGTAATTTACGTGTAAATGAACCGATCTTCATTCTTGTCGTGTGTCCACGTCTTAAGTTTGTCGAGATCCATCCTAACCTGTCGTACGTGTTACAATTTTGCGTCTATTCATACAATTTCCCAACACGGCGTGTGCCACATTTCGTATCGTCGTAACTACAGTTTAGATTTAATTATTATGTAATATGTAACGCAGTCGTGTTTGTTATTTAACTATTGTAACGTTTTCGTGTTGGATAAACGCTGGCATTTAATTATAGTGTGTTCTTACATCTTTGTTGAAGGTGCGGTGTGAAGACAATAACTAAAAGCATTTTATTAATACTGAGTAAAAAATATCAGCCGGTCGATTCTGTAAAAATCTCACCGTGGAAACTCAAGTGAAGTGAGCTTGATGTGAGTTGTCAGTAGTGTCAATCCCTAGCATTATTTGGAATGACAGCTCACTCCACGCTCACTTCACCTAAGTTTTCACGGTGAGACGGTTGCAGAATCGCACTGCTGCTGTCCTATTCAAAACTGCAACACCTACTCGACCCAAATGTATCTATGGGACGGCTGATTATTTTTTCGCGGTTAGGATGTTCATGGAGAATGCTATTCAATTTGATGATCTGTAAAGCATCCGATGCATGCTACGAGTATATACGTATTTATTAATACTTGGCGACTCACAGGCCAGAGATTAGGTGGAAAGCATTTCTTCGATACTTTCTTGGTATGGAACCCAGAAGACCAAAAAGAAGATTACTTCCACATCAAGGCGAAACGCCTCAAAAACTTGATTCAGTTTGTAAAGCATGGAAAAAGAATACGAACTCCGATTATCTTAAATCTATGGCAATGATCATGATGGACACAGATGTAAATAAGCTGATAAATAAAAATTATATCCAGTCAATCATCATCTTCCTAGCCTTTTCCCAACTATATCTGGGTCAACTTCCAGTCTAACCGGCTGCAGCTGAGTACCAGTATTTTACATGGAGCGTCTGCCTATCTGACCTATATCCGGTCTATAAAGTAATTAAACAGTGTTTTATTATTTGGTCGACTGTTATCGGGTCAACTAGCACAGCCGTCTTCACTAATCTAATTACGTGTCGTCATAGATATGTAATTCAGTTCCCTTCCACCGTTACCAGTGTTCGGAGTTTTCAGGGTATGGTGATGAAGTCTTTATCTAAATCTGTTGCGGTGTCGTTAGTGGTCAGCTTGTTGCAGTGTGTTCAATATGGTGAGTTGATTAAGTTTATCCTGCAAAAATTATGATGAAGTATGTGTGTCCCTGTTTTCTATTTTATTTGCAGCATAATCCACACTGGGATGTAAAAAGATGCAATGTGCAAAGTCATATTTCATTATTTTTATATTAGAAAGTTACACTAGCCTCATCTCTTTTAATATTTTCTTTAACATGCTTGTTTAAATACAGACTTTAGAGGACTTTCTACCTTAGCAGATCTAAATATATAAAAACAACGCTTTCATTGCGCTAAATTTTATCTCACATCCGCAACTTAGCAGCTACTGGTGGTGCAGACTATTTGCCTATCTTTCTTGAATTATTGTGCTAAGTGGTCACTATAGTAATGAGGTGTATTTCCTAGCTATGGAAGGAAATGTATTGGTAAAAAAATACCACTGCTCCCAGTGATATCAGGTATACAGAAATTAATGCCTTCTCATCATCATAATCATCAGTTTACTTTACATCCACTACTGGATAAACGTCTATTTATCATCCTCTTCGTAGAATTATTTTGAACTAATTAATTTGCCTGCGACATTTCAGATCGTTACTACTTCATTCTCAATTCAAACATCTTATTTGTATACCTACATTATTGGCAAATAAATTGTTATGATTATGATATGATATGATATGATATTCTTCTAGTTAGTTGTAGTAGAGGTCTTGTCCATCAAATTTTTATTTTATTTTATAAAGACTACTTTATACGCTCAAACCCTAAAAAAAGTCGGCAATGAGGCTCATATAGATTAATTCTCGTATCATAAAATCCTGTCCCAAACCCATTTATATGTAGGTCACAACAGTCACACGACACCTGAAACCGTACAATGTACAACAAAATTGGATTACTGACCGCAAGTAGCTGAACTTGGCTCAAATTCCACTGAAAGTAGAATAATATATTGTTCATAATATATCATGTTCAGGGAAAGGCCCAATTATTTTAGTATCTTATGGTAACACCGTGGTTACTTGCAATGTGCTTGTAGTTCTTGATTTATTTCCAGTAGACTAAACGTGATCAAGGTTCCAAAGTAAATTGATTTTTTTTTTTCCAACAAAAAATATTTTTTCAAATTGGTTGGCAAGCGACGGAGTTATGTGCGAACAGACATTAAAAAAAAATACAAACATCCGAATTGAGAACCTCCTCCTTTTTTTAGAAGTCGGTTAAAAATGGTTAACAATGAATGAATAATTCGGTCTAGGTAGTGCAACATAGTTACGTCGATTCATTGTATAACAGGCTTCCTTGGATCTTCTTTAACCATTCAGCAGGATGATTACGTCACACTATCAGTAGCAATGAATTTCATTTTTATGACAATTCAACAACATTTATTCCGTTATTTACGATGTTGAGTCAACATTTTTTTTATTTATTTATTATTAAAGCATATCAACAACACAAACAAATAACAGAGAACAGAGACATGAAGAACATATGAAGCAATGGCAGCAATATCCTTCAAGATGATTCAGATTGAGATTGATAGTGTGTTACGCAATCATGGTGCTGAATCCCCTTGAAATAAACTTCTAAATTCTTTTCTCATTCCAGCCTCTTCAATACTATGCTACGACTGCAACAGTGCGTATGACCCTCGCTGCGGCGTGGAGTTCGACTCCTTCAGCCTGGGTATTGTCAACTGCTCCTTAAGAGACCCGCCCGAACATTTAGAGCCTATCGAGCCTACCTTCTGTCGATCTATCAAGATGGAGAGTGAGTATCTATTTGTGACTTTTTATTCTGTAGTATCTCCAAGCTTTAAAGCATATGACATTAATTCCACAAATTCTTGGACGACCAACTTTTGGGAGAGGCCTGATAAATATTGGAATTTATCACTATTCAGTATTCGAGTAGCGGTGACCTAGTGGTAACGGTCCCAACTTACGAGTTGTAGGTCGTGAGTTCGAACCCAGGTAGGCGCTTTACTTTGTGTAAATAATTTCATCAACACTGCTCTCAAAACGGTGAAGGAAAACATCGTGAGGAAACCGGCTTGTCCTAGACAAAAATGACATGTGACATCTACCAACCCGCACTGGGCCCGCGTGGTAGATTACGGCCCACACCCTCTCACAGAGATGAGGCCTGTGTCCCAGCAGTGGGAACATTTTAAGCTGATTATGAATGATGACTATTCAGTTACCATGCCAGACAAGAAGGTTGTGAAACATAGAAGACCGTACATGAGATGCCACTTCATGGCATAAAACTAGAATGTTCAGTCAACATTTAAAGCTCTCTTGTCATTCTGTTGGTGAACAAGCTTTGGGTCAGGTATAGCTTATTTAAAGTTGAAGTTTTGGGAAAATTAAAGTTAATTTAGGGCTGATTTTTCAATCATCTGATAACTTTTACCGTGGAATAATTTTGAAATTTTGACAGTTATTTCATACAAAAACTGTCAAACGTCAATTTTATTCCTCGAATAAAAGTTATCTGGCGATGGAAAAATCAGCCCTAAGAGAAATAGAGGTTGAGTTATTCTTGCACCTTATTAAGTGCTTGCCAGTTCCTAATGCAAATTCTTCTCCACAGTCTACGGAAAGGTTCGAGTGGTCCGTCAATGCGGCTACCTAGCTGATAACGAGATCAAAGGGCAGTCCTGCCGGCGGGTCTCCGGCAACGGTGACGTGTTCGTCACCTACTGCACTTGTAACACGGATCTGTGCAACTCCGGAGTTGAGCACATCTATCCACAGATGGCGTTTGTGTGTGTTATGTTGTTTTTAGGGTTATGGTATTAGAATGTTGGTAGATTCGATTAAATGGTGGTAGATTGTTGTTGTTTCAATTTTTTGTGTAATTTTACTCGATGGTTTTGCTTGTCAATAAAGTAATATGTCTACTACACTATAAAGCATAGCTTAGTCACAACTTTACAAGCATTTATGTGACTGATACTATGTCATAATAATTTGCAGAGCACAGGTTCATATAAATGCAGGACTGATGTTAAAGTTTTTCAAACCATAGCTCAATAGCTAGCAAAAGTACAGAATTCTTAAATATGCTAGGACAAAAACGGTTAAGACTCCCGCAGACAGCCGCGACGCGACTCCATTTCTGTGAAAACTTTATGGAAATGATTCAATCACACCGTCCTTTCGCGCCTCTCTGCAGGAGCCTTTAAGATAAATTGTTTTCTCGTATTTTCATCTTCATGTTATATTGATACGACAGCAGATTACCTGTCATCAAGAGAAAGCAAGCTTACGAACAAGACTTGGGTTTCCTGATACTTAAGATGAATGTACTCGTACATATTGATTGACATGCGTCAACTAATAGCGTCTGCACCGGAAAATATGACGAATGATTATTTTTTTGTACATAGAAAGCTGCTCGTAACTCAACCATTATTACTTATTAGTAAACTATCTCTTCATGATTCTAAATTGAATACCGTGACTTGAATATAGCTACTCGCAGCTAGTTGATTTTGGACAAACCGCAGAATCACAATCGTTATCTCATTGTCATCTTCCTTATTGTTGCGATATTGTACCAATAGTATATCAATACCAAAAAGTAAAAACAACTATTTACATTCCCGCATCCTATTCCTATTTCACGCTTCTAGACCCTATGATTTAATTCTCGTCCATATCTAGAACCTTAGATACATCAACATTTAAAGTATCCTTTGTCAACATTAGTCAGGCTTAACAGAAGAATCGGAAATCTTCAATCATGTCGGCTTGCTTGTAAAGAAGAAGCTGATAATTGAATAGTCCACTAACCTGGGTTAGCACCATCACGGAACACTTTGGGCAGGTTTTTGTACGCCAGGAAGTACTCGATATGAGCCATCTCGTGATGCGCCGTAACCAAGTCTTTCATATCCACGTGAGTACACATCTTGATCCTGAAAAATATGGACAGCATCGTTACTATAGAGATATCTTTATCGAAGTTAAGTATACGAACAAAACGAACTGAGAAAGAGCACCTCAATCGTTATTTCAATTTTCACCCAAGCATATCAAGTGAATGAACCCCAGTTGATAAACCCTACTTAAATGTAACAAAACAAGCGTTTCCACAATATTATATTAATTTACAAAGTAGTTGACTTTTGCTAATCGGTAATACTATTTTTCATCAGAGTTTCCGTGGAGTTTCTTGCCCGTTCTCCATAGGTACCTACTATGCTTTGGAATGGGCAACTGGCTTCATCTTTCTGACTAACCGACCTTTTGACAAATCAAAAGTGCCAGCAATTGGTTTATTTGAAATAAATGCTTTGAGTTTGAGTTCATCGCTGATCACATTCCAATCCTTAATCGGTAATTTTACATCCTTATAATCATCACAATGACCTTGTAGTACAAATAAAAGCAACATTCTTACCGATAATCATGTCTATTACAAAAGTCCCAGGCAGAAGGCTGGCAGTGTATATGCCTGTCTGTGGGCTGCTGCAGCGCGCTCAGGGCCCAGAAGTCGTGCGGCATCGCAGACATGTTCATTGATACGAAGAACTCTTCGGCCAGTTGGAAAATTGTGAGAGGAGTGTAACTCTGGAAATTATAATTTTGAATTTAGACTGTGTTGTCTCGAAATTTACACGTTGTTTCCTTCATATTTTAAAAGTAAATAACTATGTCCGGGGATATTATTTCTAATGGAATTTGAATGTTAGTTTATAGTATTTAGGCATAGCAGGAACTAAATACATTAGATTAAGGGCTGATTTTTCCAACGCTAGATAATTTTATCCGAGGAATCATTTTGAATTTTTGACAGTTTTACCATACAAAATCTGTCAGACGTTAATTTTATTCCACGAATAAAAAAGTTATCTGGCGATGGAAAAATTAACCCTTAAAGATTCAATCCTGTAATTGATCGACGCGTGATGCACAAACAATTAGTAAAATGCAGAAAATGCTTAGGCTTAAGTTTTCATCTGATTAAATGAAATCAATTTTCCAGGCAACATAATATTTTCATATTTACTGCTGCCTTGGTTTATTCCAGGTTGGACATGGGCTGCTATTTCAAGATTCCTGTAGATCACAGCCTCTTATTTTATCTTACCTGCTGAACCATCTCCGGCGTGACATCCACGAGGGTCTTGCCTGGGTAAGGCAGGGTGACGGGCACGATGCCCGACCAGCTCTGTCCCCACATGTCACCAAGGATATGGGCAGGTAGGGGGGCCGAGCGGGAGATACGTTCAGGACCGTAGGCTTCACGGAGACGACGACGGACGTAGGCGTGGAGTAGCTCGTATAGGGGCTTGATCTTGAGAAAAATAATTATAGATACATTAATAGTAGGTATTATAATATAGGAAAGGTCTGTTGGGGACTTTTCCACGCAAAAGCTACTGAACGGATTTGGATGAAATTTGGCACACAGATAGTTTATAACCAGAATTAACTCATAGGATACTTTTTATCCCGATATTCCTACGGGATCGAAACTTATGCGGGTAAAACCGCGGGGCGCAGCTAGTTTATTAATAATGCCATTATTCCTCGACTGCATAGGCGTGTATAGTCTTATAAATCTCATGTTATAGTGTAGAAATTATATTACCTTAAACCAGCCACAAACCCAAACTGGGGTGATACGGAAAATTTGTGATTAGCACACTTATTCGAAAATTGATACCCGGTTTCTGAAAAGCTAGTCAATACAATTTGCTAACAGATTGCTGAGCTCATGTTGACTGCTGTGTAATAAAATCACTTGAGATGAGTTTAATCTTGGTTGCTGTTGATGAGCCTATCAGAAACTGCGGAATAAATTGATTGGCATTTATATTAATTAAGGGTTGTTACGCGGCAGACCCCGTAGAAGATGGCGAGACGAGCTGGAGAAAACAAACGATCAGTGGTCCACTGTAGCCCTGGATCGAATGAGGTGGAAGGCCTTTGCCCAGCATTGGGATGATGCAGGCGAACAGTAACAGAAAGTAAGGGTTGTTACCTGTTCCCAAACTTCATCAACCTCCTGTCTCATGTTGGTAGTCTCGTAAGGAAACATCCAGTAGGCAGAGGCGTCCGTGAAATCTGGAACACACAAAATAACCATATAAATTTGAATCGCGACATATTCGCCAAAAATGTAAACAAATATGAGTTTATGGAAAAATACGGTAAAGTTCAGTTTACGCTACAACTTCAAAAATTTTTATAACTTTTTCAATAGTGCTAGTCACTCTGAAATCAACTTAATTCTCATAAAAAAAAATAGATATTAGTTTGACTTCAAATAACGTCAATTTGAAACATAAACAAAATTTGAATTTAGGTTACGCTTTGTAAGGAGATTAGGAGACAGCATAAAAACAAAACCGATTGTATCGATCTGGATATACAAAATGGCATCGTAAACGTGCTAAGATGATGATAAAATTGAATTTCTTAAAAACTTCCTGCTTCCTATCACGAAAGTACATACAATGCTAGCTTAACGCACAGCAGTAAGATAAACATAGCGCCTTTTATTTTTCTTAGAGCACGTCGCACAACTGAGAAGCAGCAAGCTATTGCTCCAATGCTCCGTCGCTTCAACATAACAGGCGTTAGAAAAAACACAAAGGTCTATTATAGAAAATTGACTCCAACAAAAAGTGAAGACCCTTTATTGTGGTGGAGATATTATGACTCAATGCCGACGCCGCCAGGCTCAGTACTGGGTAAGCTATTGTTTTGTGGAGGCGGTTTAATTTATGAACCACTTAGAAATCGCTTAGAAGGTGACAAAGTCACGAAACTGTTTAGTTTGCCCTAGCCCTAGTTAGCCCTTCTAGTATTTTAATTAATTTATAAGTATTTTAATTAATGATATTTTTGTATTTTTCCACCTCCTCCTCTGCTAAGATGGCGGTCATTACAACCCTTTATGTAAACAAGGTTACTTACTATTTAACCTCGCCGCCTGATTGGTCAAATCCACCAGCTGTTCATACAGATCCCTGATCCTCCTGCCCGTATTCCTCCTCCACTCGGTCCAGATGTGCTGCAGCTCGTCCCAGTCCCTGGAGTGTGACATGATGAACTGGAGCTCAGGCTGCAGGTGCAGACCACACTTGAAGGGCTCATTGTACGCGCATATCTCCGCTGTGTTGTAGACTGCCAGCATGTCGTTGATTATGCGGTTGTACTGGAAATTATAAACAACAATGACAAAATCACGCCTGCGTTTCCTGAAGTGGTCGAAAGAAGAATTTAGTCCAGTAAGTTTAAGTTTCATTCATGTAATACAGATTAGATTATAGATATTGTAGATTCCAGACTATTGCTACATGAATTTTTCAAGTGGGCGTGGCTGGCCCACTCCGAAACTATGAGGAATAGCGAAAGTACTCAAAGGAGTCTAAAACTGCATCATTGGATTTTTGAAAAATCAATATTTCTAACCAGAAATAGAAACCGTTGATTCTGGTTAAAAAAACACACACTGTATTATTACACCATTCGATAGTGTTCCTAATAAGGATGAAATTCTGGGAAGTAATGTAGTAATTTCACTTTTTTATGATTTGTTTATCCAGACCGAGTTGCCAAGTGTTGACATATTGGTGCTCGTGACTGTACACAGTAGCTGGGCCATCTTACATTGCCTATAAAAAACCTTGTTTTAACTCATTATGATAATAATGCGTTATAAATCTGGACTTAACCTTATGACTACAGCAAGAACATTTTTCATCATTGGAATAATAGTCATAGTAAAAACTTACTCTATCAAGCTGATCAGGCGGCAAGGCAG
This sequence comes from Apamea crenata, assembly GCA_949629185.1. Taxonomy (NCBI): domain Eukaryota; kingdom Metazoa; phylum Arthropoda; class Insecta; order Lepidoptera; family Noctuidae; genus Apamea; species Apamea crenata. The sequence continues at coordinate 2,174,403 of OX451356.1, forward strand.
CTGGTCCGATGATGGACAGCAACCTCAACTGCCTGAATGTGGTGAAGTCTCTGAGGCCTCCCCGCGGAATTTGCTGAGCGGCCTCCCAAAGACCACGTTGGAAGAGGGTGTAGCGTTGCTGGGCATCCAACTGTAATAGAATAAGTAAGGGAATGTAAAATCGGCAGCACTAGATGATGCATGTATGAGTACTCAAATTATTAGTTGATGATCATGAGCATCTAGTAAATTAGCATGATAGACCTGTAAAAGAACTAGATCTACGGGTTTTAGCGTTTCTAGAGCCAAGACGATTTGGACTTGTTCCTAACCGATTGGACGGAGGAGGCACGGCACAAGAAAATGGGGGACACTTTTGCCCGACAGAGGGACAACAGATTAACTGACAAAAAATAGTGCCAGATGGTCCCATCAACCAGCAATTCCTAATAGTAGCCACGAAGCAGAAAACAAGCACTACGAACTTTTTACACACGTGATTATTACAGTAGTCAGGGGCTAAAAAGTATAATTAGGGCTGATTTTTCAATCGACAGATATTTTTTATTCGTGGAATAAAATTCACGTCTGACAGATTTTGTATGGAAGAACTGTCAAAAATTCAAAATGATTCCTCAGATAATATTATCTGGCGATGGAAAAATCAGCCCCTAGTAATATTATAAGTAATTATGGATGGAGAAAACCTGTGAAAACATTTCGCCACGTGAGATATTTGCAGACCTTGTGACATGTTTACTTTTCTACTTTCATAAAACAAAAAGAAAATCTCCATAATAGCTGCAATTTTATACTAACTTACAACCTGTCAAAACATTGTGAAACTGTTCATTTTTCAATCTAAAACAAATACTCTCAATTGTATGGTGTCATGGAAGACTAATGGCGGAATTCTGAGCAGACGTGTGAAGTACTGGCATCCTTTTACGGTGTGTCAAAGTGAATAAAATTGATTAAGTTGTCTAGAACTTCGTATCGGGAGAAAACAGAGATAATAGGATAAGGATAAGTATACAAAAGGTTATATTTTAGCCACATCATATTAAGGTACACGTTAAATATGTATTTAATAAGGCCCCCAACAGAGGAAGAGGTAATTCTTGGAAGTAGTTTTTTGCATTATCGTCATCTCTTAGTTCAAATGAGACTTTAAATTAGCACCAACAAACAAGTCCTATGTACTCGTACCATTGTCTTAGATAGATAGAGAATGCGCTTTATTTTACACCAAAATGCTTTACTTACTTTGAATTAATAACTAATTACAACAAATTCACGATCTATCTACTTGCTGACCAATATAAATATCTGTCAACGCAAATTCAAATCATTTATTTAAATAGGCATTTTTGAACGTCAATGTGATCTTTGGAAGGTACATGTCCATGAGACGCTTGCGCACTGATAAAATCATGGTTTCGTAATTACACACTTGATTTTTGTATATAACCTAAAATTACCCACAACTTTTTTATTACCTTCGTTAATAATGAAACCTTAATTAAAATGACGTCATTTCACAATGACGAACAACAAGAAAACAATGATGAAGTGTAGTCTATTATTTATCGCAATTACTTTGGTGACTCAGTGGACATAGCGTGACGATATTGTGTTATGAATCATGGTAATGTCGCTATCATAATAACTGATGGTGATTGTTATAAAGCGACATAATCACCATGTTACTGGTTTGATTCTAAGTTGGTTTGATTGACTGCCATGTTGTATGATGAGCTATAGTCACCGCAAAGCCAAACAGCAGTGCGATTCTGTAACAATCTCACCGTGAAAACTTAGGTGAAGTGAGCGTGGAGTGAGCTGTCATTCCAACCAATGGCTAGGGATTGACACAATTGACAGCCCACTCTAAGCTCACTTCACCTAACTTTTCGCGGTGAGATTTTTACAGAACCGTTCGGCTGATCTTTTCATTAGAAACGCCTACATAACATACATACATAATCAGCTTATAATGTTCCCACTGCTGGGACACAGGCCTCCTGTCTTCGAGAGGGAGTGGGCTATAATCTACCACGCGAGCCCAGTGCGGGTTGGTAGATGTCACATGTCTTCGAATAGCTTTTCTTAGAAACGCCTAATTAATACGTATTTAGTAATTTGCGTATTTGTGTACCTCAATGTTAACCGTACGATTGAGGTACACAAGTACACGGCACCCTGCTTCCGAGCAGGGTGCCGTGTACTAAAAAAAAAACCTATATACTCAAGCTAATGTTATATGTATATATGCTATTGATGTACGTAAATAAACGGCTATGGGTCCTTAAGCGATATTTATTTATTGATATATTATTATTATTTGCCTCGCAGACCACAACTTCCTACTAATATTATAAACGTGAAAGTTTGTTTGGATGGATGGATGTTTGTTACTCTTTCACGCAGAAACTCCTGAACGGATTTGGATGTTTGGCACATATATGGTTTATAACCAAGATTAACATATACAATACTTTTTATCCCGATACTCTCACGGGATCGAAACTTATGTGGGTGAAACCGCGGGGCGCAGCTAGTATTAAATATACACAATATTAAACAGCGCAAAAGAATTCTCTCTTTAATCAGTTTCTGAAATCGTGTCTTTTTTTTTGCTGTACTTAATTTAACTTAAGAGAAATTGTATTTGCACAAAAATGATTCTCAACGTCCGTCACAGGTCAAAATATGTTATCAGGTCAACATCTCGTATGATTCTTAATCATAATTAAATCTGAAAACCCGGATGAACAGTAATTAAAGAAGATAATTTAGCGAAATAATCGTGTAATTAAAAACCGTGGATAAAATTTTGTTCACACTTTTTTTGGTCTGGACGGACAACATAAGAGTCTGTTCACATGGATACTTAGATAGTAGGTGTATTTTGGTCTTAAGAAAAAATAATTCTCAATATTTTCGTCAACAGAGAATCACTAATGAATTCCTCTGAAAATTATAATAGGTCGCGGAAGCACTGGCAGAGAACCCGTTGCTACTCGCACATGAACCGACAATTTTATTTTTTTTTAATCATCATTTTCCTGCCCTTATCCCATGTTACTTGGGGTCGGCGCAACACGTTTTCTTCTTCCATTTTTTTAATCATCATGTTCAATTTAAACCCCCCTAACGATAATTTTAAGTCGGCTATAACAAAAAAAAAATAGATCTAGGCGTCGGTATTGCAATTTTTTCTATGAAACAGTTGTTTTTTTTTTTTTTTGTTCACCGACGAAATTTTCATAGTACGCTAGGGGGTTTATAATCATGTGCTGAATTCATGGTTACAGTTTGCGCACTGGTTAAAAATTAAAAAAGCCTGTGTAGTGGTTTGATCAGTGTGATCATGTCACCAAAGTCTCTTAAACTAGTTAGGAAAGACACAAAGGGCAATAAAGCTTAGGCCTTTAATCTAAATTCATAGGAATGAAGTCAAGGGCTTCGAAAGACCAGCAATTCATATAACATAAAAGTAAAAGGTAAAAAACAAAAAAAAATGTTTGCATGTAAATCGCATAATATCAGATAATGTCCAAGTTACCTATTAAATCAAATAGGGCAAGTCGACATTTGACCCTCAAGTTCAAGACCTTTCGTCAAATTTCGCAAATTTACGTGCTAATAACTCTGTTTATACCGCGACCTTGTCGTCTGCAGCATTACAGTGTACTAGTGTCATAAGTCCCTTAACAAAGCGATTCATTAGGTGACCTTGATTTACTTAGAGATCTAATCTGTTAGACTCAAGTTCAAGTTTTGTATCTTGCATGTAATTGCAATTATTCTGTGGTTTAATTATTGCTTTGAATGTAATGGATTCTATAAATTGGTGTTTATTTTGTGGTCAGCAAGAGTTAATTGGGCAGTAGACAGACATTCGATAATTATTCTGGTTACAATTGGCGGAGGATAACACTCAACTACTTCTGAGTTCAGATCTGAAGCGGCAGTCTTTAATTTAAATGACTGGTCCAAGTAAATGATCAAAACGCCAATTCCCGTAATTAATTAAAACGTTCAAAATCTAGTCTCATCTCAGCGACAATCAATGTGAAAAATGTAGAGAAATCAGATGTATTTTTGACAGACTGAGACTCAGATCAGACTGAACGTTCTTAAAATTACGAGAATTGCCCGTCAGGTAGATGTTCTAATAATAATTTGTAAAAACCAATTTTCAGTAAGTCTTCAAGAGTTAAAGCATAGTTCTGAGAAGAATTTCTAAAATCGTTTTCTTTGGGTTGATGAAAGACAAAACTTGAACAAAGATGTTTTTACTTCGATTAATATAAAATGCTAATTTTAAGGTATGTATGTAAGTACATTAGCCATTCTCACATTGCTTAGTGATTAAGAGAGGCAGGCTATTGTCCTTTTTCAAGCACAAAAGACTTGAGATGAAACATTTTTGCTTGGAATTAAACTTTTGACTGGCCAAAAATTAGAATCAATCTGTTTGGTTTATAACAGACATTCACTTATCTGAAAATAGCTAATGCTCTGCTCTGCCAGCTACCACTGCTAATTAGGTGATAAAGTAGCAACTACGACAGTCATTTAATAAAAAAGGAAGAATGCTGATTCCTCTCTTGACAATAATCAAGCGTTCAACACATATGCGAAAGATTCCGGCCGTCTATTATTTAGAACATCATGCTTCCGATATTTATGCTGAAATTAAACGCGTTGAACTTGACTCCAATTTTACGAGAAAACTCTACAATTCAAACAAATAACTACTCATTACCTTAAAGCTACCTATAGTATTAACAAATTCAGTTTCCCACGGTATAAAACTGGTTTTGAACTTGAGACTATGTTTATGTGTTAATTATTCATTCATATTAGCGCACATTTTGCCTTGTCACGATCTTAACTTAATCGTATTAAAGTGCTCGTAGGTACAATACATAAGTCTGTACCTATTAACATGCACAGTAACAAGAACACATAGTCACCTATCTGTTTCTATATTTCAGAAGGCCAATTCTCGTAATTAAAAACGTTCAAAATCTAGTCGCAATCCCATCTCAGCGACGTCAATGTCAAAATCTTGTCAAAAATGTAGGGAAATTACGAGGTATTTTTGACAGATTGCGACTGAGATCAGACTGTGAATAATTTCCCCTATGAAATGGAAACTCCGTGTTTTTCGTAGATGTCATTAAGTGCATGTAACAGGCCTATAGTCAGGTAAAAATCTTTCTACTTTGTTATTTGATCAATCGAAAAGACTACTGTACAAATTAAGCCTAAATTAATATTTCCTTTTGCTAATGCTTGGCAAAAAAATAATGGCGCCAAGAGCTTTGGCATCCTGGAACTGAGAACAGTACCACAATGGATCTATTCGGGCCTATTTCTTGATGTGAACAGCTTGGACTGATGAAATCTGATTCACGTTGTCTATTAATGGACCTCATTTATAGCTCAGCTCGTCAGTTACTCGAAATAGATAACCAACATAATGTTGAAAACTCTTATGGGACTGTGATTTCACATTTCCCTTACACACTGGACTACCGGATCCCAAATTATGTTTCTCGACAGATTTTATGATGGATAAGAAGAAGTGAACAGGCATCTTCCGAGCACGCTCGTTCCATTATAGAACTCTTCCATCGCTTTCCATCAGGCGTAATCGAGTTAAAAGCAGGCCCATTACAAAACATAAAAATTAAATAATAATATTTAGAGTACAGACGCCAGCTCATCAAGCTACTACAATCTGTCAAATATCTTTAATAGATTTTCAACTTTATCGCTAAAGTATTAGGTTTAAGTTTGATTGGGAAAATTTGACAGTTTCCGGTAGCTTGATTTGCTGGCGTCTGCACATGAACGAGTATTTTCAAATGGGATTCGACTACTTATTACTGAGACTTGAGACTACCTCTGTCCATAGCATTTAACTGAACAATCTGCTACTAAGTTAACCTTTCCGTTGCACTTTTTCCTGAATTTTCTTCGTAACCAAAATCACCAGAAGTCATCGTCACGTTTTGGTTGCGAAACGCCGCAGTATGGGAATGTCCTCTATCATTGACAATGGACACACGTTAACTTGTGTGAGAATTAATAGGCGCCTCATTATGTTGTGGCGGCATTGAAGTGGCTACCGTAAGGTCTTAACTTTATCTTCGTTGTTAAGCTTCATCGCGTCTTTGTTTTATTTCGAGTTATATAATGGGGTTAATTAATTATTTGCGGTCATGTAAGCTTCTAGAGTGGAACTCTTAATGTCACGGATAGCATGTGACAATCTACTAAACAGCTCACTGATAAAATCCCGTCTAATTTTGGTCAAACCGTGGAGTTTCTTGCCGGCTCTTCTCCATAGAGAACGACGACTTGGACCAATTGGAACCGTGCACCTAGCTTCAGACGTTTCATAAATGCCCATGTAGGTTTATGTGAAATAAAATATTTTGATTTTGGTTCCTCATGGCCGTTTTTTGTGAGTCCTTAAAGCTACGGTTTCTTAGAAGATAGGTGGTGACCACATCACGCACGCGGTGACATCAGTGATGGCAGCGGGGTTTGGTTTTGCGATGTCAAAAGCGCTCTCTAAGAAAACACACCAACTTTTTTTTATAAATAACGTTTCAGTGACGTCATTCGCCGGCAAATTACGGGTGCTACGTGGCGGTTCTAGGAAACGATAGCTGGAACCACTTATTTGTGAGAAAATATTATATTAGTCTTCAATGGAGGCTTTTTAAAGAACCATTTTAGTTTTATCAGAGTTGAAACCAAATCTTTTCAGTGTCACTGCTATTATCGTTGTCCTCACAGTTACAGTCTAACATACGCTGTGGGATGAACTACATAGTTAGGTATACTGGATCCATACGAACCGTCATTATTCCTAAAACTCAAACGTCAAACGACGATAACAAAGTTCTTTGAACAAGTCACTACACTATCCATCATAATCAATGCAACTACTAAAGAAGCTAACAAAAGCTAAGAGACCACACCAACAAAAAAACTCATTCATACCCAAACTAGTTCAAGTTTACAAACAGATGTACTACCGCGCACAAAGCTGCTTCAATATTTGGCACAACACTATGCAATCCATTTGCACTTTAACACCAACTTAGATTTACACTCCTTCCAATGAATTTTGAACTCTAAAACACTATGATTAGGTTCGCAGAAGTTTATCTAGTGTTTTGTTAAGATAGTTGTGAGGATTCTAAGGTCAGGATCGTCTTTTGTCATCAATTAGCGAACTACGTGTGTGGGTTGTGTGAAATGGTTGTACTGTTAAGTAGAAAACTCATTAGTATGCGAGTGGATTTTGATACTGTTTTGCATGGAGCAGAATAGATAGATAGTACTCTTTATTATGTACATTATAATAATTACCTACAGATATAAATAAAACAAAAAGAGTATGTAAAGATCGTAGCAAGTGGCGTTCTGTAGCCTCTCGTGAGAAGAAGGCGTGAGCTTATGTATTTGTATAAATGTAGAATTTTTCCAAAGGGTGTCACAATGGACGGTCTTATCACGAAAAGCGATCTCTTAAATTACCTAACCTAACCTAGAATATAACTTTAAAGATGTCTCCACCAATTGACTTGGTGGAGTCTAGAAGAACTTTGAATGTATCAGAATAAATTGGAGAAAGTAAAGCACTGTTAATTGTATCCAATTTAAAAGTAATTTAATCGTAATAGGCTGAGAATCGGCACGTCAGTATCACAATGCTACAGTCCTCAACGATAAGGTACTTTGCTGTATGTATGTATGTATAAAATATGCAGTTCATTAAAATTTACATCGAAGTTTCTGCTTGTTCTATATTTAAAATCTTCCTAGCCTTTTCCCATCTACGTTAGAGTCAGCTTCCAATCCACCGGCTGCAGCTAACCAGTATTTTACATGGGGCGAGAGCCTATCTGACCTCCACAACCCATACACTGGGTAACAATACCCTTGGTAAGACTGGTTGTCTACATCACCTTACAAAAATATTTCAAATTCAATAAATAATATTTTGTTATCATCTGTACTTAGTTCAACGGAGCATAACAACGCAGTCGTGGTCATACAAAATTCTGATTATTAAAAAAAAAACGAGCATTGTTGTGACGTCAGTAGATACTTTTCGACCCTGAATACTGCTGATTCCAAGCCAAGGTGAAGGTAGATAGTTATCAAATTCTTTCAGAAATATGTAATTTGACATAATTTTTACCTACCATAATGTGAGGTACGAAAGGACCGTTGATGCAAATAGAGCATAATCCTACTAATATTATAAATGCGAAAGGTTATATGGATGGACGGATGGATGGACGGATGGATGGATGGATGGATGTTTGTCACTCTTTCACGCAAAAACTACTGAACGGATTTGGATGAAATTTGGCACACAGATAGTTTATAACCAGGATTAACACAAGATACTTTTTATCCCGATATCCCCACGGGATCGAAATTTACTTGGGAGAAACCGCGGGGAGCTACTAGTGAAGCATAATAATGAAATAGAGTAATTTCGTCATGAAATATGAAGCCTATTTTTGTCCAAACCATCTCAAATATTCCACTTTATAAGTAACCATAGGGACATAATCGTTATAAGCTCTAAAACGTCTAAAATATGCCTGGAATAAGTCAAAAATCAACTCAGCCTGTCGCAGTCCACTGCTGGACATAGGCCTCTCCGATGACTCAGATGGACGGACGACCTAAAGAAGGTGGCTGGGGTAGACTGGATGCGGAAGGCGGAGGACAGGGTGTTGTGGGGCAGTCTGAAATAAGTACTTATATTGTCCCATCATATTTTTGTGTTTTGTTTTTATGAATCACAAAAGAGCATGAATGAAAATCCTGCAATACCAGTGTTAATAAGTTGAACAATTTAACATAGTATTGTTAAAACCATGTGTCACCTCAATTCGCGCTATGTTAATTGAATCAGACCTTAAATCAGCAATGGCATAGTTTCAGGTTTTCACTTGCACTTATTTTTACAAGGTTGCCAGAATTATTTGTGGCAACAACTACTCATCCCTTTCAACTGTCCTTTGTAGGAGTTAACTAGTTTATAGTATCCAAAGAGGGAAGAGAGCAGAGAGTTTTAAGAGCAGAGAGAGAGTTTTGGTGGCCGAGTGGCAGGCAGGCAATTAATTTGTGTTTTTAATTACATCACCACTGCTCTCAAAAACGGAGAAGGAAAACATTGTGAGGAAGTCCTAGAGCCAAATTCGAAGACATGTGACATCCAACAACCGGCACTGGGACCACGTGGTAGATTGACCCACTCCCTCTCACAGAGTGGAGGCGTATGTCCCAGCAGTGGGAACATTATAAACTCATTATAATAAAGAGGGAAGACCTTCTTTTGATACTAGTATCCAAGTAGGTAACTGGGCTCTCTTAGCTACCTTTTTATTTTTACCTTTAGTTTTAAGTTAACTTTTACTCTTTTCTGGGAATATACCTACCGTATATTCCTGTCTTTTCTGGGAATATAACTACCATATATTCCCTTTCCGTGTCACAAGTATTTGTCATAAGCTTCATCCTATAGATTATCATGCTTTAGTCAGTGTCTAGTCCATGTCCCGATTTTTTTTCTACATGGCATTGATAAACCTTTCCGTCGAAGAAAACGTGCTTCTCAACACCACATAGAATACAATATACATTTTTTTCTTCATCAATTTTCTATTGTGAATAAATTGAGTTTTTTTTTTACACGAAAAACTTTCAAGGCTCCCCTGAAATTCTTATCGTAACCTTATTATTATAATTCGAGAATTTATTGAATTATCAAAAAAATATAGTTTAAAAGCTATTGTTGTATTTTTTGTTGGTTTTTCAGAGGCTGACTGACTTAATCGGGTTAGATTGTGAAAAAACTGAAGCAGAAAATTAATTTAATAAAATAAATTATCATTGCTAGTGAACGTTAACCTTATGTTACAGTTTTGTACATGACCTGCGTTGGTTAAACTTACCTTTTAATCAATGACAGACTATTAGGTTGAGGATGAGGTCCTGGGTCCAATTCCCGAGTCGGGCAAAGTGTAATAGGCTAGTTTCCTAAAAAAATCTAATTAGTCCGTCAGTTAGATTATCAAAAAATATTGAACAAGTATTTTTTCTTTTGTCAATTATATAAAAAAAAATATGAAGATATCGCCCGTTAAAGTTCCGCGTGCCGTCACTTGCTTGCGACACTTTTCAGCATGGCGTAACGTCACGACCCCACTCCCAAATTTTGACGCGCTTTATCTTTGTCATTTTTGGTTTGATTGACAAAAGAAAGAAAGAAATACGTGTCCATTATTTCGATAATCTAACTGACGGACTAAATATAATTATTTATTTTTTTTACACTGGAAACTACCCTATTGGGTTTACCATTACAAAATTCTCAGTAGCAGTCTCGAATTATTATTGTGCCCGGTTGGTGGCAATAGCCTCGCGCCCTATTACGTGGGTCTTAAACATAATTGACAAAATTTTGGCGTATTATAGGTACACATCTGCCCAACCCTCCGGGGAAAACATTCGTTGATGAAAATGTTACAGGTCTTATGAAGTTCAAAAATAAGATCTGAACACAAAAACGCAAACTGACCTACAGGAAACAAAGTTACCTCTAACATACTTATATCCCATTTGAAACCACCTCACAAGTGTCATCAAATGCAATTATTATGGTCACAAACCCATTACAAACGACCATAAGGTTTTCCTCTACCTATATTTAATCATTATAATGGCCGGGACACAATAAGAAGCCTTGGAGTAATGAATTATCTCATTGTTCTGTTATCACGAGCCTTTTGGGTCAAGATACGCTTATAGGTTGTGACAGACGATGTCTAATACAATAAGGAAAATTTTGGGACTACACAAGACTTGGCCAATTTTTTTTATCTGGGTTAAAAATACATTTGTCTTTATTTTAAATATATTATGAACCATGGGACAGTCAACATGGACATGTTGAATTATGGGAAATTAGACTGTCAGACCAACTGACAGTGACGTTTCCTTATTCAAATACATTTTGCAGTAAAAGTTAAAAAAAAAATTAATAAAATTTAAAGTTAGTTGTTAGTAAGTTTTGCTATGTGTAATCAATGAATTCAAGTTTGAGGCTTCAGAGGAAATTCTGCCATTTTCTCAATGCCTCCATTCAATAACATTCGCAGTTTTAAATGGGAACTGATAATTGTCAAATAACAATTATCCCTAGTATTATATGGTCAGATATTGCCAGTGCTAATTATTATTATTATTGTTTGCACGTGCCGATTATTGGTCTCGCTATTTATAATGGTATAGATGACAATAAAAATAAATAGGGATTGGTTTGGAAATTCTTACAATATGTTTTACAGGTAAAAAAAAAATATAACACGAAGGACCAAATTCCCATTTTATTATTACGATTTTGTTGTTTAATTTTGTTTTTATTCTTCTTTGTGTTCAATTACAACAGTAACCTATAGATCATCATCATCTGTCTTGCCTTTTCCCAACTATGTTGAGGTTGGCTTCCAGTCTCACCGGGTGCAGCTGAATACCAATATTTTACATGAAGCGACAGCCTATCTGACCTCCACAACCCAGTTACTGGGTACAGTAACCTAAAGATAAAGTTACGTAAGTCCAGCTATTTGTAAATCTCGTCCTGCGGAAATCCGGTGCATTTCCACAATTCGGATGACATTTCAATAGATTACAGAACAAATAAAAGTGGCCATGATCAGCGACACCATAGTGACACCATAGCTTCATTGTTTTGACACAATATAGCGGATATTACTGGCCTAAAACCAATGGGTCTCGATCGTGACAGATTGTTGATTTTGATGTTAGGTATTTGTTTCTTTTGTTCGGGTTAAAATTGAACTGCATGTCGGCTTATTTCTATAAAGTGAATGTTCAGATATGTCTATGCAGTACAGAAGGAAGTCGACTTTCAAATGAACTTGATAACATTATCTACGTCAATCTGGAACTCCATAACTTTATGTGAGAAATTAATCATTATTACCGATTTTCAGTAATAATAAATAAATAATAAATAAATAAATCCCTGGACATTTCACACAGCACCATTTGTCCCAAGCTAAGCAACCTAATGCTTGTGTTATGGTAACAAGATGGCTGATAAACTACTTATATACAATTTTTTTTTTTTTTGTAAATACATACATATTATAGATAGAAAAACACCCAGACTCGGAACAAATACATGTAGGTCATACAAATATTTGTTCCGTGCGGGAATCGAACCCGCGACACGCAGCGCAGCAGTCAATCGCTTAACCACTGCGCCAACCGTGCCGTCAAATAAAAGTATCCTATCATGAACCCACTGAGATTGACATAAAACATACTCCTATCAGGACCCATCAATCAAGCACTATCAGGGTCATTAAAAAAACAAAAGGCAATAAAAATACTGATCGAGCAACAAACACTTAGTCATCAAGAGATTTGATTTGATCACCATATTATCCTTATGTCGTCGATAATAAGGTCATTAATGCAAAAAACGTCCAAACAGAAGTATATATCGAAACTAGTCACGACCCACATGCATACCCTAATGTTCCCACGAACAGGTGCCATAAGAAATACCTACTATAATAATTAGATCTTGATCATACAACATTGATATGGAAGTAGCTTTGTACCTGAATACGTGTAAAGGTATTGGAAGTTTGATTCCGGAGATTAATGCAGCAGTGGATAACAACGATGAATCGGCATATAAGGCTGCCTATCAATTCGAGCAGGATGTAGACACTACCTATCGTCCGCACCCTGTTCTACTTTATAGGTAACAATTCGTATGGTGATGTACCTACATCACCGCACAAATGGGTAATTTAGATCATCTTGGTCAAATTTCCCCTAGCTATGTAGTGTTTTAGTCAGAAAGTAACCTCATGTATAATTTATTGCTAGATAGCGCTTAGCAGAGAAATCTCGAGCGCCGTACAAATTAAAATGTCATCAATGATTCCTATGATAAGTCGTCAACTTGAGACAATGCTAATGAGATGGTGATTGAACAAGTTCTTATTCAAATCTTAGTACTACACTTGATCTATCATCGCGTAAGAGAAACACAGAGATATTTAAAGATGAAACATGACAAAAAACGACACCTGATACGTATATGCAACTAATTGATCAACCAATGTTGAATACAGGCACTATGAGCGAGTGCCAAGCTTAGCAGTAGACAATAAGATATGTACATTCTCATAATTCTCCGTGATTTGAAAATTTCTCACCCATTTCCTTACCGCATAGTCTTCAATAATACAGACAATATCACTATCAATCATGATATATAGAAACCTGCCCATAACATGGAACAAAACAATAACGACGTAATAACGACTGATCTGACGGCAGACACAATACAGCACTCTCTATAAAAACTATGAAGACACACCGTAGAAACGTGGTTGTAGATCTCACATACATTGTTCTATGGGAACCGCTACCCGGAAACTTTCCACTAGATAAACGCCTATGGGAATGTTTGAAATAAGAAATTCTACGTCTTTAATTGGGATTTTTAGAAAATTATATTAATTTGTCCAGGTCACTAGGTCACACAACTATTTACCGTTTTTACCACAATTGTCATGTGACCCAAATTAAAAAAAAACAATCAATTAATGATGTGTAATTCCAGGTCAAGCATAGATCAACCCTATGGCTGGCTTTCCAAGTATCATCAGCTACATCCTCCACAGTCGTCAGTCATCAGTAAGTTATCAAGAGCTGACCACACTTCATTTTAACAATCTACCAACCAACCAACTTACTACAGGTGTCGTTTGGAAAAGAAACAACACAAGGAATGATAATGTGTAGGTACTACATCTAAAGACGATAATTAAGAACGAAACAACATGTTCCCAAGGTATTATAAAATGCTGCATGTCATTTTAACGTGGCAGTAGGTACCACATTGTTTATTTGATAACAATCTCAAATAGTAGAGTCATTTGCCAGTAATCATTGTGGACGGACGACCATTTAAATATTATTTGTATGTTTTATGCACATAGACCGGATGGATTTAAATAATTAAATTGCATTAAAGTAAAGTATGTTTCATTTAAGATATGTATATACAACCTCTTTAACAGAGAAGAAAATTAAAAGACAAAAACCATTCATGAAATAAGCTCACTCTTGTGAATTAAAAGAAAGCATAAATATAAGCTGCTTTAAAACACTCTATGAAAGGTATCTACTTCGATATAATAAATTGAAGCACATGCTTTTAATACAAATTGTGCCACCAGCACCACAAACAGTATTTGAACCGAAGCACGTTTGTGCTTATCTAGCGCATGAACAAACAGTAAGTAATAAGAATAAACTGCTTCTTTAAAAATGAAATAACAACACAAGACTCGAACAAGAATTGTTAACCTATTAGGGACTTATTTTATATCAATAGTCAGATAACTTATATCTGAAGAATAAATATGACAGTTTGACATAATTTCTATACAAATGCTGTCAAACTGCAATATTTAGTCTTCAGATAAAAATTATTTGACTATTGAAAAATCAGGCCTTAGTAAAAGAGTAATTTGCTAAAGGAATATAGACAATACGGGCTAGTTTCAATGAAAGAAATAATGACGACTTAGAAAAGTTCGATTAAAACAATGATTAATATGTTAATAGAAATTAAAACAAACTTACCGCTGCATGTTGGGTACCATCGTTGACATCAGTCTCAAAGTTCCACTGAGCTGCGACATTGTTAGTGCACTCCTTCGACGCCTGATCATCAGCCTGAGCCAAGAAATCCCGAATCTGTTGCAGGTTCACGTGCTGCAGTCTATCGTCAATATTGTTGCCATCAACACCCCTGTTGAAATCATAAGGATTCGCTCCAACATAATTAGGATCACTGCGAACGAAATTAGGATCATTCTTCCTGAAATTCGGATCATTGTTTATGTCAATTGAGTCATCTCGATTCCTATCATCATAAGGTCTTGAAGTTGAACTTGGGCTCCGACTATTTCCGAAATTCGTATTAGGGTAACCGTTGTTACTTATGTCAGGGTTTATACTGTAAGGGGTAGAAGATACAGGGTATATTCCAGGTGACTGGCTAGACGATACAGGTCTTGCAGAACTGAATTGAAAGTTTCGGTTCACATCGAACTGATTTCCAGGAGAATTGATAGAACCCTGTGTACTGGAAAAGCCGTATCCACCATAATTCCGCTGCGTGCTCGAAATTGGCGGCAAATCCAACTGTGCTTCTGAGGAGGAGTACGAAAGAAGCACCAGAATAACTTGGAACCACATCATGGGGTTTTTGTTTGGTAGATAGTCCATGTTAAGGTGGTCTGTTTGACCCAGTTGCGCGAGGTTCTTAGCAGCCAATGATGCGTGGTGCTTGTTTGGTATCGCGTTTACGACTGTCCGTCGGTGAGCTGGCTTCTGAACTCGGGCCGTGTGAATCGGCTTTGTCTGCCTGTACTGCTGCGTACCTAATAGACTTGAGGTCATAATGCGTCACATCTTACGCTTTACTGTTGATGCATGGGGTTACATGGGATTGAGTAAGGGGTGATCTCTTCGATTGGATAAAAGATTTTCTTGTTTGATATTTCAGTCAGTGATTTCTATGCATTTTCTATTATCATTCGTAGTACAGTACCCACTTAACTTTTCTTCAAGATACATAATGTTCCTAGTTTGAAGGATAGGGTCCTATTCATCTGTACCATCCCTATTTGAAACAACACTAATGTTACCTAGGCTAAGTGTTTTAGTAAATAAATGATTACTTAATTACAAGTTGTGACAGTTTATTTATTTATTTATTTATTTATTAACTATGGATAACTTACAGCTAAAACAAACAGAATAAAAAATTGTGTGTGAGACTGACTGGCCTAATTAATAGTAACTCCTCGTTTTCTGAGCCTATTTCGTAAACTAAGGGCTGATTTTTTAATCATCTGATTATTCACCTTTAATCACCTATTAATCACCTTTATTCGAGGAATAATTTTGAAATTTTGACAATTATTTCATACCAATACTGTCAAACGTCAATTTTATTCCTCGAATAAAAGTTATCTGGCGTTGGAAATCAATCAATCAGACCTAAATAAACAATTGGTGCAATAACAGAGCATTACAATTTTATTGTACCTATTGTAGACAAGCTACGGTCGTCGTTCATCTTATGTTGAATTCACATGCTAATTACATTAAATGCTGGTTAGGCTGTGGTTTTCCGTACTGTCCGTGGATTACTCAGTTTTTCTATTATCCCACGGAAACTATACGTAGACACTTTACCTATTGCTATCGAATTGATTGGATCTTTCAAAACTTGCGCCCACACTTTGTTTATGTGGAAAAAGAAAATACGGTTCCTAACAGTCTGCAAAAGAAATGTGTGAACAATATTAGTTAACTGGTTGTCCGTCGGTCATACTGGAAATTATTAAATTACTTTATATTAGAGAAAAATCGAAGACATGTGACATCCACCAACCCGCACCGGGCCCGTGTGGTGTACTACAGAACACTCCCTCTCACAGAGAGGATGACTATGTCCCAACAGTGGGAACGTTATAGGTAGAGGGAACATTTTGAATTGGTAACTCACAGAACATCCTCCATGTTATGTTGTTATTTGCAACGCACTACTTTGCAGTATTGTATATTATTAAGACCCTGACGAATGAATAGCATTGATAAAGGATGGCTGAAAAGCATTGATAATATTTTCAATGCTGTGTCATTAATTCATGATAGTACATGGCGTGACGATGACATGGTTATTGTTTCTATAAGAATCACCTTTAAATAGGCTGGAAACAAATCGCTTGTAATGATATAATTTGACGCATGATTAAATATGATGGTGGGCTTGATTGATTACTGTAATCTTAATTAAGGAACAAGAGGAGAATTGACGATGATAATGATAACGCCTGCCACGACGAAAACCTTATATGAGCATGGTACATATACTATGCATCTCATCATGCACCAATCTACATGGTATTCACATGATCTGACTAAGATTAGTATGTCTGGACTTGACGTCTGAGTTTCTTCTCATAGTTGTCAGATTGACGTGCAAAATGATGACGTGTATAAGAGATTCCGAAATCCTATTTACAGAATACACAATTTCATTTCATTTCATAGATACCACGGATATCAAAAAGATACTGATTAATATTTCACAGCGAACAAATAATAGAGTAAAACATAAGAATGTATTTATCAAATGAAGAAGCCCATGCCTCGAGATTTGTAGAATCACTGCCTGGGTTACTTAACTAAGTTTTTCCAGTAGTCACTTTTCTTGTAGGCTTGTTTAGACAACACCCAAAACATTATCGAGCACTCCTTTTTCGTCAAGTTTTTCGAAACTTACTAAGGTGCGTACACAATTACCCAAAGGACGTAAAATCCCAGTTGTAATGAATTCTTGGTTATATGACAAGGTGCTACACTTATATGTTGCGCAAATTGTTAGGCGTGTAGTGTGTACTGCACCTAACATCGTTTAACAATTAAGGATTACGAAGAAACTTTGAAATCTGAATATTTTTGACGTTCTTGGAATTCGAGTGACCTAGATGAAGCAAGTGACAGCTCCAAGCGGGTCATATTCACAAGCTGGTAAAGGAAATACTACCATTTCTGTTCTCTAGGGTGTCGTTAATGGAAGATTAGAAATATATTTAATCGCGGGATATACATAGGTCAGAGTCTCTGAATGAATTATTTCGAAAAACGATATAGTGATGTAATGATCACTTAAAGGGCTTTGATAATCCGTGGCGTACCTACCCGGTCCGCCATTTTTTTTTTCAAAATGGCACTCACGCATGAGATCTATATAAATCGATAGCTGACATCAATGTAAACAGATAACATAAAACCAAACCCCGTAAAGTGTCACGTTTCCGAGATATCAATGGTTATAGTCGGTCACGTAACTCAATCATCAACTTTGAACGTTAATATCTCGGAAACGTGACGCTTTATGGGGTTTGGTCTTATTTAATTCCATATAAACTCTTAAACCCCTTTGCACTTTCTATGATGATCTATTAACTCTTTAGCAAGGATATGTTCAATAATAAACAAAACGTGACAGTGGCGTATCTTGTCTGCACGTAGGAACTGATAGACGTTACTGAGGGTGCCACACTCGTAGCCAAATTCTTGGCCGTCTGTATTTAGTCAGCCATCAAAATGCTCAGAAACAAAAGCCTATCGTAATGTTCCGTAATGTTCTTTCAGACACACGCCTATGAACCAAGATTCTCAGACCATAGAAGTTTAGGGGTCAATCAATCGCTGTCTCCCTACATACATTTGACGGCACGGTTGGCGCAGTGGTTAAGCGATTGACTGCTGCGCTGCGTGTCGCGGGTTCGATTCCCGCACGGAACAAATATTTGTATGACCTACATGTATTTGTTCCGAGTCTAGGTGTTTTTCTATCTATAATACGTATGTATTTACAAAAAAAAAAAATTGTATATAAGTAGTTTATCAGCCATATTGTTACCATAACACAAGCATTAGGTTGCTTAGCTTGGGACAATTAATGGTGCTGTGTGAAATGTCCAGGGATATTATTATTTATTTATTTATTTATTTACATTAAGAGGTATCCTGTTACTCAACCCATTTGTGACTACATTTTTCTTTAAACACAATACTAGTCCCTGTGCAATTAGATCATCGTACTAACACTTAACATTCATACGACGGCCCCATTACCTAGGAGTGAGGTGTGACAAGGAAAGCTTGACAGCGAAAGTGATAGATAACGCAACGGAGGAAGTTGTGACCTAATGAGTACTAGCAGTTATTATCTCCTGGTACCTACTGTTATTTAATGGGCCATTGTAGTAGTAAAGGGTATGGTTTGGTTATGATATTCGAAGGCGCAGTATGTGGCGCCGCCTAGTTTTGTCACGAAATTACTAGAATCACCGATAAGATCGATAATGAGTGACACTGGCTGGTGTCTGTCACTCTAGCAGAGCGTCGACTGATGAAGTCGGAGCTGCTGTCGTTCGTACCACGTCCACGACGAACTTCTATATTCCGGCACCATCCTAATGATATTGAAGCGGTTGAACCACTAACGGCAGAACCCAATTATCTATCTATCACCAGTTTTGGCATACTGGAGGTAGAAAAACTTATCTATCTCTGGTTTTACGTCTCAATAATGTATATCAGTCCCGATCTGCATGATTATATTATACCTACTGGCAGTTATGATTATATTGCCTGCCATCAGTAGCGATCTGTGTTTAACTGACAAAAAAGACAGTACAAAGTTAAAAATAACTTTAATTTCGGAAGTCGGTGTCGTTGGGTTCGCTTTTTCGTTGTTTGCCACTGACTTCAGTGCCTTTTTTGAAAGTCGGTTGTTTTTTTTTTTGTAAAAATGTTTTTATTTTTCACTTTTAAGTTGTAATTTTTTGCAGTAATTTTGGTTTAAAAACCAAACTGCTGAACCGTTTTTGATGAAATTTCTATAGGACCAATCTGAAAGTAAATCCTTTCGAATAAAAAATAATTTTGCAAATCGGCTTATAAATAAGGGAGAACTCTGAGGTAAAAAACATTAAAAAAATACAGTCGAATTGAGAACCCTCCTCCTTTTTTAAAGTCGGTTAAAAATAGGTTATTGGGTTCGGCCGTAATACGATGACCACTTTTGGTAACGGCCGTTACATTTGAAGGTAGGGTCTAGAATGACTTAGAGCAATAAGAATAATTTAATGTACCCAGGATTTTGTAATAATATCTTGATTTAAAAGAGTGTCCTTGGATTTTCTGGCCCGTTCTTCTCCATAGAGATCTACGTTTTGGAATGGGCGACTAGCTTCAACTCTCTGACTAACTGACCGACTATTTAATTTTTACAATTCAAAAGTGCCTGTAAATGGTTTAGTTGAAATAAATGATTTGAGTTGAGTTTGAGTTTATAAAGTTCACCTACTCTTTATGTTAAGAAGAACCTTAGAACTCCGTTGGTTTCAGTTGCACAATAATAACATAGGTACTGCACGCACATGCGTAATGTCTTCAACGAGATGCCATCGTATTCTACACAAATCAAAGGGGAATTCTAAACGTGTGTGGAAGAAAATTATGAGGATCTACATAGAGCTGCTAATTTAATATCATTGATATAGTCATTTGGCTATTCACAGAAATGATCCAGCATACGTAACTGTAAATGGGCTTAACTTTTCTATTAGATCCCTTGGTTTTGTAGCGACACTTAGGCAGAGATCGATAAACGTGACTTAGCATGCTTGCACTCGAAGTTTGACAGTTGTGTGATCAAAAACAGGAATAATGCTTAACGAAAGTACGTGCATCGTAAAGTTTAGAATCAATTAAGTTATATCTTACTGACACATCAAAACAAAACAAGTTACATCAAAAACTGATCACCAAAATAGAAAAGTAGGTATGTTCTTTTTCGATCTGATTGTTTCTTATTAAAAAGGAAGCACATACCATATTAAATATCGGTATCAACAGCTCCAGCTACATACAACATCGGCGACGCAATTTTCCTATTGTGCCAGTTTTACCGTGGGAATTATTCTGTACCTGCGTATGTACGAGTACGTTAGACATATACCTACTCTGTATGTACGCCCATACTAAGTGACACATTACTGCAAGTGCTGGTGAGTATGGTAAAGCAAGGACAATTTTTACCATAAAATTGTTGGTAAATGTACCCTTGACATAGGTAAAGTTCACATTATCATGGTACCTGATACTCCCATCCTGTGCTTCGTATGCATCGCACGTTTGCGCTGAAATAGATAACTTTAAAATGATATGAAATAGTCACAACATTTTGTACCGGATTTTAAAAGGTGAATGAGGGAAAGCCGTACTTTTCTCGGGTTTCTGGTAATTTTAAGATGGTAAAAGCAAATTATGGCATTATTCGATTGCAGAATATTTATGACGGTCAAGTATTCTCCAATGTAGGCTTTATTCATCAACTGGATACAAAGCAATACATTATCATCTTGTTAAAGTACGCACATCAGCACCACCCCAACCACTTCATTAGGTATACCCCGACTTGCCCATCTCTTATCACAGCATAACCCTTTGATTAGCAAAACCAGATGAAACCGACTTTATAATCTGATGTTGAGCTGTGGTTAATGCTGCGTTCCAAAGACCTTTTTACTCGTCTATACTCAAATTGCCGTAAAATTACTCAAACAAACATTTATTTATAATAGTAAAATTGTTTTATATTCATTACGCGCACGACTGGCTCTGGGTTGACCGCGAACGCCTTGCAAGGTCAGCAATGAAATGATTATCTTAAGAAAAGTCAGATTATTATGAGCTCTATGTTCATACAGACAAAGGCTATGTTGAATAAGGTTGGGGACATAATATGGTGGACTATTTTTTTCCCAAACATGTAGTAGTGCAACCTATATTTTACACTTTTTTAGGAATCTCATATTCAGTGCTAGTTGTTATGATTATTTGTTTTTGCTTCAGAAATGTATCATTTCTATAGTCTACCAAGACCAACTATTTTTTCGGTGTCTAGTATTAGATAATCTTTTTGCCTGTAGTCATTTTTATGTAGTGGTATAAATATAATAGTTACCAACAGCAATTAACCGAAACTTGGTTTCTTGCACCACCCATTACCTAAAGTATTTATTCAATATCTTCCTCAGTTCAGTATATTATATGAAGATCTCTTCCAAGTTTACACAGAGTTAGAGCTTTAAACGGCTAGGTATATAAGGGCTTCTTAATCATTCTGGATATACATATGATGTTGCATGGGCAACATCATATGTATATCCGAAAACAAAACACAGGCTAATTATGTTATGTAAGTGATGGCACTTACATAACATAATTAGCCTGTATTCCTGTAATGTTCCTACTGCTGGGACACAGGCCTCCTCTCTTCGAGAAACAGTGGGCAATAATCCACCACGCGGGCCCAGTCCGGGTTGATAGATGTCACATGTCTTCGAATTTTTGGTTTTAGGACTTGCCGGTTTCCTCACGGTGTTTAGCAATACCAACGGCCATAAGTAATTCCATTGAAATGACTTATTAGGTATTTACGCTCGTTTCTCCTGGTTAAAATTGCCGGTTTCCTCACGATGTTTGAACCGATGGGTTAGAACTCACAACCTACAACTCGTAAGTCGGGGCAATTACCACTGTGCCACCACTGCTCTCTAAATTTAATACGATTTATTATTTCTGTTTAATTTTTGTTTTTTTCAGTAATATTATTAATTATTAGAACCATTCTCTAAATGATCTGTACCACTGCCAAGCAAGTACATCTGAATCATCTCCTATGAATCATTACCTTAACTAATGACCGATGGTGACGCCTCTGCATAATAATATCTGCCACAATAGTTCATAAACAAAAGGTATTTACATATTATAATAACATTAGAAGTCCTTGTCACTAACAGACAAGTGGACCGGAAAAAATATGAAGAACAAAAAAAAACAACTTTGACAAAAAATGTGATATATTGTGGGAACCATTGATGAATGGAGAACCAGATAATATTGTAACATGAAGGGTCAGAAAGGGGAATACTGCTGCGTATGCCATCTATGTCTGTATTCTGGATGTCCTTGGTGTCAAAAGTTTTTTAAACTTCAATTTCTAAAGGCCAATTCCCGTAAGTAAAAACGTTCAAAATCTAGTCGCAACCTCATCTCGGCGATAATCAATGTCAAAAATGTAGGGAAATTAGAGGTATCTTTGACAGATTAAGACTGGTAAACGTTCTTATAATTACGAGAATTGCCCTCTGATGATTTCTCCACGATTATTATAAAACTTACCGCATTCTCCTTTTGTCAAATCATAATTTATTCTATCATCACTATTCTGATTATTATCTTTTCATGTTATCGTTAGTAGTTCTGCTTAATTTCCTTCCATGTTGTTATTATATCATTAACCATCTTCTTTGACATCCTCTGTTATTATGATCCTTTCTGAGATTTGTACTAACTTACACAAGATTGTGATCTATTTTCAAACAGTCATCGTGGTCTTTTTTGTTGTTTAGGTGGCTATTAATACAAATCGACTTTATTACTATAATACAACTAATAGATTCTTAGTAGTATCAAAACTATTATCATAGCGATGTCAAGATTTTTTTATAGACCGTCCACTTAATTGAAATCTATTGTTGTCCACCTGATTAAAGATTCGATCAATCTTTCGGCCCGTGTTAAGTGTTTAGTTATATTTTTTACCCATTTAAGGATAAACTAGTCAAAAGCCGAACAATATATATCTAGAGTAAATTATGTATTAGAAGGAACTTAGAATAATTAACTAATAGATAAGATAATATTTATTTCTCATCACAATATTACAAAAAAAATACATATTATTCGTACATGGTATCAGAGTCAGGCATTTTAATATTGTGGGAGACTGGTGCCTTGACTAAGCTCTCGGCCACCAGAATACCGGATCTACGCCCTTTTACAAAATTATACATTTTATTTTCTTATGCACTTGTAGTGGACAACCTAAACGATAAAAATCAACATTATAAAAAGATTAGTGGCTGGAATGGAAATTTTTAAACTTTACATAAACTAAACTTTTGGAATAATAGTAATAGAGATAGCCGTACTTTTGGTTTGATTCAGTATTTGGTGGGTGTCGGCCCCTCTTCTGGTAACAATGGGTACGTCCGCATGCGGCTATAATATTGCGGATATGGTCTCCACTGCAGTCACTGTGTCAATTTAATTATTATTTGGAGTTTAATTGATGCGATAAAGGCTCGTCCACTTTCCTGGAACAATTTTGATTGTGTTATAACATAATAGTTTTTATCCTCTACGTTTAATGAGTTAGAAACAGTTTTATTTTTGTACCCCTTCATCATTCACGGCTGTTCATTTATTACGTAAGACAATTTTGACCACTATCTGCCCCCCTCCCCCCCCACGTAAGAAGTTTTGCTTGCTTTTGTGATCTTACGTAAGCACAATCTAGAGCCCTCCACCCGCACGTAAGAAAAAAATATATTTATTTGACCCCTCCCGCCTCAAACCTTCTTACGTAATAAAATAAATGAACAGCCCTTTCATTATTTCATCTAAAATTAAGACTGTACATACACCTTGCGTTAGCAGGAAGCAAACAATAATGACAAAACACTGCCCAATTGATGGTGTCCCATAATCATTAGCTTAGCTCATTAAACGGTATGTGTGACATTGATATCATTGTAACGCTTTTGAAGGTTAAGAATTTTGCTTAAATGTTTGAAGTAAGTATATATTTTATTGTATGTAAAACAGAAGATCGGTTATTTTTCGTATCTGTGTTAAAACACGTGTAATTTAGCTGGAGACTAGCTATACCACTTCGGATGGACATAAATACAGACGGTAAAATAACTGGAAAAAAACGATTGCAAATGAATAGCATTTAGTAATGCGCCGAAGCGACACAGCGTCCTATAAATAATTTATTCACCCCAACCCCAAGTCACCCCAAACCAACTCCTTGGTTTAATTCCAACTATGTAACTAGATGGCGTTGTTCATTCAGGCCCGTTTTCTGAATCGCGGTGTCAAGATTCTCCGACGTTGAACGACCCTCGCGAATTTCTGTGAAAAATTCATACTTACCTGGCGTAGGGGAAACCGTGATCATGTAGGCGGTTCCCCCAGGGCGAGGCCTTTCCATTGCACTGCGGATAGGTTGACCCTTGCGATTATCCCTAATGCGGATAACTCGGACGCGTTATTTTTGGTAGTGAGGGACTGCGTTCGCGCTGTCCCTCTCATTATCCTTGATACAAACAGCAAAGCTCATCACAGCTATGTTACGTTATGTAGCTTTTGATTTCTGAAAGTTGTAACGTTAGGTAAGGCCTTTATACACGGTATGATGTATAAACCGTGCCGTAGAAAAAACGTCAACAAGCTTCCATAGTCACTATCCATAAAACACAGGACGAATAAACCGTAGTTTTTCACGGCAAGAAAATCGTGTGTGTACAAAGGCCCAAACACGTGCGGAGGACATGTATTTTAATTTCTCAAGGTTTTAGATTCCGGAGACCAGCACTTCGTCAAACTAAGTATCATGCCTATTTGGCTATAGCAAACTATTGACAATGGAATATTATTTTTCCTGAATACATACACGAATACGTGAGTATAGTAGTGGAAAATTAAGATTGAGGGTCGCACGACTACCTCTTTAACTGATAGTGACTACTGTACTATCCCCAAAAGGGACAGAGTAATGTTACTAACCTTTTACAGTAGCGCGAAATTTGTTAGTACGAGGTCAGGGCTGTATCGTTACGCCACTATCGAGTTTAGTGTGACATCCTGCCATTGAGCGGATTTAGTTAGAATAGAACCATGACTTGTGTTTATTGAATTGATCTGAAATATTGCCAATACTGTCGCAGTCTAGAGTATTTCGACACAAATCAGTACCTCATTGGTGGTGTTTGTTATAGCTTGGTTTTTATTTTGACATATATTTATTGCATTGCTTAATGAGAAGTATGGAAGAAAAATAAATGTTGCACCGACCCCTAAGTAATTGGTATACTCTGTTACTCGTATAAGAGAATGATGATGATGATTAAGTTTTTAATAATTTTTTTTTACATTTTAAACATCTAAGTAATATGTATTTATGTAGTTAATAAAGGAATCATTTTATTACAAACTCGATGCCAATCAAGGATATTGACTCGATAGCAAGATAATTCGTAATTCATCTTTTCTTCGAAGATTTATTCGGAAAATTCCTACTTCGAGACTAAATAAAACAAAATATGTACTCGTACTTAACAACCATTTGTATTATTTAATAAATAGTTTCCTTCGAGACAACATTTACATTGAAGCGTATTTCTTCAGTCTACTGTTGAAGCCGGAAGTCTCCATCGCCGAACGCTGTTCACCTGTGCAGTACGCTGGAAACCAAAAGAGTATTATAAATATTGTATCCGAATATACTATGTTTGACCAAGAGAGATACAAAAACCCGCAGGGCAGCATGTGGCGAGCTGTTAGGCAGTAGCGACCTCACGGACCCTGTCTCACGGGTAGTCTGGTTCCTCACCTCTCCGGCTTGCCTTTATTGGCCAACTGCAGTAAACTCTGACGAGGAACAGACCTCCCACCTCTTTCTTGCCTTTATTAGCCGGCTTGAGTGGAGATTCGCAAAAGCAAACGTGCTCAAGGAAAGAAAGTATTCCAGTAAGTGCTCGTAGGGATCTTCACCATCATCCGGGCTCTGGAATTGTTCTGAAAGCCGTGGAATACCTCTCCACTCCTCAAGCACTTCAGGACAAGATGCACCTTTGTCGTTACGTCACTATATGCTAGCGACAGTTTCCGGGGGCCCATTATTGAGTGTGCAAGTCACCCCCTGCCTGCCTGCCTTTAATCTGTGTATTTTATATAAAACATGGCAGGGGCCATAGTCTTCCCCTAATTAAGCTAGTTTGCAGCGATAGAAATATATTACATTTTTGAGTTTTTTTAGTTAGATGTAGTGAAAATTGTAGAAACGTGCCGAAATACACCCGATCAGTAGATTTTAGGTAAAATATGTAATATCCTGAAAAACAATCTCAAAATATGCAAATGCTGCCATCCATGCGTTTGCATAAAATCCAATCTCTATTAATGACAAATACTTACGGACAGAACTAGGTTCCCAGCCAACAAACTCGCCAGTCCTTTCATTCTCTTTTATCAGCCAGTCATGCAGTGGTGCGAAGTACTCCAGAACTCCACTGGCGTCCATGTTCCGCTGGCCAGTTAGCACCTCCATCGCATCAGGCCAGGGTCTTGAAGAACCCATCTGGAGCATTTTACTGTAAGGGAATGTACAAATGAAACGAGATGAATTCAGAATGAATAATTTTACAACCCTAGGATATTGATCCTTAGGAGTGAGTGATACCGAAAGATTTTGGGAAACCGTAATCCACATTCTTTTCTTTCCGTGTAAGGGAAACCAAACAATTACGTCTTTCAGATGGGCCGTAGCAAATATTCTTAACGTAACATTTCCCATTGACCGCTAAGCATTAGATTAGGAAAACCCTTATAGCATTGACGTACAGACGCCAGGACATCAGGACATCAAGCGACCCGAAACTGTCAAATTTTCCCAATCAACTTTGAACCTAATGCTTTAGCGATAAAGTCGAAAATCTATTAAAGAAAGACAGATTGTAGTAGCTTGATATGCTGGCGCCTGCACATTACATTACAGAATGGTTCTGCATCATCACTATCTAATATTTCACGTCTAAATTATAATAATTCCTGCACGAACAATAAAACTATTGCAACTTACCCCAAAGCGTCTCCAGCCTCAGTACTTTTATATATGTCACAGTTGGAGAGTAACTTGGTCTGGTCTCCAGCGCTGTACTCGCCGGCTAACTGGCACAAGGAACGGTGGAATTGGAACTGGACGATGAATGAGATGTAATACCTGGAAAGTTAGATTGAACAATGTTATTTACTGTGAGCAAGTCCAATTAACTGCTGTTCAAATTTGTATTGTGTAGAAAAATTACAAGAAAATGAGTAACTTTAACTCTAATGTTGACACCGCATTTGCAAACCTTTTGTTTTGCAAGGTCCCACATAAAGGGAGGCTATCGAAACGCAGACTAAAGCCATGAGTTCAGCTCATGATTCTAGAATCATGTGCTAAATTCCTTCCCACGAAAAAATTAAATTATGGCACAGGCAACTGAAGGAACACGGGTGGGTTTTAGTCACTAAAAGTCTGACACGCTCTCCCGCTCCGCCCAGAGCGGGAGAAGTCATATGATGAATTCCCACCCAAAAAAAAAGGGGGCTTAAGAATCATGAACTGAATCCATGGTAATAGATGGCTCGTCGATGTCCCTGTTACTCTGTATAGGCGTAGGCGGCGATAGCGTCATAAAGTGGGCCTTCAGCCTATGATTTACCAATGCCGTTTAAACAAAAACAGGTAATAAATCTGATACGAAAGTCAGTAGATAGTTTCTGCAACTTTAATAATAATCAAAATTCCAAAGGGAACCTCACCTCATATACTCCACATCAGCAGAGATATGGTACTTGGCAGTCGGATCGAAGTCATCTTCAGTCCTGGGCGCCGGTGGCTCAACACCCTGGAGTGCCTCCCTCAGTTGCCAGTAGTGGCAGTTGTAATCCTCAGTGGAGGTGGTGCCTCGGAAGACGCCGTAACGGAATAGGTCGAGGAGGTAGGCGAACGGTAGGAAGACTATCTTTTCCAAACCCTGAAATTGGAGACAACTAAGATAGATTATGCTTTATTGCGTACAAAAATTCGAACATAGCTCTTATGCAGCTAAATGCTGCTATGTTATTAAATTGTGAGTTGACTATTCAAGAAATTTAATTGAATGGAAAAGAAATATAAATATAGAGAAATCTGTATATAGATCAATACCATATTGAAAAAGTCTGTCGTGCTCGTGGATATAAAGAAGCGACTATTAACCTGGATATGGATATATTACTGTTTTGATAGTGAACATGTAAATCTAGCGCAAGCACCGGATGACGTCATTAAGTCGGCGCCGGCTGTCGCTGAAAACCAGCGGTGTCTGGCGGTCGCAGCATGATGCTGAATTCAGCAAATGAGTTAAGTGAGTTACAGTTTGCACGTCGATATCCCTGCCACCCTGTATAGTATTTACCATTTTATAAAGCTGATTAATGTTAGACTCGATATCATCAGGTCCATCTTCTAGCAGACCCATTACTCTCAAGTGCTTAGGTGTAGATACTGAAAGGGAGATAACGTCACCAACAGCTTCATGGAAACCTGGAATGGAAAGTAAACAACTAGATTAGTTTAATACTTAACAACTTAATACTAAACTTCACGTTAGCTTTATTGTTTCTACGAGTACTACTGCTTCTTGTTTTATTTTGTGTTGTTGCTTTCAACCCAATTTTGAAATTTAAATCTAAATTTTTTTTTATTTGTTTTCTAAAACTTAAACTCAATATTTTATTGCACTCATGTAGTAAGTAGATGTTACATTCAAGGGGTCCAGCACCTTACATGAACCCTTTAAGAAGACTTACAGAGTAAGTATTCCAATTAAAATTACCTACTTAACATTTAGTTCAAGACAAAAGAAAAAGCGGAAGTAGAAAAAGTTCCCTCTTTTCTGGTTCTAAATGTTTATAATAAATTCTAAATTATCATTCGTACCTATTTTAAAATTCTGAAACACGTCTTTATCATAGACTATATTCATATTTCTAGATTTCATGGTATCTGCAAAGCTTATCATACCTGGATTAGCTCCGGCCCTATAAACGACGGGCTGATCTTTGTACTGAAGGTAGTACTGAATGTGTCCCATCTCGTGATGAGTGGTTTTGAAGAAGGCATCCGTGATTGTAGTGCACTGCTTGATCCTGATGAATGTAGTACATATTTATAAATGTTAGTGGTCGATATAAACAATAGAAATAATACTCTGTATTTTTATTCTATTGCACAGCAAACCAAGGAAAAATAATGAATTTTACAACAATTAATTTTAACTGTGAATTTTAAAATAAATAATTCACTTTTCTCCAACTAACTAACTTCCTCAAATTTTTTCTTTCTTCCTGTACGTTTGAACTAAGTTTTTTTTAAACATACCTAAAATCTTCACCATCATAGAAGTCCCAGGCTGAGGCATGACAGACCATGTCGCGTCCATCATTAGGCTTCTCAATGATCGACCTCTCCCAGAACAGCTCTGGCATGGCACTCAGGCTCAGAGACGTGAAGAACTCTTCAGCAGTCTGGAAGAACTTCAGGGCTGTGTAGTTCTGGAAAATTTAAAAGGTATTTTAGTTAAGGTTCTATTCCCGCCAAGGATTGTATCAGGGCCTTGTACGTGGAGATATTAAAAACAACGATTTAAAAAAAAAATATATCGTAAAAAGAAATAAATGATAATATTTTTACCTGGGCTTGTAAAGCAGCAGTGATGTCAATATCAGGCTTATTAGGGTACGGTCTGGTGAATTTCTCCACGTTGTTCCAAGTCTGAGCCCAAATGTTACCTGAAGTGGAGATCATGACGATTAGAACAGCAACTATGTGATTAATCCATCCATAGCATGTTCATGTTCATATCATGAGTTGACCAAAAATAAACTAACTAGGTGGCTCAGCAACGTTAGAGATATCTTTCACCTAAACTATATTATTTAGGTATATGCCAACTGCCGAGGGTATAAAAGAAAGTTAAAAGCCTTTCTGGATTAATTACTAATTCAATTTGTGTAGGCTGACGCACATAAAGAACATTCATGAGTGTCAACGAATTAAAACCATATTCCAAAAACATGTTTTGTCTCACCCAACAAATGCGCAGGTATAGGTCCTTTGGCCGGCACCACATGCTCTCCGTACTTGAGTCTCAGGTGCCTCCTAACGTAAGCGTGTATCTGTTGGTACAGAGGCTTGATCTGGGCCCAGAGGGATGCGAACTGATCCTCACTGTCATCTGACTCGTACTCGCTCAGCCACCATTCTGCTACGCTGTCATATCCTGGAAAGGGTTTAAAGAGATTTAATGGAAGAATCCCAAATCCCGGTCCAGTATAGAATATTTTCTCCAGTTTTCTGAAAGACAGATCAAGTTACTGATTGTAAAATCCAGTATTTTTTACCAAAATAAAAAGGCCAATTAAAATCTACTTTTTGATAGCATAATCAGCCTTTAATGTTCCCACTGCTGGGATACAGGCCTCCTTTCTTCGGAAGGAGTGGGCTGTAATCCACCACGCGAGCCCAGTGCGGGTTGGTAACTAGTTAAAAATTAGCTTTCGACACGTTAAAGCTAATCTGTTTCGTTATTAATCGATCATCATCCTCATCATCATTATCCATCATTCTCATCATCATTCTCATTCTCATCATCATTATCATAATAAAATATTGGTTATGGTAACAAGATGGCTGATAAACTACTTACATACAATTTTTTTTTTGTAAATGCATACATATTATAGATAGAAAAACACCCAGACTCGGAAAAAATACATGTAGGTCATACAAATATTTGTTCCGTGCGGGAATCGAACCCGCGACACGCAGCGCAGCAGTCAATCGCTTAACCACTGCGCCAACCGTGCCGTCAAATCATCATATCATCATCACTATCATCATCATTCTCATCATCATTATCATCATCACTATCATCATCATTCTCATCATCATCTGCAGCCCAACGTGACTCACTACTGAGCATAGGCGTCTCGTTTCATGTCCATGCCAGCACATCAAGCTACTGCAATCTGTCAAATTTCTGTAATAGATTTTCAACTTTATCGCTAAAGCATTAGGTTCAAGGTTGATTGGGAAAATTTGACAGTTTCGGGTAGCTTGATGTGCTGGCGTTTGTACTTCACGCTCCTGTGCTAGCCTCATTCAGGTTCTATCCGCTATGGTAACAATGTCGTGGTTATGAATATTAGGTATGCTTAAACACGTACATGTAAGAACGCCATCTAGGCCAGTAAAACGTTAGGAAAATGGCTAGGAAAAATAGTTGTATTATGTCAAGGTCAGAGCCCATCAAGATCTTTAGTTTATTTCTACTAATTTCTAGGTGTAAACGGAAACAACATTTCTCCTGAAAAGTAGAATTATTTGTGCATATTCTAAAACTTACCATTCAACTTAGCAGCCTCGTTGTCCATAGCAACGTACTCAGTGAAGTTGCCCTTGGAAGCTGCGCCTGCAACCCTGTGCCACTCTAACCAGGTGTACTTCAGCTCCTCAGGGTCGTTGCTTTTCGCGAAGATCTCTGTCACCTCTGTAATATTATTTTGTAAATATTAACATTATTTATGATCGAAATTTAATTTACACAAAGCATATTCCACATGATAAAATATGTATAATTATTGAAATTGAAGAGCTAAGAAACTCGTCATGTACAAACTTTACGCTTCTCATTACATGGCATGATAAGTTATAATTATTATTTTAGTAGCTTCATTACTAAAGGCTACAGTAAAGTAGTTAGTCCAGGTGTAAACTTTGCAATAGTAACACAAACCAACTATTGCATAATCAGCCTATAATGTTCCCACTACTGGGACACAGGCCTCGTCTCTGTGAGAGGGAGTGGGCCGTAATCTACCACGCGGACACGAACCACCAACCGTTGGTTGGACTAACTGTTGATTGAATCAGTAATTTATGATGTTATGTTCCGTATCAACTTTCCTCAACTATAGATATTATATCCGGACATATAACTAAAGCGACGACAACTCGCCTGGTTCAACATGCAGGTCACACTTAGTCCTATCCTTGAAGTCACAGATAGTGGCCTTAGCATACGTCGACTGCATATTACTGATGGCATTGATCAGTCTCTCGTTCAAGTCCTCAGGAAGAGCAGATGTACCAAGCTTGGTATACTTCTCGAACATTCTCTTCAGGTCCGTATCTTCATACTCATGCCAAAGGTAGCTCATTGTCTCTTTCCAGTATTCCTTCTCTTCTTCTGCCAGTTCTAATGAAACTGCGAGCTGGGATCAAAACAAAAGTAAGGATAAATATACAATATTTATTGCTTAACTATGTATGTACAGTCAACAGCAAAAGTAGATGATCAAAATCAGAAATTCAATACTAATTAACGGAGTTCGCGTCAGAACTGTGTGGCGTCGAAGTGATTCAAAAGTATGACACTGAGTCTGAGATACTTTTGAATCACTTCGACGCCACACAGTTCTGACGCGAACTCCGTTAATTAGTATTGAACTTCTGATTTTGATCATCTACTTTTGCTGTTGACTGTACCTACAACAGTTCTTATCTTAAATATGTATAACATTATGAGTCTCTACAGCCAGGTATTTTAGATCAGTGATCAACAATCTTGTTGTTTGTTGCAAAATGGGTCTCGTGGGGTCAAAATAACGATAATTAGGTTAATATAAAAACAAGTTTAAAAAAAGAAACACGATTTTGGAATAAACCAGATTCGGATAAAATATGGCAACGTTCAGAGTCGATAACAGACAAAATTTACACATACGTACTCCATCCTTTTTTTTCTCAGGAAACTTACCATGCGATCTTCATTATACTTCGTGATATTACTCTCATAGTCCCAAGTCGCAATAGCCTTTTTATTCCAAGCCTTGGACATCAGCTCATCCAAGTTCCTCATGTAGTCCCTGCCGGCTGCTTCCTCAGCTGCTCTTTCCACGGCCCTCCCTCGAGCAGCCACTATGAAGACAGAGGCGATGGCGCCCACCAGGGCGAGCTCACCGATGATCTTCATTACTAACTGAAATAAGGTCGGTAACGGATTAGCCGCACAACATCTGGCTTAAGATTAAAAGTTACTGTAGAGAATTTGAATTCATTCTAATAAAAAAACAGGCTGGCGTTAATAAGCAAGTTTCTGGTAGAAGCGTTTTTAATTAAAAAAGATTGTATCACCATAAAAACATAATGTAATGTGATGATGGTGAGTAATAATTTAATTATGTTAAAATTTAATTTCAGTTTATTTGCGTTAAAACATAACCAATGGTCAATCGATTGTTTTGAGAGGCATTGCAATGTAGTTACACCTTTAAAAATCTTGGATAGTAACAACTTCACGGAAAAACAACAACTATAAGAAGAATAGCCAATACTGATTAAAAAGAAGAACATGCTGCTCCATTTAATCCATAAATACATAACTACCAAGTTGCTAACACAAATCAAGAAACACAAAACAAAAAATCAGACCAACCTACAAGATCACACGGTTTCACAAATGGCAATGACGAAAACAATCTCATATCAATGCATAAATACTTAAATACTGATGGCTTCGTCTAAAAACTCGGACAAAACAACGTGTCAAGGAGGATGGAAAGGTGAATGATCCAGCCAATATTGTTGGCGGCAAATTGAGCTGAACGGATGAGAAAAAAGAATATTAAGATAAAAATAACCTCGTTGTAGCCTGCACTTGTGGTATTGTAATCGTTGATGGAACTAATCCACAGCTTAATGTGAGCTGTGCCTTCTTTAGATTAGGTACCTACAGCGTTTGACAGACGCGTGATAAGTAAATAAAAAAAATATTTATTCCTCAATTTTCATGATTGATTTACCACTGTTTGTCTTTGCATCACCCCAAGGTTGACTGGTAGAAAATACTTAGGTATGGCATTACGTCCGCCTCTATACATTTATGTACTTGAAGTATTAAATAAATAAATAAATCGTTGATAGTCATTTGAAGATCGGAGACTTACTTTAAAGTACAATATTAGCTCTGAATTAAATTAATTAATGAAGCTTGATCAAGTCTAGTCTATATGCTACTAGCTTCTGCCCGCGGCTTCGCCCGCGTGGATGTCGGAAGTTATCCCACGGGAACGTGCTACCAGGATAAAAAGTATGTGCTTCCCCAGGATGCCATCTATCTCTTTGCCAAATCAGAAGTTCAGTGGTTTAGGCGTGAAAATGTAACATACAGTTTCAAGTTCAAATCCTCCGCTAAAAACCGAATTACCCCTTTTTGCCCCGAAAGGGGTCAATTTTCGACAACTTTACATACTTATTATTAATTATTTCCTGTCGAAAGTAGCAACACTGAGTTTCGAGTTAATCGGACCGCGCATTCAATTTCTTCTACACAAACTTCAACACCCCTATATCCCCTTTTGAGGGGTAGTTTGAAAAACTTATAATGATAAACTTTATTACTTACTTAGGCAAGCATTGTTGCCTAGTTTCAAGTTTATTAACTAAATTAATAAGATTTTTCATATAAACTGTATCCCCGCTTTTCACCCCCACAGGGGTGGAATTTAAAAAAATTCATAACTTGACTCAAAGATTAATTTATACCAATTTTCTAATTAATCAAGCCACTTATTATAATCCTCCCCTGTAAAATTAACTACCCCTTTTCACCCCGTTAGGGGTAGACTTTTGAAAAACCCTCATACGTGTTATTATTTATTTTTAGTCTTAAGTACACACACCAGTACACTGAGTTTCGAGTTAAACGGACCGCGCGTTCAAATTCTTCCACACAAACTTTAACACCCCTATATCCCCTTTGAGGAGTAGTTTTGAAAAACTAATACTGATAAACTTTATTGCTTACTTAGGCGAGTATTCATGCCAATTTTCAAGATTATTAACCTAACGAATAAGATTTTTCATTTAAATTGTATCCCCGCTTTTCACCCCCACAGGGGTGGAATTTTGAAAAATCACTAGGGATGTGTTCATAACTTGACTCAAAGATTATTTATACCAATTTTCGAGTTAATCAAGCCACGCTGTAAAATCTTCCCCTGTAAAATTGGCTACCCCTTTTCAGGCCGTCAGGGGTTGATTTTCGAAAAACCCTGATACACATTATTCTTTCCTTTCAATTTTAGTTATTATTACTGAGTTTCGATTAAATCGGACCGCGCGCTAAAATTCTTCCATACAAACTTTGAAACCCCCCAATCCCCTTTTAGGGGGTAGTTTATAAAAACAAAAATGCCCAACTTCATAATTTACTTGGATAAGTATTCGTGCCAAGTTTCAAGTTTATTAACTCAAGGAATAAGATTTTTCATACAAACAAAATCCCCCCATTTCACCCTCTTAGGGGTGGAATTTCGAAAAACCCCTTCTTAGTGGATACCTACTCTTCGAGAAGAATACACCCTCCAAATTTCATGTCTCTAGGACCAGCGGTTTAGGCTGTGCGTTGATGTCTCAGTCAGTCAGTCAGTCAGTCAGTCAGTCAGTCAGGACTTTGAATTTTATATATATAGATTATTAGCCAGTAATAGCCATAAAATTAATGCGGAAACAAGTGTCTAAATTCAAATACAAGTTAAGCAACTGTTTTGTCTTAGTTATGTTGTGTATGTATTCTGCTCATCATCATCATAATCCAGAATCACTCACTGGTGGATATAGGCTTTTCTTTTTTCTGCCATACATCCCGATTCCATGCGTCCCTCATCCAGGTGCTCCCGCGACTTTGACGATATCACCAACCCAACGCGCTTTTGGACAGCCCTATTCTGCACATTATCGAATACGCCCAAATAGTTTTTTTTTTCTTATCTTCGCTTTTTTTCTTTTATTTCGCAATTCTGTGGTTTTGCAACCAGTTTAAGTGGATCAGTATCATCATAATCAGCTCTATCTACCACATCTATATGTTATCTGTCATGTGAGTATTGTACTTATAACAGCTACTTTAAACTGGATCGGACAGTATTTTTATCTACTAAAAATACTACTTTTTTTAGTAGATAAAGGTAAAGGGCAAAGTGCTGTACGTCCTGACCTTCCCCTTGTTGCAACAGCAGTTCTAGAATATGCTCTAAAAAGTTTTTGTTCTGTTTATAATATCTACTAGCAATCATTATCTACTGTTTTTTGAGGAAAATCACTATACTAAACTCGTTCCACGACATGTTAATTTGATAATAAGTATTCATACTTACAAATAAAACCTTTTTAGCAGTCTGACTGCAATATCCACACGGCATCTTCCTATTTTTTTTAGTTCTATTTATTTTAACCATCAGAAAAGACGATTTTATCACTGTGACACACAGACCACCTCAAACTCTCAACGAACTAAAACCAGTGGTTCATACTCAAAAACATCAATTATTATGTAAATTAATTACTAACGTGTCATGCTTTTAGGATTTCAATTTGTGTTTTGAGTGACGAGAAAATTGTCGCCGAAACAAATGAGACGCGTGGATGGTTCAGGCTGAATGTACCATGAAATAAATAACAATTCTACAGTATAGTATTAATAATAGTTCTCCCGACTTGACGCGTTGAGCCGTTGGTCCCGGCTGTCATTCGTGGATCTTTGACAGTCGTTACGGGTCGTCAGAAGCCCGAAAATCTGACAACCAGTCTTACCAAGGGGTATCGTATTACCCAGTAATTGGGTTGTGGAGGTCAGATAGGCAGTCGCTCCATGATGTAATACCTATACTGGTATTCAGCTGCATTCAGTTAGACTGGAAGCCAACCCCAACATAGTTGGGAAATGGCTAGGCAGATGATGGTAAGAAGGAATGTCTTAGTAGCAGCTCGGAGTAAAGGTTAGTAACCATTATTTGGTAACAGACTCGGCTCATATAACTCGACATCACTAGGAAAATGTGTAACGAGATACTATAGGTAAACCACTGTCTACCGCATCGGGAATTACAGGCGTAACGTTTTTTTATGTAAGGCCAAAAGTATGATGGAGCTAATACGAATAACCTGGTTGTCCTCAAAACAAATGAGATAAAGATATGCAAGGCAAAACAAAACGTATACTTAGGTAGAAAAAACTTACTTAACATTTGTTTGCAGACTTGTCAATTTACGAACTGGGGGCAATTCTCGTAATTTTATGAACGTTCACAGTCTGATCTCAGTCTCAATCTGTCAAAAATACCTCTAATTTCCCTACATTTTGACAAGTTTTTAACATTTGTTTGTCGCCGAGATGAGACTGCGACTAGGTTTTGAACGTTTTAAATTACGAGAATTGGCATTCAGGTTATCAACCACAAATGGTAGGTGGAATCTTCATAATAACGCCATTCTAGTGGTTATAAACAGCCGCGCGAGTCGACCGTACATAGGTTAATCTACGCTTGCCGCGGTCGGTTCGTGGATTCAGAAAGCACGATAAGCTATTAGTCCGATGTCAATTGGAGATCTGCGACAGTCGTTACGGGTAGTCAAACCCCAGCCTGACAACCAGTTTTACCAAGGGGTATTG
This sequence comes from Apamea crenata, assembly GCA_949629185.1. Taxonomy (NCBI): domain Eukaryota; kingdom Metazoa; phylum Arthropoda; class Insecta; order Lepidoptera; family Noctuidae; genus Apamea; species Apamea crenata. Next base: position 2,212,325 of record OX451356.1, read on the forward strand.
GGTGTGGAGGTCAGATAAGCAGTCGCTTCAAGTCAAAAAATGGTATTCAGCTGCATCCAGTTAGACTGGAAGGCGACCCTAGAAAAGTCTAGGCAGAAAAATTGAATGAAGTGACGTATGTCCACGCCTCGATAGTCTAAACACTGTAAGTCTAGAACCGGTCAGGTTTTCAATTAACATAGTGAATTATCTACTTACTTAAGAACAACCCTATTAAAAGCCACTGCAAAAAACTGTACAAAGTAATTCAACATTCCTTCCTCGATTTCACACAGATAATCTGGTTGAAATAGCAATTAGTTTGAGGTCAGCTTATTAGATAGATCTTTAGAATTCTCCTAGAACAATCCTACCATTCCATGCCATCAATGTTTCTTCAACACAAAGTTATTTTAGGAAATGGAGAACGGGTCTTGTATGTATAGTGTGTACTATACACTCTGCCTAACCTTTCGTGGAAAATCCGGCGTGGTTATGTTATACAGGGTGGTAGAGACATCGACGCACAAACTTAACATTTTGTGCGTCGTGATGGTAACCCATGGATTCAGTAGGCGATTCTGAACCCCCATGCGTTGGAATTTTTCGTCAGCTATTAAAAAATATATTAGCTGTTCCATACATTTTGACCGTGTATTTATTGCACTTTTCTATGAAATTGTGTTTTTTTTTTTAATAACCGACGAGCCGTTTCTGCTCTAGGGGGTCTAGAATCAGTTGCAGTTTGCTGCTACCCTGGACTAAGCAGGGTAATGGCGCAGGCTTAGGAATCTGCTTAAACAAGTGATAATCAACATCTGCAGGTGTCGTATGCATGTTGACTGCCGCCTTCCCCAGGACAACAAACTACGAAAACACTTCTACGACATTGAGACGCTGTCAAAGTCATTTTTCATTTTTCTTTACCTTGGACGTACAGTTTACTGTACGTTTAACATTCTAGATGGTGCAGACGTGGCTGAATGGACAGCTTCATAAATCATTCGTATAATAGAGATCATGATATTTTTCCTTATAATAAAGTTCTCCATATTTTACCATCATTTAAAACTATCAATCATTTCAACTAATATCAATAAATCACAATTTTAAAAACCATAAAAAATAATTGAAAATCAATCATTAATAACTAATAAATAAAATAATACATACCGAACAATTAAATTCAGAATAATTAATATTAATTAGCTTCTGTCGTAAATTTGTGCTTCGAACAAACAATCAGACAGAACTACTTGAAGTTGTAGTGAGAATGAAGTAGTTCTGAGTCTAATTGTTTGCTGTTGGGTCGGTCTAATCCATGATTTAAAGAAAAAATCAAATAACAGTCAACTTTTCTTTTTAAATTCGGGGCTTAAAAATGTATACCCGCTTGTGCGTTAGTGCATAAAGTGGACGACATTCGTCTTATTAAATATTCTAGTTTGGTATTCATAAGCGTTACAAAACATTGTTAGACAGATATTTGTGACAATTTCATGATTATGTATGTAGTTTTGGACTCTTCTCTTAAAGCATAATTTATGTGAAGGAGACATTCGAAGTAACGGAGTAGGTCCGACCGTGGTGTGGCGTCATTTTCGACCTAATTCGTTTGGCATTTTGTATTATTTACACAAAGAAAGCAATTCTAAAGTTACGCACTGTTTATTTAGAAATACCTTTTGCCTAAAATTTTAATTTCGCAATTCTTAATTGTTGTTGTTCTTGTTTGTTGTTGATTTTTGTTCTTGTTGTTGTGTTTCTACAAAATTCATAAATAAACTAACGCCTTCATCCCATGGGGGGTTGGCAGAAACTGTTGAACTAGGCTGTAAGATGATTAAAGTTAACTGACGTTTAAACGTCAAAAATGTATGGCTAAACAGTCTCTAATCACTACTTTAACTTTAATCAACGATTATGAATAAAGGGGTTTATAACAGAAAATACACAATACTTACAAGAAAACGCTTTTGTTCTTTCGATAATATCATGCCCCGGCGCCAAAATGTTCATAAAAACTTTAAGCTATGCAACACATTTACGAGTACTCAAAAATATCTCTTATTGTACAAAACACAAAGCACATTATCCTTTTTCACGATACCATTTTAATAAATAAATTCATTTTCTAAACGGGATGTCGTATCACGATCAACTTTGAAGACACTTCGCACAATAATAAGGATGTTAGCTGCAATCTTTTTAATTTCAACTAATTACTTTTATGTATTATGAGGAAAATGTTGTTTGTCTTTGTTTCCACACTGAAACTCTTTTATTTTTCAGTTCGGTTTATTCCTACTTTTACACGTATATTCAAATTTTATTTATGTTTCAAATTGACGTTATTTCGAGTTAAACAAATATCAACTTTATTTTAATTATTATTAAGTTGATTTCAGAGTGACTAGCACTATTTAAAAAGTTATAAAAATGCTTGAAGTTGTAGCGTAAACTAAACTTTATTGTGTAGGAATTAAAGTTATTTTTCCATAAACTCATATTTGTTTACATTTTTGGCGAATATGTCGCGATAATGTTAGGTATGCCATGAAAAAAAAAGTAACAATTTTTATCTTCAATACATGTGATCGTATCCCAAAAATTTACTTTTGAAAAGAAACATATATTAATCTCTATTTACCATCTTGGGCATATCATGTGCTTAGCCATTTCCCAACTATGTTAGGGTTGACTTCCAGTCTAACCGGATGCAACTGAATACCAGTATTTTACACGGAGCGATTACCTATCGGACCTCCACAAAAAATAAAATAAAAAAATTACACCAAAATGTCAAATTCAAACATTGCCTTACGCAAGCCAGATTCGTCCTTTTAACTCGATCACCATCTACATTAACTTGAAAGCGAAATACCAATAGGTATCAATAATATTGCGATTTTATTGCCTGTTCCATGATACCTCTAACAATGTAAGCATACCGGTTTTTTCATACACATTTCGCTTGGATCAGGCATTCGCCTTTTAACAGTATTTTTTTAACTTGTGCATAAAGTTTTAATAAATAAAATAAATGAGGGATGACACTGTGTTACAATACTGGGTTTAATTTAAAATAAACCCACTTTTGTAACCACCAGAATCACCAGATCAAATACACCGTTAAATTTTGATCGTTTCAATCCTTAAAAGGAGTCATTGTACTCATCATTATGAACAACTTTTATTTCGGGACCAACTCTGAAATCGTGAAAAAAAAAACAGTTGATCCATACATTATGTCGAGTTAGGCGAACATAAATAATAATAATAAATCTTTATTATTAGACCATAGATCCATAACTTAATATTTTTTTTTAAATATTAATATTTAAAATAAATGATCAACTGATATTTTTTTTGGGGGTTAGTCCCGTAGTACAAGTTGTTCATAATGATGAGTACAATGACCCCTTTTAAGGATTAAAACGATCAAAATTTGACGGTGTATACAAAATATATTTTTATGAACTTATCTGAGTTGACAGCAAAATTATCTGAGTCGTAGATGGAGGAACAAATTCATGTGATATTTCTATAATATGCTGAAAAATACAATCATGGGTTATATGATCGCTTTTAGCGATAAGACCACCCGTTGCGTCACCCCTTATAAAATTTCTACATTTATATCTGTAATATTGATGGTGTACATACCTAATAAAGAGCATTCTATTCTATGATCTTTTCCTCAATCAATTTGGGCAACAAAGTGCTCAATAAAACCTTCAATCAGTGACTATGGTTTCTAGAACCACTTGGTTTCCTGTTCCGCTTACTTTCGTGATGTATCTAGCATTAAAGATGACCTTCGGAATGAAGATGTCAAATCCTATGAATTTGAATTTGCTCACGCGACCTTCAAAAACATTATAGGTACGAGTACAGATCGACCCCAGCATATTTGGCGAAAACTTGATTACTATCTATGTTGGTGTACTATGGTACATCTCTGCTTAACTCTTCGGGGAGGCGTGATGTTATGTTGATTACTATCTACAAAAAACTAGCCCTAACAAAAACATGCCCCATTTCTGGAAAACAGTCTTTCCAACAACATTTCGCATCTCTCGTCATCTTTCCTGGCCATAATCACGCCAAAGTTCTTGTTCTTAGAATATTATTTTTGTCTACCAGTTATAAAAAAATACAACACTCACCGCCTGTTTCCAGCTGCTTTCAAATCCACACTACTACTTGCGGCGAGATGCGATACGTATTTATCTAAGGCACTCCAAGAATGATAATAATCTGCCTCAGTTGAATTATTGATACTGATCTTACTGACACATGATTTAACCAGTTTTGTTTGTTTGTAATCAAAACAGTTTGCCTGCTTGGGGTTGTGTAAAACCAGTTTTCAATTTTAATATTGTTACATAATATGGTTTTGCATTCAAGTTTTAATCAGAATATTCTGGTTTGGTTTATTTTGGACGCGAAAAAAGACTAAATCGATTCGAAATTCCGAACCCATTTTCCTTATCCCAAATATTTTATACCAATGAACTGGATATTGGTATATTTATATATTTCCGTATATTTTTATCCATTACGAGGTTGAAAGAGCTTGTTTTCTCTTATAACTCTCATCATACAGATATATACTTTTAAATATAAACAGCACAGCAGTATCAAACTAGTTTGATCTTCAACTAGGTGCCCGTGCACTTGTCATTGGCTCAATTCCAAACGTGTTTGCTTTACATAAATACATTCTCTAGGATTTTTCCTTAAAACTTAACGTGTGTTGAATAAAAATATTGATAAAGTTTGTTTACTTGTAGGTATAGCCTTGAACCTGACATTGTCATGTTGCTTCAATGTGAGACTTGCATCCGCGACCACGGGAACCTTATAAAAAATATTTGCTTGAATTTTGGCGAGCACTTAATAAGCCAAACACATGGAAATATGTATGCTTTCGTACTTTTCCAAATAAGCATAATCGGCCTATAGTGTTTCCACTGCGTGGACACGGGCCTCCTCTCGGTGAGAGGGAATGGGCCGTATTCTACCACGCAGGCCCAATGCGAGTTGGTAGACGTCACATGTCTTCGAATTTTTAGTCCTCCAGATAAGACGTTTTAGATAACAGAACTAGAAGAAATCCGAATTGTTAAAGTTATGACTTGTTCCTATATTTCATTAATCTCTTTGGTTTTAAGTTCATCACTTACAGTTTTATCATTAATAGGATCGAGTATTCTCATTTCATCATTTACAACATAATCAAGCTTATGACAATATAGACCAAGGTCGATAATTTTTAAAACTAAAAAAAATAATAGTAGGATGAAACCCATTAGAAAAGGAGGGGAATATTATAAAAATGAAAGGAAAAATAATTTACGGGCGATCTGAGGTCGGGAAGGGGATGGGGTGAGTTTTTAAGGTTAAAAAACGGTTTTTCTCGATTTCCGGCAAAACTAAAAGTCCTATCGAAAAAAGTCAAATGGCAAAGTTGTAGGTAATAAAAAGATCTAAAACTTTTGTATTAACACTTTTTTCACATAACCTCAAAATGTATGTGAAAAATTCAAATACCAAGTTTTTGGTTTTTTATTTTTATCTTTTACAATTTTTTTTGTTTTTTAAGGAAATTTGGTGAAAACTTACCTTTTTATGTCCCAAATACGCTGTAATTTATTTGATTAAAAATATTTATTATTTCACCTTATTTTGAATTAATACCGAAAAAGCACCCTAATTTTCAATCGAAAATTCACCCGTCAAAATATCAGCTTTTTTCAAAAAGTTGGTATGTTTTCTGTTCGTTGAAATCTCTACTTTCCGATGGTGAAAAAAAATATATATGTTACCATAGTAAATCTTCTCAGAAAATGCAAAAAATCGAAAAAAACTCGAATTCGATAACTGATAATCTGAAAAGACAAAATCGAATTATTAATGCCTTCACTATTTTATCGTGAGTATACCCCCATGAAAAAACAATATTAAAGAAATAAATGTCAAAATGTATACAAAATATATTAAAAATCTATAATAAATGTATAAATATATAAAAAATATGTATAGTAAATATATTTTTAATAACTAACTTTTGGCCGATTTTCATGTATATTTCATATATTTTAAATATATTTCAGATATATTCAAAATATATTTTTTTTATATTTTTAGCTATGTTCTTTATGTCTTTTAAGATATATTTTGAATGTTTCTAAAATATATTTAAAATATATGAAATATACATGCAAATCGGCCAAAAGTTAGTTATTAAAAATATATTTACTATACATATTTTTTTTATATTTATACATTTATTATAGATTTTTAATATATTTTTTATACATTTTGACATTTATTTCTTTAATATTGTTTTTTCATGGGGGTATACTCACGATAAAATAGTGAAGGCATTAATAATTCGATTTTGTCTTTTCAGATTATCAGTTATCGAATTCGAGTTTTTTTCGATTTTTTGCATTTTCTGAGAAGATTTACTATGGTAACATATATATTTTTTTTCACCATCGGAAAGTAGAGATTTCAACGAACAGAAAACATACCAACTTTTTGAAAAAAGCTGATATTTTGACGGGTGAATTTTCGATTGAAAATTAGGGTGCTTTTTCGATATTAATTCAAAATAAGGTGAAATAATAAATATTTTTAATCAAATAAATTACAGCGTATTTGAGACATAAAAAGGTAAGTTTTCACCAAATTTCGTTAAAAAACAATAATTTTTGTAAAAGATAAAAATAAAAAACCAAAAACTTGGTTTTTTGAATTTTTCACATAAATTTTGAGGTTATGTGAAAAAAGTGTTAATACAAAAGTTTTAGATCTTTTTATTTCCTACAACTTTGCCATTTGACTTTTTTCGATAGGACTTTAAGTTTTGCCGGAAATCAAGAAAAACCGTTTTTTACCCTTAAAAACTCACCCCCATCCCCTTCCCGACCTCAGATCGCCCGTAAATTATTTTTCCTTTCATTTTTATAATATTCCCCTCCTTTTCTAATGGGTTTTATCCTACTATTATTTTTTTTCACTTTTTATTATTTTTAAAGGCTTCTACCCTGGTCTAAATAGTGGTGACTGCTTAAATTATATTTTTTTGTAATATCTTTATTATCCTCTACTTTGTATTGCATGCTATATTATGACAGAATTTACAAGGATCCTAATAAATTATTTAACAATTACTTATTTTTATGTACCTACATTCTAAGCAAATCCTAACTATTCTTTTATATATTATAAAAAAAATCGGTTGATCCACAGATTTGTGTTCGCATAACTCGACATAATGTATGGATCAAAAGATTTTTTTTTTTGACGATTTCAGGGTTGGTCCCGTAGAAGAAGTTGTTCATAATGATGAGTAAAATGACTCCTTTTAAGGATTAAAACGATCAAAATTTTACGGTGTATTCTAACATTTGTCGAATTCTGAGATAGTTGCATCTCTTGTCATCTTTGTTATCATAGCACGGGCTTTGAACCCACTTCATTTTATTTAGCGTTGCGTGATGTTTCGATAAGACACGATTATATCGTTATCTTATTCTACTATCATAAGAATGACCTGGGGGGTTTGTCGAGCTGTTGCTATATAACGTAAAAGGATCAAGTCATCATCTGCCTAGCCTTTTCCCAACTATTTTTGGGTCAGCTTCCAGTCTAACCGGATGCAGCTGAGTACCAGTATTTTACAAGAAGCGACTGCTTATCTGACCTCTATAATCCAATTCCTGGGAAATACGATATCCCTTGGTAAGACTGGTTATCAGATTTTCGGAATTCAGACGACCCGTAATGTCTGGAGCTCATAGCAATCTACAGGCAAGAATGCATCTTCATAATGGACTATTCCGTTTATCCACCCCAAAAAATCCACCCTTAAGTGGATACGCGGAAACGCATGGATTGGTTGCACAAAGGGAATTTATAGGCTTAGGGTGGATTTTCGGACATGCGTTTCCGCGTATACACTTCAGGGTGGATTTGTTGGAGTGGATAAACGGAATAACCGGTCATAATCATCATCATTTCAACCAAAATACGGCCTATACTGGACTCAAGCGTCCTCCAAGGGTTGCCAAAACGATGGATACTCCGCTACCCAAATAGAGCAATTCTCTCTTACGAGTTTGTTCACTTTGTGGGCACATTGCACAGCTTGTCGTGTACCCGTCGCATACCTTTTCGTCCTGTGAGCTATTCTCCTCTCCTACTGCCACTTAACTTTAGCAATCTTTCTTTCGGACTGTCTCAATTACCTTGATTCTCCTGCGAATCTTATCATTTCTGAATCCATCACTACGAAGATGCATACATGTTTTAAAATAAAAACCCATGCATTCCTTATAAAAAAAACATTTATTATGAATACTGTGTTGCTTGTCTGCTATAAATTAGACTAAGTTTAGTAAGTACTCAACGCGTCACGACTCTGCCGGTTCTTGTGCCTCTGGTTTCGTCACCTCCTTTGCGCTTAACGCGGCCCGCTGTTCCGCTGTGCAGTATTCTGGAAAGGAACAGAAGAAGTTTTACGATTAGAAAAGTACGGACGAAAGTTTCTGACTGGATTTACGAACGTTAGCCCACCGAAGCTACTTTTGAAGTTGCCCGTAATTACCACATTTCTTGAAATGGTTTGGTTATGTGACCGGAGCTTGGAACCGGACATGTATAAACGATGATTAAAGTTAAGTAACATTCAAACGCCAAAAATGTATGGTTAAACAGTCCCTTATTACTACTTAACTTTAAGCTACGTTTATTAATAAAGTTAGGTTTAGACAAAGTCAGTGTTGGCTTGTTATTGGCCTCGTATAAAGAGTTTTTCAAGACAAGCCAGCGCTGGCCTATTTTTCAAGCCAGTGACCTCCGTTCATGTTTTTAAAATACAAAACGTGTGCACACCACAAGAATAATCCAGGAATTAAATGAATCCATTGGCTTCATCTAAACAACACGGGCCAAGCCAGCGCAGGCTTGTCTGAGGCAGGATTGGCGCCAGCATTACTAAACCTTGCTTTAAGGGGTTAGTTGTTTATCTTACCAAGAATGTTGAAATGAGGTTGAATACCAGTAAAAGTAATATTACAATTTGTAACTAAACCTATATGGCTTCGTACTCAATCACTAATGATAAATTGAGTACAGTTCTGAAGTACTGACGTCACAAAATCTAACAACGTGCTATAATATTGTCAAGAAAATGATGCAGTAATACTAACGTGTTTTACTAGGTTCCCATCCGATGTATTCTCCAGTACGTTGGTTCTCTGTCGTCAGCCACTCTTGTAGAGGCCTGAAGTACTCCAAGAGGCCATCAGCCTTCATCTGTCGCTGGCCAGTGAGGGCCTCCATCGCATCAGGCCATGGCTTCGATGAGCCCATCTTGAGCATGTTGCTGTGAAAAATAGAAAGTCTCATTATTATTTTTATCAACTGACTACTTCATGAGCTTACTAGCTTACTACCTCCACAGAAAGAAATTATATATGCAAAGAAAGAAAATATATCTGTAAATATTTCTATCAATTGCCTAACTTTTAAAACAAGTATTAATTGAATATATCAAAGGGCTGATTTTTCCATCGACAGATAATGTTATCGGCAGTAATAATTTTGAATTTTGACAATTCTTCCGTACAAAAACTGTCAGATGTCAATTTTATTCCACGATAAAAAATGATTTTTCGATTGAAAAATCAGCCCTTAGTAAAAATAACAACACGTCGACGTAAATTAAAATCTTATCAGTTAGTTACATTTATAATTTAACATGTTTTTTTTCCATGAACGTTTAATCTCATCTCTTCAGACCCATCATGACAAAAATAGCAACTTTTTGCTGACCAATGCAAAGTAGTGGAATACCCAGCTAAGAAACAAATGACAAAAAAAAAACTTTCTATAAGCATCTTGTAACCATCGCCAAATATCAGAGGGGCAATTCTCGTAATTTAAAGAACATTCACAGACTGTGGGGCAGTTCTCGTAATTTTAAGAACGTTCACAGTCTGATCTCAGTCTCAATCTGTCAAAAATACCTCAAATTTCCCAACATTTTGACAAGTTTTTGACATTTGTTTGTCGCTGAGATGAGACTGCGACTAGATTTTGAACGTTTTAAATTACGAGAATTGGCCTTCAGAGATAACTTACGACAACGCGTTTCCGGCGGCAACGCTCTGGTAAATGTCGCAGTCCACCAGCTTCTTGTTCAGGTCCTCGGGCACGTACTCACCAGCCAGTTGACAGAGCGCGCGGTGGAACTGGAACTGCACTATGAAGGAGACGTAGTATCTGGAATATACAAAAAAGAGACCATTGTTAGAAAACACAAAAGAAAACCAAAATAAGCGTGTGTGATAGGTAACGTGGTTCATCACATGGGATAGGGCCCACGGCCGCTCGCGGTGACAAGAACAATATATGGTGCATTCTGTCGTCACTGCCGGCCGCTGCCGGCTTCTGCCGTTCCAGTGTGAATTGGCCCTTGAGAGGTTTTCTATTCAGACTATTTCTATTGGGTTATTCCGATTACGCACCGCAAAAAATCCACCACGCACGCAACTCAAGTCCGAAAATCCACCCTAGGCCTAGTTGGATAAACGGAATTTATAGGCTGTGTGGATTCTCGGACATGCGTTTCCGCGTATCCACACTAGGGTGGATTTTTTGGGGTGGATAAACGGTATAACCGTTTCTATTGGTTAAGTTGGTTTAGGTATAGTTTTCTTGTGAGTTGTTACAAACTTCGTGTCATCGTCGCTAGCACTTTGCACTGAGTATAAAATCATAACCAGGGATATAATTTAGTCATGAGGCCCTTTAATGCAATATTATTTAACACCTTTCCGCTTAGCTTCGCAAGACAATTATAGCCCATAGGTTTACGAGACGTTTCCTTTGCTCCTTACTGTGGTGAAAACCGAACGAACCTAATGCAGGTGTTTATAATAATATTAATGGCTAGCTTCTGGCTGCGACTTCATCCACGTGAAATGTCATGTTCCCCCGACCCACCGCGGCGCATTGCATCGCCTGCCCACCTAAATACTTCGTTTTCGCGTAGCGTTCTTTCTTATTTTTTTTTAAGTTTTGTTCGGCTCCTAAGACTCCTAGACGTCCTAGATGTTAGATGTCCTAGATGTCCTGATGTTAAATAGCCTATAGCTTTCTAAAGAATTAGGCTATCAAATGCAAAAAGCTTTTTTTCAAATCCGACTGGCAGATCTCGAGATTAACGCGTTCAAACAAACAAAACATCTCTTCAGCTTTATGTATAGATTTCACGTATGTTCCTCACCTCGCATATTCCACATTAGCAGACACATGGTACTTGGCAGCCGCATCAAAGTCCTCCTCGGTCCTGTTGATTGGCGGCTCCACACCCTGCAGCATTTCCCTGAGCCTCCAGTAATGGCAGTTGTAGTCCTCAGGAGGAGTAGACCCACGGAACACGCCGTAACGGAACATGTCCAGGGTGTAGGCGAATGGGAGGAATACAATCTTGTCTATACCCTGGAATATTAATGAAAAATCATTATTAATAAATAAAAATACATATTATATAACGGTCTTTGCAAATAAAATTGATATCACTATGTTGAGGTTGTTCTTAGCAAATGCTATGTTTAGACTTCTTGACTTTATCATCATCATCATAATTTAGGCCGAAAGATGTCGACTGCTGGACATAAGCTAAGCGTCGCCATATCGACTGTCCTTGGGTTTCTCACATCAAGCGAATTTCCGATTTCTTCATAGAATTATTTTACAAAAGTCACATCTCACCATTTTATAAAGCTGGTTGATTTCAGTCTGTTCATCTTCAGCGTCACCAGTACTTAGACCAACTCGTCGAAGATGTTTAGGCGAAGACACTGATAGAGCAATCGTGTCTCCTACAGCCTCATGGAAACCTAAAATATATGCCGAACAATTAGTAGTTATTTACAGGACTATAGCAAAAGTACGGTTGAAATAAGGAAGGAGAGGAGGAGAATGCGATAGACTAAGATTGTCACATTATATTGTATTTATAATATACCGTTTATGGAGAGAGAACGGGAAACATATTCAGATTTTTAAAACAATTAGATTAATGACACTGGTAACAGTAATGTAGTCAATGCTGATGACGACAATACAGAGGAAAAGACCCAATAGAAGCACACATTGTAAATACACAACATCTGCTGAGGACACACGAAAATAGAAAGATTAACCATGGAGTATGTTTGTGACAAGTCTTTTCATTTTTTTATTGACATGACATCATTATTATTGATCACTATTTTTAATATAATTTTGTTTTATTAATTGCATTGTGACCCAAATTCAAATGATGAAATTATAATTAGTATTTTTATGTTATTGCTAATTACTATATGTGTACTGCGTGCTATAAGTACAAATAAAATGTAAAATCTATATACATATTTGCACGGCTGAAATGCCGAATATAGTGAAACCCATAGGTGTTAAGAACTTATGTTAGCTACCTATATTCTTGCAAATAATATATAACATTCATTCAAGTAACGGATAAATTTAAGAAGTTACAGGTCCAAATGATGATGAAGTTAATGCATTCCCAAATTGCAAATACCTGGATTGGCACCTTCTCGAAACTGGGAAGGTTGATGTCTATACTGCAAGTAATATTGCACATGACCCATTTCGTGGTGCACCGTTCTAAAATGCTCTTTGTTGATCGATGTACACATTTTGATCCTGGTACAACAAATAAGAATTAATTACCTGGGTTAGCTCCATCCCGGAAAACATATGGTTGATGTTTATACTGAAGGAAGTATTGGATATGTCCCATTTCATGATGTGTGGTTTCAAAGTACTCGTTATCAACTGTTGTGCACTGTTTGATCCTTCAAAATTAAGCCAAATAATAGTATTAGTTGAAATTTTGAATTTTTGTAAAATTGGATGTAGGTACACGTCGTTATATGGAACGTTCCAGGGCGATTTATTTTATGCAGTTGAGTACATTTATGAAAACAATGTGGTAAAAAATGGATCCATCCCGAAATGGATGATCTTATGATGGATGATCTGAGGTCGAACTGACCCTGAAAACGATCACACTGCAAATACGAATCCACTGTTGTTGTAAGAAATACCCGAGAAAAGTGGAGTGTTTAAGATAAAGTGACAACATGACACGACTGTAGACCAGCACCCTAATTGCGTACCTAACACACAATCAATCTCAGTCTGAATCATTTTGAAGGATATCGCTAATCCATTGCTTCATATGTTCAAAAAATGTGTCATGTGTCTGCTCAACAACGTAAATAACGCAATGAATGTTGTTGAACTGTCAAAATGAAACCAATTCCGATTGGTCGTGTGTTACGCAATTAGGGTGCAGTTTAGTGGCAAAGGACAGCGGCAGCGTTGATATTATTTTAGTCTTGCTTTAATATTAGCTGTTGATTCCATTTTAAATTCAGATTCAAATTCAATTCAAATTCATTATTTGTGTTTTTTAGTAATGCATTTGACAGCGTTATCAATATATAAATTTTTCCAATTAGCCCAAAGTCAATATTCTCTTTTACCTAAAGTCTTCTCCGTCATAAAAGTCCCAAGCAGATGCATGGCATACAATCTCTCTGTCATTCGGCTTCTCAATGATGGAGTTCTTCCAGAACTTCTCAGGCATCGCTGTCAGGTTCAAAGACCTGAAGAACTCATCAGACATCTGGAACATCTTTAATGCGGTGAAGTTCTTGTCTTTCATCGTTTGAGTGATGTCAATTTCTTTCTTGTCTGGGTACGGACGTGTGAAGGATTCTATGTTGCTCCAAGTTTGAGCCCACATGTTACCTGAAATTTTAATACATGGGGTTTTAGTATTCTGGTGAAAAATAAGCCGTTTGAAGAATTAGAGGAGAAACGCCCACTTTTTTTCTAGTGGACTACTACGAGAACATTTACACATTTTTTTTTTTTGCCTGGATCGTGTTTTCCATGTAATCTATTAATTGATTTGTTCAACCAATACAACCCCAGATAATATAAATGTAAGAAAGAAACAATCAAACATTCTGTCATTTGTGTGTTTATCAAAATAGAACTTTGATCAGAAGGCCCATTCTCGTAATTTAAAACGGTTAAAATCTAGTCGCAGTCTCATCTCGGCAACAAAGAAATGTAAAAAACTTGTCAAAATGTAGGGAAATTAGAGAAGTTTTTGACAGATTGAGACTGAGATCAGACTGTGAACGTTCTTAAAATTACGAGAATTGTCCCTCTGATCTCGCGTGATCTCCGTCACTGATCTTCTTCACACTCAACAAAGATACTCAGATCCTCACCTAACAAATGCGCAGGAATGGGTCCCTTGGCCGACACCACGTGGTCTCCATACTTGTCCCGCAGCCTCTTCCTGACATACGCATGTAGCTGCTGGTACAGCGGCTTCACGTCCTCCCACAGCTTAGCGAGCTGCTGTTCGAAGTCATCTACCTCGTATTCTGATTGCCACCAGTCAGCTACGTCTTTGAAATCTGGAATCAAGATGATAGTTTTAAGAATTTGAAAAATAAATAATATATAAGTAGAATTAGAAAATTAATATAATTAAGGGCTATAATTAAAATCAGCCCTAAATCTTGTGCTATTTAGGGCTGATTTTTCCAACGCCAGATAATTTTTATTCGTAGAATAAAATTGACGTCTGACAGATTTTGTATGGAAGAGATGTCAAAAAATCAAAATTATTCCTCGAATAAAATTATCTGGCTTTGGAAAAAGCAGCCCTAAATAGCACAAGATTTAGGGCTGATTTTTAATTCATCTGATGACTTTAATCGAGGAATAATTTTAAAATTTTGACAGTTATTTCAAACAAAAACTGTCAAACGTCAATTTTATTCCTCTAGTAAAAGTTATCTAGCGATGGAAAAATCAGACCTTAGACGAATTAATTATAGGTATAGACACGCTTTATTAGTTAAAATGGGTGACTTTCCTCATTACTTTAAATAAAAGCTGCTTTAAACAATGTCATAATATGTTGCGCTAAAAGACTCTTAGTAAACATGGAAATACTGATAAAGTAAATAGATCCGGCAGACAAAATTCTACGAAATTTTCAAATGGCTTGTAACGTCACTGAAATTACGACATTATTATTACACAGCTAATTTTTATACTGCCAACTCTAAGAATTCACATATGTAGTTCTATTTCCATCGAATTTATTACGTATTGATTTTGCCTTTTGCCATTGAATTCACATTACATAACAGCCTATAATATACCCACTTCTGGGACACAGGCCTCCTCTCTTCAAGAGGGATTGGGCTTTAATCTGCCGCGCGGGCCCACAGTTGGAAGATGTCACATGTCCTCGAATTTTTCCATTAAATTCATTGATTGGTTATCCCATTTCGGTTCCGCTCATGCCAAACGATGGTCATCAATATTTTGAGAACCAGACTGCACTTTCCGAATATCCTGAAGAACTCAGTTTCTACTCCATAGGTTTTTTTTTAAGAAACTTTCTTACATCTTCTCGAGATTGCTTGTCTACTAGTGTTTTATTTATACAAATTAACTTGTTCAGATCTCCATCATCAAAATTAAGTATCTCACCATTAAGTTTAGCAGCCTCGTTGTACAATTTGACGTATTCAGTGAAGTTGTGTCGTGCCTTAGCACCTGCTTGTTTGTGCCACTCGACCCAAAGATGCCTCAGCTCATCAGGGTCTTGACTTTTTGCAAACAGCTCCGTGATATCTGAAATTAAACATGTTTGAAGGAATATTAGAAAAAAAAAATGATTGAATACAAAAACATTCCCGAAATATACGTTATTATTTACTTATTTATTTGTATATAAAGTTACGAGTAGTTAGTCATTTAATTTAATACCCAGTGTAAATAGTTGCGTTACTATATTGTATATCATCATCTGCCTAGCCTTTTCCCAACTATGTTAGGGTCGGCTTCCGGTCTAACCGGAACCGGATGCAGCTGAATACCAGTATATAACCATTTAATGTTTATGATATAAAGTAATGTTAATTAGACCAAGAACCCAATAGACAATAGGAAAAATATCTGAATTATTTAACAAAAGAACCTGTTTTATATCCTAAAAAAATCTGTTTATATATTTTTAAAGTATCCCAACGACGATTGTAAATACCACGTACCATAATTTAATTACTTCTAGTCGTTTCTCACCTGGTTCCAAAGACAAATTACACTTGGAAGGATCCTTAAAATCACAAATCTTGGCTGTCGCGTAGTTGGCCTCCATCCCGGACACCGACCTCATCAGCAGCTTGTACTTGTCATCAGGTAAGGCCGACACTCCCAGCTGGCTGTACTTCTTGAACATCCTCCGAAGAGTGAAGTCTTGGAAGTCCTGCCATCTGTACATTTTCGTGTCTTCCCATGCTCGCTTCTCTTGTTGCGACAGCTCTAGGCGGATTTGGATCTGGAATGACATGGAAAGTTTTTTAAGAGACTGTTTGGAAAGTAATTATTCTGAGTGGTGGTTCTGAGTAATTAAATAGAAGTGTCTAATCCTGCTATTTTTCTGAGCTATATTAAGTAGTAGGTACTCATTATTTCCTAGACCCAAACCCCCTTATTACAAAACAAGGTTTTTCTTTCGATCAGGTTTAAACCACGGACCCAGTTATTGAATTAAGAACCTAACTGTTATAGAAATCTAGTTCTTTATACAAAAATTACAGCTTAGTTCGGTGCTAAGTTGTAATTTTAGTATTATGAACTTTAAAGTTCGAAATACAAATACTGTCTCAAAGATTTATGTTAGAACTAAAGTTAGATTTCGTTTCGTAATAGGACGGAAAAAGAGTACATATCTTAAAACTATGATTTTTTTTATGTTGTGTATATTTGTATGCTCAGACCTCAGTCTAAACCTCAACATACAAAGGCCGAATCTGGATTTATATTCAGTTTTTATAAGCTTAGACTGCCTGCCCAAGTTTGCACTACGGCTATGTGCAAAAGTGTGGAAATTATTTATTTTATACAACCAATATTTATGAAGGTTATTTTATTTTAAATTTGGCGTTCAAAAATGCCTTTTGCCTATTTTAAATAAATGATTTGACTTTGACTTTATTATGCAATAATAATAACAAAACTGTTCTTCAAATTGAACAAGTAATGCTGTCCTATTAACCGTATGATTGTGTAATTACGCAAGGTAATGAAACATCAAGTTTAAATTGAAATTCAGTAGCGGTGAATGTAAAATAGCAATTATTAGAGTTTTTACAACGATAATTCTTGATTGATTATTGTACTCCGAGCACGTGGATTTTAGTCACGTTTCTATCAAAATTAGTTGACAAATAAAATATAGTCGCATTTCTCTTGACCTCGATCGCGCTTGGTGGAAACCGATGGATGAAGTCTACTATGGAACGAATGAACAAACCCAGAAGATGCCTGTTCATTCTTGCTTTGATGGCTGACGGGTTATGAAGTACGAGTACAGTCACGAGCACCAATATGTCAACACTTGGCAACTTTCAATTGCGATTTCTTCGTGAAATGACGAATGCAAAGTTGAGATACGAAACATTACATAAACCTAAGGCTTCGAAAATGCTATGTTCGTAAAAACATAAAATTTCATTCAAAAATAAAGGAGTAAATCGCTTTTGAATAAAGCCGAGTGTATACATACTTTTGGTCGTGACTGTACGTCGAGGGGAACACAGACGCTGGCAGAGATCCACAGTTTGGTTCTTTTTAATTCGATCTTTTAAAAGTTTTTTTTTTCTTTATAGGTACAGGCAATAAAAATAGAGATACAAATAGGTTGAGTTATTCATAAGAATTACGTTTCCATGTAATACACTATAAATATTGTTTCATTAAAATTATTTGAAAGCGAGCCCGTCAAGAGAGATTTGTTTATTTATTTTTTTCCTTATAAATTTCCCTGTTGATTACATCTTATAAAACGTCTATGTTCACTTAAAATATAAGAGCAAGCTTGTGACTGTTCTGTGGCCATATAAGAGGGACAAAACCGTAATTTTAGGAATGTTCACAGTCTGATCTCAGTCTCTATCTGTTAAAAATACCTCTAATTTCCCGACATTTTTGACAAGTTTTCACCATTGATTGTTGCCGAAATAAGGTACTTACAGTACGAGAATAACCCTTCTGATGTTGCTACATACCTTTCTATAGCTGAGACTCACCATGTTCAAAAGCAATTCAAATATTTCACTTACCCATTTCTCTTCATTCTCTTTCGTGATATTGGACGTGTAATCCCACTCGGAGAGACTGGCCCTGTTCTTCCTCGTGCCCATGGCCTTGTCGAGCTGGAAGATGTAATCCCGACCCTCATGTTCCAAGGCTTCTAGGTCAGGATCACGGCCCTGTGTTGCGACCACGAAGACCGCCACAATGGCCGCGATCAGCAAGGCTCCTCCGCCGATTTTTAGCATCGTCTGGAAGTAAATTAAAGGTGGTTTTATTAAAATGTACCTACGTGTACGTACATTTTTCTAATATTGCTTTTCTGGCCACAGCATTATTTAGTTTTCCGTTGCTAGAAATTGGAATTCGAAGACTTGATTCGTAAATCCAACGTAGCACATTGATGAAACTGCAAATAACTTCACACCTGTGATCCCCGAAGGATTACACAGAGGAGTACCTATAGTACATCCACGTTGGTGTAACGGAAATTCTACGATATTTCGATCGTGCAGTAAACACTTTATCCTACTAAAAGTTGAATCGTAGGGGCTCCTACTCCGAGATCAACAAACAACATTCTTGTAAATACAATTATAATATGTATAATTAGTTATTATTATATGTATAATTTATTTTTTGGAGAATCCAGGATATTTTACTGTAGCGTTTACGAAGAGTATAAAATTTTACTTAAACATGTGCACTTGCGCAGATGCACCGTTGTGTATTACAAATGCCACGCTTCCTTCGACATCGTATATCTGTCGTACGCTGCATAAGCGTGACGCAATTGTGCTTAACGAACTATGTGGTATTTAACCACGAAATGCATAAATAAATGAATATATTATGGTACCTATACGATCTACTATTCTTGGTACCAACTATTTTCTTGTAACACAGATATAAGAAATATCATTTGCTGGAAGATGAGATTCAAAATTCTGATCACTTTGCATCTTCGTTGCACTCTATCAATCTTGTAATACTGCAGCGTGTCATTTCTAGCAGATTGCATGCATGTAATATTAAAGTAACGTTACGAAACATTCAGATTTGGACGTAAGTTTATGGCAGTTTATTATTATAGTGCTACTTTCTCTGCTCTTGAGACGTAATCGGCGATTTACAAAAATATGTGTATACCTACTTAATTTGAATCGATATTGAAAAAAAATCACGTTCAAGCTTTTCAATCTTTGTTTATGTTATCAGATGGAAAATTCTATACTTCTATAGTTAGCATAATCTGTCTATAATATTCCCACCCTGGGAACATCGCTCCACTGCTGGCTCTTCGAGAGGGAGTGGGCCGCAATCAACCACGCGGGCCCAATGCGGGTCGGTAGATGTCACATGTCTTCGAATATTTGTTTCTAGGACATGCCGGTTTCCTAACGATGTTTTCCTTCGCCGTTTTGAGAGCAGTGGTGATGAAATTATTTTCACAAAGTAAAGTGCCTGTCTGGGTTCGAACCCACGACCTACAACTCGTAACTGGGGCTGTTACCACTGGGCCACCACTGTTCTCTCCGTCTCTAATTACCTTATGTGTAAAGTTGAGTGTAATCTGTTAAATAGTTACCTTGCAGAGTCAACAAGGGTGCTTGGTAACTCCTCAAAATTGTAAACGAAATTGATTTTTAACAAATTAAAAAAGTATATTTTTAGACAAATATGTAGTGTGTAAATAATATGTATGAACTAGAAAGGTTAAATAACAAACAAAACTATCGCAAAATTCTTTGAAGCAGGTATACAGCTGTCAGTGTCAAATCACCTGTATGTGCGCGACTGATTTATTTTTAATAGAGCCAAGCAAATAGCTAAGAATGTCATTGAGATTGTACATAAAGTTAAGAAACCTCATTGTTTTAAACTGCAACGATTTTCTTCAACTAATCCTTCATTCAGGTCCTTTGTACACGTTACGGTTTCTTTCCGAAACGGCGTATATACCGCGCCGTAAAAAAAACGTGTCTGTCAGGAAGCTTCCATAGTGATTCATACAATACAGACGACCGTGCCTACACACGGCGAATAAACCGTAGCTTTTCACGGCAGGAAAAACGTGTGTCCACAAAGGGCCAAATTACTTTTACATTTGTAGATGCAAACGGTGGACGGTGTTAAACACATGGTACAATATATATGTAGACAACATCTTTTTTTAAACACCTTTCGATATATACCTTTTCGCTGAAGATGGAATGGAGAAAAATGTTTTGGCAGCATACTGATCCATTGCTATAAGTCTTTACATCCTAATTTATATCATTTTATATCATCAGACATGAGTTTTTTACCAAATCCAGTGCTTTGATTACCTGATTACAAAACGGATACCTCATCCGTCACCAGGGATGAGGTATCTATTTTGTTTCATCACATACATAAACATGCATTAGTCTATTATCCACTCAACAACAGAACACTTAGTCCACAAAAACTGCAGGAAATCCCCATACATAACGACGTAGGATCGCGTTCGTACAATCCGGCCACCATGAGAGGCAACGGTGTGCGGCGGAGCGCAACCGTCCTTGACTTAACACCCAACCATCTTGACAACCAGCATTGTCTTCTGTAGAAACCGTGGTAATTCGGTTTTCATACATATTGTGTGTATTGTCGCACGTAGGAAGTTTATGATAATGGGGCTATGGATATGCTAATTAGATTGGCGTGAACTCGAACACTGCACAGGTCTTAACCTGTGCAGTGTCCGAGTTCACGCCTAGAATAGGCTCCATTCGAGATTTATTTGCCAAAAATGTAAACAAATATGTGTTTTTGGAGTACGGAATGTAATGGTTATTCCATTACATTCCGTACTCCATAAAGGTTCAGTATTTAGGTACGCTACAACTTCAAACGTTTTCAATAGTGCTAGTCACTCTGAAATCAACTTAAGGACCATTAAAACAAAGTTGTTATTTGCTTAAATATTGAAATAACTTGACTTTAGGTAACATTTTTATCCGTATGTTGTATTGTAACTTACTTTTATTTTAATTGCAGCGTCAGATCTTACAAATCCATGACCTAGTGCAGCTAAATCTGGGCTAACGTTTACTAAACATTTTTTCAAGCATTGCTTATTAGGATCTTGCTGTTTGTACTAAAATATTATGTACTAATTCATAGGTTCTCAACGTGGGCAATAACGCTTCCTCGTAGGCGTTTGAGAATTTCAGGAAGGCAGTAGAACACCCAGAGAAAATATATATCCTATCTTACGACTGTTTATAAGATTACACATTTAAATATAACAGTGGCAATAACTTTATCAGATTCGCGACAGATGGTAAGAAAAATAATGGGGGAGTAGAAAAAAAAATCTCAAAGCGTGCAGTGGGACAAAATAAGGCTGAGAAAATTTTCTAGTTGCATTAAGAAACGCACTGCATAACTTGATATCGGAGCAAGTCTACTCGAACTCTTTCAAGGCAAATGCAATGAGAGAATAAGCCCAAACGAAAACCACCCATCCAGTTTAAAAAACAAGACACCGAATCATCTGCATGCTTCTGAATACATTAGACCCTTCGCTACGGGACTTCAAAACTGGTACCGCCGGGCCACCGACCAGGGTCGCTGACACCCCGCCATATCTTGCATAATTTCAATATAAAAAAAAGTTACGGAATGTGATCAGATGAAGGCAACGTCCTAAGACCGGATCGAGCAACTGCAGCTTTTTGCATTCATTATACGGTTGATCGATTCATCGATTGGATATAATCGAATGGAACATTGTAGGAATTAAAAATCGATGTTGCCGTTAAATTAAAATTGGTTAGATGTTACGTTGGTATTGTCATCAATTATTATTTTTATTACCTAAGCAGGGACGTAGTATTTATAATGTAGCTACGTTATTAGCCGATGATTTTGTGGGTGCAATAAACTGATAAACTGCCAAATATTCGTCCGCATTACTGTTAACAGGATATGTGGCCAAAAGGCTGGCAGCATCATTTTTTTGATACCCTATGATTCTAACCCCCTTCAATTTTTTATATTATTATTTTAAGTCTGTTAGCTTATATTAGTATTATATTGCTTGAAAAAAAAATTTAAAAACTGCAAATGGGATAGCAAAAGTTTAACGGCAACGCTCAACAACTTTTGGTTGCACAAAAAGCTTACAGCAGCATTATGCAGATGGAAAAGTTTTTATAATAATAATAATAAATCATTTTATTTCAGGCATTGTATACATAATTACATACACATACACGCCCGCCGCGCGTTTTATGTACCTAAAAGCATTTCTTTGGATCTTTATTAAATGCATCAAATAAAAATCTAGCTTATACCTCCAATTTCCATATCAGGGTATGTTGATTACAATTTATATAAACAAAAGTGGCCATATGCCTGGAAATGATTATCTTTAATATGCCATATTGAATTGCAGACATAATAACAAAAAGTTCGTGAAAAACATGCAATGTGTCGACATCTGGCTGTAATATCAGGGAGTAACAAGTACAGTCACCAAAGGAGATAAGTAACCAGAGTCGACGGATATAGTTGAAGTTTAATAAGAAACCGATGGATGTTTTTGAATAAAATTTAATTTAATTAATAGAAAACAAACAGTTCATTTATCAAATTAAATTTCATTCGAAAACATCAATCGGTTTCTTACTAAACTTCCTATATCCGACGACCCTGGTTACTTATCTCCTTTGGTGACCGTACATGGCACTAGGTAGATAGATAAATCAGTTATTTAGTGCACACAAAAGACAGCACAACAGACAAAAGCACAATTAAATGATAACAAATTACATGAATATATAAAAACAAGGTGCCAACATACCCACAAAAAAAAATGATACACTTAAAGAAATTAAGGGACACTATGGCATACTTTAAATCAAAATGATGAATATACAAAGTGCGATGTGCGTCTCCAGGTTGCAAAAAATGAGTCCAGCTCAGCATGTGTCAGGCAAATGCCTGACGCTGATATTCTGCTGGATCCCTGCAGTGACATACGGACGTCGAGCAGGCGAGATAGATAGGTGTTGTGACAAAGCGTTATGTGCGGAGTGAAATTTTTAAGTATACCCGCTATTTAAATTATTACGTTTTCTACGGTAAAGTCTTGCGTTGGGTAACATTTTTGTTCGTTGAGGTAGGTACCTTATGATAGTTAGAGAAATGGTGCCAATATTATGGATATTATGGAGGTCAGATAGGCAGTCGCTTCTTGTAAAATATTCAGCTGCATCCGGTTTGACTGGAAGCCGACCCCAACATAGTTGGGAAAAGGCAGATGATGATGATTATGGATTAATTATCATAGTTTACTGTTAATTAGCACAGAGAAGAATTTGGCTGCATGTGTTGCAGTCAACTAACGGCTAGTGCTAGGCTAGTGTTATACTAGTTTCGGACTCATGTCGGCCGGACTAGTTTCTCACTAGTGTCGGACTAGTTTTTGATTAGTGACGACTAGTATCAGGTTAGTGTCGGACTAGTTTTTGACTAGTTACGACTAGTGTTTGTGTTGTGTGTGTTTGGCTGCATGAGCACATGCAGCTGGATCTCGAAGATTTTGAACTTTCGTCCAAGAATGGCGTAGTTACTTGCATAGCTAGTTACCAACCCCTATCTATACCGGCTTAGTTATATTTTACTGGCCCTAGACAATGCACCACCTGCACTATTATGCATTATATTTTGTGCATTTGTGGACGCACTATCAAGTTCTATCGATGAAGGAAACGCACGTTGAAAACATGTTAGGCCTTGGGTCATCAAATCGAAGAGCACCCGTCTTTGATTTTGTGGCTTTACCCCCGCTTGCCCCGACTTTGTTAGGGCCATCGTTGTTTTTCCAATCTTAAATGAAATACAAGTTGTCCTATACAGGGTGGCAGGGACATCGACGCGCAAACTGTAACCATGGATTCAGCACATGAGCTGAGACCCCATAGCGTCGAAATTTTTCGTCGGTTATTAAAAAAAAAATGCTGTTCCATACGTTTTGACCGCGTAGGTATTGCACTTTTCTATAAAACCCTGTATACCTATGGGCTCCGTTATTTAATTCTCTCGCTTCCAATTTTTTTGACAATTATCATACTTTTTTCTTCCCTACCTACCCGCAATGATATAATGTAATTAGTAAAAAGATTTATAATCCTCATGTAAGTGACGATTGTCCTAATGAGAAATAAAGTTCCTTGAAGGGCTGATTTATCAATCGACAGATAATTTTTATTCGTGGAATAAAATTGACGTCTGACAGATTTTGTGTGGAAGAACTGTCAAAAATTCAAAATGACTCCTCGTTTATTATTATCTAGCGTTGGAAAAATCAGCCCAAAACCGAATTTGAGCATATTGATGGCAAGTAAAACAAACAAAAGCATTTGAGAATATCTGAAAAAAAAAATTGTTAAGTACCTACCGCAAACTTTTTTTTGCGCAGCTGTCAGTCAATGGTAGATTCATAAAAATTGTTTTCTTTTTATGGCCCGATTTTTATCGGCAGATTATTTCCGCGCAAATTGTATTTAATCGCATTTTACATCATGCCATGTAGTTATCAACATATTTTTGTATTATTGTAGTTTTTAAATACGGGTGTATAGGCAAAATACTAGTACCCGTACACTTTTTCTACATCGTAATTCACATATGTAAAATTTCAACATGGATGATGAAACCAATATTTTAACAATTTTATGATTTAAGAGTGTCCGTGGAGTTTCTTGCCCGTTCTTCTCCATAGGTACCTACGCTTTGGAATGGACAACTAGCTTCATCTTTCTGACTGACTGACCCTTTGACAATTCAAAAGTGCCTGTAATTGGTTTAGTTGAATTAAATGATTTGAGTTTGAGTTTGACTCGGCTGCATCCGATGAAAAGACAGATGATCCTACTAATATTATAAACGTGAAAGTTTGTATGGATGTATGGATGTTTGTTACTCTTTCACGCAAAAACTACTGAACGGATTTGGATGAAATTTGGCACACATATGGTTTATAACCAGGATTAACATATAGGATACTTTTTATCCCGATATTCCCACGGGATCGAAACTTATGCGGGTGAAACCGCGGGGCGCAGCTAGTAACGAAATAAGATTGTATTTTGTATGTTTTATTTATTATTTTGAAAAACATTTCATGCTACTGTATAGATATTTCTTTCCACATCTACCTACAAATTTAAATGAAAATCATCACCTGCCTAGCCTTTTTTCAACTATGTTGGGGTCGGCTTCCAGTCTAACCGGATTCAGCTGAATACCAGTATTTTACATGGAGCGACTAACTATCTGACTTCCACAACCCAGTTACTGGGTAATACGATACCCTTTGGTAAAACGGTGGTTGTCAGACTTTCAGGCTTCTGACTACCCTTAACGACTGTCAAAGATCTACGAATGACTGCCGGGACCAACGGCTTAACGTGCATTCCAAGGCACAGAGGGGTTTCGGTATGTAAAGATGGTCACCCATCCTCAGACCAACCGCGGCAAGCGTAGCTTAACCTGAGCGATCGACCTGTGCGGCTGTTATTACTTAGCTACGGGCCAAAATGTACCGCAGCATTATCCTTAAACCTTGACATAGGATAAACAGGGATGTAAAGATGGCAGCAGGTGGCGTTCAGTAGTTACTGCCTACCCGCATGTGAAGAAGCTGTGAAAACTCACAGCTTCTTCCCATGTTTATTTAAGTATGTATGTATAATTAATATACATAAGTATACATATATGTATAATTAAAATAGATATACCTATATATGTACATAATTATGTTAACTTCACAAAGCAGAAATTCACATTTTTGAGACTAAAATGAATTTACCCTCTGTTTGACGTTTAACTATTTATGCAAAGCCAGCTCAGTGAAATTATTTAAGTAACTGTATATTATTAAAAAGAAACCGTATACTTACTGAAAAGTTACCCGATTACCTATAGGCATAATTTCATTAGTATGTATGTTAATTAGATATAAAAAGCAGTAATTCCCATTTTTGTGACTAAAATGAATTTACAGAGGGTAAATTCATTTTAGTCTCAAAAATGTGAATTTTTTTTAGTCTCAAAAATGTGAATTTTTTGACGTTTTACTATTTATGCAAAGCCAGTTCAGTAACACTATTTAATGAACTGTAAAGAAACCGTCTTTACTGAAAAGTCACCCAATCACCAGTAAGTATAATTTTATTACCATAATGATAAGGGTAGACGCTGTAACCACTGAATCATTACATTACCGACTGTTTAATTTAAATAATTCCAGTGCTAATCATGTTCCTATCCAACATCCCAATGATTGCACAGTACATTATAACTACAAGTAGCAAACATGACTCTTTAAATTTCATCGGAATTAAAAATCGCAAAACTGGACGAATATCAACAAAGCGTGGTATTATTTACAATTTCAATCCATTCATAATTCAAAAGCATGAATAAAAATCTACGTTTTCATAGAAAAAATACATTAAAAAAAATAACATACCTCTTTTTATTTGTGTCTTCAGTCAAAAATATCCGTCATTAATTATTTCTGGATAAATACGAACGAATGTGAGAATGCCGTTAATGGTTGGCGAATTTGAAAAAGAACGGCCAGTCGCCGCGTCCGACCGGCCGATGACTGAGCTGTGCGCCGGCGCAGCCTCGCTATCCACCCACACACGCGCAATACGATAAAGGGTATCGGATTCGGCCATAGATTTTATTGAGTGTCATTGATTGGAGATGTGATTTTACTTGCGTTTACGCATGTCGGTGGGTTGATTTTCTCAGTGAGCTGTATAGTTAACAATGCGAGGTACATAGTTTTTTTTATTTTTTTGTTAAGTATTGGCTACTGACGATCTAGGAGCTGAAATGCCCTATTGAAAAGCATAGATTTATCTTTTTATCTTCAATTAAATTATAAAATTGTCTTTTTTAGGGTTCCGTAGCCGAATGGCTAAAACGGAACCCTTATGGATTCGTCATGTCTGTCTGTCTGTCTGTCTGTCCGTCCGTCCGTATGTCACAGCCACTTTTTTCCGAAACTATAAGAACTATATATACTGTTGAAACTTGGTAAGTAGATGTATTCTGTGAAACGCATTAAGATTTGCACACAAAAATAGAAAAAAACAATACATTTTGGGGGTTCCCCATACTTAGAACTGAAACTCAAAAAAAAAATTTCATCAAACCCATACGTGTGGGGTATGGGGTATCTATGGATAGGTCTTCAAAAATGATACTGAAGTTTTTAAACTAACTTGTAATTGTACGGAACCCTCGGTGCGCAAGTCCGACTCGCACTTGGCCGGTTTTATATAAATGAATACAATAAAATGTGATAAAATTAGATCTTCTAACTAAAACAATTAGTTCAAAGAACGTATATTCAATACTGACACGTTCAACTATATTAAATACCCTCTCCATTCCTTAGAGATTAATAAAAAACAAACAATGATTTCCGGTATAAAATTAAATTGTCATTTTATAAATTCAATGCCAATATCTACGGCAATGCCCAATACTACTATTTTTATTTTTTATCATTTTCCAAAAACCTCACTCGTAATTTTATTTTTCCAGCACTATTGCTTTTATTAACACTTTTAACAACACTATTAATTTTATTTTTGTCTCCTATAAAACGAATCCAAAATTCTTAATAAGCTTCGTTCACGTCTACATGATAATCTTTGCCTCATATTTACTTGTGTGCAAGACAGCTTGCAAGCTCAACTGTCAGCGTCGGTACAACCCTCAACACAAGTGCTAATATCAAGTTTTGGCAAAATCAATATAAATACTTGTTATTTTATATTTGCAGATGCCTCTACACTCTAATAGTCTTTGACTACGTATTATTTATAGTGTCCGACCGAAAGTTCGGTTTCGGTTTCGGTTTCGGCCGAGTTTCGGCCAAAAATCAAGTTTCGGTGGCAGTTTCGGTTTCGGGCAAAACTGGCCGAAACTTTTGCCGAAACCGAAACAATAACAATTAGTGATTTGATTTATTGATCACTGATAAACATTTTGCTATGAGAACCTAATTTGAAAAAATAATAAAAATATTATTAATATTTTTTTATATCTATATAATAAAATTCAAAGTCCTGACTGACTGACTGACTGAGACATCAACGCACAGCCTAAACCGCTGGTCCTAGAGACATGAAATTTGGAGGGTGTATTCTTCGTGAAGAGTAGGTGTCCACTAAGAAAGGGTTTTTCTAAATTCCACCCCTAAGAGGGTGAAATGGGGGGATTTTGTTTCTATGAAAAATCTTATTCCTTGAATTAATAAACTTGAAACTTGGCACGAATACTTATCTAAGTAAATTATGAAGTTGGGCATTTTTTGTTTTTATAAACTACCCTCTAAAAGGGGATTGGGGGGTTTCAAAGTTTGTATGGAAGAATTTTAGCGCGCGGTCCGATTTAATCGAAACTCAGTATTTATACCTAAAATTTAAAGGAAAGAATAATGATTATCAGGGTTTTTCGAAAATTACCCCTGACGGCCTGAAAGGGGGTAGTCAATTTTACAGGGGAGGATTTTACAGCGTAGCTTGATTAACTCGAAAATTGGTATAAATAATCTTTGAATCCAGTTATCAACACATGCCAAATGATTTTTAAAATTCCACCCCTGTGGGGGTGAAAAGCGGGGATACAGTTTATATGAAAAATCTTATTCGTTAGGTTAATAATCTCGAAACTTGGCATGAATACTCGCCTAAGTAAGCAATAAAGTTTATCATTATTAGTTTTTCAAAACTACCCTCAAAGGGGGATATAGGGGTGTTGAAGTTTGTGTGGAAGAAATTGAATGCGCGGTCCGAATCACTCGAAACTCAGTATTGATACTTTCGACTGAAAATAATTAATAATAAGTATGTAAAGTTGTCGAAAATTGACCCCTGACGGGGCAAAATGGGGTAATTCGGTTTTTAGGGGAGGATTTGAACTTGAAACTGTATGTTACATTTTCACGCCTAAGCCACTGAACTTCTGATTTGGCAAAGCGATAGATGGCATCCTGGGGAAGCACATCTTTTTATCCTGGTAGCACGTTCTCGTGGGATTCCGACCTTCACGCGGGCAAAGCCGCGGGCAGAAGCTAGTATTAAATAAATGATTACAACAAAATTAATATACCTACTGTGTTTCCATTTCATGTCCTAATTAATGCAGAATAATGGGTAAAATGCACCAAATTTCAGTATTTTAAGGAATTTAATACTTAACCACGTGAGTTTCGGTTTCGGTTTCGGCCGAAACTGAAGCCACGGCCGAATATTCGGTTTCGGTTTCGGTTTCGGCCGGAAAACCAGTTTCGGTCGGACTCTAATTATTTATTTATGGGTCGTGAGTTCGTGACAAGTCAGCTTGCGAGCTTGACTGTCATTGCCGGTACAGTCATAAACATAACTTTTAAATTTAATAATACTTTTAATTAATTTTGTTGACGTCTAAGTGAGCATATTTAAAAAAAAAGTCTAAATGATGTGATTACAAACTTTTTTAAACAAGACCTGCGTAATAAAAGTTTATTTAAATAAAATAATAATATTATATTCCAGTAATATGCTCCAGTAATTTATTAGTAAAATATTCTAGTCTACATTCAATAATGTAAGAGCAGCTGATGTACTTTGTTATACTATTTGTTGTATTTGTAACTAAGTTTTGAAGCAAAAGTTCTTCAACCCTCAGTTTCAAAACTACAATGAAATGGACATACTTAATCATTCATAATTCGCTATTAACCAAGTAACCGGAAAACGTTAAACAAGCTAGGTAAACGATACGTAGTTTAAAAAGCTGCTTCAAAAATATTATGTCAAAACAAAGATTGTTTGGGAACGTCTGCTAAAATATTTTGTTCCTCCGGTAATATGCGGCTTTTCAAGAATACGCTTGGATTTTCCAGTCCATATTTAGCAGTTCACGTTGATAATCGCAAGTAAATTACTTGACTGTAAATAGTCTCCAACACGTGTCGTTTGGCTACACGCTACTGTGACTCATACATGAGTGCGTGGGTTTGCTTACACCTATACAAACACAATGCTATAAGTAAACATCTCCTTGGTTGTGTGAATAAAGACAGTGTCAGCTGTTTTTGCACAAATAGGCTAGACATAATACGTCAATTGCTTTTGCTGCATAAGGGAAAAATATTTAATTGTGACTAAGAACACGTATTTACGTCCGTCTCAAAATTCTGTGTGAACACACAAAAATAATAATTTGCATAGATAAGAGCATGTGCATAATTAATTAATTGTTTTATTACAGCTACCTAAGCTAGGCAATCGAACTGAAAATATAAAATAACATAATTATTGTAATGAACGCAGAAGAAAAAATTGTGTAAGTAGTTGTTTTTAATTCAAAACAGTCGTAGGCTGTTTAAAAAAAAATCAACAAATTTTATCCAACCTATACATAATGGGGATGAATAAACTTAAGTGATGTACAAATATTAAAAAAAATGTATGGTTAAACAGTTGCTAATCACTACTTAACTCTAAGCAACGTTTATGAATAAGAAAGAATATTTTAAGAGGAAATATTTTAGAATCGCATTTCTTCGCGCCAGTACATCCACTAAGCACGTTCGCGCGGTTTACCGTTGACTCATCACAGTTTACATACACGAAGCTGACAACGGTACATGCGAGTACATTCGAGCCGAGTCAAAATGCATACGCAAATATAGGAACGTTCTCAAAATATTAATATATTTGAGAACGTTCCTATATTTTACAATTTGCATTTATTTTTATGAACAATTGAACATACTTGAATAAGTATTTTCATTATAAAAATAGTATATGCCAATTGTGTGGGAATATAGTTTAGCTTTATTGAAAGAAAGAAAGAATGATTTGTTTTTCACGAAAGTTTTACGGTTTTACTAATTAACCTTATTTACATAATGGCAAAACTAAAACTTATTAATTTGCGTAACCGGAATGACTCAGCTGTGACCGACACATAATTAAAATTGTAGACGCAAGCTCGGCTATAACCAATGATATTCTCTAAAATATCATTGGCTCTAACCGTTTTATTAAAGTTTTGAAGAACACTATTTATTAAACGTTAACCTTTTTATTTGGAATTGAATTTACATACATCATTAAATATAAATATCAAAACCGTTTCTTGCTAAAGCTTACTTTGGAAAGTTAACTTAAAAACTAAGGCGTTTATTTATAAATGACTAGCAACGCCCGGCGGTTTCATCCGCATAAGTTTTGATCTCGTGGGAATATCGGGTTAAAAAATATTCTAAATGTTAATCCTGGTTATAAACTATCTGTGTGCTAACTTTCATCCAAATCCGTTCAGCAGTTTTTGCGTGAAAGAGTAACAAACGTCCATCCAACAACACAAACTTTCGCGTTTATAATATTAAGTAGGATGATTAAAGTTAAGTGACGTTTAAACGTCAAAAATGTTGCTGCACTGCTTAACTTTAAGCAACATTTATAAGTAAAAGGGTTTGTGTCTGAAATAGCTCTTAATTACACCGCTTCTTCTGTCAATCACAAAAAAAGATCATAAAGCGATGAAAGGTTGGCTTTTCAGTACCCTAAAATTATAGATTTCTTTTTCTATTCGATAAAAACACGGGTTCTGGTTAAGGTTTTTTTTACATCATAATCAGCATTATAATATTCCCGCTGCTGGGATACAGGCCTCCTCTCTGTGAGAGGACTGGGCCATAATCCACCACGTGGGCACAGTCAGCACTGGGCCCGCGTGGTGGATTATTGCCCATTATTAATTTTTGGTTCTAGGACAATGGTGATGAAATAATTAACACAAAACAACAACTTACAACTCGTAAATCTCAGCCGTTACCGGTGGGCTACCTTCGCTCTGCCTTTTTTTACAACATTTTTTTTTAACCAAACCAAGAACCATAATATCCTATACTGTTGAGTTGAATACACTGTCATAAAACCACTAACTTAATTGCTACAATTTATTTAATTACCGGACCGCGGAACCTAGGAACTAAAATAATAATACTTAATTAAATAAAATCTGTCTACGTTCCAACCTAGATAATAATAATGCAGAAACGACATTCTCTTATATCGTATACTAGCCCGCGACTTCGTCCGCGTCAAATGTTTTTTTCCACGACCCACCCCGCCGCATTTTATCGCCTGCCCATGTTATTGCTCGGGTCCTAGCGTTAAGCTAAAGCCTGCAGCCTTCCTCAAAAATTTGGCTATCAAAAGCAAAAATATTTTTTCAAATCCGACCTGTAGTTCAAGAGATTAGCGCGTTCAAACAAACAAACTCTTCAGCTTTATTATTTTATTATATATTATAATATTGTATATAAAGACAGAAAGATTTGCGTTTCAAAGTTGCTAAACCGGCTCGTTTTATGTCCAACATGATTATTGTAATGTTATATTTGCATAGTGACTCATAAGACCTACGGTTGGGGATTTCCTGAGTTCCTACACGGAACCCGTTATGTTTGATAAAGCAACTATGTATTTATAGAAAACACTCTCAAACTTGAGCTATGGAAAAGTTCGGGGGAGGCGTAAGCTAAATAGCAAACCAATCTGGAGATTTCAGCACCCTGAACTGATGGACGCTGATGATGGCGCCAAACAAGTAGCTGAATTATGGGCCGAGTCCATTTAGATTGCTATCGACACGCTAAGAAGGAGCACCCTAATTGCGTAACACACTATCAATCTCAATCTGAATCATATTAAAGAACATAGCGAATCCATTGCTTCATATGTTCGAAAAATGTGTCTGCTCAACTACGTAAATAACGCAATGAATGGTGTTGAACTGTCTAAATGTAAGCAATTACTACTGATAGTGTGTAACGAAATTACCCCGCTGATGTCTAGAAACCTTAAATTTAAAAGAAATATTGTAAAACTAGTTTTAATATTGCTAATAAAGGCTATTTGAAATTGAAAGCCACTATGGCCAAATCCATTAAAATATCCATAAAAAAGTCTATGCGAACCAACAACTGGAAACTTTTCTTTGTGAGGTTAGATGGCCGTTGACGTATCGGAATCCCACAAGCAAGTTTCGAAAATGAGCTTACTTAGCTGAAGAAGTGCTCGAAAATATTTACTAATGTAAAAATAAATTGCTACACATTATGTAATTATTTTTGAAAAAAAAATAAGGAAATGTTCATTAATTTCAAAATTGTAAATTGGTCCACCAGACAAATGGCATATTTTTACCATAATAGCATATACCTACTCACCTTGTTAATAGCATGCATGTCAACATAGAAATTCCTATATTATGCATGTCAATCACAACAAATCGAAATGTGTCAATGCAGAAATCGGACGGCCTTGAGTACGGAAAGCGGAAGATATGCTGCACTGAGTAGTTAGTCAAAACAGTAATTAATTGTGATGTTTGCAGAAAACGGAGAGACCTACCTTTCTCTGAATCCTTCTGTATTATTCTAACTATCCTAACTAATATTATAAATCCGAAAGTGAGTTTGTTTATCACGCTTTCAAGCTAAAAACGGCTGAACTCATTTGGACAAAAATTGGTACATGGGTAAACCATGACCTGGAGAAGGACCTAGGCTACTTCTCATCCTGGATCGCAGACGGAGTCGCGGGCAACAGCTAGTTTTAAATAATTTACGGCTGCGCTCAATGTCTCCGAGCACATGTTTTATTCTGATTTAGTACCAGTTCATTTTTTCACCTAGGACTTTTTTGTGGCACTAAGCCACGCGTCTGCCAATTTTATCATAATTGGTTCCTTGTTTTAGGGCTGATTTTTCAATCATCAGATAACTTTAACTTTCACGTTATTCGAGGAATAATTTTGAAATTTTGACAGTTATTCCATACAAAAACTGTCAAACGTCAATTTTATTCCTCGAATAAAAGTTATGTGGCGATGGAAAAATCAGCCCTTAGTCGAGAAAAACAATACAGAGTGACACACGAGGAGCTTTTGTTTTCTTAAAGGAACTATTAGCATAATCAGTCTTTAATATCTCTGTGATAGGGAGTGGACCATATTCCACCACGCGGCCCAGTGCGGGTTGGTGGATCAACAATTGGAACTATTAGCAAAATAGAAATCAGGTAATAGATCCATACTTTCTAGCCTGAAACACAGGTCTCCACCTAGTTCAGGCAAATGAGAAACTGTGTCATCTATAATTTTTAAGATAAGATATTGTAAATCTGCACCATTTTTATAAATAAACGTTATTATTATTATTATTATACTATTTATAACTGTACTTATTGATATGCAAAAAACTTCATCAGAAACAGTGTCAGGGTTCGCTTTGCTTCATAAACGCTCATTCGCAAACCGTCTTCTATTGCATCACAAAAACTGTTGTACGCATCAGTACCTACACAGTCACAAGCTAAACAGAAGGACATTCATGGCCGAAATTTGATTAACGATGACTGTACTGTTGTTGTTTTTTTTTAACTTACCCGTCAGTAGCGGCACGCTCAGACCATTAAAATAAACATGATAATGCGTGTGTCTTTGGTAAAGTAAACAATCATTTAAAACGTCATCTGTATAATCTAATCAATGTTTCAAACGAAAAGCTAGGGCATCAATTCAAGAGAAAACAGACTTGGGTTATCAGTGCAAACTGTTATACGTGACCTGACACACATAAAAGTTATGACACCAAAAACTTTGCACCACGGAATTCTTTCGAAGCCAATGCAATGCTTGCAATGTATCAATGCTGCATGCAGTGCATTCACAAAACTACACTAGCCTACACACACACAGGGTCTATTTCACAATGTGCGGAGTACGAAAGAAGGGTGGTACCCTTCTTTCGTTTTTTCTTATAGATGAAAATCGAACAGAACTGTTTACCGGATCTTTTGAGGCGGTTAAACAGACCATTCATTTTAACGCATCGAGTTTCAACCACACTCAACGAAAACAACACAAAAAAAAAGCCAAAATTGAGATCAAGTCTTGTCGCAACCACAGCTTATCATCAAGAGAAGTTTTCTCCCTATCCCTAAAGACTAGTGAAAACTGCACTACACTTACTGCACTATTCCACGTCCAACTTCATAACAAAAACACTGTCACAGTCTACACCACATGTTGATACACGTCCAGTTTTGTGAACAAAACGCTCGGCACTAGCTCTCGAGGAAGCGATAGTCTGTGCGCTCCGTCAACGTGCACGCGGTGCAAGTGGGGGATGTTATACAATCCAAGTTGCTGGGTGACACACTGGTGGTATGTGAGTGTGGGATTGTTGTGATAGTTCTTGTTTATGGGATAGCTGTTAATCATTTAGTATGTTAGGAAAAGGAGTTAGGTACGGATGTGGACATAGTAAGGAGATGGACAGAAAAGAGGCCTTGTGTGGATGTGTTAAAAATAACATATCGGGATGTTTGGGAGAAAGTAATTGAATGTAATAAAAAGCTGTGTGTAAGATGGTTAGACAAGATGATGGAAATGATATGACATGGTGCAACCACTCTTAAGAAAATAGGGGAAGAGAATAATGATTTAATGTCCCCAAATGATGCATTTGGATCAATGCAGTATCCATACGGGGACATAATTATAGTTTGAGAAAAGTTTTCAGTACAAATGTGGTTTGCTATGAGACCAAAGATAGAATAAGAAGAAGAGAACGAACTGTGTGAAAGGTGCTCTAAAGATGGTGAATACAGGTATGAGGGCTTGAGGAGATGTTTATACAGCGTGGCGCTTTAATGACGACATTAATTTAACACACGTATACGGTTAAGCGTTTTAGTTTTATGAATATATTTTAATTTAATTAATATTTATTTATTTATTAATAATTTTCTAAAATATCATCTTAGAGCAACCTGACTTAAGACTTAAGAATTGAAACCCAGGGGTCATTTGCCGGAGTCACGGATCATAACATCGCATCAATGTAATTAAAACAAATAACGTGCAAAGAGAAGGCGAATTGAAGGAAAGAGAGAGCCCTATGTCGGCGAGCGGCCCAGGTGGAAGTTTTCAAGTTACGATTTTTTTACGTTGTTTTAATTTTTCTGGTTAAAGACATTTAATTCTCATAAAGAAATTTACATTTCACTTACATGAGAACTATAAACATAAAATATAAAAACTAATCATTGTCCTTCGGCACTCGGACTCACAATAGATCAACCTGACGTATTTGAATACAATAATAACAACAGAAAACAAAACAAAATTAAAGTAACATTAGTATGTAAGAGTATTATAAATTATTTAGGTTCGTGGGTACTCCCAAAAGTCCAACACTGTGCCACTATGCGTAACTACCCTGCCTTGAGATAAAGAGTGCGGTCCCGCTGTCACCATGTAGATACATCACAGTAATACAACTTTTGTTTACAGCGGCTTTTTTTTTTTTTTTTTTTTTTTTTTCATTTGTTAAATTATTTTTCAAATTGGCTTTATGTTAAGTTGCTAGCATTAATAGTTTATGGTTAGTAAATACTGATATTTTGAAGAACATATTTTTTTAGTTTAGTTTTAAAAATATTGATCGAAATCGCACCCTTTATCTCATCTGGTAATTTATTGTAAAGTTGCACTCCCTCGTAACTAAGTGATCTTTTACCTTGAGTGGTTCGCACTCGTTGAAGTACTATGTGATCTTTTCTACGACTGCTACGGTTATGTAATTGATGCGTTTTGGTGAACGAAATTTGTGTATGTATGGTTTTGTTAAGTATTTTTTGAATGAGTATGCAGGTGCAGTATGCATGAAGTTGTTTAATGTTCAAGAGTTTCGTGTCCTTGTATATTTTGATTGTAGGTGTTAGGTAATCATAATGAAAAAGCATTTTAATAATTTTGTTTTGTGCAATTTGTAGGTCTTTTAAGTTTGTTTTAGGTGCATTGCCCCAGATTTCGATTAGGTACAGTATGTGTGGCTTTATCAGAGAGTTGTATATTGTCTGGCGCACACTATATGGCAGACAGTGTAAGATGTTCTTTTTGAATTTTGACCACCTGAAGCCTATTATTCAAGTATGATTCGAACATTTTATATGCTACACCTGATACGCCTATGTCTTTTAGCTTTTGCAGTAGTATAGGGTGGCTAACTGTATCAAAAGCCTTTTTTAGGTCGATGAATAAGCCTAGCGCCATGTTTTTTTGATCAATGTTCATTTGTATTTTCGTAATTAGATCTGTAGTAGCTGACAGGGTGTTAGAATGTGTTCGAAACCCGTATTGCCTTGCAAAGAGGAAATTTATTGACGTGAGGTGTTCATCTAAGCGTGTATAAAGGACTCTTTCAAATATTTTAGAGATAATCGGAAGGACTGAGATAGGTCTATAGTTGCTAGGGTCCGTTTTGACACCAGATTTGTAGATTGGAGTAACTTTGGCCACCTTTAATTGACCTGGAAAGATTCCACTGGCAAGATGAATGTTTATACAGTCGGTCAGTTTGTTCACGATTAAGTCACTTACGCACTTGACGACTTTGGTAGTTATACCATCGATACCGGCACTGCAGTTCGGATCAAGGTTCTCGATTATTTTGGATACTTCGCTGGCTTGGCATGGTGTGAAGCTTGTGAGTTCTCTGTTATATGGTTGAGAATCTGGCGCTATTACAGTTTTGTGTTGTTGTGGTTGTGTAGGAATGAGGTTGGCCAAAGTGGAACCAATCGTAGAAAAGAAGTGGTTGAATGTCTCACAAACCTCGTTACCATTGATTTTTATGATTACTAACCACTAGCCCTACCCGTGTGTTAAATTAATGTCGCCATTGTAGCGCCACATTGTAGAAGAAGAAGACATACAGACACACAAGACAGATAAGAGTATGACAATGGCGTTTTCCCACAATATTTCAGTACAGAACTGCACCCTAATTGCGTAAGACACTATCAACGACAATCTGAATCATTTTGAAGGATATTGCTAATTTATTATTTATTTCCATTGCTTCATAATTATGTTCGAAACCCATTGCTACTGATAGTATTACGAAATTAACCCGCAGAAGTAAACTCGCACATATCCACATCGTACGTACTTCACTGCCAGCGTGTGATTCCCACGCATGGCGCATCATTATAATTTGCAACTGTCTACCTAGCACATTACCCACTATACAAGTAGATTAACATAGGCGACCATTCAACTAGTTCTGTTCGCTGTTTAATGTAACGGTAAGTTTTTGTACGAGGAATTTATCAGCTGCGACGAAGAATTTTATAAATATTTAAGTGCCTTTAACATCCGCACTTTCAGATGCTTATTAACGTTTGTTGACCACCGGTTACTGTAGTAGTGGGGCTCGTAGCTAAGTAATAACAGTCGCACGGGTTGATCAATCATGTTAAACTACGCATGCCGCGGTCAGTCCGTGGATGGGTGATCATATTTACATACAGAGACCCCTTCGTGTCTATGTTGGTCCCGGCTGTCATTCGTGGATCTTTGACAGTCGTTACGGGTTGTCAGAAGCCCGAAAATCTGACAAACAGTCTTTCCCAGGGGTAGGTATAATGTTACCCGGTAACTGTATTGTGGAGGTCAGGTAGGCAGTCCACGTAAAAAACTGGTATTCAGCAGCATCCAGTGAGACAGGAAGCCGACCCCAAAATTAATTGGGAAAAGGCTAGGCAGCTAATCATAACTGGTTACTGTAGTTTGGACATTCGATTAAAGAAATCGTTGTGAAGAAAATCTTATTATAACGGTTTGACGTAGACAACACGCAGTGAGAAATTAGTGCGACGGTGAGCAACGTTTGCATTTGTGTGTATAAAAACAGCGGTAAGCTGTAAGCTTGTATTATTACAACTAATTCTGTGCAAACTGTCAAAAAACTAAGATTTAACCAAAAAGTTTCTTTTTGATCATTTATTTGTATAGTTAGTACGTTAGTCATTTAATTTAGTGCCTACCTAGTGTAAATTGTTTCTTTTGTTAAATATTGTGGAAAGTCACAAAATATAAAAAATTGTCCCCAAATTAAAAAGTTGATGCTATTTTCGATACGATTTGTGCACAGTTATTGACACCCGTACATTAATCACATTAACATTGATGGACATATGTGAATGCGAGCGTAAATTTTAATATCTCTTAGATGTTTCTGCAAATAGAACTTGCTTGTCCAGAATTGGACCTAGCAACAGCTAGTTATTCAAGTTTTACTGCTGTGAATAGACTAAGTTTTTTGACGTTCCTAATTAGCTCATTGAGCTATGGCTGAAAACTAAAGTAATTAACTTCTGGTTTTACTCTAGAGCTTTTATTTTATAAATTGGTTATACGTTTTAACTAGGTACCAAAACATTGACGCATAAAAAAGATCTATTTACAGAAATAAATATTATTACGTTTTGCGAGTTGAATAACTCGCAAACCAAAACTAGTTAGATAGCTGGGGGGCGACACACGCTACGATTGCCGATACGCGGTCTGCACTCCAGGAGTCGTCTGCTCCACCGCCCATCGGTCCTCCGACAAACATGGCCGACCACTGCCACTTCAGTTTGCTCACTCTTCAAGCTATTTTGGTAACTCCGATTCTATTCCGGATAATTTCATTTCTGATTTTATCAATCAAAGAAACTCCGAGCACAGGTCACTCCACAGCCTGCTGAGCGACCTTCAATTT
This sequence comes from Apamea crenata, assembly GCA_949629185.1. NCBI lineage: Eukaryota > Metazoa > Arthropoda > Insecta > Lepidoptera > Noctuidae > Apamea > Apamea crenata. Next base: position 2,252,208 of record OX451356.1, read on the forward strand.
GTGGACCAGTACAAGTGTCAGTGTCCACGTTTCGGCACCGTATGTCATATCGGGCAGGACACACTGGTTGAAGACCTTAGTCTAACAAAACCACAAAACTATAAAGTTGTTAAAAACACACACCCACAGTGACAAAGCGTTATGAATGAAACATACACTACTGTACATAACGAAACATACATAAGTATAAAGCACATTATGTATTGCACAGACTCACGTTATTTAACTGTTAAGATAATAATGTTCGTACATTATTATACGTTGGAAGATGAATGTGTGAACGTTTTATTTATCTACGAGTATATATACATTATATACAAGTATATTACAAACTAAAATATAGCGTCGAAAAATTCATCCGCATCGCTGTGGACTGGCAATGTACCCAAGACACTGCCGGCATTGCCACGTTGTATGGCAATGCTTAGCCTCTGGCGAAGGTAAAACCCAGCCCTTGGGTCATGGGAAGTGTCAACCAATCGTTTCCAAATTTATAATATTATAACAACAAACTATACATACATAGGTGTGGGCCAATCCCATCCATTCAACTTCAGAATAATATTGTGGTTTCCTTCATGGGTAGATTCTCGTGGATTAGGTTCATTTTTGAGTCAAACGTTTTAGAACCGCAAAGAAATAACCAGAATAGAACATTGGAGTTGTAATATTTTCAGTTTCCATTTTTCACCATAATAGTATTAAGAGACCGGAACAAATATTGAGCTATTTTGAAGCCAGTCCAAGCTACAAAAAGTACTATTTAAACAGTTTTTTTCTGAGAAATACAAGCGACAGTTGCTTGTATTTCTCAGAAAGACGGCAGCAGGTCAAGCTACCCGAAACAGTCAAATTTTCCCAATCAACCTTGAACCTTAATGCTTTAGCGATAAAGTTGAAAATCTATTCAAGAAATTTGATAGATTGTAGTAGCTTGATGTAACTACAATCTATAATTATGGTATGATGAATATGGTATCACTACTGCTACCGTCACAGATCCTGCGTTTAGATATTGCTAATGATTGCGTTTTGTTACTCGGATTTGATCAAATATTTTGATTATTCTATTTTTCTTTGTGCAGCTTAATAAAAAAAAAGCTAATGCATACAAAGTGAAACGCTTCTGAAATGAAACTACACCAAAACTGCCATTCTTTTTTTTTTCAAAGGATACTTATTTTTAACTTTCTCGATAGTGTACTTGATATCAGATGAGTTTTTATCGTCGAAAAAAGATATACTTTAAAAATGCTTTCATGAATAACTCTGTAACTAAAGTATAGTACTTGTTTTTACAGTTTTTCAGCGCAGAAACATATTTATTAGGAAATTTTAAGATTTAATTTTTAAATGGATATACTTGAGTAAGAAAAGCCGTTGAATCAAAGCAACAAGTTCCACCGTGAAGTAGTACGCACAATAGCATATCAAGCTATACATTTCCAATATAAGCTGACTTTTCATTGCAAGTAAAGCCTACACAATGCGAGGTCAGCACAAACTCGAAAATGGAAATATATAGCCACCAACCATAAACAAAACGTGTTAATTGTGTACAATATAATTATTTTTCCGCGTTAATGTTTAGTCACTAAACTTATTAGCATGTGTACACTTGTTCAGATTCGGATATAAAAATGATGTGCGTGTTATTTTTTTGCAATTTGAAGAATCACGAATACATGACCAAAGTACCAAAAAACTTGTGTAATGACATTCATAATCTAATAAAATAGAAGGCGATGTAAAAACTTAAAGCATCCACAAGTTTAGAAGTAGTTACTGATACAGACAAACATGAGCAAATAGTTGGAATGACCACGGAGTATCATGGTACAGACGCTAGCACATCAAGCTACCCGAAACTGTCAAATTTCCCAATCAATAGCGATAAAGTAAACTTCTAAGTTATATTTTACATTATATAAGCTAACATTTAAAATAATAATACGTACTAATATTATTACTATCCTGTTGAGAGCGATGCAGACGAATTGTTTGATGCCCTATGATTCTTTTCTTATTTTTTCACATGCGATAAAGTTGAAAATATATTAAAGAAATTTAACAGATAGTACTAGCTTGATGTGCTGGCGTCTGTATCAATAAATATAATAGGCAAACACAACTCTTCATTTTCCATTTAAGGTAGGTTGAACCCCTTCAAGCATGTCTACGTCTACGAGTATTTTTTTTATATTAGCATTAAGTTAAGTTCCAATAGCACTACTCGTCATGACTTGAAACTGGTTTGAAGAATTGAAAAACAAAAGACCTTCTTGCTATGCATCGATAGCTTCAGTCGACATCATCAAAAACTAAGTGAGTAAATAGGTTTGTACAGACGCCAACACATCAAGCTACAACAATCTGTCAAATCTCTTTAATAGATTTTCAACTTTATCACTAAAGTATTAGGTTTAAAGTTGATTGGGAATATTTGACAGTTTCGGGTAGCTTAATGTGCTGGCGTCTGTACTTACCTGGTGCAAGAAAAAAACGGAGTGCCAGTGTTCAGAAAGGCGGATGCTCCTGCTGATTACCATTTTAAATGCAACCTCATTTTTCTTTGCCCTTGGACATGGCTGAGATCATTTTATTTCGGAATCATGCCCAACTGCAGACATGACTGAAACTTATAACAGTTAACCTACATCTAGGTACATCTTTATATGCCTGTGTGTATGTCACCGAACTCCTAAACGGTTGGACCGATTTTGATTAAAGTTTTCGTGTGTGTTTGAGTGGGTCCAAGGATGGTTTAGATTCACAGTTGGACCCGGTAGATGGTAGTCCTAACTGATATTATAAATGTGAAAATGAGATTTTTTGTTCGTTTGTTACGTTTTCACGCTAAAATTGCTGAACGGATGTGGATTAAATTTTACATAGATAGTCGCCTACATACATAGGCGACTTTTCATACTGGATCGGCGGATAACAGCTAGTATAAATAGGCAGAACTCCGGTCAGTCAGCAATTCGATGAATTTAGTCTCGTAGGAGTATTCTTCTAAGATAGATTTTACTTGCTAAACGGTACTCTCTTAGTTTTTATCCATAGAACACTTTAAACGTTCAATTATCACTTAATTATGATGCTGACCCAGCTTAACAATGCTTACCCAGCTGGCGGTAATTAAAATAATTATGTAAATATTGTCACGCTTCTGAATTAATAGTGTTTACTGAACCTACAGTATAATAATTATCATACCTATTAATTAAGAAGGTACCGGGGCAGACTGAACGTGTCTGAGACTTGTGTTAGGTCGAGAACAATCATCTGCCTAGCCTTTTCAGTATGTTGGACATAATCCTACTAATATTATAAACGTGATAGTTTGTATGGATGGATGAATGTTTGTTACTCTTTCACGCAAAAACTTCTGAACGCATTTGGATGAAATTTGGCACACAGATGGTTTACAACTAGCACCCTAATTGCGTAACACACGATCAATCGGAATCGGTTTAATTTTGACAGTTCAACAACATTCATTGCGTAATTTACGTTGTTGAGTTGACACATGACACATTTTTTGAACATATGAAGCAATGGATTAGCAATATCCTTCAAAATTATTCAGATTGAGATTGATTGTGTGTTAGGCAATTAGGGTGCAGGATTAACATATAGGACACTTTTTATCCCGATATTCTCACGGGATCGAAACGTATGCGGGTGAAACCGTGGGGCGCAGCCAGTCAGTCTATAATGTTCCCACTGCTGGGTCACAGCCCTTCTCTCGGTGAGAAAGAGTGGGCCGTTATCCACCACGCGGGCCCATGTGGGTTGGTAGAAGTCACATGTTTGAAAATTCTTGGTTATACGAGTACTATGTTCGGGTAGGCTCCAAATACCTGTGGAGGCCAGCAGGCAACGGGGGCCGTAGCACCCTTGGCTGTATTGTACAGGCCGTCACCAGTGTCGGACGGGAATGGCCAGGTGTTCCCGGCCATTCCGGCCCGGCCCGGTTCCGGCCCGCTAGCTATGTGGGCATGCGCCGGGAGGGTTGTGGAAGTAAAGGCTAAGCCGGTTTCCCATGGCCCTCCCATCACGGCGATGTGGGAACACCGCTGAGTTTTAGTGGGTATACTGTCGGTGTCATTCCGACAGTGGAGTCCCACATACCCCGTCTCGTCGTAATGCAATTCTCAGCGACAAAAAAAAGGCTCCAAATACCTAAAGAAGAAGAGACATCAACCCATCTGATTATCTATTAACCAACTAAGCTCATGCAGCCCAATGTTGGACACAGACGTCAGATATGTATCATTCCCATGCTCCAGCACAATGCCCGATTCTTCAAAAAATTGTGGGGCAGCGAAGACGAGGAAGCTCCTTAGCACGATTAACGACTTAAAGTATTTTAAACTTTTTTTTAGCTGAAGTTTGGGCCAAAAATGTTTGAAGTTTTTGCCATCGATCTACACTAAGAAGAAATAAAAAGCTTGTGTACCCTAAGGTCACATTATGTTTGTTTTTAGGGAGTTATTGAAGCCCTATAAAGAGGTTCATATGCCATAACTTTTATTTTATTATGTTTTTTCAATAATTTATAATTATAATACAAAGATGAGATGTGCGAATTTATATTCTCGCGACGCGGTCTTTGGGCAGTTCAGACTCCATTTGCAAAGTTCATTGACCCGCAAAAGTTCGTCGACTCGTCAGAATCTGTCGCACCTTTTATTAATAAGTCTGTGTTAGTAACGTAAATAAAGTTAATGTACCGTTATAGTTAATTGAGGGGCGTGGGGCCTGCTAATGGGTTAAAGTGGTTCATTATTGGATGATAGAATTCAGTTTAGTTTAAACTGAAATTCTATCAAAGATATAGTGGTAAAGTAATTTTGTTTGAAAGCCTTGGTAGTTTTAATACTTAGATAAAGCTTGTTTTTTCTTTTTTTTTAAACTATACCAATAAACTGAGACTGACAAAAGTTTAGTGCGTAAAATGGTTCTCAGCGTTCACTGCCATCTATCGTCTACGGCTGGTACATACTAGAAATGTAAAATTTCCAAAATTATTCTTTTACACTCATAAAATAATTAAAGCAAGAAATAAATAACTTAACAAGAACAATAACTTATATAAGCGCCATCTGGTGTCGAGTAGCTACACTAACTAACATCTATACATGTTTATAAATAATAGTGTAGATGGCGCTTTATTAAAGATACTACTATTTGAGCATTATTATGCTTAATTCAAATTAAGTAATTAAAAACAGAAGGATGTATGCCACTTTTTCAAATTTTAACACTTTAATAAATATATTATCTCCTATAGACAACTATAAAAAGCTATAGAGCATTAAATTCACAATGGCCAAGCCAACCTGCGACCATTAATGGACTAACCATTATAATTCTCGTTGTTGTGCAATAATAGCGCCGGCGCACCATTGTGGGTGACACTGGCACGCTCATAATAGGGTAAAACACCCAGTAGATCGACCTGCACCAATAGTCAGCCTTTTCATATTACATTGTACCTACACAATTACTACCATTCCTTAATTTATCACAACATTGCACCTGTAATGTGATCCCCGAAGGGTTAGGCATTGATGTCCGAACTACGCTCGATTGTTTCGACCACTACTGCCACTGAAATGAAAACTTCTTTAGCGGCGTTCTGCACTTTTGTTGTGATGGGTAAAAAATGTTAAACTCGCGTCAGGACACGTGACCCTGATCGAAAATTCGTAAGACGGAGCTCACGCCAGGACACGTGACCAGATCGAAAATCCGTAAGACGGAGGGAGAGTAGACCGCATTCCAAAATATCAAAAATGCACAACGTTAATATTCAAGTTTTTTTTATAAGAAGTCTCCGTTTTGATGTAAACGACAGTCAGATGTTTTTAGACATTATTATTCAACTTAACTTATCGTTTTCTGTTTCAGCTGGGTGATGGCAACTGTGGACCGGAGTTGATAAAGGGGTCCAGTGACCACGACCTACAGTAATGAGCGACCGATTGAAGACTATGTTTTTATATGCACGTGTTTCTGAGACAAATCATAAAAAAAAACTTTATTTTTTATTCAGCTGTTTCTGTCCCACTCCAGGGCAAAGGCCTCCTTTCCCTTCCCCCTTCTCCTTCTCTTTCCACTATTTTTCGTTTTTTTTTTTAATCCACAAGTCTTGAACTGACATCTCGTCAAAGTTAAAATTTTCGTTAATAGGCTGACTACTGGGTGTCTTACCTACCTAGTGCCAGCGAAAATGGCAACTGGCCGGTAACCGGCTACCTACGTCCTAAACACGTGCGCATGACAATAGCCTGAGTTTTTTCATTAGCAATAGTTAAGTGGGACGTTTTGTGTCATTTCATATTTATTAATATTGTTAGAATAAAAACGAGAGTTGAAACTTTTGGTGGATATTCAAAAATTTCCAAAATTCTTGAAGATAGGAGTAATGCGAATTGGAAGCTGTAGATGTTTTTAATAAATAAACATAACATGTATTATTAATTAGTTCTTCTTAACTCTAATATTAATAATAATATAATATTGAGAATCCCTTCTATACTATAAAATAATTCCTTCAGTTTAAATCTAAATGACATATTAACCTATACCAAAAAATTGTATATCATTATGTTATGATTGAATATGTTAAGCTATACTATTATACTTCCATAGTAAAAACTATTGTAACCATATTTATCTGCAAATAAATCTTTGACGTTGAATAACCAATGACATCGTTCTTTAGAATTTTCTCTAGGCTAAATCATTTTCGATTTTTAGAAGAATTTCTTTATTGTTTTGTAACTGTAGGAACCTACATAGCCATTAATTTGTGAAAGCGTAAAATGGCGAATGTAAGCGTTTAGTATTGTAAATTATTTACCCAAATAGATAAATTAAACTGTAAACTTTCTGAAGAAATATAAATATAATTTCCCCATAGGTACACACGGCTATATACACATCAAGCTATACATTTCCAGTTTTAGCTGACCTCGCATTGTATAGGTTTTTCGTACAATCAGTAGTCAGCTTATACTGGTTATGTATAGCTTGATGTGTAGCCGTGTGTACTGTCCCGTCTCGACGGATCACCTGCGGGGTGATTGCGTAACAATCACAGTAGCAATGACTTTTGTTTAGAACATTCAACAACATTCATTGCGTCATTTACTTTGTTGAGCTGACAAATTTTTCGAACATATGAAGCAATGGATTAGCAATATCCTTCAAAATGATACAGATTGTGATTGAAAGTGAAGATACATGTATCCAATTAGGGTGCATGTATCACTTTCTTACAAAATTGCATCTTATAATTTGCAACTTAATAAAGTGACACGTCTGTACTTTGACAAATGAACGTCCTGTTAATTACGAACATAAATCTAATGAAGAGATAAGAAAAACTAATTTCTATTCAAGAAATAAATCAACGGCTCTATTGTTAAACCTGTTCTAGAAATAACTTTATAATTTGGAGTCGACACGCATGCACGCAAAGACATCAACGATTTTAATCGATTTTCTTCATAAGCTAGTACTGAAAATCAACTAATACCCAGTTGGTTATGGACGCGGATGTGCTATTATAAATCTTGTTAGGGAACTCCTGTGGTTCCTCAAGTAGAAATTATGACGGGAAGATTGATATTTGCCTTTAATGCTTCACTTTCACTAATAATAAACAAATTTCAGTAGGTAATCTAATATTATAAAGAGGTAAAATTTGTGAGTTTGTATGAAGGGGGTTCGAAACTACTGATTCGCACCCTAATTGCGTAACACACGATCAATCGGAGTCTGTTTCATTTTGTCAGTTCAACAACATTCATTGCGTTATTTACGTTGTTGAGTAGACACATGACACATTTTTTGAACATATGAAGCAATGGATTAGCAATATCCTTCAAAATGATTCAGATTGAGATTGATTGTGTGTTACGCAATTAGGGTACCGATCTTTTAAGTTACAGTATTGCCGAGTGTCATCCTAACCTTACTAATATTAGAAATGCGAAAGCAAGTTGGTTTGTTACGCTTTCACGCTGAAACGGCTGAACGGATTTGGATGAAATTTGGCACACAGATATACCTTGACCTGGGTAAGGACATAGGCTGCTTATAGTCCTGGATCACAGACGAAGTCGTGGGAAACAGCTAGTAGAATATATTTCATGTTAAAACAAGAAATTTTACGAGTAAGAACTCGCGGGCAGAAGCTTGTAATGCAGTAAATATTGTCATTTTACTAGTACAAAATGATGTAGTATCATTTTGTACTCGTAAAATGTCTTGTTTGCAATAAATATTATCAAGTCAAATAAAGATCTTTTCTAAGTAACGTTCCAAGTTTTATCTACACTGAAAAAAGCCTTAGGTACCATGGTCGTCATTATTCTTAAGGACCATTAAAAGTGTCGATACGAGTGACAAATGGACGATACTTCCGTTTGTTTGTCCGCGCACCTTAAGTAACATTGCTGACAGGCTCGACTGTGTAGAGGTCTCTTCATTATTTATGGAGAAGTTCAAGCCCATTATAACGGTTCCTGTTCTTTTGTAGTTTTCCAGCTACTTTTAAATGTTATCAGGCTTACGGGGTTGAATTCCGCAGATTTCCCTCCTACTTTGCTTTAGCTACAGATTTAAATCTTCTTTTTCATTTCACAAACGTTCAATTTGAATGAGTATGTCCCTGTGCTGGACAAAAGTCTCCCCTAAAGACTTCCACATATTTTGTCCTCTCTCTCTCTCTCTCAATCCGATGCCTCAATCATAATCAGGTTTAAATGTGGTGCAACTTGAGAGCGCCCAATACCAAACAGGCTCCTCATAAATTAATAGTCCTTGTAATGTTCCAGTGATCGCATAAGATGAAATCCCTTAGTAGGCTGGAACTAGCCCTTGTAAGCTACCCACCTACATAACTACATTCTCTGCCAGGAATACGGCGCAGCTTTAGCTTAGTAGTTTAAATTCGGCTTAGACTTAGTGCCATCTGTGCTCGCTTCGACTCGGTACAAGCATATTCACTCGGCGGCCGGTACTCCAGCTAAGCCGATAGGGGTACGTCAGTCCGAAACCAAATAAATAGAAGCGCTATTTACGCTGGAAAGTCAGACCTGTATTGTAACTTATCTAGACATTTTTTGGCTGAAATATAATTAAGACATGATTATTTGCCTAATTTCTAACCTGTAATACTGGTGTTTTCTAAAATCTTCTGCAAATAGTTCAAAACTGTGAAGTGCTTGATTATAACCATTGTAAGAGAAAAAAAAACTTTTATTATTTGCTTCACAATTTTATGGTGTTTATCTCCAGAATCGTTAGGTGTAGGGTAAAAATGATCTCCTTTACTAAAAACTTCTGAAACGGAGCTAATCACAGACACCTTAAAATTGTTACCTTGTATTTTACAATTTCTATATAATCAATTAGCCTGGTATATAGGACCTAGGAATTTAATTGGCACATTGAGTTTTTAAAAATAGATAGACTGTCACAGGCTGGTGGTGGTGGATGAGTGACAGCTTTACAAAGCTGAACTTTTTGTAAACTTGATGTGATATGTTAACGGCCGCGTATTGTATAATATGGGCAGTTTGATACTCGTACATACAGGGTTTAAGGGACATCGAAGAGCAAACATTTTTCAAAGATAATAAAAAAGAAATGCGGGTCCAGGATCGTCATAAAAGTGAAACTTCATAAAAATTAAAGAGTAAGAGTGATTTCATGTGAGAGATAGAGAGAGAGAGAGTTATAATTATATTTCTTCTATGTCATGTAACGAAATTTGCCTAAACGTGACACGTTCTTGAAATAAATTACACTCTCAATTCTCGCCCAATTGTCGAATCGCCGCCTAAGAAGTTTTACTTCAAAAATCTACGATTTGATTTGAAACAAAAGTGAAAAAGGTACCTTTTCTGTAAACCTATTTTGTCCCAGTACTGGGCAAAGGTACTACTACTCCAATTTTCCTTATATTGTGCCTTCTCCTACACGGTCAAAATGTATGGAACTATTTTTTTAATGACCTCTTTGCGCGTCGATGACCCTTACACCGCGTACGATTACTTTAGATATATACCAGTATGATGCATATTCAACAATCAGGCGTTTAGCACACAAAGGCTGGAGTATCAAGTTGATCTAGTCTGCAGAGACCATACAATAGCAGCTATATTTAGAATAACTACCGAGGTTTACTTTCTTTGAGGAATGACATCTCATGGATAGGTTGTCACGGCTTTTAAGCATAAAAGTATGCAGAAACTTTATATGGGCCTCATGTAAACTAATTACGTAGTTAACACACTTTACATCTCAATCCGAGGGTTTTGAAAGAAATTCCTAAACCATTGTTTCATTCGTCTTCATTCTTTGACAGTTTTATGAAACGGGTACAACACGGTAAATTGACGTAGGATGTCAATTTGCTTAACAATGAATTTCCCTGACTGTACATCTCTATCCGCCGTCATCTCAGTAGTGAAGTTTCCACTTTCTAGACATATCATCTTAGTTTTTATTTAATACTTTAAGCAAATAAACACATATTACATACCACAATTCGTTATGGATATATAATATATCCATATCGTCGTTTATAATGATGATATTATTTTTTTTTTTTTTTATGTTAGCCTACGCTGTCCCACTCCTGGGCAAAGGCCTCCCTCCACTCCTTCCATCTTCCGCGAGCTCGCGCGTCCTCCTTCCAGTTTTGACGGAACCTATCCAGCTCGTCCCGCCATCTCCTACGTGGTCTGCCACGACCTCACCTATTCGTGGCGCTAATATCACATGATGATATTAGCGCCATAAATTAGATACATATTAGTAAGTCGCTCTTAGCGATAAGACCGCCCATTGTGTCACCCTTTGTAAAATTTTATATATTTTATTTATGTTCTGTAACTTTTATGGTGTACAATAAAGAGTATTCTATTCTATTCTATTCTATTCTAAGTACTCTTTTTCGAAACCTCTCAGGAGACAACGTTCAACATACAGCTGAAACATGAAAAATATCCGATAGTTTGTTGTCCAATTATTTAACCATACTTGGTCTCGAAAGCAATCATACTTACGAACTAATATTTACATAAGCTCGGAACGTGTCTGCCCTACTATTTAAATAACTATATAAAAATAAGATTAAAAAAAAACAAAATGGAAGTGAAAATGGTTCATTATTTATGTTGAAAGATACCAAGACATGTTCTTTGTCTGTTTTGCGCCATAATATCGTGTTACCATTTGAAATGTTTATTTGCACTTATTTCTTATGCTTTCAACCGAGTTGTCCAAGGTAAGAATGGAACTAGGGTACTATGGACCTGCTCTCTTAGACGAATGTACAGACGCCAACACATCAAGCTACTACAATCTGTCAAATTTCTTTAATAGATTTTCAACTTTATCACTAAAGCATTAGGTTCAAAGTTGATTGGGAAAAATTGACAGTTTCGGGTAGCTTGACCTGCTAGCGTCTGTACCTAAGTAACTCTTTAGCAGTAAAAATCAATTGGTCTAGCCTTTCCCAACTATGTTGTGGTCGGTTTCCAGTTTTACCGAGTGCAGCTGAATACCAGTATTTTTTCATGGAGAGACTGCCTATCTGACCTCCACAATTCAGTTACTGAGTACCACGAAACCCCTTGGTAAGAATGGTTGCCTGACTTTAGGGCTTTCAATTACCCGTACCAGCTGATCTGGATGGTACCTGGGACCACGAAATAACGTGTTTTTCAAGGCACTGGAGCATTTGTACATCCCATCATGATAACTTAACAGAGGTTTTCTTAATTTCCCTTTCAGCGTCAGTTTCGAAGCTTAAATCACTTAAACCACTAACAGACCTAATTAACAAAAAAAAATAACCAATTGCAAAGATCCTTAGGAAAATAGTGGGTTAAAGTTGTCGTTGCCGTTTGTCCGGCATCGTGAATCTTTGGCAGTCGTTACGGGTAGTCAGAACCCCGAAAGTCTGACAACCAGTCTTACCAAGGTGTATCGTATTATCCAGTAACTGGGTTCTAGAGGTCAGATAGTCAGCCGCTCCATGTAAAATACTGGTATTCAGCTGCATCCGGTTACACTAAGCCGACCCCAAGATAGTAGGGAAAAGGCTAGGCACATGATGAATACAGTATGTATGTACTATCTATCTATGTAAAGCTTGTTATACGTCGATATTGCTGGACACATAAAATCCGGTCAGTGTTTACGAGCGGCGCTTGATACACTGCCCTATAATTGCCTCTTAAACGACATTTCCGGGAAGATTGCCTCCATCTTTTGTATCGATACAATGTATCTGTTAATTTCTGACGTTAGTGTCGTGGAGTATTAATTGCCTATGCACGCAATATTATTATAAGAATAGCTTCTCTTTTTGCTTTTATTTTAAATTGTTTTCCTGCTTAGCAACCAGTGTCAAATTAAATGAGTCAGCGAAACTCCGCAGACGTAATGGGTACATAGGTATATTTTTAAAAAAAACTTTTTTACAAAAAAAAAACAACCGACTTCCATAAAAACACTACAAAGTGAAAAATAACTTTAATTTCGGAAGTCGGTGTCTTTAGTTTTTATTTATTTCGTTTTTTGCCACCGACTTCCGAAATTAAAGTTATTTTTCACTTTGTAGTGTTTTTATGGAAGTCGGTTGTTTTTTTTTTGTAAAAAAGTTTTTTATTTTTCACTTTTTTGTTGTGATCATTTTTTTGATTTTTGTTGATTTTTCAAAAACCGCTTGTCCGATTTCGATAAAATTTTCATGGGACCATTTGGAAAGTATACCCTATCCAACAAAAAAAGAATTTTTCAAATCGGTTGGCAAGCGACGGAGTTATGCGCGAACAAACATAAAAAAAAAAAAAAAAAAATACAAACATGCATCCGAATTGAGAACCTCCTCCTTTTTTAGAAGTCGGTTAATAAAATAAAAACGTTTCGATGTGTTTTTTTTGGGTCAACGGCCTTAGGTCCTTTAGTGTAGTTACTTGAAAGAATTTTTTTTTTAAACAGTGTTTTTTGTCAACTTTATAGACACGATAAGCATCGATATCTGAACACAAAAAAATATATTTTCCAAGTATTAAAAGTAGGAATATAAGCTGAAAAAAAAATTACAATCAATTTTTTTTTTAAATCATGTTTGGGGATCGTCACTTCGATACCCATCACGTCTGCGGAGTTTCCCTAACTAATTTAGGCGGCGTTCTGTAATTTTTGCATAAACTGAAGCCTTCTTCCCATGGGGTAGAAGAAGGCGTGAGATTATGTATGCATGCACATAAAATAATTATATCTATTATCTAATATCGTAATTTAAAGGCAAACACGTTAAGAACGTCGTTTACACAATAAAGTGGCTGGATTGAGCAGTTTACGCGTCCCATTACATTTGTTTAAACATTGGGTTTCTTCCCACGGAGTGACGTGCAAGAAAGCGCTAAAATGCTGCATTGTAATTACTAGATGGCGTAGATAAAATGTTGTGTAACTAAGGATGTAAACAATACAATTATTTTGTCGGTCAAGTATATGATAAAGAGAACAGTTTAAGGGCGAATATCACACGACGACATATCAAGCGATACATTTCCAGTACAAGCTGACTCCACATTGTATGAAAAGCCTATACAATGCGAGGTCAGCTAAAACTAGAAAAGAATAGATTGATGTGTCGTCGTGTGTACCACAATCACACCACTACCACACACAGCGACACCACGTGAACGGGCGCTAATTTGTATGACAAGGAACAGTCTATCCACACGGACCACATTCGGCCGTCAAAATCAACCGTGTGGGCGATACCGACTACATCAAGGCGACGTCGCAGCCACAATGCAACCACAACGCCATGACACTGTCACAGTCGGAGTCAATCTGTCTGCAAACACTAGCCTCAAGGTAACCACATCGCAACTACTAGCGACAACGCAACCACAACTGAATTTGCAAAAAATTGCAGCGACACTATTCACACGTAACTACGTGAACGGTCCCCTTTTTTTTATTTTTTGTGGATGGGAAATCATCAAATGACCCCTCCCGCTCTGGGTGGAGCGGAAGGGAGTGTCAGACTCTTACTGACTAAAACCCACCCGTGTTCCTTCCTTAGCCCTTTCTGTTCCAGGGCAGCGGTAACTCTTTCGGAAGATCCCGCCGCCCTGGCAGGCTTCGGCCCTATCGGGCCCCGTCCTCTGCTGACATCTCTTTGAGGCGCGCGTGGAACACAACGCGCCGTCCGTGAACGGGCCCCTAAGGGCTAGTTTCTCGAACGAAAATTATCGCAATATTAATATTGTCATATTAATATGGTGATAATTTTCTTGTCAAGCGCGCGTAAACTGCTGCGATGCAAATCATTCAACCAATCACAGCACGCGCGCTTGACAAGTTGTCACATTAATATTATGATAAAATGATTAACGTTCGAGAAACTGGCCTTAAGAAAGTATAATACAAACAAAAACCCGTTATTGAAAACCGCAGCATGGATTTTGTGGTGAAGGAAATTGTAAGAGGGAGAAGGTGGCACAAAAAAGAAAAGCTTACTCTCAATCCCATCCGCCGATAAAACGTGAAACGGAAAATTATAAACGTTTTACAGTTCAGAATTTTCACCTTTTGAACAGCTTAAGTTATTGACTATTGACAGAGACACATGATGTTCTTTAGAGGAGGCCTTCACCTCCACTTGAGGAGGGGTTCATGCAAACAAACTTATAACTTAAAAACTAAAACTAAACTTACTACAAACTTTGTCTTTTATCTTTTTATTCTCTAAACTATGTATGTATCTTACTTTTTTGCACGAAATAAAAGGCTTATTATTGTTGTTATTTTACGTTATTGACTGATAATATGTATGTATATAAATAATTAAATAACTTAATTAAAACGAAATTATCTACGAATAATTCCAAATTGTGTGAGTAAGGGTTTGTCAATGCCAACACAAAGTAATTGAAGACTACACCTGTAAATAAAAAATATTCTATAGATATACTTTTCCTCCGCCCTGTGGGGTATTTATCTAACACACTGACAGTAGGAATGACTTTCATTTTGACAATTCAACAACATCCATTACGTTAGTTAAGTTGTAGAGCAGACAAATTTTTGGAACATATAAAGCAATGGATTAGCAATATCCTTTAAAATTATTCAGATTGTTATTGATATTGTTACGCAATTAGAATGCTGGAGTGTAAATGCAGTGCAGTTCCACAAACAATGAGACACTTAATATCGTGTGACGGCAAAAGTACAAAAGGTGCCAACCTCGTAGCCAAATTTTGGGCCGAATACATTTAGATTGCCGTCCACACGCCATGAAGAATGCTTTTTATGGTTGCTTACATAAATCTAATAGGCAATTGTTTCAGGCATCTCGAATATTGGCTTTCGTTGCAGTACGTAAATATTTACACGACACTTTTTTTCGTTTTAATTAATCATGTTAGTAAGCCTACTTAGCTTTGAATTTTGCTACCTTCATAAAGGGTCTTCCAATAGGAATTTCCACCATTTAGTTAGGTATATTGTGAGACTCAATACAAAGTGGAGTCCGTTGACATTGACACAACTATGCCTAGCCACGCCTTTTAGATCCTATTTGTAGTTTCCCTTTTTATCTTCATATGCAAGAAAAACACTGATGCAAGACTACGTACTGTTGAAAGTTTCTAAGTAATTATTTGAATGGTGTTTGTAAAATGCTACTATATCTAAATGTTTTATATTTCGATCTTGATGATTCCAGCACCCTAATTGCGTAACACACGATCAATCGGAATCGGTTTCATTTTGACAGTTCAACAACATTCATTGCGTTATTTACGTTGTTGAGCAGACACATGACACATTTTTTGAAAATATGAAGCAATGGATATGGCAATATCCTTCAAAATGATTCAGATTGAGATTGATTGTGTGTTACGCAATTAGGGTGCTGGTAGTATTTTTTCAATACTATGAGTGAAATCTCTTTTAGCTTTAGAGTTACGTCTAACTTTCTTTAGGTTTAAAGATATTTATTCTCAGAAAAGACACAAAGTCACTTATATGAGAACAATGCTTAAAATAAATTACCTATATAAAGTTCGTCACAGACGTCACAATATCATCCAATGCATTCAGATGTTAGGATTGATTTTATTTGTGATTAAATATGCAGGTAATTGAGTTTTGAATGCATTGAATGAGTGTATCTTTTTTATACGTATTTTGTTATAATATAATTTGTAGTCCGTCAAAAGGTTTTTCTTTTTGCCAAACTTTCGTAAAATCTTCGGTAAAATCAGAAAACTATCTCGGTGACTGCTAGGTTGACTTGTTTTACTTTAGTAAACGATAAATTAGTCTGTATAATTTTGAAAGGAATGTGAATACGAATGAAAATACATGTATTTGTATGGTAAATAATTTAACAGCTGTCTAATTTTCATTATTTTGATTTCTTCATAAATGTTGCTAGTTGATGTTAAATGATGGATACCTAGTTAAAAACCATTTCAATAATTTGAAACAATGATTGAAATGATTTTTAACTCAAAAGTTAGGTTAGGTTAGCTAACAAACTCAAAAGTCAAATCATTTATTTCAAAAAGGCACATAAAAGGCACTTTTGAACGTCAAAAATTACAATAAAATAGAATCGATTCTAGTCGCCCCTTCCAAAAGGTATTTTTTGTATGTAGTAGAATGGGCAAGAAACTCCACCGTTACACTATATACAGCATTCTGCACATAGTTGTATTTGCGTTGGTGAAGGTATTGGAAGAGCTTTTCATCTAAGAAAGATGAATGCATGCCAATACATCTTTAACAACAACATCTATATCCACACAGAGTGCCAAACCAAAATTTTCCAATTAACACTGCTGATTCACGCAGCGTCATTTTAAGCCACCGCATACAGATTAACAAGAGCTCGCGTGCTAGCCTAATTGAACCTAATTCGATACAGCACCCGGCCCTACAGCGTGCCGCTTGCGACACGCGTGTTCATATTATATCCTGTACCGGTCCTATGTTCTGTTTTAGATTAGGATTCCGATTGGTCCTGTGAATTGATAAAGAATTGGGGGCAAAGGAATTCTGCCTAGTGGGGTAGTAGGAAGATTGGAATGAGAATAGAATCGCATTCCATAGTGTGATTGAGATCAGTGGTGGTCACCCATCGAGGTAAAGATGGTCACCCATCCACGGGTGACCATTGTTACACACACTTAGTCTACAATAGTGAAGAGAGATTTAATGCTACTTAAATCTCAGCGTCATTATCAACACATTCAACACTGCTGTATGCATTGAGGAAGCTATAAGTTGACTCTGTCCGTCTTCGTCACCCACGCTAATAAAACTGCTCTCTTTACAGACCATTAGGCAAGTAATTACGATGATATCTTTCATTGGAGCGTAAAGATTAATGCTGCTCATAAATGATTTGTTTGTCTAATCCTCGGCTCATAAATTGGCACCACTAATGGGTTATGGTAGACTGTTGGGCATGGCATTAGGGTGCCATGGTTTCAACTGTCATTTGTTTACATGTGTTGACATGAAGATTCTCTTTTCTTCTGATATTCTTTTCCTTTAACTTTGCCAATTCTGCTGATTAATTTCGTTTGGGGTTCTACCAAAGGCAATTCAATAATTTATTAGAACTCGCCAAACTCTGATCTTTTTTGGAAGGCCAGCTTTGTAGATACTGGCTCGCAGGAGTAGCAGTGGTCAGGAATAGTGTGGCGAACATGCTCATAAAAAACTTGTATTGTTTTGGGAAAAAAGGCTGTCTGTTTGACCAGCACGCTAATTATATAAGCACACTTTCATCGCAATCTGAATCATATTGAATGATATTGCTAATCCATACCTTCATAAATTCGAAAATTTGTCTACTCAACAACGTAAATAACGCAATGAATGTTGTTGAACTGTCAAAATCAAAGCCATTGCTACTGATGTGTGTTACGCAATGACCCCGCAGATGTTTCTGCCTATTACGACCAAGTATATCTTTATTGGGTTCAAAAGTTTAGCTAGCTTAGTACAACCTGACTTATTTAAGGTCTCAATAATTTTAAATGTTTAAGTCTCTCAGGTGATTTAGCTTGAACTTTCGAAAGTAACTGGGACTATAATAAATCAAGCTTCATGATAGGTTAGACATTGCTCGCGGCCAGTCTCAAGCCAAAGCTAACAGATCCAGTCTAATGCAACGATGAAAATGTGGTGCTGGACGTCTAATATTTGCAACTTTTTAGATTACGGGAACAACATCGTGTAAAATTTTGTGAGAAAATATTTGAAACTAAGGACGTGACTTGAGCAGTGGTGGTCCAATAGTAACGGTTCCGAATTACGATTTGTAAGTAGTTTGTGGGTTCGAATCCAGGCAGGCACTTCACTTTGTTATAAATAATTTTATCACCACTGCTCTCAAAACGGTGAAGGTAAACATTGTCAAGAAACCGGCATGTACTAGAACCAAAAATTCTAACACATGTGACCAACCCGCACAGGGCCCGCGTGTTAGATTACAGCTCACTCCCTCTCGCAGAGAGGAGGCCTGTGTCCCAGCAGTGGGAACATTATAGACTGATTAGGGATTATGCTATAGAGACCGGCACTCAAGCACCCAAGACAATTAATATTGGGGTAAACTCGCCACTAAACAGACTCAGTAGAGAGATCTTCTTTGATAAAAGTTGTACCAGATTGGCGACTCTGTGGCCCGAGGCTAGACGTTAATTATAATACTTAAGTTATAATATACACAGAAGCTTTTGGTGTACCTTAATAAATAAATATTGGAATACCTACCTAAATCTCTTAGAAACACTATAATCACGAAGTGGCCTTACTTTTTCGCGGCCAGACGACCATTTGGGATGGGCTAGACCTACTTTAACCTAATTGGATCAATTTCCTTTGGCCTACAGGCTCAATGTTAGTACAGTTAATTTGTAGCAACGGTTTTTTTTATTTAGCAATCTTGATGTTTTATTCAAAGTAGCTAAATTGTCATTTGAATAAATAGATCTCATTCAAGTATCGTCATTAAATATTTACATAATTGAATAGCTAACAGTCTTAAAATAATAATAATATGTACAAGTATTTAAGTATAAAAAAGTAAAGAAAAAAATTCGTCCGCATGGTTGTCAACAGAAAATGTGCTCAAAAGGCTGGCCGCATTGCCGCGTTGTATGGCGATGCAATGTTAATTCCTTGGCCAAAAAACAGGTCAGCCCTCTTGGTCACGACAACCGCTTGGCAATGTCCCGAAAAACTAAGTGGGCACTCGCACCCCATGACCCTAGAGTTTCAACCCCAAGCGGCTCGAACATATAAAAGAAAAAAGAGGAAAAAGAAACGATAAGGTATGCGTCAGAAACGAAATAACTACATCTAAATTTAGCTCCAGATTTACCAACTTCATTGGACCTTACATCTATAATAATATAAACAGAGCAATAAATATTTACCCCTTAACGAAAATACAATGTAAGGAAAAGGTAACAAAATACTTACAAAAACTTAATTACGAAGAGACTGAATTGATACTACAAATACACACACACAGTGATTGACTACTTACCACAAACACACACCCTCTTACATTCACACACACATAATCATATATCACACAAATAGAGGGGACACACACACATAATATACTGTTCAGTTTTTATCTTAATTTAATTTTGATTTCATTAATTTTTTTAATTTGGGCTAGCTCCAAAGTTAATATTTTCTATAATGATCGTATTATTTTATTGGTATTAAATTATTATATTATTTATGATCACTTTTTCACTTTTTGATCAAACTTACTTGATGGCTATTTTTAAGTGTTTATTATGTGAGGGTTTGGGCGCTGATAGCCCAAGTCGAGTCTAATTCGTTTGTAACAAGAAATTATAGCCTAATATATTTGTGCATCATTGTAAACAATTATTGAACATTGAATATAAGTTCAGAAAGATTGGAATATTTGCGCCGTTCGAGGTTTTAAAATTTTTAGGTTGACAATAATGTATGTAAGTAGAAATGGTACTTAATTTCGTGTTCAACGATCTAAATAAGCATTTAACGTCAGTAATTAAAGTTTCTCCTTAGTGAATAGGTAATATTCTCACAGCCTTTCAACAGTTTATCAACATTAACTCATTATTTTACAAAACATACAAAACTAGAATTCCCACAAACATCACACAATAACCTTTATTTTTAGCTTCATTCCACTAAAACTGAATTTTATAGTCAACGGCACTAATTGTTTCACACCAAACTGTTCGCGAAGCAATTCTTTAATAGTCCAAATTATATAAATGTGGAGTTCAATTACTGAATCGGTCGTAAGTCGTAACGAGTCATCAATCGCAAACGTCTTACTCACGAGTGATTGATTTAGGCTAGAAATATTAGTCAGTTCCCATTGGCAGAGGAGGATTATAGTCTGAATCACAGGGTGCGATGATTTTAATGTTCATATACAGAGTGGCGATTAGGTTATCAAATTAAATAATACAGCGGTCATTACAAGTTGTTAAAAGTCTGTAAAAATAATAAAAATACAAATTAAGTTTAATGTTGTTAGGTAAATACTGAAACGAATAAAAGGTCCCACGACTAAAATGTTAATTGTTATTAATTCTTTTAATTGTGTATGTCTAATATACGTTATGTAGAATACGTGGTTCCAATTCATGTGATAACCTAATCGTCACACTGTATACGTAAAAGAAATGAAAAAAGTAAGAAAATACGTAAATTGTTTGCGAATAACAAGTTGTGGAAAATATGCGTCACATCCACGCAAAACGGCCATCACTCAGCATAATGCGAAGACCATTATGGACACGGTTTTTCGGATGACGTCAACCAGTGCAGCATACGATAAGATACAAAAAACAACATTCAAAATAAGAAATAGAACTTAGATAACTTAATAAATTCTGCATTTGTCGTCTAAGAACTTGCAGGGCATGGATAAAGACCAACTAAAGTGGAGGACACTGAGTTGGCAACAGGCCGAGATTATCATCATTCCCCCCCTGCCCTCATCCCAACATGTCTTTTTCATCCATACTTCTCTATTAGTCGTCATCTCGGTAGTCACCCCCTTTCGATGCCATACCATCTTTCACACAGTCCATCCATCGTTTCTTTGGTCTTCCCCTATTCTTTTTGCCTTTAACACTCACATTCAAAATGAGATATGGGCAAAAAAAGGAAAGTGAAAAACATACTCCATCATTCCAAGCTATTCAATCCTACGCCAAATACGGCCATAGTTTCTCGGTCATAAATAACCTCCCATTCAAGTGTGAGTTTGGAGATGTACTGACGATTCAAAAATTGTGCGTCGTTCGTTGATTGTGACAATTAATACAGTTGATCTCGACTGAGTGTTTTTTGTAACGGCCATGTATCAGTTTTTGTGGATAGCGGACAGGCCCACCGTTTATTGTATGGTATTTCGCGGTGGCTACTGATGAACATTCGTGAATGTGTGTGCCTTGAATAACGTTCAGTATGAATCGTGACAGTGGAATTTCTGAAAAAAAAAAAAATTGTATCTCATTGAAGGTTTTGTTCTGTTTTCTTCTCGGGTCATGCAAAGTTTTATTAGATTTTTCTATCTTTAATTTCTCATTAGCCACCCGGAGTCTGAACTTGTGGCCAGTTAATGGCAACAGGCTCGTCTCCCATTACATGGGACTTGATCATAACTGAAGTGTGGGTGTACTATAGACCGGTACATCACTGCCTAACCCTTCGGGGTATACAGGCGTGATGATATGTTATGTTTGAAAGTTCTCATAATAAGTCGACGAAGTCAAAAATCGAGAAGTTTTCCTATGCGTAGCTAACCTGAATTTGAAATGTCTCTCATTAGCATGTCCTTGTAATTTCACCGCCATTTGAAAGGCACATTTATCCTCCTTGGTGGCGGAGACAGGTTCAGTTCCGCAGACGAACCCAACGGCCGCCCTGCTTTTTTTTTGTTGTATTTTCCGATATTGTTTGAACTTTATAGTTGAAACAAATTAGTGAGGTTTCAAAATGTGCCTGGCAGGGGGAAACCTGGGATACAGACGATCTATTCTGTAAAAATCTCCCCGTGAATACTTAGGTGAAGTGAGCTGTCATTCCACCCAATGGTTGGGATTGACGCTATTGACAGCTCACTCCAAGCTCACTTCACCTAAGTTTTCACAGTGATTTTTTCTTACGTCTTAGTTCGGGTGTCAGGAGTTTCACATAATTCAGCATGTAGTCTAATTATAAAAAGGATCTAAGCTACTTATTTTCATTTACAAGATAACACAAAAATAACAAAATTATATCCTAAATTAACTAAAACTATTTACAAAATAAAATATAGCGTCGAAAAATTCATCCGCATCGCTGTCGACTGGTAATGTATCCAAGACACTGGCGGCATTGCTACGTTGTAAGTTACTTAGGTTATTCATTGTTAACCTAGTTTATCTCCTCTTTCCTTTTATCTCTATGTATTAGGCTTATGCAAGTAAATGATAAACTTACAAATAAATTGTTTGGCCTCAGGCCAAGTTTATTCGCCCCTGAAAACCACGCTACTAATACATAAATCCAGTGTATCATAAACGTCATATCGCTAATAAACTAAACATACCCTGACTTTACCCCATTTTCATGTCAAATTCAACAAAGAAATGAAAGCAGCGAGCAATTTTAATAAACTAACCTTTAATTTGTAACATTAAATAGCGTATAATCGCCTTTCAGGGGTCTTGGCCGCGTTCGATCGTGCCCGAGGACGATGCAAAGGGCTTTACGCATTGTTACTTGGTAAACTTTCTTACTTTCACGACTGTTCAGTGTTCTCCCTTTTAGTTTAAGCAGGACTTCGATATTGTATTAGTACTTATTAGTTTTATTTTGTAAACTGTCTAAGCCTTTCGCTGAATTGGGTTTATAGACGAGCTTTATCTAAAAAAATATTAATAAGAAGAGAAAGGATTCGATTTTTTGTATGTTTATTTGTTACGCTTTCACGCTAAAACGGCTGCATGGATTTTGATGGAATTTGGCACATAGGTAGACCATAACCAGTGGGTCGACTCCGAAGTAGTATCGGCCGAATGTTCGGCCGTTTCCTGCTACGAAGTTCGGAGTAGACCCCCTGGACATAGAGTGCTGTTTATCCCTATATTCCTAGCGGGATCGAGACTGGTACGGGTGAAACCGCGGGGCGCAATTAGTCGTTAATATGCCGCGGGCTCTACATACGGGTACTAGACACGGGTAACCTCTTTTTTTTTCTAAATAGTATTGTATATTTTTCTTCTTTTACTGTTCTGCAAAAACATGAACAAAGGATTAGTAGGAGATCGCTAACACAGAGAGTAGCAGCAGTGCGATTCTGTAACTATCTCACCGCGAAAACTTAGGTGAAGTGTGCGTGAAGTGAGCTGTCATTCCAACTAATGCTAGGGATTGATACTATTGACAGCTCACTTCACCTAACTTTTCACGGTGAGATTTTTACAGAATCGATCGGCTGCTTTCTTCGTCCTATAGTTTCTCGCGACGAAATCTACAAATGAGGTGCAAATATAAACTACTTAGTCATTATAGGAGGTTTCATCTTACTTTTCCTGAACATTCCTGAAAACGCCTTTAGCTTTTTTGGAGTTGGAGTATTATCACTAAGAGGGAGTGACTAGCTCAGCAGAACTATATGTTATCGGGATAAAATAATAATAGGCCTCCAGACCGAATTTCGGCCATGGCGACCAATCTCAGCGAAGACCGGCCTTCAGCGCGGGAGATATTATAGTGCACAAGTATAAGCGGAGTCACAGGAGGTGCACTCTGTGTTTCCTCACTTTCATAGTCCGATGGGACGGCAATTTAATACGACCGGAGAGAAATCGGGCGCAGGGCCAACGGCTTAACGTGCTTTCCGAGGCACACCGCAACTTCTAAATTCCGGGCTGTTACTTAGAAATTCCTATTGGAAAAACTTAATAACACTTTTCCCGACCCGGCAATCGAACACAGGACCCTACGCTCAGCAGTCGCGCTTGCGACCACGAGACAGCGAAGTACGAGGTAAAACTATGCACTGCATTTAAGTAACAACAATGTAGGAACTTGTACAGTAACCGTATGCCCATTACACACGTTTTGCACCTTTATATCATAGCATTAAGAACGGTCTTCGTAGTCCAAGTATAACAATGACGTGCCAGTACTTTGTCGTCATAGTGTGGCCTTTGTTAGTGACAATGTTGTACAAGTAGGTCGGTAGCCCATCACTAAAGGACAACGACAAACGATTTTCCTCGAAATAGTCTAATCAAGTGCAGAATGACAAGCAGCTGATTAGAATCTCATTTGTGAACAATGCAATTCTTGGCACATTTGTGGACATCCCAAGTTCACAGTTGATTTATGAGGTGACTAATTAACTTATTATCGTAATTGAATAATCAAGTTCTTATGAACTTCAACCACGAGGCTCTATCGACGTAAGCAGCGTATTTCGTTGAATATTTACCTTTGAAGTTGCATATCCTAAGAAAATGCAGGAATGAGCATAAGTAATTTTACATTGTGATAATGTATGATATACGTAAGTAACGTATGTTGGGACACCCTCAGGCTAGGTGGAGCGACGATCTTCGCAGGATGGCTGGTAGCAGCTGGATGAGAGTTGCCGAAAATCGAGTTAAATGGCGTGCAATAGGAGAGGAATATGTCCAGCAGTTGGCTGCTATAGGCTGATGATAAATGTACCGCGTATGTAATATTTGTACCACGTTTTCGCGTTCAGCTCTTTATTTACAAGATGGAGATGACGATACAACAATAATTTTAACTTCATATAAAGCTATTGACGTTCCCAGTCTGCATAAAAAATGTTTTTCGAATATATCCATTAGGTTTGTCACTGTATCAATCGGCCCGTCAGTACTATTTATTTTGCTTGAAAATAACTTTTTCTATTTCGATGTTACGATTTATTTGATAGTTTCAAAATACTTTTAGTGTTTTCATTTATTGTCGGAGTTTAGACCCCATAGCGTTGAAATTTTTCGTCGGTTATCAAAAGCTGAATCCATGGTTACAGTTTGCGCGTCGATGTCCCTGCCTCCCTGTATATATCTATATATATTAGATCTCAGAAATTGCAATTGGTCTGACTGCAGCTCAAACACGGTCAATATTTATTTTTAATGTTATTTTTACTTAAGTGTTGAGCACTTTTCAGTCCATCATCGTCTCTCTCGCTCTATCCAATGCCAATTCATTTATTTTCATTCCATAGCTTAGCAAAAAATATTGTTATTGTCCTTCCAACCGTCAGCTGGCTGTAACCAACAATAGTTCTAAGTACATGAAGAACCCATCCCGCTGCATTGTCAATCTGCATTGTAAACGGAATTAAATAGAGACATCAAATAGTCACACATGTATTTACATGCAGATTAGATCTATACATACCTACTATTGTACAAACGACATACTTATCTATGCGTGTGGCAAAACACAGAACTAAACTAGAATGTACTGGATTTGACAGGTTTTTGACGTTTACTCTTCGCAAGCAGCGCCGTTATGACACGTAAAGATAAATGTGTTAGTCTAAACTCCATACAAATAGTACTTGATTACGGTAACGCAGTGTTCCCAATATAAATAGGTACAATAATATTGCGGTTACAATTTTCTACTCAGTTCTTAACTTATCAAATGCGAAGTTATTCGTGGTATTTCATTGAATACATTTAATTTGAACCTGTGGCACCATTTGCGTGTAAGATTTTGAGTTAAAATGCTTGGTTTGTAGCACAAAGGCCAATAAAGTTTTCAGGCAGTTAAAAGGAGACTTGACAGAAGCAGCCAACATTGGGAATTGTTGTATGGAAAGTTTTCATTCAACCTTTTAGTTTTACCCAGTGTCCTTTAACAAAGAAGTCAAAATAAAAAAATAATTTATTCAAATTACGCTGAGAGTAAGCCCTTTATGAACGTCAGAAATTATGACAGTCCCTCAAAACGCCTGACGTTCACAACTTACTAGTGTTTTGGCTGGGCCGGAAGAAGAATTGGCGCAACAAAAATCCCCAGCCAAAGTCTAGTACTTACTTAGGTACCTTGTTAAATACAGAGAAGAGTAATCTACGATTACTGCCAAATTATTTTGAATATTTGATTGGTAAATCTACCGCTGTATTTCATGCGATTACGTTGAGCAAAATAACAACAACCAATCTATGTTGACATGTGATTAGACAACGGATTACATTGGCAGAACCGTGGGGGTTACATTATGACAGCTGTCAATTGCACGGTTTAATCCAGTCTGATTATCGATAACTGACGATCGTTATAACCCCTAGCTGTTTGCTTACGGTTTTGGTCACTAATTCCAACATTAAAACTCGAAAATGAAAGAAAGAAATGTTTGTTTTGACGGCACGGTTGGCGCAGTGGTTAAGCGATTGACTGCTGCGCTGCGTGTCGTGGGTTCGATTCCCGCACGGAACAAATATTTGTATGACCTACATGTATTTGTTCCGAGTCTGGGTGTTTTTCTATCTATAATATGTATGTATTTACAACAAAAAAAAAATTGTATATAAGTAGTTTATCAGCCATCTTGTTACCATAACACAAGCATTAGGTTGCTTAGCTTGGGACAAATGGTGCTGTGTGAAATGTCCAGGGATATTTATTTATTTATTTTAATTATTTCCTTTGAGACCAAAGGAAATAATTAAAACATTATATCCTTTGGTCGCGCTACGCAACAACGCACAACGCACGAAATACAAACATAAAAAATAAAATTTAATCTAACAAAATCATGAAAGCTATGGTATGGGTAAACTTAAGGCTATATACCAACTCGTAACTTTATTCCGCGTTTATTAATAAGGGAGTTCGTGCACTTCGTGTTGATTTAGAATTTTCCCAGCTACTTTTAAATACGAAAGAAGCTCATACTTTGCGGAGACACGAGCCAAAAAAATTAATAGGTTATAAATCTTTATTCTTGACGGCACGGTTGGCGCAGTGGTTAAGCGATTGACTGCTGCGCTGCGTGTCGCGGGTTCGATTCCTGCACGGAACCAATATTTGTATGACCTACATGTATTTGTTCCGAGTCTGGGTGTTTTTCTATCTATAATATGTATGTATTTACAAAAAAAAATTGTATATAAGTAGTTTATCAGCCATCTTGTTACCATAACACAAGCATTAGGTTGCTTAGCTTGGGACAAATGGTGCTGTGTGAAATGTCCAGGGATATAAAAAAAATAAAAAATCTAATCTAAATGAGTACATTACAATGCCGTTTCTTTTATGTAATACAATTATAAATCGATTTAATGGTGCATTATACGTTATAATAATAACAAAGTGTAGGTACCTAATTATTAATTCTTACAATGATATCTATTGACACGTGCAGTGATTCAGTTCATGGTGCTAAAATAAATAGCATTCTTAGATTGTTTCTTAGCTCAAGTTACAAACCTGGAAGTCTCAGCTGATTCTAACTATTGCTATTGTTGAAATGTTTATCCTGAATTGCATCATGATGTTGAAGATAAAATATTAGTAACTTTTAAAAGGATATCAATGTTAAAATTCGGTACCGCAATTTTCTTTTCTTTTCTTTTAAAAGGTTTTTAATGGAAAAATACTGCTTCTTACAGTCCCGGTGGAATGCTAAACCTTTTCCAAAGAAGTTTTTTACAAGGAGACTTATGCGATGGTTTAGAAAACCTAGAAATATTTCTATGGGTAAATTCTTTTTCCAATAAATAAAAGGATTCTCTTTCAAATCGAACCGCCTCTGAGATTTAAAGTTTCCAAATGCCAAAAACTGAAAATACTGAATTGTTTTCAAGCTTAGCGGTCGAAGTCTTATGCTTGGTCGGGAAAATGGTAGATTCGATTTTTCTGTTAGAAAATTGTCGAACACAGTCCAAAATATCAAAATTGTTTTATAATAAATAGGATCGCTTTCTCACCTCCTGATAATAATTATATACTGGTAACTTTTGTTTAAAAGGTTGTTTTGGTAAAATGACCTTACCTCATCAGTTATTGAGACGACTATGTTTCACTGCACTGCCCTTCAAGGATTCTATCCTGCATCCCGCAGGTCCATTATTGACGAATCAGAAACGTAAACATAACTACAGCCCTAACATTATCTCTTCGCGAAACCTTGAATTCAAGCTTCACAACATTGGTAACAATCTGAAAGCCAATGCTGGTTTCGAGAAAGTTCTACGTTTCCAATAGAAACTTTCAGTTCAAACTTGAACAAGAAGGATTTCACGAACATCTGCATACTGAGTAAAGTCTATTACGATTAAACTATTAGTTATATAATTATTATATGTAGAGTTTGTAATTTTCCAAAATGTTAATTTCCCAAACAAATTTAAGAATAAAAAAACTATATTTTTGCCATCGACACGATAAGAAGAAGATTGCCCAAACTCCTTTGTTAAGGAAATAGGGAGTACTTAAGGGTCCTCTGCCAATTCTGATTAAAACTAAAGTAGGTTACACGTGGTCCCTTGTCCTCGACATCATAATATACAAAATGTCTTACGCCTTGGGCACGTAATATCAGAATTCAAAAGAAAATATATTGTACGAAATTAAATACATTATTGTGGTTACAGAACGTGTGGTCTTGAGATTGATTTCAAAGTTGTGTAAAGAGAAATCAGTAGCACGATACTTAATTGAAATTGTATTAAAAATCTTAACTGATTCAGAACAGCTTCAGGCACTGTAGAAGCTTAATGTTAATGGCTTGCTTTAGAGATAAACATTATTTCATATTTAAAAGAATAGAAAAGAGTACACAGTTAGCTGGGAGAGCTGGCCCGTTTGGATGTAAAAGTAAAATCTAAACTAATCTATACTAATATTATAAAGAGGTAAAATTTGTTTGTTTGTTTGTATGTATGTAGGGGGTAATCTCTGGAACTACCAGTCGGATTTGAATAATCCTTTTTGCATTTGATAGCCCAATTCTCGAGGAAGGTTATAGCTACTTCCCCCCGCCCCCGTACGTGGTCGCGAGCGGACGTGTTTTTGTGTGCTCCGGTATTTTTAATCTAAAATAATAGTAAATAGTGCAATGTCAATTATAAAAGTTGTTTATACTTGTGACCAATAACAATACCTATAAAACAGTGCATAAACCACACCTGTGCTTAAGCAATTACTCAAGTTATTGTTGATAACATTTTAAAAGTGACAGTGTCGTGCAAAGTGAATGACCTTTACAAACAAAGGACACGGTCATTACGCACGTTCAATTCTGTTACTTGTAACTTTGGATCACCAATTTGAACATACATACATCGAGTCCAGTTGGCGCCGAGGTGTGCGCATTCGACTCGCAATCCGAAAAGTCGTGACTTCGAATCCACCCTGATGTCAACTTTTTGTTTTTTTCTTTTTTTTTTAAATTCACTTTTATTTTGATGTAGTAGTGTCTACAACACTTTTTGACACTATATTATAGTTTTTACGATAGCAAGGAAGGAGTCAAATATGTTTAAGACGCCGCCGAAATCACCTATGGAACTTGCTACTCCGTCGCGCTCTGAGTCTGATTTGCCAAAACTTTGCGTGGAAGAAGGCTTATTGCTAGATGTCAGCCCTATTAACATTACTCAGAGAGCTAAGCGTCGTCGACCGTCTAATGATAGTAGCCACTTGGGCAACTTTGCCGACAAATTCTTGGATCTAAGGAACGAACTTAAATCCGATCTCAAGGAATTGATAAACGATTTAATGCGTTCACAAAACTCTCGCATGGACACATTCGAAAAGCATATCTTGGAAATTAAATCTCAATATTCAAAAATAGAAGATACAACCAAGGAAATCGAAAAATCAATGACAGCAATATCATCTGAATTGACTTTTCTAGAGAAGAAAATCGCTAAGCTTGAATTGGACCGCAACGAGATGGCAAAGGGGCTGGTTTCCATTGAAGAAAAACTGGATAATATTGATCGCAGCTGTATAAAAACTTGCATCGAGATACGTAACGTACCTAAGCGACCAAAAGAAACAAAAAACGACTTGTACACTTTGGTTCAACATCTGTCCAGAGCTCTGGATACTAACATTCAACTCTCGGATATGCGTGACGTTTCAAGATTGCCTTCTAAAAAGGAAAATAAAACCTCCAACATCAGCATCGAATTTACAAACACCCTACATAGAAGTAATTTTTTAATGGCCGCCAAGCAGTTTAACAGGGAAAACTCCAATAATAAAATTAATTCAACTCACTTAGGCTTTGAAGGACCTTGTGGCCCTATCTATATTGCTGAGCAGCTTACCGCTCTATCCAAGAAGCTTTTCTATACAACAAGACACTTCGCCAAGCAGAATGGGTACGCCTATTGCTGGACGTCAAATGGACGTGTAATGTTGAAGAAAAATGCTGATAGTCAATACATTCTGGTAAAGAATGAGCAACACCTGCAGCAAATCTCGCCACTTAGCAGCGATCAACAACTGCTGCAAACATCCCAACCTAATGATGCATGACTCTTAATCGCGCTAGCATGTTTTCAACTTAACTTATTTTTCTCATTTTATATAATTATCTTGGAACATTGTAATATTGGTAACGCTTTCTTGTGTACGTTTTTAATGTTAAATAGTTTCAACTCACACTCACACTATCTTACTCAAACATTTATACACTATACCTACTACACATGTCACTCCGGATCACACATAACACGCTCACTTTCCATTCAACATATCTCATACGTGCTTTCATACAACTTATTATCCACTACTGACATGGTGAACTCGGTCATTATCTTAGACAACCATTCAACCCTTACCCAAAAATTAATACCATGTCCGATAGCATTTTAACACTGTTGAACGATGTCGATAATACCTCAGTATCTGATGCACATACCTGCACACCAGAACAAGTAAACCAACTTTTAGGTAACTCAAACAACTACCTTAAAACGTTTTGTCAAAACATTAGGTCTATTAATTGTAACTTTTTAAGCTTGCAAGCATTTTTAAATCGCCTTTCTTTCAACTGTGAAGTATTAGCTTTAACAGAATGCTGGTTACCTTGCCTGAGAAATCATCAAATCCCTGAAATTGACAGTTACATCAGTCACAAAACTACGAAACATATTAACCAGAGTGATGGGGTTGTAGTCTACACAAAATCATTTCTTAACCCCACGGTAGAAGAACCTGACTTCAATAATTCAGCTTCTGGGTTAATAATCAAGACCAACATCGATACAGCAATCTTATGCGTTTATCGCTCACCATCCACTGACAATATAGACAGATTTTTAAGTGCGCTAAATGACATACTTCCCACCCTACGCGAATTTAAATCTGTTGTTTTCACTGGGGACATTAACATTGACATTGGGTCACCCTTGGATACTCGCTCCCAAAACTACCTAAACTGTCTCGCATTTCATGGCTTTTTACCTGCTCATGCACTTCCGACAAGAGGAAACAACTGCCTTGACCACACTTTTATGCGAACAAATTGTCTTGCAACAACACTAATTTTTGAGTCCACTATAACTGACCACTACTCCTCCCTAGCATGTATCAAAACTAAAAAAGTACGCTCAACAGACAGCTACACTGTTACTAAAATCAATTTTGTAAGCCTAAACAAATCTTTCCAACAGATGGATTTCACCCCTATTCTATCAATAAAGGATGCAAACGCTGCTACTGATAAATTAGTAAATTTAGTGTCAAAAGCTATATTGGAGAACTCAACCACGTCAATACAGCCAGCGAGGAAAAGATTACTCAAACCTTGGATAACTCCCGGTTTGTTGAGATGTATTCGCAACAGAGATACACTTCACAAGAGGCTTAAAGTGTCACCAAACAATGAAATCCACCATATGACCTATAAACGTTACAGAAATTTCTGTACTAAACTCCTAAAAAAAGCCAAAAGGCAATACGACAGCGAACAACTAAAAAATGCAGGAAAAAATTCTAAGGCGCTCTGGACTGTAATAAAAAACATAACTTATTCTACCAAATCAAAGCACTCATCTACTCAACTGTTACTTAATTCACATTCCCCAATTGATTCATGTAATAAAGTAAATGATTTTTTTGTCAGCATCGGAAAGGAACTCGCCGATAAAATCACTGGAAGTACTGTGCAACCATCACAAACGACCTCGTCACATACTCCTACCAGCTTGTCTTCCTTTGTCCTCGAAGAAACCGACAATGATGAGATCCTGAAAACTATAAATTCTTTAAGATCTAGTGCAGCAACTGGCTGGGACGGGATCTCACCTACCATTTTGAAAAGGTACTCTGGTACTCTGGCACCTATTATATGCCATATTTTTAATCTCTCTTTTCAGACCTCCGTCTTTCCCACTTCATTAAAAAGGGCAGTTATTCACCCCATCCTCAAGGGCGGCGATGGGAACTTAGTTAACAACTATCGACCAATTGCAGTGCTAAGTGCCCTGTCCAAAGTAATGGAACGCCTTATTAATAAGAGGTTGAGAGCTTACTTAGAGCACTTTAACCTTATTTCACCACAGCAATTTGGTTTTCGCGTAAAAAAGTCCACCTCTGACGCTGTACACGAATTGACTACTTTTATTGTTTCAAACCTTAATAATAATAAAAAAGTACTTACAGTATTTTTAGACCTCGCGAAAGCGTTTGATACCGTTCCCATTAAAACCCTTCTACAAAAACTCGAAAACATAGGTGTCAGAGGTCCACAACTCCAGTTCTTCCAAAGTTACCTCACAGGTCGAACGCAAGTGGTTAAAATAGGAAATACCGTTAGTAACGAGCTTCCTATTGAGTATGGGGTGCCACAAGGGAGTATTCTTGGTCCTACACTGTTTCTGGTTTTTATCAATGACCTCTGCAATTTAAGTATTCCAAATTCTAGTATTGTAACTTATGCGGATGATACCGCATTAACTGTCTCCGCAGACTCCTGGTCAGAGCTTCAAATTAAAGCCCAAAGGGGTCTCGACTCCACCCTTGACTGGCTTCTGGCTCACACCCTAACACTCAACACAAGCAAAACTAAATATATCACTTTTTCTATTAGTTCAAATTCCCAGCCAAAAAATAATCTAACACTCACAGCTCACACATGTCTCACACAAACTACACTAAATTGTAACTGCGCTCAAATAGAGTCTGTAAATAGTATTAGATACCTGGGCGTAATTTTGGATAATACCTTAAACTTTAAGGCCCATGTGGAAGTATTGACGGGCAGAGTGCGTAAGTTGATGTTTATTTTCAAAACACTTAGAATTGTAGCTAACCAATTTATTATTCGCAATGTCTACTATGCGCTCTGTCAGTCAATATTATCTTACTGCATTTCTTGCTGGGGTGGTGCTTCTAAAACCACATTACTTCCATTGGAAATTGCGCACAGAGCGATATTGAAAATTGCAACCTTTCGTCCAATTTTATTCTCCACCACTCTGTTATATAAAGAATGCAATGTTCTTAATGTACGACAGTTGTTTATTTTTCATGCAATCTTATTTCAGCATCAACTTACTCCCTTTGTTAAACTTAAAAAACGACGTAAAGATTTAATTTGTTCCCTTCCACAACCGCGCTACTCCTTTACGAAAAAATTTTTATTTTATCTTGGCCCTTTCTTGTACAACAAAATTAATGCAAAAATTTCAGTATACTGTTTATCATTCCAAGAATGTAAATCAGCAGTCCGCTCCTTCCTGCTAGACAAAACGTATGACGAAACTGAATCGTTTCTTCCACACTGAATCTTTTTTACACTATCATAAGTAAACACGCTTCACTCATACTCTCAAAACACAAACACACACACACACACCCCCCCACACCCTACCACACCCCCAGCCCAAGCACACACACCCTCACACACACAGATACACACATACGAATATACATCCACATAGCACACTTACTCATATCTGATAGGTTTTAGGTTTTTTTTTTTTCCACTTTAATACTTTCAGGCATATTCCAAAATTGTTGTTTAATGTTATTAAAACTAGTATTATATTTTCTTAAATTTTGAACACTGAGCAATTGATTTCTCCATTTCTTGAGGGATTCGGCACTGTATCTCTTTACTACAGGCTATTATGTAGCCTATCTAAGAGGACAGTACTCCAACCATCTATGTTGTATACCAGTGTTCATTTGTAAAGTGCAACTGTTTTATTGTATTTACTGCAACACCTTTTTATGCAATAAAGTTTTTATTTATTTTTTTTATTACTTAACATCACGCTAAGACACCCAGGAGCCGAGCAAAAACAAAAAAAGTCAGAAAGAACACAGTAATAGCGGGCAGGCGACGCGATGCGATGCGACGGGGTGGGTCGGGAAACAACAAACACGCAGATGAATTTGCGGGCAGAAGCTAGTAATTAATAAAGGGAAAATATTTGATTTATTGTACGTTTGTTTGTTACGCTTTCACGTTAAAATAGCTGAACAGATTTCGACAAAATTTGCCACAAGGATAGACCATAAGACCATGACCTGGGTTAGAACATAGGATAGTTTTTATGCCGATATTCTCACGAAATCGAACCCTATGCGGGTGGAATCGCGTGGCGCAGCTACTTAGTATTAATATAAAATACGCCTGTTATTAATTCCGGGACCACGTATGGACTATCCTACCACGTATGGCCCATCAGCAATTGGACTAAGAAAATTTCCTACTCTTCTGTCCTGCCTTTTGGAGAAAGAATAGCACGTGGCACGGCTCTAAACTTACCTATTTCCTAAACTAAGACACCGAATATAGAAGGCACGTACTCGTAAAAAGTTGGCGGAATCATCCCAGCGCTAATTTCTTTTCTCCTCTACCGAACATTATTCCTCCTTACAAAGTTTATTTTGTTTGAGTATGTATCTATTAGTATTCAATTTTGTTAGTTTATAGTTATTTTCAAGTTATCTATTCCACCCGCCTTGTTTTGTCTCTGTCTCTGCATCATCCTAAGGTTGATGACTGGTACAAAATGCCTCAGAATGCCTGAGGCATTTTGTTTGTTTGTTTGTTGGCATTAAGTTACAAGTTTTAATAAACATAACATTAGTAAAACTTTACTTACTTACTTGGGAGTAAGTAACTAAGTAAAGTTTAAAGCTTAAAGAAGTAAAAATAATTTTTCATAGAACAAATACACAGCATCGTTCCTCCAAGCACAGATCACAGCACGACATAGGTAACACACAAGTAAATAGTCTAAGCAAACAATAATATCTTCACCACAATTATATTATTATGTAATTATAATGAGAAAATAAACCATATTATTAGCATGTATAAACCGGTTAATAACGCCAAACGACCGACGCAAAACTGGTCTGACGCATCGTCGCATACATAATCATAGTCGACATTCGTCGAGATTTTCTTTAGCTTTCTATTTTCTGATCCTTTGACAGTTTAAGACAGGTGACAGGCTACAATAAGTTTTTTTTTCATAGTTTAAGTGCTTTGATTAACAGCACCTGTCTTGAATTAACTATTTTGTAATATTCCGACAAATATGTAGAATCTGTTATATTAAATACGTCCCTGGATGACAGCCACTCAATACACAATGTATAATTCAGTGCCACAGAGGCTTAAAAGCCGCAATCATTTTATTGGGTGTGTGAGTCTAGCCAAAGGCATCCCCTCCACGGAAAGATGTGATCTTTGGAAAGAACAACTTAAACCTCCTGACCTCTTTGTTAAACCATCAGAGAGTCTCTCATCCGGGCATAAGTTACCTTGGCCTACTTGGAAAACCTTGAATAGACTTCGTACCCAAGTAGGCTGCAGCAAGGACAACCTCCACAAGTGGAGGTCCATGGAAGGCTATGACTTCCGGTGTGTATGCGGTGTCCACAGACAATGACTCACCTCCCATCTTGCACCGCAACCTGCACACCTGGGGACTTAATGGCTGCGTCAACGAATACTATCCGCGTTGCTGAATTTTGGGCCAAACGAATTCAAGAAAAAAAACTATATGTTTGCCATCCACACTCTAAGAAAAAGAGGAATACGTCCCTAGTACAACTTGTATTTGATGAAACATTTTGAACTTCATCCCTTAGATTCTGCAGGAATGGAGGTGGTCAGTGAAGGTTGCTGGATTCAACTGAAGATTCTGGACAAAACGGGCCATAGTGGCAATTTTTGGGGAGGCCCTATGTTTTTGACTGTGAGGATGATCGTAGGAGGTGTAAATTACTTTTCATCAGTTTGGAGTACGATCTGCTATAGGCGGTACAAAAAGAGAAAAGCTGGTTTGTTTTTCAAATCTATAATTAATTTTATTAATAGAATAGAACACATATATTTGTATATGGTCTTGCGTGTCGTATCAGGTTAAGCTACGCTTGCCATATTTATAATAATATAACAAGACCCCTCTGTGCCTCGGAAACAGTGGCGTGCATTGCATAAAGGCATATAAGCAGTGCCTACCTAGAAAAATCACCATAAGCCTGTCAATTACATTTTAGTGTGTGTGTCCCATAGTTAGAAAACCCACTAAATTATCATACCTAACAAAAAACAACTGTCACTAATTGTAGAGGTCAGGGAGCTTAAAAAGACCACTTTAAGCAATACCTCTAAAAGCTATTCATTTCCTGAATTTCCAGCAGATCATTAGCAATTCATCTAATTTTCGTTAAATGGTTACACAATACATATTAGTATAATCACCTACAATTCATTTCATATCAATCATATTTGGTGTCAACATTGGTGGACCACTTTACGAATTTCCATACAAAACTGTCAAACAGGTTAATTGCGTGATATGAATGCACACATATTATATTATAAATGTCAGTTTGTGACCATTTTACGATTTTCAATATGATTCATATTGTTATCCTATTATGATTTTGCCAAAGTGGTCTTTTTAGGCCCGCTATATAGATAGAGATAGGCAGCCGCTCCGTGTAAAATACTGGTGCTCAGCTGCATCCGGTTAGACTGGAAGCCGACCCTAACATATTTGGGAAAAGGCTAGGCAGATGATAGGGCCGGTTTTTGGATCCATAGTTAAACTCAACCAATTGTTAAAAATAGTAACTAATGGAACATTTTTGCAAAATGTGTTTTTTATTAATTTTTACTTTATCTAATGATATACCTAATATCATTGCTAATGGTCAAATAATTAACTATTAGTTACAAAAATAACCTTTAGGGACCATTAGATAAACTAAGAATTGATAAAAAAACACATTTCTCAAAAGTTTAACCATTAGTTACTATTTTAAATTGTTACTAACCATATGGACTCCTGTCTGAAAAAAAAATTTCCTTTCTATTCTACTATTTTTAACAATGGTTGACTTTAACCAGCGATCAAAAATCGCCCCTAAGGGAGGGTAAAGAGAGCACAAAGTCTGCTCCCGTTGAATAACAATAAATCTCTCTCTACACAAAGGTCCACATACGTTTGAACCTCTTTTCTCTATTTTTTTAATTTTTATTTTCTCTGTTTTGTTTTGTTTTATTTAACTGTTCTATTTATGATAAGAAAAGAAAGAAAATACTATATTTACCTATAATAAATTGTTTGTTACATTTACTCCTTTATTTTCTGTTGTTTCTTGTAATTGCTGGGCGCTAATTGACCACTTAACGATTCCTTACCGAAACCACGTCGATTCCATAGCTATTCCCGCCAATCTCGCGTTGATTTCGCGCAGTTTCGTTAATTGTGTCATAGAGATTTACGGCCCTGTAGTGTATACGAACGTTGATAAATCTAAATCCTACTTCCTACTTATATTATAAACGCGAAAGTTTTTATGTATGGAAGGATTTTTGTTACTCTTTCACGCAAAAATTACTGAACGAATTTGAATGAAATTTGGCACACAGATGGTTTATAACCAGGATTAACATTATAGGATACTTTATATCCCGATAATCTCTCGGGATCGAAACTCATGCGGGTGAAACCGCGGGGCGCAGCTAGTAAATAAATAAAATACATACAGAGACAAAAAAAGTAGAGTGACAACAATAATCATTTTAACAATATGCATAAAATATCATCCTTTGACTGGAGTCCTTACTAGGATACCCTCTGCGAAGGATCACAGGGTTCTCACCTCAAAATTTACTTTGATGGCTAATTTAATGTAGACAAACTATTTAATAGAAGAGATATTCATGAAGGGGAAAAAATAGGACACAGACATACTTAAAATAAATAATAACAATAGATTTAAATCCGATTGTTATGATGTTATTATACTTGTGGTAGTCTTTCTAAGACGCGAATATCCAAAAATATTCACAGGTAAAAGGTGAACTTGTTCTGCATATTGGACCATAATAGTATGGTCCAATATGCAGAACAAGTTCACCTACAACTAATAACCAATTTTATTATCAAGCTGACTCCAAAAATAAACTCTGAATAGGTAATGCATCGCATAAATATGCATAATAAGGAAAAATAAAGATACGAATTTCTCACTGTTTAGCTATGGCTATATGATAACTGTCACGTCCAATATAAGCCCCTAAGTCACTTATCGAGTCTCTACGGTGAACGTCAACAGTCCCTAAACGCTATCTATCAGGCACGTAAACGTCCAGTCTCGTTATAAATTGCTACGATGGACGTCAACCGTCCTAAACGGTGAATGAATTAAGATGTGCTGTGTGTGTCATATATTATGTGTGTTCTTTTTTTTTTTTGGTCAAAGGCTTGTTTTGTTTCGGTATGTTTATGTTACGTAATACCTAGTGTTCGTTTTTGTTTTGTTGTATCAAATGTTGTTCTTGATTTTTACCCAACTACGGCGAAGCAAAAAACAGGGTTATGATTTTGACCGGTATGTTTTAAACTTGATCCTTCTAGTTTTTTGTTGCAAAGCGTCTTTTACTATTTTATTAAGAGAGCAATTAAAGAAGTCCTGTTTTCTCTGACGTTCATTAGGTCCATTTGAGGTGAAGTTTTTCAGAATTCAAAACACAATCACATTAATTACCTGCATTGTTTATTAAAAAAGTTACGGAAATCTATATGTTTCGATAAGAAGTAGGTAATCATCGATTGTAATGCATAAGCAACTAATCATGATATAAAAACAGAATTTTCTGTTTTTATCACGTATTTTACTTCCATATTTTCATGCTTACAAAATAAAAGGAACACTCGACCCACTTTACCTGCCAGCTCCAAACAATTTTAATCATACACAGTGCAATGGAAACTTTAACGAGAAAACTCCGAAATTATCTCTCAAACGTTTCAGAAACAAACATTATAGATGTGTCAACACACTGTAAACTGACGATAACAAAATAAATGAGTCCTGGCCGTGAAAAAAAACCTCTGTCACACATAATCAAAGCAGCTAAAACAATTTGATTAACTTTAAACTACGATTAAAAATGCATCAGCACGAGATAATATCCCAAGGTTGTTATCATTAAGTTTTTTGCGAGTTTCGCACGCTTACTATCAATATTACCTTGAGTTTTGACATGACGACTTGTTGGTTGTTACCAATTACATGTGTATCACAGCTTCACAGCACTTTACTCCGCGCGCGACGCGACCGCTCGACACGACAGTCCGATTGTCACTGTTGTCTGATCGAGAACGAAAGTTCCAATAAGTGACATGCGATTAAAAAAATATATATTATGTTAGTGTAACGTTGGGAAATAGACATGAAGTTTTGCTATTTAGAAAATGAACATGTCGACATTACATTCAATAGGCACTATAATAGGTATTTGATTATGGAACGAATTCGGCAGTTGAGAGACAGTCGAATTGATGCTGGCCGGTGTTGATAGATTTAAATTGATACTGGCTGAATTTTGAAATGAGAACCCGATAATATTCTTTCATTTTCGGCGAGTAGGACCCATAAACTCTGACGAAAAAGTTTCTTATGGAGCAGAGCAGACATAATGTTTTCTGTCTGCGCATTTTCATTTCTAGCCATACAAACAAGAAACGTGTTCTTAGTTTGCGATATTACATAATGACGGTGTAGTAGTTCATCGCCCACGAGCGTTATATTACAACCTATTTCCCTCCATTGAATTTCATATGCGCGGGATGATAACGAGATGATGACGATACTAAAGTTGTTGCCAGCACACTTTTATCATTCAGAAATCTACGTGGAATGTGGAACATTACTACGCCGTGGCTGACAAGATACAACGAAAACCACTTTAGGCAGAAACATGTCTAGAGGAAAAGCCCCTCAGAGCATAGAGGTGTACCTGTTTTATTATTTTCTTGCACTAAAATACTATTTTTGGAAACTCCACCGAAAAAATAATCAAACGAGGGAATAAAATCAAAATGTGACCAAATTGTAGAGTATTAAACAAACATGATTGCAATATAGCCGTATTCCAAAAAAAAAACTCAAAGAGAGGTTGTTTTATAAAAAAGGGCGTTTTTAAAATCCACCTCTAAAATTAAATAGTTTAATCCACGGGTTAAGGTTTATAATATATGCAACGTGATCAATAGCTAGTTTACTCAAAAAAATATAAATATAAAGTGTCAAAATGAAAATACCATACTACATTACCACCTAAGAACGTACCAAGTTTATAAATATATCAGTAAAAGATCCTTCTAACACTTTAAAGATCTAGGACTAAAACCTGAGACGGAACCGGGAGAAACTAGTACATTACACGAAGTCGGTCAGGGCTAGGACTTAGGTACAATGTTTATGTTTTTATTCCTTGGATCCAGCACGAGCTGTTTTCATAGTAAAGACATGACTGAAGTGTGTTTAGGTAAGAGCATAGGGTTCCGTTCCCTGAATGTAAATAAACAAATCGTATTGAAAAAATATTTCCTAGGAAATGTGGGGCCTTGTCATTGTCATACTAATGTGGACTGCGGAGTATGATTTCATTCGTTTATTTTACGCCTATGAAAGTGTATAGTAATGTAAATACTCTCTTGATGGCCCAGTCTCGTCGGCCCAGTGACTCGCCTTTCCTGCACGTGGTTGTGGGTTCATATCCGAGCAAGATCAAAGGTTGGACAAGCGTGGTGATCAAAGCTCGTGCCTTCTCTGTGTGAGAAGTTCCAGTGGGACAGTAATGAGCTGGTATTATTATTTATAATTTATGCATACTTGTTTGCTGTTGGTATCGTGTTTTATGTGTACTAGCTGACCCGACAGACGTTGTCCTGTCCAAGAATAACTCATACAAAAACCCCGTAGAAAAAAAGGTTTCCAGCTTTTCCCATGTTTCTTTTCCTAAGAACTTTATTCGGAGTATTACCATTTAAAAACAATAAAAAGCAAAATCAGTCCAGCCATTCTCAAGTGATGCGCTTACCAACGAACAGCGTTTGATTTTTATTTAAATACAGGGTCAAATTACATTAGCTAGCGAAACTTCGCAGATGTGATGAGTGTCGATATCTAAATAAGACAAATCGAAAAAAAAATATTGGTATGTTTTTTTGGGAGTTACTACGATCGCAGGTAGATAGTTACTTCAAGTATGTTTAGAAAATCAGTATTTTTTTTCGTTTTATCATGTTTAAATTATGGATAGCCGTCATGATTGCGGAGTTTTGCTAGCTAATTTAATTTGACCTTGTAAAGATACTTAGGTAATTGTAGTTATCGACTAATGATCTATAATGGTAAGTTTCTCCGAGCTGATTCTGCGATCATCATTTGTTATTGCTGACAAAGACCACAGCTGTTAGCACCAATGAGACCACAGAAGTAATAACAGATAAAAGACGCATGTACTAAGTGAACAACAATAAGCGCTCGTAAATCGTAACCACCAATGAAGTATTAGGGGTTCGCTTCTCGGAATGATGATGATGATTGATTCAAACTGTCCTTGCAAAAATGATTTGATATTTATAGAGACACCGAGCTTCTGGAAGAGTTATATATGGAATTCTGGACGCTACGTAGAAAGGAAGCTGGGAAAGACTGGATGTAGAAGGTGAAGAAGCGGTGGAGCAATTGCGTAACTCACTAACTGTAGCAAATGGCTTTCATTTGACAGTTCGAAAACATTCATTGCGTTATTTACGTTGTTGAGCAGGCAAATTTTTGGAACATATGAAGCAATGGATAGCAATATCCTTTAAAATGATTCAGATTGTGATTGAAAGTGTGCTAAGTACGCACATAGGGTGCGGGTGTTGTAGAGCAACTTGAGACTGTTTGTCTACAGAATATTTTTTTAGAATGAATGTTTATTCTTCGTTTTTTATATTGTGAGGACAATATGTTCTTTCATTCTTTTAGTAGACTGTGATTGCTGGGTTGATTAACTGATTTCTGAGCCCATCATTATTCTGTCCAAACGAAAATCTGGCGAGACAGTTAGGTTTTTTTTTCACGTTTATTATTAGGTGGGTACTCATCGCAAAGACCGGAAGCAGAGTATTGGCGCAACTTATAAGACGCAGGGCTAGCAGCGGTCGTGATTGTTATTTGACTGATTTTGGGGTCCAACCTGATTCAGAAGTCAGGCTTTCATTTTTGACATTTACATTAAGTCTCGTTATTATATAATATTTACTATTACTTTGAAATTTAATAACTATTTATTTAACATACACTGATTAATTACTACTTTCAGAAGCTAACACTAAAATATATATACAAGTATAAAATACGAAAAAATATAGAAAAAGGCTGGAGCTCATTAGGCATCAAAACATTCGTCATTGTCAATGGGATAAGTGCACAAAAGAAATTCTGGCTACACAATTAGGGGCCCGCATTATAGATTCAGGAGACTTGGTGGCCCAGGGGTAACGGCTGCGACTTACGAGTTCTAGGTCGTGGGTTCGTACCCAAGCAGGCGCTTTACTTTGTGTAAATTATTTCATCACCACTGCTCCCAAAACGGTGAAGGAAAACATGGTGACGAAACCGGCATGCCCTAGAACCAAAAATTCGAAGACATGTGACGTCTACCAACCCGCACTGGGCTAACGTGGTAGATTCATGGTCGAGGAGACAGCAGTTCCGGCAGTGAGAACATTATAGGCTGATAATGCTGTGTATACTCATCCTTAAGACCGGAAAAAGAGTACTTAGATTGTACCGGTATTTATTTATATTATTTGAGTAAATTGCCTGAGATAACTGTGCGGTAACTTAATGCAGTTAAACCTTGAGACAAGAGACTACAATCAGTTTACAAACAAGAGGAAGGCGCTACTTACACAGATGTACTACTCATGTACTATTCACTTATATGTGTGTATATTGTTATAGTACCTAAATGCTAAATAGTTGGAGGAATCGGTGTTTCCGTGGTGTGATTATAAACAATTATTTGTTAACGATCTGCATATACCTAGTTGGATTTCCATTCCGGTTGGCTCAGCACCCTAATTGCGTAACACACAATCAATCGCACCCACGACACAAGAGAAATTCCTAGTGTGGGGCAACGTTTAATATTAAAAAAAACAAAACAAAACAAACAAACAATCTCAATCTGAATCATTTTGAAGGATATTGCTAATCCATTGTCATGTGTCTGCTCAACAACATAAATAACGCAATGAATGTTGTTGAACTGTGCGATTGATCGTGTGTTACGCAATTAGGATGCAGAATAGGTAGAGAATAGACTCTTCTGGGAATTCTGATTGACGAGCCTGAGGTCATAAACTCGGTTTCCCTCTATGCCCTTCTTAGCGTGTAGGTGGCAAATTAACTTGAACTGACCTAGAATTTGGCTATGAGTTTTGCGCATTCAGTAGCGTTCATCAGTTCCTGTAAAATACAGATAAAAGCACACATTTATACTTTGGATGTGAACTAAATACCAACACACGTTTATGATATCGAAGTATTTATTTATTTATTATTCCCAACACAACTATCATTACAAGTTGCCCCAAATCGGTAGCGTGGTATTAAACAATATTTTTTTCCATTATGTACATGCCTAACACATGTAAAGTTGTTTTTGTGAACTCATTCAGAGAACAGGTAAATAAATC
Organism: Apamea crenata; assembly: GCA_949629185.1. NCBI lineage: Eukaryota > Metazoa > Arthropoda > Insecta > Lepidoptera > Noctuidae > Apamea > Apamea crenata. The sequence continues at coordinate 2,296,328 of OX451356.1, forward strand.
CACCCTTTCCGTGATTTCGTTGAGTGTATGCAAGGCGCGCGTCAAAGGTGCTTTACCCAGCAGGTTGATCCGGCGTCCGGCCGCGAGGCACCGCCAGTAACCGCGGTCTCCGTCGCCGCGACACGCAATTATCCGGCACGTTTAGACACACATCCTTTAGTACACCCGGGTTAGAGATCTTTCCACGCAATAACTTAAAAATATATGTAATAAGTGCCAAATCCCTTCTTGTTTCCAGCTTGTTGTACCCAACCATATACCTAAGTAGATATTAGGGAAAACAAAAGAATACTTCTTATTTTCAAATCATTCCCTTTCTTACTTGGCTCATTAAGAGGGTACATTAATTGCGAAATCAAGAAAGAAAGAAAGAATAAAGTTTATTTGCACACAGTTCGTGAAACACAAAACACAAAAATAAAATAATGTTTCAAACAGCAATAGTGTGTGCCTCACGGCTGCGCCAAAAAGGTTTATGCCAGCTAGATACTGTCTGACGCTGGTTTTCTAATGAACCTTTAGGGACAAGAATCTTTAGCTCATCACAATTCCAAGTGGTCGGACTCTTGGGTCATTCTGCACAAGCCATGTCCATGACCAAGTAGGTCACATCATGACCCACTTGGTCAGTTTGATCAGGAGCACAGCGTTTCCACTGGGTGTGGCGTTGATCGATTATCCCCCATAACCAAATTGTGTTTGCAGTGGCCTGCTTGTGTACGCAATCGATTATAGTGGTTTCAATATGGACGAGTGATGTTTTTTACAAAGTAAGTGGTTACGGGGCTAACAGCCCAATAGGCTTTAGAAGGTTCTTTTAGCAGACCAGCAACCTTATTGAAGGAGAAAGTTGAGAATTCATTGGTTCATCATCATCTCATCATAGTCTGCTTTTCCCAAATATGTTGGGGTCGGCTTCCAGTCTAACCGGATGCAGCTGAATACCAGTATTTTACATGGAGAGACTGTCTATCAGACCATTGCTTCATATGTTTGAAAAAATCGTCTGCTCAACAACGTAAATAACCCAATGAATTTTGTTGAACTGTCAAAATGAAAGGCATTGCCATTGCAAGTGTGTTAAGCAATTACCCCGCAGTCTGTACCCTGCAGTCCATTTTGTAAGAAGACTATATTGGTGGTCAGTTCTAAGTTCATTAATTGAATATATTCGCTAATCGGCTTGACCCCCAACAATCACCGTTCGCGTAGGTGTTATAATTTGAACAAAACATGCTGCAAATGAGGATGCAGCGAAATTGTTGATAAATGGAACAAATGAACGTTTTTAGAGCATTTGCATACCTGGACAATTTGTGTATAGAGTTACATGTATTGAATTACTTCCACTTGATAAAGTTGGTTTTTGGAGCCAGCCCTGACTCTTGTAAACTCATAGTAGTGTAGCTCTTTGAGAAGGATTTTGTCCAGAAAAGCACTATAACCTAACCTATCTTTCCTGCCGTCAAGAATATTGGTATTGAATATCATTATTAAATTGTAATTGAACAATCGTAGACGAAAATTGAGGTTATAATATTACAACCACATCTGTCAAATGAAAAACCTGTTCAGTGATTTAAAATAAGAATTTCCGGTTCAAGTGTTCAAATAATCAAGTCAAAGCACTCTATTTGTAAGTGATACTATAAATGGGCATCCACTGGTACTTTTTCTGATCCATTCATTATCACATGTAAAAAAAAAGTATCTCATAAAAATGTTTTTATCAGATACTTACTTTTTTTTAATTAAGTTTAATGGCGTCTCGTCTTACAAATTGCTAGTAGTACTGGCACGACACACTAGAGTCGTGCATCTGCTATTATATTAACTAATATACCTACTGAATCAATAACAATAATAAGTTAGTTAAATTATCTAAGCTGATGATAGCCGGGTCCTAATATAAGCGATCTCGCGCGAATACTCGATCGTCGCATTCATTTTGTTCGGACACAGCACGGTTTGTGATATTTAAAAATATTAAATTATAACTCAGACGAAAAACATCGGTAAGAGAGAAAAAACATGACACTTTTAGATTCAAAATTCAAAACCAATAACAAGACTCTTCGCGTGACCAGAAGGCTGGCCTATTTTTAGCCCAAAGAATCAGCATTGCCATCCAACGTGGTAATGCTGCCAGCCTTTTGGGCACCTATCCCATTGACAGTGATGCGGACGAATTTTTTGATGCCCAATGAGCTCCTGCCTTTTTCTATATTTTTTCGTATTATAAACTTGTATATAGTATATATTAGTGTTAGTTCGATAAAATTTAAATAAAGGTTATAACAAGAAAAAAAAACCTTTCTGATTAAAAATAAGGTTGGATTTGTTATAAAAGAAAGTCGTTCGTGATAAAATTATAATGTAGCGTTTGCCAATGCTACAGTAGGTATTACAACAATTAATATTGGATATCTCTGTGTCCTGTCATGTTACAGCAAGGCCCTTAGTACACAAACGTTTTTCTTGCGTTAAAAACCACTGTTTATTCGCCGTGTGTAGGCACGGTCGTCAGTATTGTATGGATCACTATGGAAGCTGGTTCACAGACACGTTTATTCTACGGCGTGGTTTATATGCCGTACCGTAAAGAAACTGCTGCTGTGTACAAAGGGCCTAAGGATCGCGACAGACGAGATTCTTGCGCAATTCGCTTGTATTAGAACACGGGGTAGAATTCAATTTGACATTTATATCCACAATAAAGTCTCGGTCTCAAGTATTTGATATTATCTATCTAGTCAGTCTAGAAACAAACCATATTTGTAGTACAGTAGGTAGGTATGTGTAATGATTATAGACAGACCATATGGTAGAAAGACAGGTGCTAGTATCCGAAATTAACGGCGCATAATATACTATGCATAAATAAATATTAGAGTTGTTTAGTTTAGTGCGAATTAAATGTTCCTGTCTAATGAAAATTTACCTCTACAACGTGCCGCTATAATGGCGACATTAATTTAACACACGGTTAGGGCTACTGGCCAGCAATCATAAAAAAATATAACAACATATTTAAATTAATTCGTAGTTTGAAAACTACCGTCTGCGCCCCTCGCCGACATGGGGCTCTTCCTATTTCGTTCAATTCGCCTACTCTTTGCACGTTATTCGTTTTAATTTCATTGATGCGATGTTATGATCCGTGACCCCGGCACGTGACCCCTGCGCTACAGTTCTCTAAGTAGGTACAGGTTGCTACTTTAGAAAATTGTAATTAAATAAATAATAACGTTTAGTGAAATTAAAATATGTTCTAACGAAAACGTGAAACCGTATACGTGTGTTAAATTAATGTCGCCATTAAATCGCCACGAGAAAAAGATGGCGGGACGAGCTGGACAAAACAGACGACCAGTGGTCCAGTTTAGCCCTGGATCGATGAGCTGGAAGTCATGGGAAAGGCCTTTTCCCAGCAGTTGGATGATGCAGGCTAAAGGTAACGAACACGCGGCGCGCCAGGCTGTATATCATACACATACTTAAATAGAGTTCTGAATTGTACTATTTTATTTATCTACTTAATAGCATTATTTACTAAAACATGAGACATGCAATAATTACAAGACTTTAATTTAATTAACCAAAAGCGTTTGATTTATTTTATTCTATACAGTTTTCGATGGTTTTTTGTCCGAATTTTTGGTTAAAAATGAAAGTGAAGGTGGACTAGCCAAAGTCACCGAAATGGTCAAGTTATGTTCGTATGCGGAAACTTTAGCGTAACCTGTAGTTATTGATGCATGGTCAAAAGTGGTCAGTCACTATCTGATTTTATTTTTGGCTTTAGCATCATCTGCCTAGCCTTTTCCCAACTATGTTAGGGTCGGCTTCCAGTCTAACCGGATGCAGCTGAATACCAGCATTTTACATGGAGCGACTGCCTATCTGACCTCCACAACCCAGTTAAAGAGTAGGTAATATGATACCCCGTTGTAAGACTGGTTGTCAGATTTTCGGGCTTCTGACGACCCGTAACGACTGTCAAAGATCCCCGCGCACGGCACACAGGGGTCTCAGTATGCGAAGATGGTCACCCATCCACGGACCAACCGCGGCAAGCGTAGCTTAACCTGATCGATCGACCAGTGCGGCTGTTATTACTTAGCATTAATAATAATAAACTTTACTTAATCAGACTACAATGAGGTCCACAAGGTTAGTAACAAAATAGCTTAGCCTCTCTTTTTTTTTCTAATATAAAATATGTGTGTGTGTATGTTTGTTTGTTCGTATTTTATGCGCTGCTTGATCCAAGACGCAGTAGTAAAGCCGAGCTTTAAGTAGGTATAATGTCTCGTCGAATGGGCAAAGATCTTTGTCCAGCAGTAGTCGTCTTTAGACTGAAATGATGATGTTCAGCAAAAATCTGGTAGGTAATATTAGAGGCCTATCCAGCTGTAGACTATAAACTATAGGTTGTCTGGCATGCATGGATGATTAGCATGCACTGAAAATATACTTCCACTGTAGATACTACTCGGCTATCTTCGCTAAGTTAAGCGTTTTAAACTATAGTTAATCCCCTAAAAATATACGTGCCTGAAAAAAGGTTTTATATCGTCGTGTTACATCCACAACGCACGTAGCAGCTCAGCTTCATTGTGATAATAAACTACCTACCTGACTCACGGTAAGTCTAATAATGTAAGAAAACAATGCATGTGAAACAATACCTGACTGGTTTTCTCTTATTTTACGATTTCATTGCTTTTATGCTATCTTCTGAGTACGTAACTAAATTGCAAATATTATGACCAAGGAAGTAAGCATTTTTATCTAAGCAAATAAATAAAATTAAAGTGTCCGTTTATAATGTCAAAATAACAGGTTTTTACTCGGTACTTATAACAAAAAAAAATACATATTTTACAATTTTTGTCTGTCTGTCTGTGTGTTCCGACTAATCTCCGCAAAGGCTGGAGTCTAGTTTGGGGCCAACGCTATTGGTAAGCACGCTCCATATTGTAATTTTAATGCCAAAATAAACGATTGTTAGTAACATTCGTCTTTTACTTTTTTTTACTACGAAAATAACTGCTACCGACGCGGTCAATGTTAATTTATGGTTATATTCTATTCTATTTAATTTTTCCAAATTTGATGCCATAAAGATTAATTGAATTGACCATTCTGGCAATGTCTAAAAAGAAGCATAAAAAAAATCAATAAGTACCTACCTATCTAATAAAGATATAATTCTTCGGTTGAGATACAGTTGCACATAATGTAGATCTTCTTGGGTCAGTACGTGACTGAAACGAACAAAAAATAAAAATAAGTACATAATTAAACCTATTCCACATACCTATGTCACTTACAATCAAATACAGACGAAGTGTGATGCATTTATTTTATTTAGAAACAACTAAATTAAATGCACCACAATTGAATATTTATATTAAAAAAAATGGAATTTATAACTGTCTAATATCTACTTTAGATGATAATAAAACTAAAAAATATGGGTGCGTGTACTTAAGTACGCGCGTCAGAAGTTATACTTTTCAAAAACAATTTTTAATTGCATGCAAATATTTAATTACAAAACAGGTTACAGTTAAGTTCGTTGTTTAGGCTGAATAATGTTGGTAACAAGTCACGGGCCTTTTTTAATCGATAAGAACAAACAGGTTGCTTAAAAAATGCACAAAATAGGTACAGGCCGGTTTATGCTGAAAAAAGGGACGTACCTATAGCTTTAAAAATAATGAGCGGTTTTGTAGACAGCTTCAACCTGTGAATTTTGTGTGACGCTGACGGTGATGCGCGCGCATCTTAAAATTTCACTCTCGTCATTTATAAGAAGTTTAACTTCAATAAACCGTAAAAATAAATAACAAGAAAAATTTTACTAATATCAAACAGCGCCATCTATGACAATTAAAGAATACTACATTCCATTCGGTTGTGCTCAATAGTTGTAGCTAGTAGTCAACAGATTGCGCTGTCACAAAGCTTGCCTATATTTTGACAAAGTCTCCCCTTGGGCCACACGCGGAACGCCACAGTTCGGTAATGGCCGCCGCCGGGGTGGTTGACTCGCGCCGCTGTCATTGCGACACGCGTTGATTGGTTGTTTACTTTATTTACATCACAATCATAACCAATACAATCACAGTGTAAAGTGTTTATTGTGTACTACGCTTGTTGAATGCACGTTTGTAAATGGAATAGTGATTTTTGATAAAGTTTTGAACGCAATGAGCGACCGGTCGCTCAGCAAGCGTTGGTAGAATGCATCGTCCAGTGTAGTGTTGTGATAGTCGAAGTTTCCCGGCCCAATGCTGGGCTACAGAGGCGCGATGTGTAGCCGCCAGCATACCCAGGCGTGTCTCAACACTTCCCTGTCCATACGACAGGAGATACAGAGATTTGAAAGCGTGCATCCTTCTATCTACGCTCTATACGACCTTGTGGAGTTGGTACCTGATCCATTGCTGGCCCAGCAGATAAGGGACCACGTCGTGGCCATAGAAGGTTAGTACTGATTGATTGTTTACATGTTAGCGTGCGGTTTCTACGGGCGACTGAGTTGTTTATACTTAGATAAATCACGTTGGATAACCTAATAATGCGCAGCTTGTATTTACGATTGGCGCGAGTAAAATACGGTAGGTACCTACTAGTGTTACCCAGTCCTTATTCGTATATCATTCAGCCAAACCAGTGTTACGAATTTCAATTCGGAATTCCAGTACCGCTGTTTGTGTGACGCTCAAACAAATGACAACCTAAAATCTTCACAAGAATCAGTTTGTCATCAATACCCGTTTACCTGCTTAATGTTCCTACCTGTGTTGCTTGGCAGGCCTTGCAGACTGGGAATCCCGTTACACTTATAGGTACCGGCAACATTGGACGCCGAAATGAATAACACAATTCAGAAATCGAAACTGCGAAAGGAACACAATTTGATAACAATCTGACACATCCAATAAGCATACAAAGATAACCAATACATCTATATGTAGGTAAGTGTGTATGTTACTATAGGAATGCTATACTTTCTCCGGTTTTTACGACATCGACGCAGACCCGGTCCTGAGTTGATAGCATCCAGTTTTTAAAAGGCGGATTTCCTCGTGTTAATTCGCTGAGAAACTTTGCAACTGCGTGTCAATGTCAAGGTTTGCAGGTTAAGTTCTTAAGTAGTTATTTTAGTGTAAACCGGTACCTATTGCATTGTAGGTGATAATAATAGAATTATTATCATTTAATGAGCAGTTGTAGTGTCGGTTATAAATTATCACGTAATGTTACGTGTAGAGAAATAATTTTGTTTGTTAAGTAGCTTGTAATTCAATAGTTAATGTATTGTTTCATAAATTTAATGTTTCTCGAAAACTAACACTCCCTTCCTGCGCCGTAAAAAGTGAGCAAAGATGTCGAAAGGTGAGAACCTTTCGACATCTCCATGACATTCCTTCAATGACATTCCTGATGGCGTCCTTATGTCTAGTACTAATAACATCATGCTACGAAGCGTGGTGATTTTAGTAAAGGCCCTTAGCATAATCAGCCCATAACGTCCCCATTGCTGGAACAAAAACCACCTCTCTGTAAGAGGGAGTGGGCTGAAATCCACCACGAGGGCCCAGTGCGGGCTGGTAGATCTCACATGTCTTCGAATTTTTGATTCTAAGACATGCCGGTTTCCTCACGATGTGTTCCTTCACCGTTTCGATAGCAGTCGTGATGAAATAATTTACACAAAGTAAAGCGTTTGTCTGGGTGCGAACTCGCGACCTACAACTCGTAAGTCTCGGCCGTTACCACTGGGCCCTTAAGGCTCTTAAGACTTCATAAAATGAGCAGGTAAGTAGTGGGACCCGGCAAGCTCCAGTTCAGCTGTGGATGTTACAGATTGATATAATTGCGCAAGGACTAACGTGTCTTTTTTTTACATCGAATAAGGATGAATGAAACATTGAAAACCTCCTTCTGTGCTTCACCCTAATGACATTAATGAAGAAAAGTAAGTGGAGTAGAACAAGAGCAAAAGCCATCTCAAAAAGTCCTCAAACGTCAAGTTGAAGGAGTTTAGCGAAACAAAAATAAGTAGAAGCTAATTGCGATCAATAACTGACAATGCCGAGGCCATTGAAATCTTTCTTTCTTTTCATTTTTTTTAAAAACGTTGCCCCACACTAGGAATTTCTCCTTGGGGTCTTCTCCGAAGTGCAAAGTGCGAACGTTCGGATCGGACCGACATCGGCACATGGCCGAACCGAATATTATTGAAAAATGCGAAAAAGGTTCGGATCGGCTCAGTTGGGTCGGGACCATGGTCAATATTCGAAAGGGGATCGGGACCGACCGAACCAAATAATAACTTCGTAGCAGGAAACGGCCGAACATTCGGTCGATACTACTTCGGAGTAGACCCCCTGTATAGTGGGTGCGTTTACAAACATTTAAACACACATACATAAACAGCCAGACCCGGAACAACTACTTGTAGGTCATACAAATATTTGTTAAAGCCTTAGAAGGTCAATTCCCGTAATTAAAAACGTTCGTAATCTAGTCGCACTCGTAATCTCATCTCAGCGACAATCAGTGTCAAAAATGTAGAGAAATTAGAGGTATTTTTGTCAGATTGAGACTGAGATCAGACTGTGAACGTTAATAAAATTACGAGAATTGCCCCTCAGGATCTGCAACACTAGTGTCAGTCTAGACAGAGAAGAAAATAGGTGCCTTTGCTAAAAAAGGGAAACTATATGTAAATTAAACAGCAAACTACATGCTCCTATATATGGACCTAGAAATTCAGGCTATCAACATGAGAAATGTCTTTAATCTAGAATTTTCATTACTAATGCTAAGACTGATAGACATTATCATTAGCAACTAACAGTTAACCGCATAGGTGACCGAAAGACCTAGCTATCTCAGCTAGACTGTTTATTTCTAGGTTAACGATTTACGAGCAACCCGACCTGTCAGTAACGACCGGTTATTTTTAGAAACCCTGATTTGAAATCAATAAAGTGGCAATTACAGAGATGTTTACGTGATTTATTCCCTTATTTGTGTTTAATTTTATGTGGTGATGTGAGATATGGCAAGTAAATAGGCTGGTATTTAATAATGGTAACAAACGGAGCAATTTTCATAGAGTTGATAACATTCTGAGTTGTATAGTAGGAAAACAGTGAAAGCAATCTCATCATCATCTGCCTAGCCTTTTCCCAACTATGCTGGGGTTGGCTTCCAGTCTCACCGGATGCAGCTGAGTACCAGTATTTTACTCGGAGCGAATGCCTATCTGACCTCCACAACACTGTTACTGAGTAATACGATACCCCTTGGTAAGACTGGCTGTCAGACTTGCGGGCTTCTGACTACCCGTAACGACTCAAAGATCCATGAATGACAGCCGGGACCCAGCCAACGGTTTAACGTGCTTTCCGAAGCACGGAAGGTATGTAATATGGTCACCCATCCACAGACCAACCGCGGCAAGCGTACATAATGATCGATCGACCTGTGCAGCTGTTTTATTTAGCCACGGGCGGTAATAAACAGTAATGTTCATTGAGTTGGTAACATTCTGAGTTGTATAGTAGGAAAACAGTTAAAAACAATCTAAATGAAACAATAGTGCATCCTGTTAAAAGTGACTGTACCAAAAACCTAAAAAAAATACTTAAAGGCCCCCCTAAAAGTCTAGGAAAGTCCCTAATTTTCAAAAAAATTATATAACGTGCACTCGATGCTATGTATTTGCCATTTTTCTTTTGCATGTTTCTTCTCACTTATTGCAATCTTCTTGCTAACCTTTGTAATTGTTGTTCTGTGTATTGTTTTTCGGAATATATAACTGCGTCTATAAGGAAATTCAGCATTAACCATTGAAACAATGATGCGTGTAAATATATCCTTATGCCAAATAAAGATTTATTCGCCTTAACACCATTATAGAAATTATTTCTCGTTGTACTCCAAGTTCCTCTAAGCATTTATCATCGTCCGACGCTGTCCATCACTTTTGCTCTACTTAAACCTCATCTTCCTAACGCTATCCTGGCCCTCTGCCAGGGTCCGTTCCTCCTAAGTCTTCCGACTTTATTGAATGCTAACTTGCGCATCCTCAACTCTAGGTTCGCTGTCCTACATTTGCAAAATGCATAGCATTTACAAGATATTCTAAAGCAAATTAAGGTCAGAACTGTGCACTGGTAATCAAAGGAATTCTGTTATTATACAGCATAGTTTAATATCTCGCATAACGTGGAGTTATGCCAAGTATTACAAATATGATCTAAATAGCGGTCTTGAAATACGTCGGGCGCTTGTCCGGGGTAACTTAGAACAAGAAAGTAATTAAAGTACTGTACCTTTTATTAAAACCCTTTAGAATATTCTATGCTAATTCTGAAATGAAAGTAAAACAGCTATCAGCTTGTCAAGTTGGAACAGTTCATGTAAAAGTATTATTGTACAAACTCCAAAAGTAATTAGAATTATTCTAACGACTATTTCAGGAATTAACTCGTCCGGCTATTGAACAACTTGAAGTATTTTGTTAGCAGATGTTGCGTCATGGACAACTTTTCCTATTCAAGCTAGGTCAATTTTTAATTCGATCCTTTTCTTTAATTTTGATATACGTGTTACTTTTTTTCGGTTCTTCAATCAATCACACCATGTCATTAGGCCAACGCAACAAAAATCAATATGTCTAGCCTTTTCCCAACTACGTTGGCGTCGTCTTCAACTTCAAGTCTATCCGGATGCAGCTGAATACCAGTATGTAACATGGAGCGACAGCCTATCTGATCTCCACAACCCAGTAACTGGGTAACACTGTACCTGTTAGTAAGACTGGTTGTCAGACTTTTGGGCTTCTGACCACCCGTAAAGACTGGCAAAGATTTACGAATGACAGACATCCCACACGCGAACTGACTGCGGAAAGCATAGTTTAACCTACGACGGACCCGTGCGGCAGTTATCATTTTCTACTCTTCACTGCTAAAATAAACCCCTACTTACTTTCACCTCAATATCAGGTCTGCAAATTCTGAACCGAGACCGCACAAAAGCTTTCTGTGAAAATTTTCTTTCCAGGTGTATATTCGGTCCTTATCCATTTCCTTCACCAAGTGCTACAATTGAACGCCTCAAGCAATGCAACCAGCGAAATGTAGGTCAGAAAATGCAATCAGTGCTCAACAATATAAAATAGATGAAGCTATTTGCTCACCTGGGACTGGCAGAAATCTGAAATGAATCAGTTGCTTACTTCTGCGCTCTTATAACTAAGGGGCAACTCGCGAAATGGGTCACTGCAGTACTCTTAGATACGAAGTCTTATTATTTTGCATATTATGAAGAAGCCCAAAAGTCTGTTGAAATAGGATATTTACAGCTACTGCAGTAGAATCTGTATGTAAGTTTCTTTCAGGTGAAAAAACCCTCGAAAATTTTCAATTTCAGAGGTAATCTTCCGAGATTATTCCAATATGTGGAGTTAAAACCCAACGTATACGTTTAAACTTTAAGCCCTCGTTTCCAAGTTCACAAAATAAATCCCCTGTTCATTGGATGGGATATCAGGATGTATATATAGGCACTCTTAAAACAATGAGTATTTGTTTGAGAAGACAATCAGAAGTATCTTTCTCATTGTCTTCCTAAGCGATTAGCAACTATGTACAATAACGAATCCATGGAACAATAAGCGTAACATTTACAATTGTATCTCTAGACAGCTTGGCCTCGAAAAATCCTTGGCAATCACGATCTTGACATTTAACTTGGCAAGTGCGTTTCGTTGCGGCGGTGTTATGTCGGCAGTCGGTAGTAAGTAGGCATCGTCCGATAAGTGTCGGCAGCTTGCCAGCGCACCCTTGAAAAATTTGAATAATGCACTCGACGCTGACGATGGGCCAATTATGCTTAGTGGCTTATCCTACCCTGATTTTTTGCTAGTGGGACGAGTAGTTTTCAGTTTATTTTTCCCTTTATTAGTTAGTTTGTCCGTTCTTCTTGCAAAAGCTTTTTTTGTCTAACAATGGAATTACTTTCTAGGACGTTGAGTCGTTGACTGATTGATTCATTCCAAGCGGTTAGTTTTAGGTCCGTTGTATCGTGAAGGTAACCTATTTTCTTGAGCTGGTATGTAATTACTCGAGAAGTTAATAAATAATCTTAGATTTTCCTCGATCGGTGCGAATCAAAGTTATTTTTATTCTTGCAAATAATTGCTACGCAGAAATAATCTCATTATAATCGGATGAAGTGTATCCATATTAAAACAATCAATGCCAACAAAAAAGAATAATAATGCATGATTGGTACAAATATCCGTATCATTGGCATTCACTTATTTTAATAAAAATAAATTATTAATATAATTCGCTTATCATAGCACGCTTATCTGGCCATTTCCTTTCAATATTATGATTCAGAAGGAAACGGTTCATTTTGATAGCTCTGTTATTGAGACCTTACCAATCAATATTCCTACAATAATAGCTTTGACTGATTGAATTCTTTCATCTTTATGCTAGAACTGTCTGAATTGGTTGCGAAAATCTAGTTGTCTCATATTGGCCCAAACTATAATTATGTAGGCATAGAAAATGGCTCATACGCTGTAAAAATATTAGCTATTCAACAAGGTTGGTGGGCTAGATTGCCCAAAAGGCAGACAAGAGGCAATCGCTTAAAAACTTTTCTTATTTCTACAGCAACTTTCAACAGATTGACATAATAAGCCTTTCGGTAAACCCATTTCTTTTACTTTTCCATCATCGTTATCGCTGATCGAATGTCACTTTATTTAAGCCCTAGGCCTAGAGGATGCTATTTTAATACATTTAAAAATCTACATCTAAACTAAACCAAGGCTATTTTAATATATTTAAAAATCTACATGTACTTAATAAGACGTTTTTCAATGTTATTTTTTTCATACTTCTATATAACCATTAACAAAAAAATTGTAATACCCATCTTACACTTCACCTTTCCAAATAAAAACAAATAGAAAAGGTCTCAAGCTCGGTACTGTGTACAATTTTCATCTGACCACGATCTTGACATTTAGCTCCAGAGTGCATCACGGCTGCGAGGGTACTCACAAATATACTGGGCTGAAACAATAGTACCGTATTAATGTCATAAAACAAGGTAGAATACTTCGCTTTTGATTAAATTGTCTAGCTGTACAATTAGAAGTATGAAAAGTTCAATCTAGACAAGAAGGCAAGGCATTTTCTTTTGCAAAATTATCCTAAAGTGGTTTTTATTTGTAGTTAGTTACCCTTTTAGATAGGAATGTTTTTGTTGAATACATTTGCCTAGTAATTGTAATTTGTTAGCTCATTAATTTAAACTGAAGATTGCTTAGCTATAAGATTAATAATTGCCAATCCTCCTAAAATCAATCCTTTGTAATAATTGATTAAAAATTTCAGTTCTAAAATATCTCGAATGTTCGACGTAATCGAGAAGTTTTCAACAAGTGCCCTTGGGAGTCAATAAGCTGACGTTGAGTTGATCTGGAAGAGTATCTGAGTGCATTGATGTTGCGAGGCAATCGACTGAGAGGAGATCAAAAGGCTGATGATATAAACATATACGTTAGGTATACCTACCTAATACGAGTATATATGTGATTGAATTTGATGCTATGTGTACAGGAAAAGCTGCATATAAATGCAATGTATTTACCTATTCCAGAGTTCCAATATTATGAATTACCAATATGTCCGAGAATAAAATGAAATCACATTCACTCAAACATTCAAATCCGTAAAATATTTTCTCTTCACACAAACCTGAAGATATGCGACAGCCAGTAAATGCCTCACATTTTTCGTCGAACACTTCCCCAATACTCGATTCGTTGAATCCGGACATACCCGCACCGGATTTAAAAGCTGCAGACAGAAATAAGACTTCTAGAGATGAACATAGGTACCAAGAAATGGGGATTAGAGCTTTTCTTACAATTCTCGCTTTAAAAATCCAACGTGTGTCGAAATTACCTTACAGTTTGCCATTAGATGGCTACTTTACACCAACACTTCCATACGAAACAGATTTTTTAGTTAAATAAACGCTTGGCTGAGAGCCAGCAGGGGAATTCACTTCGAAAACTTGGATACAAAAGTAGGTCATGTAAGTAAGGTAATTTTTGCACGAGAGCTGTTTTAAAATTTTAACTAGATACCATTTTTCCAATAGCAGTCGTGTCTTTTGGATTTAGTTTGGAATATATTGTTTTGGAACTTGGATTTACATACATAGTTCCTTTGAAACTGAAACTAGCCGTTTTTATAGCACAGATAGAATAGCATTTATTCAGTACGGAAAGCGGAAAGAAATAAGTATCTAATGAGAAAAAATATACTTATACATACAAATAACGAAGTAGGTTCTCCTAATTTAATTAAACAACTGCTCCGATTTGTATTTTAAGATAGATCCATTCAGTTATAGTCACTAGATTGAGATAACTTCCAGAACCACTAAGTAGTTTTTATACTACCTAGTGCTTTATCTTCACTAAAATTTCAGAGCACCCTGGTATTTCGATTACTGCCCAATTTCTCTGTTATTATTAGAGCCAGAACTAGCTGAATTCTCCCCATTCAATTTTGATTTAATATTGAACATTCCACTGCATCATTAATCTCCTGAGCGAAGGTGAATACTATTCCACCCTCCGATGGCTGACGTGCAAATAACTAATTAATGTCAAATGTCACTTCTAACAATAAAGTTGGAATCTAATTATGTTTTGGCTGTAGCAATTAATTTTAATGAAATACTTTGCTTTGTTTTTGAATGATGTAGGTATGTTGAGCGAAAGAGAACATTTTCTTATTTGGTAAGAAAATGCTCTCTTTGATCGCAAGAAAATGAGAAACCGCATAATAATGATTTATTTTGCGGTTAAGGGGGGAGGAGGTTACCAGTGCATTGTGAGGTTGTATGTTGAACAAAATATGATTCGCGACTTGTAACTGTCGCTTCCCCTTTAAAAGCATAACATGCTTGAAATATGCATAGGTGTCTCTCAGGTTACTTTATGACACTGACACTTTTTCTATGGTAAGAAGAATCAAGAAAGACACATTTACCATAGGAAAAGCAAAAACAATCTTTGACAGTCGTTACGAGTCGTCAGAAGCCCGAAAGTCTGACAACCAGTTTTACCTAGGGGTATCGTATTACCCAGTAAAAAAGCTAGGCCGATTGATTTTTACCAAAATTTGTTAGGTTCTAGGTTCTTTTCACACGTTTTAATGGAACTTCTCCGTCTTTTTTGTGCCGTCAGTGTATCGATCCTATCCAATTAAAAGCGTTCGCCTGGTGACGGTGACAATCATGGGACACTGCTCGCTAAACAAACACTTCCACACAATAGGCATAACATGCCAGGCTGCTGCTGTCTCTTGTGCAGGGCTTGCATGGAGGCTGATGAAACTGTTGCGCATGCGCTCTTTGAGTTCACCTAGATTAGGTCAGAAACCGTCGGGACACCCAGATCTTACACAGATGTTCTTAACAGACCAGGAGGCTTAATGAACTTCAGCCCACCTCCCGGCTGATTGGAATAACCACCAACGGCCAAACCAAAAAAAAACTTATCTAGTCTATTGTTGCATGTTTCTTGTTTTATGTCTTAGTATAGTTCATCTAGGTCTATCTTATTTGGTTAGTCTTTATCTGCCTCAACAGAATATCCTGTCAAAGAAGACAGGAATGATTCTGAAAGGAAATTAATACTCCAGGACTTCGGTGAACTCCCTTGAAGGTGCTTTTGAAGTTATTTAGATTCTTGTTTGACGTTTGCACGTCAGTTAAAGTTCTTCCATTCAAGTTGTAAATGCTTTGCTTACTCGCCTAATTTAACTTTCAATACAAAATCATTTTCTGAGGGATCCAGTGATTATCCGGGATTAAATTTTCAATTTCACGGAACAGTTGTTCTATGCGTATCTTGAAAGGCGGTGATTAGTTCAGTAAAATACTTAATTAACTATCGGATGAAGGCTAGGAAAGTATCTAAAAGTACTTAGGTAATCTACTTTCTCATCCTTGATTACACCAGTAGAAAGAAAATCTCGAAATTAAAAAGGGTACGATGTCTGACCTATACATAGATGTGTCCGCGACTTGGTTCGTGTGGATGTCGAAAAATAATAATGTGTCTCTTTTTCTGACATAAAATTATATTACTCCTTATAACATCAGCTATCTGCCATGAAAGTCCCGTCAAAATCGGTCCAGCCGTTTCGGAGATATGCCGCCGGGAATAACACACAGAAAGACACAAAAAATGTTTTTGTTATAAGTACCGTCAATAAAAAGCTGGTATTTTGACATTAAAAACAGATATTTCAATTTTATTTATTTGTATTAGTACTGTTGACAAGAGTGTTGCATTCTTAATAGAGGCCTGAATTAAAATAATATCTATTGAAAGAGTATTCTATCTGTCTATTGAAAGCTGCAAGTTACCCTACTTACAGTTTAAAATTTAAATATATCAACCCCACGAGTAGGTATAACAGTCGTCTAGCAAGTTCCTTATTGCACCAAGTATCAATGCATGAATGTTGAATTGAATGTATCGCCGTGCATATTGGAGCCTTTACGCAAGTTCTCATAACCAAAGTATTTGAGTTCTGAAAGCTATAGCATTCAAAGACATTCCATTGCGACTGTAATGTGTAATATTTCGCTCACATGCATAAATCCGGGAACCAATTATGGATCGCGGAACTGTAAAGTTGAAATTGAGTGTCGTCTAGGAATAGAACGAATTATTACTGCTGGCACTGTTTAGATCCAAATTTTGAACAAAAGAACAAAACCCTTTTGCATCAAGACGTTACATACATACCTACTTACATTTTTCCAACAACAACTTCACCATGTTATACTCAGAACGTCAACAGCTGGTTTATGTTCTCTAAACATAATGGGTTAATCAGTAGCGCACCCTGGAATCTGGATTGTTTTATCCGTTGTCACATAATGATCATGTAAGTACCTAGTTTTTTTTGGAAACCACATTATCTTTCTCTTGCTGAAAAAAAAAGTCTTTATTTACCCAAATCATAACAACCTTGAACAATACAATTCATCTACATAATAAGTAACAAATAAGCAGTAAAGGTAGGTAAAAATTTTGTTTCACACCAAATCACCAAGCTCTACATCCACTTTGATCGTCAACATCATAATCAACATGTCATACATTAATTAGATTGGAGCACATACAATTACATATCAATTAATACACAGCATACTGGTTACTATAACACCGGCGACGCAAACCGGTTTGTAACACAAGGTTATGGACAGACAAAATTCAAGGCCACGTCACGACCAACATTACTTAACTTTCCTGTCATTGTACTCTAGCAAGCTACATGAAGTTTCAATGTTAGATTTTGATTTGTATAGAAACGTTCGAAACCTGAAATAAAATTGTATTATCAATATCATTTTGCTGAAATCTAACTTTTTATAGAATTTAATATTGGAGACCTGAAGTCAACTCCTATTCCCTTGTGGATATAAGTTTTTGTTGGGTTGGGAACAAAAAATTTACATAATCGTGATCGATCGAAGGATGAAAAGATGAAGAAAAACATTTTGTTGATCTAACCGCACTGACTAACAAAGGAACACGTCCAAACATTTTCAAACACCCAACTACAAACTAACTAGGTATTTTAATACAAGCTTGTTCCCTGAACAATGGTTATTGAGCAGGCGCCAACGCCGACCGCCTCGTTCAAACAAGAGGTTCACTAACATTTTCATTGAAAATATATTTACATAATCATAATAAATTTGCATACAAGTCTACAGCAAAAATCCTCTTTCTATACCCACGTGTGGGTTTGTTTTGCTTTTATTTGAAACAACAATAAAGGCAAGTTAATAACGCTCACAAAGCATCGCAAACATTTTTTTACCTCTATTGGACAAATATGATGCGAATATTAAAAACTGAGAGTGGACATCGAATGTAGATCAAAGCATGGAATTTTATTGCAGAGGGATTTTTTAGATTGTGTGACTGATTAAAAAGTCCCCTTTTCAACGGGTGATATCGACGAATCAATAATGCACAATATATTTGCACAGTCGTGTTCGATACGACTGTCGATGTGAAAAATAATAAAAATAGCAATGCTTTTTGGTAGGTGACGGGTTCCGTGAAATACAGTTTTTTTGGATATTTTTTACAGACTTTGAGCCATCATTCATTCATAAAATAGCATCCTCTATGCTTTATTAATAGAAAAGCATTTTAACGTTTTCTTCTACGTTTGCAAGCAGTTGTTGATTCACTATTCCATCAATATCATTAGCAGTCACAGCAGACATAACTAAAAAAAAAACGTCCGCTGCCAAAACTGATTCTACCCCAAATGTAATAAATCGATACAAAAAAAAAAAAAAAAAAAAAAGATACCTGCATGTCCATGATTGGAACCGTGTCCGATAAATGACGATACATTCTCCCCTATCACATGGGACCTACTAGAATAATGGCATACTGTAATACAAACAACAAACTGAGTTCTATATATACAACAAACAAATACATGATACTGCATACTCGTATATCGTAATACCCTTCAGGGCTTGTTTGTATGGTACATGTCATTCGTGTTACAAGATTTTATCGATACTGACAGATTGTTAAACGATCGTCTAGATATAGTCTAAAAGAACCTATTTCTTTTCCATCAAAGCAATGGGAAATATTAGCTTTGCAGTCACACTGGATTGTACAATGTATGCTGCTTTGTTTTCATTTCGTAATAAACTATTAATTAATGTATTCGTAGCAGCTAATTAGAATATATGGGCTACTGTAACACTAAGATGTAGGTCAAACTTATTGGTTAATACCAGTAAGTTTATCTGTACTATCGTAATCTTCGACCTAACGTGAGCTTTGGGTGCTTTTATTTAAAACAGTATTTACATAAACGTATTAGCAATCGCTGCAGTTTGGTTTACCATTTTGCAATGTAATTTAAATATTATGCTATTCTTTCTTATTGTATTTAAAGTTATGGAAATCGCATCGATTGATCTTTCCGAAGCAATTTTCGAAATTAATATTCAGTCATCTTTATTCTTACTTCCGTTTGATTTTTCTTTTTCTCATCCTCGCCTTCCACTTTTCCTCTAAACAATTTTAATTGTCCTTGTGACACTTATGATCAAATGTCACAAAGCAAAAGGGAGATCGTTCCAAAGACTTCTAAGCGAGCATCAATCGTTGACCAATCATCTCCTAGCATTGTAAGGTAATAAGTCAACTGTAAGCCTACTAAATATATTTTAAGTTCTAAAAATGTTTCATTGCGATCTGCCCCAAATATAAAATCCCAATATAATACGGAATCCTTCAAGCTTCACACCATTACGTTTCCACTGAAGCCGGGACCTACGCCATTCGGTGTAACGAACTCTTCGTGATGAATTATTAACCAATTTGTACTTTTTGCTTCCACTGATTGACTGTTATATACACAGTACACACGTACTGTTTTTTACTGGAACGAGATGAACTAAATTACAGTTTACACGTTCACGCATCATGTGAAGTGTTAATTATGATGAGATGTTTAGAAAACTTGCGTTTTTTCATCGATTGTATGACTATGTTCGATAAAGATTCGCTGTCCAAAGAATGTACTGTCAGTTTCTTGTGTTTGTGCTTTAGATTACTTATTACGATTATATCTCAATACAGAATGTTGTAGCTATCTGTATCGATAACCATTTTAAGTGGTTGTAGTTGCCGCTCGTTATAATGATGTTTTGATTTACCGCAGATTTGATGGATTTGGGAACCGTCGATTTAGCGTATTACCAGTATTATCATTTAATTGGAGTACCTGCTGTTACCAAACTTGGTCTGTTTGCCTTTTAAAGCTTTTATCTGTATTATACACAAAGGCTTCTATATTACTGATCCATTCTACTGTGTTTACGTATCCTTACAGGTTCTCCTTTAACTTTTCTTACTATACTTACGTCGACATCGGTAGAACATTCTAAAGTACTCATTGAAAGCTGATTAGTTCAGATCAGGAAACGTTTTCAAGACTCTATAAAATTTTTAAGAGACTGCTATTACTGGCACTTGCTACTAGAAGTAAGAGGAATCGGACGTCGTATCGGAAAGGCAATTAAAATCGGAAATGGGTTGTTACGAGATAGAAAAGTTTCCTCAGATAAAACCATAGAAATATAATATAAAAAGCGGAACATAATTACTATGCTTTCTTATATTTTCTAAGCTGGAACTTGGAAATGATTTTAGTCCAGAATTATTACAAGGAAAGATACTTACGATTACTTGCTATTAATATTGTTCTTATAAATGATAAAACATGCATCAGATACGATCTTCCTCTAATTGAACACAAAGTCAACAAACCATGTCAATAGTTGCACCAAAATAAAAACTATTACCCAAACCAGTTCCAATTAACAATTTTGTTGGCCCATAAAAATCGCAATTTCTTGCACATGTCTGGTCTTCACATCAGTTCTCCAAACATGTTTGCGTCTAATTATTATCATTTCTACGGACAGATGTTACAAGTTTTTGTTGAACATCTACAATAGCAACACGTGTTTTATCGCTAACCATGGTAACTCCACATTTGGACGCATGAGGCAAACCGCACAATCGCTTACTAATTATATCTTTAGTGTTATTCATTAACAAGTTGTTTTATGAATGTAATCTTGGTTCCTCGGTTTGAATACGTTTACCAGTAAACAGCTGGTTTCTGTTAGCGTACGAGGTAAAGTTTTTGTTTGTTTGTAATTATAAGCGGTGTTCAACAATCGAAATGTTCCTGTGCTCTTACTACTGCCGGTTTACAATAACATTGCAAGTATTAAGAATCAGTAAACGTAGAGCGTGATTATTTAGACGTTTTACCGGTCAATTCATTAGTAAAGGGCTATTCTAAGAACCATGCACTGAAACTACTATAATATCCTCGAAGAAAAACATAATTGTATCATATTTTCCTCGTAATACCTTGTTACGGTATACGCGCGTGTCGTACTTAAACCATGTTTCGTAACTGGATTGTTCGCAATATGTGTACCATCTGACTAAGAACGTCGTCAGGGTAAACAAATATTTTATTGTTTGCATCTCACAAGACTTTACCTCGTAGGCGTGCCCTTGTACTCATCCATAATTCCAGAAAACATATACCTTGCTGTTAATAAACACTACTAAGATTTGAGACACTTTAAACCTTATTCATATGAGTACCATGGTACATTTATACTTGGCAAAAAGCCGGAGGCGAATCTACACTGTATTACGCTGGAACTAAAGGACATGATTCCAGTCCTTCCCACGTGTTTTCGTATTTTGTGGTACGGTCGACCACACAAGTTCAACTCCAAATATAGTTTGTTCTTTTGCCGGCATTGTCGATGACAGAGGACTGTGAGTCGTATTTAGCACTTTGGTTTGCAAACTGTGAATTGGCTTGTAGAACAATGTTAATGTTAAATGTAATATTATCATGCTGTATGTTCCAAGGCACAACTAGTCCATTTTGGCAATTTGAATGAATTCTACAATAAACAGTCAACAGATATGGCGAATTCGTGCAATTTATATTTAGACAGTTATGCTTAATCTGTTTGGTGATTTGTAAGTAATGGCCGTCACGAATTTTTAGTTTCTTCATTCGACACTGATTGATTCTAATGGCTAATGGGTTATACAAGCAGGTTTTATATTACTTTTGATACAAGATCTATGAGGAAGTGATAAGCACATCGTTATAATTAGCGTTTCCATACTAAGCATAAGTCAGTAACTACCTCTACTATCTGCCTAGCCTTTTCCCAACTATGTTGAGATTGGCTTCCAGTCTAACCGGATGCAGCCGAATACCAGTATTTTATATAGACCGACCACCACAATCCAGTTACTGGGTAATACGATACCCTTTGGTAAGACTGGTTGTCAGACTTTCGGGCTTCTAACCGGTAACGACTGTCAAAGATCCGCGAATGACAGCCGGGACCAACGACTTAAAGTGCTTTAGGCACGGAAGGGTTATCGGTATGTAAAGATGGTCACCCATCCACAGACCAACCGCGGCAAGCGTAGCTTAACCTGATCGATAGACCTGTGCGGCTGTTATTATTTAGCCACGAGAACCTCCCTAGCGGTAACTACCTCTACTTACCTCATAACTACCTGTACTAGCGGTAACACAAACTGTTGGTGAAGGGCGGGCGCTTTTGGGGGACTGTCTTTTGTAATTTTGACGTTCATAA
This sequence comes from Apamea crenata, assembly GCA_949629185.1. Lineage (NCBI taxonomy): Eukaryota > Metazoa > Arthropoda > Insecta > Lepidoptera > Noctuidae > Apamea > Apamea crenata. The sequence continues at coordinate 2,318,672 of OX451356.1, forward strand.
CGTGCTGATTCTCAGCCTAATTTGAATAAATGACTTTTGATTTTGATGTTTGCTTTTGACGGGAAACGCCTATATTGATCAGTGGGTGTGTATGACCTTGTAATGTTAATGCATGAATCTTAAATCCGTCACATTGCGCACGCGATGATAATTTGCTAAACACCTACGAACACCTCATTGACCCATCTCAGTTGACTCTTGTAACTAGCGTGGGTTGATCGGAAACACACGACATTATGTCATTTTAACTGATTTGTTCAGTTTTAATGGTTATTAATACCTTACTCATTTTAAAAAATCTGCTCATAGATCCCGAAAACAAAGAAAACAAACTAGACACTAAAATTAATTTGTAAACATTTTTTGTAAACTAAGTAAGTATGAAAACTGATTTAGAATAGATCCCCTCTATTATAAAAGTAGCGAAATTATATAAAATTCTGATACCCCGTGATAACGTTACATTACTGATGCTCATCATAATGCAGCAGCTTATTTTAAATCTCCATAACACTTATAACTCGACGTGAAAATATTGTTCAGCAATAACAGCGAGGCTAAAGTTATATGGTTTGGAAATTACAGCTGCTCGTAATTTCACTTCACGTCATAATCACTATACCTACAAAGACGTCATAATGCTTTTGCTTGGAGAATCAAGTTTTTTTTAAATTACTTTCTACCTACTTATTTATTACCATAATTATTATTCGAATGATGGTTAATTGTAATATTTTTAGCTTCCAGTTAAATCGTTGCTTCCAAATCCTAAGGGCACGTCTTCCCTACCATTACAGCGCCCCCCGGTCTACTCCTTGATATGCATTGGTCTCTGTAGCACCATGAAACATGAGGCTGCAGGGGCTAGTGTGAATCTTGGGGTTTACTCGGTTATTCGAGTCTGGTCAAGCCACGGTGGGATCGGTGCAATTTATTCATTCATTCCAGTTAAATCGTTCAAGATTCAAGATTCTTTATTTGTGGAAACATGAGTATACATACAGAGCATGCAAATTATCACAATACATTAATAGATCAGTCATGTTTGGCCTTAGTGGCGTACAAATATTTAAAATGTCAGTAAATAACGTAAAAATCTGATAAATTAAAACAAAATAACATTTAGTTAAAAGTTAATTTTGTAGACAAAAAAAGAAATACTCATAAATACAATTACAATTATAAAATGTCAATTAAATTATTAGTAACTAGCTGCGCCCCGCGGTTTCACCCGCATAAGTTTCGATCCCGTGGGAATATCGGGATAAAAAGTATCCTATGTGTTATTCCTGGTTATAAACTATCTGTGTGCCAAATTTCATCCAAATCCGTTCAGTACTTTTGGCGTGAAAGAGTAACAAACATCCATACATCCATACAAACTTTCGCATTTATAATATTAGTAGGATAGCATTATTATATTGGTTTATTATTATGATTATGTCAAAGATGCATTGATAATAACTAATTAAAGATATTTGTATGACCTACATGTATTTGTTTCGAGTCTGGGTGTTTTTCTATCTATAATATGTATGTATTTACAAAAAAAAAAGAAAAAAAAATTGTATATAAGTAGTTTATCAGCCATCTTGTTACCATAACACAAGCATTAGATTGCTGAGCTTGGGACAAATGGTGCTGTGTGAAATGTCCAGGGATATTATTATTATAATATTGGTTATATGATATCAAATGTTGTCGTTAAGAAATTCTAGAATACTGTAATATGCTTTCCCTTCAAGGAGTATCCTTAATTTTTTTTTTAATAGACGGACATTACGCTCCTTCCAACTACTTGGGAGTTTATTGAAAATTTTAGGGGCCATACAGAAAACACTTTTGTGCATTAGTGTTGTTGCTTCCAAAATAGTCTCTATAAGAAAATATCTCTCGGCAAGTATGATTCTGCTAGTCAAAAATATTCCTTTACGACAGTACAGCAAACTTAGTTAAAAGTCTCTGCAGTAACTGAACGAGCTGGTTTCCAAGCGGCACGTTTTACTTATGCACCATTACCTTTGCAACACCCAATATGTTGCATGCAGTTTGAAACTATATCCACGTATTTTATGCTAGTATTACTTGCGCTACGGAAAATGTTTCCAAAATATATTATCATAGAATTTTACAATGATATTAAACAATGCTCTTTTGTGAACTCCATTGCTGAGTCTAGGAAGTATTTTCAAGTCTCATTATACTATTGCAAACTATACCTATGGTCTGTCATTTTGATCACACATTTTTTTTTTGTTGGTTTTGAATTCTGCCTTGTAATTTTTTAACCTAATAAGTATGTATATCATGTGGATAAGGACCTCTTCTCGTTAAAACATCTGAATTGTTAAAATTGTACACAATGCTGTCTAATAGAAACTAAAATATCACCTGCCCTCAGTGTGCCCTCTAAACGCGAATAGATTTATAAATTCGCTATACCGTAATACCGATGTGCGATAGTGTTATTTAGACTTCTTTTATTTAATCGTTTATCACCGTTACATCTACTGCCGCAACGGTACACTGCCATTTCACACTTGGCAGACCACTGAGGTAAGATCATAACAGATGGTAAGGCACAGTGTTTTGTGTGTGATGCATTTGAAGAATTGTGTTTCGCGATTAATGATACGGTGCCAGCTGGTGGAAAACGGTTTGGTCAAATATTTGATGGTGGTAAAGCGGAAAATTTTGGAGGCATTTTGAACAATGTTGTTAGATAACCGAGTTGGTTGAATTTTAATTACCTACTTGTATTTTTATAAAGCTTCAATAGAATAAAGACAAGCTCTTGCCCTAATTAACAGACAGTTCAAGATACAATAGAAAACAAGCACCGTCACTAATCTAAATTAGAAGTGCGCTAAAAGTATAGCGAAACGACATGATAAAAATACCTAAGTAAGCTATTGCGTAAAATTTTCATACCTATCATGGAAGGATTACATTTGGGCTAGCAAAAACAAAGAGTCTGGGCTAAGACATCCGTGAAATTTAACGTGTATAAGCTTAGTACGTGTGTACTCTGGCTTTACTTATTCTGAATTCCTATCCTTTGACTCAAAGAGAAAACGGCCCTTTGAATTATCAAGTAAATCCCTTTGTATGGCCAAATCTTTTAAATGTGGATCAGAATCTCCTAAAGTACATTTATAATTTACGTCTACAAAGAATTTTCTTATATTCTGTTATAGAACTATCATTTACTTTTGTTGAGTTTCGTATTTCGTCCGGATATACTATTTGATTAGGGACTGGAAGTACAGATTTGTACAATAATCTGTTGCTAATTGTTATGCGTTGGTTAAATACTAATTTAGCCAAAGTAATCAGTTAGGTAACTTAATTATTTTAGCAACACAGATTGCTACTACGGCTACATGTTTTAATCAGTTTAAAAGTTTCACTAGCAGCCTCATCGTTCGCATTCTCTGAGCAAACGAGAGTTGTTGATAGTCAGAAATTTTAGAATGAAATGTGTCCTACTCTTGCCAGATGATCAAAAATCTCATCAGAGAAGCTGGAGAATTCATACTCATAATGGCTAATTATCTAGTTCAGGACCGGTTCAACGGTGAATGAGGCGATTCATTGATAAGCTACGTTCACTATATCCTTCGCAACTCCGTATACCGTAGCGTAACGGTATTTCATTGACCAAATGAACAATAGAGCGACGCAAGCGCACCGTATTTATAATGTACTCGCATAAACTGCGTTTGCGCCACGCAGCTTTCCATAAATGCACTATAGTAAATCGCGACTCTACTAAAACTGTCACACAGTGCTATCTAAAATCGCGAAATAATGCAGTGTGGTTCTAACACCGCAGCTCTGGTGCTTTTTCATTCGCAGATCGTCGAGATAAAACCCTGTGTGAACAATGTTTGACCGCAAAATCTTCACCTACCAGCTAATTATTAACCACTTTCACTGAATAAGTGTATATTGTGTGTTTTTTCACAGGACTCTCATTTTCACGTATTTTTGACTGTCGCTTTCAATACTGACCGCATTTCCTATTGTTATTATTCTCAATGTTAAGAGCAATATTACCTACAATTAAAATATTTTTGTTATTGTGTGAAACTTCTCTACTGATTTCATTGTTCTGCGCTTGAATATTTCTCTTTCGTACAATAAAATGTGGAATACTGAACTCGTGTTTGTTGGCGTTTATTTTTTTTTCGAACTAATTTCTGTCCGTGACTCCATTTGAATGTGAGCAAATCATATTTTATGTTACTTTTGTTCTCATTGTTGGAGCCGTTGGAGGCGTATTGTTTTTTAGTGATATGGGCGGTCTGTAGAAATTATCTCTGAATTTTGTGTTCATGGTTTATGATAAATATTTTGCGTTATAAAAAAAGTTTTTTGTATTTATCAGTCTCTTTTATTTTTACTGTCACATGCAAAGGAGAGCTTTGAAATTGGATCAGCCTTTTTTTACCAAAGTAGTAACTCCGTAAAAACTGATACAGTTGCCAAAGCAACAATTTTTATAATTTCTGCTTCATAATGTCGAGATTGCCCAGATTTGATGGAAGTTGCGTTGTTGGGCTCACAGTTGACATCTGTGCTACGTTGCCCCATAATACAAAAGAATAACGACAGTTTAATAAATACTCCCTTGTAGGCCTGGTCTTTAGTGGGCCTCGGCGTAGGATCCTGCAATCAACCGCGGATCAGGCTGTGTTATTGGATTCTCTATTAGAAAATTCTTAGAAGCATGCTTGATACCGGATTCGTGCCCGGTTATTGCCAAAAGGCTCGCCCCCTGTTACATGGGTGGAAACCCTACCTGGTGAAATTTGGGTGCACCATACATTTGCATATTATATCCCATGGAGAAATACAGAAGTGATATTATGCTATGCTTTATTTAAACGTTACCAGATGACAAGTCTTCTTTTATACTAGTGTTGTCTGCCAGCACTCGCTTAATGCAATGTTTAGTGCAAGAGTAAAGTCAAGCTAGTTAGCACAATAAGTAAGTTCAAAGTGTTAAGTGCTTACTAAACTACCCCTCGCTACCTTTACAGTGTAAATTGGTGCAGTGGTCTCTGCACTTAGGTACGTTTGCTGAGAGTTATCTATTATCTAGACTGAATGCAGCTTCCGTTGCGAAGTAAATATTGCAATTTCATTTCACTTGATTTCGATAAAATGTTTTCTGGGGCTTGGGAGCAGGGCAATATTAGTTACTCGCTATCATTAGGCAGTAGGCTATTGTATGAATTCGCATACCTATTTATTTATCAGCGTTAGCTAATAAATCATCCTCTCGGATTGCTCTAAACGCAAGCTGCACCTGCCGCCGTCAAGCTATGGATGGGAGATAGATATATTGATAGAATGTTCTTTATTATGCACACCATAGAAATTACAGGTATAAATGTTACAAAAGGGTGACACAATGGGCGGTCTTATCACTAAAAGCTATCTTTTAAGATAACCTTTGGATGGATTAAGGGAAAAGGAGACACAATACTGAAGGTAGTCTTTGGTGACCATTTTTACTCATTAGATCCTTTCAGCTCTAAAAGAGCAAGTTAAACTCCCTGTTTTGGTTTGCATAGCTGACAACTGACCTTAGTACACTGTTATTTGGTAATTGGGTTATAGGGTCTGATATTTAGCCATATCAAGTTAGTTTGGACACCGACCTCAACTTGGAAAAAGGCTGCAAAAGTATAATAAATTAAAACCAAAAGGTCGGCAAGACATTAAAGACACGCCATTCCATTAAATTGTGAAGAAAAAGCATCTTGGTAGTTAATGTGACAGTTTGATAGCTAAATTTTGTTGATATTTATAACGGACAACTTGTATTATAAATGACGATCACTATTTATAATGTGGACCAAGTATTTGGGTCGAATTGTGAATAGTGGAAGCTATTTAAAAGTCATTAAGAACTTGTTAGATGAGAAAATGAGTAGTGTCCTCAGGCAATAAAAGAATTGGCGATCCAGAAAACAAGTGCCAAAAAGTCGGTGACTGGGTTAAAATGCTAAAGATCCTACATGATATTTCTAGCAGCACTTGGCCAGCGACTTCGTCAGCCCTATCTTCCCTATACTATAATTTCGAAAAATCAGGCCTTATTCCACCACAGACCTAGGACTTGGGTCCAAGGGTTTGTAATGGATGTTGATGAGTTAGCCAATGAGTGAGTCGGGAGTTCATTATACATGGATCGACGTAATTACACAGGGTTCTATATGTATAATAAAATTCACATCACAATGCTTTGTGTAACTAAACTAAGTAAGTAGGTATAATTTCCCTGTACTAACTCTGTACAAGACTATAAGCTTCTGTGTGGTCTAGTAATTAGCCAGACTCAGGGAAGCTTACAAACTACCCCAAATACACAACATCATTACCTGTGTACTCAGGGGGGTTAGCCAAAACCCTTTGGTACATCAATATTTTGCAAGCTATATTCTGGTCCCATGTTATAGGAGGGCCGATTGTCACAAACCCTCACTCCGCCCTGCCACTGAGGAACCCTCAATGGAAACACCCAATACCTACCACTGCCCAAGTTCATCTCCAGGATTCCACACTCAGCAGCTTCGTTAGTGAAGGCTGGACTAACAAGGAGTAATACCACATAATATTTGTTAGATAATATCCATTTCACAAGCTTACATGTTTGTTTAGCTTTTCTTATCTCATGTTTACCTAATAGAGGTGATTTACGAGCACAGATTAACTCGTTCAATCTTATCTGCGGCCATTGACCTCATGTGGGTAGATCGATAAATTACTCAACAATAGAATGTTAATGCGTTAATAATGTAACTTGCTGGTATGTCGGGTGAAGGAATGTGGGAATAAAAATAATATTTTTTGAGCCCTGTAGAGACTTTCATTTAATAGAAAGGAAAAGTAGACAAGAAAATAAAGTTTTTAGTACATAACTACCTACCAGTGATTGCATAGTAACCGGGGTGAAGAAGACTGCTCAATATCCTCTGGGAGTGATAATTTTTATCCTGAAGGAGTCATAGAGGGGAATGTATTATTGATATTAATACATGTTAGGACACTAAGCGATAAGTAATGTTATATGTGGGAAATCTTCAAACCAGGATGTTCTGCTGAGCGTATCCCTGTAAAACAGTCATAATTAAAGCTATTCTTCGCAACTGTAAATAATGAGCTAACTACCTCCAACAAGACTTCCGAGAATCTCTGAAAGTTGTAAAAGCCTGCAAGAGATGGATTATTCCAAAACTCGCAGTTGCTCTCATAATTCATGCAATGAGCTGCAAACTGGAGCATCTTCACTCGTAACATGGAGTTAAAGTAGAACAAAAATCTAAAATTAGCATTGAAAAGCTTAGCATAAAAGATTGATTGCGAAAAAGATAAAAACGTTAAACAAATTGCGAAAAATACTCAACTCTTTATCTCTGGCTGCATATTTCAAAAGGCTTTATCTTTTTGACTCACCCGTTTGATACCCCGAGAGGAATATGAATTAAGTGTCACAGATTAGGCATTTCCTGCAATTTATTGTAGACTAAGTAAAATTCGGAAATGTTTGGAGGAAGAAACGGTTTCATTACATGAATTTAAAAAAAAAGAAAAGAAAAGTTTAATATAAGTACTTATTAAATCATAATCCACACAGTCCCTTGTGCACTTTTAACTCATTACTATTTTATTTCTCTTAAAATATATATTCGAGAAATAGCTTACCTATTTGAGGAATATTAACCGACTCATTCTGACTGTGAATGACAATGACTGACAATGAATGTTCCACATTCATTCGCATCAGGAATAATAGGAGCAGTACCAAAACACTTCCTTAATAAAGTACTATCCCAATGCGACGCACCACATGTAGCCTCACTGGTGACATCACTATTTGCCCGTTTAACCCTAAATTGGCTGGACTTCAATTGGAGGATAAACAGTCACATGAACAAGAAACAGAATTCTTAGACGTTGACTCAGTTTTAGAAAAATAGGTCGCGCACTGAGCTCGTCAGATTTCCACACGTCTCAAGATGTGCCCTTGAAGAAGTACTTCAGAACCCATTGGACTGGTTTCTTTTAATCCGAAAAATGTTGACCTAATAATGTCAAGACGAAAATAATAAAATGTACAAAGAACGGTCTAACAGAATTCCACAATTATTAAATGTTATTTTTAGACACTGACAAAGGCCTCTATCTTTTCTTCTCAAAGCATAACAACATATTTATGTTCTCAAATCGGAACATTAACTTTGAACAGAATTCAGAGGAATTCTTCAGTATCTACAAGGAAGAAGATTCGTTTGATGTCCTTACATTTTTACCTGCTCAAGTCCAAACCGATATTCCTTGATAAAGCTCTTATAATTTCATTTATATTCATCACTAAAAAATAAAAAAAATTCATCCTTTCATTCCTAGGTGATGACGAAAATGAAGCGATGAATATGATTGACGAGAATTTCATGAAATTTAGGAATGTAATACGAAGAGCTTCCTTGGGTTAAATATAGGACATTTCGCTGTCAAAAGCCTTGTTTGTGTGACCATATTTTCCGAGTTGAAATTTTGTAAATTCCTACAGAAATATTGTCGAATATTTTTTTTTTCATTTCCTTTGGTATATTACTTTCTGATGGCTTCAGCAGATTTAAAATATTGGCGACTAACGTTTTGATGACTGAAGTCATTCAAAACTGCCACGAATTAAAAGCCTTCTGCAACATTTTCCCATGAATTGGTAGAGTCAAATTCCTGATTAAAACTCGTTTAACGCAATATATTTATCGTAAAACTGTTGAGCTGATAAATAGAAACGAGAATTTTAATTATTTCCGGCAAGCATTCCTATGTGAGAGCTTTCATCAAAATATTCCGCCTTTTAACAACATGGACATAATAAATATTCTACAACCTGAATTCCCTTTGAAAGAGTTATAACACCAAATGTGCTGTACCTGTAAAATTTTCACTGTTGTGCGGCCAAAATACACATTTGCTTCACCTAAGCTAACAAGACTACAAAAGATAGATCCCATGCCCGGGGCGCCATCTTAATGCTGCCCCAAATTTACAGGAAGCTTAATTAAATACCTCTGTGCAAGTTCAGTCGGTTTCAAAGTGTGTATCATCTCGCTTTTAAATGAAGGGAACAGGGCAATGGCAGATGATGGAGATATTAAATGCATGTAAAGTCTACATGATAGGAGTAAGGAATTTTCTAATGCATAAGTTTCAAACGCTGTGTAGCACTTAGCTCAAAGTAGGTCATCGTCTTTCTTCCCCTGGGTGTCGTAAGAGGGGAGCTACAGCGTAATATAAAGTGGACATAAACGTAGAAAAATGTCGGTCGGTTTAAAATATAACTCAGGAATAATATTGGTTAGAAGGTACAATTACTGTGTGCCCGGCTTATGCACACTAACTTTTACCTAAACAACAATGTTGGTGGTCCAACTACTAACTGTTAGAAATTGAAACGACCGAAATGAAACCTTCGTCCAAACTAAAATACCGATGTGTCCCGAAGTTGTCATACGTAACAAATGCCGGTAGACATGTTGATATTTATTAATATTCTGTACCACAACAATCTTCAACTGTCCCATCTACTTATCTGTCAAACTCTGGAATTTTACAATAGTTGCTCCTGTTGCTGGTTGGTACAAACTTTCTATATCATACAGGATGAGTTGGTCGTGTAGAGTGATGGTCGAAATGGTTAATTAATAAAAGTGGGTGTTTTGTTAACAGTTAACTATTATTTTCTGCCAACGGCTCGTACAAAGCTTTTACTGGACGCTTCACCACGTTTTCATTATTCAGATGTAACTGAAAGGGTTTGCTTATAAAAATAAGTCTGCTTTAAACTCAGGACCTTTATATCGCCCAGTTTATGCGACACACAGAAGAAACTCCACTTTACACTTCTTTCTGGAATCACTAAACTAATATTTGTCTTAGAAACTAACACGGAAACTTGGCGAAAGAACAGTCGATTTTATCAACTGTTGCCAAACTGTTGCAATTGAGACTGTGTTTATAGCCTAAGTTGGCTCGTAACTTCACGCTTTTTCATTGGGGGATAAGCTGGGTCCCAAATATTGCCAAGTTTGTGAAAAGTGACAAGGTAATATTCGTCCGAGTGAGTATTTATTCCAATTGGCAATGAGAAAAGTTTTTTCAGTAACAATCGAAAATTGTCCATATCAAACGAACAGTATTATGTTGGGTCATTTGGAGGTCTTGGTAAGAAACACACATCCTTTTTAATGCAACGCAGACCACGCAGTGCCCCAAAAGAATATATAGAATTGAGGCCTCCAAGACAACTATCATAAACAACAACACAAGTTTCCTTTTCCACTTACACATCTTAAATACCCCACTCCAATACAATACGGAAGCGTATCGGTTTAACAAGTTTCTTGCACTAAGAGGGTTCCGTCCGACTAATTAAAAGATTTCAAGTTTTAAAATAGTTACGACTTCTAGTTAATTAATTCACGCCTTTAGCACTCAACTTTACGAGCTTAAAAATATTATCTTGACTAGCTGTGAATGTTTACTCTAGTTTTAAACAAGTAATAAACAACTACTGTTCTTCTTTTTTAACTGCTTAGTTAAGTAGTTTAATCTTGTTAGCTCGCTGTCAGGCTGGTAGAAAATTTTCTACCTCTGGCTGGACTAAAAGCTGACCTCAACATGGAGGCTAAAGGGTAGAACCGTGGTAAGAATGTAATTAGTGTAAGTCTACTGTGGCATAGTGCCATGTTTTGTCAGGCTAATAATAAGCCACCTAATCTCTTTCGAGGATGTCGCAAGATGCTACTAATTAAAAGCCGAGATCAGATCAGTGAGGATTGGATAGACGAGTAGTGTAGCTATGTGTAGCTATGTGTACTATTGCGTAGTACTGACTATAAGATCGTAGCAAAAGTCTTGTCTAATAGTCTCCGTCTTTGTCTTAGGCGGGCACTACACGATCAATTATATTGCACAATATCACGAATTGCGCAATGTTTTTGGCCGTTTAGGGTTTACATTGAAAATTGCGCAATGATTAAACAAAAGCTTCAGCGAGTTATTTAAGTTTTAGTTGTTCAACTTATTGTTGGTGTAGGAGCCGCCTTAAATATAGAAGATGGTTGCTCAGGACTACTTACTGAGAGTGTCGTAAAAACTGACTTAAGAGATAACGTCAAAAGAGGGTGAGCAGCAGCGTCCATTTTTCAGATAATAAAGACTGCGATTGCCAATTCGTCGGCCCTGGGTGCTGTTATCTTATGGCAATTTCTTGTAACGGTTACCAGGAAGATGGAGAAGACGAATTTAAAACTTAAATAAAACTCGCATGACCAACTCCTTTAAGCAAAGCCGAGTACATGACTGGAAGGCGCAAAAAAAGAGAATAACATCGCGTTACGTGCAAATGCTTTGTATGAGTTGAATTCTAAGCAGTATCATTATGACAAGATCTACGATGGTATCATTAACTACAAAGCGCGATCACGCCTTTTTTAGATCTTTTCTCCGAAACGGATAAACCACTTTGCATGGTAATTACGGTCTGTAAAGTCTTTGCACTGTTTTATAAGATTAATGTTTCCCAGTTTTGACCTGAACCTCTACTACATGAATGTAGTTAAGAAAAATCTAGCTCTTATAAATTAGCACAAATATTATGCACCTGCAGAAAACCATTCAAGAACAGAATTGTCATTTGTATGGATTCCATATTTCCTATTATTTGATCTCCCTCTAGGATTCTGCCCAAGGAAGTAATAATTCATTCCATATCCCAAGGATATAAACAGATAGTTCATCTTTCCGTTTGCGATCAAAAATAACTTGCGATGTTCCCAGTAACCAGTAACATAAACTCGCTGGAGTACGGCTTCAGTAAGACGTCGAAAAGTGACTACTGTGATGAAAGTATGACTATTTGTGGATCTTATTACTATCATAAAATTTGATTCGTGATGTTAGTGGATGGCGTTTTATACATACAGGCAATAAGGAAGTCGGAAAAATACGTCCTGATCTACGAACAGAAATATATCGACTGACTTTATAACGTGAAGAGAGCCTCTTACTCTGCTTAGATACGACCTTAGTCCTCCTCACTAATCAAGCACGGCTCCTGACTGCAGCTGATCTTCATGAAATCTTTTTAGGCCATTCCTGCATTTCTGCCTAGCCTATTCTTGAAAAACTAAAACCCTTAACTACAAACACTGTATCAAAGACCAAAAAACCAAGTCACGGGCGACACTTGAACGTGTGACAGAAGTTTGAAAACAAAAACATACAATCCAGCCGCTTAAAGCTTCCTATCGTTTCACACTCGATTTGTCGCGTGAAATGTGCGAAGCGCTGTAACGCTTGAAGGTGGCACTGGCACGGTTCCAATGGACTCTTAGCGCCAATTCTGACGAGTAGAGTTATTATTTTTAGTGCGAAGTTCAATAACATCGTGTTAATTCGTTACTGCTTGTTTGAATCTTCCTGTGTGATATGAACCGGTATGACGTACATCCGTATTAAGTGCTAGTTTTAATTACGTGTCTTTAATTATTAGTAAAGGAAGTGTTGTTTTGAAAGACGTTATCACCAGGGAGCATACTCCTACCAAAGATGTTGTTATAGTAAAATTACTTCCAAAATCTTTAAAATTTTCTTATTGTGGTTTGTTTCTGAAAATACGTTGTCCATGAAATTTTATATGAAACGTGTGTGACATTTTTTCGTTATAAAATATTTACCAACTGCTGTCCAACAGATAAATGTTTGATGCCAAGTTGATTGGCATGTACACACGGCTACACATCAAGCTACACATTTCCAGTTTTACCTGACCTTGCATTGTATAGGTTTTTCGTACAATCAGAAGTCAGCTTATACTGGTTATGTATAGCTTGATGTGTATTCGTGTGTACGATACAAAATGTTAACTATAAAATACCGTTAGTACCAGATAACAAACATACTATCATCAAAATACACTAATGTCTAGGTTTGCCAAAGTAATAATTTCGAAAGCGTTATGTTTCGAGATGGAACTGTAAACGGATCTCTCAAGTGATATTAGTACGAGGAACGGTGTGCCGATGTCGATTAAACCCAAGTACCCACAGTAACACACTGGCCCTAATGATGACATTTAATTACTAAGTACTGCATGCTGCATTCAGTGAGACACCATAATACCGGAATGTCTGACAGAGCGTCCGGGTGCAATTCCCGCATCGTGTGAGTATTTGCTTTGATCGAAGATATTTACAGTACCGATTGTTTGTGTACGTGATTTGTGCATATAATGGCATTATGCATGAAGATTTAGAGGACCTTCGTCGACATACAATTGATAGCCAATAGAACCATGTTTTGTTTAGCACCTAAATCAATGTAACATGTAGACAGTAATTTTAAACTTGGCATGTTCATGGCTCCGATGTTTTAAGCTACAATAGCAGTGACTTTTGGTATTCAGCTGCATCCGGTTAGACTGGAAGCCGACCCCAACATAGTTGGGAAAAGGCTAGGCAGATGATGATGAGCAGTGACTTTTGACGGAGTGTAGTAACTCCTAATAATTAATAAATAATTTACCACCTAATAAATAATTTAATTCTATGTTATGTGTCTTGTAATGTTAATTACTTAACATAGGTACCTATTATTGTATACAATCAAGTATTTTCTAACTGAACAGACAGTTGTGCTGCTGGGGAGTGTGTTGCGCCACTTCTTCTTCTCAGCGATAGCACTAGGAAGTGGTGAAGGGCGGGCGTTTTTGGGGTTTATGTAATTTTGACGTTCGAAAAGTGCTGATTCTCAGCCTAATTTGAATAAATGAATTTTGATTTTGATTTTTAATAGGGTTGATATTTATGCCATTAAATAATAATGGTAAATAAAAAAAATAGGCTACTTTAAAAACAGTCTTTAAAAATATATTAAGTATTCCCTGAGCCCCATAGTAAGATGGATGGCTCCCGCATTTTCACGGCATCCACTAAAGTAGTGGCTTCCCACGGGACTTCATTCACCTCAAGTAGGTCAAGGCATGCGCGGAGAAAATTACTATTGTGTGGATAAGGGACCACTGGTTTTACACTATCATGTGTGTTTGATGTAGAGGTTTGAGCTATATCTGGGTGAAACTGGTTGATTTATATGTATTTTTTGCAGACAAACTGGGATGCATAGCTAAATCTGTTTCTTTCCACCCAGCTTTTCAGCTCACCGTTAAAAGTAGACTTGTGTAACGATTCTTTTCTAGCTCCATATATATTTACCACAGACTGAGAAAGATATTTGAACTCTAAGTTTTGTACTGCCTCTAGTGACAACAATCATCATTCTCCTGCCCTTATCCCAAATTATTTGGGGTCGGCGCAACATGTCTTTTTCTTCCATACTCCTCTATTAGCCGCCATCTCGACAGTCACCCCCTTTCTAACCATATCATCATTCACACAGTCCATCCATCGTTTCTTTGGTCGTCCCCTACTCTTATAGCCATCGACATTCATACTCAAAACTTTCCTCACGACATTTTCCTCATTCCTCCGTAATACATGCCCATACCATGACAATCGGTTTCCACTAGTGTTTCCTCTAGTGACAACAATAATCCTACATATTGCTAAATCATAATCAAGTTTATCTTTGTTGGAAGCTAGTTTAGTCCAAGTGATCGCCTACCACCAAATGGCTGAATGATGAAACTATATCTGAATATAAATCAAATAAACATTTAGCGACGCAATTCTGAAGGTTCTGACATAAACATCGATTCTCCGTACCGTCGAAATGGTAGAGATATTCCTTGCGACCTTCGCGAACGAACGATCGTTGGAACAAATGTCAGCCGCTCACCTTTCATGTCTATTAACCCGATTCTGGCTAGTTCACATCGCATTTAATTGTTGAGGAGTTTTAGTTCTGTTCACCTTTAAGTGAATGCTAGGACTTGAAGGTTGGGAAATACAATTATAAATGCAACTGCACCCAAAATTTTTGGCGGTTACAAATTCTGGCGTTAGAAAATACAAAAACTGACGATGATTATCAGTTACCTTCTTGATTGGAGTATAACTGCGTTATCATTCACTAGTCGAGCCAAATTCAATTCACAAAGTGTTCAGTCAAATATATGCTAACACTAACATAATCCAATAGATCCCGCTTACGACATCAAGGAGTCCCTTTTGGATGTTAGTTTAGGTCCAAATCCGATATCATCATCTTTAAGTTTGCTCGGATTAAAACATACTGTTCTGTGCCGTCTACAGTTTGTTTTCGTTTAGCCGTAGGTACGTGTTTCTACCACGTCACGTAGTAATAGATTGGAGTAGTTCTTACTTCTAATTGAGAAAAGTGTAAGTAATAAAACGAATTACAGAAAAGAAATTGGTCGTTCTTGACCTTTCGTGGTCACTACTTTGAAGTAACGTGAACTGGGAAAAGGTTCGAACAAAAAACATAAATTCTTATGTAATTATGTGATCGATCAGTACCGACCCTATCGATTTCTCACCCCGTAATTTCATCCATATAACTGTACGCTTCGACGTAAACAGCTGAAAAATTCCCCATAAGAACCCATCAGCTTTGATGTTATGGGGCGGTAATAAACACTAAATGAGTTTTACGAGTAAATGTCCCATAAACGACAAATACTGACGATTGAAACGCTGTGAAACGTTAAAGGAACTTTCTGGAAGGGTTAAAAACTCTACAAATCCGATAAAAACGTTTCGACCATCGTAAAACGTTTGTCGTTTAAGTGTTAAGGAATTAGTGTTATTCATTGCAAAGTTTAACAGCCCCTTTTATTTTGATTGGAATTTTTGGGACGTTATCAAAAAAAGTGATTTGAATTAATTTAAATATTCAGCGAGGACGTGACTTTTTAGGGTTGGTTTTGTAGCAAGTTTTCAGAATGCATTTTCGTTTCTTAGAATTTTGTAGCGATATCGTGTTTCCATTCAAATGCAAGTCATGAGAATGTCGTGGTTTTTAAAGGTTGCACGTAGCAAGTAGGAAGTTATCAAATTATGCGCAATGGATTCGCATGAACTGTTCCAATTTGTACAACAGTAGCTTCAAACTTCAACCGTGATTAATTTTGTAAATAACTCTGATCACAGTGTAAAATCTAACCTCACTAAATATTGACATCAATCACGTTTGACAAGAACACCAACACAACTTCCCTGCTCTATGTTTGCTAGATCGATCCTCTAAAATGTTTGTTTTGGGGGAAATGGCCAAAATTGATCGATGACTTTAGAAACTTTTGCAAGTCTTTAACGGAGTTTCAGAGAGATCCGTTAAATAATGAAATATGGATGTTTTGTTCAGTTCTTAATACAAGGATTTTGTACGTGAGTGGCTTAGATGAATGTTCATAAAAATGTGTTTTGTTCATAAATCATTTTGCCTTTATGGGCGTTCAAGAAACTCGTAATTGTTGTGTATGAGTTGTTTGATTTATGGGAGAAGTATAAAGTTGTTACAGCCGATAGATAAGAATTTTAGATAATGGAGATAGGTAGTTAAACTGTCATAAATTCAATAACTAAATTAATATGTTGTACAGTTATAGGTTTTCCGTGTCACGTCTTAAATCAGCTGTACCGCGCGCAGCATGTGCGTCGACAGCTGTTGGTAATATCTTCCATATTTTATTGGCTTTTGCTATTAAATTAAACTTAAAGGTCTATTCGTGTTTTCAAGCAATAATACGAACTACGGATAACCACTATTTTATTGCAGTTCCCGATTTAGTTCAGCTGACTCCTAATGTCAGAAGGAAATAAAAAAACCAGGAACAGCACGTGCACTTATATTACACATCCTCTAGGAAGATATGTTATGAAATTGCTTATTATAGTAGTACAACAACCTATGTTAACAGTGAGAATAAGTTGACAGATACAATAAAGCGGCTGCATCGCCACAAAACAAACGCTCCAGGACTGGATATTGTGCAACTGGCACGTGGTACTTATTCGAGCGTGAGAAAGGAGGAGCTTCACACGCAAATTGCGTCCGGGAAAGCCGCGCGTGCGCCAGTGACGTCATCGCACAATGAGTGCGTGCGCTGCTGCAGATAATATCTGTTGTTGTTATAGAAATTATATGAAAGGCTTGAGTAATTATGGTGATAAAATAAACAATCTATTGTAAAAGTGAGATGCATTAGAGGTGGCACCCTCATTTAACTGATTATCGTGAACATCCATCGCTAATAAACTAACCTTGTTGATTGGCTTTGGCTAGTCTTTTTACTTTTGCATGAACAACTCGAACCAATACCGATCCGATCGACCGATAATACCGATCTGTAGATAGTATTTTTGAAATCTATGCATCTTCTATACAAATATATAAAATGTAAGTGTCTGTTTGTCAAAATAACAGTTTTCCGACGTGCACGCCAACGAAGTCGCGGGCATAGCTAGTAAAATATAAAAAAATATTGAAAACTGCAAACTGACGAAAATTGATATGTCAAAATGCTAGAGTAGAGAGCTCGCACCTGCCAATCTTCATTTTCATTCTAAAAGCGATCTTGTGTTAAGACATTACACCTTTATTGACGGGATCAATAAACGATAAAGGCTTTATAATATCAAGCATAAATAAATGAGGTGTGAACGCCATCACGACCTACCTCAATGTCATACATTAGCATTTAAAGTGCGGCAAGAATGACGCACCTAGACAACAAATTCTTTGCTTTCAACAAATGCTTTTGTTTAGATTTATTTGAACTACTGACTAATCATTATCGTCATAGATTTAAGCTGATTTCGTAGTTTAGCCCCTTCGTGCCTCGGAAAATACGGCTGTCATTTGTATATCTTTGGTAGTCGTTACGGGTAGTCAGAAGCTTGAAAGTCTGACAACAAGTCTAACCGAGGGGCATCGTATTACCCAGTCACAGTTGTGGTGGTCAGATAGGCAGTCGGTCCATGTAAAATATTGGAATTCAGAAGCATCCGGTTAGACTGGAAGCCGTCCGTATCATAGTTGGGGAAAAGCTGGGCAGATTGATTTGACTCTCGATCGGCCAGACTCCGTCCTCTATAAGTCTGTTCCTTGTATCCTAAAGGTAACTTATACTCGTATGATCTACTCTGGTCACTTTTCATACTATACTCATAAATATGTGATTGCTCTTGGTATAATATTGTCTTTACAGAAAAGCTTGGCCACATTATCTAATTCAACGACCGAACATAATGTAGGAGTGTTTTGGCAATAGGCAGGTAAACAAGTTTATTTTTATGATGAGCTCGTAAAAATAAAATGGAAGAATTTGTCATAACTTTTTTATAATATTGCGGCCGAAGAATGGAGTAAAAAAAATATTGTCCACTTCGAGGGCGTCTCTTAGCGTTTCTTTCCGGTTTATTAATTACATCAGAAGCTCTACTCTCTTTTTAGGGTACCGTATTTCGAAAGGAAAAAAACGGAACCCTTATAGGATCACTTTGTTGTCCGTCCGTCCGTCCATCCATCTGTTTGTCTGTCAATACCCTTTTTCTCAGGAACGCCACCAATTGCTAGATACCTCCACGGTATCAATCAATTGGTGGAATTTATATCAAATACTCAGGTCTACTGACCCTTGGAGCTGTGAAAAAATCAAACTTCTAAGCCAACGCAATCAAAAGATAGCCGTTTATGCCGCAAATTTTCGACACTCGCAAGGGAATCAAAACCTACAGGGTACTTCCTGTGAACTCAGAATCTTGAAATTTGGTACGAAGCAACGTCTTATATAATAAAAATATTTTAAATAATTTTAAATTGTACGGAACCCTCGGTGCGCGAGTCCGACTCGCACTTGGCCGGTTTTTTTTGTATTTTTCTCTGTTTCTAGCACAATCTTGGCCACAAACAAACACACACATACAGCATACTGATGCATGAAAAGACTTTTCTACCCTAACCACTAGAACCCGCAGTGCCTAAGTATTTAAAGGCAGTAAAAGTATTTACTGCCTTTAAATACCCATTGTATGCTGCAATTTTAAGAATTCCCATAACTGCGACTGGTAGCATGTAACATTTAGGTACAATCCTAGTTTTTGTCACCAAGAAATAACCAAACTATCTAAATAAATAAAACGTAGAACTAAATAGATCTTCATCATAGCTAAACTCTTCCACACTTTTCGCGTCTTCCGATCAGCCCCAAATACTTCCGAAGTCGCTTAGCATTCACTCGGCGTCCGGATAAAATATATGAACGTCGGCTCAGATACAATTGGAAGCGAATAAAGAGCTTTTAATTTATGGACTGGTGCGTGGTACGAATGTTTGTTCAAGACCTGAAGTGCTTTTGAGTGCTAAGAGAGCGTTTTATTGAGTTTGCACTTGATGAATTTGGAGTATTGGGTATTCGACTTAAGTTTTATCAAGGAAGAGCGAATTTAACGATGAGGATTTACGATTATAATATAGTGCACCATCGAACCACTACAGAGGAAAGGCCTCCTGTCATATAGAAAAGGCACAAGCATTGATCACCACATTTGCTCAACATAAGTTCGCGATTTCAGAGTTATATAAATATAATTATTACCTTATAGGTGATATAAGGAAATAATTAAGAAAGTGAAGTGATTTTTTGCTCCATTGGTGTGATTTCTGTATGGCGTTCCATTGTGAGGATAAATAAATAAATACCTAATAATAATAATAAGTCTGGTCCAGGTTTCTTCACGATGTTTTTGCTTCACCGATGGCAGCAATGTCCAAGATAAACTCAGAAAGTCCATGAATTGATAAAGTCACGTTGGTACTTGCCCGGTTTACGGTTATTGGACTTATTCTATTTATAGTCTTGAGTTTTATGGTTTTGAATTACAGTAGTAATTCCTTTGTTTTGGTTTGTTATCCATAGAGGATGACAGGGCAATCATTCCTTTACCCTGTCATCCTCTTCGTCCTAGTTCAAACTCAAACTCAAATCATTTATTTCAATTAAACCATTTACAGGCACTTTTGAATTGTCAAAATTAAATTGTCGGTCAGTTAGTCAGAAAGTTGAAGCTAGTCGCCCATTCCAAAAACTTGGTCATTATTTTTGCCATTGAAAACTTACATTATGTGGGATCCTAAAACTCTTCGATGAATCTGCCAACAAATAGATTCATATTAAGTCCATAAATCCCGTTATTTTACTATTTGTGTGGGTCTAAATAATAACAGCCGCACGGGTCGATCTTCAAGGTTGAGCTACGCTTGCCGCGGCCGATACATGGATGGGTGAAGATCCACTTTGGACCCGGCTGTCATTCGTAGATCTTTGACAGACGCGAGACGTTACGAGTCGTCAGAAGCCCAAAAGTCTGAAAACCAGTCTTACCAAGGGGTATAGGTAGTGTTACCCAGTAACTGGGTTGTGGAGGTCACAGGCAGTAGCTCCATGTAAAAGACAGGTATTCAGCTGCATCCGGATAGGCTAGGCTGATTGAAATTAGGAATTACAATGGTTTCGTTTAAACTACAATAAATTAATTAGGTATGATTGAAATACTCATGTGTTTTGATTGCAAAACGTTGGCAATAAAACATTATTATTTTAAGTAAATAATTGAGCAAATGCTGGTTAAACAAAATATTTATTAATGACCCGAATTCTCTTGTTTGTTTCATGTGAAACAATACGGTTGATTAGTTCCTAATACTGAATATTATTTTGTAAAATGCAAATTAATATACGATCAAATGGTTTTCATTATAATCGTTTAAGGTACAGCACCCTAATTGCGTGACATACTACCAATCTCAATCTGATTCATTTTGAAGGATATTGCTAATCCATTGCTTCATATGTTCGAAAAGTCTGTCTGCCTCAACAACGTAAATTACGCAATCATTGTTGTTGAACTGTCAAAATGAAACCCATTGGTACTGATAGTGTGGTACGCAACTACCCCGCAGGTATGAGGTACAGGGTGTAAAGTTCACTCATCCTCCATAGAAAAGGGAGAATCCTCCAACCAGACGGGTGTTGTGTCTGGTAGGTAACTGCCCGACTGTTGGGACGTCGTTGTATACTTGGTAAATTTAAATTAGCTAGCGAAACTCTCCAGACGTGATGAATATCGATATTTAAACACGATATAATGAAAATAAAACAGATATTTTGTTTTTTTTTTTTTGGAATCAGTGACCGCTGGTAGTGTTGGTACTTGAAGGTCGAGCTGAAAAAATATGTTTTATCGTATTTAGATATCGATACTTATCACGTCTGTGAAGCTTACACATAAAAAACTGATTTTTACATTGATATTTCAAGTGAATACACTAACTGCGGTTGATTTACTTACAGTGAAAGTAAATGTTTACGTCACCATTCGTAAACATTTATAATTTCTTCCGAAATACAAGTTGCATTAATCACACCATACCTACCTTATTCAATGTTTCATAAATAACCTCGACATAAACAGAATACGGATATTCCATAAGTGAGTCGACGGTGAAGTGTGAACTTTTTAATTTACGCCGGGACAAGTGTGGCGGTTTGACAGATGAACTTTTTTTTTTCTTTTTTTTTAAAGCCAAGCAAAAGTTTAGCAGACATGTTAATGGAATGACAATAAAGTGAGTGACACGCGTATTGGGTACTTATTATTTTTTACGCTTATAAAAAGTGAAGTGGTTGTCACTTGTTTTGACCTTTCACTTCCATGAAGCTTTTCGCTTAGTTGACGTAAAGCGTTCTTTTTTTTAATTTTTAACCCCAGACAAAAACAGAGGGCTGATAAGTCCAACGTGTGTCTGTCTGCGCCATCGTAGCTCCCAAACGGCTGAATCGATTTGGTTTTTTTTTTCTGTGCTTTGTTACACTTATTCAGCTCTGTTCAGCTTTTGTCCATAGAAAACAACGATTCTGTATGGAATGCGTACGCATCCGTTCAGCTTTACGGATCTACTACCTATTAATACTCAACAATAATATTGTTGTCATACATAGTTTAACTTCGTACTTTTCACCCAATTATTAGTTCAATAAAAAAAAATATCACGTAAAAATAATTTAATTAGCCATAAAACTTACAGTACGAAACTACCAATCTCATATAATTATAAAAACTAACGTTAAAATAATTTTATAGCCTTAATGTAAAGGCTAAAATAACGGTTTACATGGGAACTGTCCCGAGGTTCAGCAAGCGGTTAGTTGATAATTACCATAATGAAACACGTAATCCAGTAAACCTTAATTATGGGGATAGGTTAAATATTGCTCCGTTTAATTAACTGTTTAGTGTAGCGTGTCCTGTCTGTATGTTTAACTTATCTGTGATATTATCATAGTTATTGTTAATTGTGTGCAAGTTAATAACGTAATTAGTGTAAACTCGAAATTGATTTGGTTTTCAGTTTGTGCTGGTAAGCCACTTAAGTCCATATTTGTTTAACATGTCTACTATATGTGATAGTGTGATTAATAATAATAATAATGAATTTATTGCATAAACAAAATCACATTGCACTGCATACATTCAGTTGACTTTATTCAATACAACTTTAGCCTAAGAGTCCAATAAATTTAACTCTATCCCTTAAACTAGGTCTGACCTGTATCTTAAGAGATAGGGTTCAAATTTGCGATGTCTTCTTCTCTTCTTCCTCAGCCTGTCGCCACGCAATGCTCTCATGTAGGCATTCTGCAATGCACGCCACTCTTCTCTGTCTCCAGCCTTTCTAAGCCAGAGTCGTCCAGCAATCTTGACCAGGTCGTCGGTCCACCTCATCAGCTGTCTGCACACACTTCTACTACCAGGTCTCGGTCTCAAATCCAGCACTGTTCTACCCCATCCGCCATCTGTTCTACGCTCTATGTGGCCCGCCCATTTCCACTTTCTTCGCGCAATCACCGCGGCTATGTTGTAAGTTTCGTTCTTAGTATAAGAAAGAAGTCTAAGCGAAAACGAAGTAATAGCGCGGGCATGCGATGCGATGCGACCGGGTAGGACAGGGGAATAAGAAATTTCACGCGGACAAAGTCGCGGGCAGAAGGGTTTAGTCCATGTTCGACCCCCACAGTTTCTACCCTCGGCCATGTTCAACCCCTAAATGTTGTCCATGTTCAACCCCCAGGGGTTGAACGTGGATTTCAATACATTGGCAATCTTTTCTTTGTCCATATTCAACCCTCAGTTTGTTAGGTAACTAATAATGACATTAAAGTAATACTGAGAGCAGAAGTGTAGGTATTTATTTTCTTTACAATTAATATTTTACAGTATTAGTACCTGTTGGGTAACAAAAAAAAAACATGGCTTTTTGGTAAACATTGATGATGATGAGCTACTTGGGGCTTATGATGTGCTAACTACTAATGAGATAGAATAAACTCTCTTGTATTTCAAAATGCCCATTGCAGCATTGGCAAATGCTACATTATAATTTTATCACGAACGACCTTCTTGGATAACAAATCCAACCTTATTTTTAATCAGAATGGTTTTTTTCTTGTTATTGGTTTTGAATTTTGAATCTAAAAGTGTCATGTTTTTTCTCTTACCGAGATTTTTCATTTGTTGTTTTTTTTTTGGACACAGGACGGATGTCCATTATATTTTATTTTTCCGCTTTGACCATGTAATAATTTGCCACGATATTACAGGTATCGATATAACGGTTTGAACGACCGAGTTCGTTCGTTGTTCGACTTTATCCAATGGTATGTTTGCTTTGCTATTGATTATTCAAAAGTTCTTATCGTTTCCTAAATTTTATTCCATTCTTCTCTTTGTAATAGGTAGTGTTCCCGTAAATAAACGTATCACGTACGTACAGCATTAAAAACTTGTCTCGAGGCGAGTCAGGTTTCTTCATTCAGACTTTGTATGTAATTTAACTTTTCTTCAGCTCTTTTGTTATAAAAGATTCTGCCTGCGTTTCGAATTATCATTTTTCGTTATTTTCTGTAGATTTGTCCGAAGACTGTAGGCGGATCTTGAATTCGCTCCCGCCGCTAGCCTGGGACCAGACGACTGCAAGCTTCCTATTGGGATTCGAACTAAAGCTGGTGGATTCTGATACCAGCCAGCGAGGAGCCTTCTAACTGCCAGCCTGGAGTCTAGGACCGGATTTGCGTATATTTAGTGTTTTTTTTTTTAGTATTTACTATTGTCATATTTTATTTAAAACAGTCATATAAATTGTTGCCTCGCTACCTGATAACCGATTGACTTGGTGAACAGTTACATATTTAGGATTACTATATTTATTTGTTGCGGAAGTTATAGGAACGTTTACAAACGTATCGTAACCGACGCGTAATAGAGAAATTTATTATTGGGTTGTAACACCAAGGATGTCGCGTCTGAGTTATAATTTAATATTTTTAAATTATGACAAACAGTGCTGCGTACTTCGTTAAGTTTTATTTACATTTTTTTTTATTTTACAAAATTAAACGTTACTACCAAATTACAAGTGAATATTTTTTATTATTTCGCTACACCATGTTACGGTAAAATCAACGATCAACAACAACGAATCAACGATTGTATCACTGCTTTCTATCGGGCGGGATCGCAGTCAAGCTCTAGTTTATATCTATATATATAAAAATCAATTGCTGTTCGTTAGTCTCGCTAAAACTCGAGAACGGCTGGGCCGATTTAGCTAATTTTGGTTTTGAAATGTTTGTCGTAGTCCAGGGAAGGTTTAAACGGTCAGAAAATATGGAAAAAGGAGTAGGGTAGGAGTAGGGTAGGAGTAGGGTAGGAGTAGGGTAGGAGTAGGGTAGGAGTAGGGTAGGAGTAGGGTAGGAGTAGGGTAGGAGTAGGGTAGGAGTAGGGTAGGAGTAGGGTAGGAGTAGGGTAGGAGTAGGGTAGGAGTAGGGTAGGAGTAGGGTAGGAGTAGGGTAGGAGTAGGGTAGGAGTAGGGTAGGAGTAGGGTAGGAATAGGGTAGGAGTAGGGTAGGAGTAGGGTAGGAATAGGGTAGGAGTAGGGTAGGAGTAGGGTAGGAGTAGGGTAGGAGTAGGGTAGGAGTAGGGTAGGAGTAGGGTAGGAGTAGGGTAGGAATAGGGTAGGAGTAGGGTAGGAGTAGGGTAGGAGTAGGGTAGGAGTAGGGTAGGAGTAGGGTAGGAGTAGGGTAGGAGTAGGGTAGGAGTAGGGTAGGAGTAGGGAAGGAGTAGGGTAGGAGTAGGGTAGGAGTAGGGTAGGAGTAGGGTAGGGGGTAGCACTCCACGCGAACAAAGTAGCGCCGGGCAGCTAGAAATAATTTATATGGCAAAACAACGTTTGCCGGGTCAGCTAGTCATTAAAAAAAATATGGAGAACTATAATAAAAACACCTACATACCTACTACTCGTATACCCATGTTTGCAAAGAAATAATTTGATTTGTCTTGAAAGTAACTGACGAAATATAGGGCAAATAGAGGATAGGCAAACTTTGAAAATGTAGCTAATAGCCATAAGGTAGATGAGAAAAACTTTTGCGTTTTACTGTCCATTGAGGGTTGAACGTGGATTAAATACATTAATAAATAAAAGTCCATGTTCAACCCCCCAGGGGTTGAACATGGACAACATTTAGGGGTTGAACATGGACGGGGGTAAAGATTGTGGGGGTCGAACATGGACTAATCCGGCAGAAGCTAGTTATCGATATCATCTTCATCGATAAGCTTTGCATCATAACAGATGCTCTTTCAGTAACGGCGTCCAGCGACACTAGAATAGCTTATGAGAATTGGGTAGGGATTAATCAATTATGGGCTGACTGATCAGGGTGCGCCAGACGGCCAGACGCATCAATAAACAAATGAATTTGTCTTTGTTTCATGTATTTTCGCTCATATGCAAACAGGTTATATTGACAAAAATCTATATGTACAAACTAGCGGACCCGGCAGACGTCGTCCTGCCCGGTTGAATCATCATATACCGACAGCAGCGCCACCTAGCGGGTCCAATTATGTTTTAAAACCATCCAGGAACCCATTGAAATATACACACATAATTTCATCCAAAATGGTCCAGCCGTTTAAGAGGAGTTAGGTGACAAACACACGTACAGAAGATTCATATATGTATATTAAGATTAAGATAAATAAAACGTATTCGTAAGTTCTGTTTGTAATGTTAAAATAACAGTTTTATGTTAAAATAACAGTTTTAAATTAACAGTTAAATGCATGTACTTAAGTAAGAATATATACGGCACTTAAAAAAAATGTTTGTCTGTTTGTTCCGGCTTATCTCCGAAACGGCTGGACCGATTGTAACAGGACTTTCACTAGCAGATAGCTGATGTTATGTTATAAAGAGTAACTTTGCTTTTATTTTAGAAAAAGAATAAGGGTTCCGCACGAAAAAATCAAACCCCTGAAATCCAATTTGTTTTCCGACATGCACGCGAACAAAGTCGCGGACAGAGCTAGTACAACATATTGCTGGTAAATGAACACCAGCATTTACTTCCTTATTCACACTAAACATATTCACAAACCCATGACAAAGCTAATTACAATCTAAATGATTACAATAGCACATTCCGCGACATGTTAATAATGTTGCCTTTGAATGCTGCTACCAAAACGGCTCAATGTTCAGTCACGAGCAAAAGTATATATACAATCGGCTTTATACAAAAGCGATTCACTCCTTTATTTTTGAATGAAATTGTATGTTGTTACGAACATAGCATTTTCGAACCCTTAGGTTTATGTAATGTGTCGTATTTCAACGTTGCATTCGTTATTTCACGAAGAAATCGCAATTGAAAGTTGCCAAGTGTTGACATGTTGGTGCTCGTGACTGTACACCACATACATATAAAATGTAATCAGCATTGGAATTTCTGATCCAATTCCCGATAGAACGAAATATATCATTGAATTGTATGATCTCACCCTGTAGCCTGTACTGCTTTTCCCAGTGACAATCTGGAGGAAGTTTAATTGCATAGGAACAAGTTCTCATTGCAGGCGCTTTAGCATAAACAGCCCATAAAGTTCCCACTGCTGGGACACTGGCCTCTCTCTGTGAGAGGGAGTGGGCCACTACCACCACGCAGACCCAGTGTGGGTTGAAGGATGCAGGAGCTAAACTTTATGTAATTTATTTCAACACTACTGCTCTCGAAGCGGTGAAGAAAAACATTTTGAGAAAACCGGCATGTCCGAGAACCAAAAAAATTCGAAGTCATGTGACATCTAATGGGCGGAGACCCGCCGTGTCCTCGTAGAGGCGATCGGCAACGGCGGCGACCTCTCGCGCCCGGCCCTGGTGCAAGCCATGGTCCGGGGCGAGAGAGAATGGGAGGCAGTCACCTCCTTCTGCGAAGCAGTCATGCTAGCGAAGGAGGTGGCGGGGAGGCTGAGGGAGAACACCTCACGCCTCAGCCGCCGCGGGAGACGCTCCGGGCGTCGGGAGCCGCGTGACGACTCCCGGCCACCGTAGGCGCGGGCCTGCGGGCGGTGAGTAATGGGTAGCTCACCGTCCGATCAGGACCAGGCCCGTGCCGGACGGCGCGTTGTGTTCCACGCGCGCCTCAAAGAGATGTCAGCAGAGGACGGGGCCCCACAGGGCCGAAGCCTGCCGGGGCGGCGGGATTTTCCGAAAGGTTAACCGCTGCCCTGGAACAGAAAGGGCTAAGGACGGAACACGGGTGGGTTTTAGTCAGTAAAAGTCTGACACTCCCTTCCGCTCCACCCAGAGCGGGAGGGGTCATTCGATGATTTCCCATCCACAAAAAAAATGTGACATCTAAAAATCCTCACTTGGCCCGCGTGGTGGATTACGGCCAGCAGCGGGAAGAGTGGATGATTATCGTTTTGTTTTCGTCGATGCAATTTGTTTTAGTGCATCCTAGTTGTTGATGTTGTCGTCGTCGTTATCGTCTGTCATCATACAGGTAATGGAAGGTTCCATTACCTTTACGATGACAGACGACAACGAAGGGAAGCTCACATATATAGCTTATATCACATAGCTCTTGAAGTACATAAAACTTGGAGGCTCGTGCTTACTACCTTCTCTCTCTCCTTTTCTGCATATGTTAGTGTCTCTGCCTACTTCTCACTGGTTCCACTCTTGTCATTATTGTCAGAAGTGACAGACAGGCCTTTGAAATATAACATTAATTGTTTATGACTACCAATACATACCTAGTGAGCATTATTCATTTCCTTTGATGAGCTTACTGTAAACGTATCAGTCCAACCGTTCTCTTCCATTCCATTCCTTTACCGGATTATGTTAAATTATCCTGACACTGGAAAACAGCACGTGTAATTTGATTAAACCTGCCTTTTTGCTTGAATTTAAATTTTACGTATAAAAGGCTTTCAGCTAAAGTTGAGTGACGGACGTCAGGGGTGTCGAAAAGCAATTTCGGAACTTGGTATTGTTTAATTCATTTTCTAAATCCTACGAAAATCCTCTCACAAATTAGCAACATCAAAGGACTAACCTTTCAAATATCAACGCTTTCGGATCATCCGTATCGAGTTGTGCGCCTAGTTTGAAACACGTTTTCGGCTCTCCTGCCATCAAAACTGCCTAAATTCGTACCTTTCGTACCTTAATTAACAATGGCGGCATTCACAGCGTCAACTTCACAAAGGTACGGTAGACAAAGGCATTTGACAATAATCCTATCAAAGGGCAAGGGAACAATACGCTGACCTATTCTGGACAGTCTTAGCAGTTCATCTGACGCTATTGTCTTGTTTTTGTGAGAAAATTATTTGAAATAACTTATTGTTTAGTTAGCGGAACAGAAAGCGGTGAAATTAGTTTTGGTACTTGGGAATGTTAGAGGTTTTTTCATTAAGAAAAAATAGGCACGATGTTTTATGTAAGGATACTAAAATTGAATTACTTTTCTATTTAGGAATTCCCGAAAATACACACTTGGATAATGGCTTAAACAACGCATTGCTTTTGTCTGATTTTTCAGCCAAAAAGCTCGATTCTATTCCATTAAGTTCTTAAATCCCAAAATAAAGGCACTGTTTCGAAAAAATACCATGAAACGACAGCATAACAAATTAATTTTAAAACCGTTTCGTTGTAGATTTGATTACCGCTGGAAACATATTACCATTCTTGAAAATAAAAATAAAAGCCACCGATCACTTTGCCCCGACGACAGCAAAAAAGGGGTCCTGAATTTTAACCGGGAACTTTTCATACCTCTTTGTCAGCATATAAAGTTACCGCATATTTGTGACAAATTAAATTTTACGGGAAACGTGACGTGAAACTGACGCAGACGGGGAAGGTAATAAAATATCTTAAATGATACAAACTGGAAACGATGCGATGTTAAAGAGGAAAGCGTGGCTACAATTTCACTCGACCACGAGTTTTGTCTGAACTAGCTATTAGTTTTTCGTGCTTATTCTTTTTCAGAATAAAATGAGGTTTTGTGTGCTGGCGAAATTATGAAAATTGTTGTTTCGAAGCTGCTTGTATGCTGCTGTATGCAAAATATATAGAAGTAAACTGTTGGAAAAGTGCTGCTTCTGGATAAACTGGAAAAATATAATATTTTATTTTAACTAGTATTATGAAGAGATTTTTTTTTTTTTTTGTATGTTTATTGTTTGTTACGCTTTCACGCTAAAACAACAGAACGGTTTTGAAATTTGGCACATGGGCAGACCATGACCTGGTTTAGGACATATAATTTATCATCCCGACATTCTGTTGTTGTTGATACTTTAATATTTTCCAACACAAGTAGAGTATTTAGTGATTCAAATGTGTAAGGTAGAAGCTATTTCCTTATTCTAGCAACTGAGTAACGCAGGTACAATATCTAACATTGCATTCAATATTACAACTCATGTGCCATTACTAAATCGCACTACAGGACATGATAGATTACTTAGTGCATTCCAAGGTAATTTAAATGCACTCTGAGATGCATCAGTAACAGTCTCAGGGATTTATGTGTATATCTCTAACTGCCAGACTCGGCAGAAGGGATCTATGGCTTCGCTTTGTTTTATGTACAGCGTCCATCAGGGTTTTATGAGCAATAGAATCGTCTATGACAGTTTCATGGCACTGAGGGGCACAGGTTTTGAAGAGAATATCAATATACTGAAGCTTATATTTCTTCCTCATAACATTTCTAAGAATATGTATAAATCCAGCGTGCTCTGACGAAATCTAAACACCCTTGCAAGATTTTATTTAGAGCTAAACAAATTCGGCGACACGTCGAATTTTCTACAACATTCTGGCGGCATGTAAAAATCATAGTGCTACCCGTGTAGAGTAGTAAATAAATAAAATAGACGTTACGATGCAAAAGTCGCGGTACGCCAGTGCGGTCCAATCCAATTTGCGGCGGATTCGACCAGATATTACCGGTTTGCGTATCGAAGTAGAAATGGCTCATACGATAGTCCCGATTTTTTCTGAGTAAATGTCAAGCTTTTTACAGATTCAACAAGGAAGAAATAAAACTTAGTAAAACTGTATGGAATAATAAAAACTGTTTCATTTCTCTGAAACACAGAACAAGCAGTAGCATGAAAGTACTGTCGTATCTTTTTATTTTCGTTTTAGTTATAAAGAATTCATTTCTTTCAAAAGATTAGCCAGACTAAGAATAACTTAAGCTCCAAATACGATAAAATTCTAGCCTCGACATATTTTTGGAGCACTATCCCGAATCCTCCAATCTTGAAAATGTGCCTCT
Organism: Apamea crenata; assembly: GCA_949629185.1. Classification (NCBI taxonomy): domain Eukaryota; kingdom Metazoa; phylum Arthropoda; class Insecta; order Lepidoptera; family Noctuidae; genus Apamea; species Apamea crenata. The sequence goes on from OX451356.1 coordinate 2,349,390, forward strand.
ATCCTAGCGTGTTTCTACTAAATTCAATAAAACTATCTGTGGCCACGAAAACTAGAAAATAAAGGACAATACACAGCGCATGACGAAACAAAGTTTACGGCTGTCGTAGATAATTCAGGGACCCCGGCTCATAAGGTTTAGTGTCACGGGACGGTATATTGGCGTGCTGAAGCAATATGGGTTTCCATTACTGTAATAGATACTGTGTGTGGTATAACGTACCAGTATATTTTTATAAATGTGATGTGGTTGTTTGATGATTTGAGTGCCTAGGTCTGTTTTGACAAAAAAACATATTCTATCTACATTTATATCTATCTATGTTTGTTTAATCAAAAAATTTTAATATCATACTTTATTGCATGTATTGGATTTATTTTTAACGAGTCCTGAGACGCAAGAAAAACTTATTTATTTATCACGAACACTACTAACATTACAGGGAATTCCTAATGCGTTAGCGTGGTCCTTAATTAAACTATCTTATTTATAACTATTTTAAAATAACACAAGTAACACATTCAATATTGTTTTTGTGAATTCATTCACTTAAATAATAAAAATATTCCACTACTAACACTACCAGCGAATTTAAGTATTTTCTTAATTATTTATTTTTATTTATTTATTTTACCATTTATGTACACACATAATATAAACAGACAAAAAAAGAACAGAAAAATAGGTACAGAGGTGATGCTTATTTCATAATAAATTTCTTCCAGCATACCTGCAATAGGACAATAGATAATAATTGGAAAACTAACCTTAAGTTCATAACGAGTTTTCTTTTTGCTAAGTTTTTGTTGGACATAGCTTATAAATACTTAAAAGTAGGTCGTACCTGTCACATAAGTAATTCAAAAGCACTTAAACCATTTTCCTTTTTTTACAGGTAAAGCAGTTTTTAAGTACTTAAACAACGAAGAACCTAATCAACATAAAGGTAAATAATGCGAAGATTAAAAACAAACAAGCAACTGAATAACAACTGAAGGCAAACCATTTAGGCAAAAAACTCGAAACTTTCACGAAAAGTTTTCTTCTTTTCTTGCCAAATGCGACACGAACGCTACTTGATTTATACAGGTTTTCAATTACTGCTGATCTTACTCACAAACCTAACTTAATCTGGAAACTATTCATGTAAAACACTGCATTCATCCCTTTGCATTAGGAAGGTCGCAAACTAATTACCCTTAAGAGGGGTTGTAAGAGGTCCGTCGTAATGCGACAACCCCACAATGTGCCTTCAGCCTTACCTACAATGTGACCGTGAGTAAAATCGTGGTCTACCATCAAACGGGTAACGCTTGGCTGTGAACATAGTTACTCGATTTAGGACCTAATGATTGGCATTCGGCGGCTGTTGTATCGCATTTCTGTTTTGTGAGCAAACAATTTTGATAATATGAATTTCGTTGGATACCAAAACAACATGTCTGTTTTGATTAATCTGGTTGCGTGTGGTTGAATTGTGACAGCTCTTAATTGTATCGCGGAATTGATGTTTATACGACGATTTTCAGCTATTTGGCGATGAACAGTAACAACTTAATTAACTGTCACACATTCTTTGATTAGTAAAATCAAAGAAAACAAGATCCTGTTCTAAATAAAACATCATATTAAATGAACTGTCCAAGTTTCAAATAAAAATAAACTGTCAAAGACCACAAGTCCGCAACCGATACATCGAAACTCTCGCGTTCAATTAATAAAGCTCCTTTTACTCTCAGACAGTCCTACACGAAACGAAACTCCATCTTCAGAGATGAAATAGGAAGTATAGGAACAATAATAGCCCTCTTGCAGATCGTTTTAAAAACAAACACTTTAGCTAGCTAGGAGTTTTCGACAGGAACAAATGAAGTGCGAGCTCCAACTGAAGGCAGACATTGAAACATAAGTCGTGTACTAGACGAGAATAATTGTGTGCAAAACGAAGATTTATCACTGTTTAGTTTTGTTCTTAGTTAGTTCCTGTGTTTTATAAATGATGCTGCATACTGCACTAGTGCTTAAAAGCTTAGTGGCTGAAATGGTACTTGGAATAAAATTCTATTGGAAATGGGATGCGGAAAGCTTTAAAGCTTCTATTCGTTTTCTTTAATTAAGTTGGCAATTACAGAACTTTCGTTGTTAAATTCTTAGTTGATTGTTAGGTAAGGTTCAAAACCAACTGAGGTAGTCTCATTACCAAAACAAACACATAACACAAACAAATCTCACAATTTCATTTACACCTAATACATAAACAATAAACCAAATTAATATGCATTACAAAGAAATCTGGTTCAATTATAGACCCTTGAGGGACGCCAAACATTATCGCATAAAGGTGGACTGATGCGGCCGGGATAGTCAACGAAACTATCATAGATTGAGCCCCTGTCAACTAATTTACATTTGCAAATGGAACTAAAAGCCGGCATTAGCATTGGTAAGTGGCTCAAGAGGAGACGGGCTTTCGAAAGCCATTTTCAATGCCATTTGATTCGATATTCAGGATTAATTATGTTATAGGTTTGAATTTCGATGTGCCAACATCAGTTTCGACTGAAACTTGTATCTGTATGTGCAAACTTGTCCATTAATGTTTCTGATTGCATAATAGGTAGGCAGGATATTTCGAATTTAAACCAAAGCTTCCATGTTGTAATAATTAATGATTTTAGACATTAATGATCATCGTCCACAAAAACCGGTACATCGAACGCATCAATAACGAACAACTCAATCAATGGCAAATATTGCCCTTTTTCTGCTAAAAACTCTTTATTTTCCTTGCGCACACATTTTAATCAAATTCGCCATCAAAAATTCTCTTTGACGCGCTATCGCCGGGTATTGGGCAAATGTAGGGAAAAACTTTTTTTATTTTATTATCACACAAAGGTGCGTCGGGCCTAAATTAAACAAGTTGCGCGATCGACGGGGCTGTTGACAGTCGAAAGTAAACATTACAGTTCAAAGATTAAAATTCAAAATTGCAGGGCAAAGAGCAGTTTTACATTTAATAAAGTCCCTAGATATCAATATTTATTGTAAAGGGTTAAAACGGTTACATTATTTGCATGGTTGAATTCAATGATGTACAAAAACTCTTGTTGGTTTTAATTTCATGTTTTTTGAAAACTTTTAAACGAAAATCAAAGTCGTGAAGCTTTACAAAGGTTTGTTTCATTTTTAATACATGTTATTTAATATTTATTGTTTCATTAATAAGTATGTTATTTTCTCGAAATTCCAAAGCAATCCAAAGGGAAATAATTTCTTTCATACTCCTACATTAGTGTACAGAAAGTTTATTATTTATGTTAACCTCCGAAGGTTCATGAATAACCAAAGTCCTTTGAAACGGTTTTCCTTATCAAATTCAAGGACCAACGCTTTTTCTTGTTTTTTTTTTTGATCTCGGCAATGACGTCAATTTATTGAAATAAAAATTTCGGCATTACTTCCGGTACTGTTTTCCTACGATCTTGCCTTCACTACGTAATTATTATAATTTTTGAGGAATTCCGTCCTTCTAGCGCTCGAATATTTTATAAAGGCAGGTCATTTTGTTGGAGATATGGCCCCTCAGTCTCAGTCCTTGAGATGTTGCCTGCTAGAAACACGGTAAAAAGTTGTTTACTTATGTATGGTGTGTTGCCAAACTGTTGCTATCTTGAATTCGTGGCTTTATTAGCCCCTGGCTTAACCCACTATCGATTTTTCATGAGATCGTGTTTTAGGACTTATTTAGATGCAAAGACCGCTATCACTTGTCTTTATTAGGGAAGGAACACGTTAGGATAATAAAATCTTTGTTTATAGAGGCTGCAAAATGTCAATTGACCTTTCTGAGCGCTAACTTATTTAACTCCAATTGCTTTTTCTCTTCTATTGCTTTTTCATTTTATTTGTACACAACTTCATTGCTAATAGGCGATATGAGCAAAATTTGATGATATACGATGCTTCTATATCATACTGTGTAGATATCTCAAAACTTAATGACAAATACCTTCACTTTATAACAGTATTTTAAGCATGTTGTGATGTCATAATAAAACGCCATGTTACCTAAGCACCTTACATTTATATCCCAGGAAATATGCGGTAACATATTAAAACATTCTCCTAAATAAGTCGCTACTTCGCAAACTATTTATATTTTAACATTCTCCACGTTTTCATTTACAAAGCCTCTCAGCAGAAATTGTTCCATGAAATTATCCGAAAAATTCTCAGCATTACAATCTTTACAAAAATTCTCTAAAGCTATTCTTCGTATCTAATACTTATACTCTTTTACCACGTTCGTGGAAGCGAGCGTGTTTTGCATTATTCCTATGTACAAAGCCTTTTAATGTCAATATGTGTTCGGTGAAATCTGAATTTTCCTTTCATACTCTTTTGAGGTCTATCCCGCTGCATCGTCAGGATGCTTGTCGGAATAGCTCCGTAATTCAATATTCCGATGTTTACTCCTTGTGCGGATGATGATAAACTGGTAATAATATTTTAAGTAAGGAATATATTATAAGCTATATGGAATAAAACGATAAGGTGTTTAATGTTTGACAAGGAGTACAATTGCATTACTTAGGTACTGAGCTTTTGTGTGAAGCTGTATACATTGTAATAAAAAAATTGCATTTTTTTTTCCACATAAAGAGATTTGATATTTTAATCGAACAAACCTAGTATACCTATTGGTGGATCAATATTTGGAACTCTGAAGCTCAAAGCACAGTTCAATCCATCTATGAAAAATGATTTTTAAATTGAAGTTACAACGCCTATTCCAAGTAAGGCTACAAAATGGCACCCTAATGACAATCAAAATGAACGCTAAACACTGCCACAAATAGCACCAATTTAAAAAATACGAAGAAAATGAAAGAGCTATGATGGAATTGTAGCGAGCGAAGCGTTTTAACATTCATAGCGGTTCCCTTCGGCCGGTTGATTACTGCTCTTGTTACCTCCCTTGTTAATTGTGCTTGTAATTAATTGTGTTGTACTGTATTGTATGCTTACTGAAACTCAATAATAGAAGCAGAAATCTGAGGCCTTATCGCAATACAAATAAAAACAAAAAAAGAAACAGTATAATATATTTTTTTTCGTTTCATTGTTACCATCGACACGCTAAGAAGAAGGAGATCGAAATGGACTGAATTTATATTTATTTATTTTTTTCGAAACCTACTCAAAAAACGATAACTACTTATAAAAGTCATGTTTCAAAAAAAGGGAAATGACTAATTTGACTATAGAATAAATAAGTACTGAATAAATAATAAAAGCACTAATACTATCGACATTCATGATGAAACTCCACGACACGAACGCGAGCAACCTCACTCTACGGCAAGCAGCAAAATGTGGTATACGCCCCATTAAACCTTCAAAACAAAAACTTCCAAAAACATCCTATTCTAAAATAACAGACTGCAGAAATAACTTTCATTAAAAAATATTTCGAGCTGAATCGGGCCACTGAATGGCGGGATTAAAAATAATACGCCTTTCATATCTTCTCGTAATGCGGTGCTGAAATGCTCGTACTTACCGCCGTTTTCAGATTATGAAAAATGTTTTTCAGCTGAAAACTGGCTGTATCCTGTTGTACCTCTCGTATCGCAGGATATAAGTCCCTTTTTAATATTCCGTTATAGAATTACCGTGTTTCCGGATTTAGAAGTGCCGGTGTTTCTGTGATGTGTAAGGGTTGAAGTGTGAAAGAGATCGATTAATTGGTCTCCCTCTAGCGCTGGTGATTGTCCGTTAAAATTATTACAAACTTTATACGCTTGGTACCGTATCGTACGCTTGTATAGTCACGAATGCGACACATCGAAGTACCACGTTGGGTGCCAATTATAACCCCATATTATGGAACATTCTCACTAGTTCCACCAGCAATTGTTCTATTTTTCATCTGTATAGTCAGGATTCGCATTTTCCTCAACAAAATGAGTAATGGCCAGTAAATATTTTCCATGAACTATGCAACAGTTCATTTTTCCCATCGAAATATTCCGCTGGCCACTTGAAACTGAACCTCAATGTAAATTGTTTTGAAAGCTAACAGAACTGGCTGTCTGGCCGTTGGCGTTGTAGCCACGCTAATGATTTAAGTTTTTCAAGCTATAGAGGTTTTTTTGGACCCTCTATCGCTCTGGAAGTTATAAGGTCTGGTCGGGTTTATGAACTTTATGATTAATTTAGAGGTTATTATTTTTATGCTGATTTTGGGCTTAATTTAGAGAAGGTGTTAAGAGGAGGCCTGTGTCCGAGCAGTTCGAACATTATAGGCTGATTATGCTATGCATGAAGAAGTGTTATTATGAATACAAGGTGAGATACTGATGCAACTAAACGGAATAAACCTACTAACCGATTTGTGTTTCAGTTTAATCCAAGGCAACAATGATCAATTAAAAACCATAATTTTAAAAGCTACCGCTCCTAGCATTCACTTTCACAAAATACACGTTTTAAATGGAATCCTCAAACGAAACACTAAATAAATAAATCTCAAGGCCTCAAAAAATTTCGCCGTTAGCAACTGATTTCGACAATACAAAAAAACCTTGATGGAACCCAAAATCAGATATATTCAGTATGGGGAGCGTGATTTTCCTCACAATATGTGCGTTTACCTAACAAAGCCAATGTCTACCCACCCTTGTGCTCGCTCTAGTGGAAACGCACGGTGTTTCGCATTGCTATTTTTAATGGTAAAGGGCCGTGATTCGGTTATCATGTTTTCTTTTTCATGTAGGGAGAGAAACAGTGTTGAATCAGCTGCTGGAGCTCCCATACGATTTGTTTGGTTAGAGGCTTTGGGTACAAGAAGAAGGTTCAATTTTTCATTACAGAACTGACGAGCCAATGAACTTGGGTCTCTCCAAATAACTATAAGCATTGACTGTACTAAATTTCTAGTCTTCATTCATGAGTAACTTAAACTAAATACAAGTAATTTGCGTGGGCTTTGCAAGTCAGGAGTATTATTAAAATGCTTGAACAAAATGTAATAGATAATATGAAGTTTTCGATTTCGAACATTTTTAATATGCTAAGGTAGAGGAAGTCCTTGCTTTCAATCATCCAAATTTTGCGCTAGCCAAACCAGTTATCGGAGAACCCTACAACCTACAACACGCTACTTCAGTAAATAATATAATCTTATTGGAACATCTATTTAATGTTCAAACGTGAATAGAGACGATTGAAAGATGACAGAAGGGTGTGGTGTTGACGACAAGGTGGGGCCACGAGACAAGCGTGCGCTACTACCAAATTCACGGCCCTCTCATCGAGAGGTTTCAGTCCCAGCAGTGAAAACATTACAGGTTGAATATGCGCTATGCATCCCAAATCCTGACCACGACCAGATTTTCTCGAGTAAGAGCAATGTAGTGAAAAATCACTATCTTGCAATGTTTCAATCGCTTTTATAGAGCTTAATTTTATCTTGGAGGATATCTTCCACTACTGATGGTTCAAAGTATTCTCCCAGCGCAATCTCGACAGTAAAACACGCTAGCAGCCTCTTGACTAGGAAATATAAATCAGCTTGAGCTAATAAAGCGTCGAATCAAAATCATTCTGATTTTAACAGCACAACAAATTCCAGCTGGAATTTCTCAGTAGCAGCCCGGATTCTGGAATTGGGCCTGGTTGAGGGTAATAGACACGCCCATTATCTAGTACTTAAAAATATTAACTGGCGAAATATGTATCTATAGTACATTTCGTCAGTGTTGTTGTGTTGTTTATGGAAAAGGTAGGGGGTGGGAGAGTGTTGTGTTAGGATAAGGCAGGAGTTGTATCTATATACCCAGGAGATAGGAGTACTAGCGTGATGTTATGTAACAAAATCGTTCGTTTAAAAAAAAAACCCGTAGATATTTCCGCTGTCGTCCTAGCCCCAACATTATCTTCCCCGCGACGCTGAACGGCAATTGATTCGATGCGTTCCGATAATAAGCATGTCCTTTCGTGTTCAATCGAACTGTGACTGTTAACGTTCCCAGTTATTTACATTTCTTGTTTGCTATTATTTTTTTGTAAAAGCGTTTAGCGTTAACGAGATGCAGTCACTTAAGCAAAAAAAACCCTTCTTTTTTTGAGTTTTGAGACTTGGAGTCAAAATTCAGCCAGAGCTAACATACCACCATCTTCGCTAATATACCCTACGATAAACCCCTCTATTGAACCCTTATCGTATATAGGCATTTTCTCTTGACGGTATACGTTAGCTACATGAAAAATAGTTCGCCACTAATTGCACGAAAACTGATACAGCACTTTTGTAGAAAACCATCGATGAATCATAGCGCCCTCCGTGTTATGATTGAGTAAATCCACAGACCTTACCATTCTAGCTACGTCATCCAACATAAATTAGTTTATGGCCATTTTACGGTATACGAACATTAAAACTAATTTTACGAGCGATTTCGGATTCTTAATAAAACACGAGGGAGGCTAATGAGTTTGTGGCTGAAATTATAGGGGTAGTAATATTAATGTTGAACCTGAAAATTGTTTGTAGAAGTAAGTTTATTCAGGTATTATATTCGAAGAAAGATTCTTTGTAACGGAGCCTTTTTTTTTTTTTTTGAGGTTGTGAAATCATCAAATGACCCCTCCCGCTCTGGGTGGAGCGGAAGGGAGTGTCAGACTCTTACTGACTAAAACCCACCCGTGTTCCTTCCTTAGCCCTTTCTGTTCCAGGGCAGCGGTAACCCTTTCGGAAGATCCCGCCGCTTGTAACGGAGCCCTGAAGTAGGGTTACGTTTTAATATAACCTGTTTTTCACAAAGGATTTGTGTATTTAACTCATGTTGTTAATTAAAAAGATGATGTTTGTATCATGTAGAAGAAACATATTGTAAACTTAGGAAAACCTGCGGGGTAATTGCGTAACATACTAACAGTACCTAATAATGAAAGAAAAAGAAAGAAAGAAAGAAAATACATTTACTAATGGCTTTCATTTTGACAGTTCGACAACATACATTACGTTAATTACGTTATTGAGCAGACTTGTTAGATTAGCAATACCTTTCGAAATCATTCAAATTGTGATTGTTGTGTGTTACGCAGTTAGGGTGCTGCAGTGCTATTCTGTAACCATATCACCGTGAAAACTTAGGTGAAGTGAGCGTGGAGTGAGCTGTCATTCCAAATAATGCTAGGGATTGACACTACTGACAATTCACATCAAGCTCACTTCACTTGAGTTTTCACGGTGAGATTTTTACAGAATCGTCTGGACTTGCTACTGAAAATTGTCTGATAGAAAAACTTAACAACAGTTTACCGGATATAGGAAAAGATCTTACTCCAGTTATAGATCAACAAAGCGGTTTGGAGAACTACAGGCTATATAATATTTTGCAAATAAATACTTAGACACTCATAAAATTACAGGACACGACTTTCCTACAAATTACCGTAATAACGTAATTAAGTACCAAAATTATTGTTAATAAAACAAACAAACTTTACCTTTAATTAGTTCACGTAAACTGGTAACTTCGCAGCGAGGGACATAATTAAAGGGACCGTTTTCATACAAAAAATATGATGGAAATTTTTACACCCCTTCGAGAGGGGTGAAGTAAGGAGGACTCCATGTTGCATTAACGATCACGTGGATATTACGAAGATTTCCAATTCTTTAATGTCTAAGGGCTGATTTTTCCAACGCCAGATAACTTTACCGGAGGAATAATTTTGAATTTTTGAGACGTCAATTTTATTCCACGGATAAAAATTATCTGTCGATTGAAAAATGCGCCCTAAATGCAATGGGTGCTTTAACCTTCTTATTCTCTCACATTGGTCTGTAAGACCGACAAAATACTTTTTCGTGATCTTTTCTTTTTTCATAAATGTAATGTGTTAATTTTCCCCATGAGGTTCTCTTTTAGATTTGTAAGTTTGCTTTCGTCTGTAAGAAGAAGACATATATTTTTTGCTAATATTTAGTAAACTCCTACAAAAATATTACTATTTCAGAGACTGAAATACTCAGTAAATGAATGATTTACTAATTGGGCTTACATTTTTCATAATACTCCCAAGTTTATGAAAATAATTTCAAAATATTTTTTGATCTAAAAATTTACTGAAATTGGGTTCCGAAGTTTCTTTCGGTCTGTGAGACCGTGCACGGGTATAAGTGTCACGGAATTTGGCGCGGATATAGGAAGGTGAAAAAAATCTGACTTGAGGCTCCGAGATGGGTAGCGGGATCGTCCGAAAGGGTTACCGCTGCCCTGGAACAGAAAGGGCTAAGGAAGGAACATGGGTGGGTTTTAGTCAGTAAGAGTCTGACAGTCCCTTCCGCTCCACCCAGAGCGGGAGGGGTCATTTAATGATTTCCCATCCAAAAAAAAAGGCTCCGAGATCAGTACCTACCACCAGTCTCTACCATATCTTTTGCCATACGTGCTTACTATGACGATATTCTCTGAAGTTTTAGTTGATTATGAGACATTTTTCTAGCTATGAACAATTTGGAGTTGATAATTATTATGATTCACCTGGTCGACTAATTTAACCTATAATGTTGATTTTCTGCACCTCTTTGGTCCGCCATTTTGGATCGTCATGAAAATTAATTAATACACAAGCCATTATTACTCCAATACCTTCACCTACCCCATATCATCAACGAGAGCGCCTTCCTTAACAACCCCTTATTTTCTTAGAGCCTTAAGGCGGGTAAACTTTACCCACTTTAAGCTTAGAATGTGTTTAGGGATTAAAAACCTTAATTCTATCACGTTATAGTTACATTTCTGTTGCAACTTAAATGTTTTATGACTTTTAAATTAGTTTTAGTCGTCCAAATATTAAGGTACATTTTCTTAAAGTTTCAATAAAGTTATGTATACAGGGTGGCAGCGACATTGACGCGCAAACTGTAACCATGAATTCAGCACATGAGTTTAGACCCCATAGCGTCGAAATTTTTCGTTAAAAAATGTATTGGAAAAATTTCTACGCGGTCTAAACTCATGTGCTGAATTCATGGTTACAGTTTGCGCGTCGATGTCGCTGCTACCCTGTATTTTCCATTTCACTCAAGCATTTTGTATGAACCCGCAACTTCTCCGTAACAAAAGTTAATATTATAATGAAGAACATAAAGCAGGGATTCCCTTAAATAGCTGCTGGGCACATTAAGCAAATATTATAAAATATTTAGCGTGGCCCCGGGCTTTTGTCCCGAGGTAAACAGCGAACCACCATTAGGAACCCCGTGTTTCGGGTGGTTACAGACGGGTTATAAAACGGGGTGATTTTATTGTCTTACCCTTTAAGGTGTTCTGGGTTGATTATTTAAAGGTGACACTTATGAAGGGTTTTGATGCTTGCTCTCTTTTTTGCGTTGCTGTTTGTATAACGTTTTCTCGTTCTGGCAGTGTCTGTAAGTGGACGATAAACTGGATGGATAAACTTTATTTTGTGTTCATTAAGTTGAGGTATTGCCACCAATAATGTGCCCTATTTTTATTATTTACTAATGAACAAAGCAAAATATAAACAGAAACATCACAAAAATTTCAATAGGTTTGTCCGGATGTTGACACACTTTTAAGCAATCTTAATACTAAAGTAATAACTATTTTTAATGTACGATTAAAACATAATTTATAAAACATTGTGAAGTATTTGTAAAAAATAACTAAGATGTATGAAAACGACGACGCGACGGCGCGGGTTAACTTAACCCGTCGATGCTACATATAGCCATGAGTACTATTTAACACCGCCAATAGTTCAGATACACCACGAAAAAGTCCTGCATGGAACAAGTTTATGGCGTCCAGTTCCTGAACGAACGAAAATGGTCACGTGGAAGCTTCCGCCAGGTACAGATAAATCAACGCTAGCGAATCCGAAACGAATGATAGCAGTGATTTGTATCCAAAAAACAACATAAAAATCCAAACTTCGAATCATACGAAATAGGGATTTGAATTTCTAGTTTCAGTTTCTAAATCCCGGTTCTGACGCAGTGAGCTACTCGCCTAACCGGATGTTGGCAAGTCGCTCTCGACAAACTCTGCCAGTTTACAATTACAGGTGTTTTTGTTTGCCAAATGTTTAGCGAAGTTGTTGTTTTGTTTCACTAGCGTTGAGAGCCTGGTGTTAGCGAGGTGACAAAGTTTCCCGCCTTCCGGCAACTTCATATTTCGTTGTTTAGTTTGACTAAATATTGGATGTGTTGGAATGCTTGGTTTTAGGTGAGAGGATAGTTTAATTAATTAAATTATTTGTATTATTTTAGCGTTTAGAAAAAAGATTGTATTAGTAACCTGGGTCCAATACATATTTACTTTCTTCTTTTCTTTCTGTGATAGGTGAAAATAATACTGCTGCATAATACCAATTTCACCCTCGTCTTCTATCCTCACATAAAACTACAATATAAAACCTTTATATTTTAACACCTAAATAGTTTAAATCGCCCATACGCGGCCACAGCAAAACCCACATTAATAACCCGGTTAACTACTGTCCCCGTGCAAACACAGCTTTAATATAAGTTTAGTATCCCGCAGAATATTGGCCGTCGCCTGCAATATCCTGTTTTACTGAATTTCCCGTTTATACTTAGCTGAACGTAATTTTGGTACTTCGTACGTGGAACATCATGTTGTTGTGGAGTTGAAGTGGATAATGTGGTTTATTAATATTTAATAATTCGCAGTAACTAGATAGTCTTTAAGTTGATTAGGTAGAAAGTGATCGGGACACCGCGCGTACTTCGCCTACGAAATGTTTTATTTTTTTTTAATCGGTCCAATTTGATTAAAATATCGATGAACATACACAAGAAATACACACAGACGAACACAGAACCTCCTTCTTTTTTATTTCGGTTAAAAAACGCGACTGATGCCACGATTGGCGTGGCAACCACACCACCACCATCACATCACCATCACCACCACCACCACCATCCACCATCACCACCATCCACCATGACCATCCATTCACCATCGACTCGACAAGAAGAAGACTAGAGCATTTGGTATCGCAAGGCACCGTATGAAATATGCGGACCTGGCCTGACTGCCAACTTTTGGTAAACGTAGAGTCTCTCAGAAGTCTTAATTAGTCACACTGCAAAGCCTTGAACCCACTTAAACTATTTCAAGGTAAGCATTATAGCTATCGAGCTATTAATCTCCCACATAACATCACGCCAGTTTTCCCCAAAAGTATTAGCAGAGGTGTACCTCTAGTAGCTATATATCGCCAGTTATGTTTAAAGACAAGACAGAGACTAAAAATTAAAAGAATCTCTAAATAAATCCAAGTTTTCTTATAAAAAAATCGTATTATATTGTTTTAAAAAGCCTCCTTTATATCATTAACAATCCTGTGCCTAACAACAGGCCTGTCAGCTGAGCCTCCACAAAGACAATAGTGTAGTCTTTTGTCGAGAATATTTCCTGAAGCCCAAATCCCGTAAATAAAAACGTTCAAAATCTAGTCGCAATCTCAGCTCAGCGACAATCAATTTCAAAAACTTGCCGAAAATTAGGGGTATATTTGACAGATTGAGACCGAGATTAGACTTCGACCGTTCTTAATAATACGGGAATTACTCCTCTGATTAAAATTAGGCCTTTGCTATCTGTTCTCATAATTTTCTGGAGATAGTTTACCCAGATATCCCCATGCTCAAACTAATCCATACTAAATACGTAATCAGCCTCTCAATTAACTATTTCTCCACAACCCTCAACATTAGCTTGATGATATTCCCCTACAATATTGAGTCTACTATGCAATTTCCTGTTTACATCACAATTTCGGCCCCAGCAAGGTGCACACGTAAAACACCAACATTATAGTTTAATAAATAAACTTATACTGTTATTATGTTTGCAGTATGCTCTCGACGTTAACTTAAATTAACTTTAGTAATATTTAACTAGTCTGAAATAATACGTGGGGCTTAGGTAACCTAGTTTTTGCTGGAGATTGTATTTCTTGAAGGGTAAGGCAGAGGTGTAACTATAGTAGGTACTTACACCCAAATTTCACCAGTCATGTCTAAATCCCATGTAATACCACCATATTCTAATAATAATAATATAAAATAAAATAAAAAATAATTAAAAAATTATATATAATATTCCATATTTTTATTTTTTTATGTTACTTCATCACCACTGTACTCAAAATGGTGAAGGAAAACATCGGCATGTCTTAAAACCAAAAGATCGAAGACGTAGTTTATGTATGTAACGTCTACCCCTCTCACCGAAAGGAGGCCTGTGTCCCAGCAGTGGGAACATTACCTATAGGCTGATTATGTTATCTAATAGAGGGCGAGCCCACTGCACAAATTCAGACTCCGGACTGCCCTTGAGAAATTCCAGGCGGAAAAAACACCGAAGAATAAGATAGTATTTAGTTAAGTATCAGTAAGTTTGTAATTTATTGGCATCTCAATTCTATTTGTACAATCTATCTCATAGCGTTTCTTGGAACGTGAAATTTAATTTTCAAATAAGCCCTAAGTACACTTGGCTGTCGGGTAAACATGGCGAGAGGTATAAATGCTTTAAATAAGACTTTAAGTCTTTCTTCTATGAATAAAGTACAGGTTGTCAGATTTGTTTGGCTTCTTATGGAAATACTTATCTATGTATTTTGGTAATTAAACTACGCCAGTTTTTTATTTTTTTTTATTTACAATGGGCTCACTCTTGACCTCAATCCAGCCCAGAGGCAGGGATGAGATCTACGGTGGAACGAGCTTGCCCAGAAGAAGCCTATTCACTCTCGCCCTGAAGAGAAATATTATTAAGGTAGCTAAAAGTAATAAGACTAACCAGTCTCTGGTATCGTGTTACACAGTAACTGGGTTGTGAAGGTCTGATAGACAGTCGTTCTATGTAAAGTATTCAGTTGCATCCGGTTAGACTGGAAGCTGACCTCAACATTCTTGGGAAAAGGCTAGAGAGATTGAAAGGTATGAATTTTCCGAAAGCTTGGCGGCCATCTTGGTACCATTTCTACCTTCCAATTTCGTGCTAATTCTATATAATAACGTGTTCAATTATTAACATGTTCGGTCCCGGATCAAATATTCATCAAAACATTTAACGGGGTCTGACGTCACAGCTTAGCTTAGCCCGCCTTTGGATAAGCCCCCGGCGTTTTGGGAAATAACTAAGGATTATAGCCGTTTCAACCATTATTGGGTGGTACTCGTAGGTTGTTGTAGCGATGTTACGAGTCCGTACGTACGAATACATACACTTACGCTTTCTTCCCATTGGGGATAGGCAGAACGTCAGAGGTCTACGATCCTTACTTACTCCTTTTGCTTCATTTACGGTCATACATTTAATATTTAAGTCGATGCCAATACCAAGCCATGATAGTTTTCGCTTTGTTTAGTTTCCGTGATGTGTCTTGCCCGTTTTTTTCCATAGGAACCTATTACGATTTGAAATGGGCACCTACTACATCTTGCTGACAGACTGACCCCTTGACATTTCAAAAGTGCCTGTAATTGGTTAGTTTAATTGACATAAATGCATCGAGTTTGAGTCCGCGATTGATAACCATCATCCACCGCCATTTCAAACCATCCTAGCGAGATTTCCTCACGATATTTCCCTTTAAAACAGCAAGGTACTTGATTAAAACGTTCCTACACATGACATTGATTAAGTTAAACACATCCGTTTAAGTGAAGCTTTAAAACGCAAAGCAAAGAACGAATGAATTAAAATACTCCCCACTCAATTACAAAGCAAGTAACGCGTTGAATGTAAATACCAAATTAATGATCCATCGTTTATTTCACAACAACAATATTGCATATCAACCCACAACCGATTGAAAATCAACATCAGCATTTATGAAAACGGACATATTTATTGTAACGGGCACAACTCAATAAACTCGTTGCCATGGTCTCTATTATCCGTATCAAATGTCGGGATAATTTCCCCGCATATTTCCCGGGGCTCAAATGCCGGGATGTCACGAATAGAAACATTCGGCATCCCTATCCTTTATTCGTTCGACGATTCTGTTCCCCGTGAAAGGTAATAAGGGTCTGATTTGGCTCTGTTCTTTATCGGTAGGTCTATTATTGTTTCTGTGATGACCTCTCCCCTTTTGTTGTCAGTTACAGGTGAAGGGACGACGAAAATGAAGGGAATGTATTTGTTTTGGTTTTCTTTAATGATTTTGGCAGGATTATGTATATAGATTATATTGGATATTGTGGGGATGTAATTATGATTATAAAAGGGTGGCAGAGACATCGTCGCGCAAACTATCCATGAATTCAGCACGTCGTGATTCTAGACCCCATAGTGTAGTAAGTTTTCCTCGGTTATCAAAAAAATAATTTGTTGTTGGTCAAAATGTAGGGAACATTTTTTTTTTTAATAATCGTTAAAATTTTTCATCGCAGAGGAGTTCAGAATCATGTACTGAATCCATGATTACAGGTTGCGCATCGATGTCCCTGCCACCCTGTATGTAGGTACCTTTTTTTGCTGTTGGCTGTACCTTATTAAATCATCGTGGAAAATCACCTTTACTGCCATGCTTAAATGGTATGATTTTAAATCTTTTTGAAGAAAATATAGCTATTAAATAACTATGACAGTAGTACCAACGGTGGCTAGACAGCAGACAGCAGTATTGGACTAGCGATCCAAGAATGAAAATTCATAACTCATGACAGCTCGGGGTCGCCAGTAATATCTTATAGTGCAAGCTATAAAGGGCGTTATAGGAGGGGAGTTGCAACCCACCTGAAACATTTCAGTAGAAACCACAAATCAGAAGTCTTAGAATTTGACCTTTGATACAATCTTTGATTGATAAAATCTCTTGCATAAGATATAATATATGTAGTTGTTGAAGATTAATGTACTTTTCCCATTCAAATATAAAAATATGAAATTTTTGTAACATATTTAAAGTACTAGGCGAATCTATTGTTCCTTTGTTGATGATCTTCGCTGAGAGTAAACCAAAAACCTACAAAAGAAAAATGACTATCTACCCTAGAAGACTAAAGGCGGATTTTGTCCATCACCAGATAACTTTTATTCAAGGAATAAAATTGACGTTAGACATACGGTAAATTTCAAAATTATTCCTCGAATAAAGTTATCACATGATTACAAATCAGCCCTTAGAAAATAGGGAGAGTCATGGAGCAAGATACAACAATAACACTATGCTAACAGACTATTAACTAAATCAACATTAGCATTAACATCCAAATATCCATTAGATTAAATAAACCTACTAACTACACAGCAAATACAACCCGTAATAGTTACCTTTCCACTTCGAAACATATCACAAATGCTATATAATACAGTGGAACAAGTTTGCCGTCTAGGACATAACCCATCTATGATATTAATTAACGCGTTTAGTTTCCGTATCGACCAGTACAACAATGTCCAACTTGGGAAATTAGTTAGTCTGTGGACCGTCTGTGTTATGCCATATATAGCGTAGATAGATAATGTTATTTCTATTACCTGACTAATGAGACTTACCCTGCGGTCGATAGCTTTTGTAGGGACATATATTGGTTACGAGGGAAACTGTGTTTGTGACTTTTGTCGCGAATATATTATAGTGACAGTATTTTGTTTGGCTTTATTTCTGTAATTTGAAAAGCCAGCAATCACTAGACAACAGAATATCCTGCTAATAATACACATCAAAAACCCAATACAACTTTGCCCGACCTTGGTATCGAACCCAGGACCTCATAGTCAGCAGTAGCCGCTAGCGCCCATTACACCAACGAGGCAGTCTCACCACTTTAAATAAGTTATTACCCTCGTATTATAAACGTGAAAGTTCGTATGGATGCATGGATGGATGGATGTTTGTTACTCTTTCACGCAAAAACTACTGAACGGAATTGGAAGAAATTTGGCACACAGATGGTTTATAACCAGGATTAACATACAGGGTGGCGCATCGACGCGCAAACTGTAACCATGTATTCAGCACATGAGTTTAGACCCCATAGGGTCAAAAATTTTCGTCGATTATTAAAAAAAAATCTTGCTGTTCCATACATTTTGACCGCGTAAGTATTGCACTTTTCTATGAAACAGAAGATGTTTTTTTTTTATAACCGACGTAAAATTTCTACGCTATGAGGTCTAAACTCATGCGCTGAATCCATGGTTACAGTTTGCGCGTCGATGTCCCTGCCATCCTGTATATAGGATACTTTTTATCCCTATATTCCCTCGGAATCGAAACTTATGCGGGTGAAACCGCGGGGCGCAGCTAGTTATTTATATGTGTTTAATTCATTCAGTGTTTATAAATTCAAAAGTTTCAAGCAAATACCAAAATATGAGCAAATCGCTCATTGATATTTTCTCACCATATAGGTCACATGTTCATCCCTTTTTAAAGCCACATGATTGAAAACTCAATTTCCTTAAATAATAGTCATTTTTTAAATCCATATTCATCATGAAGCTGTATACAAATTTTAACATTGTCGAAATCCAACCAGCCATATGTACACAACATTATGCTTGGCAAAATGGCAACCAAACAAGCCACCGGAACTTTCGCATTCTGGTAAAAGTGACAAAACAAAACATCTGGCACTTCCCTGTCTCATGGATTACCAGACTATTAAGTGTGTAGCAATACCCAAGTCATTATAACTTTAGTCTCAAGAACAGAGCATCAAACTGTGAAGCTAAGCTTTTGTTAACGTTAGACATATTGCTCGGAGCGGAGTTTCGGAGACCGGTAGATATGTCAGAAGGTTTACGAGATTTGAAAGCACGATGGGAATGACAGCCAATACCATGTTAGTAATCATATATGTACATACAAATAAATATAATTGAAGTGTCTGTTTGTAAGGTCAAAATATCAGTGTTTTTTACTTAATGCATATGAAAGTAATATAATACAGTACTTATAATTTTTTTTTTTTTTTTGGTTTTTCTGTCGGTTTGTTCCGGCTAATCTCCGAAACGGCTAGACCGATTTTCACTGGCAGACAACTGATGTTAAAAACTTAAAAACCCATGAAATTCAATAGGTACTTATGCACGCAAACGAAGTCACGGACACAGCTAGTTTGTAATAAAAAAAATGTACCTATTCCAGGGCGACGCAACTCTATACTTAAGATCAATAAACCGCACGCCTTGTTATTTGGCTCTAATTACAAAAAGTCTAGGTGTATCATTCATTGCTCTCGAGTGTAATGTGTTACATGGCTTTATCGATAGAAAGAGAAATTGTTTATCATCGATTTTTTTTAATCACGCTTTCCTTTTTCTGTGCATAACGTAATCAAAACTTGGGCGTCCATTGGTCAATTTGTGAAAAGCTGTGTGCACCTTTGTAGATATGTTCCGTTTCAAATGTATACCCACAATTACGTAGCTACTTCTATTTTCTTCAGACTTCGCGGTATGTGTAGTAAACCTTTTGTTCCTAATTGTTTGTGCAACGGAACTGTTAGTTAGGCTACTTACGTCATTAATAATGTACAAGTTTGGCTACGTTTGTGTTGTCATTGGTAGAGATCACGGTATTACGTTTTTGGGAGAAGCTGTTTAATTATGCAGATGCGTAAATGGGTTGTTTGTTTTTGCTTAGAATATCGGTCCAGTCTTCCCTAAGGTGTAAAAGGGATTAAGAGATTACTTGAAGTGCAGAGGGGACGTCCTTCAATACTTATAACCACATAAGGCGATCACCCATTCGTTTTTAACGGAAAAACACTTTACGTTTTAAAAATCTCCAGACATATTGGTGTTAATAGAATGCAGAAGTCTGTCGCAAAGAAAAATCATCATAAATCGACCTCGACCCTCTACGTCGACCACAATTACTACCTTCTTCTTGCTCCAAACAGAATCCCTTTAACTTTTACCACCAACGAAAGACCGAGTGGTATTCCTTGTATACCACACGAATCATGCGCAAAGTTGCTTTATAAGTAAACTGTCGTACAACACATGCACGTAAAGTTAAAAGGAAAGCACGGCGCGGCTTATTATGAAGCTTATTACTGAAGTTGCGTTACCTTGCAACTAATATGACGTCAAAACGTCAACTTCTGTCTTTGTGAAGTTGTATAATATGCTGTAGGTGAAGTTATAAATGGTGGAGTGGCTTTTGTGAGAAGATGTTTACTTTAGTGTGTAAAATGACATAAGTAATCATAAAAGGCTATGGGCACAGAGTATTAGCAAGCTAAGAGGTTTTTATGACCAAAAGTATTTTATTAGACGACATTGTAAAAGCCAATTATTTTTAACCGACTTCAAAAAAAGGAGAATGTACGCAATTCGGTTGTTTTTTTTTTTAAGAGTAATCGTGGTTGTCCTGACCGGCTCTTTTAAGAAACGACCGATTGAAACCGTGCCGGTGCACGGTTCCAATCGGTCGGTCGGTGCTGAAACATATATATATATATGGCATATCCTAGAGCCAAAAATTCGAAGACATGTGACATCCACCAAACCACACAGGGGCCATGTGGTAGATTACAGATTTACAGCTCACTTCCTCTCGAAGAGAGGAAGCCTGTGTCCTTGCAATGGGATCATTATAGGCTGATTATGCTGATGCTACCTAGATTCTAACATTTAATACGTGCCCATGTAGGTTTATGTGAAATAAAACATTTTAAATTTTTCAGGGACACGTCCTTAACTTAATTTGGCATTGCTTTTTATCACAGCACAAACAGTTACAAAAAATATAATGATAATGATTAGTTTAACCACTATCCCACTGGAGACCACCTCAGGGCTAAAAAAAAATAGGTTGTCTGTAAAGTTGTTTCATGGACGATAGTTTAACGTGACAACGTCATAACAAAACATTGATGAAATGATTGCCAACGCGCAAGCGTATAATGAGCGTAACGGGACAGTGAGCGTAACGTGACAATGAGCGAAACGGGACAATGAGCGTACCGGGACAATGAGTCATCCTTTTTCGTGCATGCAGCCGGCGTTCGTTGATTTAATTCAAAAGTACACCTACACCTAACATTACGCTTTCTGCTCGGTGTCCACAGGAGCCATATTTATTTATGAGCATCGCCTTAACAACTTTAAGATCTTAAGCTTCAAAGGGAATGTTGTTCATTCTCATTTAATCCCCAAAGGATTTCAACATTAAAAACACTCATGAAATATTAAGGCGACGCCTCTACGTTAGTAGGGATTTAAAGGATTTGTCGAAAAAGGGATTCGTGCGTGCTCTAAACGATTTTTATTTACCTCCTTTGAACATTTTTGCGACTTTAATTGGATGCGGGATCCGGAAAAAAGTTTTCTTTTAATATTTTTATTTTTGTACATTCTTTAGTATTGTGTTTTGCTTTAGGCATAACATTAGGGCTGCACCCTTGTTAAATAATGTTGACTGTCTTGGGGACTATAAAAACCATTACCTTTTAGGCCTTAATTTTTTTAAAGCATCCACAGTATTTTTTGTCAACTTATGGCTACACTTTTTTCAACGTATATAATATGTATATCGTACGTAATACCGACGTAATCTACTTAATATGGAAATATACAACCGACTGACATGAGACTGTCAGTGTCAACATCTAGGTTAAGGCTCTTAAATATTCCAATATTTAATATATATTTTTCAATATTCTTAGTGACAACCTTCCCTTTGATTTATACTTCTTTAAACACCTCCAGAATAATTTTTGAACACCCTATGTCTTTCAGGTTCCCTAAATGACGTCACATAACACCCCACCTCGCTCCACTTTTAAATACCCTCCATAAACATAAACAGCTCTCTATAAATAGTACAACGCACGTCAGTCCAGAGGCAAGGAGCGTGAGAGTCGATGATAAGGTCCGTTGATCGGGACGATCGGGTTACGCGGCCAATGCTCGGAACAATATCGATATTTTATGAACTTTTGATGAACCCATACAAATGCAAAAAGTTCTTGAACAAGACCAAGCAGGCCGGTAGCAGGATTACCAACTCGCCGGTAGAAAGGGCTGAAAAGACTGTATAACGGTCTTTTGGCGCGTGGCAAAAATCGGAACTAACTCCGCCATCTTGTTTTTTTAAGATAATTAAAATTTCTAAAATGTTTACCAATTACGCCTCCGTGTCAATGTCATTCAAGCGCCAAAAGATCCTCGTAGCACTGGACTAATGAGTGAATGATGAATTGGTCATAATTTATCCTCCGGAAAATGAACGATTCCAAATCCCTTAACATTTTAGTACCTACCTTCTCAAATTGATTTTCACTGTCGTCTTAACTTGACAATTCCGAAATTATATCTCATCTAAAGCTCAGTCAAAATCATAGGTACACCCAAATAATGAACAACAAAAGTGGCTTTAAAATATACCCACGCCTGTCCTGAAAACCTTATCACCTAACGCCTGGATAAGCAGTTGTTCCTTCCGCCCTCAATTTTTAAGTATTTCGGGAGAACCTTTTTATACTATAACTATTTATATAGTTCTAGGTTACTTCTAACATTCTCTCACATTCCTTATTAGATTAGTCTTCATACTGACTTCCCGTGCATATCCTGCGTTCGGAGTACCGGGTGATGCAACAAGCGTGTTATGCAATCGAATCATGTCTGATGTGCGCGTAATCGCATTATGATTGTCTAGTGTTACCCAGAGTGTGAGATTTAATATGCGTTTAAAAAATTCTAGAAACTGCAATGGATTATTTAGCGATGGGTCGCACAATTGTGCTGGATTGGTAGAAATTCGACAGGACACTGTAAAGACGAACGGCTATATTCCACTATCAAAGTTGGTTCCGATTCAGATCTGGTATAAGACAGTCGGCTGAGCTGACTCCAGTACTCGCTACTATCGGATACCAAGCACCCCAGGAATTATGTGTAGCTACGTGTATCTCTAGATGTTGAATCATTCGCCTCTGAACGAAACTGGTGTTTCTTATTCCCATCATTAATTGCGGGATTTTTCTTGATAGTGGTCAAATTAAGATGAAGATAACCCTTGTGAAGGGAAATAATCGAATATTATGGCGTTACTTCGGATAGGCAAAAGTAAAGTAGGACCGTGATAGGTTTAATGGGGACCTCTTTCAAATCAAAAGCAAAAGTCATTTATTCCAACTAGGCTGAGAATCAACACTTATTCAACGTCAAAATTACATAAGACAGTCCCTCAAAACGCCCGCCCTTCACCTCTTCCTAGTGCTTTAGCTGGGAAGAAGAAGTGGCGCAACAAACTCCTCAGCAGCACAGCTGTCTGTACAGTTAGAACTTGTTTCTATACAATAATTAAGAATTATAATAAATTATTTGTCAACATAATATTTCAACTAGCACACCCTGTATACCAACAAAAAGATTAGAAGAAACTTTGTCTGCTACCTCACAAAAGTAATCAATAGTTCACCTTTACTCAATGAATGCTACGACCCCAATGTCATTGAAGCCAAACCCATGGCGAGCCAGTAAATTGTACTTACACCCCATTACGATCATTCACCATGAGATACGTTGATAAGGTCGAATGACCGAGATAGGGTTACGGTCATCGCCCCATTCGATTATATAATCGATTCCATCCGATACCGATACTCTATCGTAATTATGTTAATGGTAATTATGGTAATGACTCGTGTCGTTTCACCATGAATTTTCGATGGGTAATTAAGTTTAGTCGATGTTGTGTTAAATGAGAGTTCAGACGACGCCATATATTAAATAAGTACCCAGTGGTATAAGTACCTAAGTACCCCTAAGCATTTATTACTATGAAAACAGTAAACCTGACATTGGCAATAAAGCTGCTGTAGATAGTTGATTAGAGCGTTGCATAAAGCCTCAACATTACAGTGTTGAAGCTTTTCACCGCTTCATCCTGCTAACGAATACTTGAAAGCAGTGAAGAGTTGATCTTTATCTCAAATAAAAAGTCGAAATAAGTATAATTTGAAGAGGCAGGTACTTCACTTGATAGTAACTAACTTCTCCCTGAAAGGCATTATACTGACTTCTGCCTACAAACCTGAATGTCATCATAATCAGCCTAAATGTTCCAGCTCGCGACACAGGCGTCCTCTCTGTCAGGGGTGGGCCGTAATCCACCACGCGGGCCCAGTGCGGGTTGGTAGATGTCACATGTCTTCGAATTTTTGGTACTAAGACCTGACTGTGCAAGGCAGCACATGACCACTGTACGCCGCCTTCCCTGAGGTCACTCAGTGGGCCGACAGAGTCCCCACTCTATTCCAAATTCCAGCCTGCGTTAGATGATGCAGGCGGGGTTTCGGCATGTTAGGCGTCGAGGTGGTTGCCTCCTCGACGCCTTCACCGAGCGGGGCCGGCTCTCTCACGATCCCGCTCAGCAGCCTCCTTCTGGACCATCACGGTCTCACAGAAGAAGGCAACTTCCCTCTAGTTTTCTGTCTCCGTCAGTCAAACCTGAGACCTACAACTCGTAAGTCGAAGCCGTTACCACGGTCAAAACTGAATGTAGCAGATAATAACACTATGACCCAATCAGCCAAAACAAATCACTCCAAACCAAACCACTCAATATGACTGATCTAACCAAACAGTCCTACGATTCATTTTGAACATTATCCATCACACAGCTTATGACAAACAGCCTTGCAAATGTCCCGACATTAAAGCGTGTTCAAACGTTACGAGTGCACAATTAGCCTGATCGCAGTAATCAGGCAGTAATGGCCGCGATCGTATTATCATCTGTTTGATTTGTTGATGGCGCTACTAATCGTACGACTATTAAGCCAATGGACCGGCTCTGGCATTAAATGAATTCGGTGTGTGATTTGGAGTTTACTGATAGTATTGTGTACTGTTTTTAGAGTATGCCATACAATGGTTTACTGTTGATGGTGGATTTTAATACTTACAGGGCTTTAAAAAAATATACAAGTAACTATTTAACTGTCTAAGTCTGTTCAGGAAGCTTGTCTGCCAAATAAATGCTGTCGCAGAGTAGTTCCAACTCCAATGGAACAGAATAGAATCTTAAGTTACTGCTCACTTAAATTTTGTTATACTCAAACTGTCTCATGCCATGGTGATATAGTTAAACCGGGTGGCATGGGACATCGATGCGCAAACTGAAACCATGAAAACAGCAAATGATTCTATACCTCCTTTTTTTTTTTTACCTCCTAGCGTAGACATTTTTTGGCAGTTATCAAAAAGAATCCTATTTCATATAAAAATCGCAATACCCACGGGATCAAAATGTATGGCAGAGTTAATTTAATTTTTAATAACTGACGAAAAATTTCAACGCAGGTGTTCTGAATCATGTACTGAATGAGATTACAGTTGTGCGTCGATGTTTCTCCCTCCCTTCCTGTAATAAAGTTTTGACGATCTTATCCCATACGGTGATCTCTTTGTCACACACAACACAGAAAACACGAAGTTGAAAACTGCGTGACGAACGAAGCATGTTGCTTACAACAACACCTACATATACACAAGCATCTCGTTCACTTCAAGCACACACAACACTTCCTTTACCTAGTGTGAAGTTTGTGAACCGTTTATTCTGGAACAAAGTCAGCAAACTCTCCACTTACCACGGTGCGTCAACAATGCTGTTCACGGAGCAATCCCGGCACATCCGCGCGAGTAGACGTTTGCTCCGGAGTCCGGATCCATCCAACTTGCTTAATGCCATTACTTGCTTCCGTTGAGACGTGCTTCTATTGGGTTCGATTTTACTGGTTCTTGTAAATGGCGCGCGAATTGAAAATGTTTTCGTCTGCTGTCGGTTGGCTGTCTGGCACATTATTTTTGCAATCCTAAACGTTTTTATGGCTACACTTTGCATAAGGGTTTACTTCCTTATGAGTTAGACTTTAAATCTGGTTTATTACGAACCGGGCACCTTTGGAAGGAAAACCTTATGCAAATGACCAAACATTACACTCATTAAGTCACCTTAGATCCTCATAGAAGTCCAAGCTAATAAAAGTAAATGAACAGCTGAAACAGTTAAGAAAATAATCCTGTTTACAACAAAAACCGTTACACCTAATTCTTCAAAGGACCTGGCCCAAGAAGCATGAATAATAACACAGCATAAATCCTCAAAATACAATCTGACCTACAACTTAGCAGTAAACCAGTTCTCTAACAAACATTACTATTAATACGGGACGACGGACACTGCATGTAAATTACTTTTGAATAACTAATTTCGTCGGATTACACCGAGTCTGTGTTCAAGATTTAATAGGGTGTCTGGGGCTCTTGAAATTTGTACTGGATGGGGTCTTGCTTTTGTTTTAGTGGGTTATTGAAGCTCTGCGCCAAAACAAACGTTTTTGTAGCAGAAGCATTTTTAGTTTTATAAAATTAAGATCTTAAACCCCGTCCTAATAGAAAGCGAAATAAGCTATCGGCGCGGTCTTTTATATGTATGTATGTTGGCATATGAATGAACGTAACTTCATGAAGTTTCGCGTCATAATAGGACAGAGCCTTATACTCTTAAAGCATCTAGTAATAAAACTTCCGCTAATATTATTGGATCATTTGAGTATGAAGAACTATAATGAGCAGGTCGTAAAAGCTTAGATTAGTCATTACTAAAACAACAATGTTGATGATCTTTTTTGTCAGTAACAACTCCCCACTCATTAACAAACCGGGTTTTAACACTGTCCAGTTGTCCAGCCATAGTTATTAACCTGTCGTTAATACGAACGAAAACGCCCACCAAAGTGCTTTAAATGCCCACTTGGAAGACTAAAACGAGCAACAATAAGTCTGTGAACAAGGAGGTTAAAAAGCCGTATAGGTAACAACCAGACAGCAATAAAATTTACAAGTACTAGAGAGCTAAGTACAAGACGTTAAACTCTGTCCACTTTTAGTGTTTAAAATTACCGACAAAAGCCGTAAACTCCTCGACGACTAAAGGTACAGCATCCAAACGTGGCAATTGACCACCCAAAAGGTAAAACTTGCTTTTAGCATCTTAACTATTGACCCGCCCTTTTGTAACTAATTGATTTGCTGTAATTAATTAAAGATCATAAACGGATCTAAGTACCTAACATGCATACCAGTTCCGCCCCGCGCTAAAATGCAAAATTAATAAATAAAACTCATTCATTATTTTACTCTTCCACGCAAGTTGCGCCCAAAGCTCCGGGAAAATGCTTTTGGGTAGATTTTTTTATTTTTCCACTATAACGTTTTGACTCGCTGAATTTTCAGTAGCATGCGGAAACGTGAAAATGAAATCATAATTAATTATTAAGAGAATGGTGTCAAATGATCAATCAATGTCAATGAACTGCACGTTAATAACCAACGACAATTATCACACGAGTGCATGACCAATAATTTAATGATTGATCATCAAATTATTGGTTGATAGTAATTTATACGCAACGAAATCATCATCTGTCTAGTATTTTCCCAACTATGTTGGGGTCGGCTTCCAGTCTAACCGGATGTAGCTAAGTACCAGTATTTTACATGGAGCGACTGCCTATCTAACCTCCACAAGCCAGTTACTGTGTAATACGAAACTCATTGGTAAGACTGGTTGTCTGGTGTTGACTTTTAGACTTCTGACGACTGTCAAAGATTCACAAATGACAGTCGGGACCAACGGTTTAATATGATTTCCGAGGCACGGAGGGGTCTTGGTTTGTAAATATAGTTATACGCAACTAAATACAAACAAAATATTGACAAAGACCGCCGGCCATGTACGAGGACTCTGATGACAAAGATATTAATCACCAAACCGCTATTTTTACATAAAAATATACGAAGTTTCTTAGTACGGTCATACCATCGCGAATTATTCCATTGTGTGCAGGAAGCTAACCTTATAGGTGGCTTCGCGATTGCCATTCTCGGGCCCACATCACGGGGTTCGATGACCTGTGCCTTTGTGACGACGTGGGAGACCTTAGGAAACCTTTAGGTAGTGATGTGGGCTAAGTAAGGAATGCACAATGAGTTAATAAGGAAGATTCCTAAAACTTGTTTTACCATACATTTTTTTCGGGAGTACTAGGTTTCCTCTTCGTTCTTCAAAACCAATTATTGATATGGCATTACACTACTTATCGTTCGTGCGAAGAAATGTTTTCAATATGTTTCGGACCTAACACTAAGTGGATCCCTAGTATCTCATGTATCGGGAGTTATGCAAATGACATCGCACAAACATCCCAGACTCTTTCCCGACTAACAAATGATATTCCTACGCCATATTTTCTTTGAAAACTGAGAACTTGCAAAATGCAAACCTTCACACAAATTCTCACAATTGCATCCCTAAGTACATCGAAACGTCTTAAGAAATTGAAATTGTAGTATTTCAATTTCTTATTTCTTGACGTTTCGATGCACTTGTATAATAATAAAGTCTTTATTTACTAATATACTATAACGAATTACAATATAAATAAATTAAGCAAAACATAACTGTTGTACTTCGGTGTCTTCGTTAATCAGAGCGTCCTTTGATGCGTAGGCCTCTCTCAGGCTCCTTCCTCCTTTTGTCATGATTTCGTGCATCTCTAGCCGACAGGGCGCCAGCTGTCGTCGTCCCAGCGTTTATGCTGTTTTCCTCTACTTCTTTTAGATCCATCTTAAATTTATCATTCTGTTATAGCTTTAGATCACTTATTGTTGTTATCGCGGACCATATAACCAACCCATCTCCATTTCAGTCTTTTGTATGGAAGGTAGCATCCTTTAGTTTAGTAATTTACCTCAGATCTGAAATTGTAGTAGCCAATATCTGAATCAACAATTGTAATTATATTGTTAGCAGCAATTATATTTATATTATAAGCAGTAATTTCTGAAAATTTGCTATGTTAATTAAGGTTTAGTCTGGTACAGAATACAAAGTAGAGTAATTAGGAATTAGGTTAATGAGGTAGATACTTATGAAGATAGGCTTATACGAACAACACACACACAGCACAGATGTCAAAGGATATGAAGAGAGGCAGTCCACGAAACAGTTCACGGCGACAGAAAGATGAAGCAGCACCTACCTTTAGACCAATAAAACTCACTGGAAGCCACCAATCTTCTAGCCAAACATCAAATTGATATAATTATGGTCTCTATACATTCCCACAGAACAGTGGTATCAGCCCTGATCTACGAGCTGTAGGTCGTGAGTTTGAACCCAGTGAGGCACTTTACTATATGTATTTAATTTCATCACAACTGCACTTAAAACTCAAACTCAAATCATTTATTTCAATTAAACCATTTACTGGCACTTTTGAATTGTCAAAATTAAATAGTCGGTCAAACGTTAAAGGAATACATCGTGAGGAAACCGGCATGTCCTATAACCAAAAATTCGAAGACATGTGACATCCACCAACCCATACTGGGCCCGCGTGGTGGATTACCCAATCTCTCTCATAGAGAGACGGCCTGTGTCTCAACAGCAGAAACAGTATGGGCTGATTATGCTGTTATGCTACATTCCCACAGGTGGTATTTGGACACAAAACATATGTTATGTACAAATAGTTCTCAACTCCTCACTACATCACTGACGAACTAAGCTGAATGAGTCCGTTTAATTAATAGTCTGTGCCACTTCGCATTTTACGTGAGAGACCTTTAAACTGTAGCAATGTATTGAATGTAATAATTGTAATTTTACTCAATGACTTTCGAACATTCGATGCAAAATACTTTTTGGACATTTGTGGACAGAAACGCGATAAAGACGGCTTGATCATTGTTTAAAGTGATTAGATACGATAATGCAACCTTTTCTTTAACCTAGCCATGTTTTAAATAACAAATACGCAAAAGCTTACTTTGTTACAGCAGTTGAAATTCATCAATTCAAAATATTACTGTGAAATCGATTGCATATAAAATGTTAGATTAAACATTTTCTATTGAAGAAGTCTATAAACTTATGTTCTGCCTGCTACATACAACGACATGCATTTATTTCAAGTGCTTCAATCACTTCGTTAGCTGTTTTCTTGCCAATTTGTGCTCTTCTCCTCTTTCCCTAAACACACATTTACGTAGTATTGGCTTCGTGTAAACATTTACGTCAAAAGAAGCCGGGGAATTTACACATCAAAGAAAACGACGAAGAGTGCCATTTACGTGAAGTAACAATAATATACATAGGTACATGAAGTAAGTAATTTAGATAAGCATAATACACTGCCTACAAAATACAAAACTAAGTAATACACTTTTATTTTTTTCTTTTTCTATACTATAGAAGTTAGAGATTTAAAATAAAAAAACGTTTTAAAAAAAAAATTGAAAACAAAAACAGAAACAAAAAAATGAATGGTAAAATTGTAATTCGAAAAGGATTATTTTTGTTTTAAAGATCTTTTCAGCCATTTCTTAAAAGAAGGTTCTCGACTATAAAGTTTTTATACAACAAAATTAAACTCTTTTTCGAGTCCTTTTTATTTCGAAAGTATTAATATCTTGTGTACTTAAAAAGTTATTCCAATTTTAAAAGTGTGATACTTAGTTTTGCAGGCCAGTGTACTATCGTTGAACCACACATAACAATTATTGGTCTAGCCTTAGGATATCAGCAGTACCCAATTAGGTTAGTAATTGGATTATAGAACTTACAAAGGGCAGAAAGTATTCGATATGAAATCTATTAACGCACCAAATACGGTCTATATAAAATTTGAACAGTAATCCGCAAAGAGGGAGTAGAAGACAACTGTTAACTAACAGAGAGAACATTCAACTCAATTACCGAAGAACAACAAACATACAAAGCGTCACTTCCGCAAAAAACGCTGCGCAAACGCTTTTATTACGTAGTTTCCTGTTTCCCATAGTGGCGCGAAATGGGCCACAACTTGAGGGGTCCGTTGTCCAACAAATACCACGTGGTGAGCATAATAAGTGATCGTCAGTTGTTTGAGTATTGTTGGACTGGCACACTCCGTGTTCAACCGGGACTTCGACAATAAGTCCGTATACGGCCTTACACAATGTCGTGACGTCAAAATAAATTACTAAAGTGTTGTAGGTACACGGAAGTGCGAAGAACTATAATGATAACTAAAGTAGCGAAACTGCAATTGGTAATGATGAAGACAGACCAAACTATTTTCTACTTGTAATCAGAGGTCATTATCGACTCGACGAAATACAAATGAAGTGCAAAAGTATCATCAAATCGGACTTCGAATGCAAAATTCTGTTAATCAGTCACATATCTAACGGCACAGGATAACTTTTACCAGAAGTGGACATCGTATGAGTGGTAGCTTCACTATTATCAGGATTGTGCCAGAATATAGCATTACGACGAAATGACGTTGGTATGACGTTGTGTGCGGCTCCCTTGACATCATCTAGCTGTCATCAGAGACAGCCGCCACGCAACCATCGATGCGAAGCTCTACTAGAGTAGCTGTCACCAGCCAGTGTCACTCTTATCCGACCTTTGCGATCATTCCAGTAGCTTCGTAACCAAACTAGACGGTGCTACTTGCTGCACTGTCATATTTATTAGTCACGCGAATTAAGAGTCAAGTAACTCCTGCTCAAACCAATATCAGAATGAGCATTCTTAACGCACCTTCTCTACGTACCAATGTAATAGTAAACATTCTTACGCATGATACTACATTTATAATGAAGTATTTGACTTGGTAATTCATATCGATCCCGTATTCGCCTATCGTCGCCTATCTAGATGTAAGATACTAACCTTGAATCAGACGTAAATGTAAATAGCAATTATTTGACAACAGTGCTTATAATTATAGCTTCCAATTTACAAGCGCTAGGAAGTGGTGAAGGGCAGGCGTTTTTGAGGACTGACTTATGTAATTTTGGCGTTTTAAAGTGCTGATTCTCAGCTTAGTTTTAATAAATGACTTGATTTTGATCATGTGCCTTAACTCGAGAGCAGGCAACAACACTTTAAAAAAATTAGGTCTGCTGAATAATCAAACCACGATTTCACCCTCATAAGTCATTTGTTTAACATACGAGTAGGTACAATAATAGAATAGAATAGAAAAAAATTATTTCAGACAGGAGTCCATAGGGTTAGTAACAATAATGGTATATAAAGATAGTAAAGAGTTCCCCATGTTACGCCAGAGGTCGTACCAATGTTTGTAATTTAGTCATCAAGCCAACCAAGCCTCAATAATTTAATTCAATGAATTATGCCTCAGTTGAAGATCTGCTTTGATACTCTAAACATCAACATTTCTAAGAAGGAAACTGCTGCTTCATTAGCCTTACTTTTCCTTTTATTTCCTAGAAAAAGACGTCGAGAGAACAGTTTTAAGTTCCTAATTGGTTTGTGTTATCATTAGTCCTGCAAACGGCTTAAAGTAGTTTAAACAAAAGCTAAACTAAGTAGAAATCCTTCTATTAAATTGTTTTGAAAGGCATCAACCTTCTATTTAATTGTTAATGCTACTGTATTTGGCACGGCCCAATCTAAAATTACTGCCTACATATGGATATGCCTGAGTATAAAAAATAAATACTCATGAACATGAGTTGTTGGCTTTTAACGCAACGTATTTCAAAATACATTTTTTCGATCTCTCAGAACGAAATAATGTCCATTGTAATTACTCTTACAAATACTACTGAATAACTCAACACATATAACTTCAGTTTAATCCCACTCCATACAAACTAAAAACATCTCAGCCATGATATATGTGCCGTCTAAAATATGTTGCTACTTACTGAAATTTATCTAAAAGCGGCTACTGGCCACAGCAAACCGTTATTTATGAGGTAAAGTTTCCACAC
Source organism: Apamea crenata (assembly GCA_949629185.1). Lineage (NCBI taxonomy): Eukaryota > Metazoa > Arthropoda > Insecta > Lepidoptera > Noctuidae > Apamea > Apamea crenata. Next base: position 2,382,245 of record OX451356.1, read on the forward strand.
ATTGTAGTAACTATATGATTTATATTAGGCTTTTGTACAACCCTTAGCGGTGATTATATTCGTGCGGTTCGTGTCTACTCTATTTGGGGCCGGGGACAAAATCATTTTGTGGTTTTGGCAAGTCAAAGGCCTGATCCCGGAAGGCCGAGAAAATAGGAAAAGATTTTGTCGTTCCTGCAACATAGAATAGATCATAGCAAAGCCTATCAAATCTTTGCGGCTACTAAGTTTATTAAAATGAAAAGAACAAAATAATGGAAACATTTGTTTTAGTAATATTTCGTTATTCGTCTTTGCAGAACTTTATTTCTACACCAAATGTGGCCAGAGCAGCGAGCAGAACCATTCTTCTAAATTATAGGTGCTCTTAAAGCTAACGATGCACTGCATACAATAAAGTTGAACTGAATCTTACCTCACTGAAGCATTCAAAATTTAAAAGACCCAGCTGCTTTGTATAGAAGAAGAAAACAGTCTGGAGAAACTTAATGAAAATTTTAAAACCCAATCTCGGCTTTCTGAAGATTTTCAATATAATACGGCCGTTCTTTTGATCCCACACGCGGGCATGAGGGGTCCCACGGATTCGGTTTACCCACCTCCCCCCATTATTAGTCTAGCCTGTATACTCTGAAATTCAATTCGAGGTGAAACTTTCCGTTACTTAAGTAATATCATCGTGTCCTTTGTTGCTTTTATTTTCTTCGGTATTCTTTGGGAAAGAAAAGGGTATAGAGGTGTCTTTACTGAAATTGAATTTTGTGATCAGGCGCTTAGTGTGTTTGGGATTATGATAGAGCTTATGTGTTGCTTCATTTTTATCAGATTTTGTTTGTAGGTTACTTAGTATAGTGCTACACGTTTTCGAATTACCAAAATATATTTTATGCAGTTTCTGTCGTTTGTCTTTTTGCAGTTCGTTTTCGTTGCATCAATTAATATGTTATTACGCTAGCAGTGAAACATAATGGATTAACAAAGCCATTCTAAAATGGCGATGTCATCGTCTCAAAAATAATTTTGAAATTATTTACTTACATTATTACATAATAATCGTAACATTTGTAATTAAGAGAAATTATTTTTTAATAATCATTTTTAATTTTTACTTATTAAGAGTTTTGTAGTTTCCATAAAAGTACGATATACAGTAGTATATTGTATCATGTTTATTACAAAGGTTTTGATAATATTTAGTACTACTACTTCTACTTACAATGTATGTTTTCATTATCCACTATTACAAGCAATGCTCGTGCCATAATCATTTTAATTATAATCATAATATTATTTCATTCGGTATAATCCTCGTGAATGAATTCTCTTTCAGCTCCCATTTTAATATACTATTTTGCCTCGCAGACAAAAACTCGAATCTCAGACAAACCGCTACGCGAGAAAATGAAACCGAAATCGCGATTCAGGTAGAAAATTACTCGAAAGAGCAAGGGGTGGTCTTTTTAATTTATTTTTTTCTAATTTGTACATTCAATTTTCCGGTGCACAACGGAGCTCACACGGCGTGACGTGCATTTTAATTATAAATGTAATTAAAAAGTCAACGGTCTCCGCGTCTGTCCGCGACAAACGTCGCCCGCAGAATGCAAACGTTTAATTTAGCATGCGGTCACTTGCAACCTTGTTTCTGCGGCCATTTTGGTCAAGTCGTGGTCTTTATTGGCGGGAATTTTGAAATAAGAAACAATTTTACTAATGTTCGTTTGTTTCTTTATTTTATTTTTTTCTGTGTACCTACATAATATATTATCTTACAGTATTTCTCTTGCATGTTCGAAAAAGTTTCCTTTTATACTATGTCAACATCAAAATGCAAATTCTGTTTTAAAACAGAAATTGTAGCGGGACTGCATCGTATTAAAGTTTATCCGTGCGTAAAGTAAATAAGAGCTGACGTAAACAAAAACTGCGACAGTTGTTTATAAAGATGCAGATTTATGCAAAGTTGATAAGAAGTAATAACAAGTTAATCATCGTTATGCACTGTGGATGCTAATGCAAAGGAAAAGAAAAATAGTCCAGCTAAGTTTTCTGGGTATTGCTAACTATATGGTGATGCAGCAATCAGCAATTCAGGATTATAGAGTTGCTAGAAACAGGTGACCGGCATCCTAATTGCGTAACACACGATCAATCGGAATCGGTTTCATTTTGACAGTTCAGCAACATTCATTGCGTTATTTACGTTGTTGAGCAGACACAATGACACATTTTTTGAACATAAATTATGAAGCAATGGATTAGCAATATCCTTCAAAATGATTCAGATTAAGATTGATTGTGTGTTACGCAATTAGGGTGCGGATCTCCAATAAGCATGGCTATTCTGTAAAAATCTCACCGTGAAAACTTAGGTGAAGTGAGCGTCAATCCCTAGATTCCCTAGCGTCAAGTAGGATGACAGTTCACTTCAAGCTCTCTTCACCAAAATGTTTATGGTGTGATTTTTACAGAATAAAACTCCAGTGTCCAAGCAACATCAATTACCAATCAATCAACTCAGCCTATCGCATTCCACTGCCGGACATAGGCCTCTCCCAGACTGCGCCACAACACCCTGTCCTCCGACCTCCGCATCCAGTCTGTCCCTGCCACCTTCTTTAGGTCGTCCTAGCAACATCGATTGCGACTAAATTGCTAACCCAACACAAATGAAAGTCAATGTTTTAGTTAGACGGTCTTACAACATCAACTACAATCAAGTCTACTCAACCATAACAAAACAACAACGACATCAAACACTAGTGACGCAATGCAATAAGGCAAATCTCGTTTACACAGACGAAACCTACATTTAGGCCCCCAAACTATGAAGTTAGTGAACAGGAAACAATCGCTCCTAACTTGTGCCAAACGATAATAGATCTGTCTCCGGGGGCGTACCTACTAACTACAGTCCATTTCGTTTTGAATCACAGTTTACATTTCACGCTTATGTGTTGTTTACGATGGTTTGAACCATTTGTAGTTTTGTGCTGTTCGTCAAGTTGCGTTCAGTGTTTTGTCACTTTTGAATGGGTCATGGAGTTTTAGTTGAAAATTTATAGAGGGAGGCAGTTTAGAGAAGCTATGACCGGTTTGTTTTAAAATGAAATTATGTTCTTAAAAACGTCTTAATACGCCAGCAATCAATTGAAAGAGCAGGTTTAGGTGTTGTTACGTTTACTGCATTGAGCTCCGAAAGTCTCCACTTTATTGAAAAGAGTGTAGCACGTAGTTCGATTCCAGACCCTAGATGTTTGCACAGAGCTAAACTACTTTGATTTAAGCACTACCTTTCTGCAGCAATATTAGCAGTTACTAAAATACTTGCCGTGCTTTATTCAAATTGTATTAACGAAAGAATGAACAGATCCACGTGAAAAACAGAGCCAAAATTTCTCAAATAATGAAATACAGAACATAAAGAAGAATTCTATCAAGAGTAACAGTTTCGAAATTCTATAAAATCCCATTGAACCGGATTTCATTTCGCTTTTATTGGTGCAGTCATTGAATCTCACGGTCCACGCTCGCTGCAAGATTGATTTAAGTTTCTTTGTATAAAAATTGGATAAACTTTGTTCAGTACTCGGTTTATTGCAGGTTCTGATTTATTGCTTGCTCTTTGGGAAACAACTGTAATATCGATGATTACATCACTATGAGCTTATTCACAATTTTGCTTTCTATCGACAACATTAGCTCGTAACTGTTTTTATTCTTCGTTCGGTTTACCCGTTTATGCAATACAGTAGGTACCTACTGAAGATGGTTTTTATTTACGATGTGTGCAATAGCTTTGATAACAATGTTGTGATATGATTGGCCCTATTGACACTACATAGTTAGTGTGCAAGACTTGTGTATTCAAACCATCTATCAATATTTAATCAATATCAGCCTTACTTGCGTAACACACTTCGCAATCTGAATCATTTTGAATGATATTGCTAATCCATTGCTTCATATGTTGGAAAATTTGTCAGCTCAACAACGTAAGTAACGCAATGAATGTTGTTGAACTGTCAAGATGAAGCCGAATGCTACTACTACTGATAATGTGGTACGCAATTACCCCGCCGCCCGCGGTTTCTGAATTGAGAATTTGAAGTTGAGAACTTGTCAAACTGTGTTTACCATTACTTAAGGTGATTCCTTCAATTTAGCCGGGCGTCACCTTAAGTTCTGTAGACCAAAGTAGAGTTTGAAAATGTCCCAAATTCAAATTCTCAATTCAGAAACCGCGTGTAAGTAGCTTACACAATAACCTATTCATACCTTGTTCATATGAATTACATTATTTATTGCTATTCCATATAAAAGGAGATCTAAAGCGATGTAATATAGCACATTACGTACATGTTTAGAAGTAAAAGCGTAAGACGATATCTTTATTACATTTTCTACCTATACAGAATAATAATAATAAAATTGTTCCCTTTGTTCCAGGTAAAGAGGCAAACGCTTAAGTTGTCCCCATATTATCATATCGCTGACTTTGGGTAAGAAAATATATTATGATTACGAAAACACCCGTGCTTTTGTTTAGTCGCGGGATATGGAAGCAATATGTTCGGGATTAAAGCGATTATAATTATGTCCACGAATTGGAAGGTTTTGGTTGTAAAGTTGGAAACTAATGACGGTTGGTAACAAACAATGTGAAGTTAATAAGTTACTTGTTTAATCTTAATTCTTCTTCGCGATATAATATGAACAATATCTCTCTTAGGGCTGATTTTACCAAAGTCAGATATCTTTTATCCGTGGAATAAAATTGACGTCTGACAGTTCTAGTATGGAAAAACAGTCAAAAATTTACAATTTATTCTCAGGATAAGAATTATTCTAGGTATAAAAGTTTGGTGAAATTCCCCCTTAGACATATTCATCTAGTACCCCGTATAACTTACAACTTTATATAATAAAAATATAATAGGTACATATAGCTAATTAATTGAGTCTACAAGCTTTATATAACATGGTCAATAATGACTATAAATCTAGGTCAAGCCCAAATTCGCAACCTTTTTGTTTCATAAAAGTATTGGCTCATACATCGTAGTTTTCGGCACTCACAGAAAATTATTAAGACAAACAGGCAAATGAAAATGAATAACTGTTGTTATTCCTGGCAATGAATACAAAAATAAAATACTGCTGGAGCCTGCACTCTCTTCTCACTGAAAAATAAATTAAGTAGGAGGGCCTATTTATAGTTTTCTTTGAAACACACAAACAAACACTCCTGACAATTCGTTTTTAAGGCCTTTTAATAAATATGTATGTTAGCATCAGGGTTATTACGTAATTATGAACATTTTGTAAAACGTCTCAATCCCTTCAACGGACTCTTCAAGATACAGGATTTTCCTAGTTTGAAGGGCAGGTGTCTTCTCATCTGTAATAGCCATACCCATCGCTTATTGAAACAACGTTGATGTTACCTAGGCTGCCTTTAAGTAAATAAATAATTACTTACTTAACCTTTTTTAGATTAAGAAACAAACTTATCTCCAACACCTACTCTAGTTCTTAGAACATTAATGATCTACGAGTACCCTCTTTTCTTTTCCATCATTGTTGTTAGAAAAGAAAAGAGAGTGTGTGCCTTAAGTGTTTTTAAGGTTAACCATTCATTCGCAAAGGAGTCACTCAGAAATATCCAACAGAAAAACAGACAGAATAAAATGTTGAGTGGTTTGTAATATTTCAAGTAAACTCGTTGCTCCCATGGGAAATTAGAATAACTGCAGCGTAATTGACTTTGTCTCCGACCATTATTTACACTGGGCTAATACTAGATTTATGAAATACTGGCGACTGCGCATGACGATGTCTGCGTTTACACACAAAGTCTGTGCAATCCTTTACCTTTGGTCTCGCTTTTGTGCTACTTTCTTATAAGGGACTTGTGCTATGATTTGGTCTAGAGCAGCCTCATTATTTTGCTCTTCAAAAACGAGTTTATTTTCTACCTTTTGACCATTGTTTGTGTCATAGCTTGAAACTATTGTGTGCTATCATTGAAATAACTTTGAATCTTCTCTCGAGCATGAACTATAGTTATGAGTACAATTAAAAGGTGTTCATTAGTGCTATTCAAATGTATTTTAACACACAGACACCCCATTTTCTCTTATTTATTCGTCTAGACTCCGACGAACTCCCGCCGGTTATATTAGAAATAACTTTAAAGGATTGTTTAATTTTCAATCTAACCCCAGCGCTGGATATCTTTTTGTAATATTCCATCTTCATTCTCAGACTAGATTATGAACACCCACACATTTTCAGCTTTATTTTATTTATCTATATTAACTTCTTAGCAAGCTTTCTCTCATATTTACGGACGTTAGATTAACTGAACTGCTTTATCTAGTTTCCAAGGTTCATATTTTCTCGTTTTAAGGATTTTAGTTTTACATTGCCCGTGTGAGATAGCACTATGCTTATTTCTTTCTATAGTATAAATAATAGTGATTCGGTTAGTTAGTCTGTCTTTTTCTTTGATAAGTAAGTATTAAGGAATTGATTTTTGATAATGTTTCGCGGAAAACGAGCTTGGTACCTGGTACGTGAAGGTCTTATGGTGCGTTCCATGTCAGAAAAAGAAAAATGTTCGATCCGAAATAAGGTATCTCTTATAACCCCTCGTCTAATAGGCAAGCTTGTTAAGCTCGGTAACAATAGAAAAAGTAATTGTTTCTTATATAATTCAGTGGCAATTTTAATACGAAACCATAACCATCAACATTCGCAGCAACGAACTTTGCATAAGCACCTATTTACAGTGAACATTAAACAAGATTTAATTAAGCTTAAGGCTTAATATGTATTGATAGAGGATCCCACTCCGGATTCATTACACTTTACGGTGTACACCGTAGAAATAAACAAAGTTAGGCTGTTACGTTTATGTGACGCCATCAAAAACTCCATCAATATGATGAGAGGTTTTATGGCGCCCAACGTGGGCCCACGTAATGAGCGACATTTATTCTCTTATACTTGCACTTCGTTTATTAAAAGTTGCTTGGATGTTTATTTTGGACGTGCTTTGTGGTTTATTTTTTGTATTTTCAAGGGTTTTATAATTATAACTGACAAGATTTTACCACGATACCACAATAAATTAGCAAATTCAGTAAAAAAACCGACTATATCCAAGTGGCAATATCTAACTTATCCTAACGAATAATTTCTTGCAGTTTCCTCTCTTAACTTCAACATAAATTGAATTAACGTACCTTTCGTTTCGCCAAAACATAAACAGTGAAGACAGAACATCTTCAGAACAAACTAGCACTGTAACAAACATCCCATAATCATTAGCAAAATTTACAATCTGAATTCCAAATTCATAAATAAACCAACATCAAATATTCAAGTGAATCCTTGCAGCACCTTCAGTTTGTGTAACCACAGTCTGCATGTTTGTTTCCATCTCGAAATAAACCTTGTATTTACGCTTTAATTCACTGGCAAGGTAATCAAAATGTTAGTAGATGTGGTAATTAATATTTCAAGTTAGACCTGGCTTTGTTTAGTTTGATTGTGTGTCTCTTCACAAGAATGTTATACAGGGTGGCAGGGAAACGCTTCCGAAAACGAAGACAGGTGATAGGGCTACTGATTCTCGATACGATACCATAAAAAAATGAGAAAAAAAAATGAACAATTTTACCTATTTTTTTTAGCATTTTTCGTACACTATGCTGTGAGAACAGTTAAATTAAACCATTATTTGCTATTAAACACATTTTTTTTCTTTACAACTCTAACAAGCAATGTATTCGTAAATAAATATCATCTGACGCTTGCGCGTGACCTCAAGTTCAAAGTGCGCGCGCGCTCGCCGACAGCTGTGCGGCTGACGACCCCAAGTCCACGTGACGCGCGAAAATAATCAATTTCAGGCGAAAGGTTAGTGGTATCCGTTTGCATAAAGGTTGTATATAATCTACGTTCTGGCTTCGGAAGCGTTCTCCTGACACCCTGTATACAAGGTGGAGGCGACAAAACGACATTAAATTAAACTGTGTATATCTAACGACGTTCCCAGTCTGCATACGAAAATTCAATCGAATATAACCAATAGTTTAGTCACTATAGCGAGTCAAATATTGGCAAAACCCACTAGTATGTTTGAAAAAAAAAACACTTTTAATTTCGATACTAGGATTTATTTCATAGTTGCAAAATACTCTTATGCTTATGCTCTTCTGTTCTTTTATGCTTTTGTCTTCTTAGTATTGCCAGTGTTTTCATTTATTGTCGTGGTAGCTGCGCCCCGGTTTCACCCGCATAAGTTTCGATCCCGTGGGAGTATCGGGATAAAAAATCCTATATGTTCATTCTGGTTATAAACCATTTGTGTGCCAAATTTCATTCAAATCTGTTCAGTAGTTTTACCGTGAAAGAGTAACAAACATCCATCCATCCATCTAAACTTTCACGTTGATAATATTAGTAGGATTGTTGTCTCCAAATTGTATAGTCAGGAAAATTGGTCACTTATTAGTCTACCAATTTAAAATGTCCACATATTAAAATCACAACTATCATTCTTTGACAGTTTTATGAAATGGAAAATTAACGTAGAGTGTCGATTTGCCTAACCGTTAATTTCCCTATACGTACTAAGAGAAACTAGATATATAAGGTGAATATGAAATGGAAGTGATTATTATTATTATAGCACGTCGTAAATGTTCAGTACTGGCCATTGACATTGTAAGGGAGTTCCTTAATCGAATTCGTGATCATAAAATATTGTTATGAAGGGCACAGTAACATACTTTGCTCAAATCTAATCTTCATCGCATAATCTTGACCTTTTTGATCAAAATGGCATGATGGTGAACATATACAAAATGGTTTAACATTTAGACAAAGTGTAAGTATTAAAACTTTCCCATAATATTTTTTTTTTTGCTTTAATGCCCAGCTTTCAGAACTACATTTAACTCCCTTCCATTAAAAAACAAATGCGTAACAAAAAATAAAAGCACAACTATCAAACAATGGTTAGCAAGTTCATGCTTACATTTCTCAAGTTTCTGTCCGGAGGGTCCCAAATTGTTTCAAAGGAATTCCGATAGTCCGGAACCCATTAGTTTCAGCACTCCAATATAAAATGCCATGGCTCGATAAATAAACTGTTCTTTACTTTGACAGTCAATTTATAAAATGTCCATTGGAGTTCTTGCGGTTTTTCGGTGAAATGCCTGAAAGTTTCGCAATGCTGATGAAACGGGTGACCAGGGAATTAAGCCCCAAAGTTATTTCAAATAACATTGTGGTTTCAGAAATGAAATATGAAATAAAAATGCCTTTTGAATATAAAATAAATTAACGGAATTCAGTTAGGCATCAAAATGTTATAAAGGATCCGAATAATATCAGCTATAAAAACAGACAGATATCATGAAAGGTCGAGATAACACGAATGGTCGTTTCTATAATACCATCCATTTACCCGATGTTATTTTGAAAGTTAACAGAGCATAATTTCGAAATCATATTTACGTATTTCACCAATCTGGTCTTAAATGTGGAGCAGATGTTAGGTGTATTTCAGATAACGTATTCCCGGTACCGAAATTCGGAAAATATAGCGAAGCAATCACTTAGTTCACCACTAGTTCAACCAAGTTCAACGCAAACAACATTCGTACAAAAAGCTCCGTGGTTCTACGAAATAGATCAAAACTACGCGGTTTTCTGTTTAAAAATTCACGACACGTTGCATACAAAACGATCCCATCAGTTTATATCGCACTTTCTTTTTTCCTTACACGTTACCGTTTATTTCCCTTTTATTTTCTTTCAAGTACTTATTTATTGGCTTCTGGGTTTAGGGTGTAGGTAATGTTTTTTTGAAATCCAGGATCATTCGTTTTGTATTACCTACTTTCTGACTTTTTTTGGGGAAATGTCTATAGATACCTTAATTATCTGCAGTTTATTTTTGCATGTTTCTTAAACCTGTGATCAAAATAAATCCAGGCATTTCTTCCTGGAGATAATGTAAAATTCCGCTTTCAGACTAAGACGGACACTCAGTGGTTAGATTGCTGGCTTTCACAATATCCTGAAAAAAATATTAAAGTAAATGCAAAGCGCTGCAACTACTCGTAACTCGATGGGCAAAAAATTTTGGGTTTTTTAATCCCTCTGCCATGACGTAGACATACACAGCAGGCCTCTTCATAGACCGGTAGACGATTAGCCGCATAACTTCACAAATTCTCCTGCCAGCCCCGTTCAACAGAATTTCAATAAACTTTCATTCAAAAAAGAGCACAGGAAATTTTGCAACGCTTTTTGTAACAAGAACAGTTTTTCTACCTTTTTTAGCGGTGTGTGTATCGATCGCGCATCCATTAAATGTTGTAAAATGACAGCGCACGCCCGCGTCATTAAAACTCAACGTGCACCGGTGCCTTTTAAACTGTGTGGACACCAATGTACAGAGAATGGAGCCGGTAAATGGAATGAGTACACGTATGCATGGAAAAACAAAAAACGTAAAACGAGAAAATAGAAACAACTTTGCCAATGAAAATTGTAAATTGGTTTTAGTACCGCCAATGTTACAAGGAGAAAAAAATGAAGAAAAGAATATGCAAATGAATTGTCATTGTTTGATTCAGTCTTTGCTTTGGTTGATTAATTAAATTCAGGCAACAGTGAATGGTCCAATGTTGATTTAATCTCGCTAACAACATATAAAAACTTTAAAGATGAAGAATAATACAGTTAAAAATATCTCGATCAATTTCTTGCACGGCTAACTGCAAATCCACATTTTCAATTTGAGCACCGTTTTGATAACTACTTTCCCAATAAATCTTGAATTCTTTATGGCTCCGCTGGTTTCCAATCTTTCAATTAATCAGTTCTTAAGAGAACTCGTGAAACTTAATCCCGGGATTTTCTCCTCCACGTCGTTTGGGTTTTTTTTAATATCCACGCTTATTACAAATATGAAATCGACACCTGGTTTTATTTGAATGAACTGCTACTGGAGTAAAAATATTTTTAGGGCGATAATTTGAAAAGTTTTTCTGTATCAATTAAGTAAGATGTCTGCGTATCGAAAACGTCGACTTCGCGTTCGTGACGCGTGTGTAAAGATTTATTTGCGTATATATCGAAGTTTTAAAAGAAGTTACTGACGTGGTGTATATTATAAATAGCATTTTGGCGAATTTATTCGAACTCTTTTTGTAAATCTTTAAGTTTTTACGAAGGAAATTACATAAATCTTGCTACATTCTTTTACCCGAGCCTCTACATAAGGTTCTCGTAAATTGAACTCGCAAACACAAGTTACATGCCGGTTTGAAAAATTGATGTACATAGAATGTAGGTAAGTAAGTAGTTTTAGATTGCTACAGAATCGACTACGAACACAATAGGAACTCGTTTCCAACAATTGATTCTTAAATCTTTGAAGCATCTTGGATTCTATTTTCGCTTCATTGCCAAATGCGAGACAAATAACAGTCAAATCAAAATGGAAAAATTTAAGCTCATCCAGACTGGACCATTAATTTCTATCTCCACGTTTAGTCCACCAGTGAATGCTATAGACATGTAATATGCATAACAATAGCGGTGGCATCCGTGAAGCTGACATCATGTCATTATCATGATTACAGGGCCTTATGACGAAGGAATAAAGTTCAAAATAGATAAACTTTCGTACCGATTAATTGTACTGTTTGTGTTGGAACTTGCACAAGCGTTACTACATGTACCAATAATTCACTCAATGTAGTAAATTCGTCTGTTTCATCGTTTTTTGTTCACTTAGTTACCGTTTGGGATGTTCTTTTATTTATTTTGGTGTGAATCACGGCAATTTGTTTACTACTTTATTTGAATTTAAAAATCCGTTTACTGTCTTATCTAAATGATGGATTTCTCTAAAATTTTGACATCACTTTTAGAAAGGCATTCTGTGCTTTGAGCAGTTTGTCAAAGCTCACGTTATTCACATGGGATTTCATGCATTTATCTTCTGACAAAATCAAATCATGGTTTAACAAGCTTTATTTACATATACGTTTTCTCTTTCCATTTTAATAAGGGCCACATGTGCATGAGACTTCGTGAGACAAGAGCTGAAGTGGTTTTTGTACTCCTAGCCTCATCTAAAAGATGCAACCTTTTGAAACCTGTTCTAAAGTTTCCAATAATTATGTTGTTTTCACAACACTTCACACTTTCAATTCAAACTGTCTGTATATTTTTTCTCTAATTCACGGGAATATTCACAACAAATCCGCTTCATAAATCTCCATTCAGCCCGCGTTCACCTGCGAATTCGCATATGCAATATGAGATCGCCTTTCAGCTATTCTGCCATCAAAGCCCATTCAACTCGCGACTATTTCAAATATGACCCAAATACTGGACGAGTACGTTGAATATGGAATAAACTAGCGAAGGATGCTGTGCCCCTACGTCCCAGGACGATGAGACGTCCTGGCGTGTAGCGTGTCAATCCTGCCACAATTTGTCTTGGGACATAATAATGCGGCAGTGTTTTGTTTTGTGCCCGTACAAAGCTGTCACAGCTGTATGAAGGATGATACTACAGTAATAATGATCCTTTGTAAAAGTGACTTATTAGCTGAAATGTATTTGAATAATTTATAAGTCACTAGAACAATGTTGATCGTACCAAATTATTTAATGAAACTGGAATAATACAGCCCAACTTATCATTACGCCAGTAATACGTCAGAGTTGATTAATAGGCGATGTTAATAGACCAATAAAAGTAAGAGTTTGACTTGAACTGACATTAATTAATGCTTCCTTTTTACCCAACACGACAGCGTTGCGATATTATCGCTGTTTTCAAACATTAATTTTTCTTTTCTATGAATAATGTTTTCTGCCAGAACCGTCTGCTGGTGAAGATGCGTCTTCTAGATAGACCTACTATTAATGATTAGAAGACTAATGGTTACTATAAAGTGACTAATTGTAGGAAGAGCGTCGACAAAAGTAGACTTTAACACTATTAATAATCAAGGCAATTAATAAGAATTCCCACATTTCACAGAGTCCCAAGCAGAGATCTATACAGGGTGGCAGGGACATCGTCGCGCAAACTGTAACCAGGGATTCATATTATTCTGATTTAAAAGAGTGTCCATGGAGTTTCTTGCCCGTTCTTCTCCATAGGTACCTACGCTTTGGAATGGGCAACTAGCTTCATTTTTCTGACTGACCGACCCCTTGACAATTCAAAAGTACCTGTAATTGGTTTAATTGAAATAAATACTTTGAGTTTGAGTTTGAGTTCAGCACATTAGCTTAGACCCCATAGAGTCGAAATTTTTCGTCGGTTACTAAAAAAAAATATTGCTGTTCCATACGTTTTGACCGCGTAGGTATTGCACTTTTCTATGAAGCAAGATTATTTTTTTTTATGACTACCAAAAATTTCTACGCTAGTAGCGTAGAAATTGCTAAGCTAATGTGCTGAATACATGGTTACAGTTTGCGCGATGTCCCTGCCACCCGGTGTACTAATAATAAATCTGAAGAGTTTCTTTGTTTGAACGCGCTAATCTCTGGAACCACCAGTCGGATTTGAAAAAACTATTTTTACATCTGATGGCTCTATTCTGAAATATACAAAAAACCGGAAACGGATAGTAGCGAGAACTCCGACTACGACATTGACAACAGAAACATCTAACACAACATAATACAGCAGAGCAAGGACATACAAAAGAACCGAGAAAGCAGTAGAACCTCGCCAAAAGATTCACGGGTGAAGCTCGACCTGAAGCACCTGGCCGCGTAGTCTATAAAAGATGCCCATCCATAGACAAATATCACCCATCTCTCCACTACTCCAATGCTTACTCTAGGATGCATATCCGGTAGGCTCTTAAATCCTACCCTTTCCTACGGGCACGTCTTCTTTACAAAAACCGCGCCCCCCGGTCTACTTCTTGATATGCAATGGTCGCTGTAGCACCATGAACATGAGGCTACAGGAGCTAGTGCGAATCTTGGGGTTCATTCGATTAATCGAGTCTGGTCAAACTATGCTGGGATCGGTGCAATTCATTCATTCATTCTTATAGCTCTATTATTGAGGAAGGCTATAAGCTACTTAATATCACGCTAAAACCTTTAGGAGCCGAGAAAATTAAAAAAAAAACTGCAAGGACCGCTTAACGAAAACGCGGGCAAGCGATGCGATGAGACGGGGTGGGTCGGCGGAACCAGAAATTTCACGCAAGCAGAAGATAGTAATGAATAAATACGCTAGAGTACATTGTTACGCTGAGTAGTCACTTGTTTTTCGTTGGTTTTTCAAGTCCAAACTGCCTGTTCTAACTTATAGACCTCAGAGCTATATCTGAAACACACCAGCCAGCATCCAAGATCAAATTACGAACATCACAAAATCCCGTCTCACCTCGTCGATACTCCACCTCTATTCAACCATATAGAACTGCGGTAACCCTTTCCCTACAGACCGTCGAATGTCCCGCCTTTTCGACATTCACGGCATCCGCCGTATCGTAAAAGGGGACCAACTGTACCGTGTAATCTTATGACGTCATTTGCGATGTTCTTTTTTTAAATATCGGTGTTAGAATCTTTAATGGCTTGTTTGATAACCGTTTTGCGTCTGTGTGTCTTTCATGGTTTATTAGGTTAATGGGCAAGAGTGGGAGAGTTTGAAGGTCGTTCGACTCGTTTAGAAAACTCCTTGGTCGTTAAGACAGTTTGAAGCCTTTTTTATTTGTCTTCTTTTTCTTTGAGTGTTTCAAGTGTCTTTTTTACTTTAGCATTAACTTTTTTTTTTCTTTTACAATTCTATCGATTTTGCTCTAAGGTCAATCCCTTTCCGACTTACTTTATTTTTTTGTGTGAAGAAACTTAATGCCTTGATTCAATAGACCAGCAACAACTGCAGTCATCTGTTGTTATTTTCAACTAATTGGCATAGACAATAACAACCCATGCGCTTTGTGCTTTCAAATGGCCTGATTTTATAAGCTAGGTTTACTTATGTCCATTGTTAATTTGGTCTATATCCAAGTCTATATTCGATGCACATTTCGCATCCATTAACCGATATCTGATTGGAGTGACGTCAGAGATTTAATTAATATCAATCAATCATGCACTGCGTCAGTTGATTGATACGCTGGTGGTCTCTAATCGGCTTTGTCCATCTACTGCTTCATTAATTAAATGCAGCCAAGTTTGTAGGGTAACTAGTATTTTGACCCGACTTCGCTCCAATTTATCTTTTTAGATTGACTTCATTTATGTCAACCCAAATAGTTAACCTGTCCACGTCAAAATAAGCTTCTTCCTATTGCCCTTAAATGTGCAGCCTCTTTTTTTTCCGGGGTGGAAAATCCTCATGGATGTCCGCCGCCCTGGGGCGGGCGACGGGGTCTGTCAGACTCTTACTGACTAAAACCCACCCCGGTGTCCATCTCACACCTACGCCGGGGGTCACGGGAACGTACGATCCTTCCGCAACCCCCGACTGGTGCCGGCCCGCCACCGCAGGCCTCCTCGGGTCAGGGACCCTCGGGTCGGGGCGAGAGTGAGGTGTTAGACTCCCCCCGCGACGTCTAAGAGGGGCGCGCGTGGAACACTACGCGTCGCCACCTCGCCACCTGATGTGTGGGGGGCAACGGACGTCCCCGAGTCCGTCGCCCCTGGACCCATTTAGAGGGGCTGGAAGAGGGCGTTGTCCGCTCTCCGCCGACGCCCGGTGCGCCTGCTGCGGGCCGGGTGAGTGGACAAGAGCTCCCTCTCCCTTTCCGCAGCCTCCTTCTGCGAGACGACCGTTTCGCAGAAGGAAACCACGGCGTCCCAGGACTCTTCGCTGCCGACCATCGACTCGACCACGGCTGGCAGCGACAGGTCACTGCCTACTTCTGAGATGAGAGCACGGCGCGGCTCCTCCCAGGCGGCACACTCTGCCAGCGTATGCCGCGCCGTGTCCTCCCGGCAGTCGACGCAGTGGTGACACCGGGCGTCCGGCTCCCTGTTTATGCGACACAGGTACTTCCCGAAGCAATCATGCCCCGAGAGCACCTGCGTCACCCGAAACGACAGGGAGCCGTGCCTCCTCCCAAGCCAGCGCTCGAGCACCGGCCGGACCGCCTCGAATGAATGATTGAATGTGCAGCCGAAGCCAACACTATTTCCAACCGGGAACCACTGCAACTGCAGTTGCAGTTCTACAAGTAAGAATCTATAGTGGTGATCAAATAAAATAGTGCCCAGCCAGACAATGAGGTCCAGAATATTGTCGCAATAACCAAACATGGCAAAAGAATTGGTGATCTCCAGAGACCGGATTTTATGCAAATTCCTACAAAGTAGGAACATGTTGCAAATCCACTTTACATAATGAGGATAATTGCATATGCTAACATTTCATAAAACCATAAATCTCATTGTGTACTACAATATTTTCCTAGGAATTCTCTGCATATCTCTAGACTCAACGTACTTCAGCCTTCATTCAAAATTGATCTAGCGGTAACAAGCCCGGCTTTGAATCGTTAACTAGACGTAAAGACTATCTGGGTCATTCTAGGTCGACCAAAAGTGGGTTCTGGATAGAGGAAAAATACTCTGTTACATCCTGAAATAGGATTCGGTAGTTGGATGATGAGAGACTCACTACGTTTGGTATAATAGTTATCCATACCTTTTAGTCTCTGTGACAAAATCCAAAGGCTCGCATTAGCCAAGGAATATATTAGGCTGCTTGTAATTTGAATATGTAAAGCTGCGGGCGACACATGCAGCGCGTAAGTCACTGGAGCCGCGCACTTATTTAAGCGGTAGTTAACACAATACATTTTACCCGCACAGGTGCCTAAACTTGTGCAGTTTATATACACCGTGTATAACCACTATTAATGAAATGGGAATGCCATTTGGCTGTTCATCAGCTTATGTAAATGCCGTTCATTTCAGTACAAACACATTACCTTGTCATTTCTATTCGGTTAGCGGTCAGGGAATCAACCTGCAGAAATATGTGATAAAAAAAACGATATTGGTATTCGATCATCTGAAGAAATCCAATCATATAAAATCAGATGAAAGTGAAACATTATCAACAAACGAAGCTAAAATTCCAGTAACGTATTTATAAACCACAGTAGCAATTCAAGCCCGACTTCACAATACCATATACTGGAGAACAAATTGAAAAATGTGATCGTCTACGAGGCAATCTGCATGCTCCTATGCGGATCGCCGGTATTGCCACTCCATTTTAATAACAGTGTTGCTATGAATGAAAATGGATTCGAAATACTGTTAAGTTCAAATACTGTTGCTGGCTGTTGCTGTATGTAGATGACCGTATAAATGGGGGTTATTTGCTTATTATTCAGAATGAACTCTGCTAAACAATGCAGTTTGTTCTTTGGGATATGGCAAAATAAGCTTACGATAGTGCTTTGTATAATGTAAGCTAGGCTATTTCTACATTAGAGTGAAAGTAGTGGATAGGATAACTCCTCCTTTTGTAGGTTCGTTGAATGCTTAATAGGCATATATTCTAAATCTAGAATCTTCTAAACAAAAGAGCTTAGATCTACCTAACGCTGTGGAAATCAAGTAAGACAAAATATCGTCCATACAACATTATGTAAAGTAGTACCAAGAAACTAACAGTAGACCAAGATGATAAACGATGAACACACTAAGCTAGACAAGAATGTCAGCAGTATCAAAATATGAGCTAGAACTTATATTATTCTAACAAACATGTCTCAACAAATCTGACACCGAATTCCACGGATAACTTAGTGTATTGTTGGAGGAACAAACTCTCAACATACGAGAGCATACGAGAACGTACTCCTACATGTTCAGCTTCGCAAACTATGTTCGAACCAGATTTATAGCGTCGTAGTGTTGAAAATTGTATAAAACTTCAAAATTTGATACGACTTGGTCCGAAGTTTGTACGCTCTAAAGTTTGATGATATATTTTTAGTAAGTTTTAGAATTGATTTTTGTGCCTACATGTTAAGGTTTTATTTTATTTCTCTAGTTCCACCACTCTGTTTAAGAAAACGAAGAGTTAGGGCCGACTTTCCAATCTTTAGATAAAAGTTATCGGCTTAGTGATAAAATAATTTTCCAAGACTTACTCGCCCACCCAATCCAAAATCAATTCATTATTCTCGCTCTAATCTTTTGCTACAACTCAGAAAACTGCTCTCCCATTAAATAAAGGTGTGAACATTAAACCTCGTTTTCCCGAAACGAGCTGAAAACTAGAACATTTGACCAACACAGTGACAAATGTAGTACATTAGCGGGGGAATAACGAGGGTAGTCACGAAATAGTTCCTATGTGGACAATGATAAAGAGGTCACTGAAAATTTCACGCTCCATGTACCAGGAGCGGAGGAAAAGAACACTGGTTCATTTACACATGCTTCAGTTGAGTTTTCTCCATTTAAACTGTGGAGCGATGAAAATGAAAAAGATAGTCTACTCGACAATGAACGCACGACCCGTAGGACTGGTTCACATGATAATATTCAATTCTAACAAACGGAACAATGCTAGGCCCTAGATAAACTCTTCCACAGTTAGAACTGATTTGTCAAAGACATGAACGCAAAGTATCGTGAATCAGTCTACATCTACAATATCAATCGCTTCGGTAATCCGCTCTCAGGCAAACAAAACAATAAAAAAGCATGCGATAGGAGTCGATGGACCATTTTTTTTTTCGTTTATAATAAAAGTTTTTATCTTTTCCGGATAAACCATTATCGCTTCCTAACTATTTTAAGGCCCACGTGTCCACGGTTATTATTTACAGGAGTTTACTAACCACGGTGTTGTGCCGCATCATGGGAGAGGCCTATGTCCAGCAGTGGACTGCGATAGGCTGAGTTGGTTGGTTGACTAACCTGGCGCTTCTTAAGGTCAAAAGTAACTATTATGAAGTTAGTTATTAATTTAGTACCTAGCGTAGATAGTTAGTTGCATAATAATAAATATAGTTAGGTAATTAAATTAATACCATATATCATACTTTATGAAATAACATTTATAAGGACCTGAAGTTATTATTAGAAGAATTAGACTCGGACGCCTGGTAGTAAAATTGCATTTTTGACGATTGTGTTCGTATACAACTGTCAAAAGTTTGATATCACACACTTTTCTGTCTGTTTCTTACATTTTCACTATTTTTATTTGTTTTTATATCTTTTAGTCTTTTGTGTTTTAGTTTTGGAAGCTATATATTAATATAATAAAGAATATATTTATTTTCTTTCTTTCTTAATACAAGATACACTGTTTTTCTTTCTTTCTTGATTATTTTTTACTCATCAATTTTGTCACATTGCTGGGCTTCATCATTCCCTCCTAGTTAGTCCCACATTAGTCTTTCCATAGCCCAAAAGTATGATAATGCCATCAATGACAGCCTCGACAGTGAAAATACCTTCCAACCAGCACAATAAAATAATGTCGTCACAATACCTTTGAGTTGGTCCTATTGAGAGTTGTCAGGGTATATGGCATGTTCGGCTAACATTCAAATAGGATCGTGTGCAGGTCTTTCGGCATTGTTCGTGACTGCGGCATCTTGGCTCGATTTCAATGTATTTGTTGAGTCGGGTAAGATTCTGTCTATTGTGGAAAAAGACGTAGATTTACGTAACCTAAACGTATTTGTGGAAGGTTTTCTTACTTTGGAGTGACATGGGTGTTAGGATTGTATAGTTATCCTTATTTATTCGTCACCCCCATAACCTTGGTTTTTCAAATTCACGAAATATTTCGCTGTTGTATACAAAAAATATTTGTAAGTACGCCACTTCTCCAAAACCACTTTCATCTTTCTATTACCTACCTATCAGAATAAGAGTCTAAAGTGAAAATTTTATTTTGTATCATTTTATATCACTATGTTTTGCCGTTAACGGCGTTCAAATATGTATCAAATCAAATCAAAAGTCATTTATTCAAATTAGGCTGAGAATCAGCACTTTTCGAACGTCAAAATTACAAAAGACAGTCCCCCAAAATGCCCGCCCTTCACCACTTCCTAGTGCTTTCGCTGGGAAGAAGTGGCGCAACAAACTCCTCAGCAGCACAGCTGTCTGTTCAGTTAGAAAATAACTAATTAACTTAATCTATTAAATCTTTAAGCAAATAAAACCATAAATACAAAAATATACGTAAACATTTCTCCTCTACCTTCAATACTCTTTGAAATAGCAAAATAAAGACTGCACCTCGTATATTTTTCATTCTGGCCATCAATTTGTATCAGGACTCTTTAAAACATGAATCTCGCTAGAAATATCAGATTGTTTTTGCAAAGCTTTGCCTATTCACTCAGATATAACGTCGGGGACTGCTGTCCTGGCTTCCAGACATATGCAAATGTCCTCAAATATCACTGTTTGTAGTTTGATCATAATTTAGAAGGTTTATCAAAAGTATGCAAATCTTTGCATGGAACAAAAACTTTTCCAATGATTTTTCCAATGTCATCGTCATCTGCCTTGCCTTTTTCCAACTATGTTGGGGTTGGCTTCCAGTCTAACTGGATGCAACTGAAAACCACCACAACCCAGTTACTGGTTAATACCATACGCCTTGTCCACGAATGACAGCACGCGGCACGGAGGGATCTTTGTATGTAAATATGGTCACTCATCTACGAACCAACCTCGGCAAGCATAGTTTAACCCGATCAGTCGACCCGTGCGGCTGTTATAACTTAGCCACAATAAAAAATATTTTTATCTGTGGAATAAAATTATCGTCTGACAGTTTTTGTACGGGAGACCTGTCGAAAATTCAACATTATTTCTCGGATAAATAAATCCAGCGTTGGAAAAATCCGCCCTTAGTAGATAATGGAGGCTCAACAAACATTTTTTCTTAAAGCTACTAGAATTTTCAATCAGAAAATCCCGAAGTATAATATTTTCCTCGTAATTAATTTAAAGGTAAAAAAAATCTTCTCCATTCTTCTGCATTCAAGCCCGATTTGTACTGAAAATGGCAAATTACGTAATTACCTTGGCAACCTCGGCCCTTCTCCTCTAAGGAAAATAATTTGCCCTTTGAAATATTTATTTAACAGTACAGGAGGGATATTAAAGTAAATATGCGTTATATTATTTAATTAAATCGTTTTATGTTATTTGCCTTCGGGGTTCTGGAAAATGGCTCATTTCTCAAGTCGATATCTGGTCCTTTCTTAAATTATTAATGAAAATCTTCGTTTGATCTTTTGGGTGTTTTGAAACGTTTTTGATGATGGTCCCGGCTGTCAGTCGTAGATTTTTGACAGTCCTTACGAGTAGTCAGAATTCCAAGAAGTATGACAGCCAGTCTTACCAAGAGTCATCGTGTTACCCAGTATCAGTGTTGTGGAGGTCAAATAGGCAGTCGCTTCATGTAAAGTACTGGTATTCAGCTGCTTCGGGCGAGGCGGCTGCAAACCGACCCCAACATAGTTAAGAACACACTAGGCATCTGCCTAGGCTAAACGGCTCCTAATTCAATCTTGATTTAGCAACCATTTTTGAGGTCTCGAGCGACAGGCATTGGTTGAAGCTTATTGCTTCATAATTTTTTGTTTTCTTTTTTTTTTTAAAAAAAAAAACGTTGCTCCACACTAGGAATTTCTCCTGTGTCGTGGGTGCGTTTACAGACATATAAACTCACATACACAAACAGCCAGACCCGGAACAACTAATTGTAGGTCATACAAATATTTAATGTTAGATACATAATGAAGCAACAAGCTTAGGTACTCACTGTTATCGTGTTACTGCACTAATGCGGAAAGTTCACATTGTATTTAATCGCGATAGCGTCTTTCCCGGTCTTAGTAACTTTCACTTTCACATTCTTGATATATCTGTTCCATCGTCCCTTTACTTGGGCATGTGCCACAGTTCTGTATTTTAACTGCAACGTATTAGCTAACCACTATATCAGTCACATTTACACGTGGTACTATGAAAATAAAATCTGCGTCTGTGTAAGTGATGTCCAAATTATGTAACTTGGACATCACTTACACAGACGCAGATTGGGAAGGGAGGCCATGGGAAAAAGGCATAAGTTTATGTATGTAATATAAACTTATGCCTTCTTACCATGGGGGAACGCCGAATCTACAGAACGCCTACTGCTACGATTCTTATATAGTCCTACGTTCATATAGCGCCGTCGCCGCCGTTCGCCGGCTGCCGCTGAAAACCAGCGCTGGGGCTCTGTCTCGTATAGGGTCTTAGCATTATGCTGAGCGATGGCCGTTTTGCGTGAATGTGACGCATGTTTACCCCCCACTTTTTTTTTGTGTGTTTGTTCTTTTTTTTATGCGTCATGTTTGCCGCAAATAAATGTAGGTATTTTCTTTCTTCTTCTTTCTTTCTTATATATCTGGTCATACACGCTCGCCGTTGCGAGTACTACGCACCTGCACTTTCTGAAGAACGAGCGCGGCCGGGTGTTTCCACTGACGCCTGTCTTGTATAAATTATTGATTTTTATCATTGCTATATCCACTAGTTTGTTTAATAAAACGGTGCTGTATAAAAACTGCTGCTGTTGCGAACCACTGATCTTAAAAAATACACAGGATTAATGTAACCTACTTATAATTACTCAGTAACACCCTGCTTAGTTATTAACAGCATCGGATTACTTGTTATTTCTTAACTTAATTGGCTTATTGTATTTCTAATTAAGCTAACATTTTCAGGTAAGAAACGCAAAATTCCTAAGGCTTTAGTGTTATAAATTACTAAGGCTTTCGTGTTATAAATCAAATTATTATCAGATCATAAATACTGAATTTTCTGACCTATAACAGCTGCTGCTCTGAATTCAGAGAATTTCAACATGGACTGTTTTCTTTAGTCCCCGAAACTAATTGTAAAAGCCAAGATAAAATAATTGGTTTCAGCCACTTACTCTACTCAGCCACGGAGTTCTAGGAAAATGGAATTGCGTATTCCTTCCGGCTATTTTGTCAAAGATTTGTTCTTGTCTGTGGCGCACATTTTTACCGTAGTTTTATATTAAAGTGAGCGTAAAATAACATTAGGTAGATAGATATGCAGATGAACCATTTATTTAGTGCACACAAAAGCACAATTAAATGATAACACGCCTGTAATTCCTGAAGGGTTAAACAGAGGTGTACCTGTAGTGCAGTACACCCACCAACAGCCAGTTATGTTTAAGTCCCATGTAATAGGGAGGGAGGCTAAATCGAGCATTATATTATTTTTAATGCGCATACCGATACAGCGGAAAAATTGCAAAGGAAACCGACCGACGAAAGTCAATAAAACCTATTATGTAATCTGTAATAAAACCACCACACGAAGCCAAGTTCCAGGGAGCAGTAAAGTGAAAAGCACACACGATTGTGCCTTTTTCAATTAAGTTAGCCTTTCTTCTAATACTGTTAGAAAGTAAGGAACGCGTCGGTCCGGTTCGCGGCATGCAAGACTTGGGTAGTGGTCTTTGTTCATGAGATAGCGTAGAATTTGTTTAGTTTCTTGGAACTAAACTCAAGACTAACCTTTGGCCTATTTCTTGTGTAGTCGTAGTGTTTAAACGAATAAAAATATCATGTGTCACAGAAACACGAGCATATTTAAAAGTACTGCAAGTTAATCTAATCTAACTAGTCTGGGGGTCTACTCCGAAGTGCAAAGTGCGAATGTTCGGATCGGACCGACACATGACCGAACCGAATATTATTGAAAAATGCGAAAAAAGTTCGGATCGGCTCAGTTGGGTCGGGAACCTACTCAATATTCGAAAGAGTGTAGGAGTGTAGGATCGGGACCGACCGAACCAAAAAGTAACTTCGTAGCAGGAAACGACCGAACAGTCGGCCGATACTACTTCGGAGTAAACCCCCTGTATTGTCCCACTGCAGGGCTAAGGACTCCGTCTCCCTTATCACCACAATTCTGTCTTTTCCTAGTGCTGACCAGTCCTTTCGATAAAAGTCAAGCTCGACCCGCCATATTCGTCTCGGTTTGCCGCAATGGCGAAAACAAAACAGTTCAATAGTCACGAACACATTGATGATTATGAGCACCTAGTACTTACATTTGCTGATTGTTGAAGATGTGACATCTTACTAGATCATTGTTACTTCTAACAAAAGCCCTTTCTTGAAAGGTAATTTATCTAGTTTATGTAGAATTCTACATAAACTAGATAAATTACCTTTCAAGAAAGGGCTTTTGCAAACTTTTGTGTCCAGGCAGAAGTAACAATGATCTAGTAAGATGTCACGTCTTATGTCAAAACCATAATAAAAAAGCTAGAACATAAATTTTAATATCCTAGACAAGGTAAAGATTACAGCATTGTCCCACAAATACCGACCGCAAATAAATACTAAAATCGCCACCGCTCATGCCTCCACACGCTTCCACCTTCGCTTCAATTACGTCACTGAGGTAACGGGGGTCGTGTGAAAATTCAAGTGTTTTCCGTGAAAACTCGCAGCTAAGTGTGCCCCCTACTCGTGTTAATGTGTCCGCCACGTTGCTCCTGCGGTCTCAACGACCGAACGCCATCTGGATTTTTTTAGCTTTCCTCTTGCGGCATTTTCGTGTTATGTGTCACGGGGGGTTAAACCCTTTCATGTGTGAAGGTTAGTGGATTATTAAAGAGTAACTTTGCTAGGTTTTTTCTGTCAGCCAACATGTACTACCAGACCTGTTAACTTGTATCTGAATGCCTCTTTATGTGAATGGAAGTAATAAACATTAAAATATAACATAACATGACGCTTGTTTACCCCAAAGGGTTAGGCAGCAGTCTACATATAGTACACCCATATTTCGTCCCATGTAATTGGGGGCGAGCTTATTGCCATCAACCGAGCTCAAATCCAGGCTCTGAGCTATTACTGAGAAATTCCTGATGAAAGGACCCAACAACACCTTGCCTAATCTGGGAATCTAAACCAAGATCTCATGCTCAGCAGTAGCGCTTGCGACTAATAAATAGACCTACAAGTCAGTCATTAAGATATTTCTCCCACGCTTAAGCTCTTCCAAACATGAAGCTAAAAACCCAAGCATAACTTTACTATGATTCAGATGATGCTATGCAGAAGATGTTCTTAAAATTCGCTCCTTTTTCTTTTAATCAAACGTCTTAATTCATTAGTAAGTATTCTCTCGAATTCATGTGACCCGAATGACCTCACAGATGCAGAAAAATCAAATAAACCTCTGGCCGTGTGAAATGAAATTTCAAAATATTTTTCACTCCAGCGAGCGCTAAGTATTTGGTACATTTGTGTCATCGCAGTGCTCCGGGACTTTTGCGGCCACCTCTAGTTTTATTTGCTACCCGCAAGATGGCATCATTTCACATTACTGTGGGTTCCGTACTTGTAGTTTTAATTATATGGTAAAGACCATGTAATTAAAACTACAAGTTACGTGAGCAGCGTTTTAGTAGGTAGGTATGTGGGAAAGCTGTGAGTGGATGGGATCTCCAATGTCAAATGCATAATGTGTGATGTGATGGCTTCACAATTACTATTTTATAGGATATCCTGTTATTATGAGCAACCCATATAATTACACATTATGGTAAAGCAATACCGATATTGGGTATTGCGTGTTAAGATCTGGTATTCTGGACCATAGATCTGCAATAATTTAAGTTAAATCTAATCTGAACTTGGTCATGTTTGCGTTGCGTGTTTATTACTGATTCTGACGCAAAGGGAACAGATTTAAGATATTATTATTATGAGGTGCATTGGCAGCGTTTAGCAATAAACATAAAGTTTGCAAGCGCAACACCTACGCAAGGGGATAACTCGTTTGTCTATTTGTACTCTCACTTTACTTGCATTTACAAATGTATATCTTCATTTGTATCAAAGGTACATGCAACGGAAATACCTGTTATAATAACTTACAGGGTAATTTCGTAACACACTAACATTTGCGATGCCTTCAATTTTAACAACTCGACAACATTCATTGGCTTATTTACAAACATTTATTTATAAATGAGGATTAAGAATTTCACTCAAAATCTTTCGGATACTGAAGAAGGTGTGCTACGCAATGTGGCTGGTGTTTTCCGTGGCTGTTATACCTACCGTTTTTGAATGTTTCCCATAATTTTGCTTGCTTATATTTTACCAAAAATATATTACTTACCTGTGTAACTCAAAACGACGAAATTGATAATTAACATTTCTATCAAGGGACCCTAACACATGAAGTCTACCACAACTTAACTATTACAAATGTGACGTGTGGAAAAGAAAAATGAAAAAAGGCGCGAACGTCGGCCATATTGGATGTAGGTGTCGCCACTGGACCGGAGACCGGAGATAACGTTATAGGTCTCCCGTCGGAGGTGTTAGTATATCGATTTTGATCGATTTTAAATTACCCTTGCAGGTATTGTCTTTTTGTAACGTAAGTCTGGTTTTCGAAAGCCTTACTTGCTTATCTATTCAATACTCTTCATGTTATTTATTACTGGGCTAATTAGAAATCTTAATCTCGGACTCTTTAAGTAATTACTAGCGGCTTTAAAAGCCACAAGAGTGACCGTAATGCAAAAAATACCAAAGAACGCAAAGTATAGTAAAGTCCCATCATTATTTTTGAAAATTTACTTTCCACAGACAACTAATTACTTTGAAAGAAACTTTATTATAATGCCAACATTGCCAACCTTTGCCTTTCATGATATGTTCGCTTAGAAGCTTTTTAATTACAGCACTCTTTGGAAGCGCCTAATTGAGAGCTCTTTATTCAACAGGTACAGGTACTTATAAAGTACCTATACAACTTACACGCGTTTATTTTAATTAATTTACTTCACGTCGTAGATTTTGCCTCTTGAAGTCATGGATAAGTGATTGAAGAAAGTTTTATTGTTGCCAGCCACGTTTGGGTTCATTTTGATAGGATAAGTAAAACATGTATGGAAACTGGACTCTGTATATTATGTGTACAAGTATATAACAAAAGGGGTGAGCGCAATTGTCATCAAAAAATTTGTCCGCAATCAGGTGCGGTCCGAGGGTGGGGGTTTTGGCCTAAGAATAGGTCTGCCCTCTGGTCACGTGAAGAGTTGACCAACATAACTGAAAGTAGTTGACTTACAGTGAGTTTTTCATACCTAGATCACCGTAAAAAACGGCTGGAAGGAACCACTACTCGAAGAAAATATTTGAAATAAAACAGTTTCACCGTTTCGTGTGCACGCCGGATGCGTGCACACGAAACGGTGCAACGGTCAGGCCAAACTGACAAAGTTTCACCTTTTCAAATTGTCCTCTCCATGTATGGTAGGCTTTAGAAACATACGACGTATAAGTACATATTAATCCTGTTCAGACTTGCCACTTAATACAGCTTCATAATAATTTCCAACATGACACACTATACCACGCTCATAATATCAGCTTGTGTTGACAAAGCTCCTGTTCATTAATTATTTTAGAACGTTATTTTACTCTTGATACTTTACCCACGACTTGCGGCCTATTGATTTTGTTCCGCTCCGGTTGATAAAGGGTGTCCATTAGTTTCTCAGTTTTGCGTTGAACCTATGCCCTCCGATACTGTAAAGTTTGCCCGCAGTTTGTAACTTTGTGTGAATTCAGAATAATTATTGATATAGTTCAGACTATTATTTGCTTAAGTTCAATGTTGTATAATTTTTCCTTGAGATAGTACCTAACGAGAATATATTATGATTATTTTTACTGCTTCTTCTTATATTCTTTGGGCCCAGTACGAGTAGGAGGCCACGATAATCGTAGCATCAGTGACCCTTTTATGTTCTCAAAAGTGTTAGTGTAAGGACACTTTGCACATCTAACAATTCGACATTTTCCACCAACTGAGCGCCACTCAACTCTGCACAAACTCATTCCTGAAAATGAAATCTTTCCGACGATCCCCCAACAGGAATTATCTCCGCTTTGCACAGCAATAAACAGAAACGGTTTCACATAGAAACCCACCATTAAAATCCCTCTTACATTATTAAAGTACGAAGTACAATCAGAATTCAAACCCCGGTGTCCAAGCGGACGGAGTCGGACGGACGGACGAAACTTAATATCCTGTTAGTGTTTGGGTTAACATTAATCTTACCGTGACGTGTTGGAACCGGGTAGGGTTATTGAGGATAGAAATCTACTCTCTGAAGTGGGTAGTTGGGTTCGGGGTATAGTCGGCGCCAAATCGTTTTGCAGAAAAGGTAAACAATGACACCGAGAGATTTTTTCATAGAGAAAGTGTAGCTGCATTTATTTATAAGGTATGTTAGGATAAGTTCGCCACTTGAAAAAAAAAAAACCGCGTTAATTTATAAAAAAAAAAATCCCTGAATAAACCTGTTTTAGCGTTTTAATTTGCGTTGTCCTCATTATAAAAAAATGCCAAATTATCCTTGAATAAGATTCGTGCGTTCTTAGCCCAGCGCCGAACTTACCCCAACAAACATAGTATCATTGGACTTTGGCTTATTATTTTGTGTATTTCAATGAATTGTCGGTGAAAAAGGAGTCTGTAAGGATAGTAGGAGGTGGCGTTTTGTAGTTTTTGGTCTACCCCCCCATGGTAAGAAGGGGTGAGTTTATGTATGGGTATATATGTCGTCATTTTCCAGAAAAGATGAACAATGAGACTATCATCCATAGTTTAGCTGTTTTTGGAAAACATCCGTTGCAACACTGTTGCTGTAAAACAGAATCGTTCGATAATATTTGATAGAGGAATGCGTCAAGTCTAAAGCTTAGGTTTCTTATGAAAGCGATTCCAAGATATTATAAGTGTCGTCATGGAAAGCTGTCACTTGACACCAGTATTTGACGTTAAGGTGTCATAAAACGCCCTGTATTTCGACAGCCGCTATTGTGTGACCGTTCACCGCTTTCTTAGGGAACCAAAGCTTTAGAGACACAACTTCGAATAAGTACTTACCTAAGTATGGGGTAACAGCCCCGACTCAGTGTTACCGGTCCCCACCTATAAGTCGTAGGTCGTGGGTTCGAACCCAGCCAGGCGCGCTTTACTTTGTGTAAACAATTTCATTACTAATGCTTTCAAAACAGTAAAGGAAAACGTCGTGAGGAAACCGGCTTGCCCTAGAACCAAAAATTCTATGACATACGACATCTGTCAATCCGAACTGGGCAAGCGTGGTAGATTAAAGCCCATTCACTCTCGAAGAGAGGAGGCCTGTGTCCCAGCAGTGGGCGCTATTATGTGACCGTTCACCGCTTTCTTAGGAAACCAAAGCTTTAGAGACACGACTAAAATAAGTACCTACCTAAGTATGAGGTTAAAAGTCACTTTAAGCTTGTAGAAGAAACTCGAGTGAAAATTCATTTCCATAAAATAAACAACTGTTTGTTGGTATAATGTTCAGCATTCTATGAAGTGTGTTGTGGGGTAATAAATCATTTTCACTTAATTACATGGTGTAAGAGTTGTAGTTGAATATTATTATTAGCTATGTATTGTTGAATTTTTATTCAGTAAATGTAGGACATTGTTTGCATTTTCTATTATTAGTTTTATTTTACGACGCTACTGATGCAGCGATTGGTATGACCATCTACTGTCATTTAACATAAAGTAAATTTATTTACCATCGAATCGACAAGAAGAAGAAATGCCCATCCATAGACAAATATCACCCATCTCTCCACTAGTCCAATGCTTACTCTAGGATGCCTATCCGGTAGGCTCTTAAATCCTACCCTTTTCTACGGGCACGTCTTCCCTACAAAAACCGCGTCCCCCGGTCTACTTCTTGATATACAATGGTCGCTGTAGCACCATGAACATGAGACTACAGGAACTAGTGCGAATCTTGGGGTTCATTCGATTAATCGAGTCTGGTCAAACCACGCTGGGATTGGTACAATTCATTCATTCATTCATTCACCGACTCGACAAGAAGCAGAAGACTGTAGTCGAGATTGCTGCCCAACCGTTTGACCTCGCAAGGCACCGCATGCAATATGCGGACCTGACTGCCAGCTTTTGGTAAACGGAGAGGCACTAAGAACTCTTTATCAGTCACACTGCAAAGCCTTGAAGCCACTCAAACTAAAATTATTTAACATACTCGAAAAGAAGATGTTTTAATTTTAGCCATCGCCTCGCATATTTTTGTAATATTCATAGATAATTATATTCATAAATATTCATTGTCAAACCAGCACCATAATTGCGAAAAACATTGTCAAACTCAATCTGAATAATGTTGAAGGATATTGCTAATCCAATGCTTCATATGTTCGAAAAATTTGTATGCTCTACAATGCAAATAACGCAATGAATGTTGTTGAACTGTCTAAATTGTGATAGTGTGTTACGCAATCACCCCGCCGCGCCGGGTAGGTACCAACACGACATTCCTTCATTTACTATCCGAACCCAGTGTGTAAGTCTTTGTTTCTCTTCCCGATCAGCATGCAAATTAGACTGTGCTAGTGTTTGGATTCACATTAATCTTGCGCACATGACGTTCCGCTCCCAAGCGCGTGTGGGGGGCTTTATGTACAGTCGAACAGGCTAGTTGGTATACAAGCAGCTAACTTGCAATTTTATTACTTTCAAACAATGTTGTGAGTTCGCTGAGCAGTAATATTTTTGTTCACTCTCTTTATCCGCAGATCTCGCTAATTTCCCTGCACTAATGGATCACGCTGGTTTCCACTTACTTCTCTTTTTGTTTTATTGTTTATAATCTGTGACTCTTTGGGTGATTTTTATGTTACGCCTTCACATTTACTAAATAACTGAGTATGTTTACATACCCTGGTGATCTGCTATACAGGTTTTCCTAGTGCAGACACCAGTCTCTCACAAACTAGTGTGACACAGTTTTAAGCTTGTCTACATTAATATGATGCCATTGTTTGTAAAGAGAAAATAAATTATTTGAATTTATACTTAAAAAGTTGTCACGCACGCAATGAAAGTATTGGCGGTGTAGTGGAAAGATGAATATTTTTGCCTGATATCCAGATAAACCCCTACAAGGATATTTTGGCGCTCTAATAAAGTTGACAGTTGCTGTTAGTGAACATGTGTGCAATTGTGCGTTAGTTCTTTTTTTTTTTTTTGCATCAAACAGTTCTATAGCTGGTTTGACTGTACGAAAGTCTATCATCTAGTCGGTGGAGGATGAGCTGTTGTGGCAGCTTTAATAAATTTTAGCCGTTTTAGTCTAGAAGCGTTGTACACTGCCGTGCACGAAATATGGACCGAGAAAATTTTGACAGAAATCTATGGTGACAGCCCGCTTTTGGACTCGACGCTGTGCACAGCTACACATATTTTAATGGATTCATGCTAGACGAAGTGTAAAACCTGAACACGTGCATTGCTGCGGATTTAAACACCAGAGAGCCTAGACAAGTGACAATTGCTTTCAAAGCGTTGCGTATTTTTACAACGACTTTCAACAAGATTGGCACAATTATAATTTATTACTTTTCGGTAGCTATCACCAATATATTTTTGATTTTTCCATCATGGTTATCGCTGATACACTGCCAGTTTGTTTAGTATTAAAATTGGTGTTACAAAATACGGAAAAACCAAACATGCCATCCCATGAATAAAATAAAATAACTAGTCACCGGATTATTGACGTTCAAAGTTAAACGATGCAAACGATAAACAAACAATTGTCAAGGTGCCCCGGAAAATTCTAGTTCGCATTACTGGGCTGTCACACAATCCAATTAGAACAAAGTATTAGGGGCACCGCGATAAAATTAGCGCCCGCCAGCTAATACACACGTAAGCGACGATTGAGTAGCGGTTACACAATGGTCAGTACTGTAAACAATGTTGTGTCTTTACTATACTGCATTATGTCGAGTTAGGTATTATTATAATGTAAAATTTAAAACCAACCTGCGTACAAGATTGATATGCATTTCTATTAGATAAAATAGTGTAAAGTGTAATTCAACATGCCTAGTACAATCAGAGGGGAAATTCTCGTAATTTTAAGAACGTTCACAGTCTGATCTCAGTGTCACTCTGTCAAAAAACAGCTAATTTCCCTACATTTTTGACAGTGATTGTCGCTGAGATGAGATTGCGACTAGATTTTGAACGTTTTTAATTACAGGAATTAGCCGTCATGTGTATACTTTTCTATTGCCCTTAAACTTGTACAGCTTAAAGAAACAGTTGCTGATCCAGAAAAAGATTTGTTTTTTGT
This sequence comes from Apamea crenata, assembly GCA_949629185.1. Classification (NCBI taxonomy): domain Eukaryota; kingdom Metazoa; phylum Arthropoda; class Insecta; order Lepidoptera; family Noctuidae; genus Apamea; species Apamea crenata. The sequence goes on from OX451356.1 coordinate 2,414,550, forward strand.
CTTGTCCTATTTTCAAATCAATTTTGCCATTTATTTAGTCATTTGAGGACCTCAAAATAGGAATTATTTGAGGTTACCAAAAAGAAGCGCAGTCGTAATATTAGTGTTCAATTATATTTTTAGGAGTACAAACTGGGATTTAGAGGTTCGATTAAATACATGACTGAGGTTTATTTTAAGATGCTCAAAAACAGCTGGTTCCCTATCTGTTAAATCCCAATCTTTCCTTTTTTGGAAATTCGGTCCTTTTGCCAGCAGAGTGAAAGTGTAGGTACTGGTAACTATTACAGTAGTAAATAATACTGGCCCCTTGCGCAAATGTAATTTAGTATCGTTTTATGTGACACTTTCTGGTAAAAACATGGGTTTCCTCTTAAGAAAATGGTCGGTGTTTTGATGAATGGAAGTGAATGTTTTCTGCGATTACAAAATATTATTATGTAAGAGCCTACATCTAATGAAAGCTGCTGGAGACCAATTACGAGTGATATACAGCTCAGTTAGATCTCTGGGTTTATGACTGAAACGACTGTTAAAGATATTCGTTAACCTCAAACGGCTCACTTGTTTTTGTTTGTAAGAAAATTTAAAAAGGTTCTATTGTATAATAGAACCTATTTAAATTTTCTTATAGAAATATGTGAGCCGTTTGAGGTTTTCTGCACCAGCATCAGCCGCCCCCGCTTCGCCCGCCGTGCTAGGAAGATGGGATGGCGATGGCGCGAGGATGTCGACACAGCTTGCATCCCACACCAAAAGCCTGCCCAACTTCCAATGCATTATGGTCATTCCGTCTGGCCTCTGCATTTCTCAGTAGCAGCCCGGAGTCTGAATTTGTGCTGGGGTGGTGGCATTAGGCTCACCCCCTTTTATATGGGACTTAAACATAACTGGCGAAATGTGGGTGTACTGCAGTTGTGCCTCTAGGCACACCACTGGCCAACTCTACGGGAAAACAAAGCGTAATGTGTGTGACGTGTCTTGTAAAGAGCGTTCTCATCGACTGTAATTCAAAACAAGCACGCGTGGAAACCTCTCAACATTTTCAATTCGACCCGTCTCAAACACAAAATAAACAAGAAAAAAAAACAAAACCCTCATCATAACACACCAACCAACTCAGGTAAAATCCACTCATCAAAACGCCACCAAATCACCATGATTATGAAGAAAACCGTATATTTTCATGAAAATCTCGTGAAAATTGAAACGTGTTTCAGCGAGCGCTTGAAATATGCGCGGTCACGTATCGGCACTCAGACGGTACCCGTATAGTAATAGCGTTAATATACGAAGCTATTGAAATAACATTATGTTTACCTAATGCTGGATTTGAATGGATGCTTTATTTACCTACTGGTTTAGAATAATTCATGTGAGTGAAAGGAGTGCGTGAGTGGCATTTTATAGGTATAGAAAGAAGAAAGGCAGCCCACCTTTGCCTTAACCATAACCTGATGGATTATTGGTAGGAAAATAAGAATACATATATTAAATGATGTGATGTGTTTTATCATCATAACTGTACTTTGGGGGTCGAGAGGAAACTAAAACATGGCGGCATAAAATCCACTCTTGACCCCCAAGGGTCGAGAATAAACTATGGTTAGGGGTCCAGTTGAAACATTTTTTATTGGGGGTCGAGGGGCCGGGAGTGGACTGAGCGCTAGAAAATAAAATCCACTCTTGACCCCCAAGGGTCGAGAATAAACTATAGTTAGGGGTCCAGTAGAAACATTTTTTTTGGGGGTCGAGGGGCCGAGAGTGGATTAAACGTAAAAATGTCACCGTGAAAACGCTTGAAGTGCACCGTCAATATGATAATGCCTTGAACAATAACATACTTCCCATCAGTAATAAAATGTTTCACATAGGTTCCGCTCGGGGACTGAAAATAACATTGAAAAACTCTTGGTATAATTGGTAAACTGAACAGAACCGCACTTATAAAAAATTTGATTCATTGCGGTTCGTGGAAGTGCCAGGTGCGGTTCGTTCAAGTGCCGTTGAAATCAGTGCGCTGAGTGGAATATCTAAATCCCTAGCATCAGGTGGAATGACAGCTCACCTCAAGCTCACTACACCCAAGTATTCACGGTGAGACTTTTACAGAAAAGGCGACTTGGTATGTACAGATTTGCGATCGAGCTGCACATTAAAGGTAAAGGGTAAAGGATTCGTAAAATAATTTGCTTAGATTTACATAATCTGTTAAAACGGCTCCGTGATCCGTCAATCCTGTTTTCGTTTTCGATTCCATTGACGATTTAAGATTGAAATTGCGTAATTATTTGTCTTACCCCTTTCGATCTCAAGTTAAAGCTTCTCTCAAATCAGAATACAATTTATTTGTAGCCTGTTTACTACGTTCTATGTTTAGCATTTTGTAGACGTGACTATTTATAAAAGTAGGCGATGTCTAAAGTCAAAGTCAAATCATTTATTTCAAATAGGCTCGTAAAAGGTACTTTTGAACGTCAAAATTTACAAAAAATAGAATTGATTCTAGTCACCCCTTTTTTTGGGTGGGAAATCATCAAATGACCTCTCCCGCTCTGGGCTGAGCGGAAGGGCGTGTCAGACTTTTACTGACTAAAACCCACCCGTGTTCCTTCAGTTGCCTGTGCCAGGGGCCACGGTATCTCTTTTGTACCCGCGGCCCTGGCAGATTCTAGCCACCCCTAAGGTAGTTTCGTATGAAGAAGAATGGGAAAGAAACTCCAACGTTACTCTTTTAAAATGTTTTTCTTTATTTTGTACACATTAATTATATAATTATAAGTGAAGACGAAGCACCTAAAATAAAATTACTATACCACCGGTCTGTCCGGGATCTAAACTTGAGGTAAAAGGTCAGAGCCTAGATTGAACCGTTCATTGAAGTGATCTAAGCAATAAATAGTTAAGCTTCAAAGAAATGAAGATAACGGGTAAACAAATAGACGCCTAGTACCCTGTATTTTTGAAGTAAACTTGAGTTCTACATTACTTATTTGCAAAAATACTTCTGTGGCAGAAGTTTTTTTTTCTGAGTTGTTTTCTTTAGTAAGAAGTACTAATAGCTGCACCGTGTGCAATGTTATTACACTGAAGACGTAAGAACTGATATGATAAAAACACGATATAACTCTTACGATAACAATCCAAAGCCTTCTATTGACCGAGTTGAAGTGCTCATAGCTTACAAAACAAAGATCGGGAAGTGGAATGATTCCCCCATAATATCTGTTTGCTCCCCACAATCTATTGGAGTAATTCCGATTGCTCCACTTTTACTGCTGTTTTATCACTCTTCCTCGCTATTAGGAGAGTGGGGGTATTTTGCTGGATAGGGTTGCCAGGTTAAAAGAGAGAAAATGACAATAGAAAAAAAAACTGTCGCCGAAAACCGATTTACTCTGCTACGGTGCAAGTGCCACAACAATCAGCATTTGGTTGAGCGATGTGTGATTTGCGCCGATGTGTTCCATATTTTCCCAATTTATTGTACTTTGTAAATTTTATTTTATAACTGTACACGTGCGCCGGACACTCCCCGACAGCCAGTTTCTCTCACTCTCACTTTCTTTATTCGTCTTCGTCTTGAAAAAAGGAGAATTGATATTTAGCATGCCATCATCATCAGCCTAAATAGCAGTCTACTGCTGGGTATAGCCTCTCCAAATTCACGTCATACAGCTTGATTCTCGGCAACTCTCATCCACCTGCTACCAGCCACCCTGCGAAGATCTTCGCTCTACCTAGCCTGAGAGCGTCCTACCTTACATTTGCCGATTCACGGTCTCCTCTCAAGAACACGTCCACCCCAACGGTCATCGATTCGACGGCTTATATGACCGGCCCATTACCACTTCAGCTTGCTTATTCTGTAAGTTATGTCGACCACTTTGGTCCGATGCAACGTGTCATCAATGTAATATAACATAAAATTGTATACCTACGTAATAAAATGTCTGAGACTGGTTTATTTGGTACAATCTGAAATATAATATCTATCTCTGCCAACCCTAATCAAGGGTGAAGAACAAATTGAACTCTTTATGCTACATTTAAATAGCTATTTATTTATACTTGTAATACATTCTGTTAATTTTGTTGAGTGATGCAAACTGGGGAATGAAAAGAACCTCTGAGAGATGAGGAGATGAGGAATTCAGTGCTGATGGAGGTAAAAGGTTCGATACGGTTGTGAGTGCGAGCATATTCTTGGAGCGAGAGCCGAATGCAGGATTATTAATTTAACTAATCAGTTGATGCATTCATACCTCTTAAAAGCTTTCATGATTAAATTTTCATTATTAATATTCAATTGAGGTGTTTCCTTTTAAAATAGTTTTAACTGATAATCCTGTTTTACAATAACGTTAATTTCTTTAAATGAGTTTTGGTTCTGATAAATACTGGCGATTTATTCCATGTGTCCCTATCTATGAGGCAACTAATAATTTGCTAAGAGTAACCGACCTTCCGCTTGTTCTGTAATTAAAACAAGCTACGATCAACAAAACACTCGTAGGTAAACATACTGATTATCATCACCATCAATATACTGATTATCATCATGATCATCATACGAATTATCATCATCATCATCCTACTGATACCACAATGAAAATGAATTCCTTTTTGTATTATGTTCTTATCAATCATTGAGTCATCGTGGCTCAGGTTACCCTCGATTCGCCGAGTTTCACCCGCATACGCCAACTTACTCTTTCATTTTCAAGTTAATATCAAACAGCACCGACTGAAAAAAAAACATCGTTTAATATCCTGTAGTCAACACAATAAAACGGTGGACACTTCCGCCAAGAGGCAAGCTTGACAAACAGTCCACTTGAGGAGACAAATCGAGATATTTCAGGTCTGTTCCAATCATTGCCTCTGACTTATCACTCCCGTTAGTTAGGATTTACGAAGGGATTGGCAAGGCAAGGTTGGCAAACGTGATGTAATTTTTTGGATAAAAAAGTAAATATACACTTTATTCGATTCAGAAAAAGTTAGTCATAGTTAACATACAGTGGCCTCCAAAAGACAGTTGACATTTTTCCATTTCAGCTGTGATGCCACATTAAGATTTAAAATAAAAATAAATTATCAAGAAAAAGGTTATGATAAAAAATTATCATTGGTTGAATTAGTTAGTGAAAACGACATAGTGTACAGTTCAAACATTTGGAACTAGAATTTTAAATTATAATGAGGTGTGTCACAGCTGAAGTGGAAATATGTCAATCAACTTTTGGACGCCACTGTAGGTGCCTGACGCGCTAGGTTTTTATAAATTCCCTAGGTTTTGTCTTCTTCCTAAGTGTCGGTCTGAGCTATACCAGAAGCTGTATTGGCGATCAGTAGTTAGTGTTTGGTACTAACTATCCAAGGCGCTTAGTACATTCTATAATGTTTACGCATGGCACTTGAAAATCCACCCCCCATACGTATCACGTTTGTCAGTTCACACACACACACACAACATACTTCATTTTTCTTAAAGCGGACTACCTATCGTAGACTCGTCACTTTTCTCGTGATTTCGTCCACTTGAATACCAGTAAATTACTCTAAGATTTTTTACTAAGAATTGTAATGGAGCATCAACCATGTGGACTTATCCGATTTTCCGGCCAACTTATTCGCCTATATTTGTGCCTGTAAATCCTGAATTCTAAAATATTTTCCGCGCTGTTTGTGTACCCAAAAGGATTCGCGCACCTGTACCGTTTTACTTCCCAAAATTAATCATCTGTCAAATGCTTCCTTTGTCCCCTTACAGTGATTAATTATTTTTGACAAATATCATCAACAATGGCAATAAACCTGAAGCCCGTTTAAGTCTATTGCTCATTTGTCTTCATTTGCGATTATTAAACTGCGATGTTTTATGTTTTCCTGGTAGCTGACGACGGATTGATGGTCTTAGATTTATTATAATTTCCTTTAAGAAGAAAACCATGTTTGAATAATTAAGCTAATTAGTGACTTTTGCAGTAACTGTAAGATCTTCTCTTGCTACACTTTTGTTTGAAAAAATTTCATTTGTTGTCTTTCTCTTTCAGGTAAGAAACGTTTCGGCTTCCTGTGCGCTACTTTAGTTTCTTTACAAGATTTGCAAAACGACGTTGAGGCACGTAAGTAGACTTTTGCTGATACATTATGCAGAATAGCCAATAAGGGAAGCATTGCACGCTTCCTTTACCTACTAAGGTGGTGCTGTATGTACCTATGTATGTGCCTGTCTTAAAGATAATACTTACGTATAACTAACTACTTACGACAAATCTGGCGTGTTTTTATGAAAGCTAGATGCCAGACTAGTAGTATTTCAATCAATATCAGAATCAGCATTGCCATAAAACGTGGCAATCCCGCCAGTTTAGGTACATTGCCAGTCGACAGTGATACGAAGGAATTTTTCAACGCCATATTTTAGGTAATTTTTATTTCTCGATTAGGTATGAATTAGAATTCATATTGAAAAAAAAAGCGATTTCCATGAAACACCCTTTGTTATATGCCTCTTAGAACATGTGTACGTAGGTATGTTTACAAAGCAGCATTCCTACGGAAGACAAACTCTTATATTCTTAGACAACAAAAATAATATCTCAATCCCTCAAGAAACTTCATGACAGAAGCAAACGTTTACGTAGTGGACTTGTTCATCGAATTAGCGTCATCCAATAGTTGCAGACCATAGCTATTCGCGTTAAATCGGCTTACCCCTGGATCACTTTCGGCCCACTAATCTTATTACAGGCCTGGGATTCAGGACGGACTGTTTGGTCATTCGTCTTCCAGGAATTAGACGGCCGTCAGTGAATTTACGTTATGTTGAGCTTGATTTTTGTGTATAGAACGTGGGCCTTCTCACGTGGCTGTTATACCAAGAAGAATAATTTGGACCTTCCAGCCCAAGATATGTATAAGCGTAACACAGGATGCTCAAAAAAAATCCATCCAAAGGTTATCTTTAAAAGATCGCTCTTAGCGATAAGACCGAACCTAATTCTTCAGCCTTTGTAAAATTTCTACATTTAGGTATATCTGTAATATATACAGTGTATGTAATAAAGAGTATTCTATTGTGTTCTGTTTACGCTTGGTTCGTTATATTCAGTTTAGTCTAGAAGTAATGTACAATAACCTCTAGGACAAGCCTAATATTATTATAAGACCGAAGATGTTACCATAAAAGCAAAAACTAACTGGAAATTCGCTAGATATCATTATTTATAGTACTGTATCTCCTTCGCTCTTGAAATGCATCCAAACAGGGTTGTCTTTAAAATATCGCTTTTAGCAATAAAAACCTCCCATTGTGTCACACGATGTCAAATTTCTACATTTATATCTAGGTAATTCGTATGGTTTACACAATAAAAAGTATTCTATTCCATTTTTTATTTCATAAATCAGAGTCAAGAAACAGCTGTTACATTATTATAAAGAAAATAATGAAAAGCTAGCTTAGTGCTGGCCATACCAACAGAAAGAAGAAAGCGAACAATTTCAAACAAGAATTCATAATAGATACTTTAATAGCTACAATGATATAATATTCACCATCCATCTACACAGTCAGGGGAGTGCACACAAAGAGGCTTATTAAATTGTCGATGTAATAAATATAAAAATATTGCCAGAAGAGGCTCATTACATATTCCGTTTGAGCGATTTGTTCGCCGTTGTTATGCCCGTACGAATCGCTGCGAACTCGTACGATGTAATGTATGGTAATCGAATTTATCGAATTAAAACAAATATTTTTATTTGCAATTTTGCATGTAGGTATGTATGGACTTATGGGAGTAGTAGCATCTTGTCTTGGGTAGTGCGAAGCTATCTAAAGCCAAATGTTACCCGACTGTTGGCTGGCCTGTTATGTGGCCAGAACCGATGGCAGCTGGAGCCGAGTCGAGACGAGTCCTGGGGGTCTACTCCGAAGTATCGGCCGAATGTTCGGTCGTTGCCTGCTACAAAGTTAATATTTCCTTCGGCCGGTTCCGATCCTACACTCCTACACTCTTTCAAATATTGACTATGGTCCCGACCCAACTGAGCCTGAGACTAGATAGATGGACCGAAGACCTCGAAAAGGTGGCGTGGTCAGACTGGATGCGGAAGGCAGAGGTCAGGGTGTTGTGGCGCTGCTTGAGAGAGGCCTATGTCCAGCAGTATACTGCGATAAGCTTAGTTGATTGATTGACCTGGCAATGAATAAGGTTTTTTTTTTTTAATAATATAAACTAATGCTTGACTGCGATCCCGCCTGACGAAAAGCAGTGATGCAATCTTTGATGCTAATTTATTATGAGCCTATTCACTCCAGCCTTGAAGACAAATCTTGAAATTATAATCGGACGAGAAGTCCGCTGCAAGTAAATTGCAATGGCAATTGTTGTGGTCCTTTGGTCCGCTGTCCGCTTATCACGAAGTCTTTACGAACGTCAACATCATCTACGTTCTTTTCCTCCCATTCTACAGTTTTATTAATTCAATATTAGCGCGAAAAAAGTACATCTATGTTGGAAATGTTGGCAGGTATTCTTTACATGCTAACGCGTTCAATATTCTTCTATAATTGAATGATACGTGTCAGTGGATTGAGGCTAGCGAATAGCTCAACTGGCAAATAGAATTGATTGTTTTTTTTTTATTTCCATACATATTCATATTACTCATTCTAATTCCAAAGTTGGATCAGCTTGACTTTTCTCCGACATGTCTGTTTCTGATTTTTGTGTTCAAGAGGCACTCGTATTAGTTTGAATCATTCGAAAATGCGAGAGATTAAGAGGTTTATTTATAATTTTTGCTTAAAGTTAAAGAATGACTGTTTAATTTAAGCATACATGTTTGATGTTTAAACGCCTCTTAATTACTGTAAGTAACGTCTACAAATGTTTAGTAAGTTTAATCTAGGTGTTTGTTTGACGATAGGCGCGCCCCTTATTACATGGCACTTAAACATAACTAGCGAAATGTGGATGTAGAATAGGTCCATCTCTGCCTTACACTTCGGGAAATAACGGCGTAATGTTATGTGTCTTCCAAAATTCCATAACATATACCTACTGCAAAATAACAACACAACAACGAAAAAACACGTACAAGGTAAAAACATACCCTTCAGTTATCTGTTGAACCCACTTGCAAATATATCACCGGGCCGCGCCACTCCATAAATATTGAATTTTATATGGAAACTGTTTTACCTAACGTGTGCTCGAGTATCCGATGGAGATAGTTTGTTTGAAGACGCGTGTGTTATGGGCGGACTCTTAAAGAAAGAAAGAAAGAAAAAGTATTTATTGCAACTCGTACAGGAAGATCAGAAACTAAACTTAACACAGTCAAAATTAAAAAAAACAAATTATTATTATTCTTCGATATTTTGTCTTTCAATTGTTTCTTATAATAAAAATTAAGATAATTCTGTAAAAATCCACTGCCTTGTTCGTCTAGTAGTCGCAAGCGCTACTGCTGAACATCAGGTCCTGGGTTCGATAGCCAGGTCAGGCAGTGTTATTGGGTTGTTCAGGAAATTCTCAAAAGCAGACCGGAGTCAGGAATAGTGCCCGCTTTGATGGCAGTAGGCTCGCCTCCTTTTGGGGGGGGCTTAAAAAATAACACAGGACGAGCTTGACTCCTACCGTAGGGACTGGCCGGCACTCGCAAAAGACAGAATTGTGTGGAAAAGGGAGGGGGAGGCCTTTGCCCTGCAGTGGGACTTGAGGTCTACTCCGAAGTGATACATTCGACTGATCGGATCGGACGGACACATGGCCGAACCGAATATTATTGAAAAATGCGAAAAAACGTTCGGATCGGCTCAGTTGGGTCGGGACCATAGTCAATAATCGAAAGAGTGTAGGATCGGGACCGATCGAACTAAATAGTAACTTCGTAGCAGGAAACGGCCGAACATTCGGCCGATACGATACATTTATCACTTTGGAGTAGACCCCCAGGCTTAGTTAGATAGATTAGAAATGTGCGGGTATTATGGGCACACTTCGGGTAAAACAGGCGTTATTTTATGTTATGTAATAAGAAAACGCATAGAAAATTACGTTTTGTCAGCGTTAGATTATTGCTTCTGGGTCATATTTGGATTTTGGAGTTAAGAAATTAATGCACGGTGCAAAAATAATTTAAGTTAGAAACATATTTTTGTCCATAACTTTAACTCAGTTTTTGTTCAATTTAGTGTCCCTTTCAAGATAAATCAATTTAAAAAACCTTTTTCTGTTGATACAATTTATTAAAAATTCATATATATCCCCATACGCAGGTCCGATAGCCGCTGAATCACTTTCAGAGGGCGTCACACTCCAATGCTAGGGAGTGCCACAAAGGGGCTACCTCTAACCTCGTGCCTGATTTATAGCAGTCTTTATGCCATATTGTACGTTTTTAACTCCTCAAGATAAACGACTGTTAGTATAATTAGATTGGGCAATAAAGAGATTATGGAAGGTTTTTCGAGGGAAATTCATTTTAGGTTTTATCGGGGGCTTGATAAATGTAGCGTATATTTAGGCCCGCTTGCACCACAAATCACTAAACTCAATGAGTTTAACGCTAATGGTATTTAAAACATCGTTCCGTTTCCGTCAATCGTATAAAGATGACTGAGAATCGTATAGAGATGACTGATGATGTTTTAGATGCGTTATTTCCTGGCTGTCTTATACACATGTCTTATATACAGTAGCAATAACCATTTATTTAAGCGTCATTCTGAGTATTTCGATTTAACGCGATCGACATAAATATGGTTTTATTGTGTTTATAAGTGCATGAAAATTGGACCGCGAATGCCACATTTCACAAATCTCAATCTAGTGTAGTTGTAGTAGAAGGTTAGAAAATAGCTTATTTGTTCCACTACGGCCATTAAAGCACCTACAGGATAGCCTGGTTAAGCAGCTGAACCTCATAGATTGAACTGCGACATTCATAAAAAAAAACTTAATAAAGAGTGCACGACCATTTCCTACGAGTAATTTTATAGGTCAGGAAACCCCAAAGACTATATACATATAGCATACTATAATAGCAATTCTAAAAAAACCTAGTATGACGAATTTTGTTTATTTATTATGTAAAGCAGACCGCACCGCAGCCTTCTACAAAACTGTTTCGTCACCAGTACTATACAGTCTGTTATTGCTCATCTAACTACCTACTCTCGCGATTTATATATTTTAATATTCATATAATACTAAATGACCCAAATTCCCATTCCCATAGAAAAACGACGTACAGCTTTACCGAATTTGAAACTTTTCCAATTTTTCTTTTCATACTAACTTAATACGGGCAACATTTTAAAACAAAAAATGCCAAAATCGAAGCCGTGTTCAAGTGACGCGCTTACCAACGAACAGCATTTTATTTAAGTACTCACGTAACATAATTTAGTTACTCCACCTATGTAAAAATTAGGCACATTACATATAGCATTTGTTTCCGATAATCGAGCAGAATGGCGTGCTATGGAGAGGCCTATAATGAAACTGCGACATATTCGCCAAATATGAGTTTATGGAAAAATAACTTAAATTCCTACATGATAAAGTTCAGTTTACGCTATAACTTCAAACATTTTTATAACTTTTTCAATCGTGATAGTCACTCTGAAATCAACTTAATTTCCATTAAATTAAAGTTGATATTTGTTTAACTTGAAATAACGTCAATTTGAAACAAATAAAATTTGAATATATGTCCAGCAATGTCTACTGTAGGGTGATGACGATGATGACCATTTATGTACACCATTTATGTGGTGCATACCATTTATGTGGTGCTTACCTGTATAAAAATGTGACTCTAGGCTATACATATAAGTAAGTCATTATTGTAATAATGTAAGTGATTACAATGGTTGGTGTGCCTATGAAGTCAACAAATCTAAACTCATTTCTGCCTTATATTGTTCCTATCGCTGGCTGTTCCTATAGATTGATTAAGAATCAATCTATCACCTAGGGTCATATTCAGCCCCAACAAAATTCATTCACCGATAGTCCAATCCACCTGAAGATGTAACGAACCGCATCTGTCTTCCTAAATTCGCACAACCATTGCGAAAATTCGCACAAAACTCTCCGACCCTAACATCTTAATTCAAATTGGATCATGAGACGAGAAATTACCTTAATTCAAGGAAAATATACAATGTTCTACTCGCAAAATGGTACCGTCAGGGGGTAGAAAAAAGCGGCCAAGTGGGAGTCAGAATCGCACACGAAGGGTTCCGTACAACATACATACGCACATTTTTTTTAAACACGTTTCATGTCCTCATATAAGAAACGTGTTTTATCTTTTGTGAACCCCCTTTAATTTTAACTTTTTATTATTATTTGTCGGTAATTATAGCGGCCATAGTAGTTCACAATCTGTGAAAATTTCAAGTGTCTACCTATTATGATTAAAAAAATACAGCCCTGTGACAGATGAACGGACGGATAGCGGAGCCTTATTAATAGTGTCCCGTTGGCACCCTTTGGATACGGAACCCTGAAAACCCGGGAAATATGCGAGATTGGTAAACGAGGGGTGTATTATGAGGTCCACAATTTATAGCCATAGCGATTGCACCTGCCGCTATGGTGGACTCGTATCCGTATTTCTTTTAGATTTATTTGCTATATTTGTGAGGATAATTGAAATTCTAATTGGGTTTTGTAATGGAGTTGATAGATTTTTGTTTTTAATGATGAAGAAGAATTTGAAAGCGGGCCACAGAAATATTACCTAATGAGAGCTGAGGCTTTCTCGGCTCAAAGGACGCGGATTCAAAACAATCCTACTAATATTATAAACGTGAAAGTTTGTATGGATGGATGGATGTTTGTTACTCTTTCACGCAAAAACTACTGAACGGATTTGGATGAAATTTGGCACACAGATGGTTTATAACCAGGATTAACATATAGGATATACTTTTTATCCCGATATTCACACGGGATTGAAACTTATGCGGGTGAAACCGCGGGGCGCAGCTAGTATAAGGATGGTAGTATAGTAAAAAATCATACATTTGTGTCAAGGTGGAGGACCTATTATCGGGACAGGTCAACTCAAAGCTGTAATGGTTCTTTCTTCAAAAGGCTCTTCTAGAAATGGCCGCGCATTGTGAGACTTCCATAATATTTAAATAATATAATGTTTGGACTTTAAAAGAGACCATGAGCTCTGAGTTTGTTTCGGCATTTCTTCTCGGGGATCAGCCAGCTAGGAAATGCCGGCGCCATCTAGTTCGAAAATATTTACCAAAAAACTGTTTTACTTGTAAAAGTGTCCTTATCTACTTACAGAAATAATCATATGTTTATTTTATTTTATTTATCTTCACACTGGAATGCCATACAGCAATATTACACCAACAGAGCAAAAAATTACTTCATGTGCTGCTTTCCATCCATCCTGTGCGCAGTGGACATCGAACGGGCGGCGATGGATCATCATTTAATTTGAAAAAAAGAAAGAAAATACAGTTATTTACCACAGACTAAAAGGCACACGATACTTACTTATCAATAGATAAAAACAAATAAAAAAAGTGCAAAGTCCGATGTAAGAAATAATAATTTCGTTCCATTTCATTTCATGTAATAAGGCGATAGTTCAAGTTTCTATTACTAAGGTTTCGTCCCATCCGGGTAATAAAGTCAGCTGATTGTCTTTCCGCAAAAAACTGACGTCAGCAGGAGGAAATGGTCATTCCATTGTCGGTAGTCAATGAACTAGTCATCCGTTGCTAATGCAGTCGTTGAGACAAGTTTATTAAAAAATAAACACACTTTTTACGACACTTACATGCTGACCACTTTAAAACTGAATAGTTTTGCATAAACAATGTTACACATAAATGTATGTTATGCATGTTATACTACCGATAGTAGATGAGATAATGGTCTGTGGGCGTAATATGTTCTAACCTTCTGGTAACTATTTTAAATTAGATTAAAAATATAGACTGTACCGTTCAAAAGACCAACCTTAACGACAATAATGTATATGTATACATATTTATTAAGAATACTTTATTTTATTATTAAATTTAAGTAAATTTTTATTTATAAGATAACACTAAAATTACAAAAATATATCCTAAATTAACTAAAACTATTTATAAACTAAAATCTAGCGTCGAAAAATTCATCCGCATCGCTGTTGACTGGTAATGTACCCAAGACACTGGCATTAAGAATACTATATGAGCTAAACTATAGTTACGTATTTTGACCAAAATTAACGTTTATATGCTAGAAAAACGCTATCTCACTACCTACAGTAATATTATCACAAAAACGTGCAGGACGAAAAGGAAAATAAAGTAACATTTTGAAAAAGAAGCAATGATGAGTTAATCATTTTAACCATTAAAACTTTCTACACTCAATTCCAAATTAATACTCTAACCGCCATTAAAATCAAAACAACAATATTGTGGGTCGAAACGGGACATATGAAACAAGTCGTATTAGGTGAATCATATAAATTTATGGCCCATTCGGGGAGGTACGTGACGATAATGTGTCCCCAGGGTGACGCTTTAATTAAATACGAATTTCCAAGGGTTGCTATTTCATGCCATCGGATTTTATTGAGTTTGAAAAAGTCCATTTTCGAAATTTTGCCTAATGGGTTATTTTAATGACGGAAGCCGATGAGCTACTAAAAGTAAAATGAGTCTTATTCAACTTTTCTTGTTCGTTTCTTTGTCATTCTACTTAAATCATGTTTTTGTACCTTTTCCTACGTTTTTATGCATTTAGCAGCGTTACTACGGATTTCCCATTTTCCTTCCCTTTTCGCTTTCATAGTACCTACACTTTTTGCTACGTATCTACATTTTCTGCTACGCACCTACCCCTATGCTACGCGTCTACGCCTCCTGCTACGGTTCTACGACTTTTGCTACGCTTCTACGCGTCCGCTACGCGTTTACCCCTTTTGCTACGCACACGCCTTTTATCGCGGCTCGTGTGGTCTGTAAATCATTAATCCATTCTTATCTTTACTCAAGTCAAAGGAATTATGAAAAGGAAAAGAGGTACAGCAGAATCCACCTGTTTCTTTCAGACGAAGAACGACATTAGCCATGTAAATGTAACTCCCTCTACAAGAATTATTGGCGCAAAACGCATTTAACGGATAAAACCCACTCGAATAAAGATCGAACTTTTAATTACCATTTCAATTCCAAACTGTAACACCCAGACTGTATGATGGGATCCATGTAAATTCAATTAACTTTGAAAGTTAAGCCGATGGGGTAAACGTTAAACTAACGCACTCGGCCGGACATGCAATTTGCCTCGAATGCACTTAAATGACATGTCATGACATGTTCGAATGCTTTTTGCATTTATTTTAATTATTACTTCTGGTATTTTCTGTCTGTGTTTTACTCTGTTCGGGACCTTGT